>BSBM01000557.1:8481662-9875824 GCA_027924585.1 Larix kaempferi | reverse complement strand
CCTTTTTCCTTGTAGAGATCATGCCCAGCTCGGGGGTGGCAGTGTGTTGAGATATTGATGATCACAACTGGCCTATGGTTGGGTGGAACGTTGCAGTTGCATAGAAAATTGCTCGGGACTACTTTGTTTTAAGATAAGTACTCTCTTGTGTTAATTTTGCAATTTATTTAGTTGATGAATGTCATGAATATCTTGAATGTATGATGGAAGTGTAATTGAATCTACTTCTGCTATGTTTCTTAGATTTATACATTTGCATATGTCTTTTATATTATTTGAATTTTTATTTAATAAGTATGGGGTTGGATGGCCAGTTTTAGCATCACGTCCTCTCCATCGCACTGGTATGATGGGAGGGGACGTGACAACAATTATATAAAGAAGTATGAGGTAAGCATAAGAGAATAAGAAGAAAAGAGAAGTAATGAAGTAGTGCAATCTAGAGAGAAAGAGAGAAAAAATAAGGAAGACACATAATGAAGATCGAGTAGTAGAGGTATAGTAAAGTCTAGTTTTATATCTAGGATCTTGGGTAATGTAATTGGGTTACGGGTTCTCTATTCTGTTTAACACAAGGGAAGGTAATTCTGCGAATGATGTAAGGCCATAGAGTCATATATCTAATATGTAATGGAATATTATCAGTAATAGAAATGAAGGAATTTTGGGCACCCTTAATTTTATGTGTATGGTTGAACTGTATTCTATTTATTGTCTAATGGATACATCGTGCCTCTATTTCGTGTATGCATATTATGGCTAATAAAACTATGTTACGGTAGTATAAATATTAATTCTATTGCAGTATGAAGAATAGTAACCCTCTCATATGTATATTTATTGTTAACACTCCTTATCACACATAGGTCTTGGTTGTGCTTCGGTTGATACCTTCTCCTTCGGGGGATTGAAAATGATAGCACACTAGACTACATTGGTGCCATTTGTTGGACCCTGTGCAAAAATTCAATCTCTAATTGTGTGCCAACAGGTTACAACTTATTGATGGTTTAATCCCACATTTCTCAACTCAACAACTTATCCTTGATTGAAATCCACACCTTATTTTCCATGAGAAGAATGATGAATCCATTTCCTATCTTGTTTAATTGTATGTGGCTATGGGCACATTTAACTTCTACAAATTTTCTTTTAACCCAATTTCATAGCTCCATATTAAGATAAAACCATTTGGCTATTCTTTTTTTCGAAATTTGATATTAAAACCTTCATGCTTTGGTGTATATTTTACATATTGACCAAGCCTAACAATTGGTACTTCAAGCACTCTATCCATCATAGCTACAATTTGAGCTTCTCTAAGTAGTATTTTATCAAATACTTAGTCTACTTTTGTAGGATCTCCTTTTGGGAAGGTGTAATATTATACTATAGCTTCCACATCATCTCCATTTGTGTTTGGGAGCTATACTAACCTTATCTTTCTAGTTCATTACAATGATCAATGGGGAATGGCCAATATTCCCGGCCCAATATTTTAATGAAAGGTGACATCATAGTGAGGTCATCACCATGAGGTGATGCCATAGTGATGTTAAGAATCATCTTGAGGAAGGATACCCTTCCTCAAATGTGCAACTGGGGTCAAACATATAGAGTAAGGATCGTCCAACCCTCCTTCAAATGTGCACCTGGGTCAGCCATCAACTAGAGGAAGGATCAATCGACCTTTCCTCAAATATTCACTTGGGGTCAACCATCATCTAGAGGAAGAATCGACCAACCCTTTCCCAAATGTGGACGTCAAGCAAGCATCATCTAGAGAAAGGATCAGTTGACCCTTCCTCAAATGTGAAATTTAGGTCAAGCATCATATAGAGGAAGGATCGACTGACCCTTTCTCAAATGTGGACCTTGAGTTGAGCATCATATAGAGTAAGGATCAGTCGAGATTTCCTGAAATGTGGAACTTGAGTCAAGCATCATCTAGAAGAAGGATTGGTAAACCCTTTCTCAAATGTGGCCCTTAGGTAAATCACCATCTAGAAGAAGGATCAAATGACCCTTTCTCAAATATGGTAGTCAGGAAACCTATCATCTAGAGGAAAGATTGACTGACCCTTCCTGAAATATAGTAAACATGAAACCTATTAGATAGAGGAAATATCTATCGACCCTTCTTGAAACATGGTAGCCAAGAATTGTATCATCTAGAGGAAGGATCGACCAACCCTTCCTCAAACACAATATCCAGGAAAACTATCATGTAGACAAAGGATTGACCAACTCTTACTCAAAATGTTACTGAGGAATTGTACCATATAGAACAAGGATCAGTTGACCCTTAAATTTGATGACCATGTAACACCCCTGGTTTGAAACCCCTAGCATGATAATGATAAGATATAATTATTATATATGAATTCCGGAAAGGATGAACATATTGTATCTTTACAATTATTAATATTAAAATCCACAACTGGATATGTTGAGGTGGTACGTTGAAGAGATCATGGATTCATGTATTCACCAAAGACGGTGAGGGGGTTAAAAGTGTCTTAGGAGGGAAACTATGCTATGACCCTATTAAATATTTAAGTCCCTAAAATTACCTTATGTCATGAATTGAGCCTAAATTCCCTTTTTACTAACTTAAACTTTTTTTATATTATGATGGGGATTAAGTGTGATTAAGGCGAGTGTTTAGTGTTTAATTAAAAAAAGAGAAATGAGGGTCTCTTGGAGAGCCCACGTGGTTCAATATTTCCATGTATTAAACTAATGCACGCCAAAGGAAATTCGTTCATCCATCCTGGGAAGAATTGTTGGTTGGATTGGGGGGGATTTTGTCTAGAACTAGAGTGGAATCAACTTTATATTGTTTTATGCATTGGATTTTAAGCTTGTCAAATCCAGAAACTGCAACTCCAATTGTTGAAGTTGATTGTTGTAATTATGTCCATTTTTTCCCTCTAGTTATTCTAGTAAAATGGAAAATGGTGTAGGCAAATAACTTAGTGGAATTTATAGCATTGTAAACAGTGATGTGCCTCACTGTTGTGTTGACAGAAGGAAGCCAGTGTGATGAAATGCATTGTTTGGCATGGAATTATATGTATGTTAACTCTCTTGATTGCCAAGTGTAAAATATGAGAACTGTGGGACTGGGTGAGATGTATGTACGGTGAATGCATGGGCCTCAGTTTAGGGGTGGAATTTTGCTGAGAGTTAAATGAGCAAAATTTCCTACGGTTAGTTGGAGTGTGCCTCACACGCAACCAGTTTCCCATTTCAAGGGAGTTCTCAGATAAGTGTTCTATTGGAAATTTGATTGTTGTTTTAAATTCAATTATTTCCTTTTTACACTTTGGTTATGGAGTTTTATTGAGTATGCATGCCAAGTGTTTACTTAAAATTATATTGTCAATGGTAAATATTCTTAGTCTGGAAGTGTATTTCTGGGTATTTATTTTCCATAAGTGAATGAAATGTGAACTCTGGAAATCTAATTGAATTCTGGAAATTGAAGTTTCTATGATTATACATATATTCAGGGGGGGCATTTTTGTATGCCCAAAAGTTGTGTGTTTTTCCATAAAACGTTTTTGATATGCCCATCTATTATAATTTTCCAGAAAACGTTTTTATGTACCAAGAGTTGCAAATCTGCCCATAAGTCAACGTTTTAGTGCCCAATTGCCATAAAATTTTCCCTAGGCTTTTTTTTTTCCACTTAGCCACCATAATTTCACGCCAAGATTGTTTTCCTTTACCCAAATATTATAAATATTCCCCTTACACTTTTTTCTATGATGGGTTGTTGGAAGTTCATCCTGGAATCGAGATATCGTGTTTTGGGTTAAAGTTCTTGCCTTGGTGCACAATTTGAATGTTTCAATTTGAGTGTTGAAATTACTGAATTCGGTTCCAAAATGAAGTCCATGCGTTGCTTGGTTAAATTTCCTATGCATGGAATTGGTTTGGATTTAATTATGCAATATGCTTATTTTCCCAATAATTATTTTTCATTACAATTTCCTGTAGTAATTGTCAGTTTCCTGGTTTGTAAGCGAAATGTTTGTTAAAATACTTCAAAGAGTTTAAAGTCTCATTTTCCATATAATTGGGAGAGAATTGATGACTGATATGTTCATAGAGTAAATATTTCTTAAATACTTTAAAAGAAATGTTTGCAATAATTTTTCAAAGAAGTTTAACCATTAAAGGAGAAGATGGGCCTGACCCAATCTTGCTTAGAAGGTAATTTGCAAATATTTACCCTATGCATTAGGTGCATAGGTAATTACATATGCTAAGTGTTTCATTGGTTGGTGGAGGCATAATTACCAAGTTTGGAATTGAATGATATTTTTCATTTATAAATCACAGGCCGAATTTGCTTGTTTTATTTAAAAATACCATGGGCTAAGGCATATTTACTATGCTTTGCTTTGAAATGTATTTTTCCATTCATAAACCATAGGCTGAATTTGTTTGTTACATTTACAAATACCATGGGATAGGAATGAGTGGTATTTTCATATATTTTTCAAGCATTGGAATTGCATGGTTTGCATGCAAATACCATGGGTTCGATTTAGTGAGGAATTTTCCATTATACTCTATGCATTAGAAAGAATGGTAATCATTAACATAAATAATCTATGTGTTGGTTGTTGGAGTATTAAGAGCATATAAATATGTTGGAATGTTATTTCCATATTTTAATAAAATGCAATTTACATAGGAAATTCTTGTAGTTTAAGTTTTCAAGCTTGACGAAATTATAGTAAATGGCTAGAAGTGTTGCATTTCAAGCCTTGGTTATAATTGAGAAATTTTTGTTCGTTAATTTCGAGGTTTAGGCCAAACAAATTGGCTAAAGAAATAAATTGTTATGTTTAATGTTATATTAAATCAAAATGTGTTGATAATTGGTGTTTAAGTCATATGTCAAATTGATACTCAATGTTATGACTTGTTTAACAGGGTCATAAAGGTTTTTCATCATGTCACTGCTATTACTTGTGAAGTAACAACAATGTTGTAGCAGTTGTTGTAACTCGTGAAGTAATAGTACTGTTATGGCTATTATTTGCATTGTAGCATATCCAATGTAACAACATAAGAGTGACTTGGTCTGCTATAATGTATGTTGATAAAAATCTATTATGCATAGAAAAATGGTGCAAATTCATATGTGTTAAATATGTGGCACATGGAAATACTTATGCTTCCACAAGTATGCATAACACTATTATGTATGTTTGTTTTTGAATATGTGTCTTAGGGAATATTTTATGCTTTCGCTAAAATGATTTTATCTATTATGCAATTTTTATAAGAATGCATATAACTATTATGCATGTAATAGTTTTTGAAAAAATATTTTTTTTATTATTAGTGTGTCTTAAGTCTAGTGTAACGTAGGGTGCATTAAAACCACTAAAAGCATGATCTAGTGGAAGGATCATCCAACCTTTCCTATAATAACATATCCAGTAATGAATATAAATGAAGGATCTACTAGCCCTTCATCAAATACAGTAGCTAGGAATAATCAACCGACCTTCCTCAAATGCCCTAACCATGAAACCTATCAACTAGAGAAAGGATCGACAGATCATATAAATTAAGGATCATTTAAATGAAGGATTGACCCATCATATAAATGAAGGATAGACCGATCATATAAATGAAGGATATACTAACCCTTCATCAAATACAGTAGATAGGAATAATCAACTGACCTTCCTCAATTACCCTAGCCATGAAACCTATCAACTAGAGGAAGGATCGACCAACCTTGCCTCAAATATGACACCCATCAATGTATCAACTAGACAAAAGATTTGAAAAATATTCCTCAAGTATGGTACCTAATAAAGGTATCATTTAGAGGAAGGATTGATATAACTTCCCTCAGATACAGTACCTAGTAAATGTATTTTCTAATGGAACGATTGGTCGATCCTTCTACAAATACAGTAGCCAGTAAACATGCTTTCAGACAAAGGATAGATCAACCATTTCTAAAATAAAGTACCTAGTAAATCATTATATAGAGGAAGGATTTGTCAACCCTTCCTCAAATACTGTATCCAAGAAACTTATAAACAAGAGTATTGGTAAATATTCCTCAAGAATGATACCAGGAAACGTATCATCCCGAGGAATGATCATAAAATCCTTCCTCAAATACAGTACCCAGTAAATGTACCATCTAGTGGCAAGATCAGTCAAACATTCCTTAAATATAGTAACTAGTAAAGCTACCATCTAGATGAAGGTTCCACTGGTCATTCCTCATATAAAATAACCAAGAACCTTATCAACTAGATGAAGGATCAATCGATATTCCTAAAAAATAGTACCAAAAAACATATCATCTTGAGGAATGATTTGTTGACCCTTCGCCAATTAATGTATCTTCTAGTAAATGCCTCAGTTAGGGGAAGGATCTACTAACCCTTCCTCAAATATGGTACCCAAGAATGTATAATATGGATGAATGATTGGAATATCCTTCCGCAAGTATCGTACTTAGGAAGGATCGACCGACCCTTCTTTTCAATGTACATCATCACGAGTCATTCTCCAAGACAATATTATGAAGCCAGGATTGGGCCTCATGTGTTGAGGTAAGGAGCCTGAGTTGGACTCAGGAACTTGGAGTAGATTCTTTATTTGGACTCAAGAATTACTAAGCCTTCAGTTGTAAAAGGTTATTCCTTATGTGTTGAGGTGAATGCTTTGATGTATCAAAGTGATGATGTTGTAAAGTATTGCTGGACAAGGCTTAGGACATGTGTGTCAAGTCATATTCTCATTGTTGGCAGGCGGTTTGGATGAGTCAGCTGCGCAGCATCGTGGATGTTGCGAAGGGTCAAAGATGTCGCGTGAGAAGGAAAACAATGCGCAAGTCGATAAGTTTATGTAGTTTTGGGTCATTTGGAATGCATTATGTGGGTTTTTGGGTCATCCTTTTTGTAAAGTTTGTTAAGAAGTAGTTAGGTGGTTGCCTAAGTGGAATACAAATGTAAATGCGCAAGCCTATAAATATACATAGCATTGTAAGTGTTGATATACCAATTGGAAATCCAGGAATTGATGAATTGAAGAGACAGTTGAGCACAAATGATTTTGCTTGTTATTGTCTGTTAATCTGGGTATGCGACAGAAAATATGTATTGTTGTATCTATGGGTTTTTGTGAAGGTTAATATGATATGCTGTTGAGCAGAATTACTCGGTCTCTTTATTTTTTCCTGCTATGAATGTGATGTGCGACTTGAATACATGAATGATGCAATGCTTCCTTGTTCTTAATGATGTTTACTGCTAGATCTTTTGCACTTTAATGGTTTATTTGACAATAAGATATGTTGAATGATGATGTGATTCTACCTAAGTGTATAAGTCAAGATGTTAGATCTATTTGTGAATGTTGCAATAAGTTGATAAGAGGATGCACAAAGGCCCTTCTTCATTTGGAGGAAACATGGTTCCATCAGCTCTCTCTTGAGCATCTCGGGTGAGACCTCATCTGCTCCGCAGGTGTTGCTGGACATGGTAAAACTTGTTTGGGCCGGTGCTCAGGGAGATCGCAGTGGGTTGGATGTCGACAGATTGAGGAACCCCTACCGACTGGGTTTGTGTCAACACTCATGTTTACCTCCAGTTATAGTAGGTACCCATGGGGTGGACCTCCAATTATAGATGTATATGCTTTGCATGTTGAAGCATTAATGTTGTGTGATGTATTACTAACCATGGTCACTGATTGCTATTAAGTTTACTTTAGAGACTGGCCACCTCTAGAGTGAATAAATTCAACATATGATCAGTTGTTCTGAGAGTAATATAATATGATCACAGCATCTGACAAATATTCTGAGTATAATCTGATATGATAGATAATTAAAGTTAACACATATGACCATGCAGTAAATATAAGAGATAAAGAAAAATGCATAGAGAAAAAGAGATTTCGAATTGCTCATGAGATGACTAAGTGAACTTGAATTGTTAAGATTTATTTAAAGCCATAATGTATGCCTCGGTTAATTAAAGAAATCATAGTGAAGACTTCAGTAAATCAAAGAAGAATTCGAATTGATCACTACAGTGATGTTAACAAGAAAGAATCGGTTAAAGAGAGTTAACTAAGTGATAACAAAGAAGATCTAATTAACTAAGTGTTATTGCATGACGACACTTATGTTAAACTAAAATATGACATGTATGTTAAACTAAAATATGACACTTAAGTTGTGACACTTGCATGACGACACTTAAGTTAGCCACCTAACTAAGTGGGAAAGCCTTCATTTAATGGGCTAGTTCATCCTAAGACTCAGTTAAGTGCGTTAATGGACTGCATGAGAAGTGGGGCTCTCTTCTTCATGCAATATTGATACATCCAAATGGAGGGTGAGTTCATCATGAAGTCAGAAGATAAAAATATAAGCTAATGCATGTGAATAATATATAAATATGTTATACAATATTGATGAATTCAATGTGAAGTGAATTCCCTTCTCCCTTAAAGGAAAGTCACTTCTATTTGTGTGGGATATTATTCGGAGTCTCTCTTATTTATATTTCTCTTGCTCTGCAATTGCACCATGGGTGCTTGATGTAAAATGCATTCTCTTCTATCTATCATAGTTATACTCCGAAGATTTGTTGTGGCTTTTCATCCTCATTGTCTTGAGGGTTTTCCCCAGGGTACATCTTGTGTTATGGTTCAATGTTTCATGTGATTGAATGGTTAATTGATTCAAGTATTCAGTATTTCCACACTTAAATTTTTAAGGTTCAAAGATCATCATATTTTCTCAAAAATTAACATGGTATTAGAGCTTAGGATGTGAAGGAGCTAATATTTGTCAAGAAAACTTGAGCCTACGTAGATCCTCAGAAGTTGAGCACAATACTTGAGAGTTGTGGAATTGATCTTTGTTCAACCGGAAGACCGTCTTGAGGGCACTTCGAATTTCAACACTTGGAAGGCGAGGGTGTTGAACATATTAGAGTAACATGACTTGGAAGGATACATATACACTATGGTGGAGGAGCCTACATCTAATGTACGGTGCATCAACTTCAAGAAGAACCAAGATAAATCCAAATGGATCATCTATGATTCGGTAAAGGACAATTTGATGTCTGTGATCACTCTGTTGAAGACTGCAAAGGAGTGTTTTGATACATTGACAAACCTATATGAGAAGAAGGCCCCAAGTCAAAATAGGGCATTGAAGAATAAGCTTCGAAACCTAAAGATGGAGAAGGATGAGAAAGTGGCATCCTTCTTCACCAAGATCTATCAGGTAAGAGATCAACTTGCTAGTATTGGAGTAGTGGTGGATGAAGATGACAAACCACTATTGATGGTATCCTGTCCTCATGGGAGACATTATTGGATGCGGTAAATGTCCAAGAGGTACAACCTAAATTCAAAAGGTTGCGGCATGAATACCTCCAAGAGGAGGGGTGAATCCATATTAAGTTAGTGTGTATCAAATAATAAAACCTTGCCCTCATGGCAAGGATGAATAAAGGAAAGAAGAACTTCTCTCAAAAGAAATTTTTCCATTTGAAGAAGAAGGTATACAATAAGGAATTTGACAAGTTGAAGCTTAGATGCTACAACTATGACAATATGGCCCATTATGCAGGGGAGTGCAAAGCAAAGAAAAAGGGGAAATGAAGGTTTCATGCTTCTACTTCTATAGAATATGAAACTACTCAGAAGAATGCACCCGAAGAAAAGAAGAAAAGGAGGGAGTATTACCTAATCTCAACACTTTATGGGCACGATCAAGAGGGAGAAGAAAACGAGGGAGTAAAAAGACTATGCAATTATTTATGGGAACGATCAATTTTGTTCGAAGTTTTGTACTGGATTTTGCACAAATTGTGAAACCTTTGCAACAAATGGTGAAGCAAAGTGTGCCGGTTAAAATGGATTGATGTTGAGAAAAGTGCATTCAAAGAGATAAAGACTGCTATAGCTCTTGTACCTTCTTTAAGAAATCCAAATTTTGAAAAGGATTTTATCCTATATACCTTTGCTTCAGAAAATTCTCTTGCAGTAGTGCTCACACAGAAAGGAGAGCTAGGAGATGAGTATCCAATATCTTTCATGAGCACTGGGTTACAAGGAGTTGAATTGAACTACCCAGCTGTGGATAAACAAGCATACGCGGTGTTTAAGGCAGTAAAACAGTTCAGACCTTACATTTTGAAGAACATAAGGAAATTTATAATACCTCATCCATCTGTCAGATCCTTATTTGTACAAAAGGAGTTGGGAGAAAAGAAAGGTAATTGGGTAACTGCATTACAGGAATATGATCTAGAATTCAAACTAGCCAATATCATCAAAGGTCAAGGGTTGTGAAAGTTGCTCATTGAAAACCCAACTGATGGAGATCATGAATGGGAAAACGAAGCTGAATTGAATGCAATTGAAGTATGTTTCATTTTTACTAGTCCGGAATCTTGGTATAGAGATTTGGTTCACTATCTTCAACAATGGTATTTTCCAGAACACTGGAGTTCTAAGCAGAGACGGGCACTCCGAATGAAATCAATAACTTATCATATCATAGATGGAGTACTCTTTAGGAAAAATTATGATGGATTTTTTCTTAAATGCCTTGAAAGAGAAGATGCCGACAGAGTGGTCAAGGAGTTGCATGATGGCCCCGCAGGGGGGACATTATTCCGGGGATACTATTGCTCACAAAATACTAAGAGATGGATACTATTGGCCCAATATTTTCAAAGATTCTCATGCTTATGTGAGAAAATGTGATGTATCTCAAAGGAGTGTTGGTATATTACCAAAAGCAGTAGGACCATTGCAACCAGTTGTCATCTCAAAACCATTCGAGCAATGGGGCTTAGTCATTATCGGGGAGATCAATCCAAATTATTCACTACAACGTCGATATATTCTCACAGCTACAGATTATTTTACACGATGGATGGAAGCTACTCCTTTGCGTAAAGTGAACGAAGATGCAGTCCTCATATTTCTACAGCAAAACATCATAACTAGGTTTGGGGTTCCAATTTACCTAGTTTTTTATAATGCATCTTATTTCTTGTCTGTTAAATTGATTGTATATGCTTGTGAAAGAGGAATTAAACTTCATTATTCAGATAATTACTATCCTCAAGGAAATGGATTAGCAAAATCCACAGATAAAAATCTCATCCGTATATTAAAGAAAACAGTTATTGAAAGTCAGAGAAATTGGCACATCGCTCTTGCCAATGCTTTGTGGGCGGATAGGGTCACTCCAAAGAATTCTTTAGGGGTTTCCCCTTATACATTAGTATATGGGAAAGAGGCTATACTATCACCAAACATACTACTCCCTTCCTTGCAATTAGCTCAGGCATCTCAAGGATTAAGTAGTGAAATCCTACAGTCATGAATTAATACTCTGCTGAAACTCGAAGAATCACGGCAAAAGGACAAGGTTAGGTTCAACCATCACCAATATATTGTCAAAAAGGTGGTTTGATAAACGGAATTCTGGTAAGAGAAATTTTGAGGTAGGAGACCTAGTTATGAAATGGGATCACATGCATGAAGATAAGGGAAAACATATGAAATTTCAACAATTATGGATTGGTCCTTATCCAACTGTGGAGAAGATGGGCCCATCGACATACAAAATGCAATATTTACAAGGCGAGGAGGAAAATATCCCTGTCAATGGCCTAGATCTTAAAAAGTACTTCACCTAGATTTAGGAACACCTGTTGTACATAATAAATTTGGTTTTCTTTTCTCTTAGCCTTTTCTAGTTTGTTTATTTTTCTAGATTAGTTAGTTTCATCCTTGTTTTGCTCATTTTTTTATTTTCTTTGTTTGATTGAGTTTGTTTTAAATAAACCCAGCTCAACATTTTGACGTCCAAAAATATAGGGATTTGAAAAATCTCACGGAGATTTTATTAATCACCACAAGATCAATATGAGTTTATAGAAAGGGAATTATTTTGTATAACATTGTCATTTATGATTTTAATTGTTGCCCAGCTTTAGAAAGGGAAACTTGCCTCATGTTTATGTTGAGTCATTGTAACGCTTGTGAAATAACCAAAACCTATGAATTCTAAATTACTATATTGGGGCTCTACACATTCACACATAAATAACCATCTCAGGAAGCCTGCTATAACAAACCCATGGAAAGGAAGCAAGTCTTACATATGTATGGCAATTAAAATTATCCCATGCTACGAATTCAAAGCCAAAATGCTTATAATGAAGAGTCAAATTTATGAAATTTCATTCCCATCAAAGAAATGGTTTTGAAAACAAATATATCCATTCAAGGAGATTTCCTAGATGGAAAGCCCAGAAAGGTTCTTCTTCATCCATGAGTATGACAAACAAATAAATTTCTCACTCACACAAAAGGACATTATGGATGGAAGAACCCACGTCAAATTTTGAAGACTAAAGAATGCTATTAATGAAAGACTCGGACGACAAAAAACTCGTTTAAAGAAAGCATATGCTTATAGCATGGGAATGAAGAACAAACGAATACATCTGTTTGATTTAGTTACAATCCCATGGGGTCATATTTAGTGGAAACTGAAAGATGGAACTAAAAAATAAAATTCATATTATGGCCTCAGGAGAGTAGTCAAGAAATCTGGTCCAGGTTACTCTATCTCCTGAAATGAATGACCAATATGATGTAAGAAATCCTATATCCCTGTATAAAAATTTGGCCCTTCAAAATATGAGAAAATTGATGGAAGCATTGTTATACATTTAGGATCAATAACATACAAGCAATTATGATCTTCGAAAGGAATTGTTAAGAGATCTGTATTCAATAGCTAGTCGCCAACTGTTGTTGCTGCAACCTTGTCCCCAAAATTTTCTTAAAATTATAGGGCCCCTCCTTCTATTTTTTATTTACTTAGAGTCTTGCTCATCCTAATAAAGTTCACCTTTTGTCACTTAGAAATTTTCCTGAAAACAAGTGAAAGAGGAAAGTCTTCGGACTAAGTACAACTTGAGTTTTCTCGCCGAAACGGTTGGAGCAACTCTCTGATTCACGCCAAAACAATTGGAGCAATGTTGGTTTCTCCTAGAAAAAATATTGTTTCGGAGCAACTGGTCCTTTTCTGCCGAAATGGTTAGAAATTTTCCTGAAAAAGAAGCCAAAGAGTCAAGTCTTTGGACCAAGTACAACTTGAGGTTTCTCGCCGAAATGGTCGGAGCAACTCACCAAGTTGCGCCAAAATGGTCGGAGCAATGTTGGTTTCTCTTGTAAAAAATCTTGTTTCGGAGCAACTGGTCCTTTTCCGCCGAAACGGTCGGAACGTTTGTAAAATCGCGCTGAGACACTTAGATATTTTTTTGAAGATTCACGGGTTGGAGAAACTCACTAAGTCATGCCGACACGCTTTGGTGTGAAACTAAAAGGGAAACCGAAACACATTGGAGTGAAACAAAAAGAGAAACCGAAGATGCCTCAACGAAAGGAAAGTCGACGCAATATTGGGAGGATCCTCGAACTGTTTCCCTGCGCGAAAATAAGTTATCTGTAAGTGTGTCGCTGGAAATATAATAGACCCTCTGAAAAAAGGATTGGAGTAAGGTGAGCGGTCTCTCCTAAGTGGAAAAGATGCCATGCCTCAATTGAAATATCGGTGAGTGTGTACCAGTCACACCAAAACACTTCGGCGAAGAATGGGAAAAGCGTCGATGCGCTTCGACGCAGAAATATCAAAGGACGTCAAAAGGGCTTCGCAAAAGGAATCGACATAGAATAGGAAGGACTGCCGACATGTTTCACGACGAAAAGGAGAAGGAACGCTAAAATACGTCGGTGCCAAAATTATTCGGTTACGATACGGAGGGAAAACGTTTGTTTAAATTCACGCCGAAACGGACTCAAAAAATGGGTGGGCCCCGCCAATATTTACCCCAACGCATTTATTACTAGGATTGAAAGGTTATATAAAGTATAAAAAACAGGTTTTACAACACTTTTTACGCGTTTTGCAATCAGGCCTCCACCAGACGTCAGACGCCCAGTGCCGTTGAGCTTTGTTTTTGCGACCAGTATGCAACTTCTAGGTAGGCTATTTTATACCCTTGTACTCTATGTTTGAAACGACATCCTATCAGTTGGAACTTTTCCCTTGTGTGAAACGTGTTTTCTGTCGGTTTCTCCACGTTTTTTGTTTTTATATATATTTTATAAAAAAACTGTAGGAAAACCATTTTTGTTTTTCTGTCCAGTTGGGCATAAATTTTTCGATAGCACCCAGGTGGTTCTATAAGTAAAGGTCTTTTGATGAAACATTGCTAGGGCTATTCTCGTCTGAGAAAGTACCCCGGGCCATACCTATCATCCGGTGGTGCCCATATTGACATCCCTTATGTCATTTACCAGTAGAATTAACCTTGTGGGGTTAATGCGATATGGGTAATAGAACGAATGCTTATGCATTCCGACATACCATAGTGGTGTTTTCTCCGGACATGGGACTAACTCACATAACCCTACTGAGTGAGGCGACCTGCAAAACAAACAATTATATATACCTCACAAGACCAGGTGCTTTCTGGGAAAATGGAGTCAGAAGTGTGATGTGTGTGCAAGGTTCCTATCTAAGACGAGCAAGCAGACAGTAAATGCAACTAGAAAACAACAAAAATTTTAATATCAGTAGGAAACAATGTAGGATTAATACTGTGATGATATACCAGCTGTTAGCCCCATTTTGTAGTCCAGTAAAATGGGCTATTTTAACTTTTTGGGATCCTCAGTGCTTTTACAATTACAATCATTAGGAGAAGTTGGCCTTAGCCATTGTATTGTCTATCCAAAAAGATGTGTCATTATATCTTGTTACACACCACCAATGTCATTGGGAATTCCAATCCCACGCAATACCTCCTGCGTAGGCGATCTATCAATGCTAAATTCGCTTGTTGGGTTATTATCCTTCACTAATTTGATGTTTAATTTTCTACTCCCACAGAATAATAAATATTTAGCTTTGGAAGAGTTCTAATCTAATTGATCCATGCGCTCTCCTATCAAGATTAAAACACTTTTAGAGTAACTCCAAAAGAAAACATACCTAATAAATAAATTCTCCGCCATTCATATGAGTGACAAAGATACTGTGACTATCTAGTTATTTGATGAAGATCATTGGCGGACCTCTTTTAGAATGATTTCACAGGAAATTTCAGTTACCTATTGGCTATTACACACCAGTATAATTTCTTGAGACATAGCCAACATCACCAAGAGACATCGTATATCATGGAAGTAATGGACTTTTAACTTTGTTTTCCTTTAAATAATATTGATAAGGGATGCTGTAATATGATTCTTACTGCTATTGCTTTGGCATTAAAACTTGATTACACATTGATTCAATGTCTCATTAGGATTTGGAAATGCAAAGAAGGGCTGCCAAGCGAAATCCTAGGACAGGTGAATCAGATTCGTACATAGAAGTGGTTGTTGACACTCCAATAGAGACCATGTTCGAAGACACCAAAGCAACAACAAGAATTGCCCCAGAATACAAATGGGGTGAATTGTACCATCTTATCAGGGATCAGAATGTACCTAATGCATCCATCAAAGAGCTGATGGTGTATCAAAACATCAATAAATATGGCCTTCATAAAGCAACCACATGCCCATAGTTGTTTTCATGTCACGAGGTCATTGGATGGATCCTACCTTACGTAGACGTTGGAATGAGGATTATCTCTGACACAAAGGGGGAAGGGTTTGATTCTTTCAAACCGGATCATATAGCTGCGGCATATAAATTGCCATCACCCAGAGTCATGATGAAAGAGGACTGGATCAAGGGTGTGAATATATACCACTTGGAATACGCCATGAAAATGATAATCTCGGGGAGACAACTGAGGCAGAAAGTGAGTGGAGAATACGACAACCACATCTTGAGCACACCTTTCAGAATCATAACTTTGATTTTAAGTAGATTGTTCGATAGAGAAAATGGGCACATTTACAAGCTCAACTGGGTGCCCTCGATATATCATATAGCTTTCCATGTCGATGTTTTTAACTGGGCAGATATCATCTCAGAGAGTTTGGAGTCGACGATAGCTGCAGCCCAAGGAGGAATGACCCAGAAGAAATATGAATTCTTCATGTCCTCATATATTATAGATTGCATAATGGCCAGGAAACAATTCCCTAAATTGGGATTTATTTGGAATCGGGATGATTCCCCTCTCTATGTGGCCTATCATATCACATGGGCCCACAAATATGCAAGCTATTACAAGCTCATCTATGAAGAATTAATCATTCCCTTGTATTGGTTGATTTTTAACGAAGAACCAAATTTCCTATCCAAGAATGCTATTGCAGTTATTAATGAGTATGGAGATTATTACTTCTCTCCTGAAGGTACCTACATCAAAATGTTTGGGGGTTCCAAAGCTCCATATCTGATGCCTAAATATGTGACTGACTTTGTAGTACACAAGGAGGCTGTGAGGTAGGTTTTTGTTAATGGGGTTGGAAGCTTTTTGAATGAAGCCCCTTACCCACCATTACCATTTACTATTGG
The DNA here is from genome assembly GCA_027924585.1 of Larix kaempferi. Lineage (NCBI taxonomy): Eukaryota > Viridiplantae > Streptophyta > Pinopsida > Pinales > Pinaceae > Larix > Larix kaempferi. The sequence continues at coordinate 9,859,239 of BSBM01000557.1, read as the reverse complement.
GACCTACAAATTTCCCAAGGTGAAAGGCACAAACGTTTTCATAAAATACTTAGAAGCATTCCATTTTGGAGAAAATAATTTCGCGAGAAATGACAGTTGGAAAAAGGTCGCCCAACATTGTGAGGCATGCAAAATCAATTTTGAATACACAAATCACTTCCTTAATGGCAAGGAGGTGTATCAAAGAGCACCTAATATGAATGATCTAAACAAATGTTTTGTTTGAAAAAGCGGTGCCAGTCCCAGTCATGTTGCTAGTGCTGCAAACGAAGTCGAATTACAGAAACAAAGAGAAGAATCCAAAAGGCTACAGGAAGCAGAAACAGAACGAGGACAGAAGAAAGAAACAAAAAGGAGGAAAAGAGAAGAGGTAGAGAGGGTGCAAAAGGAAGAAGCATATAAACAAAGGAGAGAAGAGGAAGAGAAAAGACAAGCGGAAGAAGCAAGAAGAGAAAGAGAAGAAAAGGAGGCAGTAGAGCAACAATAGAGAAAAGAAGAAGAGGACAAGTCCAAGGAGGCTGTGGAAACAGAAGAAACCCAGGGTGGAGACACAAGTATACAAGACATGGATATAGACCCACCAGAAGTGTTAGGAGTCACACTTATTGGGGGACAACTCCCATTCGTAGAGCTTGGGCTCACACCTTTTACCCCATCCAAACAACATACCATGGCAAAGTTAGACACAATAATTTTTTATTCTAGGAGGAAGACAATCACCAGAAGGTCAGAAAAATATTGAAGATGGGCACACTACCTGATATGGTCACTGTTCAGGAGAACGACATCATGGAAGGCACTCACAAAGAACCCAAGTTCACAGCGTCTGTGAGTGTAGCAGCTGCACAAGAAAGTGCATATAACGTCGATAAGTTGTTGAATGAAATCGAGCACAACAAAGAGAGAATGTTGAAACTAAAGGATAACTTAGTGAAAGCACGAGGTGAGGGAATAAAGTTGAAAAGGAATCATGATGTCGAAGTTGCTGAAAAGGACAAATTACTGTCCAATTATCAAAATCTAGAAGCAGAAAAGGATGCTTTGGCTGTACAGTTGATGATCATGGAGGGAGAAAGAAGTGATTTTGTCGCCCGCATAAATGAATTGGAGACAAAAGAGTCAACAACGAATCAACAGGTGGAAGACTTGAAAGTTCAGATGGATGAAATGATTAAGGAAAAGGAGTCTCTGTCAGAATAGGTCGAGTTGGAAAATAATCAGAAACAAGATATGTCTCCTTTCCATGTACACGCATGTAAAATTCAAGAAAAGATATGCCACTCACTAGATTTTTTGAACGAATAAATATACAAGATGAAGCAAATAATAGTAAGGATGAAAGAAATTGCTGCAGAATCATTGGTAATAAGACAGATTTTGGTTGGCACTGTGATTAAGATAAAAAACAGATGGCGTGGAGGGAAGAATACGCAGACTTCCCTAATCACCTTCCAAACAAGACAACTACATATCAAAATTTAGATATGGCACTCCTTGAGTTTTGCAGGAAATATTCCAAGAGGCTGTATGTCGAAATACCTAAATCCATCGAGAAGTGTGTGGGATTCTACAAGAAAATTCATCAAAATCATGAAAAATGTCATCTTGTCATGGCTCCAGATATGGACGAGCTGCCTACATAATATCAACGCTTAATGGAGCTGTAGAATGGATTGAGGGAGGACATCGAATATATTAGAAAATTGCACGTGTTGACTGAAGAAGACCTCCATCAGTATATTGGGAAGGAATCCATAAATGCTTATTTCCTAGAAGACAGCTACAAGGCCGCCACAGAAGGAGTGACAAGTGTAGAAAAGGATTTATCTTATCATGAAATATCTTTGTAATTTTTAGAACCTATACAATGTAATATTATTTTGAAGAGGCTGATGTGTGGGATAATTATCTTTCTAGTCTGGAGGGCCCATCAAGGAATTATTTTTTAATTGTAAATAATTTGATTTCTTGTGCAAATACTAGAGGACAAATTTGGGGTATCCCAAAGGTTAGAAGAGTTGAAATGAACAGTCATGTGAAGACAAAATGTTTTGTATTATAAATATAGGGGATGTATACTTCCTAGAGGACGTTTCCTAACATAATAGAAATTGTACATTTTGTAAGAGAACTAATTTTCTGTTAATGAGAAGGAACTGTTTGCTGGGAAAAGCGTGCACATAAATATTTTGCGTGGAATGTCATTATGGAACTATTTATTCTTGCATTCATAACTCATGCTGTGAGATTGTTCTAACTTTATTGAACTACTTCAAATGGTGATGAATGATTTCATTTTCTATGCAAATGTTTAATGTGTTAAATGAATAATAAATTGTTTAAATTTTATCGAAGCTATCTTTGATACCTTTTTCTACTGTAAATGTGAACACTTTGTCTAAACAGCTATTTGCCGAGTTGGTCTGAACATTTTCAGCTTATTACTCTTACTTGAAATTTGCTCCCTGCATGGATAGGCTAGGATAGAATTTAACGAATTGTTTAGGTAGAAGTAATAATAAGGAGGGAAGAACCTTCGCATCACTTGTTGAGGCTTCTTTCTGTTAGTTTTAGGTTACATGCATTAGTTAGGGAACTTGCATCTCATATCTTAAAACCAAAATTACATAAATGGTGCGTCGGGACGCAACCGGTAAAAAAACAAATAAAACACACTTATGGTAGCCAGACCGTAAACCGGATGGATTCCGCACACAAAACGGTGAGTGATCTAATTTGGATCATTTACTGGGGAAAATCCCTACTCTCAATGCTGGGATTTTCTGGGCATCAATAGTTTTGGCACTAGAAGGAGGGTCGCTAGTGCATGGCTGGAAGAGGAAATTCGTTTTCACGAGAAATTTTTTCTATGTCCTCATTAGAAACAACCATATCAGAAGAATTGATTTTTGAAACTAACTATCAGGAAAAATTAGATTCTGAATCTGGGAATATCGAACATTTATATGTTGTTCCATAAGCGGAAGTAGATAACTTTCGAAGACATACAAGATCTTACGTGAGAAAACTTAGTGGATTAACAGTAGTTCCTGCATTACCCAGAAGGCAAGCTCCCAAGAGACAGGTCATGTAGACTAGAGATCCGTGCTTTTGGAATCTTTGGAAGAGTTGGTCGATTTATCATTACAAGAAATCCCAGATCCCATTAATCAGTTGAGACCCGAGTCCCCTGAGGCTCACACACCACCTCATACACCATTTCACACACCACCTCATACACCATATCATTCTCCCAGGTGTATCATGGGTCACAACGCTAACTAACCACCTGCGTGGAGAGCTAGAGGACCACTCAACCTGGCTGCAACTTTACATGATTTTCCTAAGCATCCGGAGAGAGTACTAACAAAATTTGACCTTGGAAAACGTATCTATGTGGAAGATCACCTGAAAAGTTTGTATTTGGCTCTGGATATTTTAAATTTGGAACATGAATATGTATTATGTAGACTGTTTCCTTACACTTTTTAGCCTGGAGCATCTTCGTGGTATTTAAGTTTGCAGGAAAATTATGTAGCAGACCGGGACAATTTTGAAAAGGTTTTCTTGAGCAAATTTGGAAACCAAAATATTGTCATACACTTTTGAAAGAATTATTGTCTATGAGGATGGAGAAGAAAGAAAAGGTACAGGAATTCAACTAGAGATTTACTATCATATTAAATAGATTCAGTGCTGATACTAAACCTGCTGAAGAAGTCTTGGTAGAATATTACACCACAACACTTCTTCCACCCATAGCCATGTTTGTTAAAAGAGTTGTTAAAACCACTTTAATAGAAAACTATGAAGAATCCAAGAAAGTAGAGGCTGACATGGATAGTATCATGAAACATACGATGGAACTTGAAGTAAAACCAACAAAAAAAGAATCCTTTGATGCTAACTAGACCCAAAGAGGAGCCTTCAAATGAATTAGAGAATGTAGTTAAAATGGTCCAAAATCTGTCCAATAAAATAGTAGATCTAGAGAAAGAAAAGAGTGCTAGTTCTTCAAGAAAACCATTTAAAACTGTATATAAGAAATGGGAAGAAAAAGAACAACCACAACTACCACTGAATAATTCTTCTGTTTTAAATCTGAATGAGGTAGGGATGGATCAGTTTTGTACATTTCATCAAGAACATCATTCTGAAAAAAATTGTCCACAGTGGATTAACTCAATGACCCTGGTAATTGTTATAGGTTAAATTTGCACTTTTCGTCCGTGATCACATTAAGCTATCGATCACACTAAAGGACAACATGGATTGAAGAGCAAGATTTCCCTAGATGATGCATGGACTTGGTTTACCCCTCAGCAGCTGACAAAACCCTATTTTTACCTTCATTTTTACATGTGCGCTACTCTATAGGCATCAAAGAGGCGCACACCTCTAGAATTCCCTACTCTACAAGCATAAGAGGGGCGCACACCAGCCAGTATGCCCTACTTTACCTCTTGCATAGTAGTGCACACCTAAAAAATTCTTGCAAACTCTGGTTGTAAAGCACTGAAGTTGCATATTGTGTGCTACTCTACTGTGAAAAACTCGCGTACATCTTAAGACGAAACCAAAAATATATTAATTTGATCAATTGGGATTAGTTGAAGTTGGTTTGCAACTTCCCCAACTTCCCAATCAAACTACCTCTCGATCCAAACTGCCTACTTTGTCCCATAAATACAAGGGGGATAAAGGAGAGAGGGAAGGAGAAACTATGCATTAAGGGTTGTTATGTTGGAGGAATTCCAAAGTTAGTGTGAAGAGCAGGAGGAATTCGGTTGCACAAGCACTCTGAATGATCAGGTATAATTGTACTGATTATTGCTTTTTGATAATAAAGGTGTAAATACCCTTCCTTTCCCAATCAAATGTCTAATGGATTGCATATTTGTTTGGTTTAATGCTTGATTGTATTTGATGTCTAGATTGCATTTCAATTTCATCATTGTGATATCAGTCAAGATACACTGAGGAAGGTATCTTTTGTATTGCAGGTTCACCAAACAAAAGATCACATGAAGGATCAATCGAAGGAGAGAGTGAAAGCTAGGATTGAACGTTGTTAATAAGGTATTCCTTCAAGAACCTTGATCTCTTTCCTTTTGTAGAATCCTATGTGATATGATCAATGTATTTACCTGTCACCCCAGAAGTTGGTACTGTCCCTCTCCTCGCTATAGGGTAGAAATCCCGAACAACGGACTGGCGAATCCACTGGGGACCGGTTGTTTTCTGCTTTAGGAGACATAGTTAGTTTTCCTTCCAGTACTTTTTGGTCTTTTGATCCTTTGAGAGGTCCTCTAGGTCACTTGTACCAGCTTTCCCTTGCTTGACTCATCTCATTTTTCATTTTCAAATCCTGTTTCAGACCTCCTCTGACATGTGCACTAGTCTTCCTTATACACAGTAGCGCATACCTGATGATGAGCGCTGCTTTCACTACTGTACAGTAGACCACATCTCCCAGTGTGTGCTGGTTTATGCACTGCACAATAGCGCATATTCCTGTAACTCTCTGTTTGCTATGGGGATTTGATTTCCACTTGTTTGGTTTGATTTCCAGCCTCTTGCTTTGCCTTCTTAACTGATCCTTGAGGTCTTTATGCCCTTGTTGAGTCTTGTTTGCCTCTCCTAATTCCCTTAGGTCATCTTTTGCTTTATTGAGTACTTTTGAGGTGTCTTGTTTGTTTGTGACTCTTTTTGAACATCGCATATTGTTCCTTGTTGGACATAGCTGCACTCATGTACCCTAGATGCTTATTGCAGGTATACAAACCTTTGTTTATAACATTTGTTGTTTGTCGCAACATTAGTACACTTTGACAGTGTCTTGTCCTTTGATTTAGGGTTTGACCCGAAGTTAGAGTCCTTAGGGTGTTTTCAAAAGTTTTTGAGTCTAGACACTTCCTGATTGCTTTGTCAGTTTCTGTTCAAGTAAGTTGAAGTCTTTCATTTTGCTTCCATTCAAGTCTTTGCGATTGTAAGGTCATCTTTGGTTCACTTGCCTACCTTTTGCTTGGTTTAGTGCTTTCTTAGGGTTCTTGGTGCTTTGGAGAAACCTTTGTGTGTTGGAGAAAACTCACTATGGCTTAAGGTAGACCACAACAGATAGATGACTACCAGAAATCCACTCAATTCTCAGAACTATGCTATATAAATGACAATGCTAAGATAATGAAGAAGATAACCAACCTCGATCCAAACATTTGATGTAGATCCCCATTGGATTTTTTCAATCCATGCACTTGAATCTGCAAATTAGTCTTGACAATCAATATACAACAAGTACATATAATATACAAACGACATTAACATCATCAATAGAAATGGCCCATGATATAACAAGTAAATGTAACCCAATGTAATATAAACAACATTTACAACATTAATGGATGAGAATAGGAGTATTTCTATTAATAAACAAGAAGAAGTACAAAGTGATATGACCTCTTGCCGGCAACCAATTTGAACCAAGATCTGGATCAATCCACTTGTGCCCTCCACCACTTCAGTCCTCCATGAATGGAAAACTCAAACTAGATAGGAGTTTGGAAGGTGAACATAAAGGGTTCACAACTACAAGGATCAATGAGTGTACACTCAAGATAGGGCAAAAATCCACTAGAGTTCTCTTGCTCCTCTTTCTCCTCTCGCCCATAAGCCATATGTGCTCAATATATAGTCCTCTCAAAGGTAAGTGAAAGGACACATTGAGATGTTTCTTGGGAAGATGGAGAGCCAAAGGTCGCCTAATGATCGCTTTTGGGGAGTAAAAAGTAATAAACTAGTGATTTTTACCATTTACTTGATACCCGCGGGCTATAGTGATGCAACTCGTGGATACGCTTGCTATAGTGATGCAACAAGCGGGTAAGAGAAAAAATGAGGAAATAGTATGTCTGAAGGATATAAAGTGGATTTGAGTCAGTGAAAAGGATCCTATAGGCCAAAGAATGTTGATGCTCACAAGGTGGAAGATTACGTTGTAACAGATTCCCCCTAATGTGTGAGGTCAGAGACTGATGCTACGATGGTCTAAATACATTATAAAACTCAGAAGTGGAGTGATGGAAACACAAGTGGAAAGAGCATCTCACTCATCATAATACAATAGTATCCCGGAATACATGTCGGTAGTACAACAATCTCATACAATGGCCATGAATAGGCGATACATAATGGATATATGTCATAAGTGATCATAGCCATGATCCCTCTACAGTAAGATATGGTCTCCTACTAAAAAGGAAACAACTGGTGCAAACTGGAGGTACAAACTGCTGATATCTGAGAGGTGATATCTTAGATGTAAAGTCAAAGTCATAGGTAGCATATTGAATGCCACTATCGCCTGGGGTTTTCTACACAAGTCTTCAACGGTGCAAGTCCCATCAAGTGAATAAAGGAGTTGGGGTTGAACCTGATGTGACATCGTTTGATTACCGGTCAATGATGTATAACCTTAACAGACGCGAGATAACCCACCAATAATGAAAATGGGTATCAAGGCACATAGCACAATCATTGGAGTGTGAATAAATGAGTTGAAGTCGAACACTAGGATGAATCCATCGATCAGGGGACATTGATGTATTCCCAAAACTGTCGATGGTGAGATAACTTTCCACTAATTACTGCAAGCCTCAAGGTACTCAACCGAACTCTAAGTCTCAAGTTCCGGAATAAATGGGTTGAAGTCGACGGAACGAGACTTGCTGGAAGGAGGGAATTAAAGCATCCCCCATCAACCAGCACGAGGTACCAGCTATGCTAAAAGATTTGGAAGAACTCAGGTGAAACGGACTGACTCAATAAGGATGGCCGACATGCAATAGTCAAGAGATCTGAGGAGTGGCCGACTCTGGGCTCAGGACATCCTTTTAACAAGAGCATGAGCAGATGGATAGACTCAGGAAGCATAGATTTGACATAAACTGTGCAATGCAGGAGGCATTACAAAGGGCTCCATAATGACTGGAAGCTTAACCAATCGATGGAGAAAACTGAGAAACAAGTACAGCACCTAAGGTCCAACTATCGTCCTGACTCATAATGTATGGAGTGGAATGAATGCTCTGTTCAAAGGTGACATAATAGCTGCCAACAAGAAGTAGTAACCATAATCCCGTCCGGCTTTTTGGAATATTTGATTTTTTTGGTCTTTTACATATTTGGGAAAAGCTTGAAAAATAATAAAATTGCTTATAGTACAACAGGTGAGGGAACGAGTGTCAAATACAGAGTAGACTAGTTCCAAGCAGTGGAAAATACCTATGATCAATGCAAGGAAGTGCATGCAGGATGTGGACACTCGGGGGGGTGTTCCCTCAGGGTCAAAAGGTCATCAAATTGTGAAGGGAAAATATAAGCTCTGCAGGGCTCGATAGGGAAAAGTGCTCAGGAACCAGGCTAACAATTGAGTAAGAGGGAGCTGGCACAAGGCTCAAGCAGCAAGCAGGATGATGCAATGTAATCACAACATGATATAACTGAGGGGAGGTCCTTAAGGGAGATGGCCAGCATAAGACAAAGTAGAGTATGAGTCTTGATCGCAATGTCATGGCGTAACTACAAAGGACTCCCAATCCTAAGGACAAACAACGGCATGGGCACCAGAATGCACAAAGGGGTTCTAACTAGGGTACTCATGTTCGAAAAAGCCCTACCGCTACATAATGACACTTCTATACAGTGTGAAGGTTCCGTGTCAGTTAAGAAGCGGGGTCGTACCTAGGGTTTATGAAAGTGGTCAAAAGGTCAAATGCATAATGCATGTGGAAATGGCATCTAACCTATATACTAGGTGTGAAACGTACCTCCCGTAGGTGTGAAATGGTCCAAAACAGCTTTCGCCGAAGAAATTTGATTAAAAATTCTACTCCATGACATTTATATTAGTTCAGAATGGAATCAAACAGTAAAAACTATAAGTAAGTAGGTCTTGAAAATTATAAATAGTAATAAAAATTTACAATTTACAATTCATATTTACTATTCACCCATTTGGAGTTTTGTGGTTAGTTTTCACCTGAAAGTTCAGTTGCCGATTCTGGGAGCTACAAGTGTCTGTTCATCGAACCATCCGGAGCACGTTGGTAGTCTCATCCATACCTTTAATTTCAATGCATTCATTTTAATTGTCAGCGGTGGGATTTTTAGTTTGGCCAAGCCCTAATTGGCTTCAGCGCTACCCGCAGGCTATAGCTATGCGGGTCGTGGGTAGGGCACAATACTCGCTGTCAATACACATACTAACCGCAGGTACCCGCACCTGTATAGAAATTAGCCCGCGGGTATGACCGTGAAGTTGAAATTGCAAAAGAAATTGACAAAAATTTGTGTGTTTCCTCACTCCAGGATGGTTCTAGAGTGGAGGGAGAGGGAGCATGACCAAGTAGATGAGGCCGTGCGCAATGATGTGCAAGCATAGTAGGCATTGCAAGCATGTGGGTTGTACAAATTTTGGAGTATAGGGGGTTTTAGGGCCCAAAACATACTACTCCGCTGCTTGATCGATTCTTGGGATGTTGATGCACAGAAATTCAATCTCAATGGGAAAATCCTCACACTGGAAGTGGACGACATCTACTTCATTACCGGTTTGTCCCATCGAGGTGAGGAGGCTAGTCTTCGGTCTCGTACTGTGGGTGGTGGGATCAATGTCCTTGACTACATAGCACAGTATTGCCCCGCAAACACACACACGGTGGGAAGTCAAGTTCCCAGCAATGCCATAGTAGATCTAAGCATGAAGATCATTGTGGCTACCTTAGTGTGGATAACGGGTTCCAAAGCTTTGCACTAGGCATCTAGGCCAGTGATGTTCTATGCATCAAAATGCATGCAGCCTATAGTATTTGATTGGTGTACCGCACTACTGGGGTCTATGAAGACCCACCTGACAGAATGCAAAGAAGGGAAGGCCAAAAACTTCGGGTATGGGAATATCTTGTGCAGCTTCTTCTTTGAGAGAGTTTCGGGGCTTAGCCCGAGGGTGGATGTCCCTCCTCATAGTCTCCGCGATCCAACCCTAACTCGGTGGGCTGAGATCTTGACACGACAGGGTGGTGGCCGTCTGTGATCACCATATACCAAGGAGTTCTTCCACTGGTGGGACCGATAGGTCATTTCCATAGAGGACTACCCCTATGCAAGGATAGACTTCCGCTAGGATAGGGACATGCCACTCCCACTAGACACAGTGTTCAGAGACATTGGTGAGTACTCTTTTTAGGTTTTTTGTGTATTAAATTTTTATGGATTTTTTATTATAGATGTAAATGAAAAAATATTTTTGGTGGTAGTATCATATGCTAATGGTTGAGTGTTTGCTTGTAGAACAATGCCCAGTGAGACCCGATGGCTTCCGGAGACATGGTCATGGGGGTAGGGGTGATGAGGCAGTTGATGCTGCAAGAGGATGCACTCTACAAACCTTGCAGTGCAACCTATCACAGATGGTTGCTAGGGTTCCAAAGATAGAGGTGGCGTGACTACCTAAGGACATGCAACGCCAAGTAGTGGGGGTTCCGAGTGACTGGGTGCGGCTACTGTAGTGGGTAGCCAATGCAGTTCAGTATTTCTACGAGACACATCCTATCGGGGTGGCAGCTAGGCCTCCTCGTAAGGAGTAGATATCTCAGGATCTCATTGTTTTGTATCGATATGTATATTCTTGAGGGCTACGGGCTCCAGTTTTGTATGACAGTACCATTTTTGGACATATTTATAAAAAACTTTGGTTCTCTAGTTCTACTATATGTGTGTATGTACAAATGTATGAATGTCTTCTTTTATTTGTGTGGTTCATGGTGAATGTGACAAATTCCAATCTAATACATAATTATCATATGCATAAGATATATGATTAACACTTCTCGGAACATGTATATATGTAATTGAAACAAAATGTTGTTCCAAGAGTCTTACCCTTAGGAATTTCCGTAGTAGCGTAGGATCTCGCACACGGTACTGCCCATTTAGTTAAGACACAACTAGTTGTGAATCCAGGCATACTTCTAGCTTTTGTTTTGTTCGTTCTTCTTAGGTATTGAACTCAAGGAGATTTGCACCGAAGTAGCTCAATGATGGTGCTATACTCAACCACATTGTTAGATGTAGGACCAAGACAAGCACCTCCTGAGGACACAACTAGGTGATCCGGTGAGAAAATAACCCAGGCAACAGAAGCATGCTGCTGCGTATGACGGATAGCACCATTCGTGAACCCTAAGAATGTAGGAAACTCTGCTGACATCTGTCAATCAAACGGAAGCTAATCAGCAGACCCGAAAACCAAAAGAAATCTAAACTATGTACAGAAGCAACTATACAATAGTATACAAAAGTATCAGCCTAAACCAGAGGTTCAAGCGTAATACTACTTGAGGTAGAGCCCATTTCTAGGCTCTTTCAAGATAGTCCCCTCATAGTCTTCTAATTCATAGGCTCCTTTTTCCAGGACATGCCTCACGATGTAAGGACCGTGCCACATGGGGTTGAACTTGCCTGCCCCCAGGGGTTCTTTAGCTTGGTCATATAAGAGTACCAAGTCACCTTCAGTATACTACCGAGGACGGATAGACCTATCATACTGAACATTAACACGATGTTTGTTGGCATCTATAGCCACATTGGCATCTCGACGTTGCTCGTCAAGTTGCTCAAGGTGGATTAAATGTTGCTCAAGACCTGTCATATCAGGGAGAAGCTCTATGGCCAGTTTAAGCGAAGGGATCTCACATTCAATCGGTAAAAGTGACTCCACACCGTGAACCAGCTGAAACGGTGAGAACCCGGTGGTAGTCTTGACTGCGGTTCGATATGCCCACAAATCAGGATATAACACAATGTGCTAGTTGGGCTTGCTTTGTTGGATGGTACGTTGGAGAATGGTCTTCAAAGACTTATTGATTGGTTCTACTTGACCATTCGCTTGGGGATAATAATAAGATGAGTGTTCTTGACGAAATCCAAGCTTGAGAGACAAATCCTCCATCATCTTGTTCTGAAAGTGACTACCATGGTCAATGACAATCTCTTTCGGAATACCGAACCGAGTTATAATTTGATTGAATACGAAGTGGGCTGTTGTAGCACCATTGGATTTAACGGTAGGCATGGCCTCAGCCCATTTGGAAAAATAGTCCATGGCCACTATGATATGGTGATGCCCCCCATTCGAAGCTGGTTTGCAATCCATGAAATCCACCCCCGACTTGGTGAAGGGACCGACGGTGACGACCGGATGGAGGGGCACTAGATGCGAGTGTATGTTCCGAGAAAAAATCTGGCAAGGGTGACATCTCTTCACAACATTAACACAATCCTTAAAGATGGAAGGCCAAAAATAACCAGCTCTCATAATACGTTGGGCTGTAGCAAGCCCGGATAAGTGACCACCACATGCCCCAGCATGGAAATCATTAAGCACCCGCTCCGCTTCTTCGTGAGTTAAGCAACGATGGAGGATAGAATCCTTTCCTCGGCGATACAAAGTGTCACCGACGATAGTATAATCTTTAGTGTGATGTTTTACACGCCGTCGCTCATCTCGTGAATAGTGTGGAGGAAACTTCAAAGTTTTGAGATATACAATGACATCCTCATACCAAGGGTTCTCTAACGAGATAAGAAATAAGTGCTCATCCACAAAGGAATATTTATGAATGACATCCTCATCAAGTCTCGGAAGGTCCGACATAATCTTAGCAAACACCAACGATTTCACCGACTTCGCCGAAGAAAAATCGAGATCAAACTCCTGAAGGATAACAATCGATTTATTGTACTTCCCCCCGATAAGGCGTCGTGATAGCACGAACTGAAATGGATTGATATGCGCGACAACTGTGGTTGTTCTAAGCAGCATGTAATGTCGTAATTGTTGGAATAAATCAATAGTCACAAGTGCCAGCTTTTCCACATGAGTATATCTTAGCTCAGTATGTACTAGATTTCGACTAAGGTAATAGATGACATGCTTGACAAGCGCATCATCAAATTGAACCAAGACCATGCCAATCATCTCTTGAGACGCGGCCACATAAAGGATAAAATCTCATGCGAAGTCTGGTGGACTAAGCACAGGGGCCGATACCAAAGATTTCCTAAGGGCATCAAAAGACTACTGGGCTCGCTCATCCTAGATAAAGGGTGTGTCTTTCTTCAATAAGTGCACGAAACCTTTGGTAAGATTAGCATAATTGACTACGAAATGGCGTAGAAAAGTGGCTCTCCCTTGGAGGCTCTGAAGTTGTGACAAATTGCACGGAGGAGGCAACTGAAGTATTGCCTCAACTTTGAGAGGATCGACTCTAATACCCTCTTTCGGAACTATGAATCCCAGAAGGCGACCCGTCCTTACAACAAAGATGCATTTGTTAGGATTCAATCAAATCTTGTATCGTATACATCGTTCGAGAATCATGCGAAGGTGCTTGGGGTGGTCCATCCTCTTACGAGAATGGCCAGCCAGGTCATCCAAGAAAACCTGCATAATCGTTTTAAGATCGTGAAAGGTGTAGGTCATGGCATGTTGAAATGTAGCTCCGATGTTTTTAAGGACGAAGGGCATTTTCCGATATGCGAACATTCCCCAAGGACAAATGAAATATGTCTTATGTTGGTCCTTGGTTTTGATTTGAATCTGGTTATATCCGGAAAATCCGTCCATGAAGGAAAAAATATCACTTCCGACGCAAACATCCAAGATTTGATCTATGAATGGTGTGGGGAAGTTGTCTTTTGGACATGCATGGTTCAAATCTCTAAAATCAGTGCATACACAGATCGTTCCCTGCTTCTTATCCACAAGAACGGGGTTTGACACCCATTCGGTAAGGGGAACGGGGTAGATGAAACTAGCTTTGAGCAGTTTCTCCACCTGTGCCTTGATAGTGGCTGCTTTTCTAGGGTTCACAGCACGTAAGCATTGTCGAACCGGTTTAGCATTGAGATATGTTCTAATCTCATGTTCAACAATGCGGGGGTCTATTCCTGGCATCTCCTCATATGAATAGGCGAAAGCTTCCCGGAGTTCTGTAAACAATTCAGTGTAAATAGCAATCTCCTCAGGAGTGCAATCGTCACCGATGTAGACATTCTCAACTTTTATAGGCATACGAGAGATATTGATCGACGTAGTTGGGGAAATTTTAGCCATATTCCCTTCTGCAAAAACATCATGCGACTCCAAAAGAACCACAAGGTGACCAACCATCTCTGCTAGATTCAACCTAAACTCTTCTCATTTGGCGAGCTCAAGTTTGGGATGGAAATAAGAGTGATGGTGGATATCTTCCCAAGGTCTCTCACCACCACACATGGCCTCCATAATAGCTTCATCAGAAGGAAAAGTATCATCGAGGCAATCGTGGGAACAAGACGCGTTGGCTGCCCAAACCGGCAGCGTAACGGGATCTTCCTTGACTGTCTAGGAAGAAGAGAGATCCGGCTCTGTAGTGGCTTGTTGAATATGCTGGTAAGCAAGCTCAGCTAGAGACAGTGGCATAGACACCCCGATATGTGTAATGTTTCCAGACGTGGAACTCGTGGACAGTAAAGTCCACGGATCATCAAAATAGGAAGTCTGGAATGACATATTATGCGAAGGAGGAGACACATCGTCTGTAATGGTTCCAATAAAATTCATAGGTGTGGAAAAATCATAAGTTCCCATCAATGAAGGGTACATGCCAACACCCATGTTCCCAGTTGTCGGCTGAAAATGAGTAACTTGTGGGACTATGGATCCCATGGATGCTGTGGAAGAGGAGTTAACGTAATCCAACTGATCGATGGTCACAATCTTGCATTCGTGAGGAAAGTAGATAACTATGAATACAGTGGACGCGACAACTTTCATGGAATACATCCAATTCCAACCCAGTAAAAGGTTGTAGTCGATGGGCACATCAACCACCTCGACTTCAATAGGCACAGACTTACCTCCCAAGGAGACAATAAGGGAAGGGATAATTCCACGCGGCTTAAATGAACAACCGTCGAATGTAGTGATCATGGTTCTAGACGCGAGTAGGGGAGGAGAGCTAAGAGCTTTCCAACAAGTTAATGACATTACTGACGCAGAGGCACCTTCGTCAATCGTAGTACATTTGAAAAAACTCTAAAGGCACACCACCTGGATTTGAAAATCCATGTGGTAGGGAAAGCGAGGTTGGACATCAGTAGTGTCGAACTTGATAACAGTGGGACTTCCCCCATTCTGAACTCTTAACGCACTCAAAAGAGCATGCTTCTAAGAAGGACAGGCTTGCAAAACTTCAAGAGCCAACATGGCACATGGAGTTTGCCCCAAATATTCTACGATCGAGTAGTTGTGGGTGGCTCGAGCATTAGGATTATGCATAGAGCGCTTAAGAACGCCTTTCGGTATCCCCGGCATAATAGAGGGCTTCTTGATATGCAAGGAATTGTCAGGAGGAAGGGGGGGTTCACTCCCCAAATTGGGTTGTCATGCATCATAATCACACTGACGAGTGGCAACACTAACCTCTGACTGAACCATGTTCACACATCCATAACCACTAGTATTGGAAGAAGACGTTGTCGTCTCAGTAGGTCCATAACCAGTGGCGGGAGCATGTGAAGCCCTGTTTTGGTGATGAGGTAGGGGATCCTTCAACACATCTGGGCTCTGTGCAAAGGTCTTCGACGCTTCTTCAATACGAGGACATAAGTGAGTAAGATGGTCTTCCCCACAGAGCTTGCAAGGAAACTTCACCTTACGCCTAGGTTTACTTTCCTCACCAGCATTTCCGCCTTCCCAAGGAGGGTTGGCATTATCCTTACAGGGGGTATTGGGATTTCTATTATTATTCCCATTGTTTCCACCCTTACGATTATTTCTCCCTTTTTTCTTACCACCAGGTTGCTGGTAACCTGATTGGTTCGTTGTTTGCACACTGTGTACATCGAACGATGGGGTGGAAGTGGACAAGGTGTGAACCTATCTGGGAGTAGACTGGTTTAGCGACAAATTTTTCATTTGATTAGCTACCAAATATATGGGGTGAGTGCTTGCATATCCAATGATGCCATCGGCATGCGGTCCAGGAAATGACGTGGGCTCATGTCGCGTTCTCGGTGCATCAGGAATAATGTCGTACAAAATGCCAGACTGAGAGTATAATAAGTCTAACTGCTGGACTTTCAAGATAGCTTGTTCCTCAGTCACAATGGCGGACATCGAAACATCCTTAGCAATGTATGGGAGTAGAGACTTGAGGAACCATTCCAACAGGAACTCTGGAGGAATGTTGGCTTTCACTAATCTCTTACGTCGATGCCACTCTTGAACGCAGTCAGAAATATGTGTGGCCTTGTTCTAACGGAAGGTAGATAAAAGTTTAGTACCAGTATCATAGCGAACCGGAAACTGGAAATGATCTAAGAAAACCAAAGCGATCTCGTTAAAACCCCTATAAGTGTTTCCAAGCAACTCGACGTACCAATTCACGGTTGCCCCTGTGAGGTGCGTTGAAATAGTCGCAATCTAACAGAATCGTGATTCAATGAGTTGGAGGAGCACCAAAGGTGAAATGTCATGACATGATCTCCTGGGTCCTCACCACCTTTCCCCTCAAACTTAGGAATGTCCAAAGGGATCTTGGTAGGGACCAGGGGCCAAGTAGGGTCGTGACACACTGGATCATTCATGAGCTTTGAAAGATCTGGAAGATTCAAGCGTACAAGGAACGAGAGATGAGGATAGAAAGTTTGATTATAATCCCCCATAAAAGGTTGGTTAAACGGAACCGAATTATAAGATGGACAAAAAGCTTGACCATGAGGATTAAACTGCTGATAATAAGGACCTGACAGACCATAAGCTTTCCCATGGCCATAGGAATAATAACCTCCTCCCACCTGACCCATTTGAGAGTAAGCAGGTATGTGCATGTTTTGGGTACCATATTGGGGTGGTGGGTTGTACTGGTGGCCAGCACCAACTGTGTTGTAGTAAGGGTTTCCACCATGAGTATGGGGCATGTATGTACTATTCATAGTGGGAACCATGTTGTAATGACCATAACGGTATGGTATGTTCCCACCCCCAGCATTAGGATTATCTTGAGCAGTCGTGTGGTGACCATAATCATGAGATGTATTCCCAGCCCCAACATGGGTGTTACTAGTAGCAGGGATGGTGGTGTTATGTCCATGTAGATAGGATATATTCCCACCCTCTACATTGGAATTACTAGTGGTGGCAGTGGACGCAAAATTATGCGGTATATGTCCACCCCCATGGTTGGGAGGAGCATTAACATTCGCAAAAGTAGTCCTGGGTTTGTTAAATTTTGAGCATTAATTCACAATACTCTAGTATATTTACTGAGAGAATAACATATACAGTATATCAATGCATGACAATCACAATAAGCATGACAAGCATCACAAGAATCAAAAGCATGAGAGACAAGAGACACAAAGTTTCTGTGGGGAAAACCCTAAGGTGAAAAACCCCACAACTTCCTCAGAGATAGAGAGAGCAATGGCTCAACCAAAGTACAACCAAAATACACTGAGATAGTCTCCTAGTAGCAGATGATCCTCCTCCTCACTAGTGCGCCACTTTCTGAGTGAGAGTGAGATACTTTTCCGAGTGATATGAATAGAGATCACCTGATCTCTATTTATACTAATCTGTTTGCCCAGTGACCTTATGGGGCCGACTTGTCTAGCTAGGTACATCCACATTATAATATATATAATTCAGGGCTGACCCCACATGGTGGTCTAATAACCCATTGGCAAGTACACACACTTGCGACACTTTTCAATCCACATGACGACGCTTCCTTATAGAGGAATAACACATATCTAATAAGGGTACAATAAATATATATGAAATACATAGATGAAATACATTCCAAAGTTACATATACATCAACACTCCCTCTTAACTAGGAAGGTATTTCTCGACATAGATCTTCTAGACAAGTCTTCTTCTCGGGATCATCATCATCGATGCATCGTCATCATCATCGTCACTACTGCTGCTATCTCAACCAATCTTTGACTCTACTTGTCATAGGAAGTTCTACAGAGCCAGTCTTTTTTCATACTGGATGTAGGCCCACCACCTGCAGGTCTTCATCATCGCTGGCCATACTGTGGAATCCTCAGGACTTATTACGTGCGTCACAAAACCTCGAAAGAGCATCCCAGGCTATTACAAGCACATGGCTCTACCTATAGGATCTCCCAAGGCCATATTATATGTGACCTCACCACAAAACCTCGCAAGAGCATCCCAGGATTTTACGAGCACACAGCTCTACCTATAGGATCTCCCAGGGATAGATTATATGTGGTCATGGAAAAACCTCGCAAGAGCATCCCAGGACTTATTACGGGCACACAGACCAACCTATCAGATCTCCCAGGGACATATTATATGCCATAGGACAAAACCTCGAAAGAGCATCTGCCAGATATCCCAGGGCACGAATTACATGCCATAGGTAAAACCTCGAAAGACTATCTGCAGATCTCCCAGGGCCAAATTATATGTCCTCCCAGAGCAAAACCTCGAAAGAGCATTTGCCAGATATCCTAGGACACTAATTACATGCCATAGGAAAAACCTCAAAAGACTATCTGCAAATCTCCCAGGGACAAATTATATGCTCATCTGCACAACCTGATCCACGGCCATAGAGTATCAACCTGATACTCACCATACATCCTCCTGATGTACACATTATCATCCTGATCATCATCATTGCAACATCCTGCTGCATGTCATCTGGAGCAACATCCTGAAGCTCGTCATCCATGATCATCCTGATCATACAATGCATCTACCTGATGCATACCAAGTATCTACCCGATACATATCATCATACATGATCCACCTGATCATACAATGTATCCACCTGATACAAATACAAATACATGATACATATCACCATACATGATCCACCTGATCATACAATGTATCCACCTGATACATTTACAGATACATGGTCCAAGCATCCAACATGATACATACACATGATCCAACCGATCATATCCAGCATCCAACATGATGCGTACATACATATAAATGATCCAACTGATCATATCCAGCATCCAACATGATGCATATATACATACATAAAAAATGATCCAACTGATCATATCCAACATCCAACATGATGCATACATACATATAAATGATCCAACTGATCATATCCAACATCCAACATGATGCATACATATATATAAATGATCCAACTGATCATATCCAGCAGAAACCAGAACATCATCCTGATGCTCATCATCCAGCGCTTACATCCACAGCCATGTGAAGGATCCTCCTTCCAACATGCTTGGAATGGCTTCAGCAAATGTGTCCATCACTTCTTCCTCGAAGTGTCCTCGATATGAAGAACTCCAATCCTCTCTCTGAAGTACTCGAACTTCACACTAGCTAGTGGCTTTGTCAGCACATCTGCAATTTGCTCGTCCATCGCAACATACAGGAGCTTCACAGCTCCTCTCTGCTTCAGCTGTACTCAGTGCTACGCAGGACTGCTTCCTGCTAAACAAAGAGATCACACCTGATCCCACACTAAAGCAGCACCCAGATGTGCTCTTCCTATCTGCAACACTGCCAGCCCAATCTGAATCAACATAACCCTGCAGGTTAAACTTTTGATTCGCCTCATACTTGAGCCCATAATCCACTGTACCCTTTAGGTACCTTAGAACATGTTTTATAGCAACCAGACGAACACTCCTTGGATCTGTCAGGAACTGACTCAATGTGTTCAACGCAAAGCAAATATCTGGTCTTGTGTTCGTCAGGTACATCAAGGACCCAATCATCTGACGATACATAGAGACATCAACTGGCTCAAATGAAGCATCACATAGAAGCTTCAGATTCGATGCCATAGGTGTGGCCATGGCCTTGCAATACATCATCTTGAATCTCTTCAGGATATCTACTATGTACTTCCCTTGAACAAGGAAGATCCCACCTACACTCTGCCACACCTCCATACCTAGGAAATAATGCATCATTCCCAAATCTTTCATATCGAATTCAGCAGCAAGCTTCCTCTTTGTATCTGCAATCAATCTATCATCTCCTGTTACAAATAGGTCATCCACATACAGGAGTAGAATCACAGGATTTCCTTCCTCAACCTTGTAGTAGAGGTTGGAATCCGCTTTACTCTTGGTAAAGCCCAAACTAGATAGGAAACTGTCCATCCTACCATACTAGGTTCTGGGAGCTTGTTTCAAGCCATACAAGGCTTTCTTCAATCTGCACACATATGACTCCCTGTCATGTATTTCAAAACCACGTGGCTGCTCCACATATACTTCCTCTTCAACTACACCATTCAAGAAAGCAGTCTTGACATCCATCTGGTGTATTTAATATTTCATTGCTGCAGCCAGGGCAAGTACTGTTCTGATGGAAGTATACCTGGCTACAGGTGCAAAAGTTTCTTCATAATCTATTCCCTCTTTCTGAGAGAAGCCACAAGCTACGAATCTTTCCTTGTATTTCTCTACACTGCCATCTGTAGCATGCTTGATTTTGTAGATCCATTTGGAAGTCACAACAGACTTCTCTTTAGGTCTTGGGACAACATCCCAAACATCATTCTTCATTATTGATTAGTATTCCTCAACCATGGCATCCTTCCATTCTTTCTTTTCTGCTGCTTCTTCATAACTGGAAGGCTCTTTGTTCATAATGTCACAGAGTAAAGAAACATAGCTGGTATGTGATCTGGTTCTCTTCTTTGCTTTGTGTTCTTCTTCTAGAATGCCAAATCTTTATGCATCTTGAATGAGCTTTCTAGCCCATACAAGTTTCCTCCTGTGAGGGTTATCCTCACGGGGTGGATCTACAGGTTCTTGTGGATCTTCAAACTCACGAACAACTTCTGGAACTGCTTCAGTCATGGTAGTGTCTTGAAATCTTGTTTCCTTAGGTTTTTCATAAACTTTGATAGGTGCCTTCCTTGATTTGATGAATGCCGAGTTTTCATCAAATGTTACATCCCTGCTGACATCAATCTTCTTGAACCCTGGAAAGTATATTCTGTAATCCTTCAAGCTTTCACTGTAACCCACAAAGATACCCTTCTTTCCTGAAGGATCTAGTTTAGTCCTCTTTTCCTTTGGGACATGAGTGTATACTGGACAACCAAATATTCTGAGATGGCTGACTTCAGGTTTCTTACCAGAAAATACCTCTTCTGGTGTCTTGCTGTCCAATATCTTGTGGGGTGTTCTGTTTTGCACATATACAGCTGTTCTAGCTGCTTCTGCCCATAGATGCATAGGTAGATCTTGGTCATGCAGCATTGCCCTTGCTGCTTCCATGATAGTTATGTTCTTCCCTTTTGCAACTCCATTCTGTTGAGGATTATAAGGAGCAGTCAACTCCCTCTTAATCCCTGAATCACTGCAAAGCTTTTTGAAGTCACCTGAGGTGAATTCTCCGCCATTGTCGGATCTGAATGTTTTGATCTTCTTGTTAGTTTGATTCTCCATCAAGTTTTTGAATTCCTTGAACTTATCAAACACCTCATCTTTGTTATTCAAGAAGTATACCCAAGTCTTCCTGGAGAAGTCATCAATAAATGAGACATAGTAAACATACCCACTAAGAGAACTGGATGACATAGGACCACATACATCTGAGTGGATGATCTCCAAGATATCCTTTGCCTTGATTTCACTGCTTGGGAAAGCCTTCTTAATGTTCTTACCTTTTGCACATCCTTTGCAAACACCTTCATGTTTGGTCTTGATTTTAGGAAGACCCTCTACAGTCTTTCTTGCAATTGGAAGTGCCCTATAGTGCATATGAGAAAGTCTTCTATGCCAAAGTTCACTTGGCTCCATGGATTCATGTACCATGACATGTTCAGGTTGTCTCTTCAATTTATACAAACCTCCCTCTTGCTCTCTAATCACTACTGCATCATCTATGGTCTTTCCCTTTGGCCACATTAGGACTTGTCCATCCACAAATGCAACCCTCATACCTTTTGCATCCAATGCAGAGATGGATAGTAAGTTCTTCTTGAGCCCAGGTACATAAAGGAATTCTTTCATCTTCACAGATTTTCCAGAATCTAGGTTGTATGAGGCTTCACCACTTCCTTTGATTGGGTATTGATAATCATCCCCAAGTTTCACCTTATGGGGTGATTCATGTTCATATAGATTCACAAAAGATTCCTTAAACCCAGTCATGTGTTTGGAAGCCCCACTATCAATTAACCAATCATTACAACCATGGGAGATAGTACCTGTGAGAGCAGAGATCAGAACATACTCTTCTTCACTTGATGAGCCATCATCACTATCACTTTCTTCCCTAGCCTTTTTCTTTGGGGGTTCATCATCTTCGGCAGCATGAGCATGAAACCTTCTTTTGCTGGCCTTCTTCTTCTTACTGGAGTTGTTGTTATTATCCCTTTTGTTCTTGGGACAATCTGAAGCAAAGTGACCCTTCTCATTGCATGTGAAGCATCTTAGATCCTTCTTACTCTTTTGATAGGATCTTTTGTAGTGAGAGTGCTCCTTCTTGGGCTTGCTTCTTTTGGTGTGAGCTGCAAGATCTTGATCTTCACCTCCCATCTTTTCCTTACGAGCTATAAGTCTAGCTTCTTCTTGAGAGCATTCTTCCCGCAATCTGTTGAAGGATACTAACTTCTTTCTTGCACAAATTCCTTGAATGAAGGAGTCCCATGACCTAGGTAGGCCATTCAAAGTGGTCATGACAACTTCACCATTCTCTACCATTTCATCTACTGCTTCCAGTTGTTCCTTAATCTGGGAGACCCTAGAAAAATAAGATTGAATGGTTTCTCCATTCTGAAACTTTACTCCTTTCAATTGGTTCCTCAGGGTCATCTTCGATTTATGTTCTTCCCTTCAAATAGCTTGGTCAAAGAGTCAAACATATCTTTGGGTGTCTTTAGAGAAGACACATGGGGTATGAGATGATCTTTGATAGAATCAGCAATGATTCTCTTTTCCTTGACCAAGTTCTTCTTATGCAATACCTTGGCCTCTTCATCCTCTGGGATAGGGATGTCTTCTTTTATATATGAGTCCAATTCATTCTCTTCCAGCATTAACCCAATCCTATACTTCCAAGCTCGGAATTTATCAGCCCCTTCAAGCTTATCCTCAAGCTTGGTGTGGTGAGACATCTTAAAGAGTACTTCAAATGGAAATAGAAAATATTTAGGTCTTACCACTTGAAATGCTGAAAACTGGATTTGGTCCTGGATTAGGGTTTGTCGGAAAAACCCTAAAAATTCAAAATGTGAATTTCAATTTTCTGAAAGGATAGAAAGATGCGCCTTGATGAGATGATGCCTAGTGTATTCAGAATTTGAGATCAGCAACGCTTTGCCCTTCATATTTTCCTTTTTGTCCTCCCGGGTTCACTAGGGAGAGCCCTGAATTAGGGTTTGCATTTCTCGGAGATCTACCCAGCCAAAAATCTCGATCCAAAGCTCTAAACTTTGATTTTTGCAAGGAGCTTCTAGCTATGTCTTCAGATTGCAGAAATTCATATTTTTGTGGTGTTAGGAACCCATGTCTTTACTTTGTTAGTATGTTGTTGTTGGATGCATATGCTTTGTAAGTCGTCCCGTAGTATTTGTTGATCAATAGTTTGTGTTATTGTTGTTGGCGCATATGCTTTGTAAGTCGCCCGTAGTATTGTTGATCCATAGTTTGTAACGGCCCATGGTTTCGACCCATAGTATTGGCACCAAGAATTAGTATATAAGTGTGTGTTGAGACCTATGAAGGCACCATGAAGTTATTTGTATTAAGCTTGCTCATAGGAGGTTGCCCCCTCGAAGTGGCCTGTGATCAATATAAAAGTGATTCTGAGTTCTGTCATTTCTGCTATTTCGCATATTTTTATTAAGTAATTGTTGCAGGTGCCTCGCATCTGGTATCATAGCACTTTCTTGGGCTCGCTGGGTGAAATTTCTGCCAATTTGTTTTTTCGCATCTGTTGCAGGTTTGGATTTGGGAATAATCCCTATCCACTTAACTGTGGGAAGTACTTGGGCATAAGCCCTAAAATGCATTGTGAGGAGTACCACAGGAACCCCGAAGTAGCTGACCCATTGAGAGGACCTGCCAGCGAAAAGGGAAACGACCCCTACCTGATTGACTAGTTCCCACCCGTGAGGTAAACCAAGAGCTGTCATTTGTGGCAAAGTGGTTATCAGTTTTACCTGAGTCATGGAGTGAGGGGTACTGCCCCAATACGCAAGCCTTCAGATAGCATTGGTGGCTGAGTGAAACCCCTGAACTGTTAGGAAGCCGCACATACCTGGGGTCCATATCTACTTTCAGCTGAACTATTGTCGATCACTGCTGCGCCGTTTCAAATCCATTTTGCAAGCTGTTCCAGATCCCTTTCGAGCCGTAGCGGCTCCAGTCTGGAAAAAAAAAAATCCTGGTTATGGTTGTCACCCATGCAGGAGCAAAAACCATGGAGGACACACTTGCAGCCATCCAATCCAAACTCCAGGATCTGGATGAAAAATTTCTTGGTCTTCATCTTGAACATTCAACTATGAACAACAAACGGCAGTCCGAGTCTTCAACAGACAATGGGTTCTCTTCTTCCATAAATTTCCGTGGTCCGAAGCTTGATTTTCCTCGCTTCAATGGTACCAATCCAACTGGATGGATCTATCGTGCAGAACAGTATTTCAGTCTGCACAATACTTTTGATGTCAACAAAGTTCCGTTTGCCTCCTTTCATTTGGAACAGGAAACTCTTCAATGATACCGTTGGTACATCAAGCCTCATCCAGAGCCCAAATGGCCAGACTTTTGCCAGCTCCTTTTGCAATGATTTGGTCCTAGTGCTTTTGATGACTTCATAGGAGCCCTCACTAAACTTCTCCAAACTGGCACTGTGAGAGAGTATCAAACCAAATTTGAGAATCTAGCCAACCACACCGAAGGATTGTCTGATGACTTTTACCGGAGTTGTTTTATCAGTGGTCTAAAGGATGCCATCCGCTCTGAGGTCAAAATGTTCTGTCCCAACACAATGATGGAAGCACTAGGGTTGGCTAAGTTGGTAGAAGACAAGATTGCAGCCCAACAACGCTCCAAGCCCACTTTTGTTCCCTTTCGAAATATGGGTTCTCAGCGACCACCTATACCGCAGGCTCCTCGACCGACTCCTATCAAGCGTTTGTCTGAAACAAAGATGCAAGCACGCAGAGAAAAGGGGCTTTGCTATAATTGTGATGAGAAATTCACTCAGGGACATAGATGTGTTCAGCAAAATCTTTATCTCTTGGATGTGGAGTCTCCGCCTGCCTCTGAAATTGGTGACGAAGATCCAGAAACATTGGATGCTCCGGTCGACATTCAGGAACCGCCTATTGACCCTCCATCTCAGGATGACCAGCCCGAGATATATCTCCATGCTTTAGCTGGAATCACCACCCCCCAAACAATGCGGGTCAGGGGTTACTTCAAGAAGCTTCCTCTTACAATACTCATTGATTCTGGTAGCACTCATAATTTCATTGACCCTCGGATCGCCAAACAAGCTGATTGTTTTATCCATCCTTGCTCCAACTTTGAAGTCATGATTGCCAATGGGGGCACCTTACCTTGCAAAGGGAAGTGTCGAAATGTGCGTATCTCTATGGGAGATTATACCTTGTGCTCTGACATGTTTGCCTTGCCCTTAGGCGGATGTGATGTGGTTTTGGGCGCTCAATGGCTACGCACACTTGGCCCTATCTTATGGTATTTTGCTGAACTTTGGATGCAGTTTTCCCTCAATGGACAAAAACACACATTGACAGGATTACAACCAGGTTCTTTCAACATCATCAGTTCACATCGCATGGAAAAAATCCTCAAGAAGAATTCACATGGTGTCATCGCTCAGATCCATTCCATCCATATGCAACCATCAGCGGTCTCCACTACTCCTTTGGATCTACAACAAATTCTGGATCGATATACAGGTGTCTTTGCTGAACCCGTGGGATTTCCACCTTCCTGGCTAGAAGACCATCGTATTCAGCTCCTTCTTGGAAGCGTTCCTCCCAACATCAGGCCCTATCACTACCCATTTCACCAAAAAATGAAGATTGAAATGCTCGTTCGGGACTTATTGAAGCAAGGTATTATTCGCCCAAGCACTAGTTCCTTTTCTTCTCCAGTTATTCTTGTCCGCAAAAAAGATGGGTCATGGCGCCTCTGCATTGACTTCCGAGCACTTAATCACCTCACCATCAAGGATAAGTTTCCAATTCCTGTTGTTGATGAGCTTCTTGATGAGCTTCATGGGGCTAACTTTTTCTCCAAGTTGGATCTTCGTTCTGGGTATCATCAAATTCGGGTTCATGAGGATGATATCCCTAAAACAGCTTTCCGCACACATGATGGCCATTATGAGTTTTTGGTCATGCCCTTTGGCCTCACTAATGCTCCTTCCACATTCCAGGCCTTAATGAATAAAATATTTCGGCCCTACTTGTGGAAATTCATTCTGGTATTCTTTGATGATATCCTCATCTACAGTAAAACATGGGATGAACATCTCCATCATCTGGATCTTGTCATGCAACTTTTCTCTGACCATCATCTCCATGCCAAGCAGTCTAAATGTGTTTTTGGACAGAAGGAATTTGAGTATCTCGGGCACATTATCTCAGCACAAGGGGTTCGTGTGGATCCTGCCAAAATCGATGCCATGAACAATTGGCCACATCCTCAGACACTCAAGATCCTTCGTGGTTTTTTGGGGTTGACTGGCTACTACCGCAAGTTTGTCAAGGATTATGGGAAGATTGCAGCTCCATTAACTGCTCTATTGAAAAAGGATGCCTTCACATGGACACCTGCTGCTCAGTGTGCATTTGAAAAACTAAAACAAGCTATGTGTACTACACCTATGCTATCTATGCCCAATTTTTCCAAGCCCTTCACTATTGAGAGTGTTGCTTGCGGAAATGGACTTGGTGTTGTTCTCCTTCAAGATGAACACCCCATTGCGTTCACCAGCAAATCCCTTTCAGGTAAGAATTTAGCTGCCTCTACCTATGAGAAGGAAATGATGGCTATATTGCATGCAGTACAGAAGTGGCGCCCATACCTATTAGGGAATCATTTCTGCATCAAGACTGATCACCAGAGTCTGAAATATTTCTTGGACCAGCGTGTCTCCTCCCCGGCACAACAGAAATGGGTTATCAAACTCATGGGTTATGACTATGAGATCACTTACAAGAAGGGTAAAGACAATATTGTGGCAGATGCTCTTTCTTGCACATTTGATGCCCAAGGTTCTCTTTCAGCTATTTCTATGCCTGTTCCAAATTGGTTGCAATCTGTTCAACAGGGTTATGTCAATGACTCCTCCTTATCTCAAATCATCCAACGCTTGACCAAAAACCCTTCTGCTGTACCACATTACTGTTGGGATGGTTCTTCTCTACGATACAAGGGTCGTCTGGTGCTTCCCCAGAGCACAGATCTTCTACAGGATGTCTTTTATGAACTCCATGCTTCTCCATCGACAGGGCACTCTAGGTTCCTCAAAACGTATGAACGAGCACAACGTAACTTCTTTTGGAAGGGCATGAAAAGGACAATTCAACAGATGGTGGCCGAATGTGATACCTGCCAGCGCAATAAGGGTGAAACAACACCCTTTCCAGGATTGCTTGAACCCTTGCCCATACCTACACAGATTTGGATAGATATTTCTATGGATTTCATTGAAGGGATCCCTAAATCTGGCGGGAAGACAGTAATTCTCATTCTGGTTGATCACCTCTCCAAATATAGTCATTTTTGTGCTCTCATCCATCCCTATACAGCCTCCTCCGCCGCTCAAATTTTTCTGGACCAGATATTTCATCTTCATGGCATCCCTTCTTCCATTGTCTTGGATCGTGATGCGACTTTCACCAGTCATTTTTGGACAGAACTATTTCGCCACACTGGCACCAAACTGAAGATGAGTTCGGGGTATCACCCACAAACATATGGTCAGACTGAAATTGTCAATAAATGCTTGGAAACTTATCTTCGTTGCTTCACCTCGGAACAACAACATCAGTGGGAAAAATGGATCCCTCTCGCTGAATGGTGGTACAATACCTCTTACCACACTGCCTCTAAAATGACCCCATATGAAGCAGTCTATGGTCAGGCACCTCCAGCTCTTCTTCCATACACCCCCACCAGTTCACCAGTTCAGGAAGTTGACATGGTCCTTGGAAACTGCGATCATATTCTTCGCATTTTGCAGGATAATCTTCACATGGCAAGAAATCGCATGAAGCAACAAGCTGATCAGCACCGTTCTGAGCGCACTTTTCAAGTTGGCGATATGGTTTTTCTTCGTCTCCAGCCATACAAACAATCATCCTTGAAACTCAAAGGGATTCATAAGCTCGCTCCAAAGTTCTATGGGCCATATCAGATTCTTCAGAAGATTGGGTCCGTTGCTTATAAATTGGAACTTCCTCCTTCTTCCCACATTCATCCAGTCTTTAATGTCTCTTATCTGAAGAAAGTTCTTGGCACCAACATCAGCGGACAAACGATTTTACCCGAACTGGATAATGAAGGATCCATCCTTTTGGAGCCAGAGGCCATCCTCAATCGACGAATGCGTCAGCTTCGCTCTCGCTCTATCATAGAGGTCTTAATTCAGTGGCACGACATGCAACCAGAGGATGCTACATGGGAACCACTCCTTCAGATTCAACAACAATTTCCACATCTAAAGCTTTGAGGACAAAGCTTTTTTTAAGGGGGAGGGGATGTTAGGAACCGATGTCTTTACTTTGTTAGTATGTTGTTGTTGGACGCATATGCTTTGTAAGTCGTCTCGTAGTATTTGTTGATCAATAGTTTGTGTTATTGTTGTTGGCGCATATGCTTTGTAAGTCGCCCGTAGTATTGTTGATCCATAGTTTGTAACGACCCATGGTTTCGACCCATAGTATTGGCACCTAGAATTAGTATATAAGTGTGTGTTGAGACCTATGAAGGCACCGTGAAGTTATTTGTATTGAGCTTGCTCATAGGAGGTTTCCCCCTCGAAGTGGCCTGTGATCAATATAAAAGTGATTCTGAGTTCTGTCATTTCTTCTATTTCACATATTTTTATTAAGTAATTGTTGTAGGTGCCTCACATGTGGAAACCCTAATTTTTAGGGCCAAATCTGAAAATGCTCGCAATTGAATTCTGATTGGACAGCTAGATGCACCTTGATGACTAGAGTCAATCTACTATACTATTTTTTCAAAATCCATGGATAGAAACCCAATAAACAAGAAACTCAAGTTTTCGTCACTGCAAAATGTCTTCTGCTCAGGTTAGATCTGATACCATGTTAAATTTTGAGCATTAATTCACAATACTCTAGGATCTTTACTGGGATAATAACATATACAGTAGATCAATGCATGACAATCACAATAAGCATGACAAGCATCACAAGAATCAAAAGCATGAGAGACAAGAGACAAAGAGTTTCCGTGGGGAAAACCCTAAGGTGAAAAACCCCACAACTTCCTCAGAGATAGAGAGAGCAATGGCTCAACCAAAGTACAACCAAAATACACTGAGATAGTCTCCTAGTAGCAGATGATCCTCCTCCTCACTAGTGCGCCACTTTCTGAGTGAGAGTGAGATACTTTTCCGAGTGATATGAATAGAGATCACCTGATCTCTATTTATACTAATCTGTTTGCCCAGTGACCTTATGGGGCCGACTTGTCTAGCTACGTACATCCACATTATAATATATATAATTCAGGGCCGACCCCACATGGTGGTCTAATAACCCATCGGCAAGTACACACACTTGCGACACTTGTCAATCCACATGACGACACTTCCTTATAGAGGAATAACACATCTCTAATAAGGGTACAATAAATATATATGAAATACATAGATGAAATACATTCCGAAGTTACATATACATCAACAGGGTTGACAAGTAGTGGCATGTGTATTAGGTGGTGGATGGCGAGTGGTGTTTCGAACAACGTTCCTATTAGGTTAGGAAATCCTAGGAGGTGGTCTTCTTCCAACATTAACATTGTTAGGAGGAACATGACCAGTCCCCATACTATGCGTGTGAGTGGACAACATAGTGCCCCCATTAAGGGTAGTGCCCCCAGTGGGTATGGTATGGCTAACACCATGACTAGTGCCAGCATGACTACCAAACGTATTGGAAGGTTCAACTGTACTATAATTAGGCATACCAAAACAGAGTGCGGTCAGGTTGATTGTAGGACCAGTGTAGTCATGTAACTCTGGCATCCCATGTCTATAACTGTGTGGAAACGAAGGAACGAAAGTGTCATCCTGTTCTTCGTCCTCAGGTAAGGTTGGAATCCCGTGAAGATAATTATCCGGATTCGAAGGATCGAACGGATCTTGTTCAAGTGGATTCGGCCAAATCGAACCAGGTTGAGTCTCAGGTGGATCACCTCCCCACGCCTCACGAGGAGTAGGGGAATCGGAAGTGCGTGCAACTCTACCCAATGGATTCAAAGGTATTTCCTCAGTATCAGAATGTGTAGCAGTCATGGCGTCTTAAAGGTATGTCTCGTAATAATTCGAAGACTCAGAGGGAGCTCGTCGGCGTCCGCTAGCAACACGGCATGAAAGCTCGGTAGGATCTAAACCAACCAACCAACGGGATCAACGGAGAGTAGGGCTCCGTGCCACGATATCTCTGGAGAGAATATATAATCAAAACATCCCCTAAAGGCCAACTATCGATCAAAAATAGTAAATCAAAAGCACACCTAGAGAAACTATAGCCAAGAGTAGACAAACATAGTGGCTAAATGAGCTCCCGACACTAGAGCCGGTATGTCTTTCCTAGGAGAGGCTTGAGACTCCCAAACTATAGCCAGAGGTAACCGAATCAGTTATAGAGACACCCAGGCTTCACTGCGTGCAAAGGGCCGTAACCCTCGGCAATAAACAATTGTGTTGTCCAATCCCTATCTGACTCAGGACACAAACAACATAACCACTACAGTACCCTATGCGATACCTAGGTAAGAAAACTATGGTCACCGCAATATAACCAATTCTTAGGGGGACAGTCGCAGGTGGGATCCATCCTATGGGAAGGGTAGCTAAGCCCGAAACTAAATGAGGGTCAAATCCCCCAAGAGTCCCCAGATATGAACAAATCCTGGAAATATCTCCCACGTTCAGCCGGTATCAGAGGGATATCCCTTCAACCAACCTCCCGTGACCTCGTGCTTAACTCTGGCTTGAGTAGAGCTTCCTGAGAACACCGATCTATACCATGGATTCATCCACTCCCTAGTCAGACACCTAATGTTTCTTCTAGTAGTCTTGGATTGTTAACTCACAATGATCTATTCCAAGACTATAAACCTATGCTAGTTGGTGTACCCTATAAATAAAATCGGTCTAATCAATTTTAAGATTAAGCATTAAATTTAATGGCTGTGATTACTCAAGGGATATGATCGTGAAACTAGTGATGTGTATGACTCAATAGTATGCAAAATCGTCAAATCCTAGAATCATCTATCCAATGAAAACAATGCCACTAACATGCACAATCAAACCAACGATTTCGAAATAAATATGCAATTCTTTTATATTTTTCAATGCACAATCAAAATCTAAATGAAGGCAGAAAGCACTCAATGCAAGACGCAATACATAAAAGCAAACATTTTTGTATTTTCTCTTATAAACAAAAGGAAAATGCAAAACTATGTGTATTTTTTTTGTATTTTTCAATATATGGAAATGAAAAATGCAAGCAAGCTCCTACTATCTAGTCACTGATATTCCAAGGAGATCACTAAGACAACCAGGAAGATACCAAACAGTAAGACTCAGCCAAAGGAATGAGCTCAAAAGGAAAAAAACAACAAAACTAAATCCAAAGATGGGTAAAAAACCAACAAGGCTCAACCAAGAGAAAAGAAGAGTTCTGGTCACATCCAAGGCATGGAACAGTCAAGAAACAGGCCAACAAAGACTCAAGATCAACCAAAACCAACCCAGCAACAACCAAAGGTCATAAATCAACCAAATTCGGAGTTGTACGCTATTGTCGAAGGAATACCTGCGGGTACCAGCGAGCAGTAGAGTAAATAGAGGCGGGTATATGCGGGCAGAGCTAAGCTAGCCCTTGGGTGAGAAAAGGAAACTTGGCAAATAGAGAGTCCAACAGCTCAAAAAAAAAAGTTTTCTATAGTGTATCTCAACGGCAGATAAGTGACATAGAGCTTTGACAAACAACAACTCTAATTATGGACTAATGCTCAAACAATCCCCAAAATGGATGCTTTCCCCAGCGGAGTCGCCATTTCTTGTGTTGGAGAAAACTCACTATGGCTTGGGGTAGACCACAACAGATAGATGACTACCAGAAATCCACTCAGTTCTCAGAACTATGCTATATAAATGACAATGCCAAGAGAACGAAGAAGATAACCAACCTCGATCCAAACGTTTGATGTAGATCGCCATTGGAGCTTTTCAATCCGTGCACTTGAATTTGCAAATTTGTCTTGACAGCTAATATACAACAAGTACATATAATATATAAATGCCATTAACATCATCAATAGCAATGGCCCATGATATAACAAGTAAATGTAACCCAATGTAAGATAAACAACATTTGCAACATTAATGGACGAGAATATGAGTATTTCTATTAATAAACAAGAAGAAGTACAACGTGATACGACCTCTTGCCGACAACTAATCTGAACCAAGATCTGGATCAATCCACTTGTGCCTCCACCACTTCAATCCTCCATGAATGGAAAACTCAAACTAGATAGGAGTTTGGAAGGTGAACATAAAGGGTTCACAACTACAAGGATCAATGAGTGTAGACTCAAGATAGGGAAAAAAACAACTAGACTTCTCTTGCTCCTGTTTCTCCTCCCGTCCATAAGCCATACGTGTTCAATATATAGTCCTCTCAACGGTAAGTGAAAGGACACATCGAGACATTTCTTGGGAAGATGGATAGACAAAGGTCACCCAATGACCACTTTTTGGGAGTAAAAAGTAATAAACTAGTTATTTTTACCATTTACTTGATACCCATGGGCTATAGTGTTGCAAATCGCGGGTGCGCTTGCTATAGTGATGCAACAAGCGGGTCAGAGGAAAAATGAGGAAATAGTATGTCTGAAGAATATAAAGTGGATCTGAGTCAGTTAAATGGATCCTACAGGCCAAAGAATGTTGATTCTCACAAGGTGGAAGATTACGTTGTAACACCTTGAGGTCTGCCTTTCCATTTTAAGCGTCTCTTATCCCTGTTTTCTTTTCACTTTGTTTCCAAGCCCAAAAATATTTCCTTTGAAAAAACTTTGTAGGACAAATATTTGTCAAGTCATCAAGTTGATTGTTGTGAGCTTTAGAGTTGCTTTTCCTTGCATTTATCTTTTAGGTCTTACTTACTTCCATTTTCGAGTTCTTTTTCTTTTACATATATCAGAAAAAGAAAAAAATGAGTTTGGTAGTTTAAAGTAGTAAGGCTTATGATCATTACAAAGTAGCGTAGTTTACTTTGTTTTGAATTTGAAAAGAAAAGAAAAAAGGGATTTGTTTTTGGTTTGCTTAGTTTTCATTTTGGAAAGAGCATAAACGAAAAAAAAAAGAGTCTTTTGTTGCTTTGAAAGTTATTTCTTTTGCACTTTACTTCCTCAAACCATTCCACACAATGCACTACCCTGTTGAGTAAAAAGTAGTGTTAAAAACAAATTTTAATAAAATCAATTAGAAACATTTTTCTTTTTAGGTATACATGACATCAACTAGCTTGGGCTAGAGTTTCGAGCTTAAATCACCTTAAACTACTCGAAACTGGCTTCATTATGCAACAATCGTAGTACAACATTCATTAAGTAAATCCATCTATATCAAATAGTCATTGGATTCTCTACTCAAACCAGAGTTAAGCATGAGTCTGTGGGATACTGGAATTGTTGAGGATATCCCCTCACTTTCCTTTTGACCATAAACCCGAGTCGATTCACATATGGGGGTCCTTTCGGACTTCGGGATTCGCTACCCTACCCATGCGTTTTGACTAGGCTGACGACTGTACCCCCAGGTTATTTCATATTGATGGTAGCCTTAGTATCAGACCTTTAGGATTCTACACAGGTAGAGTGGGCAGTTATTCCAACTTCACCTCGGACAGGCGTGGAAGGTAACCCTCTGGCAGTAATCCCAGGAAAGCGGTTTGGTAATTCAAGAACTTGCACCCAATGGACCTTCGATGGACGCCACGAAACAAACCATCGGTACTTTGTTATTCTGTTCTGGGCCCTAATCATCCCAGACTTGCTTCTGAGAGTATTTGCTATCTGTTTGATTGGTTTGATTACTTAGGATTTTTTAGTGGTATGTTGTTTACTCCTTCGTCTTAGTGGCCACTAGGTTTTTTTTACTTAGTTTATTTTTATAATTGTGGAAGACCAACAACTTCGTAGGTCTCGGAGGTTGCAAGACCTTCCCCCACTCACTGTGGAGCCACTACCGCCACCGCGACGACGGAGGACAGACTCCAGTGGTATTTTTGAACTTACTGGTGAAATAGAGTTTCCTGGTGAACCATAACCTAGAACCCTGGATCGACAAGTTCTTAATACTGTCAAGGTTGAGGATATTACTTCTAGTGAGTTCAACACGCCTTTCAACCCTCCTCTTATCGGACCTAACGATCTGCTTCTGGTACCTGTAGGTTTTCATCAACCCGAGTATAGTGCATATCTTTTCACACCTGGTCATATTATGACTAACCCAGGAGACGAGCAGGGAGTTCCACGGACTCCCACAATGGGTATGAATACAAGGATTGTTAATCCTTCTTCTACAAACACTACTACACTGAGTTCGTCGCAGATAGCTTATGCTTCAACTCCATCCTTTAGTTTTAACGCTGGTACTTTAGGCATGCCAACCTCAGCAGCTTTGACATCTGCCTTAGTTGCCACCCCTACTTTTGGACCCAACAATGCAGTGAATTTCACTTAACCTCCTACGACTCAACAGTCATACCATATACCTAGTACTTGGATTTCCACACCCAATGTTGGGCCAAATCCCTCTGCAACTATGCTTGTCATGAGTACCATGACTGCACCGTCTACCTCGACTACCCTTTGTTTTAACACCTTTGTAGGTTACAATATGAATCAAAGTAATATACCCGCAGGAAATATCCCCTTTTCTTTGTTTTCTGGAGGAGGGGGTAATATCTTTAACCAACAATATGGCGGGGCTAACACCCAGCCACAATGGACAAATGCACAGGGTGCCAACCCACTTTCATCTGGGTGGAAGAATTTCAACAACACTTTCACACAATAACAGATGGCTGGGAGAAACCCCTACCAGCAGATGGTTGGGGGAAACCCCTACCTGTAGATGGCTGGGGGAAACCCCTACTAGCAAATGGCTGGGGGAAACCCTAACCAGCTGTTTATGGGTCAAAATATGGGAGGTTCCCCCTTCATGACTCCAGCTTATCAAATGCCATCTTATAGACTTCGTTTACCATTTCTGGCAACTCTAAATTTTCCATATCTTTCTAAGTTAATGAACGATCTGGTGTGACATAACATTACGTGGCCACTAATTCCCACTAAGCTACCTTCAGACATTCCAAAATTCGAAGGTAAAATTGGTGAGGATTCTGGTGATCATGTTACCACTTTTCATCTCTGGTGTTCTTCGAACTCGTTGAATTAAGATTCTATTAGGTTGAGACTTTTTCAAAGAACCTTGACCGGTGTTGCAGCCAAATGGTACATTGAGTTACCTGTAGCCACTTTTTTTAATTTTCGGGATCTCACGATGGTTTTTCTGAACCACTTCTAGCTTCCTGTCCGGTACGATGTCGGGATAGATCTTTTTTCTACCTTCAGACAAAACAAAGCCACCCATTTATCTAATCATATTTAGGAGTGGCGAAGATGGAAGAGGCTCATTAAGGCCAATATCCCCCCGGATTTCTTATTAGAGTGGTATCTGAAATCACTCCTTCCTTATGTTTCTAAGGAAGTAGCTACTTCTAGGATGTCATCAGAAGAAGAAGCCATTTTAAGGACCCAACAACTAGACTTGGTTTATGCTCAGTATGGGCTCCTTTACGAGATTATACCTGATGCACCGTGATAAAAAACTGATCTAGGTAGACCAAAACCTAGACCACATGCCGACAGCATTGTAGGTTCAGTTGTTTCTGTAGCTTTCGAAGCATTGACTAAACAGGTTCATGCCTTATCGATCAAACAATCGACTGCAGAATTGACTTCCGTCATAACCTCTCCTTCTACTACTGAATCTGTACAGCAGGTTCAGACTAATCAAAAGGGTCCTCGGCAGCCCAACAACAAAAAGAAGGGCAATAAAGGAGAGGGGAACCAACAAAATACCAAAAACAAAGAAAATGCCGAGGAGGGTAACAAAGAAAAGAAGAAGGTTAAGTTTCCTTGCAAGATTTGCAAGCAGGACCACCTCACTCACTAATGCCCTCTAATCGAAGAAGCCCAGAAGTTGCTTCAAGAAAAAAAAACTTGTCGTCCTTAAAGATCCATTTCCCAAAGGGTAGGGCTCAGCTTCTGGTACCTCCAATGTTGGGGGCACCACCCATGCTTCAGTTGATCAAACTTTTATTAATATGGTTAACTCAGACGCTCTTTTACAAATGCGGGAAAAAAATTATACTTGAAACGGGCTTCGCACAATCCCAATGCACTGGTTGTTTCCAACTACAATGTGGTTGAAGATCTAGCCTAGACCCCTTGTGCCATGTCCACCTTAGAAGTTTTACAAAGTTTTCCATTACAACAAAATGCACTTCTGGCAGCGATTGGAAGTATGGAATCATCCAACATGACTGCATGTTTTGATATGTCTGATATCAAATACCAGTTGTCGTACCATGTTTCTCTTCAAATAGAGGAAGTTCATGGTCCTATGACCATTGGACGAGCTGTCGTAGATGAGGGCGCGTCTACATGCGTAATGTAGATTTCTTGCTGGAAAGCCTTGGGTTCTCTCGAGTTAGCCCCCTATAACACACTGCTTAGTTCATTTGAAGGCAGAACCTTACATCCACACGGATTCTTGCCATCATTTGACGTCACACTTGCCGGTAAGATAGTTGCTGTAGAGATTGAAGTTCTGGATGCTCCGCTTGATTACAATATGTTGTTCGGCAGGTGTTAACACCCAAAAAATTTTCACTAGCTCATTTCCTTATTCACATGACCCATTTGTCCACTTTTCCACCATTTGAGCCTCTAAAGACATCAAAAGGTCACCAAAAGACCATAATACACCCCTTTTTCCCCTAAAAATGAATATTTTTCCTCAAAAAGCATAAAAAACCCTCAAAAAGGGTCCAGAATTCCCAAAAATATTAAAAAGGGAATAAAAATATTCAAAAAACGAAAAAGGAGGGAAAAGGTACCTAAACCATGTTGGTCAATACCATTGGTTTCCTCAAAACCATAATGGTATTCCCCACCACCAAAAACTATAAAAAGGTGGTAGGGGCTCCTCACTTTCCATCCATCCATCATCCTATCCTCACGCTGTCAAAATCTCTCATGAGACTTTTGGCCATTTTCAGCATCTTGGAGAAGAGACCTTTGGAGCTTGGAGCTACTCACTTTGGGAGTTGCTCAACACAAATCCTCACCATTTGAGGTATCTTAATACAAAACACCTATTCTTTTATTTCTTGTTCTTGAATCGTTTAAAAAAAATTTATTTGTTATATGCACATGCTAGTTTAGATTTAGATTTAATTTATAATTGTTTTTGCTTTCAATATTGAAACTGCTATCACATTGTTGATAGGTGCCCATTGCACAAAGCTTGGTTGCAAAATCAAGCCAATAGTTTTTGGCGACTCCGCTGGCTTCGAATTTTTAGATCTCAGTTTTTTGCTTTAGACCTTAGTTTTTGTTAGTTTTAATCATTTTAATTCATAGATCTGCCATCCTAAATAATAGATCCATTGTTGTTCTAGATCTTGGCCCTTTCTATTTCCATTAACAGCCTGAAATTACCATTTTCGGGTTCGTTTTTCGGCGTTTGTTTTACGGCTTTTGCCTCGCGGCTTTTCGCCAGATAGTCATGCGGCTCATTGCGACCTCGTGGCTTTTTTCTGCGCGGCGCGCCGCGGCTTTGTGGCCATTTTATGCGCTGCACATCGTGGCTTCGCGGCCATTTTTCGCACTGCACATCGCGACTGTGTGACCGAAACCCGCGCTGCACATCGCGGCTTCGCGGCCGAAACCGTTGCTGCACATCACGACTGGGCGGTCGAAACCTGCGCTGCACATCGCGACTATTTTCCCAAAACCCGCGATGCAATTTTTTTGAATTCGGCCAATTTTTTGAAAATATTTTTTGCTATATTTTTTGCCCATTTAGCATATTTTAGAGCATTAATTTTTCTGCATTTTTACAGCCATACTAAATCTCTTACTATTTATATATGCTCCATTAAAAGTCTTTTTAAAAATTTTCAGCAATTAAAAGAAAGATTTTCTGCATTTTATTTAGATCAAGGTTTTACTGTTTATTTGCTCAATACTTTGCCCAAGAAATTTTTAAGAGATCCATTTATTTCTTGAAATATTTATGTTATTTGCTTTCCTTCAAATTATTTCAAAGATCCATTATTTTTTAATAGTTTTTTCAAGCATATACATTTCAAAAACGCCTTTATTTTTTGCAAAACTGGAAGCGTCTTTTCTTTCATTTGTAATCAATCACCCAAGCGAGGAAAATCAATTTCAGTTTAAATACCACACTTGCACCCACTCTGCAACATAATTTAAACTGAGCCTTAAAATTTACCTTAACTCAACAAACTTTTAACCCCACTTGGGAAGCACTTAAAAGAATCTTGTAGTTCGGTAGAATTGAGAGAATAGGTGTACCAATAACACCTCTCAATTATTTACATTTGAGACATAGTGGTTGTCTTTAGGGTCCAAAAATACCTTATAATTTTGACACGGTTATCAACCAATTTATTAGGAAGGCCTCTCCCTTAGGAGGGTTGAAGTAGCCAGTCTGGTTCCGAAAGTCTGAGTGGAATACCGCAATCCATTCAGTAACCGAAGGATACCTTTCGAAGTTCTCAGTGTACACCCAAGAGGGTGTACATCGGCGATAGAACCAAACTGCAGATTCACCCAACCGAACGTGTCATGAATGGGGTATCTTAGTTGCCACTCTTTAGGATTGTCTACCTGGTATGCCTCCCGGTAGGGGGATATCCAACCATTGATTCAACACTCTATATTGTCTGACTTGGATTTCATCACCTTGCAGAGGATATCATTTGTTGACTCACAATACTTCTAGTTAGGTGTTTGCATGATACATTACCCACCTTTGGTCTAGTAACACCCCTTTTTTCTAGGAACTGTTTTACTTTTGGTATTCTGACCAATTTTGTTGCATCCCTCCACTTATTATAGCACATCTGCTATAATAAGTGGTTTTTGAGGTTGGTTGTTGGTCTGAGAGCCTTTATTTTTTCACTCCCCTCTTGCACTCATTGTTTCATTAGGGTTTCAAGTTTTTTACATCACCACCTTACACTGAAATTTTTAAATATTTCTCACCATTGAGAATTTAAGACGATCTCATCGTCTTCAGGGTCAACCCCCTCATTTCGGTACACTTGTCTCTACATGTCATAAACGTAGAGCCTTATCCCTTGACTCAACACGTCATCGGCCAAACACATAGTCATCCGATTCTGACATGCCTCACTTCACATCTGATTCTGAGGCTGAATCCGAAAACTCTACTGAAATATCACCAACCAACCTCATGGTTGGATCACAATACGACCCACTTTTCACCAGTACTATTGGAGATACATCCACAAACCCTTCTACTACTGTGCCACCCATGGTAACAACAACCCCTTTAGGCATTCCTAATATAGGGGCCACACCACCTTTAGGTATGCCAACACAGGACTATCTCCTATTATGGGTATGCCCAACATAGGAATCACACCACCTCTCATTACCACAACCCAGATCCCAGGAATTCCTGACACTATTCCTAACCCATCTGCAACCCATGTTGCACTTGGGAGCGTTAGCCCATCCAAAACCACAACGGTTGGAGGACACATACCTTCAATACCTAGCATACCCTTAGGGGCTATTGGACCACTACATAATGCCACCATTAATAGTTATGTCCCAGTCACTACGCCACACCCATCTACTAGTTTACCTTACATGGCTAGTCTGAACTTACCAGACCTAGCCACGCTAACCAGCGATCCTATCAGGCACAACCCTACATGGCCACCCATGCCTACAAAGCTCACCTCGGACATCCCCAAGTTTGAAGGAAAACCTGGGGAGGATCCCCAAAACCACATAATGTCATTTCACCTATGGTGTTCATCTAACTCCATAGTGGATGACTCCATTAGACTAAGACTGTTGCAAGGAACGTTCACTGGCTCTGCAGCCAAGTGGTACATCGAACAACCACATGGGACCCACCATACATTTACATCTCTCGCCTCCACTTTCCTTCAGTTTTTCAGCTACCTGTACGCTATGATGCAGGAGTTGAAATACTGTTGTCTTGCAGACAAAACACAACTACCCACATCACCAACCATATCCATGAGTGGCACAAGCTCCGTACCCTCTACAAGATAAAACTGGACGACTGTATATTTTTGGATTGGTTTCTCAAATCACTCCTACCCCTCATAGCCAAGGATGTAGCTTCTGAATGACCCCAGTCGGAAGAAGAAGCCATTCTAAAAGCCTACCAATTTGATCTGATCTACGCCCAGTGTGGCTACCTGTATACCATTTTACCTGACGCTCCCCATGGTGATTCCTCCCGAACTAACACGCCGAGGGCATCCCATGCCACTGACGACATCATTGGACAAGTTGCGTCCCACAACCAACCATTTTCTATTATGCGCAATAATAACGGCCCCGATCTTTCGCGGGCCACATCTCACTCCGGAGCTACAACTTCGTATGCTCCCATGGCCCACCCCCACCACACTCATGGACCCCCAT
This sequence comes from Larix kaempferi, assembly GCA_027924585.1. Lineage (NCBI taxonomy): Eukaryota > Viridiplantae > Streptophyta > Pinopsida > Pinales > Pinaceae > Larix > Larix kaempferi. The sequence continues at coordinate 9,818,079 of BSBM01000557.1, read as the reverse complement.
GTCCACCATAGTGTTATGGTCACACACCTTCAGCCTATCCACCTCTGGTTGCACCCCCTACGTATTACCATCAGCAGGCCACACATGCTCCTGTTCACTCACAAGCCCCAATGGCTTATTTCCCACCACAGGTAGTCCTTGCTATACCACAACCTCCAATTGCTCAGACTTATCCTCCAAACAACAACAACGCTACCCCTGCCAACCAAAACCCTGATCGACCACCGAAACAGGGTAAGAACCCCAATTTACGAACAAACCACCCATGTTCCATATGCGGGGTATATGCCCATTATACACACACTTGCCCCCATTTGGGGCGAGCATGCCAACTGTGGTCTGATGACACCCAATGCCAAGGGCACGCAGCACAACCAACGCCACCTCCTCAACCACAACCCATGGTGTTGCAGAATCCTTTGCCCACACAAGGAGTGGCGAACACGTCCGTTGGATCCTCCTCAAGGAATCACAACACCACAACAACAAATCACATATGATGCACACACAAACCAACTGATGGATTCATGTAGTCATCATCTCCTTATGATGTCATCGTCTGACATGAATCTCTAAACGCGTCGAAACCAATACGCCCCCACTGCACCTAAAAATCTTCTCCCTATGATTGAACAACCAGTTCATAATGCACCTACATCGTTCGTCTCCACAGTTAGACCCAGATTATACTCGGAATCACCTATGACTTCCACATTCCAATCCATCCCACCCCCTTTGAATATAACTGAGATATCTGATTTGTGCACCCTCTCGCAGAACACACAGGTACCAAACCAATAGCCCCCTTTACTCCCACAACCACCCTCAGTGCCAACTCATGTAGGAGCCACACCAATTCATACTATCCCATTCTTATTTCCCCCTTTAGGCACCATCAACACTCCAGTCATGGCTACACTTAATATCCCAGGATTAACATTAGGAATACCTGTGTGGTACCTACCTGCCCCAAACTCTCCTCCGACACCGAATGTCATTTTACAACCGGTGCAACCCATCAATACTTCTAACCGTCCACCCGCTGGTGTAGCAAACATCCAGAATCGACCACCTCCAACAACGGACACCGCATCAACATCCAATTATACTCCCCCACCACTTCGAAACACTGGGGGAAGAGGTCCACAAACCTACACCACTCGACCCACAACTCGTACCCCCCCAGCGACCCCCAAGTTGGCGAAGAATCCCCCAACAAATCGCAAACCCCCCAAGTGCTCTTTGTGCGACGACATAGGCCATGCCACCCATCAATGTCCACAGTTACCATCACTTCAAGAACACATGAATATGTTGGATGACGACACCGGAATTCCAATGGTAAGACTTGAGCCACCTCTTCAACCTCACAACAAAATGCTCTGCCATTGTTCACATCACTGCCCCGATCTCTCAGATTACAGAGCAGCACTGTACGAGTTGAATAATGTCGACCTAGAGATATCCCCTCTTCTCATTGAGGAAATTCATCCCCCACCATCTTCCTCCTCGGAAGAAATTAACACCATTTACACGATTTCCACTGGATACCCCTCGGTCCGGTCGGCCCCTTCCATTTATCCGTTTGAAACATGTTCAACCCTTTCAAATCGACGAGGAAACCACATGTCCACAACATGGGGGTAGGCCCAAAACCTTGCCTACTCATCATCATCGTGATTCTCGTTGGAGATATTGGGGGCATCCACCCCAGAAGGGGAATCTGCCATCATCATATCATCACTTCAGTATGCCACCACGGCCCATAGCCTCATGGTACACCCCCCCTCCAGTAGTTGGTCAATGCCCTCTTGATCCCTCTCTAAGACAGCATATGCACCGCATTGACACCTCTGAGTTCGGGGACATAACAGATTACCTCGAACCTGGGATAGGGGGCATGATCAATCATTTTGACCCTACCCCATCACCTCTATCTCAACACCTCAATGAGCCCATCGTTCAAACCAACACATATGTGATCCACAATCACAAACCCCATGCACATCATATGGGGGTAGGTCGTTAACCCTACTCACTTTTTCACATTCGTGATCTCAACCATTTTTGAGGTCACGTGTCACTCGTATATTTGAGTTGATTTGATACACATAGTATTTCGCCCCCGCGGGTCATCATTTCTCCCCAACACTACATTCTTGGCTTGGTGGAGTCCCCTTCATTTGTAGCCATTTTTTAACCAAGTTATTTCCTTTGACCATTCCAGAGTGCTTATGACCTCCATTTTTCGCACCATTTGCACCGTAGGATTCATATTTCCATGCCCGTGATGATGCTTGAGACTATTTCTCGCTCTCACACCCATAATTTTCGAACAATTTTTCAAAATGCCACTTATCGCCTCGGTTTACATGCCACATCGGTCGTCCTCAATTTTTTACGAGTCTCATATCGCCGGATTCAGTTTTCCGCGCTCATGATGACGCTTGAGATCATTTCTCGCTCTCACCTCCGGATTTTTGGGAATTTTTTCCATGCCCCCTTGTTGCCTCGGTTTGCGTGCCACATCGGCCGTCATCCATTTTTGACAAGTTTGATATTGTCGGATTCAGTTTTCCACGCTCGTGATGATGCTTGAGATCATTTCTCGCTCTCACCCCATAATTTTTGGGCATTTTTTCAAAATGCCACTCATCACCTCAGTTTGCGTGCCACATTAGTCGTTTCCCCTTTTTGACAATCTTTATGTCACCGGATTCAGTATTCCGCACTCATGACGATGCTTGAGACCTTTTCTCACTCTCATCAATCCCTTTTTGTTCGGTATAGTTTTACCCCTTTTTCGGGTCGAGCAATCCCTTTTACGAAAAAGGCACTTAGGGAGTTTCTGTTAAGCTCTTTTCTTACTCCTAAAAAAAATGAAAAGATCGCCGAGCAACCTTGCTTCCTTTCATGCTCGCTAAACGTATCTGAAAGGGAGTCTACCTGGTATAAGTTTACCCATTTTCCGGACCTTGTAGACTAATTACGAAAAAGGAATACTCTAGTCACATCGGTTAGAAGAGTTCTCCATTTGCATCATTTTATGATTTTTCGGGCCTTAGAGACTAACTTACGAAAAAGAACACCAATGGAGTCCACTTACCACTTTCAGACTCTCTAAACATGAAAGCAACCATGAGCAATCACCATCCCGGGCTCGTAAAATCCCACAGGACGGTACTCACAACCACTGCAGAGTCTTCTTATTGTTTTCATACTCCTTAAAAATGAAAGCACCCATGAGCACGAATAGTCCTGGGCTCACAAAATCCACAGGATAGTACCATTTCAGAGCACACTTTTATCCCTTCTTGGAGCTCATTAAAACTATGAAGAAGGACCCAATGGTGCTTCTCGGCGCCACAACAGATCACGTCTACTCATATGGCAGCTTCCCCATTTTGGTCGCCTTTGTTCAGAGTATTCTGCAGTATGTCACCCTGAGAATCCCTCGACAACACCCATCAGCTTGACCCCCCAGAGTCAATACATACCCTTCAGTCCCTAAAAGCTATGATCCCCACACCTACAAATCAGTTCCCTACGCTGCTAGGTCAACCATGTCATCATGCTCTAAACAAAGGAAGTTTGAGTCTACCCACTCTATGACCCCAGTTACTTCCCATCCCCACAAGTATGTCAGTACTACCATCAGTACTACCACACTTCAGTTCTACACCTCGTGCTGCTATCAAGGAAACATCATTGCCTTGTCAATTGATGGTCTCCCTCTGTTGACGACAACCAAATTTATTCCAGAGGATAGACCTAGAGGTCCCTGTGTCTTGGACTCATCACCATTTATGATGAGTGCCTACGAATCATTTCGAGAAGAGTCCTCAGTACCTCTCCAAATGATTGTTTCTCACATGCTCGACTTCAACACCTTGATTGCATCGTTGAGACTCGCACAGCATATTGGTCCTTTCAGTTATTGGTTGAAGACCCTAGATACCACCTGACTCTTCCACATTTGAGAGTCTACCTATGGAAACAACCAGTTACATTTTTTCTATAGATATCTGGGTTGCGCATGGCGACAGTATTCAGATGTACCCCATTTTTATACTCCCTCAAGTATACAGTTACATATACACTTCAAAGTTGACTCAGAGTCATTGAGTCCCTACAGATGTTGGACACCTTTAGATTCAACAGTTCATCAACCCTTCTGAGACCTTGTTCAGAACGGTTGTCGCTTTATTCCAGTGTATTAGTTATTGAGATCAATCATGTCATGATCATGAGTACATCCAAAAATAGTGTCCCCTTTGGACCATTATGATGTACCAGCATATTTTTTATTTAGGTCCCCCTTCTTGGGACTAATTGTTATGTATATGTCTTGATACGAGCATGGGTATGCCCACCTCGTCCATTATCTGAGATTATTCCTCATTCATATCGAGGCCATGTAATATTTTTTGTTTCTGCAGCTTCCAAGGGCCGTGGATCCAGTCTCCAACCAGTCTCTTCTCTTCCCCAAACCCCAGAAAAAAGACAAAACAACTATGTTGTCTATCGGCCATACGATGAACTCCTACCCTCACACATCAGGGGGTAATCTGTTAACACCCAAAAAGTGCTCACTAGCTCATTTCCTTATTCACATGACCCATTTGTCCACTTTTCCACCATTTGAGCCTCTAAAGCCATCAAAAGGTCGCCAAAAGACCATAATGCACCCCTTTTTCCCCTCAAAATGAATATTTTTCCTCAAAAAGCATAAAAAACCCTCAAAAAGGGTCCATAATTCTCAAAAATATTAAAAAGGGAATAAAAATATTCAAAATATTCAAAAAAGGAAAAAGGAGGGAAAAAGTACCTAAACCATGTTGGTCAATACCATTGGTTTCCTCAAAACCATAATGGTATTCCCCACCACCAAAAACTATGAAAAGGTGGTAGGGGCTCCTCACTTTCCATCCATCCATCATCCTATCCTCACGCTGTCAAAATCTCTCATGAGACTTTTGGCCATTTTCAGCATCTTGAAGAAGAGACCTTTGGAGCTTGGAGCTACTCACCTTGGGAGTTGCTCAACACAAATCCTCACCATTTAAGGTATCTTAATACAAAACACCTATTCTTTTATTTCTTGTTCTTGAATCGTTTTTAAAAAAATTATTTGTTATATGCACATGCTAGTTTATATTTAGATTTAATTTATAATTGTTTTTGCTTTCAATATTGAAACTACTATCACATTGTTGATAGGTGCCCATTGCACAAAGCTTGTTTGCAAAACCAAGCCAACAGCAGGAGCTGGACATATGCCACGCAAGATATTCCATCGGCATTTTTCCGAGTTGTAATGTTCCCTCATGAAGGTAATATTGTCACGGTCGATCAACTTTCATTCTCTTGGTGAAACAACCAGACTTCATCGGAATCCACAATTCCTTTAGTTGATCAATCTGCCCCAGCAAGCAAGAGTTTAGGAGCAGGGATTTATGGGTCATTAATGGGCACTTTTGAACTACCCGCTCTCGTTCTTTTCATGCGTTCTAATGAAGGTACATATACTGAAACTTTCATGATTGGTTTAAGGACTGATCCATGGATCCTTCCTACTATATCAGAACCATCGGTGCCCTTATCTGTTGCAGAAGTAGCATACATGGAAGCACAACATGCTGCAACGGAACATATCGTGACTCCGCCAATCTCTGCTAATTTGGATATGGACTATGCTCCTGCATGGTCAGTAGACTCTATCCACTATTTCTCACTCGACGTATCATTGGTGGGAAATACAATAAATGGATTGTAATCCTGCAAGAGTTTGATTTGTTTTTTCAATCTTCTAAGTCGAAGAAATCACTAGTGCTAGCGGAATTAATTTCATAATTTCCGAGTGACTTAGTGCATATTGAGGAAGAGTCATCATTCCCAAATGAACATATCTTCCTTATTGCCTCATCTAACCCATGGTACGGAGATATTTTAGTATATCTCCAGACTTTGAGGTGTCCTACCACTTTTTCTAGAGAGGAACGATGCAAACTGAAAAGTCATGTGAAAAGCTATCTCATTATCTCTGATACTTTGTACAAACGTGGGATAGACTCCATCTTACAACATTGTTTGACTTTAGAAGAAGCAGAATCAATATTGAATGATTCTCACAGTGGAGCTTGTGGGGGTCATCTTTCTGGGTTGGCAACAACGCAGAAAATACTACATGCCGGGTATTTTTGGCCTACAATCTTTAAAGATTGTGTGGAAGTTGTGAAATGCTGCCGTCCGTGTCAGTTTTTCACCAGAAAAATGAGAGCACATCCAACTCCTCTTCATCCTGTGATCATAGAATGTCCCTTCACCAAATGGGGGGATGATTATATGACTTGTAATCCAGTTTCGGCTGGATTCCATCGTTATATTATCGGTTTCGTCGACTACTTCACCAAGTGGGTCGAGGCAATGCCTACTGTTAAAGAGGATGGAGAAACCGCCGCTTATTTCGTATTCAATCATATTATCGCAAGGTTCGACATACCCAAAGTGATCATGACGGATCACGATCGTCATTTTCAGAACAACATGATGACTGGGCTTTATACCATGCTAGGTTTTGGTCAGGAGCATTCATCCTCATTCTATCCACAGGCGAATGGTCAGGTCGAAGCGGTTAACAAGACTTTGAAGACAATTCTACAAAGAACCGTTAATGCCAGTCGGAATAACTGGCACATCATGTTGTATCCTACTCTTTGGGATTATCGAGCAAACGTAAAGACTGCTATCAGGTTCTCTCCCTTCCAACTTGTGCGTGGGATAGAAGCAGTCATTCCGATTGAATGCGAGATTCCCTCATTAAAGTTGGCTGTCCAACTATTACCAGAAACTTCAGTACTAGAAGGACATTTGCTACATTCGGAGCATTTAGACGAGAAGCGCCGCGTTGTGCTCACAGCAAACAAGATCCATAAGAAATGAGTCAAAGGACAGTACGATAAGTCTGTCAAACCTAGGGTATTTCTCGAAGGAGACCTTGTTCTACTTTGGGATCAGGACAAGGAACCTTTAGGGGATGGCAAGTTCAAGTCCATATGGCTCGGTCCCTATATAATCTCGAAGGTACTGAAGAAAGGTGCTTATGAGCTAACAGAATACAAGGTTAATAAGCTTCCCAAGCCTAGAAATGGGCTCTACCTGAAGAAGTACTACGCTTAGGAATTTGTGCTTTTTCATGTATTATAGTTGTACATTTTGTAGAACTAGATTTTGCTTGCAATCGTTAGTTGACCTTATGTATGTTTTCTCACTTCATGTTTCAAATGTCGAATGAAAACTTTTTAGGATTTGTTGATGGCGCCAGTCGCCACACCCGATAGTTGGCTTCAGCAGCCTGGGTCATTTACTCACCGACTGGCCAATTGGTTTCTTCGGGGGGGCTTGTTTGGGTCCCACAACGAATAACGTAGCTGAGTACAGTGCGGTCATAGAACTTCTCCGGGATGCTCTTGTCTGGGGAATTTCACATTTGGAGGTAAGACTTGATTCACAACTAGTTGTATTTTAGTTGATGGGTGTTTATCAGATTAGAGATCCTGTTTTGCGATGACGGTTTTTGCGAGTTAAATTATTGGAAAGACAGTTTGATTCCATCATATATCAACATATTCCTAGAAATTTGAATGCATTAGCTGATTCATTTGCAAATTAAATTTTAGATTGGCATTTGTATCATACACTTCCATAAATAAACATTACACATAAAGTTAAACACACACATGTAAATATAAGCCAATACTGTATATATATCCGATACTGTATCAAAAAATAGTATGTGTTTGGAACATAAGTCTACCATAGAGTCATGTCATAAGATACAAAATTGGGCTCGACGGCCTAAAAAATATACATAGAATATCCTTCTCCTATGGAGAAGGTGGGGCCTCATCAGCATCCACTACCTCTTGGTAGCATATGACTAGCCTGGCTACTTCCGTAGCAATCTAATCCAGGCTGGGGGCACACCGACTACATCCTCCTGCATGTCAATGGGAATCCGCTCAATGCGATATGTAGGAATGTCATGAGTCAACCAACTCGTCTTCCTCTCTATATCCCCTAGCATAGCATCAGCTACACCCACATCAATTGGCCTCACGAAAGTAGTAGGATGTCCCTAAGGACGAACTGGTCCAACATCTGCATATGACACTTTGTTTTAGTACTTCAAACTCATCATAAAAATAATATACTTTAAAAATTGAAAAAATTAAATAATTTTCAAAACATACCTATATCTCCCCAGGCACCACCTGGAGGAAGTACCAGCTCTAGATCATGACGGAAGTCTAAACCAGCATACAGAAACTGCTCAAATGTTGGCACCTATCTCTCCCACCATCCTCAGAAATCATCGGTGTGATAGAAAAAGTGGCTTTCACCACCATCCTGGCAGAGAAAAATGTCACCCCAATGGCCCAATCTCGGCTCACGAGGAATGACTGGGGGAAAAGGCATGCGCAAAATAAGAGCAGGTACCCTCTCAAAGAAGAAGGTACAAAGAATGCTGCCATATCCAAAGTTCTTCATTCTCCCGGTATTACACCCCGAGAGTTGAAGCTTCATGTTTGCTAACAGACTAGTGCACCAATCATACACATGACCTTGCAAGAATTTGATGCCAATATGCATGTAGTTCCTTGAGGCTAAGTGTTGTGTGGCACTCCCTCCCATTCGGTTTAACATACTTACAATAACTTTCAAAGGGAGGTTGTCAATAGTAGAAATAAGAATCTGACTTCCTGATTTTTCAGTCCCCGCCACACAGTATGCATTCACATATTCTTGTACGGACATGGCACCCACATTGCATGAGGACCCTTTCAGGTTTACAAGATCTCCCCTCCTAGAGAGTCCTGTAATGAAGTATATGTCATCAATGGTGAGGTGTAGGGTCTCTCCTCGGACATTAAACACATTGGCATCTGCATCCCAATACTGAATGAGTCTCTGAAGAAAGCAACTAAGTGCTCTCATGTTCACGGTTCTATAGAATTTCAACAAACCACACCTTCAAAGTGCATGAAGAGTTTCTGCATAGCTTCCCTATCCATCTCTTCATGCTCCCTTTCTCTCCAAACAATCACCATCCTGCCAAAAGAAAGTCAATTTTTAGCCCTCGACACTTTTTTAGCCATTTTCAGGGTTGTGCACTACTCTTCAAGTAAGACAGCCATGTTTGGGTGCTACTGTCGTTGAGGAAGAGTAGCACACACCTCCAATATGCCCTACTTTCCTTCTTAGACAGTAGTGCACACGAACGTCACGAGTTGAGCATGGCTCCAAAATGATTTTTAAGCATGAAAATTGATAAATAAAGCATCAAAATGCAAGTTGGGATGAAAATAACTTACTTGGTGGAGGAAAGAGGTCGAATGGTTGCCCGATTTGATTGCTACGAATGGATGAAGATCAAGGGTTTGCTTCAAAAAATTTCCCTACAAAATTCCAAATGTGATATTCGAGTTTTCAAGTTGAAATTACATATATGAATTTGAATTTGATTTTTTACCCACTTTTGTGAAAAGTCTATAGTTTCAAATTGCATAAAAATGTTCTATTTAATCATTAAATACCTACAAATGTTGGTAGAATGATTTCAACCTATGTCTCTCAAATTTTCACTAGATTTTTGTAGCATCGATATATTATGACTTAATTTATTTACCGACAGATCATTTTCAGTACTTTATAGTTGAAATTTTATGTCATTGAAGATTTTTTGTCATTAATACTAACTTGGTTGTTGAGATCCTAGTCTTTAGCAGGTAATGAGTCGTGATCCTAGAAGCTATCTTTAAAGTCATTTTAAGCTCTTGTTTGGACTATTGAAACCTAAACAAGATTGCTGAGTAGACTTGTCCTCTTCAAGCTCATTAAAAGGAATTGAAGGTCCATCTGCTTAAGTATAAGTTTAACCCTTTTCTGGACTTTTGCGGATTACTTACGAAAAATGAATACTCTAGTCATACATGGCTAAAAGAGTTCTTCTTCCATTGTTTTACACTTTTTCGGGGGAGGAGACTAAATTTACGAAAAAATACCTTTTGGATCCTTCTTTAGGGTTTTCAGGCTCTCGAAACATGAAAACACCAAGCGAGCACTCACCTACTCGGGCTCGATGTGAAATCCACGAGAGGGTAAATAGAGGATTGTTTAAGTTTTTCAGACTCTATAAACAGGAACACACTGACGAGCATTAACCTACTTGGGCTCGATATTAAAATCCATGAGTAGGTGTATGGAGTTATTGTTTAAGTTTTTCAGACTCCTTAAAATTGAAAACACCGGCGAGCAAGAACAGATCTTGGCTCGATACTAAAATCCAGAGATCAGTATTATAGAGTATTCTTCTATCTCTTCTTCGAACTCTGTAAACAATGAAGAAGGTCCTGAGTCTTCCTCCCATGGGCTTGTTAAACTATTTACATGGTTGGATCTCTCGAGTTTTCATTCTTTCTTGGACTCATTAAAACAACAAGAAAGGCATTCTTTTATCTAAAAAGGAATAAGCGATAAGAAGGGTATATCACATCTTGCAGTTTCAAAGGTAGGTCAGTCAGTCCTATCCTTGAACACAACACGTATTTGAGTCTATCATTTCAGTTGGGTTTAGTTTTTTACCTTAGGGTGAATCTGATCTCTAAGTTGTTTACTCCCCCGGTTGGTTATTCATCCAACCATATGGAGGCTCTACTAATGTCTCCTACATTGCAGGCTTATATCACTTTCCCATCATTTTTGAAAATTGCCTAAGTCACTTTGTGTCATGCTTATTGTTCAAGGATACATCTTGTGTCGACCATTTTGGTTCTCCATGAGACATAGATCCAGTTTGTTGTTATGGCTATGATCTCTCATTCTGACATGGATCCACGCTTGTATTTTAGTGGCCATCCTATATATACATCTCTTAGTTATGTATCGGAGATCATGTTATATCATGCTTCACATCTATATGATGTCAAGATTGTAATTGCTCGCTGACCTTGATCTTTATTTCAGGTACTTTTGTGACTTGGCTCTATGGTTTCTTGCTCCTCCGCTGACTTGGAATTATAATGTATTTCGGCCATCATTTCCCTCTAAACTCACACATTAGGGAGCATCTATTATAGGTCAAATCTGCACTTCTCCATCTGTGATCACATTAAGCTGTTGATCACACAAAAGGACAACATGGATTGAAGAGAAAAATTGCCCTAGATGATGCATGGACTTGGTTGACCCCTTAGCAGCTGACAAAACCTTGTTTTTACCTTCATTTTGACATGTGCGCTACTCAATAGGCATCAAAGGGGCTCACAGCTCCAGTATTCCCTACTCTATAGGAAAAAGAGGGGCGCACACCAGCCAGTATGCCCTACTTTACCTCTTGCATAGTAGCTCACACCTCAAAAATTCTTACAAATGCTAGTTGTAAAGCACAGAAGTTGCATATTGTGCGCTACTCTACTGTGAAAAACTTGCGCACATCTTCAGATGAAACCAAAATTATATTAATTTGACGAATTGGGATTAGTTGAAGTTGGTTTGCAACTTCCACAACTTCCCAATCAAACTACCTCTCGATCCAAACTGCCTACCTTGTCCCATAAATACAAAGGGGATAGAGGAGAGAGGGAAGGAGAAACTATGCATTAAGGGTTGTTATGCTCGAGGAATTCCAAAGTTAGTGTGAAGAGTAGGAGCCCAGAATCCGGTTGCACAAGCACTCTGAATGATCAGGTATAATTGTACTGATTATTTCTTTTTGACAATAAAGGTGGAAATACCCTTCCTATCCCAATCAAATGTCTAATGGATTGCATAGTTGTTTGGTTTAATGCTTGATTGTATTTGATGTCTATTTCAATTTAATCATTGTGATATCAGTCAAGATATGCTGAGGAAGGTATCTTTTGTATTGCAGGTTCACCAAACGGAAGATCAAGTGAATGATCGATCGAAGGAGTGAGTGAAAGCTAGGATCGAACGTCGTTAATAAGGTATGCCTTCAAGAACCTTGATCTCTTTCCTTTGGTAGAAGCCTATGTGATATGATCAATGTATTTGCCTGTCACCCCAAAAGTTGGTAGTGTCACTCTCCTCGCTATAGGGTAGAAATCCTGAACAATAGTAATGAACCAATTACTGGATAATCAATTGATAGACTAGGAAGGACAAGAGGAAGAGGAATCTGATGAACAAGAAGATCAAAACGAATAAATTACAATGGTATTATGGGATTGGGAACCAACTTTGGGATTAGATGAAGAATAAAAGGTGGAAGAAATTCAAGTATCAACTATAAATTATGCTACTAGGAGCAGAGGACCAGTTGAAGACCAAATCATAATATTACCCAAGGTGAGGACAACAAAGGGGAATATAAAAAAGAACAATGGAATAAATCAGTTACAGCCTAAAGTAAATTCTGGAATTACAAAAGAAACAAATCCATTGATAAATAAGCAAGTGAAACCCATAGGTAACAAACATGACAGTGGTGAAAAGGGTATTGGAGATCATAATATGGGATATGACATTGTGGAAGACATTAAGAAAACCAAAGCAAACATATCCTTGTTCGAATTGTGTAATGTCCCACAACAGAGGAAAAAATTGTTAAAATATGTTGATCCACAACCAAGTAGTACAATGGAAATAGTTGAGTCTGAGACTGAGATTAACGAAGCAAGTATTGGTGGGAATTCAAAATCCCAAACTCTGCCTTTCTTCTTAACATTTGAAATCTTTAATCATAATGTGCAAAATTGCTTGGTAGATTATGGAGCTTCATCTAATGTTATGCCACTTTCTATTTGTAAAAGGATCAATGGACAACCCACAACATCCCCTTCTCATATTATACAACTAGACAGATCTGCTATTAAATTTATAGGGGAAATTAAAAATGTACTGATTAGATTCTGCAGACCCGAGGGTGTGTCAATTTATTGATATCATGGTAGTAGACATACCTGAAGCTTACGGTTTGATATTAAGTAGGGACTGGTCAACAAAATTGAATGGTTATTTTGCAATGGATTGGTCTCATTTGTGGCTGCCATATCAGAATAGACAAAATCAAATTAAAGTGTTGAGAGAACCTCACATGAAACAAAATGTGACTCAGTTGGAAGAAAAGAATGAACCTATAAATTTCTCATATTCAGTTTTGGGAAATTATTTCTTAGAAATTGAGCCAGGAAATTATCAAATGGAAGATGTTACTCATGAGTCAGATAGATAGTCCGATCTCCTTCAATTCTCATGGAATAATGACATTGATTGTAATATAGTAGAACTACTTACTGACTAAGGAAATAGTACTAACTTAGTTGAATCAGATAATAAATTTTGGATTTTATATTTTGATGGTTCCAAAACACCAGAGGGATCAGGAGCCAACTATGTTCTTGTTGATCCTGAATGAAACAAACAATTTCTCTCTTGTAGTTACCTATGGTGAGTTGTAGCTTTGGAATCCATGTTTTGCACTCCATATTATTGTGACCTAGAATGATGACTGTGAAGCCATCGAATGGTTCAATAGGTAGATTTATCCTCTCCACCATGGATACATCAATGAAGTTATGTGTGGCTCTGCCATCTACCAATACTAAAACCCTTTGTCCTTGTACCACTCCCTTGCATCAAATAGTGTGAAAACGAGGCACTCCTGAAAGCACTGCCATTATCCCTTTGTCAGGTGAAGGATGATATTATTCTTGTTTCCCTTCTTCTGCTGTGTCATATCCCTTTTCTTGGTCTGAAATATGTCCTTCTTCCTCCATACCCCCTTCATACTCATCATCATCATAAAATACTTCAATGTATTGTGCTTTCCCCTGAGCACATTTATACCTTGGTACCCATGGTTGGAAGCATGTGTAACATAGTTTCTTTCTTCTAAGTTCTTCCTTGCTTGGTCCTTTCTTATCCTTTCCAAATGTATCTTCTTCTCCTTCTTCTTCTTCTCTTTCACCAAAAATACTTTCAGTTTCAGTTTCTAAGGGTGGGGGCTTATTTTTCTGACTTATTGTCCTCATAAATGGTCATCCACATCAGGTGCAAGGACCATGCTCTGATACCACTTTTAGTGTCCCTTTTTAATAAATTTGGATAAGTTGGAAAAATTGCAATTTTTGGCCAATTCGACCCTTAGACTAGTTATGACTCCAATGCTTCCAAATTGGGTCTGAAGGTATTTTAAAGGTATTAATACATAAAAGTGATGCTGATAGGTGTCCATAAACTCTCAAAATATGTTTTCAATATTCATTTAACTTCAGGAGAAATTGGGGAATTTTACTTGCAATTTCGAGGTTCAAACCCCCAAGGGTAGAGGTCACTAATGGATTCCCAAATGTAGTACGAACCTCCAAAATTTCAGAACAGAGACATGGATTAGTTAAAGGACTTCAATAGGCACCAAAATGAATCATTATTCAGTTTCTAAAGGTTGCTGAAACTCCCATAAATTAGAGGTTTGTGCACATGTCTTCACATAGGGGGAAATGATAGGAAACTTCACCACTTGCTATGAAATTCGAGATTTATGTTCCAAAGACTTATTTAATGTATATGAAAATTATTCAAGACATTAATGAATCTCCATAGATCATAAAAATCACATATATGAACTGATATAAATCGAGATAAAGCAACTTCAAGCTCTCACAACAAGATGTAGGGAAAATGGCACCATTTATTTATTGTTTGGTATTTTTACACAGTTTCACTTGGTATTTCGACCTGAGATTCTTCTGAGCATTAAATATAGAGTATGTATATCATAATAAAAATAAATGGTGTATCTTTGTCTCTCACAAAGATAACAACATCTCACCAAAGGCTCCCTTCCTCCAAGAGCCAAAATATGCAGAGAAATGTGAGATAGAGATGGGAACAAGTTGAAGAATAAAGAATCACGAGCTTCCCTATAGCTTCAACCTGCAAAAAATAAATCCGTTTTATCTCCAAATGAAAGTTGTTAATGGCCTCTCCAATTGAAAATTAGGATTGGAATCTTTCACCCTCGAAATTGGTATTAAGGCAAGTAGAATAACACTCTACTAGCTAGGACAAGCTATGCTCTCCAATTTGCAAAATGAGAAATGATCAAAATCCATTCTCCTTCTTGGTTCTTGTATTTTATTACCTTCCCAAGCCTTCCATGGTTGTAATTCCCTCCATGAGCTTCATGCCAACTCGAATGGGAAAGAGATTCCAATGTGTGCCACTTGTCCATCAATTCCTAGCCTCCTCCTTCACTCAATTCGAATGGGTGTCTCTTTGGCTGCCCTAACTCCCTTGTGCGCCTTCTTGGAGGATATTTTTATCCCTGACATGTCATATATGTCATATGTCAGCATTCTGGTCTTATTTGTTTCATAATTTTCATAGCATATTCATCATTGTTGTCATTAAAGCTAGGGAATCTAGCCCAAGTGTCCCAATAACTCCAAGATGCATCTTCCTCTTCCATGGGAGTTACTCTTCCTCTCAAATTTGACCCTCATTGAGTCATGGAAATTATTATTCCCTTCCAACTCCCCCAAGAATGTTGGACCCCACCTAGTATTAGAATGGGTGAGAGCGGAATGCCATGTGGCATGGGGAATCTTGCTTAAGCATCCAATGTGCCTTCATGACCAAGTGCCACCTTATTTTCCTATATTAATTATTTATTTATTCCCAATTTAATATATTTGGTCAAGCTAATTTCCATTTGTGGTTTTATATTTCCCTTATTCCAAATCTAATGTTTCCACCCCAACCTAGGAAACTAATAGATTGGTGGAATTTTCTCTTTTTGAGATTTATTTGAATGGGGGCATTCCACGGTTTGTATAGATAGCATACTAGAGGACATCATGGTGACCATAGATTCATGGAAGTACCCTATTGATTTCACTGTCATCCATACTAAATCCAAACTAAGTGGATACCTCCCTATACTCGAAAGGCCTTTGCTTGCAATAACTGATGCACATATCAGTTGCAGATAAGGGGACGTGACCATTGTGAATGGGATAGAAACCAAGACATTAAATCTATATGCCCTTTCCAGACCGCATTTCGATACAAATGAATATTTTTGGAAAACTGAGAAAGATGATTTTGATTTCCTTGTTCATCCCATTTTAAACGTAGATACTACCCTAGCATTGAGGTAGACACAAGAGGATATTGTTGTCTCCAATTTCATATAGAATATTTATGACAAACCTATTTCTTTTGGGGATAATTGCACTTTTGAGGAGTTCTAAATCATAGGATTAGGGGAGCCTACATGGAAAAATGTTTTCCACATGGAAGAGATGCATACACCCACTAAAACAATAGATGTATCCCCTGACAGAACATTGAAAATCGTCAACAACTTACTTCCAAATCAAGAGACAAAATTGATCAATATCCTTACCAAATACCAAGCAACCTTTGCATGGAATTACTTTGATATGAAAGGAGTTTCTCCAAAAATATTTCAACACCATATATACATCAAGGAGGATACCACACCTATTAAGAAGCCCTAGATAAGGGTGAACCCAACCTTAAAATGTTGAACTTCGTTTATCATTGATGTCAACTATTGTCAAAAGGATTTAGTATCCTTGTGCTAGTTTGAAGAAGTATATGAAAGTAAGTTTGAATAAGTAAATACAAAGTACATCCAATACATTCAGGTTTAAGAAGTACATATGGTACATTCACAAGTCCTAATTCCATCTATTCATGTTACTGCAAGTAAAATCCAAAAGAGTTCGTTGGATAAGGTTTGGGAGTGCACAAGAGGCTTGGAATAAAGAAGTGTGCAAGAGTACCAGAAAGGAAATGACAATCAAAGAAGTCAGGTGTGCAAGTCCCACAAGCAATGGTACATCAAGGGTGCAAGACCATACACAAATGGCGCAATTCCCACTAGGAAAAGGACCAAGTATGCACAAGACCCACAAAGAGATGACAACTCAGTGACACAGAAAAAGACAAGTGGCAGAAACATGAAGTAAGAGAACCGTGAATCAAGGAATAAGGGATGCTACGACCAACTTGTTGACATACCATCTACGCAGGTCAAGTATAAATAAGAAGCCAAGTTGGATAATTTAAGTAAGCTTGTAATCCAAAGACTAGAAGATACAAATTTGACAAGCTTATAATTCTCGAGGGCTCGTTGAACCAGAACAACATGATATAGCAGAGAATCGAGTGCGCACAAGCATAAGAACATAATTGTCGATGGTGCAAATAATGATGTAGTTTATCTATGATAGTTGTGCAAGGATAGAAATTCAAAACTACAAGATATGCGCAAGTGCATAAGACCATAATGACAGTATAACATATATAATGTCACATATGATCTAGATTGTTGCACAAATATAGACTTGTAGCACAACGGAGGATGCGCAGTATGAAGTGAGTAATATGAGACAAGTGTAAGAACATAAATGCAGTATCACAGATGATGCATTGAAGGTCCTAAATATCTAAAGATAGATGCACGCTTGTCTACCAATGGGATATCTAAATCTATTCTCAAATTTCATTTTTTGAGAAGTTGGTCAAAGCTGAAACTCGACCGTGCGTTTTTGATAGACTTGGGATTAAAGGGTGAAAAAATAGCTCGGAACGTCACGAAAGTTGTCATGCATGCTTGTCTACCAATGGGACATCCAAATCTATTCTCAAAATTAATTTATGAGAAGTTGGTCGAATCCGAAACTCAATCTTGCGTTTTGCTAGACTTGGGCTTAAAGGGAGCCAAAATAGTTCGGAACATCACGAAAGTGGGCATGCACGCTTGTCTACTAATGGGAAATCCAAATCTATTCTCAAATTTCAATTCCAAGAAGTTGGTGAAAGCCGAAATCCAAATCAATTCCCAAATTTCAATTCCAAGAAGTTTTCGCTAGACTTGGTCTTAAAGGGTGAGAAAATAGCTTGGAACATCACGAAAGTTGACATGCGTGCTTGTCTAGCAAGGGGACTTCCAAATCTACTCTCAAATTTCAATTCCGAGAAGTTGGTCAAAGCTTAAACTCAACCGTGCGTTTTTGTTAGACATGGCCTTAAAGAGGGAGGAAATAGCTCAGAACATCACGAATGCACGCTTGTTTACCAATGGGACATCCAAATCAATTCTCAAATTTCAATTACAGAAAGTTGGTCAAAGATGAAACTCGACTGTGCATTTTCGCTAGACTTGTGATTAAAGGTTGAGAAAATAGCTTGGAATGTCATGAAAGTTGGCATGCACATTCGACTTTGACCAACTTTTGGGAATTAAAATTTGATAATTGATTTGGATTTCCCGTTGGTAGACAAGCACGCACGCCAACTTTAGTGACGTTCCGAGCTATTTTCGCCCCCTTTAAGCCCATGTCTAGCAAAAATGCAAGATCGAGTTTTGGAATTGACTAACTTCTCAGATTTTAAATTTGAGAATAGATTTGGACATCTCCTTGCTAGACAAGTGCGCATGCCAACTTTCGTGATGTTCCAAGCTATTTTCTCACTCGATAAGCCCAAGTTTAGCGAAAATTCACGGTCGAGTTTTGGATTTGACCAACTCCCTGGAATTGAATTTTGAGAATTGATTTAGATTTCCCATTGGTAGACAAGCATGCATGCCAACTTTCATGACGTTCCAAGCTATTTTCTCACCCTTTAATCCCAAGTCTAGGGAAAACACACGGTTGACATTCAACTTTGACCAACTTCACGAAATTTAAATTTGAGAATAAATTTGGATGTCCCATTGGTAGACAAGCATGCACGCCAACTTTCGTGATGTTGCAATCTATTTTCTCACCCTTTAATCCCAAGTCTAGCGAAAACGCACGGTCGACATTCAACTTTGACCAACTTCTCAGAATTTAAATTTGAGAATAAATTTGGATGTCCCATTGGAAGTCCCCTTGCTAAACAAGACCTTATGCCAACTTTCGTGATGTTCCAAGCTATTTTCTCACCCTTTAAGGCCAAGTCTAATGAAAATGCACGGTCGAGTTTCAACTTTCACAAACTTCTCGGAATTGAAATTTTGAGATTAGATTTGGATGTCCCCTTGCTACATAAGACCTAGTCTAGTGAACATGCACAGTAGAGTTTCGGATTTGACCAACTTTTGGGAATTGAAATTTGATAATAGATTTGGATTTCCCATTGGTAAACAAGCGCGCACGCCAACTTTCTTGACGGTCTGAGCTATTTGCGCCCCCTTTAAGCCCAAGTCTAGCAAAAACGCAAGAACGAGTTTCAGATTTGACGAACTTTTCGGAATTTAAACTTGATAATAGAATTGGATGTCCCATTGGAAGACAAGCATGCATGCCAACTTTCGTTAAGTTTTGACCTATTTTGTCGACCTTTAATCCCAAGTCTAGCGAAAACGCACGGTCGAGTTTCAGCTTTGACCAACTTTCCGTAATTGAAATTTGAGAATTGATTTGGATGTCCCATTGGTAAACAAGCGTGCATTCGTGATGTTCCGAGCTATTTCCTCCCTCTTTAAGGCCATGTCTAACGAAAACGCACGGTTGAGTTTAAGCTTTGACCAACTTCTCGAAATTGAAATTTGAGAGTAGATTTGGAAGTCCCCTTGCTAGACAAGCACGCATGTCAACTTTCGTGATGTTCCAAGCTATTTTCTCACCCTTTAAGACCAAGTCTAGCGAAAAATTCTTGGAATTGAAATTTGGGAATTGATTTGGATTTCGGCTTTCACCAACTTCTTGGAATTGAAATTTGAGAATAGATTTGGATTTCCCATTAGTAGACAAGCGTGCACGCCCACTTTCGTGATGTTCCGAATTATTTTGGCCCCCTTTAAGCCCAAGTCTAGCAAAACACAAGATTGAGTTTCGGATTCGACCAACTTCTCAGAAATTAATTTTGAGAATAGATTTGGATGTCCCATTGGTAGACAAGCATGCATGACAACTTTCGTGACGTTCCAAGCTATTTTTTCACCCTTTAATCCCAAGTCTATCAAAAACGCACGGTCGAGTTTCAGCTTTGACCAACTTCTCAAAAAATGAAATTTGAGAATAGATTTAGATATCCCATTAGTAGACAAGCATGCATTCGTGACATTGAAGGTCCTAAATATCATAAGAGTAATATTAGCAGAAGGTGCATATATTGATATGATATAGATTTGCAAAGTCAGAACAAGCTCAACAGATGATGTGCAGTATCAGTTAAGTTTGTAGATGCGGTGAAATAGAATGGCATATTGAACCAGTGCGCAGATTGCAAAATTTTGTAAAGAGACAAGTTAAGTCTGAATTCAAGTGAAGTATGTAGTACAACGACAACAAGACTACATCATACAGAAGGTGCGCACAACAGGACAAAAAACAGACAATTTGAAGAGTGCGCAGAACAGAATAACATCAAAGAAATATATTCTATAGACATATTAGGGCAGTAGGATGGGGAAAAGAGCATGGGGTCGATTCCTCCTTCCAGTTGAAGCTGGTAAATCAGAGATTTGGTGCTTGCTTTAGGTCGGTGCCTATGAAACTAGGGGGTTGGTGCCTCCTTCCAGTTGGTGTTGGAGAAATTCGGAAGTTGATGCTTCCTTGAATGTGATATCTATATTATAAGAGAGCATTCCATGGTTTTCTCTCGTTTGGGTTTCCATGTAAAAATATGTGTGTTTTGTTTTGCACTTATGATGTTGAATGTTTATATTTATGGTGGATGCATAAATTAAGTTCAATTTTAAATTATTTAAGAAGTTAAAAATTGTTCATAACTATGCTAATACGGATTCACCCCTTTGAGTATTAATAAGATTCCAACAATTGGTATCAGAGAGTGTGTCTTCAGTAACAAGTTAACATATGGAAGATAGATCTGTGTGTAGATATAGACAAGAAGGAAGGATTTTCCACTAACAGAGCACCAAGACTATGATGGTACCAACTACACATTTTGGAGGATTGGGATTGAAGTTCATCTACAATCACGCAGATCTGATGTCTGGTAGTCTATTGTGGATGGTTACAACATTCCAGCAACTGTACAAGTTGATCCACTTGAGAAAATATAGTATGAATGTAATGAATGAGCCAGGAATGCACTATTGTGTGGGTTAACAAACATTGAATTCACTAAAGTTATGCATTGCACCTCAACCAAGGATGTATGGGATAAAATCAGGAATGTCTATGAAGGTGATGAGAAATTAAAGAAGACAAGGTTGCAAAATTACTCTGGATTGTATGAGTCCTTGAAGCTGAAATATGAAGAAAATATCACCTCATATTTCCTTCGATTTCATGAGTTATCTAATGCCATCAAGATTGTTGGAGTTACTCTATACAAAGAATCAGTAGTGCAAAAGATACTAAGAACTCTTCCTCCAATATTTGACTCAAAGGTACTTGTGTTAGAAGATAGAGCCAATCTTGCAAATATGACAAAGGATGATCTTCAAGGGATCTTAACTGTGTATGAGATGAGAACTGAAAGGGAAAATACTATAAGAAAATAAGTTGCTTTTAAATCTACCAGGAAAGAAAATCATGAGCATGACAAAGGATTTTGTGATGATTCACATGAGGAAGAATCAAACTTTGTGAGAAAGTTGAAAATAGGACTTGGTAAGTACAAGGAAAAATTACCTTTCAAATGTTTAAGATTTGGAAGAGTAGGACACTTTGCTTCAAAGTGTCCATATAAGGAAGATGAGACAATGACAACGAGGAAAAGGCTAGTTACAATGAACAAAGGATGGTGCACACTCAGGAAAAATATGAGAACGGGAAGAAAGTTCCAAAACAAAGGAAGAGTCTGTATACTAAGGAAGACAACAACTTATCCGACGAAAGTGATCGTGATGATAAGACAAAAGAATTACTATGCATGGCCTTTTAGGAAGATGAAAGCAGTGAAGAAAAGAAGAAGAGTTCCCCATCTGTCAAGAATAATACACCAATTGCGGAAAGAAAACCAAGAGCACTAGATAAGTATTTATTTAGTATATCCTTCAGTACCCCTCCGAATATTTTCGTATAAATTAAATCTTACAGTCAATCTGAAGAAGAAGAAGTTGCGGAGTTTGATTGGAAAGGTGAACTGGTCAGTGCTTTTGATGAATTGAAGAAGTCAATAAGGAAGAATAAACTCTTGTAGGACCAACTATCAAAGTCTGAAGAACAATTCAAGCAAGCAAAGGTGTTTCAAGAGTCTCTTGAAAAACAAGTTAGTGAAAAGGTAATGAACTATGAGAGACAACAAAATTGCGCAATGGACAAGATCAGATTGCTTGAAGAAGAGAAATCAATTTTGAATACATATTTGGAAGAATCAGCGCAAAAAAATAAATTGCTAACAAGTCAACTTGGACAAAAGGATAGAGAGATCTTTAGCTTAGAAGAAAAATTGACTGAGAAAAAAGGGAAGAAACAAGTTCAAGATCACATCATGAGTGATACCCCGAACTACGCACATTTAGGAAGTGACAAGGATTGTCTTCAAGATGAAATGAAGCACAAATTCAGAGATAGCACATCAATCCTAAATAATAGTTTGAATGACTGGAGATCACCAGCAGACAAGTCAGGACTTGTTTATGGAATAACAACTGAGAAGGTCTGCGATAGTAAGAAAGGTCCAAATCAAATGAAGTCATTTGGGTATGATAATTTTTTCAATGATTATAATTATCTCTGTTACACTGCAAGAAGAAGGATTGATACAATGAAGTTCACAAGGTGCAATTATATTGGTCATTTACGAAGTATTGTCAAACTGTGAGATGTTATGCATGTCATGGATTTGGACACAAGGCTATGTATTATCGAATAAAATTGAATTGTCAAGAAAATAATTCTCTACATAACAACAATCACAATAATAAGACCAAAAGGGAAGACAGTTGGGCACAACATCAAAGTGGAATTGCACACATGAAGAGTGGGTAAGGAAAATTCCTCAAGCATGCACAAAAGAAGCTAACCTCCCAATTAGTACATCTCAAGCAACAAGTAATCTATGCCCATCTTACTGATCTCTAAGAGATTGAGTGAGATCCTTGAATTCAACACGATGATGATTAGGAATTCAAGGAGTGTGTTGGTGGAGTAGTGCAATCAGAAGCCATTTGAAGATTGTTGTTTAGTTGCATTAATGTGGAGTTGCAAAATATGTGTGCATATATTCTATTGTTTGTTGTGATGTGTTGGATTGATGCATAAAAGAGCTCATACATAGAAAGAAGAATGCAAATAAGTATTGTGATAAATAAACACATGAGTCTGCGCAGATACATGAATGAAGTTGGTATTATATTCAAAATTTGTTTTTACAAAATTACAAGAGTCCTCTGTCACCGAAAAAAACGTTGAAGTACAAATTAGGCACCATGCCAAGTCATAAAGACAATTGAAGTATAAAACGATGACGGGAGCCATTTCAAGCAAAATTGGGAGTTACATAACTAATTCAAAGCCATAATTAAAGTTCTATTTCCACGTCATGGTTGGCTAGTTGATGTGCAAGACGAAGCTCCAAATCCATTGGAACTGGCTTATTGAACTCAGAGGATGGGTGTAGAGGATAAAGCTATAGAATTGAGGACGATGCATGTGTAGCAGACTGTTTAGTTCGAATCAAATCTAGCATGTCAAGAATCCGATGTTGTTGCTGCTAAATAAATTCAACTTGCCTACTCATACCGGATAATCCTTCAGCAATGTTGTGATTAACCTGCGACTGCATGTACCAGTAGTTGAACTCAGACTCCATTTTTCCTTTCCAAATTCCCATGTTCACTCTCAATCGTGTGAACTCTGCTTGCTACGACTGAACCTCCAGGAGAACACTATCAAGTGATTCATTAAACCTATGGAAGAAGGAAGACATGATTGAAGAAGATGAGAGACTTGGAGGTAGCAAGACGCAAAACAAGCTAGGATCAAGTATGATGTACTAGACAATTCGTAGTTCATTCATATAATTGAAAGGAGGTTATCCACGTGCATGGAAATTAATTGAAGATACACTGAGGTTAATGGAATTCATGTTCGTGTGATTTGAAGCTAGTTATGGAAACATAAAAATTTATTGCATGAGTTAATGAAATAGGGCAAGAGGAAAAAAAACAGAAATCCAATTCATTGTTGTTTGCAACCAGAATGATGTTTCCCAAAAGGCTCAAGTACGGAAGTTATTCGCCATAGTTTCCACACGAGTTATTTGTCACATCAACATGTTAATATGCTAACTGACATATCGAAATGTGTGCAAAAATATTTGGTTGTCATTGCAAGATATGCGAAATCAGAAGATGTAAAACAAAGCAGTCACAACATAGTAAATGCGACAAAAGGAAGAGTTCGATGATGGAAGAAATTGACATAGAAGAAAAAGTAAAACGGAAGTGGATGTGACTTTGAAGTGAAAAATGAGTACAACATGTTGATGTAACTTTGGAATGTATTTCATATATGTATATTGTACTCCTATAGAGATGGTATTATTCCTCTATACGGAAGTGTTTGTATTCCTATAGAGATGTTATTATTCCTCTATACGGAAGTGTCGTCATTTATATTGTAAGTGTCGTAACTTATACTTGATGGGTTATTAGACCACTTTGTTGGGGTCAGCCCTGTATAAGTCATGTGGGTCGAAGGGTTATTAGACCACCCTATTGGGGGTCGGCCATGTGGTTCAAAGGGTTATTAGACCACCTTATTGGGTGTCGGCCCAGTCAGCATTATGTTATGTGGTTAAGTTAAGGCCGACCTAGTAAAGGTTATTAGGAAAGTCAAGTCAAGTATAAATAGAGTGTGGGAGGCACTCGATTTGATCCTTCTATTCTCTCACACACTCTCGAGAGAGTGGCGCACTTGTGGAGGAGGAGAAGCTACTGCTAGGAAATGTCTATCTCTTATGCTTGGGTTGTATCATTGCTCTATCTATCTCTAAGGAAGTTATTGGGGTTTTTCACCTTTATGGTTTTCCCCAAGTAAACTCTGTGTCTCTTTTGTGCTTGCATTATTGTGTCCATGATTGATATGTTGTAGATATGCTGTACACGTTGTTCTCTCAGTTAAGATACTAGATCAGATTGAAGTAAATTCTGAAAAATTAACACAACAAGAATATGGCATGGAAGAATTGCAAAGGAAATGGAGAAATAGTGAGTATGACAGGAACAAAAAATTAAGGTAGAATAAATATTGCAATTGTACAAGGGGAGTATATATGAGATAACTACAAAAACAATATTGAATGTACAGATTGCAATACAACTGAGATCTGCGCAACAACCGCAGTGAAAGAAAAGAGAAAAAAGCATAAAGACAGGGGGAGTAATTGAAGTAAGTAGATGTATGAAGACTAGTGCTAAACCAAAGAAAGGAAAATATGTAATTGTGCAGTGATCGCACCTCTTTTCCATTGATGGAAAAGGGGGATAAAGATCATGAAGCATGTGATCAATGCAGAAATCTCATGAAGCATACAATTAGCAGCCGAGAAGTACTGATTTGTGTAGCACAAAGAAACATAGGAGAAAGATCAGAAAGCATGCATTAGTGGAAGAGATCCCATGGAAATGAAAGCTAGCAAAAAATAATTGACAAGAGAATGCACAGATGAGCCAAGGCTCAAACTAGAAAGAATACAGGTGGAGTACACATAGGGGGAGTATACCGACTAGAATTGAATCACACAACTTCATGAGTATTGAAATGCATAGCTTCATGAGGTGTTGACATCAATGCCAAAGGGGGATATTGTTGAACTTTGGTTGTCATTGATTTCAACTAATGTCAAAGAGGATTCAATATCCTTGTGCCAATTTGAATAAGTATATGAAAGCAAGTTTGAAGAAAGACATGAAATCCACTTCAAAGAAGTATATGGAATCCAATTTGAAGAATTAACAAAGAAGTACATACAATACATTTAGGTTGAAGAAGTACATATGGTACATGTGCAAACCCTCAGTCCACCTAGTCATGTTACCTCAAGAGAAATCCAACATAGTTGGTTGGACAAGGTTCGGGAGTGCGAAAGAGTACCAGAAAAGAAGTGACAATTAGAGAATTCAAGTGCACAAGTCCCACAATAAATGGTACATCAAGGGCACAAGACCATACACGGAGGGCGCAAGTCCTACCAGGAAAAGGATCAAGTATGAACAAGACCCACAAAGATGTGACACCTCAGTGGCGTAGAACAAGACAAGTGGCAGAAGCATGAAGTAAGCGGAACCATGAAGCAAGGAAGAAGGGATGCTACGACCAACTTGTGGACATACCATCCATGCATGTCAAGTATAAATAAGAAGCTGAGTTGGAGAGTTTAGTTAAGTTTGTAAGCCGAAGACTGGAAGATACAGGTTTGACAAGCTTCTAATTCTTGTGGACTCAAGGGCTCGTGGAACCAGAACAACATGATATAGCAGAGAGATGTGTGCGCATAAGAAGAAGAAAAAAATTATTGATGGTGTGCAAAATGATGTAGTTTATCTATGATAGTTGCGTGAAGATAGAAATGCAGAAATACATGATATGCACAAGTGCGTGAGAGAAAAATGGCAGTATCATAGATAGCACATCACATATGATCTAGACTATTGTGCAAATATAGACTTGTAGCACAACAGGGGATGCGTAGCATGAAGTGAGTAATATGAGACAAGTGCAAGAATATAAAGGAAGTATCGCAGATGATCCATTGAAGGTCTTAGATTATCTAAAGATGAATGAACCAAGAAAAAAGGTAAATGTAAATCGAAGGTGTGTATATTGATCTAATACAGATGCGTGAATTCAGAAAAAGATCAGCAGATGATGCGCGGTATCAGTTAAGTTTGCATATGCTCAAAAATAGAATGGCTTATTGAACCAGTGCATAGATTGCAGAATGTTGTGAAGAGACAAGTTAAGTGTGAATTCAAGTGAAGTATGCAGTACAACGACAACAAGATTACAACATATAGAAGGTGTGCACAACAGAATGAATAAAAAACAATCTAAAGAGTGCATAGATCAGAAGAACAACAAAGCAATATCTTCTACATACATATCAAGGTAGTAGGACGAAGAAATGAGCAGGGGGTCGGTGCCTCCTTCTAGTTGAAGTTGGTAAATCAGGGAGTTGGTGCTTCCTTTAGTTAAGTTCCTATAAAACTAGGGGGTCATTGCCTCCCTCTAGTTGGTGCTTCCTTGAATGTAATATTTATATTATAAGAGATCATTCGATGGTTTTCGCCAGTTTAGGTTTCCACGTAAAAGTATGTATGTTTTGTGTTTTGCGCATGTGATGTTGAATGTTTATATTTATCGTGGATGCATAAATTAAGTTCAATTTTAAATCAGTTAAGAATTTAAAAACTGATCATAACTACACTAATATTGATTCAACCCCAAAAGACATTGTCTAAGTGAAATTACAAAAATTTCTTGATGTTGGTTTCATATACCCTATTTCAGATAGTGAGTGGGCTTCAACATTAGTGATTTGTTGACACAGTTCTGTCGACAAGGGTTCACTTCGCACTGTCATCAACAAACACCAACCAAACGCCCTTAAGCACCGGCCTAGAAAGGTTTTACCTTTCCCAGCAACACCCGCGAAGCGAGTGAAGTCTCACCCAAGATGATTAAGGGGGCTGCAAGAACTAGGATTCTAAAGTGGGGGAAGGACATGCATCTATTCTCACTCTATCGTGACAGAAACCAGAGATTTATCTTCGCATCATACTTCACAATTAAAACATTCATTATTTGCATATTCAATATAATCGACATTCAAATTAATAGAGTAACACTGGAGATCGCGTCAATCAAAACTTGCAGAAAAACAACATAAAGCATGACACAGTATTCATCATTCACCATAAATAGAGATAAAAGAAACATATCTGAACATCTTCATGCATTAACTCATCAAAACTTGTAATATAACCTTAGCAGAAACAGTTCAAAACACCTTATCGCGGATCCATACAAAACTTGCCAAAGGCAGAGAAAACCATTACACAGTTCATCTGCACAGCTATTGATCACTTATGATCTCATTCTAGGATGCCTTTAGGATTACAATCATAGTCCTATTTATAGGAAACTATGATGGTTACAAAATGGTCCAAATGACCCTTTTTTACTAACTAAAATAGTCTTTCTTTTCCGTCAGCTCCTTGTTCTCCGTGAATGGTCCTTTCTTCCGCGGATGGTCCTTCTTCGCTTCTGTCGGCTTTCGCACTTCATGCAGTCTAACCCCGTGCCAATGGGCCCCCAACACAAACTTTTGGCTCACCCTCGAGCCACCTCAGCTGGACACCTCTGGTGCATTCACCTGTTATCTAAAATCATCATATGCATTTTCGATCTGGTCGACCACTTCTTTCATTGATGCTTTGAGTTGTGTACATTCTTCAACTTGTTGTTTTGTTATGTGTTCGCAAATTTTATGCTATACTTCCTCCAGTTATTGATTGAACTATTTCATTACATCCATTTCCTTTACTACGAGTACTTCTGCTTTTGTTTGTAGTTCGTCCAGATGTGTGGCCCTTCTTTGCTTCCTTTTACGTGCCTTAGTTACGTGTTGCTGCATTCCTTTTAGTTACGTAGCCCTCATCATTTGTATGAGTAAGGGAATGAATTTAAGGGATCCCTTTAAGGATTCCAGTTGTGTTTTTGTTTCGCTAAGTTGCACCTTCTACTCGATTAGTTGTTCGTCCTGAACTGCGCTTCCCCAAAACTCTGTGACACCCTCTGGGACTAGCTGGGATGCCTTTTCCATCTCTGTGATCTCCATCATGGCTTCCTCGATCGTAATCTGCTAACCCTGAATTTGTTCCGGTGGGGTGCTGGGTACCGCTCTTTCCTATAGATTTGCATTTGCTTTCCTTAGTTCAGTTATAGTTAGACCTAACAAGATAGCTTGCGCATCTGGTAGGATATCCTGATCTACCTCTGAGGCTTCACATGCCCTGGATATCACCTTTTCTAACCGGCCTCTATGTTCTATAGCCTTCTCTTTTTCAATGAGTGTTTTGGATTTCTCATCTTGGAGACGTTGTGCCTCCATCTCGCTGATGCACGCCTACTACTTATACCTCACCATCTTTTCATGCATTGCGGCCTCGCTGTCACAGATTTTTGCACTTTTCCCGGCTTGAATCCTGTGTAGTGACAACATCGGCATCAGATTGAAATTTACCATGATTGAAGCATACTTCCTTAATTTCGTGTCCAAGTCCTCGTCACCTATTTCCATTGCATTCGGAAAAATATGTACTATCCTTGGTTGTGTTCCGAATTCTACTTCGACCCTGCTTGTTGAAAAAATTGGTGGGATGTCCCTGTGTGGTACACTTGACTCTACAACTGCATTGGCTAGTGTGGATCACAGTTGGGTTACCTAGCGGAAGTATTCGGTTGAGTGTTGTGTGAATTTCGCGCGGTTTCCTTCCACAACCTCTGTTATTTTCTCTAGGAGCCTATTAACTTGCTCCTCCGGAAGACCCCCACTTGTGCTTCCTTCTCCACGGTCCATCCTATGCTTTGTCCTTGTTTCTTCACATTGTGCCTCTAGTTTGGAATCCATTGGGGTGGTTTATGAGGCTCCATCATGAATGGACATATGCGACTGCTCTTTCGCAGGGTCGTCTTCTCTTCCGCCCTCCTTTCGACTAGTTGAGCCCTTTTCTTTCGTTGGTGGCTTTGGTCGAGTTGATTCTTGTCCATTCTCTAAGTTCGATAGTTCCCCTTCTATGGCTGGAACTTTCCATTCTGCTGGCCATTTGTCGATGATGGTTTCCATCTCCTCCTTGGTGAGGTTGTACTGTGTTGGTAGCCACTACCACTGTTTATCCTCTCGTGCTTGGATGTAAATTGTTTTGGATTTGACCGATAGCCTTGCTATCGGTGGATACTTCCTTGATACTTGATCAGTTATCCACGGTATTTCTTGCGCATATATCCGCATCATGTCTAAGAACAAGTAGAATTGTACAGTGTTGAAAGCTTTTCATTCCTTATCAGTTGTTTCCCATAAATTTTGGTACTGCGCTGCTTCTCGTACTCTGGCTTCTACTGTTTCCATGCCTTGATAGTGCTCGGGATCCCTCCATCTTGCTAATGTGACTAGCATCAAGAGCCATGAATATGTGAAAGCCTTTCCTTTCTCCTACGCATCAAATGCATCCTCCATCAATTGGTTTCGCAGGAATTTTGACCAGTTCATCCGCACTCATGAGACACATTGTTCCGTGGAGGCGATGATTCCTGAAGTGCATTCTTTTGGCATTTTCTTCCACACTACCTTAACTGCTAATGTATTTTCTCCGACCCTGATGGATTGGCTCTTAATCGTGCTAATTAGGTATCCTCTGGATTTTTTCTCCACTCCGTACTTAGTCTTCAACCTTACTGCGAGCTTCTTGTCAT
Organism: Larix kaempferi; assembly: GCA_027924585.1. Taxonomy (NCBI): domain Eukaryota; kingdom Viridiplantae; phylum Streptophyta; class Pinopsida; order Pinales; family Pinaceae; genus Larix; species Larix kaempferi. Next base: position 9,787,642 of record BSBM01000557.1, on the reverse strand, counting down.
TGTCCTTCCCCTAGAAAAATTGGGAAGGGTCTTCACCGTTCGTGGGTATTCCAGTGATCCTTGCAATCAGGTCGATAGTGACCAGAATCGTTTCATGCATCCATAGGTAGCCACCATGGAAACATGCTAATAGTTGTTTGACACACGCGTTTACCTGTGCCAATCTCCCGAAGTGCGGTATTTGGGTAAGGCCGAGCAACTCTGATTGCTCCAATCCCATCGTCCACTCCGCTGGTTCCTTTGTAGTCGGGCCTCCTTCTCCATGGATGACATTGACGTATGCTTCTTCACATTCTTGGAAGTTTGCGAGGTTGTGGTCGCTATATTGAAGCTTCTGCAAATTTTCCACAATGTTCCCTGCTTGAGGAACTTTTTTCGGTATCGGCAGATCTTGATGGCATACTATTCGTTCTTGTTTATCCGAACCACTAGTGTCCCTTTCTTGCTTGGTGTTACATACCCTAGTATTTTTGGTCCAAGGTACTCTCCTTGCGATGATGTTTCTTTTTGAGCGGCACTTGAAGTGCCTGCTTCTCCTTCTGCCAATTGTGCTAAATTCCGGGTCACTTTCTTTGGCTCTCGGTCAGTGTCCACAGGTTGAATGGCACTCTGTTTCTTCCTGAGTGATATGTCGGACATGATTTTTAGTTCATTTTGCATAATTGGCGTTGGTTGCGGCCTTTCGGTGCTACTACTCAAAATGTAAACTTCCATGCACTACTTTTGTAGGTTCTTGCTTAACACACAATGCATTAACCTGTTCCCTTTCCCTACATTGATAGTGTTGATTTGCCACATCCTTCCAATTTTGGGACAATGATTACCAAATCCAGGATAGATTTACCGAATCCGACACATGCATCAGGAAATAATTGTGTTGTTTTTCATTTTTTTCGTCGTCCATCGTGGTTTAACTACTTCATTTATGACTAGATTTGACCCTTTTGCATCGTGACAGCTTCCAACACGCCGAATCGTGCTACTTTTGTTGTAGTCTGCAATTATCTTGTCGACAACTCCTTATTGTTTCGGCTCTCTCTCTTTTTTTATTTTATTTTGCGGTACTAGTCCTTCACTGGAGTCGCTCTCGTTCATATTTTTCGCGCTCCTGGGACCTTAGGTTCAACTGACATGGTTCCTGCTTTCTCATATCGACACGGATCTTGACTTCGCCAGTTTTCTTATCTTGGACCACCATCGAACTAATCCACTCTGTTTCCTCCACTGGTTCTATAATTCCTGCTTCCAGCATTCTCTCAAGTTTATCCTTCACCCGCTCCTTATACCTCGCATTCAACCTATAAGTTCACTTATTTACTAGCTTCACATTAGGTTTCAATGGGATTTTCATCTCGCCTAGGTCTCCAGAAATACCTTTCATCTTTGAGAATTTTGTCGAAAACAAGTCCTGAAACTCGTGCAATAGGTCAGTCATCTTCGCAATGGTCGATTCGTCCCAATAATATCCAATGCTCGCGAACTTGGGATTTTATTCCGACCCAATGTTGACTTTCTTGATTCGCATTGGCTGCTGAAACTTGTCGGAAGGCATATCTGTTGCCTCGACACTGCGACTTCCTTCTTACTCTAGTATATACGTGGCCGTCGAATCATCCTCATCATATGGTTTTCCTGTTATGTTGTAGCATTCCATCAACATTTTCGTTTTCATAGTCCACTGAAGTTCCATAGGTTTATCTATCGGAACTGCTTCGAGTACTTTCTCACGGAACTCCTGTAATGCACTCTGGATGAAGGGGTTTTCGTCGGAGAAACTGAACGTTTGGCTAAAGCCAATAGTTAGTTGTTCCCATGAGGTTGTTCTGCGTCATAGTTCTGCTACGATATACCAAATTCACAGTACTTCATACAATATGTGACTAAATGTGTGGACCCGTTCTTGTTTCGCTCGTGGTCCCCATTTTCATTCACATTCATTCAAATGCTCCTTCAAATCACCTCTGCCATCGTACTTCCTTCTGTAGTATTCTTCAGTGTCGCCAAACCTAACCTTCATTAGGTGTCGACATAATGGCCAGTTGGTTATTTTGGACTTGTGTGCCACCGACCATCACGTTGGTGTATCCTTCAAGGCTTCCTCCAAGGCCAGTAGTTGTTGTGGTTCTGCCACTTCTTCAAACTCAGTGATAAATGTAGCGAAGTTGGGAAACCCGTCATATGTTGCCAGTTTGCACTTTTCTGTAGCTACCCATCTTAATGTCTAGGTGATCTGTGCACACCTCCTAAACGATACTTCATGTAGCCAACAAGCCCCCAACACAAATTTGTGGCTCTCCCTCGAGCCACCTCGGCTAGGATCTATTGGAACTGTTCTCGTCCTTAGTTGTTATGTACTTCTAAGGCTGATCCTTCCATATGGTGATCGGTGTCATGTACTTCTCGATCTCATCCTTCAGTCTCTTGATCGTCGTCATGTACTTCTCGAACTCATCCTCTAGTCTCTTAGTCGGTGTCATGTATTTCTCGAACTCATCCTACAGCCTCTTGGAACCTTCATCATCTATTCCTTCCCGTCCATCTGTATCACTGACCCTGGCTTGCGACTAAACGGAAGCTTATCGAAAACACCAACTTGTGGAAAGGGTGTAGCGGTCCAGTACATCTGTTTCACACATTTGATCATCCTTTTCTAGTGTCGGGGTTCCTTTGCTCTTGTTACTTTTGCGGTCAGGTGGACCGCTTTTCTTCTAACACTTAAAACTTGCTTAGACATCTTGGGTAAGACCTCATCTTTTTTCTTTGTCATACCTGGTGCCTCTGCATCTATTGGTTGCTCATGAACATTTTTCGTCCTTTCTCTTAGTGCACCTTCGGTGCTTCCACTTGAAACGCAATGCACCATTGCAACTTTCTCACTTCCTTATTAAATAGTTTCCTTGGAATTTCTCATTTGAATTAATGACACTCTTCATAATGTGCATAAGCCCCTTCATCCTTCAATCTCTTCACTTGTATTTATGCTTGCTCCTCATGTCCACGATGCATGATTCTCAAGACTTTGGATAAATATTTCACCTATTCATTATATTATGTCCTCAAATGTGTCATCATATGCTTTTTCCATCTTCTGGTGATGCTTAGGCGCAATAATCGTGCTCTGATTTGACTCTCGCATGCTAAATGCGCTAAATATCGGCAAGTGACCCGTCAGGCCATGTCTCCCACTCTTTTTCATAATTGTTCTTTTTTTTTCGAGTCGTTTCTCAACTGCTATGCGCCTGATCAAGGTGATATGGTTTAAACCGATTCCCATTTGCTAGATTGTTCAATAATTTTCCATCTAACTTTTGTAACTTCGTTGCACCTCCAACAGTAACAAAATTTATGACATAAGGACCCAACCAATGCATCTGCAACTGACCTGGATGCTTTGCAAACTTACTTTCGTATAATAGAACCATATCACCTCGCTGGAAGTGCTTTGTTTTGATGTGGTGGTCGTGCCAAGCCTTCTGTAATGGAATCCTGCGACAAATCGATCCTCATCGAGCTGTACCAACTGCGCCAGTCATTCTTCAATTGCTCCATCGTCCCTTATATATGTAGCTGCTACGATGCGTAGACTTGGGATTATATATTCCATTGGCATTAATTGTTATACCTCAATGTTACACACTAAACCCTAGTTTCGCATCCTTACACCAAGTAACCTAAATGACGCTTCTACCACATGTCACCCCAATCTGCATACATTGTCGCGCTTTGCACATCTGCTGGGTAGCGACAATTAGGGTTGTTGTGCTATGCTCAGACTCTGGGGCGCAAAAATGTCACGTTATGCTCAGACCCAGGGGCACGACAATCCTCTTTGAGCCTTTTAGCCATGGATCTTGTATCTCACCTTTCGAGATATTTTCTTGGGATTGCCAACTTTGATTCGATCCCAACCCCTCTCTCTGTTTAGTAGGCCTGATCCACTAAACACTCATTAGATCCATTTTACTCTCCTTTGAGTTAACCCTTCCAAACACTATAAAGGATAGGCCTTCCATGGGCCAAAGGGAGGACTTTTGCGGGCATTCAACCTATGATCTTGAGACTTTTGCAGAGATAGCTAGAGGAAGGACTTGGAGCTGAAAGTTGGATTGCACATCAAGAAACCATTGTAAGCATCTTCAAGTTGTAATAAGATAACTTGTCTAGTGTTGATTGTGTTTCAATTTCATGATTTGTATCTAGCTAGATTCGGATTCTAACTTGTGATTCGTGGTTCTTGGAGAATTGTATATGCTTGCATATTGTTTGATCTTAACAGGTTCATCACGAGGACTTCGAGATTTGGGCTGCGAGCGGGACAAACATCGAAAGTGAAAGGTCAGTTATCTTCTCTCACCTTCTTCAATACAGGAACATTGAAATGCTTGTTTAATCTAGGATTCAAGATCGCATTTGTTTCACTTTTGTCTTAGTATAGAGTCAATTCATCCTGCTTTATCCTAAGAGGGATTCTTTCTACCTATAGGAAGAAATATCTACAACAAAAACTGGCGACTCCGCTGGTTTGAACCCCTTTTGTTTTGAGTTCTTTTTCTTTCATTCATCTTTGATTGTGAATTTTCTCTTCTTTCAAGCCAGTTTTTAAAGTTGGTCTCTTTGAACTCCATTCAACCCCCTCCCCTCTGCATCATACCTCTGTCAGTGATCATTAAGTCCTCTGGGTTGGAAAACCCTGGAAAAGTAAAAAACTTTTCTTAAACTCCCGCCCTTATCCCCTTTCTGAGCATTTCCGTGCCCTTACCACTACTCACAAAGCGACAATTGCCAGTTTTTCACTACCTATGCTCTTTCAAGAGAGCAACAATTCCTAATTATCGTGCCTAGGATAATTATAGCCACACAAAAATCTCTGCAAAAAAAGATTTTTTCTTAGTTTGCTTGGTTCCTTTTGGTCAATTATTTATTTCTCTGCTTTTGGTTTTTGCTCTGATATTTATCAGACCTTTGTAACTTGCCCAGCTGCAGTCGATTGCTTGCATTCCATATTTTGAAGTTTTGTAGACACCTTGGACATCTTTGGGTTTTTGGTCACTATCATAACCACACCTACTTACTCATTACCTGTTGCATCTTGTCTACATACCCCATCACTTTTCAGTAAGTTGCAAGTATTTTGTGGTTTGATTTTCTTTGTTTCGAGCTTCGATTTCTTCAGTTAGTGACACCACACCCATCTTGATCACCTCCTTATTATTCTTGCATTTGCTTGGTCCTCTCATGATAATCAAGTTTTTCTACTGTTTATCTTTCCTTGATTATATTGTTTTCAAGACTACATTGTTCTTACAACAGCAACTCTCCATTCTTGTTATCAAAATCATGAATGGAAGATTTCTTTTAGAACATTGTCTTGCTTTCACTGAAAAGATCAAGTTTATAATTTTGCATTTTACTCATTTTTAAGTGCCATTAGTTGTATATCAGTTGCATTTTGAAAGTAGTTTTCATTAGTTTGGCTTATTAAAAAAGAAAACAAATTTTTGTGGAGTGGTTTTTTCATTTATTTTGAAAAAGTTCATGCATTGTGATCGAAGAACTCTCCCTTTACTCTAGCTAGATTTCATAAAACAAAAAGTATCATTTAGATTCATCTTCATTAGCATGGTTTGAATCATCATAAAACCATAAGTTGCACTTCCATCACCTGATTGAGTAATACAACCATTAAAATTTACGCCCCCTAACTCAACACACTTTAACCTCACTTGAGGAGAAAAATAATTTGTTAGTTAGGTAGGACACCGGGGATAGGAATCCAAATAATCCCCTTTTTCATTTTCACTTGAGACATAGTTGTTGTCCTCTAGGGTGCTAAAATCCTCTAGTATTTATTGGCACAGTCATCGAGCAGTTTGTGGAGGGGCCTCCCATTTTTTCGGGGGTTAAGCCGCGAGGATTGATTCCGGATGGACTTTGTGGAATGACTCACTCCACTTAGTACCTAAGGCATATCGATTCATTGTCTTCCTTGTAATCTACCATATTGGTGATATAGGGGTGATAAGACAAAATTGCCGAAAACCTTTTCCAACATGTCATGAACGAGGTAGCTTGGTGACTTTTCTTTTAGGGCCCTTTACCCAGGATCCCTTTCGGTAGAGGGATATCCTTTCATTAGTGGTCTCTCATTTTTGTATTGTTCGACTTGGATTTCATCACCTTGCGAAGGATACAACTTCTTGAGGTCTCCAGCTCTTAGTTACGAAGTTTTGCTTGCTATTTCATCTTCTTAGAGGGTATTTTTTCTTTTTAGTGGTGCTTGTTGGCATTCTGGCCACCTTTGTTTCAGCTCGCTTACTATGACGTCGGTCTCAGTATAGTTTTTTGAGCGAGCCTTTCCTTTTTCTAGCCCCCCTTTTGCACACTCGGTTGCTTTAGGGTTTTTGAGTTCTTTTCTACAAGACTATCTCCGAAACTCGTATTCTCATATTTATGGCTGATCAATGGAGATCAAGGAGGATACAGGGAGGAAGACCTGACCCACCACCACCACCATAGACTTCTGGTCCGCCTGCATCATGTATTCCTTCCTCTGCTGGTCGCAAAGCTGGACGGGGGAATGTTCCACTACCTATCTGTATTACACCTTCAGTTCCTTCGGTACCTATACCTCACAGAACTGTCTCAGAACCTCTTACAATCCCTGAAACCAGTAACATACCTGAGATTCCTGCTATCCCACAACCCACTGTCATTCAAAAAAATTCTACCACAGTGGATACCACATTAGCTGTTGAAGTTAGTACTCTAACTGATGCTATACTGGAGGTCATCATCCTCCTGGAGGCTAGCACTACCCCACCTACAGACACTTTCTACGATGTTCCTGAAGGGTCCATTGAAACTATTGAAGGATCCAACGACGACACAACTGATTTGATTCGAGTCTTGGGCAGTTATGTTGAGATTATTGAATAAATTGACTTACCCCCTACATCGTTTCAACCTGAGTTTGAATTTCCCACCACACAGGTGGAACCTCCACCTGCCACCACTATCCCACCAGGAATTCATACTTACGAAATGGGATCTTCTAGCAACATACCGTTCACAGTGTCCTTCCTTGATATCCCTTCAAGACACGGAATTATGGCGTCTATTCAATCCAGTATGGTTAGTCTGGCTAATTCACCCTTAGCATCAGAACAATTCAGACGTGATATGGAGCAAATGCTCTCATCGGCTTCCCAATACCCCCCTGCCACCCTTCATCTTGGTTACTGAGCTCTCATTATTCCATCTAGTACAGAGTTTCATCAGTCCTATGCTGATGGATCCAGACCGTCAAATGAGATTATACCTGAACTTCTTTCGGACCCCGACAGGACAGCTCACATTTTTAACTCAGCCTCTACTTTATGGGATACATCTTCGGGCCAAGACCTCGATGGTCTTCCCATCTTTCCAATCCCTATGGACATGACGCCCAACAACCCTAGGTTATACTGCCCCCATCTATTGTCGCACAATATGTTTAACTTAACTTCAGGGGATACACCCCTTATGAGGGATAACCCCACCTTTTTATCGTCACCATTTGAAACGTATGGAAGACCCCCCCCCACAAAGAGGAACCTTTGGAGATATTGGCCAATTGACACTACCCCATCTTTCTAGTATTGGAAGAACATCCAGTCATATTTTTGGATCATCCATGCTGACCGGAGGTTCATCTTCGGCCACCATCTATATCATTTATGGAGGCAGATAATCGTCTATTGGAACCATCAATCCCAACCAACCCCCTCTGGGTGGACCATCAAACCCACCCACAGGAGGACAACCATCTCTTGGGAACACTGGCCCCAATAATCAACCTCCTCCAACTGGACCATCCAATCCACCTGCTCGCGGGCAACCTCTTGGTGCCATCCAAAGCGAGGCTACTCAACAAACAACTCCATTCTTTCCATTGACCCAACAAGGCCCACAACTTACATCATTTGGAGTAATACCACTTTTTAATGCCCCCACCGGTACCATTCAACAACCCTCTCCATCAACATCATTTGCTCAGTTGGGCACATACAATTCACTTGGAAGTGGACAACCTCATGTTGGCATCCTAATCGGGACCAATTTCTAACATCCCTCGTCAAGAACAGTTCCTTCTTAGGGACCTTACATCCCACAGAGTGGGCGGTACTCTCTTTTTGGAAACTAGAATCAAGATAGGGGGAAATCTACTCAACCTTTCATTCCCCCCAAATTGAAATCCAACATTCCTTATCCTTCAGCCGCGAATACTCCATGGAACCCACCTCTTCAGCCTCCACCTCTTCATTAGGGTGGAACCAACATTCCATGGACACCATTCTTTCAAGCATCCCCTAACCCTTTTATGGGAAATCCTCCACCCAATCAAGGTGTTGGAAACATTCCCGGGACGCAACAATCCCAGGGAACTATACCGTAACAATGAACAGGAAAAATTCCTGGGACGCAACAAACCCCGGTAACTATACCCGTCATCCCTACTTAGCAGAAAATTCAACAACCGGCTACTACTGTGATTATGAATCAAACGATAAATCCCATGATTTCGAACACACAATCGGTTAGCCAGATGGTCTACTATCCTCAGAACTTCCAACAATATCCTGCGGGAAACATGTATGGGTACAATACGCAACATTATGTTGTGCAGGGTCCTACAGGCATCCCTACAAGATAAAACTACTACTCATACCCGCAACCCAATCTCCAACTTCCTTTCTTAGCCACGCTAGACTTTCCCAATTTTTCCAGGCTTATTAACGATCCCATATGGAATTAATCACATTGGCCACCCATCCCGGCCAAACTACCGTCGGACATTCCCAAGTTTGATGCCAAACCTGGGGAAGACCCCAAGAACCACGTAATGACCTTCCATATTTGGTGTTCTTTGAACTCATTGATGGATGAATCCATTTGGTTACGGATCTTCTAGCGTTCGCTTACCAGTACGGCAAAAAAATGGTACATCGAGCTGCCACAACACTACTTTCACGATTTCAATACCTTGGCCATGCAGTTTTTGACACATTTCTAGCTCCCCATCCAGTACAAGACTGGAACAGACTTGTTGACCTCATTACATCAAACTACTTCTACACATATCTTGGATCATATTCATGAGTGGCGTCATTTCCAGAGTTTAATTAAGGAACCCATTCCGGACCAATTACTCACTGATTGCTTCATCGAGTGTTTTCTGCCTCCCATCGCCAGGGATATTACCATGGGCGGACCTGTTACGGAGGAACAAGCGATTTCTCGCGCTCAGTATATGGATTTGGTATATACCCAATCTGGAACCCTATACGAGCTTATTACCCATGCCTCCTGCACCACTACTGATCCAACCAAGCCTACCACTAAACCCCCCATTGACGGTATCATCGATTCAGTTAAGGCTTAGCCTGCAACCAAACTGAGTGGGAAATAAGCTATTGTTACCCCCTCTTCATCCCAAGATGCTCCCAAAGCTTATGCCTATCCTACTCCTTCCTCCAAGGTGAACGTGGTTCAATCCACGTCACAACAATCCGAGGGAAAGAAGAAGAATAACCATGGAAAATCCAAGAAACCTTCTAACCCATAGGAGAACCCCAAGCCGCAACCCACCAACAACGATCCCAAACCATGTCGGAAAGCAAAGTTTCCTTGCCTTATTTGTCAGGAATATCACTACACACGAGACTGTCCTTACAAGGATGAATTCAATAAATTTGTTAAAGGATATTCCCGCCTGGTAGTGTTAACCGATCCTTTTCCCCACCACCATCAATAGATGGTTACTCATGATCCCCCGCAAGGGGGCAATCCGAACAACCCACCCCATGGAGAAACATCCGCAAACCGTGATGTTTTGATGATGAGCAATGAAGAGATCCATATATTCGAGCAAGGACATACAATACCCCTCCAAGTTCAAACAAACCGGAGACAGCCAATGGCAAGCCCACGCCTGAAGATCCTTCTGTTATCCCTCCCCCCAATGGTCATCTCCACATTGAGAGACCTGTCATAGACATGGTGCTACGCCCACCCAAGGGCACCATCTGAAAGGCGACATTTAATCCTAACGCGTGAGCAACCCAAAATTACAATATTGTTGAGGACCTATCTCAAGAACCATGCGCGATGTCGACTCTCGAGGTTCTCCAACATTGCCCCACACAGTGCAGGACCTTACTTTCATCACTGGGGGCAGTGAACCCGGATACTTCTAACATGATTATGTTTAACTTGGAGTATTCTAAGCCTAGGCTTTCTCACCAGTTATCCTTCCAGATCCAAACAAAGATCCATGGAAACAACATTCATCGCATTGTCTTAGACGAAGGTGCTTCCACGTCGATCATGTCCTTGACTTGTTGGAGAGCCATAGGATCACCCGAAGTTACACCTTCTCCCACTACTCTCAAAGTGTTTGACGGACATGGTTTTCAGCCATATGGACTCATTCCTGCGATTGGCATTGAACTAGGGGGGAAGACAGTATATACACACATCGAAGTCGTAGATGCACCATTGGATTATAAGCTTCTACTCGGCCGGAATTGATTCTACACCATGATCGCCATTGCATCTTCTGTCTTTCGACTAGTGCAATTTCCTCATCAAGGGAAGATTGTCACTATAGATCAGTTAGACTTATGTACTCCAGACATTCATTCGAACTCCGCCAACAATGTCCCATTGCTAGGTCAGTCCTAGTACCATTTTTAAGATGTTGGCATTGGTCTTATGAAGGATTCCTCCCTCAACGAAGTATTCCCAGAGCTCAGATCCCCTATACATGCCATCAACATGATATCATCAAGTATCATCCCATCCAATGGATCTGTTGATTCTTGGGTGATACCAGGTCCTACAGCACTTGAAACCTACGACAATTCTAGGCCTTTAAACAGGAACCTTGCAACTTATCAGGAAATCCAGTCAGCCACAGATTGGGTCGATCCTACTATGCATCACGCCATGGAAAAACTCTCGTATGAGGCTGGCTCATCGTCGCCACTTATCGATCCTCTCACACTGATTTTTCCTTCCGACGAGTCGATTATCGAGGTTATGTGCATCGATGAACCACCTTGGGAAGATTACCATCACCGGTCTTCTTTCCCTACTATCTAGGCGATCGAGCAAGAAACCAAATCCAGCAGCTCACTTGAATTTGTTATACCCAAGTTTCCCACTTCATTCAATGATATGTTCTCCGAAGGAAACTTGGCCAACATCATGGCAACTACTCCTATTAATATTTTAGTGAAACCTGGTGTCATGGAAAATATTCACATAGGAAAGACATGTACTCCGACCGAAGTGGAATTCTGTCCTGCCTTAGTCAAAGAATTTCGTGACTTTTTCGCTTGGAGTTATGAAGAAATTCCAGGAATAGACCCTTCAGCAGAAACTTCAGCCCATTCATCCCTGCAAGGCAGTGGCTATCAAAGCAGAAATTGTAAAACTTCTACATGCTGGTTTTATTTATCCTATCCCGTTGACAGAATGGGTGTCTAATATCGTCCCCGTAGAAAAGAAACAGGGTATGATTAGAGTCTGTGTTGAATACTGAGATTTGAACAAAGCTTGTCCAAAAGACAACTACCCAACTCCATTTATTGACCTGATTATTGATAATTGTGCTGGGAGCGTCATCTTTTCATTCATGGATGGCTTCTCTGGCTATAATCAGATCGATATACTCCCTGTTGACCAGCATAAGACAACCTTCATTTTCCCATGGGGGACCTTTGAGTACCGAAAGCTACCCTTTGGCCTCAAGAATGTTGGGGCAACTTTCCAACGGGCAATGTCATACGCAGTTCAGGTCATTAAACACATTGTAGAACCATATCTTGATGACCTCCCGACCCATTCTCAAGCTCGATATGATCACCCAGATCATTTAAGCGCCGTCGTTTCTAGGTTCCGCCACTACAATATTCGTTTAAATCCACACAAGTGCGTCTTTTATGTCGAAGCCAGAAAACTATTGGGATTCATAATCTCTAAGTATGGTATACGTTTAGACCCAATGAAGGTAGAAGCCATTATAACTCTGCCTTCACCCACGGACATACCAGCACTTCAAAGTTTGCAAGGGCACACAAACTTTCTACGCCATTTCGTGTGCAATTTTGCCGAGATCACAAAAGGCTAGATGAGGCTTCTAAAAAATAACATCCCTTTTTTTTGGGACTATGAAGCCCAACGATCTTTTGATAATCTAAAGGAATCCCTCACTAAGGATCCCGTAATTCAACCCCCCAATTACACACGGGATTACATCTTATATCTCGCAGCTTCCACTTCCACCATTGGCATGGTGTTAGTCGAGGAAGACACCAACAACATAGAACATGTAGTTTATTACCTTAGTAAGAGTATCCTCGACTCCTAAACCTGCTACTCGCATGTTGAAAAATTGGATTTGGCTACAGTTTTTGCTGTCCAGAGGTTCTGCCATTACATTCTACTCTGTCAGACCAATTCCATCGCTGATATCAATCCAATGTACTACATCCTCACATGCCAAGTGCTTGGGGGAAAATACTCTCGTTGGATTGTTGTCCTTCAAGAGTTTGACTTGGAATTTTCCAAAGCAAAATCCAAAAAATCTTTAGTCTTCGCAGAGCTGATCTGTACTTTGCCCCATGTCACTGAGCAACCAGAGCCCATCGATTCTCTTCCTGATGAATCATTGTTTCTCATTGGCATGTTTGATCCAAGGTATGGGGATATCATACTCTATCTCCAAACCCAACGTTTTCGGCCCAAACTCAATCGCGATGAACGACGACACATCAGACATCATGCCAAGTACTACTTCATCATTAGCGATACCCTTTATCGTTGTGGTGTCGATATCGTTCTTCGACGTTATCTAACTTTGGATGAGGCTAAACACGTCCTTAATGAATGCCACTCTAGAGCATGTGGTGGTCATCTCTATGGGATGGCTACGACTGAGAATATTTTATGAGAGGGATATTTCTGGCCCTCAATTTTCAAAGATTGCATTCAAACGATCATCACATCCGAGAAAAAACTGCGTGGGCGGATCGCAGGAAAAAGGCTGAAAGCCGTGGGGCGATCGTAGGAAACAGGCTGAAAGCCGTAGGGATATTGCAGGAAACAGGCTGAAAGTCACAGGGAGATCGTAGGAAATAGGCTGAAAGCCGTGGGGAGATCATAGGAAACAGGCTGAAAGTCGCGGGGAGATCGCAGGAAACAGGCTGAAAGCCACGGTAGGATCACAGGAACCAGGCTAAAAGCCGCGGTCGGATCGCAGGAGACAGACTGAAAGCCGCGGGGAGATTGCGGGAAATAGACTAGAAGCCGCGGTCGAATCGCAGGTAGCAGACTGAAATCCGTGGTCCGATCGCAGAGTGGGGAAAAAATATGCAATTTACGACAGCAAACCGAACTGTCGAAAGGGACAGCCGAAAGAGGAAAACAGAAAAATCTTGCAGAAAACTAAAAAACTTCTAAAAATTATAACCAGAAACTCAAAGGAACACTAGGGGAGTCACCAAAACTGTAGCTAGGGTTTTCACCCTAGCTTGTGCAAATGAGCACCTACTAAGGAGAAGGGATTCCTTAGTAGCAGTTCAATAAAAATGGTAAAAACAAGACAGTAAATAAAAACAGTAAACTATTGTAAGCATGTGCATAAAAAAGAAATGACAAGATGAAGATTTGTTTTGTAATAATTTTACATCAAATGTGAGGTTGGTGGAGCCTTTGCAGTAGTCCAAGGGCTTCTCCAATGCTCCAGTGTTGTTCCTTCTCCTTCTTCCAAGGTGTTTTGGATATGGGCCAAAGGGGTTCTCAAGTGGGAAATTAGCTCCAAGTGGAGAGCTAGGGTTTCAAGAGAATTTTTTGCAGCATAAGGATGGGAGAAATTCGGGATATGTAATAGGGAGCCTCCATCACCTATTTATAGTTTTTTAGTGGTGGAGTGTTGACCCATGGTTTTTGGCACCATATGGTTTAGGTCAAATGTATAGGGTTTTTGCTTCCTTTTTTCCCTCTTTTCCCTCTTTTTTGTATTTTTTATTCCCTTTGTAGAGGGTTTTTGCTATTTTGGAGGAAATTTGAATTATTTTGGGGGAAAAATGGGGTTTTGGGCCTTTTGGAGGGTTTTTTAATGGTTTTTTGGCCTTTTGGAGGATTTTTAATGGTTTTTTAAGGTTTTGGAGGCAAATATGGTAGGAAATATGGACAAATGAGTCATGTAATGAGGGAGATGAGGTAGTGATCACTTTTTGGGTGTTAACAGAAGCCATAAACAAGGTTTTGAAGCACATGATTCAGTGCATTGTGGGTACTCATAAGTCCAATTGGCACTTAGCTCTCTTCTCGTCATTATGGGCCTACCGAACCTCAGTGAAAAGTGTTACTGGGTTCACACCATTCCAACTGGTGTATGTCCTTGAAGCCATTTTTCCAATTGAATGTGAAATTCCATCACTAAAGATAGTCGTAGAGCTACTTCCCAATACAACTTCCGAAGAGGAATGGTTTCTGTATCTAGCCAAGCTAGATGAAACCCGCTGCGACGTTGCTTTAGCTAACGAAGCCCACAAGAAATGTGTCAAAGCACAATATGACAAATCCGTTCAACCTCGGATTTTTAATGAAGGTGACCTTGTACTGACATATGACCAAACGCATGACAAACTAGGGAAAGGAAAGCTAGAGTCCATGTGGTATGGTCCCTTCATTATAAAACATGTATTGGAAAAAGGAGCTTACAAGCTCGTCGACTGTGATGGTACACCTTTTGCACGGCCCCACAACGGGCTGTACCTAAAACGATTCTATGCGTAGGTTTATCCTGTTCGAGACATCTTGTACATAATGTACTTAGCTTGTTTTTCAGTTATTTCTTTTGTGTGTGTGTGCATGGATTTTATTTCATGTATCCTTATTTACCTCGACTTGCGCTTCTATGTGCAGATGTCTTCCTAATACGGATTCGTAGATGGTGCTAGATGACACACCCGGAACCTTTCCTCTGCAGTATGAGTCATCTATTCTCCTATTGGAAAGTTGGTATCCTCAGGAGGCACTTGCTTGGGCCCCGCAACCAACAACATTGCAGAGTACCATGCAGTCATTGGAATCTTAACTCAAGTTGCTTCCTTTGGGATTTACTCTTTTTCGGTCATTCTAGATTGCCAACTCGTGGTATCCCATCTGAACCATGTCTATAGTGTCCGCGATCCTATATTACTTCGCTTATTTAGAAGGGTACGCCTCTTGGAACGATCTTTCGATTACATTTCATATCAACATATACCAAGAGAACTCAATTTTGTAGCTGACTCATTGGCTAACTACATTTTGGATTTGCATCTAGCTCATACATAAAAATACATCATAAATCAAACACACAAGCCACTGTAAATGAATAAATCATAGAAATAAGTCCACATGTATATAATCACATATAAAAATGTTTTTTTTCTGAATACATGTGATAAAGTTGTGTCTAAAGACAAAATTTGGGATCTCGTCCCATACAAAATTGGGCTCTCTAGCCTACATATCGTGTACATGCCGCAAAAAGTATATACTAATGTCTAAGGAGACTAATCATCATCTACGCACTGCCCATGGTAGCATACCATTGCCCTAGCCACCTTATGGAGGATTTGGTCGATGCACCTGGGCACACCCACAGTATGCCACTGGAGATGGAGAGGGATGTCATCTATCCTCATAGCAGGAACTCCAAAAGTCAAACCCTAAAGATTCCGCTCTACATCGTGGATACCTTTTGCTTCTTCCCCGTCCTCGCCTTCCTCCTCAATAGCAGCATGATGATGGATCCCACCTCGGTGCAGTGGCGAGTAACCCGCTGGTCTCCTTGGTCCATGATCTGCGACATGCACATGCACATACATTAGATCTTTTTACACATTAAAAAATAACTAAAAAACATATTAAAAAAAAAAGTTAAAAACACAATTGGTGAAGGTCATATACCTGAGTTGTCCCAGTCCTCATCATCAGGCAGTGCTAAGTCAATGTCCTCTTGGTAATCCACCACCTCACAAGGGTAGTCCTCGATCATGATGATCTGCTCCTCGAGCCACGAGAAGAAATCCTCACCGAAGGCTAACACTTGTGGTCCCCCAAGCTGCGCTACGTAATCGCTCCATCGACCCTTCCGAGGCTCAGTCATAGGACGGATAGGCATGGATACCTGTGGACGCAGTAATGGTACCCGCTCCAAAATGAAGGTGACTAAGATGCTCCCATACCCAAATTGGCGAGTATCCCCATTTCTGCACTTGGTAACCTATTCTTTGAGGTTGGTTAAAACCCCTTCACACCAGTTGAACAGAGTTGGTGCCATGCACTCTACGGCAAGAGTCGTCTGTCCTAGGGTTGCATGGTGAGGGCTCACACTACTCGCTTCTTGTGTTATGGTGAACAATATAGTTCTCATCGGGGGATCTATCACATCCTTGATGGCCACTTTCCCACTTTTCTTTGAAGAACCTTATCTGCAGTAACGAACAATCAAGTCACTTGTACTATCTTCTGAGGCCCTGTGCCCCGTCAGGTTCACCCGCGCCCCTCTCTTAGAGAGGCCAGTGAGAAAGTAGATATCCTCAAGCTCAATCTCGAGAGTATTCTCTCCGACTCGGAAATCCTGAATGTCACTATCCCACAATTGTATTATGTGAGTCAGAAGTTTTCCCTCTTTTCGGATACCCTTGGTTTTAAAGAACTTGAGCAACCCACATGCCCACAGCGCATTTAGTGTCATTTGATCATTTGCAGCCAACTGATCATTAGCTTCATGTTCCCTTTCCTTCCAATCAACCATTTTGCCTCAAGTGAGATGCAAACTCATATCAAAAGTCAAATAAATCATTCATGAGAAACTGGAAGTCTGATTTCATGCCAAACGTGAGAAAACATCAAGAAAAATTTTCTTTTTTCAAGATTGTCACGATTGCGCATTGTCGGGATCCGCCGAAACTGTAAATTTCCACTCCCCTACAGAAGGCCACAGCGCAATAATCGAGAAATTTCCGCGCTTCCGAGATAGAGGGAGGCCGTGGAAATTCCAGACACGGAAAAAGCACCCTAGGGATTCCTCAAAATTTTACAAAACTGATGTGAAATCAAAAAATAGGAACATGATTTGAAAGAGGATCTTAAGAGCTCGTACCTGGTGCATACGACTGTCAGAATGGTGCCTCAGATCTCCGGATATGGTCACTTGAAGATTTTCCCTTCAATAGGTGAAAATCCCTCTATGAGCAAAAATAACCAGGTTAAAATGGTAACTTTCTATTTTTACCTCTTGCTTATATAAGTTGCATGACTATATTTTTACTCATTATTTTATTTAAAATATCTTTTTAGGTCAATTTTATCAGACTACTAATATCTTTTTCCAAGGTTTCATAAACCATTTTTCACAAGATCTCCATAAGTTGTTCACAGTGATGGTATATCACTATTTTTGACCTTCATTGGAGCTGACTTTATTGTTTTCGTGCTCTGGAATAAAACTTGAAAAAGATTCCAAGCACTTTTTCACACCCGTGTCGTGCTTTTTAAAATTCAGTAAATGGTGTCGAGCTTAGTCGACTTTACTCGTGCTCATAAACCGATGAGGAAAGTATCATTTTGGTATTATTTTATTCTTTTTTTGGACCAAAATGATTAAAAAACTACGAAAAAGACCATTGAAGTTTTCTTTAAGCTCTTCTCAAACTCCCTTGTTTCGAAAAGATTGCCAAGTGCACTTGTCTCTTTCACACTTGTAAAAGTATTTGAAAGGTCATCTATTCGGTGATAGGTTACCCCTTTTTCATCCCGTCTAGACTATTTACGAGAAAGGTATACCTCAATCAACTTTTGACTGGGAGAGTTCTCTCATAAATTGTTTTACACTTTTTCGGGACTGGGGGACTAAATTTACGAAAAAGTACATTTTGGAGCCTTCTTTAAGTTTTTCAGGCTCTCTAAATGTGAAAACTACTGAGTTTTCCTTCTTTGGAATCGTTAAAATTCCACATCAAAGGGCCTGCTTTGGGACGAACCCCTCCTTTCTCAGGTTCGTAAAACATGTGAGATTGGACTCATCTATGAGATGAGCTATACCGAGCATCTGTTATCCTCTTCAATATCGTAAAACAAAAAAGAGGTACTCGTCCATCATGTTGGGGGAAAATGGGAAATGAGTCAAGTTTACCTTGTTTATAGCTTGTCAGGCATCACCTTTGAACATGGCATGCGTCTGTCCCTTGTATCCTTCTGGGTATTTATCTTTTCCTACTCAGTTATGATCATGGTTTCGAGCCATCTCTTTGGAAACGATTCTACTCGTCGTATGTTTGTTCTCTGTTCTCTATAATCCTTGCTGCCAGGTTCTGCTTCATGCAGTTATATGTTCAAAGGGTTTGCGTTACTCTAAGTCATCCACAATGTCAAATATTCCGTTGTGTCAATACATGTTCTCTTGTTCCATTGTTACATACTTTATCTCATTCTGATTTCGTGTCGATGATGTGGTATTCATTATGGCCCACCTTCGATAAGTCTATTCCTGTCACTACCAAATCACTATCCAGGAATTAGGCTTAGGAGTCAACCATCAGTACCTTGGTGCCTGCATGCCCCAATGGCAGGTTTCCTCGTGTTGGACAGTAGGTTTTCATCATTGAACTCTGATCGAATAATCTCATGTGTGCTCGACATCAACTCATCTATTCGCATTTCATTGATATGTACTATAGATACCTCGGGGATCATTGTCATCATTGATTATTTCCCTCGCATTTGTTAACGGTTCACATCATTGACCGATAATCAAATGGTTTCTACCATGTTCGACTTCAACACCTTGTAATCACATGGCTAGATTCGTATCATTTGGGATCGGGTAGAAGACCATGGACACCTTTTTATATTGATTACGTCTAGGCTGCAATGGCCATTTTCTGATTAGGTTTCCATCTAGTCATTACGTGGAAGACCTCACTCTTGTATTGTCACACAGATCCACTTATGTATTGGTCGTGGCTGTGTCATTATTGTCTCATGGATCTACAATTGTTCATAGTAGCCATGACTTGTCTACAGTCTATATCATCTCAGTACTCATCGATCTGTAATGTATTGATTGGCAGCCATGCTTTGAGTCAGTTGTTTTCGAGCATGGGTATGCCCACCTCGGTAGTATTTTTGACATTTTTTCTATGTTTCATCTCCTCATTGCTCCCCTCGATGCTATCTCCGCAAAGTATTTGTAAATTCTTTCGGCAACTAGTCTCATATAACCTCACACTTTAGGGGGCAACTGTTATAACTCAATGTTACACACTAAACCCTAGTGTCGCATCCTTACACCAAGTAACCTAAACAAGGCTTCTGCCATGTGTTACCCAATTTGACCCAATCTGCATAAATTTTTGCGCTTTGCACATCTGCTGGGTAGCAACAATTAGGTTTGGTGCGCTATGCTCAGACCCTAGGGCGCGAAAATGTTGCATTATGCTCAGACCCAGGGGCGCGACAATCCTCTTTTATCCTTTTTGACATTGATCTTGGATCTCACATTTCGAGATATTTTCTTGGGATTACCAAATTTGATTCAATCCCAACCCCTCTCTCTATTTAGTAGGCCTGATCCACTGAACACTCATTAGATCCATTTCACTCTCCTTTTGGTTAACCCTTCCAAACACTATAAAGGAGAGGCCTTCCATGGGCCAAAAGGAGGACTTTTGGGGGCATCCAACCTATGATCTTGAGACTTTTGTAGAGATAGCTAGTGGAAGGACTTGGAGCTGAATGTTGGCTTGGACATCAAGTAACCATTGTAAGCATATTCAAGTTGTAATAAGATAACTTGTCTTGTTTCCCAATTCATGTGTATTGATTGTGTTTCAATTTCATGATTTGTATCTAGCTAGATTTGGATTGTAACTTCTGATTCAAGGTTCTTGGAGAATTGTATATGCTTGCATATTGTTTGATCTTAATAGGTTCATTGCGAGGAATTCGAGATCTGGGCTGTGAGCGGGACAAAAATCGAAAGTGAAAGGTCAGTTATCTTCTCTCACCTTCTTCAATACAAGAACTTTGAAATGCTTGTTTAATCTAGGATTCAAGATCACATTTGTTTCACTTTTATCTTAGTATAGATTCAGTTCATCCTGCTTTATCCTAAGAGGGATTCTTTCTACTCGTAGGAAGAAATCTCTACAACATTAATGCATCATGTCCGTAGACTAACGTGAATGGGGTCTATCCTGTCAATCATTTGCAAGTTCTGCGATCCGCCTAGAGTATCGCTGGAATATTCAAATCCCAATCGTCACGGTTTGTGTTGCACACCTTCATGAGTGCATGCTCCAATATTTTGTTGAATGCCTCAACCGTCCCGTTACCTTGTGGATGATATGGGGTGCTATTCCTGTGTTGAATTTGAAACTCTTCCGTAATTGCTGCAATTTTATGATTAATAAAATGAGTACCCTAGTCGCTCATGAGTATATTTGGGCACCCAAACCTTGTGACCACGTTATCGAAGAGAAACCTTGCTGCAGTCGCATCCATACAATAGTTCACTGGTGCGGCTTCCACCCACCGTGTTAAATAATTTTTTGTAGTAATTATGTAGCATGACCTTGTCTTTTTTCCTGGTGGGTTGATAGGTCCCACAAAGTCGACTGCCCACTTGTCGAAATCCTGCATTGTTACTTGAGGTACTAATGGAATTTCATCCCTTCATGATGGTTTTCCTGTTCTTTGACATACGTTGCGGCTTTTTGCGTAGTCCGTAGCATCTCAATGCATCATTGGCCACCATAGTCCGGCTCGGAGTATCTTTCTTGCAGTGGCACATCCTCCATAATGGCCTCCTGTGATCCCATCGTGAGCTTCCGCTAAAATCCTTTCTTGCTCATGCGGAAGGACGTATCATCAAAATATCTCGTCCGGTCCCATCTTATATAGTTTCCCTGCAATCATTTGGAAATATGCAGCTCTGACAACTAACTGTTTCTTCTGGTTGGTAGTTAATTCCTCTAGTGCCTTCCCTGTCGCCAAGAATTGAATAATTTTCTCGTAATGATCATCGACGATGTCGACCCTGAACAACTGAGCATTGGGTAATCCTTTGTCAATATTCCTTGGTTCTTCTCCTGAATCTATCCGCGACAGATGGTCTGGTCCTGCATTCAGTCGCCCAGGATTTATGATTATCTCGAAATCAAATTCTTGGAAAAGTAATATCCATCGACAGATTCCCCCCCACCAACACAAGAGTATTCACTAGGTATTTGAGTGTTGAATGATCAGTGAATTTTTTAAAAAGGCCTCCTAAGAGATAATGTCAAAACTTATGTAAGCCGTATACCATGGCCAAACCTTCCTGTTTCATTGTCGTATAGTTCTTCTCCGCAGTAGACAACTGCCTACTTGCAAATTCAATCGGGTGGTCTATCGCTCCTTCTCCTGGCTGGGCCAATATGACTCCTAGTGCGACTGATGATGCATCGACATGAACATGGAATTCCTTCGTCCAATCCGGAAACACTAGTATGGGTGGTGCAACCATATTTGCTTTCAATATATTAAGGCTCTTCTGGCACTCTTCATTCCATTCGAACTTGGCATCCTTCTTCAAAAGTTTTTCCATCAGTGTCGTGATCACTGCATAACCTCTAATAAACTTCATGTAGTATCCCATGTGTCCCAACATCGCTCTCAATTTCTTTACTTTTGTTGGTGGTGGTAGGTCGATGATAATTGCAATCTTTGCAGGGTCAACCAACATTCCTTCCTTGCATACAATGTGTCCTAGCAAAATCCCAAATGGAGCACCGAAAATTCACTTCTTCAAATTTAGCGAAATATGGTGTTGTCAACATCTTTCCAGCATCAACCTCACATTCATGACGTGGTCCTTGACCAACCCGTACACTTTCCAGTCATCCATGTATACTACAAGAAATTTATGGAAGTAATCCTTGAACGCAGCAGCTACCAATCTTGAAAATATCGCTGGTGCATTCTTCGGGCCAAATGGCATCACCGTATATTGAAAACATCTCCATTCCGTGACGAATATTGTTTTGTGTCAATCCTCCTTCGCAATTTTTATCTGGTGGTAGCCTGAAAATCCATCTATGAAGGACTATATTTCTTGACCTCCCACTCCTTCTAACACTTCATCTGTGAATAGTGTAGGAAATGGATCGTGTAAGCATGCATCGTTCGTATTTCTTAAATCAGCATAGATCCTAACTTCGCCAGTTTTCTTATCTTGGACCACCATCACACTGATCCACTCTGATTCCTCCATTGGTTCTATAATTCCTGATTCCAACATTCTCTCAAGTTTGGCCTTCACCCGCTCCTTATACCTCGGATTTAACCTATACGGTCACTTCTTTACTGGCTTCGCATCAGGTTTCAGTGAGATTTTCATCTTGCCTAGGTCTCCAAAAATACCTTTCATCTCCGAGAATTTTGTCGGAAACAAGTCCTGAAACTCATGCAATAGGTTAGTGATCTTCGCAATGGTCGAGTCGTCCCAATAATCTCCAGTGCTCGCGAACTTGGGATTTTCTTCCGACCCAATGTTGACTTTCTTGATTCGAACTGGCTGTTGAAACTTGTTGGAAGATATATCTGGTTCCTCAACACTACAAATTCCTTTTGACTCTGGTATATACGTGACCCTCGGATCATCCTCATCGTTCGGTTCTCCTCTTATGTTGTAGCATTTCATCAACATTTTCGTTGTCGCAACCCACTAAATTTCCATAGGTTTCTCTATCGGAACTGCTTCGAGTACTTTCTCACGGACCTCTTGTAATGCGCTGTGGATGAAGGGGTTTTCGTCGGAGAAACTGAACGTTTGGCTAAATCCAATAGTTAGTTGTTCCCATGAGGTTGTTCTGCTTCATTGTTCTGTTGCGATATACCAACTTCGTAGTATTTCATCGATTGTGTGAATAAATGCATGGACCCATTCATATTTTGCTCGTGGTCCCAATTTACTTTCACATTCATTCAAATGATCCTTCGTAGTTCCTCTTCCATCGTACTTCCTTCCGCAGTATTATTCAGTGTCGCCGAACCTAACCTCCATTAGTAGTTGTGGTTCTACCACTTTTTCTTCAAACTCAGTGATAAATGAATCCAAGTTGGGTAACCCGTCATATGTTGGCAGTTTGCACTCTTCTGTAGCTACCCATCTCAACGACTGGGAGATCTGTGCACACCTCCTAAACGATACTTCATGTAGCCGATTCTGCCAATTTTCAAGTGCCTCATCTGAATCTGATGATGTCGAACGGCCACTACACCATACTAACTCTCCATCTGCAATTGGATTGATGTAGTCTTTGGATATGTTGTAGAGGTTGTCCCATCCCTCATTGAATTCATTACTTTTCGGCTCAACATATCTCTTCCCTTCTGCGGCATCGAGAGGTACGACTACCCTCATCTCATGGTTTTGAAACAACATAGTTAGTTTCTTGAAATTGATGATGGCTTGACTCTCCATCGCCCAGTCTATTCCTAGCAGCACTAGATAGGGGCTTGTGTTGTCGACAATCTCTATCACATCAAAATATGGATATGTTTTGAGTCCTATCTCAACTGGGACCTGGCACAATCAACCAATTAGGGTGACCTTAGTTTGATTTGCTATTTGCAGTTGAACCGAGGACCATGCCAACTACGGTTTCCCCGTCATTTCCTAAGTATTTTTTGTCAGAATGTTTACATCTGACCCCAGGTCTAAGGTAATGGATTCAACATCGAATGCTCCAATTGCGCAGACATCCTCATTTCTCTTCCTATATTCCTCTTGTGTATGCGATTGGTCATTCGCTCCTTTTGTGCATCGTCCCGTCAATGCAACATGATGGATATCTCGACCAATGCGTCTTGATCTTTTTCCAACTCCAGGAAGCTTTCCAGGAAGGCTCTTAAGGTGTTAGCCTTCTTCTGCGAATTCGTCAAGTCGAATGTCGACGACATGTCATAAGTGACTTCTTTCTAGTGAAGAGGTGGCTACCTCATCTGTTTCATTTCCTCCCGTGATTTCAAGAAAATATCGTTTTCTGCTTCCACGTCGAATCTGACTTGTTTTCTTGCTGTCAGTCGAACGCTATCCTGTGACATATTGGCTCCTGTCACAGATTGTCCTCAGGTTACTACTCCAACAGTTGCAGTGTGACTTCTAACCTCTATTGATATCTTTTGTACCGATAGTGGCGGATTCTGGTTCTGATTCTCATTTGGTGGAGGCGGGGGTAGGTTTTTAGTTTGCCACTTCGCGATGAGCTTAGGAAATTGTTCGACACCATGGTCCACAACGCTATAGTAAGTGCACTATGGGGTTGGATTCGGGAAATACCTCTGATAATGCTCCTTCTGACCACTATTATGGCATATGATTGGTCCTCTACCTCATCCATCAACTCCTCCTTGATCGGAACCGGTACCTCGGCCTCCGTAGAACCCCCCTCTAAAACCTCCTCGCAGTGGCCCATATGGTGGGTACTGCGGTTGACCATACTACGGTTGTGGATATTGCAGCTAACCATACTGCGGTGGTTGATATTGCGGTTGTGGATATTACAGTTGACCATACTGCGGTTGCAGATTATATTGAGGATGTTATTGATTGTACTATTGTTTTTGTTGTACCGGAGGTTGCTCCTCTCCCTTCATGATGAATGTATCTGCAGTCCTTTCTTGGACTAGGTCGTAAGCCCTGCAATTTTTTTCGTCATGGCCAACCGATAGAAATAATTTGCAATACAAATTCACTGGCTTCAACACCATCTTCTGCAGGTACACACATTCTTCGAGTCGATGTCCTCTCATTTAAAAGATGCGACACCAAGGAATCCTTACCTAAATGAGGGAGCTCAGTGCACCTGATTGTAAATACTCTTGGAATTCTGGGCAGTGATCCTTGTGATGTCCTTCTGTTTTGCATCTAGTGCACCATGCATCTTCACGAACTTCCTTTCCCTTATTCATATCTTGTATTTGGATCATCAAGTTTTCCAACTGCGCTTCTATCTGATCCATGCCTATGCATGTTTCGCTGATCGGTGAAGCCTCCAACTTCATTACGATTTCCAGTGCTTCTACTTGAGTCGCTACCTTCTGTTGCATTAGTGGCCCACAAATGTGCGGCACCAAACCTGTGATAAACCATTCTTTATGATGCATGTCACTCATCCCGAAACTCACCTTTTCCATCAACATTTTATACCGTTGGTTGAATTCCCATACTGATTCATTTGGAAACTGCTTGATTTCCTTGAGCTCTGTAATGTACTGCGACTCAGATTTTGGTTTTCTAAATTCATCGATCATCCCTGCCTTGATATGTGGTAGTGTTTTGTTTGGAGTCCCTATCGGTACCTTAGTAAATTTCATAAACCAGTCTAGTGCATGGCCCTTGAGGGTTGTCACTAACTACCCCTTTTTGATATTTTTCGTCTTGGACCTGTTTCACAGTCCATACCGCCTCACACAAAAACCAATATTCTTTGAGATCCTCGGTCCCATTCCCCTGGAAAGTTTGCATTTTTGCATCGTCACCTACAATTCTTGAACTTCTACTATTATTATTTACTGATCCCCTACTCTTACCACTGTTCTGCCACGTAGGACAGCTCTGCGAATAACTTGTATTTCTTCCTATCAAGTTCTGAGTAGTGTGCGAAGTTGAAGGTACGTTGTAGCTTAGTGTCTCTCCTTCTTCAGCTTCTGGGGTAGCCTGTTCACCTTCTTCTTTGTTTTAATAAGGTTGCTTCATCCCTTGTGGTCTTGTTTTGCAGTCTTATGTTCGGGTCCCCTCAGGAGACTCTCTCTCAGTCCTCCTCTTCTTCTTTGGTCGCTGGAATATCGCCCCACTTCTCAAGGTACCACAATCTTCCTCGGCCTCCCTTAAAAATTCATCGTCTCTCATGTCCATCTACCTCGCATATTTCTATCATACTCGCATTCACGCGGTACCCAAAACCTCTACACCTTGATCTCCTACTCGTCGGATTCATCCTCAATATACCCTTTTCACAGACGAGCATCTTAATCCACAACTTCAACGATAGTAGGAATCTCCCTCTAGGTCCTTTCAAAAATTTCATTTTTGCGTCGCTGTATGATTCGATTGTATCAATGGAAAAATCATTGATGTATCCCTCTAGGATACTGTCGACCGAGAAGTCAACATCCCTTGATACCCTATTGTTGACCCATTTTAGCTGTTGGATCAGTACTGGAGTCTAGTGGTTAGGTTCACCTCATCGGAAATTGTTCTTCTGAAATGTCAGTTGCACCAACCACTTGTGCAGCAATAACGAGAATTTGCAAAAGAATACCTCTTGGATATCATAATAGATATGATTTTCCAACCAGCTACTTGCCTTCTGCCCAGGGTTCCGATTTTCTCCTTCTACGAATTCTTATGTCTTCTTGTCGAACCAATATTGAATCTTTGGTTTCATCGATTGCCATAGCATGTCCTCTTCTTTCTTCTTTAGGGTCCCAGCAACGGAACCATTTTTTGACACAGTTATGTCGACAGGGGTTCACTTCACAGTGTCGTCAACAAACACCAACCAAACACCCTTAAGCACCGGCCCAGAAAGGTTTTACCCTTCCCAACAACACCTGCGAAGCGAGTGAAGTCTCACTTGAGATGATTAAGGGGGCTGCAGGAACTAGGTTTCTGCGGTGGGGGAAGGACATGTAGCTATTATCACTCTATCATGACAGAAACCAGAGATTTATCTTCACATAATACTTCGCAATTCAAACATTCATTATTCGCATATTCAATATAATCAAGATTTGCATTAACAGAGTAACACTGGCGATCACATCAATTAAAACTTACAGAAAAAAAACATAAAGCATGACACACTATTCATCATTCGACATAAATAGAGATAAAAGAAACATATCCAAACATATTCATGCATTAACTCATCAAAACCTGCGGTATAACCTTCGCATAAATAGTTCAAAACACCTTAACTCAGATCCATACAAAACTTGTCGAAGGAAGAGCATAACATTACACAATTTATCCGCATAGCTATTGATCACTTATGATCTCATTCTAGGATGCCCTTAGGCTTACAATCATAGTCATATTTATAGGAAACTATGACGGTTACAAAATGGTCCAAATGACCCTCTCTAACTAACTAAACTAATCTTGTGCTTCCATCGGCTCCTTGTTCTTCGTGAATGGTCCTTTCTTCCGTGGATGGTCCTTCTTCACTGCTGTCAGCTTCTGCACTTCATGCGGTCTAACCACGTGCCAACATGATTATTCCAAATAAAGGGGGGAAATGGAGGGTCTGAATACATTATAGAGAACTTAACAAAGAAACCAAGAAATACCACTTCCCATTGCCTTTCATTAACCATGTACTCGACACTTTGGCAAGGAAGAAATATTTCTCCTTCTTAGACGGTTTCAGTGGATATAACCAGATACAAATCTACTTAGCAGATCAAGAAAATACCACATTCACTTTCCCATGGGGAATGTTTTCCTACAAATTCCTTCCATTTTGACTTTGCAATGCCCCTACAACCTTCTAGTGGGTAGTGATAAGTATCTTTGTTGATTTTTTCCATGACATCATGGAAATATATATAGACGATTTCACACCATATGGAAATGATTTTGAAGAATCCCTCACTAACATGGATAATGTACTGAAGAAATGCATCTAAATGAACCTTTTTCTTAGTAATAGAAGTGTCAATTATTGATGGATGAAGGGGTAGTTTTAGGCCACTATGTCTCTTCAAAAGGAATCACATTAGATCCTACAAAATTTCAAGTTATAGTTAACTTGCATCCCCCCCACAGAAACCAAGATATGTTAGGATATTTATAGGACAACATGGATACTACAAGAGATTCATTCAAGATTATAGTAAAATAGCTACCTCGATGTTTTCATTACTGACCAAAGATGCAAAATTATAGTGGACTGATAGCTACCAAAAGGCATTTGAACATTAAGGAGAAGATTATGGAAGAACCAGTGTTACAAGGGCCAAATTGGGAATTTCCTTTCCACATACATTTTAATGCTTCAGATAATGTAATTGGTGGAACCCTACGGGTGGGAAGAAAACAAAATTTCATATGCTATCTACTACATCAGCAAGAACCTTGCAGGGCTAGAACTCAACTACATTGTCCTAGAAAAAAAGGTTACTTGCAATAGTATACTCCATCAACAAAATTAGGCACTACATCATTGGGTATCAGCTACTTATGCACATTGACCACTGTGCAATTAGATATATAATGAACAAATCAAATGTAAGTTGTAGAGTGATAATATGGATTTTACTTTCATAAGAATTTGATATCACAATTGTAGATAAGCCTGAGAAGCACAACGTGTTAACATATTTTTTGTCCAGATTAACACATGTTAAAGATCCAAAGTTGGTAGATGACACATTCCTTGATGAACACCTCTTTGTCATTTCTTCCCACACTCCATAGTAAGCTGACATAGAAAATTACTTTGCTACTAGAATATTTCCTCATCATTTCACCTACAAGGAGAGATGCAACATAAATAGAAAGAGTGTTCCGTTTTCATGGATTCAAGGATATATTTTTAAGAGAGGACCAGAACACATCCTCAGAAGATGCATTCGAGAAGATGAATTCCACAACATTCTTCATGCATATCATGATGAACCATGTGCTAGACACTATGCATCTAAAAGAATGGTGTATAAGGCATTACAAACAGGGTACTACTATCCAACACTACATAAGGATGTAGTAGCTTATGTATCTAGATGTGATGATTTCCAAAGGATGGGTAAAACAACCCAAGGAGATGAAATGCTTCTCCACCCTCAGTTAACAATCGAATGTATTGAGAAATGGGATGGAATTTATTGGTCTTGTTGATCCCCCATCAAACATGAAACATCACACACTAGTTTGCACTGACTATCTTACAAAATGGGTGGAAGTGAAGGCATTGAGAGTGGTGAAATTCCTGACTAAGGAAATTTTCACAAGATTCAGAACACCTAGAGAACTAGTTAATGATAGTGGAACCCAGTTTACATCAAATCTAATAGAAGAAATTCTAAAGATTAAAAAGGTCAAGCACACAAAATCAACATCTTATCATCCATAGTAAAATATCCAAGTGGAAGTCACCAACAGAGAAATAAAAAATATTCTAACAAAGATGGTACAAATCCATAGAAAAGACTGTGCAAATAGACTTCATGAGGGAAAATGGGCATACAATACCACTTGGAAAACAACCACAAGGCTCACACCTTACGAGTTGGTCTATAGGAAAAGAGTAATGTTTCACATTGAATTCAAGCTCAAGAAATTAAGTACAAGGAAACTATCGCATGACAGGTTCATAAAAATAAAAGACTTTAAAGAAGGAGACTGGGCCCTACTCTATGACTCAAGGTTTAAAGCCTTCAAAGGAAAATTAAGGGCCAGATGGTTGGGACCCTATCAAGTGGATTTTAGTTTTGACAATGCATCTATTAGGACCTCCACCATTGACAAATATCAAATACCAATGTTCGTCAATGGAAATAGACTACATATTTAAAAGAGGCCTCTCACCAAGGCATAGTTTATTGAAACATTAAAATCAGCAAAACTACATTTGATATCAGGGAAACAATTCCCTCTCTTGACTTAATCATCTTGACAGTCCAAAAAATAAATAATAAAATAATAAAAAATAGAATAAAGGAAAAGAAGAAAATTCTAAGTTTGAAACTTCTTAGGGAAATCTTGGGACAGGCTGTAAGATTGAAAACCTTAAACAAGGCAATCTAATAGTCTATGTATTATAAAACCCCCCCCCAAAAAAAAAGAGAAAAAAAAAAAGTTTCAAAGTTTTATTTTGCTAACATTATTTGAGGTCCAGTACAACGAAGGAACATCCTAACAAAATTTTAGGCTACAAAAAAAGCACATTAAGGTGAACAATTACAAGGTTCTAGAAACTGTGGAATTTCTACAACATTCTGTCAAATATCCACATCATCTCTCCAACACACATACTCTGCAAACAAACATCGTGATGGTAAGTTATTATGAGGTATGAATTTCTCAACTTAGTAATTACCCTTCTAATTTCATAAAAGCCTTAACTAAGTTTCCTATACTCAAACTTAATTCGAAGGTGGACATCAAACTTAAATTTGGGGAGGCACGTTAGGGATAAAAGATAAGGATGATATAAGGAAAAGTGACCACCATGTTTAATGATGGCACAAATGTATCATGATCGGAGGTTTCAAATCAAAGGAATAATGAACTAAGGTGCCTCGAGTCAGTCGAGCTCCATGAAAAAAGTCACTCCGCATGCATAAAGGGTGTCTCCAAAACAGCAACCACTCAAATCTGGGATGACTGAAAGGCTATAATTATAAGAGAGGGTAGAGATGAGACAGTCAGTAATCATAGCATAAACCAGCCATGCGCAGAATGTGGAGAAATGACTAGAGTCATGATATGAGGGGATCATTTCAAATAATAAAAAAGAAACCCAGTTCACTTTGTGACTAAGGAAGACGAAGTCGAGAAGTAGGCGGTCGACCCATGACATGCGAGGCATCCAATAAATAGATATTCATCCAACTTAACTCTTATTGCTTTCTTCTTTGTCAGTGAAAATTAATAAAACATTTGTAGGAATGAATAGGGGTTTCGTGAATATGAGACTAAGGACAATTCCAAGCTATATCGAAACTTGAAAGCATTGGAATACTTTCAGGCTACAGGTTAGGTCCATTATTTCCAAAAAATTGATGGATTCCACAAGGAAATAACTGAGGAGTTTGCACGGAATTTCAACAAATTTGATGAGGACACTGGCAGCAAAAAGTTAAAAGGGGTTGAAATAGAGATGAACATAGATATATTGAGCATTGTAACTGTGAAATTCAAGTCTCAGGCAAATTTTGGTGATTTTGGTTTTGATATCACCCCTGCTAGTTCAAAGGAGATAACAAGAAACTATCTATCAGTTCTTGGATCTGATTTAACTTCCACTGATCAGAAGTTCAAGTTTCAAGAGAAATTAGATATGATTGGAGTTGATCCTTCCTCAGTTGGTTCAAATTATAGGTTCCAGGATGATACTCATATTTTTGGATTTGTTCTCACCATGTTTGGTCTAAAGAGCAAGTTTAGAAAGCCTCCAGATTCGCTTGCACCCACTGAAGGAGAATTCAAGCACATTTTTTTGGAGCATGATCCACTTCTTCCAAAGAGGAAGATACCTCCAGACATTGAATCAAGTATCACACCTACTTGAGTCTTGAGCAAAAAAATTTGGTGTATTTTAGTCTATCTTGAGGGGGGTTTTTTTCCCACTGGGTTTTCCTTCGTTCCTCACTTTTTTAGATTGTTGTACGGGGTGACCTTTGGCCTCAGTAACCAGGGCCCTAATTTTCATTTATTTGTCCTCATAGTTCGGCTTAAGGGGGGGTGTTGGAATATTATCACCATATTATTTTTGTCTTGCTTGCTTTTCATGCATTTTGCATGCATCCATGCATTCCATGCATTGGCAGTTGAGCCTCTTAGCACCTAGTCCCTACTTTGGGCCCCCTGGAGCTTTTTTTTGGCCATCATCATCCCTCCTATCCACTCAGAGTGCCTTGGTTACATCATTAAAGTCCAAATTATCCCTCATGCATGATTTTAGGAGTTAGCACAGTCAGTTCCATGATTTAGGGCACATTATCCCCTTAATTGCCTAGTTAACTGACTGTTACACCTAGTTTCACTACTACTGAGTGCAAGCGCATCTATTTTGACCACTACAAGTCAATATTTCACCCCCTTGGAGTCTCCTCCCCTATTTTGTTTCCCACATGATTCAGTTATGCTCAGTCCTACCTCAGTTGACTGATTATTCGTCATCGGTGGCCATTGAACCTTATCGGGAGATGGTTCTAATGCAAACTAAGCCTATACTTGAGGTTAATTTGAATCCTTCCAGGATTATCAAATTCATTCTATTATGACATTCTTGATTTCCAACTTATAGCTAATTAATGTATCAACAATATTTTTTCATGTGTTTCAGTTTTATGACTGAATTGATCCATGTTTCTATCTAATTCTTCTCAGTCATAACAGTGTGAAATTGTGAGGTTTATTCAAGATAATTGATATACCCCTATGGAATTTCACATGGTATTCACAGTAGATCTAAGAGCTGAGTATACCTCATAGAAAAAGAATGAGTAGAAAAGTTGAGTATGAGTGAAAACTGCAGTAAAAAATAACAGACAAATAATTAGGCAGCAGAACTCAGATAGGAGAAGAATAATGTCACATGATCCAATAATGAGTATAATGAACAATGATGTTACAATAGAGAGAATTCGAATAACACGGGAGAATTCGAACCTCAGTTGGTCTAGCATAGGGATTATCACCACTACAGTGCTCTGGAAGACTCAAGCTCAACTGAACTGAACCTAAACTCAACTAACTGAAGTCACAATCAGTTATCTAACTAAGAAGGATGCAATAGTGAGTTTGACATGCATGTCAATAATAAATGGGTGAGTGAGTCCACAATCAGTGTCATTTGGGCCTCGAACCCCCCACAAGATTCAGCCAACTCAGGTGGACTGCATTGGAACACTAAGATGGTTCCTATAAAACAGGGAACTGACTGCAGTGGTTCTAAAATGATGCATGCAGGGATCAAAAAGTGGTAGATGGATCCTGAATGAAATCTTCACACCACTAGGGGGAAAATGACATTATCAACAACTAGGAAAAATAAATAATGCTAGGTAGGAAAAGGATGGCGTATTAAAATATCCTAACACCCCCCCTTAATCCATAATTTTGAATCTTGGGCCCTGGTTACTAAGACCAAAGGTCACCCATACAATCAAATAAATGATCAAAAATAAAGAATTTTCCATGAACCAAGGAAATGGGGGAAAACCTCATGGGAAAAATACCCCCCCTCAAAAAGAGCAGCAGTAGGGAACTCAAAGAACCTTCATACTAAGCAAAGAAGGAAAAACATTTCCTCAGTGAAATCCTTTGCAAAATTATTGGCAAGTTGCTCCTATGTAGGATAGTTATGTAGGTGTTAGATCTGGATTTGGATTTGGATTTGGATCTACTCCACTAATGTACCTCCAACTGTATAAAAGATGTATTTTTCAAAACAATTCTTTCAGGAACCCTTCTTATTGCTGGAGTGAATGGCTCGTTATGGTTCAAATCATGAACCTTTTAGTACCCTTTGTCACACAACTGAGATTGTTTCCTATTTGTAGATCCCCCATGGAAAGTCTCTTCAAGAGATTGTGGATCAAACCCCACCATCATGTAGCACCTTTCTAAGAGAAGTGGATCTGCATGACATAGTGCAAGTTTTGCATGATACTGAGATATAGTGTTTCTATGGTCAGATGGATCCCCAGCTTTGTTCCCAGCAACTACAAGGAATTTGTGAACCCATATTGGCCTTGGCCATGGATTGGGAGCATGTGTTGGATCTGAATTTGAATCTCCTTGAACTTTATTCTCAAAATCAAGATCTTGATCCTCATATTGATTAGAAGACATATCATACTGATCTTCATCAGATTCCAATGGGGTAGGCACAGAGTATGGAAAAAAATTGGATAATTCATATTCCTTGGAGGCATGGTTTGCAAACCCTTTCTCTATAATATTCCCAATAGAGATCTCTGCAATCTCAACTATGTTAGGATGAAAGGCCACTTTCTTCGGTGAACCTGTGTGAGTCATTTGATATACAAACAACAAATGTTTTGACAAAGAAGTCACAAATAAAACATTTTTGAGCTTCCCATGCTCCATATGTACTGTGCCCTTCCCTTCAGCAGAGATCTAAGAGTTGCCTCCCATGTGAATAATCAGACCATATTTGAGATCTAAGGAAGAAAATAATTCTCTAGAGGAAACCATGTGGTTGGAGGATCCTGAATCTATGAGGAGGGCTTGTGATTTTGAAAATCTAGCCTTCAATGCATGGCATCTCTCACGACTATCAGACTCACTTCTAGAATTAGTCTTTCTTGCACTTCTAAGAGGGCAATGTTGTGTTGTTCAAAAATCTTAGTCATCTGATCTATCTTCTTCTACATGCAATATCTCTCTAGGTGGTTTCCTTTCTTGCAATAGGAACACTTGGATTTATCATATCATTTTGTCTTTTCCTTCTTGGAGATGGAAGCTCCTTCCGATGGACTAGACTTGGAATTATGTTTGGGTTCAAATTACCTCTTCTCCTTTCCCTTGTGCTTTCCCTTTCCATTCGCACTTTTTGTTTCTCCAGCCAAAAGAACTTGATATTTGGAGGCCTTCAAGGTGCCCATCTGGATCAACTTATCTTGTTCTTGGATGAGCGATTCAGTGAAAACATCTAAGGATGGAATCTTCCAACTAGTGATTGACATTCACCCTGAATGGAAGGTAGAGACAAAGATGGAGAAATCAGGACCTAGCTTGCTCAGAATGGATAGCACCAATTGCTCATCCTTATTCTCAATGCCACACTACTTACATTGCATAACCAAAGATCTGAATTTTGAAAATAATTGTTGAATGGTCTCGAAATTGCTCAGTTGAAGAGAAATCAACTCATTTTCCAGAATATGGCCTCTTAGCTCATCTTGTTTTCCGAAGAGGGTCTCTAACTTCAACCATAATTCTCTTGGAGTCTTCAATCCATTAAGGTGGAAGAGTAGATATCTAAAAATATGAATACACATGAAACAAAATGCTTCATCCAATCTATTCAGATACTTGGATTTCTCCACAGCTGATTGTGGTTCAGGCTCCTTCCCCATTGTTACCCTATACAGTGATTTGTTGCGCAATACCATCTGCATATCCTCCCTCCAATTAAGGTAATTGAAGGGTGTCATGATCCTGGGAGAGAGAGGAGAGTTTGAATTGTCCATTACAACTGCTGGAGCGAATACAAGGTGAAACTGCTACTACTGCAGCAGAAAGTGTTGCAACTACTAATGCACTCAAAAAATTTGAATATCCTGCAAAAAACTCTCAATTTTGGATGTAGACTATTACTAAGCACTGCTTTAGGACAATAGGAACATTTTTCCGAATCCTTCACACATGGCTAGACCTCATTGGATTTCTCCAATGAATTCATTGCAATGGCACCAATATTTGCTGTGGAAATCCAGAGGATTCTAGTGCACTACCGAAAGCAGATGTTGAACCTATTCGCTCATTGGATCTGATAACGTGTGAATTTCTAAGTCACAACAGATTTAAGAGCTGAGTATACTTCACATAGAAAGAATGAGCAGAAAAGTTGAATAAGAGTGAAAACTAGAGTAAAATATAGCAGACAAATAATTATGCAGCAGAACTCAGATAGGAGCAGAATAATGTCACATGAACCAATAATCCGTATAATGAAAAATGATGTTACAATGGAGATAATTCGAATCACACAGGAGAATTTGAACCTCATTTGGTCTAGCATATGGATTATCACCACTAGAGTGCTCCAGAAGACTCAAACTCAACTGAACTGAACCTAAACTTATCTAGCTGAAGTCATAATTAGTTAACTGACTAAGGAGGGCGCAATAGTGATTTTTCATGCATGTCCATCATAAATGGGTGCATGAGCCCACAATCATTGGCATCCGGGGCTCCAACCCCGCACAAGAGCAATCTAGCTCAGGTGGACTACACTGGAACACTCAGTTGATTCCTATAAAATAGGGAACTGACTGAAGTGGTCCTAAAATGATGCATGTAGGGCTCAGAAAGTGGTATATGGATCCTGGATGACATCTACACACCACTAGGGGGAAAAGGAAATCATCAACAACTAGGAAAAATAAATAATTCTAGGTAGGACAAGGATGGAGTATTACAATATCCTAAAAGTAACAAGGTTTCCTAAAGGGATTAAGTGGAATAAAGATGATAGAGAATTCACCTAGAAGGATAAGAAACAATTCTTTTGGTTCACTGAGAGGTATGAGGAAGAGAAGGAAAGTGTAAAAGGAAAAAATATACCAGAACTTTGGGGAAAGATAGCCCTAATAATTCTGAGATACTTTAAATGTGAGCGGAGGTATGCTCTGGTACACCATTTGTGATTCGTTAACCTCCTCAAGAATTTACAATGGAAAAATCCTAGAATGAATATAAGCCTCCCTTGATTCCCGTTCAATGCCCTCTTCCCCATGAGCATGGAATTTCAATTAGGGAAACCAGACTCTTTGTCCCACCAGTGATATGCCATACCCTAGAATCAATTTAGTTTCCCCCCTCATGGTCAACTTTATTGAAAATAAATAATGCGTAAATACAAGTGTTCTATAAAAAAGAACAACATCCCTCTCGGCTTCACTCTTAGTAGCATTTGCCAGCCATAACTCCTCTTGGTTCTGCAAATACCTCTTTGAAAAACGTGAAATGGAGGAAATTGGAAAGGATCAACTCAATAAGTTTTATATGCACAATTATATACTACCTCACCCCTTCAAGTAGAATCAAAACCCCTACGTAGGGGATGTGAAGTTAACGTCTTTTTTCTCCTAGGCCATAAATGAGGATATTATAGTAGCAGAAATGCACAAGTATCATCAATTTGAGAGGGATTCTCAACTCTTTACTAAAGCAAAAGCCCCTACTCCGGAGGAAGTAGATACCTCATATAAACTACTGATATAGAATACTGAATTAGCCCCAGTTATACAAGAAAGGAAAGCACATGTCATTCCTCACTTTAGAGAAGTAGTTATCGAGGAAAATAAAAAAGGGACCATCCAACTCCATACCATCATATGGAATGACATTCCAGATAAGTTGCACCTTATAGAAGTGCACTCACCCTCTAACTTAGAAAAATCCCTATTTGGATCTTCCTTATATATCACTACCATGGATAAGTTGGGGTTGTAATGGATAGGACTCAAACTTAGTCCTCCACTTCTCATTTCTGACACCAACCAAGGTTGGACTGAGGAGGAGGAACATGCACAATGGGAACAAATCAACAAGGATAGGGGATTCCATCCATTAGGGTCCTTTTCCAAATCCTTTGCATGGCATATTAGGGGGAGTAAACCTGCAGAGGACTTCACTCTAGTTCATTAGTTGCAGATAGATGTTCTAAGTGGTAAGTTGGGGAGTGATGATGGCTCCTAGCTTTGGCTAGAAAAGCCATCCATTTTCTTCTCAACTTAGAGCACTCTAAGCCTCATAAGTAAAATAATACACATAAATTGAGATGAGTAGGGCACTTAGTTATAATTATATGTAGATTTAGAATTAATTGTTTAATTTAATTAAGTCTTCCTTTTTAATAACTAAAGTGCAAAGAATACTAATGAATGTTGATGTATATGTAACTTCGGAATGTATTTCATCTATGTATTTCATATATATTTATTGTACCCTTATAAGAGATGTGTTATTCCTCTATAAGGAAGTGTCGTCATGTGGATTGACAAGTGTCGCAAGTGTGTGTACTTGCCGATGGGTTATTAGACCACCATGTGTGGGGTCGGCCCTAAAATATATATTATATTGTGGATGTATCTAGATAGACAAGTCGGCCCCATAAGGTCACTGGGAAAACATGTTAAGTATAAATAGAGATCAGGAGATCTCTATTTGGATCATTTGAAAAGACACACTTCTTTCACTCAGAAAGTGGCGCACTAGTGAGGAGGAGGATCATCTGCTCTAGGAGACTATCTCAAGTGTATTTTTGTTGTACTTTGGTTGAGCCATTGCTCTCTCTATCTCTGAGGAAGTTGTGGGGTTTTTCACCTTAGGGTTTTCCCCACGGAAACTCTGTGTCTCTTGTCTCTCATGATTTTGATTCTTGTGATGCTTGTCATGCTTATTGTGATTATTATGCATTGATATACTGTATATGTTATTCTCTCAGTAAAGATCCAAGAGTATTGTGAATTAATGCTCAAATTTTAACATGGTATCAGAGCTAACCTAAGAAGAAGACATTTTGCAGTGACGGAAACTTGAGTTTCTTGTTTATTAGGTTTCTCTCCACAGTTTTTGGGAAAGAAGTATAGTAGATTGACTCTACTCATCAAGGAGAATCTATTTGTCCAATCAGAATTCAATTCTGATCATTTTCAGATTTGGCCCTAAAAATTAGGGTTTCCACAAAAATAGGAATTTCTGAAATCTGAAGCCATCGCTGGAAGCTCCTTGCAAAAATTGAAGTGTAGAGCTTTGGATCGAGATTTGTGGCTAGGTAGATCTCTAGAAAAGTCAAACCCTAATTCGGGGCTCTCCCTAGTCAACCCGGGAGGACAAAAAGGCAAATCTGAAGGGTAAAGCTTTGGTGATCTCAAATTCTGAATACACTAGGATGATCAGCTCATCAAGGCGCGTCTTTCTATCCTTTCAGAATGTTGAAATTCACATTTTGAATTTTTAGGTTTTTTCTGACAAACCCTAATCCGGGACCAGATCCAGTTTTCAGCATTTCAAGTGGTAAGACCTAAATATTTTCTATTTCATTTGAAGTACATTTTAAGATGTCTCACCACACCAAGCTTGAGGATAATCTTGAAGGGGATAATAACTTTCGAGCTTGGAAGTATAGGATTGGGTTAATCCTGGAAGAGAATGAGTTGGACTCATATATAAAAGAAGACATCCCTATCCCAGAGGATGAAGAGGCTAATGTATTGCATAAGAAGAACTTGGTCAAGGAAAAGAGAATCATTGTTGATTCTATCAAAGACTATCTCATACCCCATGTGTCTTCTCTAAAGACACCCAAGGCTATGTTTGACTCTTTGACCAAGCTATTTGAAGGAAAGAACATAAATAAGAAGATGACCCTGCGGAATCAATTGAAAGGGGTCAAGATGTCGAATGGAGAAACCATTCAATCCTATTTCTCCAAGGTCTCTCAGATCAAGGAACAACTTGAAGCTGTAGATGAAATGGTGGAGAATGGTGAAATTGTTATGACTACTTTGAATGGCCTACCTAGGTCATGGGACTCTTTTATCCAGGGGATCTGTGCTAGAAAGAAGTTAATCTCCTTCAGCAGATTATGGGAGGAATGTTCTCAAGAAGAAGCAAGGCTTGTGGAAAGAGAAGAGAAGATGGGAAATGAAGATCAAGCTCTCATAGCTCACACTAAGAAGGGCAAGTTCAAGAGGGAGCCATCCCATCACAAGAATAAATCTTCTCATCATTTTCACAAAGACAAGAAATATCTAAGGTGTTTCACTTGTAATGAGAAGGGTCACTTTGCTTCAGAATGTCCCAAGAACAAAAGGGACAAACACAACAACAACAAGTCCAGTAAGAAGAACAGGGGTAACAAAAGAAGGTACCATGCTCATGCTGCCGAAGATGATGAACCTCCAAAGAAGAAGGATAGGGTAGAAAGTGATGATAGTAATGATGACTCATCAAGTGAAGAAGAGTATGTTCTAATCTCTGCTCTCACAGGTACTATCTCCCATGGTTGTAATGATTGGTTAATTGACAGTGGGGCTTCCAAACACATGACTGGGTTTAAAGAATCCTTTGTAAATCTGTCTGAACATGAATCACCCCATAAAGTGAAACTTGGGGATGATTATCAATATCCCATCAAAAGAAGTGGTGAATCCTCCTACAACCTAGATTCTGGAAAATCTTTGAAGATGAAAGAAGTCCTTTATGTACCTGGGCTCAAGAAGAACTTACTCTCCATCTCTGAATTGGATACAAAAGGTATGAGGGTTGCATTTGTGAATGGCCAAGTCCTAATGTGGCCAAAGGGAAAGACCATAGATGATGCAGTTGTGATTGGAGAGCAAGAGGGAGGTTCGTATAAATTAAAAGGACAACCTGAACATGCCATGGTGCATGAATCCATGGAGCCAAGTGAACTTTGGCATAGAAGACTTGCTCATATGCACTACAGGAAACTTCCAAATGCAAGCAAGGTTGTAGAGGGTCTTCCTGAAATCAAGACCAAACATTAAGGTGTTTGCAAAGGATGTGCAAAAGGTAAGAATATTAAGAATGCTTTCCCAAGCAGTGAAAGCAAGGAAAAAGATATCCTGGAAATCATCCACTCAGATGTATGTGGACCTATGTCATCCAGTTCTCTAAGTGGGTATGTTTACTATGTCCCATTTATT
This sequence comes from Larix kaempferi, assembly GCA_027924585.1. Taxonomy (NCBI): domain Eukaryota; kingdom Viridiplantae; phylum Streptophyta; class Pinopsida; order Pinales; family Pinaceae; genus Larix; species Larix kaempferi. The sequence goes on along the minus strand of BSBM01000557.1, from coordinate 9,747,400 downwards.
GATGACTTCTCCAGGAAGACTTGGGTATACTTCTTGAAAAACAAAGATGAGGTGTTTGATAAGTTTAAGGAATTCAAAACCTTGATGGAGAATCAAACTGACAAAAAGATCAAAACATTCAGATCCGACAATGGTGGAGAATTCACCTCAGGTGACTTCAAGAAGCTTTGCAGTGATTCAGGGATTAAGAGGGAGTTGACTGCTCCTTATAATCCTCAACAGAATGGAGTTGCAGAAAGGAAGAATGGAAGAATCATGGAAGCAACAAGGGCAATGTTGCATGACCAGGATCTACCTATGCATCTATGGGAAGAAGCAGCTAGAACAACTGTATATGTGCAGAACAGAACACCCCACAAGATATTGGACAACAAGACACCAGAAGAGGTCTTTTCTGGTAAGAAACTTGAAGTCAACCATCTCAAAATATTTGGTTGTCCAGTATACACTCATGTCCCAAAGGAAAAGAGGACCAAACTAGATCCTTCAGGAAAGAAGGGTATCTTTGTGGGTTACAGTGAAAGCTCGAAGGCTTACAGAATATACTTTCCAGGGTTCAAAAAGATTGATGTCAGCAGGGATGTAACATTTGATGAAAAATCAGCATTCATCAAATCAAGGAAGGCACCTATCGAAGTTTCTGAAGAACCTAAGGAAACTAGATTTCAAGACACTACTGTGACTGAAGCAATTCCAGAAGTTGTTCGTGAGTTTGAATATCCACAAGAACCTGTAGATCCACCCCATGAGGATAACTCTCACAAGAGGAAACCTGCATGGGCTAGAGAGCTCATTGAAGATTTAGAAAGATTTGGCATTCCAGAAGAAGAACACAGAGCAAAGAAGAGAACCAGATCACATACTAGCTATGTTGCTTTACTCTGTGACATTATGAACAAAGAACCTTCCAGTTATGAAGAAGCAGCGGAAAAGAAAGAATGGAAGGATGCCATGGTTGAGGAATAGCAATCAAAAATGAAGAATGATGTTTGGGATGTTGTCCCAAGACCTAAAGAGAAGTCTGTTGTGACTTCCAAATGGATCTACAAAATCAAGCATGCTGCAGATGGCAGTGTAGAGAAATACAAAGCAAGATTTGTAGCTCGTGGATTCTCTCAGAAAGAGGGAATAGATTATGAAGAAAATTTTGCACCTTTAGCCAGGTATACTTCCATCAGAACAGTACTTGCCATGGCTGTAGCAATGAAATGGAAAATACACCAGATGGATGTCAAGACTGCTTTCTTGAATGGTGTAGTTGAAGAGGAAGTATACGTGGAGCAGCCACTCAGTTTTGAAATACACAACAAGGAGTCATATGTGTGCAGATTGAAGAAAGCCTTGTATGGCTTGAAGCAAGCTCCCAGAACTTGGTATGGTAGGATGGACAGTTTCCTATCTAGCTTGGGCATTACCAAGAGCAAAGCGGATTCCAACCTCTACTACAAGGTTGAGGAAGGGAATCCTGTGATTCTACTCTTGTATGTTCATGACTTATTTGTAATAGGAGATGACAGATTGATTGCAGATACTAAGAGGAAGCTTGATGTTGAGTTCGATATGAAAGATTTGGGAATGATGCGTTATTTCCTAGGTATGGAGGTGTGGTAGAATTGAGGTGGGATCTTCCTTGGTCAAGGGAAGTACACAGTAGATATTCTGAAGGGATTTGGGATGATGGATTGCAAGGCCATGGCCACACCCATGGAATCAAATCTAAAGCTTCTATGTGATGCTTCATCTGAGCCAGTTGATGTCTCTATGTATCGTCAGATGATTGGGTCCTTGATGTACCTGACGAACACGAGACCAGATATTTGCTTTGCAGTGAACACATTGAGCCAGTTCTTGACGGATTCGAGGAGTGTTCATCTGGTTGCTGTAAAGCATGTTCTGAGGTACCTGAAGAGTACAGTGGATTATGGGCTCAAGTATGAAGTGAATCAAAAGTTTAACCTGCAGGGTTATGTTGATTCAGATTAGGCTAGCAGTGCTGCAGATAGGAAGAGCACATCTGGGTGCTACTTCAGTATGGGATCAGGTGTGATATCTTGGTTCAGCAGGAAGCAGTCCTGTGTGGCACCGAGTACAGCTGAGGTAGAGTATGTTGCATCCTGTTCAGCTAGTTGTGAGGCAGTATGGCTACGGAAGCTACTGTCTGAGTTATTTGATCTCCCATTGGATGCTACTGGTATATTTTGTGATAACCAGAGTTGTGTGAAGCTGTCTGAGAACCTAGTGTTTCATCAAAAGTTGAAACACATAGAGATCAAATATCACTATATCAAGGATATGGTGCAGAGAGGAGCCGTGAAGCTCCTGTATGTTGCGACAGACGAGAAAATTGCAGATGTGCTGATGAAGCCACTAGCCAGGGTGAAGTTTGAGTACTTCAGGGAGAGGCTTGGTGTTCTTTAGATCGACGACACTTCAAGGAAGAAGTGATGGACACATTTTCTGAAGCCATCCCAATCATGTTGGAAGGAGGATCCTTCACATGGCTGTGGATGTAAGCGCTGGATGATGAGTATCAGGACGATGCTCCAGTTACTGCTCTATATATGCATCATGTTGGATGCTGGATATGATCAGTTGGATCATTTATATCTGTATGTATGTACGCATCGTGTTGATGCTGGATATGATCAGTTGGATCATTTATATTTGTATGTATGTATGCATCGTGTTGATGCTGGATATGATCAGTTGGATCATTTATATTTGTATGTATGTACGCATCGTGTTGATGCTGGATATGATTAGTTGTATCATTTATATGTATGTACGCATCATGTTGGATGTTGGATATGATCGGTTGGATCATTTGTATATATTTGTATATGCATCATGTTGGATGCTTGGACCATGTATCTGTATCAGGTGGATACATTGTATGATCAGGTAGATCATGTATGTTGATATGTATCATGTATTTGTATTTGTATCAGGTGGATACACTGTATGATCAGGTGGATCATGTATGATGATATGTATCAGGTAAATACTTGGTGTGCATTAGGTGGATGCATTGTATGATCAGGTTGATCATGATGATGAGCTTCAGGATGTTGCTCCAGATGATATGTACCAGGATGGTACAAGTGATGATGATCAATATGATCATGGGCATCAGGATGATGCCTCGTGCGATGATGATCCGTTGGATCATGAGTATCAGGTTGATACTTGGAGGTCAGAGATGATATGTGGAAGGTTGTGCAAATAGCATGTAATCAGTCCTGGGAGATCTTGCCGGTCGTGCTGTGGCACATAAATGTTCCTGGGGTACTCTTTCCGGTATTGCTATGTAGTATGTAATCGGTCCTCAGATATCCGATAGGTTGATCTATGTGCTCGTAATCAGTCTTGGGATGAGGTATTACTACAGATACATGTAATCAGTCTTGAAGATCCGAGAGGTTGAGCTGTGTGCTCGTAATTAGTCCTAGGATGCTCTTTAGAGATCTTTCTAGTCGTGCTGCGGCACATAAATGTTCCTGGGATGCTCTTTAAAGGTTTTGTCTATCCATATGTAATCAGTCATGGAGATCCGAGAGGTTGAGCTGTATGCTCGTAATAAGTCCTGGGATGCTCTTTAGAGATCTTTCCAGTCGTGCTGCGGCACATAAATTTTCCTGGGATGCTCTTTAAAGGTATTGTGGAGGAGATGCATGTAATCAGTCCTGGGAGATCTTGCCAGTCGTGCTTAGGCACATAAATGTTCCTAGGAAACTCTTTCCGGTATTGCATCCACACATAAAATTAGTCTTGAGAGGCCACCTCTATCAGACCGTTCGCACAGATGATGAAGACCTGCAGGTGGTGGGCCTACATCAAGTATGAAAAAGGTTTGGCTCTATAGAACTTCCTATGACGAGTAAAGTCAGAGATTGGTTGAGATAGCAGCAGCAGTGACGATGATGATGATGATGCATCGATAACGATGATCCCGAGAAGAAGACTTGTCTAGCAGAACTGTGTCGAGAAATACCTTCATAGTTAAGAGGGAGTATTGATGTATATGTAACTTCAGAATGTATTTCATCTATGTATTTCATATATATTTATTGTACCCTTATAAGAGATGTGTTATTCCTCTATAAGGAAGTGTCATCATGTGGATTGACAAGTGTCGCAAGTGTGTGTACTTGACGATGGGTCATTAGACCACCATGTGTGGGGTCAGCCCTAAAATATATATTATATTGTGGATGTACCTAGATAGACAAGTCGGCCCCATAAGGTCACTGGGAAAACAAGTTAAGTATAAATAGAGATCAGGAGATATCTATTTGGATCATTTAGAAAGACACACTTCTTTCACTCAGAAAGTGGCACACTAGTGAGGAGGAGGATCATCTACTCTAGGAGACTATCTCAAGTGTATTTTTGTTGTACTTTGGTTGAGCCATTACTCTCTCTATCTCTGAGGAAGTTGTGGGGTTTTTCACCTTAGGGTTTTCCCCACGGAAACTATGTGTCTCTTGTCTCTCATGCTTTTGATTCTTGTGATGCTTGTCATGCTTATTGTGATTGTTATGCATTGATATAATGTATATATTATTCTCTCAGTAAAGATCCAAGAGTATTGTGAATTAATGCTCAAATTTTAACAATGAAGTAGTTGATTAGCAAAGTTATGAACGAGTCAGTTTTCATCTGAAACAATTTTGATCCAACACTCAGTAGAAACACCATTTTTGTCTTTTGATCCAATAGAAGTTCCAGTTACCTAGCGCAAGAATCTAATGACAAATCACTTCCAATTTTGAATATGGCACCATTAAAGATAAAACACTGGTTGCAAGCAGAAGACCCTCGATTAAAGAAGTGGATTCAACATATTCATGCATTAATCAATTAGAGGATTAGTCCTTGAATCTACAAAGCGCATGGTAACTAATTGAACATACCCATAATGGCACAGTCTCATTGTTTTGATCCTGCATGATCGCACCTACCTCCATCGGTGCATCCAACACAGTTTACATAGTGACTCTTCAAGATAGACAAGAAGTTGATGATTTAGGTTAGGAGATGCATTTTATATTTAGGTTTAAAGGGTAGCATCTATCAAGCTAGCGCCCCTGTGTTATGATTTTAGTTTTTGATGCAACCATTACAGTTTGAAGACCAATATTTTTGATGTTTAACAAATCTTTTACATATTACTGAAGATTCCCATTATTGCATATTATTGGTTATTTTTATGTTCCCGTGTCTCCCTTGGATCAAGGCCCATCCATAGGTGGCTATAGAGACTTGTTTAGATAGTGTAGATTTATTATTTCATGTTCCTTTTAGTGAGAAGTGTAGATAACGTAGCATTACTACATTTTGTAGAGATTTCCAACATTTCTGATTGAATTATTAATGAATTATTTCTACAATTGAAATTATCATAGATATCCTTACTGTTCTTATATTAAGTTCCAAATTGAAATTTTTTACTTGTATTATGCATGAGATAATGACACATGAACATGGCAAATCATTGATTCTCTGTTTGTTTCACCGCTCGCATAAGATTTCATGTGACTGAATGCCTATATTATGTGAGTGATGGTAGGGTAATTGGGAATTTTTTTACAAAAAGTTTGTCTAAATCTAGATGAAGAGCTTCTTTATGTGTGTCAGAGATACCAATGATAAGGGAAATAGGTTCATAGTTGAATGATCATATCCTTGTTTCTTGCAACCTTTAGTTTCAGATTGAATTTCCTCTTTATTTATCATGGCAATTGAATGATTTTATTGATTAACTTTACAATTACGTGCTACTAGGAACAGACAGTTCTTTTTGTAGTTGCATATATTGTGCAGGACTCTCACAAGTTTGTACAGATCCCTGGGTCGATAATTAAATTAAAGGTTACATAAAACATTATTTCTAATTATTAATTGAATTATCCTATCACAAATTAATTGAATTAGCCTGTCCCAACATGATACAGTATTATTGTTAATTGAATTAGCCTGTCATAAATTAACTTTAATTTTCCTTTTTTTGAATTCCAAATCGATGTTGATGCCCTAGATAAATTGTATATCTACCTGAGTTTGCTAGAAGGTTATTTCCTTGTCCACAAATATTTCAACAGGGAAAACATCACCTTTGCGATCCTTAAGGATGTCCCCCATGTCAAAAATTGGTTGTAACTTATTATGAAAAAACCTAATAGATGAGACTAAAATGTTTGAGGTCGATCCCACTTGGGCCTCTTTTATAGATGTCATTAAGGAACAAATTACCGTATGGGGAACTATGATGACCAATACACAAAATGGAACATTCTGCTTGAAGAGAGGGACCAAGCAGTGTCAAATTACACCAACAACTTTCATAACTTCCAAAAAAAAGTTAGGTCTCAGAGACTCCAAGCAGCACCTGGTTCTGAAATATTGCAATTGCATACAACAGTACATCCGAACATAGATGGATTTCCTAGACATCTCTTCACTAGCATTCGCTCATCGGTATGCTTTCAACATAGAGTAGAAATTTCAGCAAAAGAATAAGTGATATTTTGGGCATGCAAATTCGTTGCAGCAGAAGCATGGCAAAGTAGTCATTGGTGGTTGAGATTAGAGCTTTAGAATCAAATCTCGGCTCCAACTCCGATTCAGAACACAATGTCACAGTCACAGAAATTGGGAAGCGGATCATTGATGTAGAACCTAGTATCACTATCACTACCACACATATTCAACCAGAGGAACTAGAAGGGTCAGAGGAAGATGAGCTCCTCTTCCACTCACAAATATGGGTGAAGGGAATATCCCTAATTTTTTTTGTCGACAATGGCAGCCAAAATAACTTGATCTCAACAAAAGTCATCAAGAGATTAGAGCTGCCAACAACACCACACCTGCTTCCATACACCATCATTTGGATAAGTTAAGGACAAGATATCTATGTCATTCATCAATGTCACTCTACCATACATCATTAGGCCTTTCAAAGATGAGGTACTGTGTGATGTGTCCCCACTTGAAGTCTATGATGTTCTTTTGGGGAAGCGACATGTTGAATATGAGTCACGACCTCGAAGTGTCATTTTCACTTTGGGAGGAAATGTATATTGGATACCAAAGACAGTTGCACCTTTGACCTCAACCAAGCAGTGCAAGAAGATAATCTCCCACACTGGGAAATTTTCCCTCTTCACAATTGCCTTTGAAGGTGAACATCGAATCATAGAGACCTCAAAAAACTCTGCACAAGGTCCCTCTAATCAACATAAATAATAAGAACAAAAAGGCATTGTTTCCTCGCATATGCAGGTACCTCTATGATGCAATTCCATGCATTCAAGGTGATCCTTTAGAAAGAAATCATCCATACCAGTTCAAACCAAAATTGTTGAACGGATCTAGTGCATCCATCAATAGTAGTTACATACCTCTTAGGATGTCAAAGAAAGGAATCCTTTCCACCTCAACAAATGCATCACCAGGAGCTCAACTCAGCACATAGTTCACCATATGATAAGGGACTAGATGCAATGGATACCATTGCTTCTTAATGGGGGTGGATTGATCCAAATGGGTATGAGTGGCCATCCACCTATTCCACTGGATCAAAACATATTTTCCAGTTTGTAAATTCTTCAGGTTGGAGGACTAATCCAAATTGGTATCGGTGGCCACCTACCTATTCCATGAGCTCAAGACAATTTTCTAGTTTGGCAGGTTTTATGAAATTTCGCGTCTAAAACTTCTGGGGCCATTTTGAGGCCATAAACGATGTTTTTTAGTGACCCCAGGGTCCAAACATAACCTAAGGCAAGTCTAGATAGGTGAAATTTATACTTCTTGTCAAAATCTTTCCAACGGGATACTGAGAACCCTAAACGGAGATCGGATGAAAAAGTTATGCGCCGGAGAAGTTGACACATCACCTAACCACCTCGGGGCCCGCAATCATTTTGTATGGTTCATCACCTATGGTTAGATTTTCTACTTTTAGGGTTTTTTCCTTCATTATTATGATTAAAATTCCCTTTGAACTCCTTTTATAATCAACTTGTGATGAATGAGTGTAGCCTCCACATCTCTTCTCAGAGATAAACCTACCACCAATCTAGCTGCTTTATTTTAGAGTATGTTCTATTTTATTCAACTAATAGAATTTGAGTTTAATGTATCATTTTATTTCCTGCATTATATTTGTGTATTTGGTTCTATACATGCTCTTTCATTTTTTTCTCACATAAATCCATATCAATGTCACAGGAAAAAAATTCCACTAAGTGAGAAAAGTCATTGAACGACAAACTAGTGAAATATCAAAGGTTTCCCAAGGGTGAATTAAATAAATTTTTGTAATAAATTTGTTCAAATAATTCCAAAAGTATCAAGGAAATATGGAAGGTCAAGGGTCACATGTCCTTGTCCTATATATTGTAATCTCATTTTATGAGAAGAGGCTTTTTGGATCTCAACCTTTTTTGTGTACTAATGTTGAACTATGAATGAGGAGAAGCCATGGACTAGCTTTTGCACATGAATAATTTTGTTATGTGTATCAATGTCATGAACTATTTAATGTTCTCTCACATGTGGATATGGAGTAAGACTATTTCAAATTTATGAATGGACTATTCCTACAGCTCTATGTTCCTTATTTCATTGTTATTTATGTTCTTTTTCTTTCTGTGGGTAGTGAAATCAGAATGATATAAATAGTCAGATTGTTCTAATATTTATGCTTTCATTTTGTTAATTGTTTATTTACTTCTTAAAACAACTACCTAAATTTTGGATGTGCATGTTCATTTTCACTGCTCACTCTCTTTTATCTTGCTCACAACTGGGATAGGTAGTTTAGTTAGGAACTATATTTAAGTTAGGTCATATTGCATCTCATATCTTAATTATAAAACCATAGATGATGCATTGAGATGCAACCAATGAAACACAAATAATTAATGGTTGTAATGCTAGAATCCATATGGGTTCCCTATTCTGAATGTTTCAAGGTCTAAGTGGGGCCCCTTACCAGGGAGAACCCCAATTGTTGGCCCTAGGTCATTTCATCCCATCAACAAGACCTCAGATCAAGAATCATCTAGAAGAAGGATCAACCAAACCTTTCTCAAATACGGTATATCCATGAAACCTATCTAGAGGAAAGATCGGTTGTCCCTTCCTAAAATATAGTATAAATGAAACTTATCAACTAGATGAAAGATAGATCGACCCTTCCTGAAATACTGTATCCGGGGATTGTATCATATAGATGAAGTATCGGTTTACCCTTCCGCAAATATGGAATTTAGGTTGAGCCTCATCTAGAGGAAGGATCAACCAACCCTTCCTCAAATGTGGACCTCAAGACAAGCATCATCTAGAGGAAGGATCGGTCAACCTTTCCTCAAATGTGTGCGATTCAAGAATCATCTAGAGGAAGGATTGACCAGTCCTTTCTCAAATATGGACCTTGATTCAAGCACCATCTAGAGGAAGGATTGATCAACCCATCCTTAAATATGGTATCTAAGAAACCTATACTCTAGAGGAAGGATCAATCGAATTTTCTTGAAATATGGAATCCTTTAAATGTCTCACCTAAAGGAAGGATAGGATGACCCTTTATCAAATACAGTAGCTAGTAAACTTATCAGGTAGAGTGTAATATCCCCAATCGAAAAATCAGAGATATTAACTCAACCACAACTTCAAAGAATCGAAATTCCCCCAAAACTAGGTGATCTGCTTCACACTGGACACTGGAAAATAGCTTGGGAAATGTTGTAACCCATTAGAAATTATGTGAGGCCTCTATTAGGGAAATGTACATGTCTGATATGGAGTATTTTCCCTCTGATTTATGCAGATTTGGTTATGTAATTTTCACAAATAGATTGTATGCATCCTTGACTCCACACTTAGACAAGCTAGAAATTGGCAAATTGGAACTAGTCTTATTCCCACTTGTTCCAAAACACTCATAGGCCTTTACAATGTCTCAAGGAGGGACTATAGGGACTCAAGGTCCATACTTTCAACAATGGTACATTTTCTAGGTACATCACACCTAGGAAGTCTCCTTTGGATGAACCAAAGGATACAAGGAAATAACCCTGGGACTTTTGTGGAAACCTATTAGAAAACAAGATCGCAGAGAAATAACAATAAAAAATATGCAAATATAAATCACATAAACACAATACAAGAGAGACACCAATATACGTGGTTCACCCAATCTGGGCTACGTCCATAGAGAAATTTCCAATCCTTTTATTATTATACCATCCAACAAATGAAGGGATACAACCTGTAGCACATCCATTGAAAATTCCTCTTCACTCTCTCACAGTCTCTCTTACACAATCATATAGATATTTACAATGCTACAATACATAGTCGTATTAAAATGCATTCCTTTTAAAGAGGGATTACCATGGGAAAATACCACGGGATACCCAATACCATGGGCTCGTAAATCACCCATTATTGACCAAGTCATTACTATGAAATTACAACATTTTACAAGGCATTTTTTCTAAAACTTTTGTTGCGAGGGAACTGCCCTCGTACCCCTCTAGGGGGAGCTCCTAAAATGTAGTCTATGAACTCCATGGTGACTATAGTGGGGGTAAATCCCCCCCACACACCCCCATCATGGGCTTGGATCCAGACACGACTGAGACACAACCTTTGAATCAGGAAGATCAGGCTCCATAACTAGTAATATCCCACTTGGAGATTGATCACAACAACTCCACCTTTGTTGCATTTGCTGGACTATGCTCTCAAAATTAGACCTGGAAAATTTCTCATCTTAACCTTCATTCTTGAAGGCCAACTGAAATCGAGCAAGAACTTAGTTTCTCTCTGTTTACTACCTTTTTCAACATGTCTACAAGATTCTTGTTAGTATGTATCTTTTTAAACTTCAACAGTTCATCTTCCAGAACATATCGTATGAAATGGTACTTGAGATGTATATGTTTAGTCTTAGAATGGAAGGATGAGTTATTTGCAAGATGAATGGAACTATGGTTGTCACTGTACAACCTGCTATTCTCCTGCTTCTTACCCAACTCCTCTATGAACCTCTGTAACCAAACCATCTCTTTACTAGACTCTATAGCAGCAACATACTCTGCTTCCATTGTTGAAAGTGCAACACCCTTTTTCAATTTTGAAATCCAACTTACTATTGTTCCACCTACAGTAAATACATACCTTGTGGTTCTCCTCCTGCTACCTTTATCACTTTCCATATATGTATCAACGTATCCATGTAGAACAATGTCTAGACCTCCAAAACATAATGCATGAGTAGTAGTACCTCTCAAATACCTGAGAATCCACAGTACTTCCTTCCAATGTTCTTTACCTAGATTGTTAATATACTTGCTCACAACTCCCACTTCATGTGCGATATATGGTCTTTTGCACACCATGGCATACATCAAGCTCCCAACTGCTAATGAATAAGATACCCTGGACATGTAGTCTATATAATATGTGTGAGAAATAAGCAACAACTGTAATATATTCGGCTTCTGACGTGGATAATGTGACTGATGGCTATTTTTTGTTGATCCAAGCCACAATACAATATCCTAATAAAAACACAACACAACTAGTATTTCTCCTATCATCAATACTTCCTTCCCAATTTACATCGTTGTATGCTATTAAGTCTAGGTTTTTTCTATGTGGATACCATAGGCCAAGATACATGGTCCCTTTCAAATATCTGAAAATTCTCTTAACTGCTTGAACATGTGTTTCCTTGGGTGTTGACTGGAATATTGCGACAAGTCCAACAACTTACATGATATCTGGTCTTGAAGCAGTCACATATAGCAGAATTCCAATCATAGATCTGTAAAGCCTCTGATCAACTTTCTTAGCTTCATCTTCTTTACTTAGATTGCACCCAGTGACCATGGGTGTACAGACATGCTTGCAATCTTCCATGTTGAATTTATTTAACATTTCCTTTACGTACATAGGTTGAGAGATGAAGATTCCATCATTTAATTGAGAATTTTGTAACCCATGGAAAAAGGATAATTCCCCGAGCATGGACATTTCAAAATATTTTGCATTTCTTTTGCAAATTGATGACTCATTTTGTCATCATTGCTCCCAAAAATGATATCATCTACGTATAATTCCACCACTATCATATTTTCATTCTCAATTTTGATGTAGATATTACTGTCTACACTTCCCTTTATGAAACCTTGACGTTGAAGATATTTTTCCAACCTTGAATACCAGGCCTTGGGAGCCTGTTGGAGTCCATACAATGCTTTCTTTATCTTGCACACATAATCTAGGTTTCCTAAAACTGAAGAAAAAATTTCTTCAAAATCCATTCCTTTCGTTTTCACATACCCTTCGCACACAAGTATCGCCTTATTTATGACTGCTTGTCCTTCATTTAGTTTGCTTCTAAATACCCACTTTGTTCCAATCACATTCTTATTCTTAGGTTTTGGAACCAGTTCCCAAGTATCGTTCATTTTAATTTGATCTAATTCCTCATTCATGGCCTTCATCCATCCTTCATCAGCTTTGGATTGTTCAATTCCTTCCGGTTTTGTTTGAGACAGTAATGATAAATGCACTTCTTCTGTTGGATTGCTCTGACTCCTTCTAGTTCTTACACTAGCGTCTTTGTCTCCAATAATCAATTTTTTCTAAATGATTTTTATGGACATATCTGGAGGGGCCCTTTGTGTTTGATCTTCCTTCTTCTAATTTGCACTGATACACTTCTTCCTATGGAACTTCAGTATCTTGGTTTTCTTCATTCGTCTGCCCCAGTAAGGGTATATCATCATCTTCTTCAATTTTTCTACGAGTCAGTACTTCGTCAACATTTACTTCAGGACTTTACACTATCTTTCTAAGTTGCAAATTATAGCACTCATAGGATTTTATCTTGCAAGAATAACCAAGAAATATCCCTTCATCTGATCTAGAGTCAAATTTTCCATGAGTATCATCATTTCTTTTAATATAGAATTTGATTCCAAATATTCTGAAGTACTTAAATATAGTTGGTATTCCTTTCTAGAGTTCATATGGTGTTGCGCAATTCTTCATTCTGATCAGACATCTGTTGAGAATGTGTACAACTGTATGAATGGCATGTGTACAAAACATATTTGATATCCTTGACTCGTTTAGCATTGTTTTGGCCATCGCTTTGACAGTTCTGTTTTTTCTTTTTGCCACCCCATTTTGTTGTGGTGTTCTAGCTGTTGAAAATTTTCTTCTATTTCCATGTTTGTCATAGTAGTTATCAAATTTTTTTAATGTATATTCTCCTCCATTTTCATACCTCAAACACTTTACTCGTAAGTTTGTTTCGTTCTCAACTACTTCTTTAAAAGTTTTGAAGCATTCGAATGTTTCTGATTTTTATTTAAGAAAGAACGCCCATGTCACTCGAGTGAAATAATCTATGAACATAAGGAATTATTCTTCATCATTCATTCCTCCAGTTCTCATGCGACCACATAGATATGAATGAACCAATTCCAAGGGTCTTGAGGTAGTACAATATTTCATGGGGTACTTAATTCTTGCTTGTTTCCCATGTAGACAATGCTTCCAAAGTGTGTTTGATGGATTAATAATTCTTGGGATGTCTCTTACTTCCTTTTCCCTACTTATAGTGATTCTGACAAGGCTCTTAAAATTGATGTGTTATATTCCAAATCCAACTTTCATCAGTTTGTTCCATGCAACATTTTTCTTCTCTTTCTTCATTGAATATATAGACATTGTTAGGAGTCTCGGAGGTCGTTACCACAATCTTGCCTGTATTCCTATTTTTTATTTTTCATTTTTCTAAATCAAAAGTCAGGGTGTGTCCTTGGTAACACATCTGGCTAACACTTAGAATATTGTGTTTCATGTTCTCGACTAACAGAACATTTTCTACCTTAGACCTTTTGTTTCCTAGGCTTTCCAGGCCTTTTCCTAGAATTTTGGTTGAGCCATTATCCCCAAAATAGACATTGCCTCCCTTGTCTTCTCTAAAATTCAAAAAGGTTTTTTTATCTCTTGTCACGTGCTTATAACATCTACTATCTATATACCATTGGCCTCTTTTATTCTGTGCATGTAATGCTAGGTTGCATGCTTCCTGATGAACTTGATCCTTCTGTTCTTCAGTTGTCATAGTTAATTGCATAGGTTGTTGTTGAGTATTATCTTCTGAAATTTCATAGCATTCGTCTTCTGAGATTAAAATACTGATGGGATTGGGGGCTTCATTCAAAAATGATACTTCGTTTAGAATTCATCTGATTGCATAAATGATTCTGCCTGGTGTATGCTAATGCTCGAGCTCTAAAATTTATTGCTTTATGACCAAAGTTGTGACAGCAATAGCAATTTCCTAAGAAAATATTTTGGTACTTGATAGGATAAAAAACCCGAGGCTGCGTGGGCATTTTTTCTGAATGATTTTCCCTTCTATGTTCTCTCTCACATTTCTGATCTGACAAAGGAGTCTTGAGAGCATCTACATAAATTTTAGCATTGTTTGATTCTCCATCAATTTTTTTTTTACATCTTTGTTACTTTTTCAGTTGAACGCTTAATTTTTGAAGTTATGTTCTCAAAGAAACAATTTCAGCTTCCAGTCCTTCACACTTGCCATCCTTCAACTTGAACTACCCGGTGGTGTCTTCCTCCAATCTCATAAGAGTTTCCTACAGGATCTTGCTTTTCTTCCTTGACTTCTTTAGTTCATCCAATGCGCTGACTAGATCTCCTCAAAATATACTTCAGCCATCTGTTCATATATTGAATCCATGTCTGTTGAGTTTTGCACAAGAATATTTCTTCCAGATGTTAGTCTATTACTGAAGAAACCCGCTCTGATACCAATTGTTGGAATCGATTTAATACTGAGAGGGGGGGTGAACCAATATTAGTGCAGTTATCAACAATTTTTACTTTCTTAAACAAATTAGACTTTTTTCTTAATTCTTATCTTTTTTTATGTATCAATAAATAAAACATTCTTCCATTCATGCACCAACACAAAGAACACAAAACACATGAATTTTGACGTGGAATCCCAATCAGGAGAAAACCATAGAATGCTTCTTTATAATGAGAAATAATACATTCAAGGAAGCACCAAATTCCTTTGTTTACCAACACCAACTGGAAGGAGGCAATGACCCCCTAGTTTTACTGGATTCTACCTGAAGGAAGCTACTACTCCATGTATTTCTTTAGCATCAACTAGAAGGAGGCACTGACCTCCTGTCTCCTTGTTGTTTTACAGGAACCGACCTAAATGAAGATCTGACTCCCTGTCTCCTTTCCCCATCCATCCGCCCTATTTTCCAATGTATGTTTGTGTCTTACTGAACTTCAACTCCGCAGACTATTCTAATATTCTGTCAATAGTTCTGTTGTGCACTACCTTTGTATGCAGTCGATTCTCTATCAATGTGCTGCATACATCACTTGCCTTCTCATTCCACTCAAATCACACTTTGCTGTTGTATTTATTCATGTGCGTCACTTATTATCTTATCGTTTTTCTCTGCATGACTACAATGACCAGCTGATATTGTGATTTTAATTGATAGTTTGATGTTCTGAAATCATGCACTAGTAACAGATGGAACTGCGCACTTACTCATGGGTCTGTTCTTTATAAGTGCCACAGTCGCTAAGAAAATATGCAAGAACCTGTGCATCAAAATATTCATCTGTTTGATTTAACACACTTGTCTCAGATCATCTGCATCATGATGCGCATGTTGGATATTGTTGTTTTTATGTTGTTGCGCATCAGATGGTCTACTCAACTTCGCACAGTTTCACTTATGTTCATATGCATCAGCTAGACATATGCACATCATCTGATATACTTTGATTATGTCTTTTTTCTTTTGTATTTCAACATCTGTGACCATTGGTGTGTCGTCTGTAATATTGTCCTTCAAAACATCATGCACCTGCACATGCTTCAATATTTCTTCCTTTCAAAAATTGCATATCTGTCACAGATATACGACATCATTCTGTGCACCATCAAGACTTCATTTTGCTGCATGTGCGCATTCGGCTAGCCCTTTGATGCCCCGGATATCAAATTGAAACAATCACATGAAGCTCTGATGCTCTCACTATCAAGCCTAATTCAAATCTCCAGCTTGCATCTCTATTTAGACAAGTCCTACATGGATTGTATGTCTACAAATCGTTCATCGCATCCCTTCTTCCAAACTTCATGGTTTCTGCATTTTCCACGTGTCATGTTCTGTGCTATTAATGTTTCATCCTTTGTGTGTCTTGCTCCTTCGTGGTCCACAACTTAGTGTGAATTTACACCTTGGTGGTGTACCTTTGTTCTCTTGATGTATCATCGTTTGAGATATGTGTGCATCTTTACTCTTCATCTTGATGAGTCTTCTATCCTTGTTGTATCGTCCCTTGTGGGTAATGCGCCCTTGATGTATTGCTGCTTTGTGGAATTTGTGCATACTACAACTTCTACTTGGTAGAACTTTTATCGTTTCCTTGTCATCACTTGTGGGACTTGCGCACCTACTATAGCATTAGCTTTGGAATTTTATCATAGATGGTATTCAACCATTGTACCCTTCTAGGAACTTGTGTGCGTTCCATTAACTAAAAGGATATGCTACTTGGATAGACTTGCGCACTTTCAGTACTGTCTGACCATAAGTTGTTCCTTACTGCTTGCACACTTTCAACATTTTACCAAGCAACGCTTGCACATACCAGAGACTTCTTTCAACATGCTTTCACACATGTGTTATTTTCTCAACCAACTCCTTGGATGCTTGTGCACAAGTACCTTTGTCCAACCAGTATTTTGACTGTTATCATGAAGGTTTATGACATGGTGTACTTGTCTTCTACGTAGGTACAACATGTAGTGGGATACCTTACTTATGTTCTTCTTTGAACCGAATCTGCATGATGCATCCTTAGATACACACATTTAGACTGAATGCACCTTCTAGATATACGTCTTTACACTGGCATCCATGTCCTTCACCATCTTGCACATACACTCCTTCGAAGGGGTTTCCATATACTTCTTCACACTGTTGTAGGAATGTTGTATCCACTTTGACATTAGTTTATATCAATGACTCACATTGAATCAATTGACATCCTCTTTGAAATTAGTTGACATCAATGACAACCAAATTTCAACAGACTAGAATACAAGGATATGTATCTCAGTTCATTAGAGGATGCCTACTTTGTTGTACAAGCGATACTAGTAATATGAAGCAAGGTTTATACCATCCTTTACATATTCCTATGAGATGATGGGAGAGCATCTCCATGGATTTTATGGGTGGTCTGCCAACGACTAGGAAGGAACATGACTATTTATTTGTGGTATTTGACAAATTAAGCAAGATGTGTATTCTTATGCCTTGTAAAAAAACCATCAAAGGATAAGAAGCAACAAAATTGTTCTTTGAGAAGGTATGGGTACATTTTGGAATACCAAGGAGAATCATCTTAGATAAGGATACTGGATTTACCAATTCCTTTTGAAATATACTTTGGGAGAATATGGACACTAAGTTGAAGAGATATATAGCATTCCATCCATAGACAGATGGGTAGACAAAGGTAGTCAATAAGGCTTTGGTGTAGCTTTTGAGGGGTTACAATTAGAAGCATGCAAAGACTTGGGATAAAAATCTAATCTACATCCATCACTCTTATAACAGAGAAATCCACACTTCTCTTGATAAGTCCCCTTTTGAAACTTGTTTTGGATATATTCAACCTTCACCTCTAGATTGTATTTATGGACAACAAATGGAAGTGAGGGAACACACCACTAGTGAAGCATTAAGAGATGGAAAATTCATGGATAAGATTAGGAAAATCCATTTCAAAGTCTAGGAGACATTGAAGAAGTCATAGTAAAGTACAATTCAAGATGTTACAAACACATGGTTGAGAAAAAATTGAAGGTAGGAGACAAAGTTTGGTTGCATGTGAATAAGGAAATATTACAAGTCTTGGAAATAATATTAAGGCGTTATGGTATGGTCCTTTTCAAGTGTTGTATAAGGTAGGAGATAGCATACATAATCAATATACCCCCATATATGTGCATTTACTCAGTAGTGAATGTGGAAAATATGAAACTATATGAACCTTCCATGTTGGACTAAGAACCTGAGCAAGTATTACATTATATTGAGGACTTAGCTCTAGAGGAAAAGGAAGAGTTATCAGAAGATATAGATTTGCAAAATAATTTCATAACAATCGTTCAAGGACAGTATGAACTTTGGTAGGTGGGGTTGAAAGGACAACTTCCAAGTAAGTATAAATGGTACTCCAAGGAGAAGGTAGAGGAAAACTTTCTCCTCCCAAAATGGGGAGGTGTGATCCGAAATGGATCAATATATAACTTGTCATCTATTTTGGTTCTTTCTGGGTGGAAATATTGGATTAATTGACTTGTAAGGCCCATTTTTTGGGTAGGTCTCACTTTGCAGATTTGGGGTACAAAACCTTCTGAGGCCTATTTGAGGGATTAAATGATGTTTTTTGGGTTCAAAAGTTTATTGCATATGTGATACCACTTGAAACTATTCTACGCTCTGAGACCTTTCTAATGGTGTAATAATCATCTCAATTGGAGTTTGTATGAGGAAATTAGGCCTCCCGCAAGTTGACCTATCTAGTTGGCCACCATGGTACCAAGTGGACTCCATGTCAACTCTCATTTCTCACACATGCATATCTAGTCACATGTTGACTTTTAATAACATTCTAGAAGATCCAAAAACATAACCCTATTCGGTAATTGAGGCATCTAAAAACCCCCGAACTAACCCTAGATGGATTTCGTGCAATGTTAAATACAAAGCCATTAGAAAAATAAAGGTTCCATCCTTATGATGTTATTGTATCGTTCCATCATTGAGAAATAACACGGGTGTTATAGGTCAAATCTGCACTTCTCCGTCCCGTGATCACCTTGCCTTGTAGATCACACAAAAGGACACAAAGGATTGAAGAGCTAGATTGCCTTGGATGTTTTGTTGCTAGAAGTACACTCCTCACCTGAAACGATTGCAGTTTCTCCTACTTTTTCCACATGTACGCCCCTCTCTACATACAAGACCAGTGTACGGTACCCTACTCTCCTCAAGGGAAAGTAGCGTACACCTCCCAAAAAGTTGTAAACGCATGTTGTAAAGCATAAAAGTTGCTTCATGTACACCGCTCTTGTTGTATGAAACCCGCGTACATCTTAAGATGAAATAAAAAATATATTAATTTGACGAATTGGGATTAGTTGAAGTTGGTTCTACAACTTCCCCAATCTCCCAATCCAACCACCTCTCGATATTAACTGCCTACCTTGTCCCAAAAATACAAGGAGGATCCATGAGAGGGGTTACTCACAATAGCCATAAAATATTGAGAGAAGGCTTGAAGTATTGTTACACTGGAGGAAAGTTCTAAGTCAGAGTGAAGAGTAGGAGCCCAGGATCTGGTTGCAGAAACATCTCTACACATCAGGTATATTGTACCAATTTCATGTTTCTTTGACAATAAAAAGGTCGAAACACCCTTCCTGTCCCAAATAAGATATCTATTGGATTGTATTTCTATTTGGCTTAATTCTTGATTATAGTTGATGTTAGATTGTTTTGTAATTTCATCATATGTTATATGTTCAAGATATGCTGAGGAAGGTATCTTTTGTATTACAGGTTTGTCAAGCAGGAAATCAAGCGAGAGATCAAGTGAAAGACCAAGTGAAATCTAGGATCAAACTTTGAAAAGAGGTATGTCTTTCAATCCCAATCTATTTCTTTTGCAGTAACTAAATGCAGTATAATCAATGTGTTTACCTTTCAACCCCACCCAATTAGTAGTTTGCATCTCCTCACTATAGGGTATAAATCCCGAACAACAAATTGGCGACCATACTGGGGAGTAACCGCTTAGTTGTTCTGCTCTAGGTGACTTAATTTTGGTTTTCTTCCATCCCATTTTTTTTTAGTTTTGATTGTCTGAGAGGCCCTATAGGTCTGTGTCATCTTTCCTATCTACTTGAGTCAACCCAATTTCTGGTTTGTAAAGCATGTTTGTGCCCTTTTGAGGCCTGTACGTTGGTCTCCCCTACTTACAGCTGCGTTTTTCACCTGATGAATACCCCTCCTTGCACTGCATAGTAGAGTACCTGTCCTGGTGTATGCTGGTTGCCACACTGCACAGTGGTGTATGTTCTTGTTGTGTCCTATTTTACTGTTAGGGTTTGTTTTCCAAGTTTTGGTTGTTGTTCCAGCCTATTGCTTTGCTATCTTTACTGACCCCTAAGACCTCATATGTCTTGGTTGAGTCTTGTAAGCCTCTCCAATCTCTTTTAGCCTGTTTTTCTTGCTTAAGCCTTTGTTTAAGTGTCTTTGCCGCTTACGAGCCCTTTTTTGAAGTTTGTGGGCTATTCTTTTTGGACATAGCTATATCTCTTCACCCTAGTTGTTGTTGCAGTCATACAGACCTGCACTTTGAATATTTGTTGTCTATTGCAAAGTTTATCGCGCTTTCACTTGGTCTCATCCTTTTCATTAGGGTTTGACTGTCAAGTTGAGTCCTTAGGGTTGCTTCCGAAAGGTTGCTTGGTTCAGACACTTGCTGATTTTTTTATCAGTTCATCTTAAGTGAGTCAAAGCCTCCTAGTCTTCTTGTTGTTGAGTCAGTGTGTTGTTTAAGTCATTCTTGGTTTGCTTGCTTACTTTTTGCTTGGTTTAGTGTTTTCTTAGGGTTTTGATGCTTAGGAGCAACCTGTTTAGGTCTGCCTTTCCATCATAAGTGTCTATTTTCCTTGTTTCTTTTTCACTTCATTTCCAAGCCTCAATTTTTTCTTTTGCAAAAACTTGGTAAGTCAAGTCTTCATCGAGTCTCTTGATTCGTTTTCTTTGAGCCATATAAATGTTTTCCTTACACACATTTTATAGTTAGATCTTGCTTGATTTTGTACAAAGTTCCCTTTCTTTTATATTTATCAAAAAAAGAAAAAAATGTTCAAATAGATCAGTAGTAAGATCTTGCTTTATTTCGAAGTAGTTTAGTTTGCTTTGAAATATTCAAAAAAAAAAGAAAATACAAAAATATTTTGTTTTAGGATTACCTAGTTTTCAATTTCTGAAAGAATACAAACGGAAAAGAGAAAACGTTTTTGTGAATTTGAAAGCTTTTCTTTACATGCAGTTTACTTTCATACAAACCATTCCACACACCGCACTACCACCCTTGAGTAACAAGTAGCCCTTAAAAAGGAATTATTAATAAAATTTATTAGCAACATTTTCTTTTTAGGAATACACGACATCAACTAGCTTAGGCTAGAGTTTCGAGCTTAAATCACCTTAAACTGCTCGGAACTAGCTTCATTACTCAACATCATAGTACGACTTTCATTTAGGTAAATCCATCTATATCGAATAGTCCTGGGAAACTCTACTTAAACCAGAGCTAAGCACGAGGCCATGGGAGATTGGAATTGTTGAGGATATCCCCTCACTTTCTTTTTGACTATAAACCAGAGTTGACTCACGTACGGGGGTCCTTTCGGACTTCGATCTTTGTTACCCTACCCATGCGTTTCGACTAGGCTGACAACTGTCCCCCCAAGTTATTTCGTATTGATGGTAGCCTTAGTATCAGACCTTTAGGATTCTACACAGGTAGAGTGGGTGGTTATTCCCACTTCACCTTGGACATACGTGGAAAGTAACCCTTTGGCAGTAATCCTGGGAAGGCGGTTTGGTGATTCAAGACCCTGCACCTAGTGGACCTCCGGAGGAAGCCACATAACTAACTGTCGATACTCTGTTAGTCTGTTCTAGGCCCTAATCATCCCAGACTTGCTTCTGAGAGTATTTTCCATCTATTTGATTGGTTTGATTACTTAGGAAATTTTTGTAGTGGTATGCTGTTTGCTCCTTAGTTGTAGTGGCCACTAGGTTTTTACTTAGTTTTATTTTGTTATAGTTTTGGAGGACCAACATCTTCGTCAGTCTCGTAGGTTGCAAAACCTTCCTCCTCCCATTGTGGAGCCTCCACTACCACTCCGACATTGGAGAATTAGTTCCCGTGGTTCTTTTGAACTTACGGGTGAAACAGAGGTTCTTGGAGAACCACGGCCCAGAACCTTGGATTGACAAATCTTTAATACTATCGAGGTTGAGGACCTAACTTCTAGAAATTTCAGTACTCCTTTCAACCCTCCTCTTTCTAGACCCAACGATACTTTACTGGTACCTGTTGGATTTCAACAACATGAGTACAGTGTGTGTGCTCTTTGTGGTATGCTCTTTGTGCTGCTTGTTTTTAGTTGGCCTTAGATATTTATGGTTTGTTGAGTCAAAAACTATGGAAAGCATCCCGGTGAGCACCAATCAAGGGACCCCTATTGAAGGGGCTCCTTGTTCTTTTCCATTCATTGGGAACATTAGTACTCCCTTAATGGATACCTTGAATCTTCTAGGATTCACTATCGGGCTACGGGTTTGGTTGTTTTCCACTCCAAACTCCTTGCATGCTCCTGATGCTTCTCAAGTAAGCACCTCACATCAAGACCATCAAAACCCTATGCTTGCTTCGCCAGTAACATATTCTCCTCCTCCTTATACCTCATGTGGGTGAAAGTAGTAATACTAGTAACCAGTAAAAGGAATAGATGGAGGAAGAATAGGAAGAAGATGCCAAAGCAAGGGGGCACCCACCCAGCCTCTGGAAGTCATACTGGGGGCACCCACCCAACCTCTTGAGTTCATGTTGGGGGAAAACTCTCAGTCACTAGAAATCATACTGAATCTCGCCACCCAGCCTCTGAAGGTCACTCTAGGGGTACCTACCTAACCGTTGGTGGTCATGTTGGGAGAACTCACTCAGTCACTGTAAATCATACTGAACCCACCCACCCAGCCTCTGAAGGTCATGTTGGGGGAACCCACCCATCCTCTAAAGGTCATGATGGGGGCACCTACCCAGCCTCTTGAGGTCATGCTGGGAGCAAAATTTTAGGCACTGCAAATCATACTGAAAGCATGTCTTCAACCATTGTTGCTCATGTTGAGGACACATCATTGATCACTGCTGGTCATATTAATGACAAGTCACCAATTCCTATGAGTCATACTGGAGACACTGAATCGGCCACTGCAATTCATGCTGAGAATGTTAATTTTGTTGACAAACCTAATAAATAGAAGCTTAAGTTCCCTTGTAAGTTTTGCGAGGGAGACCACCTGACCTATTTGTGCCCTGTACTTCCAGAAGTTCAAAGAGTGTGGTCCATAGTTCAAAAGTCTTCTTCTTATGAGCAACTAGCCACTGCAAGTCATGTTGGGGGCAAGATATTAGCCAATGCTACTCATGTTGAGAGTACTGTTGTCGTAAAAGAGTCTAAGCTTATAGGATGGAAGCCAAATTTCCCTTGTAAACTTTATAAGGGAGATCACCTTACTCACTTGTGCCCTGCTATTCCAGAGGTGCGGAGAGTGGGGTCCATGTTTGAAGAATCCTCTACTCCTGAATTGTCTATAGATTCCCCACAGCCTAATCAACCTTTGGTTGATGAAGTGGTTGAACCAATGCAATCTTTGGTCAACCCCACTCTTTCTTCCGAGAGTGAAGTGATCGAATTGATGCAATCTTCGACCAATCCCATTAGTCCTTCAGAGACTGATGCACCTGTCCCTGAATTCTTTTGCATTACCAGTTCGGATGTTTCTGAAATGGGGGGCACTTCATCTGTGTTGAGTAAACCCCTACCAAGCTCTAGGATTATTTCCTTTGATTGGAATAGTCTAATTGGACCTCACCTTCCTTCTGCTACACCTTTTCAAATAAAGGTTGATATCAGCAACCATGCGATTCATCGATTTATCGTAGACGAAGGAGCCTCTGCTAGTATCCTATCCCCTTATGCTTGGAGAGATTTAGGTTTTCCTAACCTTGTTCCAGTTGTTAATTGGTCATTGACTTTCGATAAAAGACCTAGTGAACCATTGGGATTCCTCCCTCAGGTACCTATTACTTTGGGTGGAAAAACAGTATTAGTTGATTTTATGCTTTTAAAGGACCTTATGGATTTTGATATGAAACTCGCGCGTGATTACGTATATAGTATGCAAGCTATTATGGTGTCTACGCTCTTTCATGTGATGCATTTTCATCACAACAGAAGCATTGTCACTATCGATCAGCTTACATTTGTTGATCCCTCTTATTACCCAACTATAGACCAAGTATATCCCTCGCCAGTAGGCACTACCATGTCACAATCAAATTATGTCGCATATTGTTCCTTGAGTCCAATTGCTACTGAGAAGAAGCCTCTGAATTCATGCTTACCTTCTCGGGACTGGGTGCCAGAAATTGACCAGGTGATGAATCCACCTGAATGTTTAGATACGTGTTCCATCTGGGATAATATACTTCCCTCTGATGAAGTTTTCCTAGAATCTATAATGCAGTCGACCATTCATTTGGACATTGATCCACCTATGAGCATTCTTCTACCTTCATTTCGAGCTCGTTAAAAACAATAAGGAGGCTATGAGCATTCTTCCACCTTCACTTCGAGCTCGTTAAAAACAGCAAGGGGGAAATGAGCACTCTTCCACCTTTCCTTTGAGATCATTAAAAATAGT
This sequence comes from Larix kaempferi, assembly GCA_027924585.1. Taxonomy (NCBI): domain Eukaryota; kingdom Viridiplantae; phylum Streptophyta; class Pinopsida; order Pinales; family Pinaceae; genus Larix; species Larix kaempferi. The sequence continues at coordinate 9,722,717 of BSBM01000557.1, read as the reverse complement.
AAGGAGGCTACAAGCATTTCTTCCACCTTCACTTTGAGCTCGTTAAAAACAGTAAGGAAGTTACGAGCATTCTTCCACCTTCACTTTGAGCTCGTTAAAAATAGTAAGGAAGTTATGGGAATTTTTTTGTATCTCCTTTGAGCTCGTTAAAAACAGTAAGGAGGTCACGAGTTTACTTTTTTGGGCTCGTTAAAACTTTACGAAAAAGATCTTTATAGAGTTCTTTCACGCTCTTGTTTGACTCTTTAAATATGACAAGATTTCCGAGCAAACTTGGCCTCTTCAAGCTCGTTAAAGGAATTGAAGGTCCATCCATTTAGGTATAAGTTTAACCCTTTTCCGGACCTTTGCATATTACATACGAAAAAGGAATACTCTAGTCATATGTGGCTAGAAGAGTTCTCCTCTCATTGTTTTATACTTTTTGGGGGGAGGGGACTAGATATACAAAAAAGGCCTTTTGGAGCCTCTCTTTAGGGTTTTCAGGCTCTCTAAACATGAAAACACCAAGTGAGCATTCACCTACTTGGGCTCGATGTGAAATCCATGAGAAGGTAAATAGAGGATTTTTTAAGTATTTCAGACTCTATAAACAGGAAACACTAGCGATCATTAACCTACTTGGTCTCGATATTAAAATCCACGAGTAGGTGTATGGATTTATTGTTTAAGTTTTTCACACTCCTTAAAATTGAAAACACCGGCGAGCAAGAGCAGATCTCGGCTTGATATTAAAATCAAGAGATTAGTACTATAGAGTATTATTCTATCTCTTCTTCAAACTATGTAAACAATGAAGAAGGTCCTGAGTCTTCCTCCCATGGGCTAGTTAAACTTATTACATGGTTGGACCTATTGAGTTTTCTATTTTTCTTGGACTCATTAAATAAACAAGAAGAACATCCTTTTACCAAAAAGAATAAGGGATAAGAAGGGTGTATCGCATCTCTTTCAGTTTCAAAGGAAGTTATGTCAGTCATGTCCTTGAACACATCACCTACTTGAGTCTTTCATGTCAGTTGGGTTTTAGTTTTTGGCCTTAGAGTGAACCTGATCTCCGAGTTTTTACTCCCTCGGTTGGTTATTCTTCCAATCATATGGAGGGTTTGTTATGTCTCCTACATTGCAGACTTAAATCATTTCCCCTCATGTTGAAAACTGCCTAAGTCACTTTGTGTCGTTCTTACTATTCAACAATACAGCCGGTGTCGGCCATTCTGCAGTTTACCTTGACTTCATGTGTCGGCCATCCTGGTGTTAATTTGTTTCATCTTGTTACTCGTCCTACTCCACATCAGCTCATACATGTGAGTGTTCCTCGTATTGGATGATGGAGGATACATTAATGCCTCCCTTCTAGCAGACTTCTTCCCATCGACTTCATCTAATTATGCTCTGGGAACAAATTTTAGAGTTTCGGTTAGTACCTTGGGGATTGCAGTCATCAGTGGAAGTTTCCGTCGTTGTTGAATAAATGGGAATACATCAATGTCTCTTATTCGATAGGTTCCTCAAGTGTTCGACTTCAAGTCCTCTTATTCACACTTGTTGGATCATACTAGGTAGCTTGGACCCCATTATCATTATCGATGGAAGTCCTCGCATTTGTTAATGGTATACATCAATGAACGGTAATCAAATGATACCCCCCATGTTCGACTTCAGCTCATTTATTCGCATGGTTAGGGTTTGTACCTTGGGTTGTTTTGGATGAAGACATTGGGACTATGATAGCATCACCATATTTACGTTATCTCCCAAGCTGGGCAAGACTAAGCCTCACTCGTTTTGGCTCTTTATGAGACATAGATACAGCTTGTTGTTATGGCTATGATCTCTCTGTTGACATGGATCCACGCTTGTATTTCAGTGGCCATGCTCTATATATACATCTCCTAGTTATGTATCGGGGATCATGTTACACATCTATATGATGTTAATATTTTAATTCCTCGCTAACCTTGATCATTGTTTCAGGTGTTTTTTGTGACTTGGTTCTACAGTTTCTTGCTCCTCCTTTGACTTGGACTTATAATGTATTTCGGCCATCATTTCCCTCTGACCTCACACATTAGGGGGCATCTGTTATAGGTCAAATCTGTAATTCTATGTCTGGTGATCACCTTTCTTTGTAGATCACACAAAAGGACACAAAGGATTGAAGAGCTAGATTGCCTTGGATGTTTTGCTGCTAGAAGTACACTCCTCACTTGAAAAGATTGCAGTTTCTCCTACTTTTTCCACATGTACACCCCTCTCTGCATACAAGATCATTGTACTGTACCCTACTCTCCTCAAGGGAAACCAACGTACACCTCCCAAAAAGTTGTAAACGGATGTTGTAAAGCATAAAAGTTGCTTCCTGTACGTCGCTCTTGTTGTATGAAACCCGCATACATATTAAGATGAAATAAAAAATATATTAATTTGACAAATTGGGATTAGTTGAAGTTGTTTCTGCAACTTCTCCAACCTCCCAATCCAACCACCTCTCGATCTTAACTGCCTACCTTGTCCCATAAATACAAGAAGGATCCATGAGAGGGGTTACTCACAATAGCCATAAAATATTGAGAGAAGGCTTGAAGTATTGTTACGCTGGAGGAAAGTTCCAAGTCAGAGTGAAGAGCAGGAGCCCAGGATCCGGTTGCAGAAACATCTCTACAAGTCAAGTATATTGTACCAATTTCATGTTTCTTTGACAATAAAAAGGTCGAAACACCCTTCCTATCCCAAATAAGATATCTATTGGATTGTATTTCAATTTGGCTTAATTCTTGATTATAGTTGATGTTAGATTGCCTTGTAATTTCATCATATGTTATATGGTCAAGATACGCCGAGGAAGGTATCTTTTGTATTGCAGGTTCGTCAAGCAGGAGATCAAGCGGGAGATCAAGTGAAAGACCAAGCGAAAGCTAGGATCAAACTTCAAAAAGAGGTATGTCTTTCGATCCCAATCTATTTCTTTTGTAGTAACTAAATGCAGTATAATCAATGTGTTTACCTGTAAACCCTACCCAGTTGGTAGTGTCCATCTCCTCACTATAGGGTAGAAATCCCGAACAAAAACGGGAGTAGATATTAGAGCATAAAAGAGGAAGTAGGATATCTTGTAGTATCTATTCTAGTCATATAGTCCTAGGTAACTCCATAGAGAGTACCAATTTCTTTGTATTTTCATTGCATATTGGAGAAGATAAGAGAAAAGCATAGTCCTTATTTCTAGCTGGGTTTCTCCCCATAATAGGTTTTCCTAGGGTAAATATTGTGTTGATTGTGTGGATTGTGTATTCCTTTTCTCTAGTTACTTTTCTTTATATTCCAAATTATTTAGCATTCAATGGAAATAATCTAATAAAAAGAACTAAGTTGTAAGATCCATTGTGATGAACAGTTCCAATGGAGTATCCACAACGGTTTATGGATCATATTGGTACTAGGCAGTTTTCTTTGGGGTTTTGTGGGAAATTGCAAGATCTAGTTGCAAAGTAATGAAAAAATATTCAAACTCTATCCATGGAAAACAAGCCTAGCAAATAATCAGCATGTGAATATGAGCAACAATTATAAAACTAGAAATATAAGTCATCGATCTCTCACACATGTCAATCCTCATAGCATCTTTAAAGAGAAAGTTTGGACCTTTCAGTGATTTTTAAGCCTCAAAATTAGAGATTGGATCAGAGGGAAAATTGAGAGATAAAGGAGACCCATAAAATATGTCGAGAAGAGAGCCCAAGAAAGAGCATCCAAGTTCTGGTGCCATTACCCCTTCCTAGTACTTATTTAAGATGGAAGTAAAAGTCAATATTAATTCGTACCAAGGTGATATATATGCTTTAAATTTGAATCAATGGTTTCAATGATTAGACATCTACTTTAGTATCCATCAAATAGACGAAGAGCATAAATTTTCATTTGCTCAAATGAAATTAGAGCTTCATGCATTAACCTAGTCTAAAATCCAAATAGAGTTACTTAAGTTGGAGGGTGATCCACTAGCAACTAAGGGGAGGATTTAAAAATATGCATTAATTATTAATTCTACCCTATTGGATATGTAGAGGACCAATGGATATGTTGGCATTACTTCAAGAAAATACAAGGACAAGGTGTGCAAGAGTACGTAACTGAATTCAAGAAGATGGTTATTTTGTTGGGTATCTCACCTATGAATCCATATATACTCCTCAAGTATCTTTGGATTCTACACAGTGATTTACATAAGCAAGTGATGTTGTTCAATCCCAAGACAATTGATGAGGCCTATGTGAAAGCACAGTACCTAGAGAATATAGGCCATAAGAAATGTTGGAGCCTAGGCCGCAGCTATGATAAAAGCTGCGAATTTTGAGGAAAAAGCACAAGTGTGGAAGAGAAAGTGCTAAATTTTGAGTAAGCGCCAATTTTGGGGCAGAAGCAAACGATGTGCAGTACGGTTCCAGATGGATAATCTCAGTGCAGATTACGGACCGGAAATTGCAGAGCTCACGCGCACGTCAGAAGAGAATGAAGGTAGCTGAGTGGAAAGCCCAGCTACCACAATGAATGAAGCAATGGAGTAGAGGGCTCAGCTACCCTCATTAATACTAAGTACAGAATTTATGGTTGCTCGGATCAAGGAGGAGCAACGGACCAAAGCATTGAAGGTGAAGGACAAGGCACCCATACCTGCAAGCTGCGCCGGAAATCATGGAGCCTGCAGGAAGCGGCGACATGACTGCAAGCGGCGCCTACAGTACACCTAGCCATGTCTGTGGTTAGGGTTTTTGGGGATTACTGCTGGGAAAGGCCCACAGTTTTGTAAAGGTGTGACCGCCATGGCCACCTATATATTTGTGTAATTGTAAAGGTTAGATGTTAGTTAGTCAGATAGCTAATCCTGTGAGTGAGCTAGCTAGATAGTAGATACTAGATGTACGAAGGATTGATCGAGTTGATCATCCTATGTTATGATCCTGTTGGTTGTTTTCTACCGTGTTGTTAGAAAACAGGAGTTAGAGCTGGTTAGCAATGAAGCTAATCCTTGAGTTGCAGACAGTCTGAGTCGACGTTTGAACTATTGTAATCTCTGTAGAGGAAGAGACTAGATCGAGAGAAGGGCTCCCAACTGTGTGCGTGGAGTTTCCTGGAAAGATCTAAGGCTGCAGCTGTGTGCGCAGCATATTGTGTAATTCTATCATTTTCTGGTTAATATAAGATACTCCCGTGGACGTGGTTTTCCCCGTGGAGGTGGACTTCATATTTCTCGTTGTTATGATGCTGTTTTTGAAGTGATTTCCTGTTTTAGTTTACTACCTGCGTATACATGAATGTTGCATTATCTTTATGAGTATGTTGAGTAAGTTCTTGGAGCTTCCTTGGTAACTATAATCGTTAAGTGTCGAAGGAATCTGTAAGACGTTGTCGCTGCAGCGAGAGAGGAATGCGTTTCTGTGTCGGGCGCACAAGTGGAGAACAATATGTAGAGTATCGGCGCAAAGGATAATTGTTCCTAGCACAGGAGTGGAAATACCGTGCAGCTAAGCTGCTGAGCGGGAGTTTGAGCGCGATTGCGCTCAGGAGTCTGAAGAAGGGTCAGACATTCTGCTTCGAGGGATCGTCGAGGAAGAGAGAGCAGTCTCCGCGTCGCCTAGGTTAAGGAAAACTGATTCCTTAGCCCCCCATAGCCACTTCGGGTGAGACCTCGAGCTGCTACGCAGCTCGTTGCCGAGAGGGCCAGTGCGCCAAGGGGTTTTGTTGCTGCGCTTCATTAAAACCCGGGTCTGTCCAAAAAGTAGCCAACAAATGGTTCTGTTGCCTTACGACTTAGTACTGTGAGAATTGTCATTCCGACGACGTGAGATACTGCTGGAGCCAACAAATGGTTTCGTTGCCTTACGACTTCTTGATCAGTTCATTTCCGTTGCTTTGAACCCTGTTGGTGAGCCAACAAATGGTTCCGTCGCCGCGTGACTTGTTCCTGTGAGACTTACTATTTCCGCGACGTGTGAGATTGTTGTTGAGCCAACAAATGGTTCTGTTGCCTTGAGACTTGCTCAGCTAACAAATGTGTTACTGGAATCCTACAGATAAAGAAATTGAAGACTGGTTTGAGTTAAAGGCTAAAGAGTTCGTTGAACAAGAAAATAGAAGCTCTAGGCTCCAGACAGAAGACTGGTTGCAGAAGTATATTTATACTGACCTTCACGAAATTTTCTTTGTCACATTCGCACTTGAGTTGCATGCTTGGATAGCCAAGTTAGCAGATACTAGACCCATTGTGCATGTTGATCGTCCAGTCGCTTGGACACCTGAGCTAGTCAGTATTTTGAAGCGGGTAGATAATTCTATGTCCCGCGCAGTAGACTTTTGGTTGAATAGTCTGCTGGAAGGTTTCATCACTGAGTTTTCAGTAGATACAAGAAAGAGTTTCAGTGAAGCTGAGAGGAGTTTCTTCCAAGCACACAGAGGTAAGTTCTTAAATTCTTTGAACTTATGGATTAAAATGCTTCTGTATGAAAAAGCAAAACTATGCATAGCTTCAGATGAATAGCATAGACAAGTAATGTCCGTAGATTCTGATAGTGATCTTGAAGTTATTGGTTGCACTCGTAGTGGAAAATGGTATAAAGTAGGCCTTGACCAACATTCTTTTGAGTCTGGCCCAGAAGACAGTCAGGTTCCTAGAGCAAGCCACATAGAAAGACAAGGGAGTGCTCATATCCCTTATTACCCTTTTACACCGCAAAAGCCAGACGAAGCTCAATATAACCCCGCAGTAACACCTTCCAGTAGCCCACACGGTACTTCTAGTACCTCTGTACCACCTTTGTTTAACCATCCCGGAGGAACTGCTACAGCACCTCCACCTCAACCTAGCGCAAGAAGGATGGGTGATGACATGAAGCTACCAACTTTTAGAGGAACAGGGATAGATGACCCTGAGCAACACTGGTTCCTATGTGAAGCCATTTGGACAATTAAGAAAATTAATGATGATGCTGTTAAACTGGTTCAGTTAGCAACCACATTAAGAGAAAGAGCTTTAACTTGGTTCATGAAATACTCGGCAGCACAGAATAGAACACTTGCTGATGTCAGAAATGCTATGATTAGAGAATTCAAGAAACCTAAATCAGAATCACAGTGTATAACAGAGCTCAAAGACATAAAACAGTTACCTACAGAGTCAGTATGGGACTTTGACCAAAAGTTCAAAGCCTTGATAGATCAAGTAAGCTTTGAGTTTGCACCACAACAGCATAAGGAATGGTTCATTGCTGCGCTACTTCCACACATTAGACTTCCTATTATGCAACAGAATCTCACTACTCAGGAACAATCTCTAGAGATGGCTATGAAACTAGAAGCTTCACCAATTGCTGGAACAAGCAACGATGTTGCGCAGTTGCAAAACCAATTAGCAAACTTAACCTTGCAAGTGCATGATATTAAGAAAGGCAAGGATGTTAAGGAAGAAATTTGGTGTACAAAATGTAAAGCACAAGGTCATTCAAAGGACCATTGTCCCGTTTTCATAGAGTATATTGCAACTGGAGCACCTAACCCTTTACCACAGGCACAGGGGCCTTGGTGTGAAATATTTCGAACTAGAGGTCACAGACCATAGGAATGTCACTTATTACAGAAGTATGTGCAAACTCCTAAGAACTTATATTGTAATTTCTGTAAATCAGTAGGCCATGATGAGAACAACTGCAGAGAATATGACCTTATGATGGAAAGGAAACACGATGTTTATAGAGTACAATCAGAAGCACAAGGACCCACAGCAGGTCCACAGTATGACCAAACTCGCGACGGCCAAGCAGGAAATTATAGGGGCCGCGGACGCGCAACAAATTTTGGCCGCGGAAGAGGCCAGATCACTTGTTATAATTGTGGAGTGCAAGGTCATTTTGTAAGAGATTACCAAAACCCTACAACCCTTTACAGATATTGTAAATCTTATGATCATATCATTGAAGAATGCCCTCAGTTGATGGCTAAGATGCAAGCAAAGATGCCACAGGTCAACCAGAATATTCAATTGATTGGAGCAGAAAAAATGGAACTAGACCCTACAGTTAATATAGTGACGCGCAGTGGAAAAACCACTGGTGCGCCAGAATCAGGAACTGGGAAGCAAGCGACGCAATGGGTGCGCCGCGCTAATATTAAACCAGCCCCACTTAATCTGCAGAAGCAAAAAGAAGCATTCAAGCAGGCCCAAGAGTATTTTTCAGATCCGAGAGCTTCAAGTTCTGTCGCAACTCCGCATAAGGATATCAGATCGCAAGTTCTAAGACAAGACAACCTGGTACAAGAACAGGCCACTACATCCAGAAGGCCTGATGAAGAAGATGCACTAGGCAGTGTCCATACTTTTCTGAGGAACTGCTTAAAGTTGTTGCACAATGAAAAAGCAACTATGGAACTTCAACACCTATTGGATAAGTGTCAACAATCTGCTTCGACGAACACATCGCAGCGTGCTGTTCACCAGATTGGGAGTCACACTAGAACCGGAAAAGAGATGAGGCTCACAGCGCAGATTGGAGCATTTGAGATGGACGAAGTCATTTTAGATTTGGTCTTAGAAGTTAATGTTCTCACCATACAGACATGGGAACAGATTGGAAGCCCTCAACTTACAATATCTCCCATCCAGCTAAGACTCGCGAACCAGCAACGAGTCTCTCCATTGGGCAGATTACCCAATGTACCTATTGATATCGAGGGAGTAAGAAGTTCTGCAGACTTTGAAGTAATCAAAATTCTGGATGATAGTAGACCTTACCCAACACTTTTAGGTATAGACTGGGAATTTGATAATTTGGCTGTCATTAATTTGAAGAAAAGACAGATGACCTTTGAGGATGACCAGATTAGGGTCATTGCACCGCTTGATCCTATTCAAGGACCAAGGTATATAGAACCCATTCGGACAGAAGAAGAGGCGCGCCACATGGAAAGTTTGTATCAGATGACTGCTAGTCAGAGTGACTATGTCAATCCCACAACAGACGGCCATATCAACTGGCGATGTGATAGCTCGTGCACATCAGACTCAAACACAGGATTGGAAAACTGGCAGAATCGATTACATGAGGTTTCTGCAAGGCGTTGCGCCATGATGACTAAATCCATTCGATGGATTGTCACAGAATTGACTGACACTCCAATTTTTGATGGTTTAACTGAAGTAAGCGAATTCATACATACATATGAACAACAACTTCCAGAACAGCAGCGCATACAAGCATTGGATGTAGCACTGCGCGCTACACCCGCAAGATGGTGGGGTGCGCATAAAGAGAATATTCACACATGGCAAGACTGTCGCAGACTGATACTGCGCAGATTCCAGGACACTACAGCAGAAGTGTTGCGCAAATATGATGGACAGAGTGACCCCAGGTCACACATGGAAGCATGTATTCAGCAATGGTCAGATATTCCGAAGGATGAGTGGGTTCACCTATTCATCCACACATTGGACACAGTTCCAAGGAACTGGTATACTGAAACAGAATTGCGCAGAGGTACTATCAGTTGGCCTCTTATGATAGAAAGTTTTCAACTTACCTTCAGCTTTGAGTCAGAGCATCCAAGTATTGATCAGGCTCTGAAGTGTATTAAAAAGAAGGTATTTGAACCATGTCTATTACCAGAATATTCCCAACCGGATTGGGCTGTTCAGATAGAACATGCCCTGGAATGATATAATTTCACCGCTGAAGAAGAGGAGGATGGTCCTCGCAACATCAATATCCCAGAATTAGAAGGGACGCGCAATGTTGAAGGTCCTCAGCTTGATATCCCTGCCATTACAGAACACATCAAGCTCAAAAAGATTAACATTGGTACAGAAGCCGAACCTAAGTTTGCTTCTATATGAGACTATTGGGATGATGAAACTGTTGGGCATATTTCAGATTTATTACATGACTACCAGGATATCTTTCCTACCAAGTTCACAGAAATGAAAGGCATCCTAGGAGACTTAGGAGTGATGCGCATACCTCTGAAAGCAGACGCCAAGCCAGTAAAACAGCGCCCATACAGGTTGAACCCGCGCTATAAAGAAAAAGTTAAAGAAGAAATTGACAAGATCCTCGCAAAAGGTATTATTGAGCCAGTAGAGGAAAGTGATTGGATTAGTCCTATGGTTGTACAAGAGAAGAAGACAAAAGGTGAAATAAGAATTTGTGTGGACTTGCGCAAACTCAATGACGCATCAGCACATGATCCATTTCCTACTCCCTTTACAGACGAAGTGCTTGATAATGTTGGAGGACAAGAGGCTTACTCCTTCATTGATGGATTTTCGGGATACCATCAGATCAGAATCCATCCAGACGACCGCCATAAGACTACTTTTGCGACTGAATGGGGATCACTCCAGTATACGGTAATGCCCTTTGGTCTTAAAAACGCTCCTGCTATCTTCTCTAGAGTTGTTGTTGCTATTTTTAAAGAATTCATCCATAAGTTTTTAGAAGTCTATTTTGATGACCGGACTGTGTTTGGTTTACTAAAGAACCATATGGGGAACCTGCGAATGATGTTAGAAAAATGTAGATAGCATCAGATCTCCCTTAACTTGAAAAAATGTATCTTCTGTGCTCCTTTTGGTATTTTGTTGGGTCATATTGTATGCAGACAAGGACTCCTGATGGATCCTGCGAAGGTTGCCATCATTGCTAATTTACCTACGCCCAACTCAGTCAAACAATTGCGCACTACATTAGGACATACAGGATACTACAGAAAATTTATCAAAGGTTATGCAAAGATCACAGCACCTATGGAAAGATTGCTGAAAAAGGATTCGAAATTCCAATGGACAAAAGAATGCCAACATAGCTTGGATACACTTAAAGAAAAGATGATCAGTGCGCCAATTCTAGTTTTCCCAGACTGGAATAAACCCTTTCATGTTCATGTCGATGCTTCTTCCATAGCGTTGGGGATCGTGCTTACACAACCGAGAGAAGGAGGTATCGATCACCCCATTGCTTACTCTAGCAGAAAGCTGTCCACAGCCGAGAAAAACCACACTACTACGGAGAGAGAAGGACTAGCTATGGTGTACGTCCTACAGAAGTTTAGACACTACCTACTGGGCGCACATTTTAAAATGTATACTGACCATTCTGCTTTGAAATACTTGGTCAATAAGCCAGTGTTAGGGGGAAGAATTTGCAGATGGCTACTGCTCTTCCAAGAATATGATTTTCAGGTTATTGCAAAGCCAAGTAGATTGAATGCAGGACCTGACCACTTATCTAGGATCGATTCAGGGGAAGAACCTACAAATCTGGAGGACAATCTGCCTGATGCGCAGCTATTTTTTGTTCAAGCAGCAGATGAATATTATTCTGATATCCTTGAGTTTCTTAGTACCGGACAAGCACCAGTTGAGTTTACAATCCAGCAGAAGAAATAACTTGTTGTCAAAGCCGCAGACTTCACTTTGATAGTAGGTCAGCTCTATAAGTTGGGCCCCGACGAAGTCTTGCGCAGATGTATCTTACCGCATGAAAAGAACTCTATCATCGCAGAAGCACACTCAGGCACCGCAGGAGGCCATTTCGCAGGAAAGCCGACTGCTCAGAAGATCTTAGCCGCAGGTCTTTGGTGGCCGAAATTGCATAAGGATACTAAGGAATTCTGCAAATGTTGCGATGTGTGCCAACGAACAGGAAAACCTTCAAGAAGAGATGAAATGCCGCTAAGACCTCAGATAATACTGCGTGCTTTTGATAAATGGGCCATTGATTTTGTAGGTCCTATCAACCCACCAGGAAAGAGAACCGGCACAAGATACATCATTACAGCTACTGAATACCTCACTAGATGGGCTGAGGCTAAGCCAGTGAAGAACTGCGACGCTGCCACGGCCGTGCAGTTCATTTTTGAGAATATTATCACTAGATTTGGATGTCCACTGATTCTAATGAGTGATCAGGGTACACATTTCCTCAATGAGACTATAGAGGCCCTTACTGAAGAATTTCATATTAGTCACCATAAGAGTACACCATACCACCCTCAAGCTAATGGCACGGTGGAGGCATTCAATAAAATTCTTGAGAATGCCCTGACGAAGATCTGTAATCAACAAAGAGATGATTGGGACCTTAGAGTCACAGCTGTATTATGGGCTTACAGAACCACATGCAAGAAACTAACAGGCCACACACCTTTCAGTTTGGTGTATGGACAAGAAGCAGTTATGCCCATGGAATACATTGTTCCCAGTCTCAGAATTGCGCAAATTACAGAAATGGCAGATACGAATACCATGAGTGAAAGACTTTCACAATTGCTTGCCTTAGAGGAAGACAGACTTTTAGCCGGATTCCATCAACAGGTACAGAAGGAAAGACAGAAAGCTTGGCATGACAGGCATATTAAGAATAAAGTCTTTCAGGAACGAGACTTGGTACTCCTCTATGATAGTAAATTCATCAAGTTTCCAGGCAATTTTCGTGTACACTGGTTAGGCCCTTTTCAGGTGATAAAAATAACAGAAGGAGGATCAGTTCAGCTTGCGAAGCTGAATGGAGAAGTACTTCCTACAAAGATCAACAGGAGTCAGCTCAAGCTTTACCGCGACAGCCACTCCGCCCTGTCGACTTAAATAGCGGCTCAAAGAAGTGCAGATGTCCAGTGTAGTTGAAAGAGGCATCGCATTACCACAGTCTACACGGAAGTCGCGAGATACTCAATCTCTGGCTTCCCGTGCAGTTCCTTGAACCATCCGCGCATATCAGTAAAATTTTGTATGGAGCAACCCTATTTTGCGCTCTGACGAAGTTTTTCCCCGGGTCATTGAAATGTCACTCTTGCGGAGTTCCCTATGTCAATTTGCCGCTTGAGGAGTTCTCGTTGTGGACCCCTCTATGCACAGTTACCTAAGCTGAAATGACCCACCGAAAAATTCGAATTACAGCAGTTATGTAGCCGCATCTGAGAATAAATGAAGGATAAGCCCGCCATTTAAGTATATCCGCTCTGACAGATTCGGCTTGATCTCCGTAATATTTTCATTTAACTCATGCACCGAAAGCTTTAGCTTCTCCCGGAAGGCTGTCAGAGCCCGTCCATCACAATAAATGCAGCGCAAAGGCGAGGGGGATAGAGGGGTTGTCAAATCATGCAGAGTCACCTACAGCTAGTAGCCCCACTTGCCCGCATTTACTATCACCTTTGGCTATAAATACCCCACATTTGTATATTTTCGGGTTACTTTTCTCGAGTTGCATAGTCTTGTTTGAGAATCTAAGCTATTGTTTTCAGAGCCGAGTTGTGCAGAGTGTTTCCTTTGTTTTTAGTGTCCATATCCTACGCTATTCCGCCATTCCTATCCAAGTTCTTGTTGCCTATACCGGTTCATGACGGAGAACCTGTCAACTGAAGAAGTTGTTCGTCAATTCCTGCGCCGAGGCCTAGATTTCGGCATGACTACTCCGGTGACGGCCTTGACTTACGTACACCCTGGTTATAATGATCCCAGACAATCTCCGGGCACGAGAGCGTCTCAGCAACAGCCAGAAGAGCCCGTTCAAGAGCCGTTGGCCACCATGGTGAACTATATTCCGCCGCGTCCAGACGATGCACCAGAGGTGCATATTCCGAAGAATGCAAAGTATCCGCTTCTGTTACCTCCACTACCGGCTAGCGTGCGACAAGAAGGGTCCCTGCTTGGACACCTTCCACTGGTCAAATTCTCTGATTTCAACCTGGGAGACTATAAAACATATCCTCAGTTCGCGCTAGATCGATATCTGATGGTAGTTCATAATCCCACCAGAAAGGTTGATGAATTCATCCCAAAGGGATTCGCAGCAAACTTGGAGAAGCCGGGTTTGTTGAACCTGTTGAAGCTACCGCACTTCGGGCGTAGCAACGAAGTCAATGCAGTTGTGAAGACACTACTATCCTGTGTTCATGGAGGTTACCTTTGGCTGGGGAGGTCGATTGATTTCAATGTCGACTTAATCCATCGTATTATCGGCTTATCTAAAGCTGGTAAAGATCCCAATATTCATTTTGTGGGAAAAGACAAGGATAGAAAATTGGCTGCATAGCTGGTGCAGAAATACAACCTTACAAGAGGAGGTCGGGCTTATGACATCACTATAGTAGAAGACGAAGCACTTAGATTTACAGGAAGTCTGCTCCCAGGCAGACTTCTCACAAAGTGCAGACCGAAGGAAGTTACTGGAGCTGTCGTGGAACTCGCCATCGCAGCTGCGGAGGGAGAACAGTACAATTGGTCTCTCTTCCTTCTCAATTCTTTCTTGGAAGACTGCCGGAACATCCAAGACAACCCCAGTCAGTTGTTCCATTTTTCTTGGCTTTTAATTTTATGTGCTCTCATCGAGTGGAAGGAGCCCCCAAACACTCAGTTCCTTCCGCGCCGCGCAGGAGAACCTGCCGAAATCCGCTATGTTAACCTTTGGGAATCTACTAATCCCGCAAAGCGCAAGATGAACCGCGCTGTATTTTGTGAATACTACTATCTCCTCAAAGATACCATTCAGGAAATGCCGAGGCTAAGTGAGGAGACAGCGAAAATATATGAAGGAAAGTTGGCCTTTTCTGCCGACTTACATCAACTTTACCTCCGCCCCTGCGGCATTCAATAGGAATGGGCCGTAGGACTTTACAGGATGACCACCGAAGATGTTGAAGAAACTATCAAGTCTTGGTCGGATGAATGGAGGGAAGCTACTGACATCGCATCCGCAATTCCAACCGCCGCTGCGTAAGAGAAGGATAAGGGCAAGGAAGCCCCCGAGCAAAGAAGTGATGAAGGCTCGACAGAACCAGCAACCAAGAAACAAAAGGTGTTGCATCCCTCTGAGGCCATTCCCTCGGGGATCGACCAGTATTTGAAAGAGAAATTTCGTGAGCTGCGGACCACGCACGCTCACATCAGAAGTGCTCTAGACCTGCAGTTTGTGGAATTAAAAGGTCTCGCAGGAAGGATTGCGCAGACCCATGCGCCAGCATCTACTTCGCAGGTGCCACAAGTAACCACAAGTACTGAGCGAGTTGAAGTACTCGCAGAAAGGCATACTGTCGTACACATTCCGCCTACGAGCATGACACTTCCGGATCCTCTAGCTGCACTACAGGTAAGCGCAGTTGGGCCCGTTGAAATAAATTTGTCTTTAATTCCTATAGAGACTCTACAGCTAGTACATGAGAAAGTTTCTGTGGATTTGAGAGCTAGAGATCTCTCTACATTCCAGGAAAACCAACGACTGCAATTGCAGGAGATAGAGCTGAAGGCAAGCCATAAGAATATCTCCGAGAAGCTCACACTTTATGAGGCACAAGACATTGGCATAAGAAACGCAGTTGATGAAATTGCCCAGGAGTTGCCGGCTTGCGAGATTCAATCAGACCTCCCTCTGGTTGAGAAAGTTCAAATTATTGGAGGAAGGATGAAAACCCTCGAGCACGAAATAGTTGCTATGGATGAGGGCCATAGAACCCAGATCGCCGAGCTGGAAGCTCGTGTTGCTGCGCAGTCTACAGATGATAGGCAAGAACAATTTGAAGCGCTGAGCAGAGCTTCCACACAAATGAAAGATAAAACACAGGAAGCCGAGAACCTGATGACCCAAGCTATGGAGGCTTGGATGGAGCTTGAGAAGCTCCCTTTTAAAGTTGGTCTTTCGGAATAGGTACAAGCCGCAGAACAGTCCCTAACTGTTCTGAATGAAGAAGCTAAGGCCTTAGCAGGCTTAGCAAAAATGAGGAAAATGAGCGAAGTGCGCAGAGTGCAACAGCAACTGCACAAGCTCAGAACTGAATATGAGAAGCTCACCAACAGCATTCATCCATTTATGGATGAGTATGCTGACATCGTTGCCCAATTCGAGGCAAAGATCAAAGAAATTGCAGAATCTCAACAGGTGATTGATGGCATAACTAAAGAAGAAGCCACTACAGAAACGGTGTAGACAGCTGTGGAGTGTGTCGATGAATTGGACTCCGCTATTGCGTAGTGGAAGAAAACATTCACGGAGACCCAAGAAAAAGCAGATGCGCAAGTAAAGCGACCACACGCTAGTGTGAGTTGCTCGAGGGCGAGCCACAAGTAAGTGTTAGGGGCCTGTTGGAGCCTAGGCCGCAGCTATGATAAAAGCCGTGAATTTTGAGGAAAAAGCACAAGTGTGGAAGAGAAAGTGCTAAATTTTGAGTAAGCGCCAATTTTGGGGCAGAAGCAAACGGTGCGCAGTACGGTGCCAGATGGATAATCTCAGTGCAGATTACGGACCAGAAATCGCGGAGCTCGCGCGCACGTCAGAAGAGAATGAAGGTAGCTGAGTGGAAAGCCCGGCTACCACAATGAATGAAGCAATGGAGTAGAGGGCTCAGCTACCCTCATTAAGACTAAGTACATAAGTTATGGTTGCTCGGATCAAGGAGGAGCAACGGACCAAAGCATTGAAGGCGAAGGACAAGGCGCCCATACCCGCAAGCTGCGCCGGAAATCATGGAGCCTGCAGGAAGCGGTGACATGACTGCAAGCGATGCCTACAGTACACCTAGCCATGTCTGTGGTTAGGGTTTTTGGGGATTACTGCTGGGAAAGGCCCACAGTTTTGTAAAGGTGCGACCGCCATGGCCACCTATATATATGTGTAATTGTAAAGGTTAGATGTTAGTTAGTTAGATAGTTAAGCCTGTGAGTGAGCTAGCTAGATAGTAGATACTATATGTACGAAGGATTGATCGAGTTGATCATCCTCTGTTACGATCCTGTTGGTTGTTTTCTACCGTGTTGTTAGAAAACAAGAGTTAGAGCTGGTTAGCAGTGAATCTAATCCTTGAGTTGCAGATAGTCTGAGTCGACGTCTGAACTATTGTAATCTCTGTAGAGGAAGAGACTAGATCGAGAGAAGGGCTCCCAGCTGTGTGCGTGGAGTTTCCTGGAAAGATCTAAGGCTGCAGCTGTGTGCGCAGCATATTGTGTAATTCTATCATTTTCTGGTTAATATAAGATACTCCCGTGGATGTGGTTTTCCCCGTGGAGGTGGACTTCATATTTCTCGTTGTTATGATGCTGTGATTGAAGTGATTGCCTGTTTTAGTTTACTACCTGCGTATACATGAATGTTGCATTATCTTTATGAGTATGTTGAGTAAGTTCTTGGAGCTTCCTTGGTAACTATAATCGTTAAGTGTCGAAGGAATCTGTAAGACGCTGTCACCGCAGCGAGAGAGGAATGCGTTGCTGCGTCGGGCGCACAAGTGGAGAACGATACGTAGAGTATCGGCGCAGAGGATAATTGTTCCTAGCGCAGGAGTGGAAATACCGCGCAGCTAAGCTGCTGAGCGGGAGTTTGAGCGCGGTTGCGCTCAGGAGTCTGAAGAAGGGTCAGACATTCCGCTTCGAGGGATCGTCGAGGAAGAGAGAGCAGTCTCCGTGTCGCCTAGGTTAAGGAAACCTGATTCCTTAGCCCCCCATAGCCACTTCGGGTGAGACCTCGAGCTGCTGCGCAGCTCGTTGCCGAGAGGGCCAGTGCGCCAAGGGGTTTTGTTGCTGCGCTTCATTAAAACCCGGGTCTGTCCAAAAAGAAGCCAACAAGAAAGGGTAGACAAGTGGTTCCAAATAGAAAGAGAACCAAAATACTTCCAAGGAGGGTAAGAACAAGTGGAAAGGAAAAGGTAAGAAGACTATAGCCATGGCACATAAGAGCAAGGATCCAAAAAATCACTATAACCATTGTAGCATTGATGTGTTTAACTAACACATGCATTTCTAGAAGATGGAACACCTTCAGAAACCAGTCACACAAATAGATTATAGATCAACACACTGATGTTTTTGTGTGGTTAAAACCCTCAAAGAGGGAAAATATCCACAAACCTATCCAAATATATACTTGAGTAAATATACTATGCAAAAGAAAAATAAATGTTACAATGACTTTCTCGCAATCAATCATTGAGAAAATTGACCCTCCATGCTCTTTAAAATAGAGATCATGGATCAATCGGTTGCTAAGCCACATATCAATGACCATTAAGATCGAGGTGAGGATAAACTATTGTATCACTCTATGTTTAGAACATATCAAGATAGTCAGATTACATATGTACAAAATGCATACTAAAGAAACACACTTCACCTAAAGATACATTAGACCAAGTTGATCTTAACTAACTCCTAAGTGTCTTAATATCCTAACATCCCCCCTTAAGAAAAACTTGGGATATGATTGAAGGATTTACAAAAGTGACAATGTAGGATAATCAAGGAGGCATTAGAGACTATCCCCCCTTAATGACAAATTATTGAACTCCTAAAATAGATCGAAGTTTAGAAAACTTCACTTATGTAAGAGACTTTGTAAATATGTCTGCAACTTGATAATATATAGGGGGAAGTAGCACTTTGAAAACATGATTGTGAACAAGATTTCTTATGAAGTGCATATGTAGCTGTATGTGTTTGTTACAGTGATGTTAAATTAGATATTTGGTGATCTTGATGTCACTTTGATTGTCACCCCAAAGGGTAGTCATATGTTGTTGCTCAAATCCAAACTCTAAAAGGATATATCGAAGCCATAAGTCTTCCTAACTTGCATTAAATGTAGCTCTGTAATATGATTTTTCTAAAGAAAGAGCAAGAGCTTGTTGTTTCTTACAATCCCAAGTGATGGTTTTGGAACCAAGACTAAAAACATAACCTGCAATAGACTACCAATCCTTAGGTTTGTTGGTCCAATCTAAACCAGTGAATCCAATCAACAAAGGAGTCCCCCCTGAACTGTAATGAATCCCAAACTGAACTGTACCCCAGATATACTAAAGTACCCATTTTTATGATTTCCAATGGATTTCATGGGGCATTTGCATATACTAGGAAACAATACAAACAACAAAGGAAGTATTAAGACGATTATGAGTCAAGTATAAGAGATTAACAACTACCTAACGATACAAGGTGGAATCTACTTCGGGTGAAGCATAAGTGGAATTTTTTTTTACTCCAGACTAGAAGGAGATGGGGATGGTTTACAATATTCCATGTGAAATTGATTAAGAAGGTCAAAAGCATGGTTAGAATGAGAAATAAAGATTCCTTCTTTGGACTCGGAGGCCAAGAAAATAGTGCAAATATCCCATGTCTGTCATTTCAAGTTTCTTCTTAAGGATCGATTTCACATGGGTTAAAATGTTATGGTCACTACCAATAAGAATAAGGTCATCAACATAAAGAACAAGGATGATGAGATGGTTTCCATGTTTCTTGGTATAGACATTGGGGTTAGAATGGCATCTAGAAAAACCAATGTCAAGGAGAAATCTATCCATTTTGGCATACCAAGCTCGAGGAGATTGCTTAAGTCCATATACATATTTCTTAAGGTGGAAGAAAAGTATAGAGTCATTTTGAACATACCCAGGAGGTTGTTCCATGCAAATTTATTCTTGCAAATCCCCATGCAAGAAGGAAAAATTGACATCCATTATATGAAACTCCCATTTATGTGAAGTGGCAAGGGAAAGAACAAGGTGGATGGAGTTCATATTGGTGGCAGGGGGGGGAAGTTTTCATTGTAGTCAATTCCTTCAAATTGGGAAAATCCTTTGGAAGATAACCTTTCCTTAACTCTTTTAACACTTCCATAGGATGCATACTTAGCTCGATATACCCATTTATATCTGACAAGTTTTCTTCCTTTTGTTGGAATATTCACCAACAATGAGAGGGAAATGAATAAATATTGAGCACGTTTTACCATTTTTAACCTTGAGCACATCCTGTAACATTAACCATTAACAATTTCATTCATCATCACATAAATCATACACATTGCACAAGATTGTTTTACATGGAAACCGAAACAAGAGAAAACCACATAATGTTTTTCTTATATAATAACAAGATTACATTCAATTATTTTACCAGAACCAACTGGAAGGAACAACCCGCTCCCTGATTTCTATAGTTCCCACTAGAAGGAGGCTACAACCCCCTGGATTTACCAGTACCAACCCCCTGATTTTTCTGGCACCAACTAAAAGGAGGCACCAACTCCCTTTGTGAGCACAAACTCACACTTTTCGGGCACCAACCTAAATGAGACTTCCATATCCTATCCTTTCCCTATCCTGCCACCCTGTTTCTCCAATTCCAACTAGAAGGAAGCACCAAATCCATGAGATCACAGGAACCAACCTTCCTTAGCACCATACTACCACCTTGATATGAATAAGAGTATCAACATGTTACCATCACTATCATCGCCACTTTCAATGTCATTGTCTCTATCACTATCCATGTCATTGTCTTCATACTGTCACTATCTTCACACCGTCACTGTCTTCACACTGTCACTATCATTGTACTGTCATTGTCACTGGCATTGTTAGTGCCATTGCCTTCACACTGTCACTATCATTGTATTGTCATTGTCACTATCACTATCATTGTCACTATGACTTCCACTATCACTATCATTGTCATTGTCAACATGTCAACTAGTACATGCCTCAAATATACATGCAACTTCTTCCAATATAGTATTCAATTTTTCAACAAAACCTTCATAAAAAGAACCAAAACATGTCTTCCAAATCTACAGTAAAACATTCATGAAGAGGACCAAAACATATCTTCTAAATCTGAAATATAACCTTCATGAAGCAATCATCCATAGACTTCATTTGTTTCCTTCCTCGAACCCTTACCATCATCATCATATTCAAACCCTAAGTCTATTCCATCACCGTAATCTATGCCAATATCACCATGATATATGTCAAGATCATCACCATAATCTATGCTAGTATCACCATAATCTATGCAAATATCAACATGATCTATGTTGATTTAACCATGAGCTATGCAAATATCACCATGATTCGCCAAGAGAGAAACCCTAATACATATGTAAGATCCATGCATTTTCCAAGATCACGAGATGAAGAGAGAAACCCTAGTCATGCACCATGTCCTTCACCAAAATAAATCCTAGATAATTTCATCACATATCCCTTACAATAATCTTTCCAACAAACTAAGAAGTTTGTTATTCTTATACCGTATGAGAAATTTATGCAAGTTTTTTTCAAGATAAAGAATTAAGAAAAAAACCCTAGATCGTCCTTCAAACTCTTCATACAGTCCTCCTCTAATTTTTGCTCTACTCCTTGAAAGTGCACATGATAGAAGAAGAACTTGGATGATAAAAATGAAATTATCTAACTTGTAATTATACCTTTCCAATTTACTTTTTAAATCACTTTAGGGTAGGTCAACCCTAACTTATTATTATTTTTGTCTTCCACATTTTAGGGGCATCTTCAATGGGTCAATGACCATATGATGGCTTGATCAAGGGGCTTATTGACCACTTCATGATTATGTGGACATATCATCATTACTTTAGGAGCTTCTTTACACTTCACATGGCTATATGGACACATCATCATCACTTTAGGGGCTTCTTCATACTTCTCATCATCATGGTCTTGTGGACACATCATCATTGCTTTAGGGGCATCTTCAATGGATTTAGGGGCTTTCTCCATTTGTGTACCACTCAAAGTGGTCATGTGGAAAAAAACACATGTTATCTCATATCATGAGGGCCATGATTAACAACTATGCCATAAGGGAACCACTTTGGAGTTATATACACTTATGTCAAGGCTACTTCAAGACTCTTTAGGGTTTTTTCAAGAGGACACATCATTATTACTCTAGGGGATTATTCAAACAATATTCCTCTATTAATGCCATATCATTATCATCATTGCTACATCATCATTACCATTTCCATATTCCTCTATTACTGCCATATCATCATCATCATTGCTACATCATCATTACCATTGCCACATCATCATCATCAATGTCAACATCACTCAACAATCTCATAATATAATGATGTAAATGACAATGACATGGATATCTTAACCTTGCTGACATCAATGACAACTTTAATCAACACATTTAGGAAGAGGTACAAGATCCCAAGTATCATTTTCCATTAAGGAATGATATTTTTCATCCATAGCTACATCCCAATCTAGATGGCTTGAAGCTTCTACAAATGTATCTGGATCACGATTTTCTGGAATTTGAGCCAAAATATAAGAGGCTTGCTGGAATTGTGAACCTGTCCAATGATGATATCTGGGATCACCAACAATATCACCATTTTCTTCACTTGTTGTATGGAACCATAGAGGAAGTGGTTGTGCTAGTTCAATTGGAGGAAAATGACTAGGAAGAGGTGGATTTTCATCCTCACTGTCATTGACAAAAAAAGAAGTCAGAGTAGGAACACTATCAAGTAATTTGGGGGTAGAACATGGCATAAGCGTTGAAGATGGCTTTCATACCACAGATGGAACAAATTCCAAATTAGGATCATAGGCTGAGATATTTTCACCAAATTTAACATATCTTCTAATAATTATGTCATTGTATTTTGGTTGAAGAGTTCTTTAACCTTTTAAATCTTCAGAATATCCAACAAATATGCAAGTTTGTTTCACTCTTAGGATGCAATGCTTTCCATTTTTCATCCGGAATATGAGCCCATGAAAAGGAAAATTTTAGGGTCGAAATTTATCCCATGGGATATTTTTGGACCTTTTTTCCAAAAAAATATTCACCAATTTCCCCTTTTTCAAAAGTGATTTTCCCTGATTCCATAAGATAAAAAATTTCTACTCTACAAATCCCCAAAATTGTCCAAAAACTATATAAAGTCCTTAAAAACAAGGATAATTTTAGGGGCGAAATTTAGCCCATGGGCTATTTTTCCATGTTTTCTTCCAAAAAAAGATTCTCCAATTTGCATTTTTTGAAGCCCCATTTCACCCAATTTTGATGGGGTTAAATTTTTTCCGTCTAAAAATAGCCAAATTATTATATAAACTATATAAAATCCTTAGAAATTGAAATAATTTTATAAAAATATCGCCAAATATTTTATAGTTGACATTTTAAGAATTCGTAAGATTCGCCAAGGTTTATACACTTTTAAATAAGTATGGATCCTTAAAATTATCCTTGCTTAGAAATTTGAATATTTTTACAAAAAAATTAGCCAAACATTTTATGGTTTCAAATTTAAGAATTAGTAATATTCACCAAGGTTTCTACACTTTGAGAAAAATATGGATCCTCAAATGTTTTTGTAGCCTATGCTTCATTACCAAACACACAAAAGTGTCTAACATCTAGTTTCAAATGTTACTCCATGCTTCTTCTGATTTTATGTCTATTAGAGCCTTGGTAGGTATGTGATTAACAATGTAATTGACACAATTAATGGCTTCAATCCAAAATTGAAGACTTAATCCATTAGCTTGGAGCATACAATTAGTCATTGTTTTTTAATTTGCAATTCCCTCCTAGAAACACCATTTTGTTGTGGTGTGTATGGAACAATATTTTGCATATGAATTCCTCGTGCAGTGCAATAAGTAGTAAATTTTGTGTTTGCATATTTCTCTCCTTTATATGTTCTTAACTTTTGTATTTGATGTCTATATTATTTCTATACAAGGGCCTTGTAGGCCAAACATTTGTCAAAAATTTCACCCTTAATTTTTAATAAGTAAGCCCAAGTGCAATTGGAGATGTAATCAATGAAAGTTCATAAATACTTGAAGCCAAAGAAAGAAGTAGAAGGAAGCAGACCACACAAATCAATGTGAACAAGCTACAAGGGAGTCGAGGCATGTCAAGAGGCACATTTTTAAAACAATCCCGACTATGTTTTCCGAGAACACACATGGGACAATGACCATCTCTGCAATAGATGAGAGAAAGATCAACCACCATTTTTTGATTATATATTTACTACAATGAGCGATAGTTTAAATCACCAAATCACTCATGACAAAGTTTGTTTAAGTCATCGCTATGAGCAATAAAAAATGAGGGAAAAGGTGATGACCCAAATTTGTTGAATCTGTACAACCTAGTAATATCATCAACAATTCCAATAGCTAGGACATGCTTTTGATCTTTGAATTCCATTATTACAACTTGGTGAGGTGTAAATTTTAGTCTTACATTCACCAGAATGAGTGATTTGATAGACTAAAAACAAATTGTTGAAAATTTTTAGAACACATAATACACCATTGAACTAACCATCATCTAAATGAATTGTTCTATATCCTACAACATTAATATATCTATCATCACCAACAAATATTTTTTTGGTATTACATTCATTTAGACAAGAAAAAATGGCTTTATCCTTAGCCATATGATAAGATAACCCATAATCAATGAGCCACTCAATAGAATAAGACAAAGAATATGCATTGAAGGAAAACCAGAAGCACAAAGTGCATGTCCATGAGTTGTAGAGTTATAAGGTGAATCAAGGTTGATGTTGTGCTTCTTCATTGTAGCTTCCAAGGCTGCCATATTCTTGAAACAATTGAATTCCACATGATTATATTTCTCACAAAAATTGCAATGATGCTCAGTATTCTTACATTTGATTTGGTTCCTTTGTCATCATTGGAAGGATGAGTTGGTTGAGAGGGTTTGGGACCCTTTATTTTCTTATTATTATGAGGATGTTTATTCTTGGGATTCTTGGTTTTATTATTCTATTGTGCCACTAAGACTTTGCCACATGTATCAACATTATTGATTAATCGAATATGTAGATCTTATATTGCTCTCTAATCAAGAAATCACAAAAATATTCAAGAGTGGATTCTACATAGTTAGTCCCTAGATATTTTTTCATGGAGTAAAAGGTAGATAGAAAAACAAAATAAGTAAGACCAAGCTTGGAAAGAATAACATAAATACATTGTTTTTTCTGGATTAGATTTTTTGCATTCTTCAACTAAGGTTCTAAGCATTTTGAATTTAGATAGATAGTCTTGAATGCAAGAAAAGTCACTTGGATGTAAAGAAACCAACTCATTTTCAAGTTGTTGACCTCGAATCTCATTTTTTTTACCAAACATAGTTTCCATTTTTTCCCAATCCTTATATGGTTCATCAATTCCTTGAAGGTGGAATCGTAACTCATTAGAATTTGACATCTTTATTAATACATAGGATTCAACACATTTATTGGCTCATTTTATTTTCTTATCATCATCATCAGTGGGTTCAATTTATTTTCCCAAGGTAATCCTCTAATGTCCCCTACTTTGTGGGACATCCTCCATAAGGAATTTCCATGAGAAGTAGTTGGTATTGGTAAGTTAAATATCACATGGAGTGGCCATATTGAAATACATAGGTAATATGGATTCAAAATCATAAAATTATGGTCTAGATGCAAAGATATTGAAAACAAGGCAGTGAAAACATACTCCATATGCCAAAGTTATGCCCCTTTTGAAGAAAGGAATAAACAAGAGTCAAAGAGACATGTGGTAGGAAAATGTTGATCCACATAGTGTTGTGAGAAAAGAATACAATAACCCCGCCCACTAACTTTTCCTATAAGCTCACTTTTACAAATAAGTGACCTAGTTTTATAAAACAAGTGGGAACCATTGTCACAATAGTGTTACTTTATAACTTAAAGTTACATGAACTTTTGCAAAAGGTAACACAAATAAATATTTTAACCCAAGATCTCTTAGTTTTTAAAATAACTTTAAACCGAGTGAGCTAAGAAAAATATTTAGTAATACTAGGGAGGAGAATGGGGTTGTTGTTGTTGTTGACATCATCATCACTATCGTCGGCGTCGGTGTTGCCTTTTTTGTGGGAACCTACCCAAAAAACCTTGTCTTTTGGCCTACAAAACACTTTACACAAGAACACATAAAAAATTTAAAAAATAAAAATAAAAAAACCTAAAATGTCTCATATTTGAGGTTATTCCTTGGTTAGCGTACCTGAAAAATGTATTTTTTCTCATTGTTTTTGGTTTACTGAGTTCACACAAAGCGCACAAAAAAGAGAATGCACAATAAATAAAACTCCCAAAGGGTAAAAAACTAAAAACTAGGCTAAAATATGGAAAAAATGAGATTTTTTTTTTTTTAAATGTGAATTGTAAACAATATACCTATGGGTTGGGAAAATGGACACCTTTTTCTGTGAAACCAAAAATCGTTTCCAACTAAAAGTAGTGCTTTGATTGAAAATGAACACCTATCTCAGCCCAAAAATTCATAGAAATATCATAAACCAGATATCCTTTGATGCATATGGCAACTTCGATTCAAGATCTCGATCACTAACATAAGCGAAACTTAATAAGAGCTATGACGCCATGTTCAACTAGCAGAGAATTGTTGTGGACAAAAAATGCACAAGGGTGCATGCCTCCACTTGGTAAGGGGCTAAGCCTTGTAGGTTGCAACAAGGCCTCAGTCCTTGGAGCCCCTTGGGGGTGAGTGAGTTCTCCAAATGATCCTATAAGTGGTTGTTAGTGGAATTTAAATAAAATAAAGATAAATAAATAAAATATAATAAAGGAAATGGGGGAAGAATGCAACTCAAACAACCAAATGTATGCAAAACCACTTTGTATTGCCCAATGGTCAAGCATGTATGAAACCAAGGAGGTGTAGGATTCAAGGGAATCCAACAATCTCCCTTAGGGAGGTCCTTCTTGTCCAAACTATATGCTAAGTGGGTGAGAGAATAATGGAGAGAAACTCTTGCCCCTTGGAGGAAGGTGGCAAGGGAGATTTGGACTGCTTACAAAGGAAGGAAGAGGTGAGCTATGAGGAAGCTATAACACAAATCCAATAGCATAAATTTTCTTTTCTTTCTCTCTACAAGATGCATGCCAATGACCTCCTTTTATAGGCCAAGAGGTGGCCAAGAAACAACTAGATTCAAATGTGAACCCATAAACTCCATGAACTAGTTCCAAGGTACACCAAGGGGGCTATTTAATGCCACCAAGTGTGTGATGATCCAAATTCGGATTGTTGGAGGTAATGGGGATTTGAAGAGCCTTCATTGCGCCATAGGAAGTAGGTGGTCCCACCATTTTGACAACCGCGTGGTTATCGAAGTAAAAGTAGTATGAGTATCGTGCAGGCACTGAACTGATAACATGCGCTATAGAGCACATTAATAATGGTTCAACCGCGTGACCTATTTTTCTGACTATTTTTGGGCACTTTTGGACTCTTGTTTCCTTTTGGATTTATTGAGGATGCCTTTGGTGAATTGCATTCTTTATGTTGATGACACCTTACTGCAAGAATCACTGAAATATCACATATATGTGAGATTTAGGCGTTAACAAGGATATTCTAAAAGACCAAATTCCCTCAAAGACCACTCACACAAACAAATCAACGGGGAAAATTTTAAGGATCCATAATTTTTTTAAAGTGTAGAAACATTGGTGAATATGACTAATTCTTAAATTTCCAACCATAAAATGTTGGGTGATATTTTTCTAAAAATATTCAAATTTATAAGTGTTTTATATAGTTTCTAGAAAATTTTGACGTTTTTTAGAGATTTGTTTTTGTATCCCATTGATTTTGGGCAAACCAATTTAGAAAAAAAATGGAAATTGGCGAATCATTATTTGGAAAAAAGGGTCCAAAATTAGCCCATGGGCTAAATATCTCCCCTAAAATTTTCCCTACAAATCACAGAACAACACATTGATATTTTTACGTAGTTAAACCCTCAAAGAGGGAAACACTACTTGCCCCTAACCAAATAGCTACTTGAGGAAATATATTATGAAAAAGAAAAATAAATGTTACAATGAGTTTCTCACAATTGGTCATCGAGCAAATGACCCTCCATGTTGTTTAAATAGAGATCATGGACCAATCGGGTGCTAAGACACATATCAATGGTCGTTAATATTGAGGTGAGGATGAACCCTCAGATCACTCTATCTAGAACATATTGTTATCATTGGATTACATATGTACAAATGCATACTAAAGAAACACACTTTACCTAAATATACAGTATACCAAGTTTATCTTAACTAAATCCTAAGTGTATTAATATCCAAACATGATGGTGACACTAAAGAAAAGTGTTGAAAGCTACATCCAGAGTTGAACCCTAAGAACCGAAAGAAGGATTCTAAGAAGAAGAACCTTCTAACTAGTGATTCAAGCAAAAAGGTGGAGAGAAACTCAAATGTGGATGAGCATACTGATCACCAGGTTCTCTAGTACTTACAGGCCTAGATTAAGCTACATAAAACATGATAGTACAAGTGGATGGGATTTTTACAACAATTCCATCTAATCATCAACTATAAGACATGAAGTACAGCAAGTTGGCATACATGCTCTCAAGGACACCTACAACCAATATCGCAACTTTGGGTACTCTCATGCATATGGATCCTTTCACCCATGATGCATACAAGGAGGAATACACATAGGATGAGTACTTCAAGGAGGTATTTCAGCAACTACAAGGCCAATTCCATGTAGAAGAAGGTGACAACGAGGTTCAATATCATCTCTAAGATGGGTCACTCTACAAGCTCAAAAGGTTATGTGTTCCTAAAGGTGAATTATTGGAACTCATCAAATAGGTTCACACCTCCAAAATTGCAGGGCATTTTAGTGTTGGGAAGATGGTTTCAAAATTACAAAGGTATGTTTATTGGCCTAGAATGCAAGAAGATGTAGCATGGTTTATTAAAGGATGTGTACTTTGTTGTACAATCAAGCCTGGTAATATGAAGCAAGGTCTTTACCATCCCTTACCTATTCCTATGAGGCCATGGGAGAGCATCTCCATGTATTTTGTGGGTGGTAGTCCGACCACTAGGAAGGGACATGACTATTTATTTGTGGTAGGTAGCAAATTCAACAATATTGCATTCTTATGCCTTGTAACAAAACCATGAAATGATAAGAAGCAACAAATATATTCTTTGAGTAGTTTTGGGTGAATTTTGGGATACCAGGGAGCATCATCTTAGTTCCTTTTGGACTACACTTTGGGAGAAGATGGACACTAAGTTGAAGAGATATAAAACATTCCATACACAGATAGATGGGAAGAAAGAAGTAGTCAATAGGACTTTGGTGCAACTTTTGAGGGGTTATAGTTAGAAGCATCCAAAGACTTGGGATGAAAATATGATCTACAACCATCACTCTTATAATAGAGAAATCCACACTTCCATTGGTAATCCCATTTTGAAACTTGTTTTGGATATCTTCCACCTTCACCTCTAGATGGTTTTTATGGATAGCAAGGGGGTGAGGGAAGATACCACCGGTGAAGCATTAAGAGTTGAAAAATGCATTGATAAGATGAAGAAAATCCATAATTTTGCGAGTACATGATACATTGAAGAATTCATAGGAAGAGTATAAGGAAAGACATGGCCAACATAGGGTTGAGAAAACATTCATGGTGGGAGATGGAGTTTGGTTGCACTTGAAGAAGGAAAGTCTACAAGTGTAACAACCCAGTTTGACACCATAATGTAATTTGTATATTATTGAAGTAAAAGGGATAAGAAGCCATAAACAAATGGTTTGGGTGACCAATACTATGTACATTATTTATATTAATATAAAATATTTAAATGGTTGCAGAGGGAGAAGGAGAAAGAAGAGATGGGGGGCTATTATTCCAGAAGTAGGGAAGTGTTAGTAGGACTTAGCTTATCTTCCTAGCATTAG
Organism: Larix kaempferi; assembly: GCA_027924585.1. Taxonomy (NCBI): domain Eukaryota; kingdom Viridiplantae; phylum Streptophyta; class Pinopsida; order Pinales; family Pinaceae; genus Larix; species Larix kaempferi. The sequence continues at coordinate 9,693,098 of BSBM01000557.1, read as the reverse complement.
CTATTTAAACCAAGTTATTAAACCTTGATTGAGAGCCATGATTTAATTAAAGCATTGTTTTAATCATCTTAAGAAAGGGATTAAAAGGGGAAATTGGTTCCATGTGGATGGGCCACATGGCAATTTAAGCTATGCTTATAAAAGGGATAATTTGAGCTTGATAGGGGTTGGTTCCTTCATGTACTTCCACCATTGGAATTGTTATCATCTTCCTTGCTATCCTTTTGGAACTATAGAGCATAGTAACTGTGATAGAGACGCAGGAAGCCATTGTTGGAAATGAATTATGTGTGCCTTTAACTCAAGTAGACTGGAGTGAGAGAGGAACCTGGCCTACAACTTGTTCCTTGGAGTCCCAATTCGGAAAATTCTTGTCCAACCTAGGTTGGATCACTAGAAGTTAAATGGAGGCTTCCCTAGGGACTATTAGATCATATAAGGCATCTTTTTCCTAGCATTTTGCAGGTTGATGGGGAAGGAGAATTGAGGATTGGGACAATTGTGGGGGGTGGGGGGTTCAGCACCAGTGGGTTGCATGAGATGTTTAGTTGTGTAGAAGCTATTGGAAAACACTTATCCCTTGTGGATTTATATACCCAGCATGGGGGTATTCTTTCAAAGTAAGTTTTGGCTTGACAATGCTTATGGCTAGGAGGAACATCCTTCTCCTGCAGCCAGTTGGAGAACAATTTCTTTAAAGATAATTATCTATATGATCATGAATTCCATGGTTTAATTATGTGCTTCCATGCTATTTAATTAATTGTTTATGAATGTTGAAATGCATGGAATTAATCGATATGTCATATGTGTTTGTTCATGCATGAATTTCTTGTAATTATAATATATGCTTATGTTATGTGTAATTTGGACCACCAATTATGGTTTTAAATTCCACTATGTAATTGAAAGTATTGAATAAAAATGAAATTGGATATCATTCAGTAATTCGGGTATGTGATCTGAGTTCCCATTGGTTTAAATGGTGGTATGAGGTTGTCAGGTACCTTACAACAAGGCCATGGTAAGAATATTTAGGAATTATGACATGGTCCTTTTGAAGTGTTAGAGAGGGTAGGATTTAATGCATACAAACTCATTCTACCCCCATATATGTGTATTTAATCAGTAGTGAATGTGAAAAATATAATCAAACTCTATGAAATTTCCATGTTGGACCAGGAACCTGAGTAGGTCTTACCTTTTGTAGAGGACTTAGAACCAGAGGTTTAGGAAGAGTTAGAAGAAGACATAGTTTTGTATAAGAATTCCAAGACAACCAAGTGAATATAGTATGAAATTTGGCAAGTGGGGTGGAAAGGAAAACTTCCAGTCAAGCTTAAATGGCATTATAAGGAGAAGGTAGAGGAAAAATTCCTCACCTCATTCAGTAAAATATTTTGGGGATCAAAATCCTCCCAAAATGGGGAGGTGTAATCCAAAATGGATCAATATATAATGTTTCATCTATTTTAGTGTTTTCTAGGTGGAAAGATTGGATGAATTGGCTTGTAAGTCCCATTTTAGGGGTACGTCTCACTTTGTAGATTTGGGGTTCAGGACCTTCGAAGGAATATTTGAGTGCTTAAATGAGGTTGTTTTGGTTCAAAAGTTTAATTTTTTGTGTCTTACCCCTTCCACTATTCTACACTCCAAGACCTTTCCAATGGTGCAAGAATCGCCTCAATCAGAGTTTGTATGAGGAAGTTATGCCTCCCACAAATTGAACTGTCTAATTGACCACCATGGTACCGAGTGGATTCCATATTAGCTTTAACTTATCACACATATGGAGCTAGTCACATATGTAATTTCAAGAACATTCTAAAATTTCCAAAAACCAAACACTGATCAAGATTTGATTCATGCAAAAACCCTAGAACTAACCCTCGACAACTATCAGGATATGTTAAATACTGTGATGTTAGGAAAAGAAGGGATTCCATTCTTATGGTTTTATTGTGTTTCTCCATAGTTGAGAAATAACATAGGAGTAGATATTAGAGCATAACAGAGGAAGTCCTAGGTAAATCCTATAGTATCCATTTTGGCGATAGATTCATAGGTAAATCCATAGAGAGTACCACTTTCTTTATATTTGCACTGCATAATGGAGAAGAAAAGAGAAAGGCATAGTCCTCATTTCTAGATGGGTTTTTCCCCATAGTGGATTTCCCCATTGTAAATATTTTGTTGTTTATATGCATTGTGTATTTCTTTGCTCTGGGTATTTTTTTTTCATTTCAAGTTTATTTATCATTCAATGGAAATACGTTAATAAACATAACTAAGATGTAAGATCCATTGTGACGAAATTTTCCAGTGGAATATCCTTGGAAGTTTATGGATAAGAATGTGGCTCTGAATTTAAAATTTATAGAAGGAAATTCGCCTCATGTGGCCTGATAGCGTTTTCTCAAGGGTGGCATATGTCAAATAAAGAGACAACTTAACATAGTTCATAATACTGGGAGGAACATCCTGCGCTTGCAACTAGTTGGAGGGAAATTAATAAGATAAGTGCCAAGTGTGTTTGAATTCCATGGAATATATTTTTTGTTATTTGCTCGTTCAATTATTGCAATTGGATTGTTTATGTGTTTGAATTATTGAGCATGGTTTGAATGCATTCATGGTAGAAAAAATCCAATAAAATAGAATGGGTATTTTAAATAATTTATAGTTATATTTATAAGTATACTTATATTGTAAAATTTATGGATTAGCTATCAAAATAATTGAAATATGAAATTTGGAATCACTGGCAGAACTTGTGTGTGGAATTGGGTACCTCGTGGTCTCTACAGTGTACATAGGGCCCATGTTTAGGCTTAGGATTGAAATATTTCTTAACATAATAAATCAAGACAGTAATAAGGGTTTATATATCTTCTAGGAATGAAAAAATATATATCAATAAAATAAAAAATTCAACCCACATTGAAAAGGATAATTGAGCTACTTAGTTATAAAAAACCCTTCATTCTAGGGGAAAACACAAATGCTATGCTCTTGTAAATCCAAAGGGTTCATTCATGCCTTGAGGTACATGGGTCTTATTAGTAATATGTGACAATATATTCATAATCATTAAAAGTGGCCCTCATTATTCCGGCCAATAAAATTATTTTTAAGATCATGTTTTCGGCTAAAAGTTGATTTTCGTTAAATTTAACGGCCGACAAAACGAAAAACAACTTTCAGCCGAAAAGTTTTTAGTTTTTTACCGAACTACTTTTCAGCTGAAAACCTATGAATTTTCAAGAACCAATCGAGGCATCATTTTCCTTCATCTTTATCCAACTTCAGAAGGTGCATGTTTAATATTGAAAATATACTTTCGAAACAGATGCAATTACTTTTGTTATTGAACTTACTTTCCATATGAACAAATTTTGTTGAAATTGGTTGTGAACTACTAATTTTAATTAATATTTTTTTAACATGTGTCTATATTTTTTTAATTTCTATTAAAATGTAGTGAAATGTAAAATTGATAACTTCATAAAAATAGAATGAAAAAAATTGAAAAAATTATGGGACGGATCATGAGAGTGTCTACTTCAAAATGACACTTTCATATTTATTATTTTTAAGTGGAAATTGGGGAAGATGTTGAGTCTTCGTAAACATGTTTATATTCTGCAATTTTTTCACTTTGATCCAATTCAACGGTAGATAAATAATTAGTATATTTGCATGTTGGATACAAAATTATAGCCATATGTTAATATACTACGTCTAAATTGTCATAGCATTTTTTTTACTAAACAAAACTTTAACAATGAATAAATGAGAGTCTTCAAACATGATTTTTTTTTCATTTATAAGAACGTATTGTAAACATTTTCTAAATTGACATATCAAATCTCCAAAAAAAAATCTGGAAAAATAATGAATAGAAAGCTAACAAAATTATTCACAAGTTTTGTTTTCACTAAAAAGTGAAATTCTAAACACAAAAATAATTTTGGTTTGCTAGAACTTGAAAAACTTGTGAAAACCATATTTATTTTCTCAACCCCGCTCTCCCTGGCCTAAAATAGACACCCACATTCATGATTTTACCCAATAAGAATCATTTAGTCAGAATATGAGTATGAAAACAATAATAATTGTGTGTCTCCCAATCTTCTTTATAAAAATATCTTAATGATAAATACAGTATGAGCATTGCCATAAAGTATCACAACATGTGTTTTTCCCCACAACAAAAAAACACTTTGTAATATTGATTGGAGTAATATCAATTGTGACTTCATCTATTTTATATTTACCTTATGGTGCACTTTTAGGGTGAGGATCTCTACAGAATTTGGTTGTACTATCATATTTTAGAGTCATTTGTGCTTATCTAAACATTAATTACATTTTTGGGTGTAGAGTTAGCCACGACATGCTCTCAAAAAATCATTATGATGGTGATTGCTTCCTCTCAATACCATAGAGGTTGAATTCAATTCAATAAGACTCGTATTAAGTGCATAAATGATGGATAATTTTCATGCAATCCTTGGACTATTAATCAAACCCTAGAAAATCCTATTTGCATAAATGATGGATAATTTTCATGCAATCCTTGCACTATTAATCAAACCCTGGAAAATCCAATATTGCTTCTCTCTACTACCTCCTTTTAGTGATAAATATTGGACGTGCAAATGCAAATATGTATATAAAGGTTATATCCCTTAGTTTCTATATTATTATTATTAATGAATCTTATTTATACATTAATCCAATTCCACAATTTCACATCTTTCATTTTCATAGTGGACTTTACAAAATGTTTTCTAAAGGACTTTATTTAAGGTGATTTTTTTTTCTAATCGAATTTTTTAAGATGATTTTTTTCTATGGGTCTTTTTTAAGGTGATTTTTTTCTCCAAGAAAAAGAATTTTAATGTGGTTTCTCAAAGGTTCAAAGATGTTTTATTTTAAGTTCAAAGGCTCAAAGACATTTTATTTTAAGTTCAAAGGCTCAAAGGAAATTTCTTTTAAGGTGTTTTGTCAAAGACTCAAAGGCAATTTCTTTTAAAGGTTGTTTCTCAAAGGCTCAAAAGCAATTTCTTTTAAGATAATTTTTTATCTCAAATATAATTTTTTTTTTATGGGAATATTTCTTATCAATTTATTTTATAGTAAAAAATATCTTAAAGAAATTATTTTATGGTGAAATTATTTTTAAATATTTTGTTATCAATTTGTTTTCCGAGGTCGAGATTTTCTTATCCAATTTCTTATATGGCGAAGGTTCTCTTGGTGAAATTCTTCTGAAGTGAAGGCTCTTGCAAGTATTTTAAGGTGATATTATGAACTTATATTTTTATTTATTTTAAGGTAAATTTCTTTTAAACTAGATATAATTTCAACATTTCACAAATTATTCATTTTTAAATGACTTACAAATTATTTTTGTCTGAAATTTTTATTTTTTAGTTATAAGATGTTGATTTTTTAAAAATCTATATAGATTGAACAATCATGGGAAATAAAATATAACACCCAAAACACTGATCGCACTCGAGATGATGTTGTTCATAATGAAAAGCAAAGACTCTACCATAATAAAAGACGAAAGTTTACATATACTGGAGAGATATTTGTTGAAGATGCAAATAGAGATTTGCACCATAATGTTGATGAAATGAATATTGAAAATCAAGTTCAAGAAAAGGAAATCAAACCCATAATGTATATATATATATTATACATTTTTTAAATCCAATAAACTATTTTTTATAATAAATTGTAATTTTGAAAATACTTCATAACAAATAGATAGATAATTGTCTCATAATGTCAATCAAGATGTTGAAGATGTTGTTGAAACCCATAATGAAGCAAAAATTGGTTCAAGCATAGGTATGTTCATGTGTGTGTGTGTAAATTTCAGTAGATTTAATTTAATTTATGATTGAATTTTGTTTTTTAATACCAATTAATAAATGTGAAATTTATATTATATTCTTATGTTTCTAATTTAGTATATACGTTATGCTAAATTTAATTTAATATATAGGTATTTTTGGCATTCATGATGAAATATTGCGAAACAATAATCATGAGAAATTCAGGGACAAAATACCCAACCACATTGTACGATATCATGCTCAATGGATTTATGAAAATTTTCTTCAAAAATAATCAGCAATGGCACAGCTTAAATTTTGAGATGTTTGTTAGTGTCCAAAAAGTTAAAAGATGCTACATCATTATTGGGTATTCAAAAGGCGATAAAAGATTCAAAGGTGAAACAAAATGTGTTTGAAAATATAACCAGTCCAATAAAAACATTTGGAAGATCCAAACTAAAAGATACTAGCGTTGCACATAGAGTAGTTCAAAAAACAATTATTTCAGCTAGTACTAGACAAAAATGTTTTAAAACAAAATTGGAAAAAACAACAGAACCTTGAGAAAAAAATTATACAAATGTAACAAATTCCAATTGCAAATAGATGAAAATGATAAACTTGCTTGTTGGGAAATTATTTCTAGGAAACCTTCCAAATATAGACTGGGAGAAAGTATCAAATCTATGGTACATGAATATTGGCTGACGAATTCTCGAGTTTCACCAAATGAAAGGGATGTGATATGAAAAAGAGTATCACAAAATGAATACGAAACCCATGCAAACAATATATTGGAAATGACACAAATACATTTGTTCAATAAATTCAAAGAGGACCACCATAAAATCAGCATGTCAATTAATAGAATTCATATGCATATCTAATGTGTTATGATTTGACCCGCCTTAATCATGGAATAGTACAATCCCTTTAAAAATGTGGAATGGCTAGAAAATTTTCAAGTTTGGATTGTAACAATTAGACGTATTGAGAATAACTCGGGAAATGAAACATTTTGATTTAGATTAAAATTGTCATGCATATTCCATAATTGACTAATCTACTATGTTATGATTTGACCTATCATAATCATGAAAGAGTACATTGGATTTGTTCTATCTTCATTGGATATGTAGTGTGAAAACCACACATTGTGATTTTCAAAGGATTAATGTATTGTTGATTTCTAATGTGCGTTGTTGATTGTTGGATTAATGACTTACCTCTATTGAAACATTTTTTCCATACTTTGTTTGGTTGTATTCAATTATGGTAGATAATTATGTGTATTTAATTTTTTACTTGAATATGTATTGTAATAGTTGTTACATGTCATGTAATTTATACTGTGTCAATTTGTTGAGCAAAACTTTTGATTTGAATCCCATATGTCTGAAAGGACATTTAAAGGATGTGATAACGATAGTGAACCCTCCACTACCTCCCTGAATCTTCTTTTTACCTTTAGTTGTCAATAGTATTATATTGAATTTTTTTTTAAAATAAAACGATTTTATTTAAAGTATCTTCCATATGTTTGTGATCTTGCCACACCACCCTAAAAATATTACCTCATCCTACAACTGTTTAGATACCTTTACAAAATGATTTTTGAATTATTATGTACAAGTCATATGCATATATAATGTGATATGATTTGACCTATCTTAATCATGGAATAGGACAATCCCTTCAATAATGTGGAATGTCTAGAAAATTTTCAAGTTTGAATTGTAGCAATTAGGCCTATTGAGAATAACTTGTGAAATTTTTTTTTTATTTAGATTAAAATTGTCATGCATATTTAAATAATTTACTTGATAATCTATTTTGTTATGATTTGACCTATCTTAATCATGAAAGAGTACATTGGAGTGTTGGGAATACTGAGAGAGGGGGTGAATCAGTATTGAGCACTTTTTACCATTTCAAACAGTAATTATATCATGTAAACATTAACCATTAACAATGTCATTCATAATCACATAAACCATACATAGTTCACAAGATATTTACCATCAAACTGGAGAAAACCACGGAAATCTTTTCTTATATAATAACAAGATCAACTTCTAATATTCTCCAACACCGACTGGAAGGAGGCACCTACCCCCTAATTTACAAGAACCAACCTGAAGGAAGATCCAACTCCCTGATTTACTAGCACCAGATGGAAGGAAGTTACAAATCCCCATCTTTTCCCTATCCTACCACCTTGATATGAATAAGAAGATCAATATGCCAGTGTCATTGTCACAACCTGTACCTGTATCACTATATCTGTCAATATGTACTTGTATAAATTCCTTGGTAAACCTATACATGTACCACTATATATGTCAACTTGTATAACTTCATCCCTACCTCTATCAACCTATCACAATCACTATCCTTGTAACAATGCCCCAAATACTGTCTCTGCAACCTGTATCTCTATCTCTATCAACATGTACCTGTATATCTATCTCTATACTTGTACCACTATCCCTTTCACAATCACTGTATCTTTATCTGAATGCCACAATCACTGACTCTGACACAATGCCACTATTAATGTCACAATGCCACAATCACTGTCACATTGTCTCAATATCTCTCACAATATATTGACCTGTACATGCCTCGAATCTATACCTAGAAACAACCATCCATCGATTTCGTTTGCATCCTCAACTTTTACATCATAGACATTTTCAAAACATTGAACATTCCAAGAGATTAGCCATATTCCAAAACATAACCATGGACTATGCCAAGATAACCACTATGATCTATTCCAATACCATCATACAATATTCCAGATAATAATCAAGATCTATGCCAATATCAGCATACAATATGCCAAGGTATCATCAATATCTATCCAAATATAACCATCATCATAGCCTCCATAACATATTCAATTACTTCAATTACCATACCAAGATAAAATATGAACTCTATTCATGAGAGACTATAATGTACCAACTAGGATTAAACCACTTATACTATGAAACGAGAACTATATACAAAGAATGAGAACTCTAACCACAAAACCTCATATTTTTGTGTTAAAAACATCAAAAAAACCCTTAAATTGAAAATAAGTGATACTGGTAGCGCCATGTTTCGTTTCAGGGCTAAAATTTCAACTTTTTGGTAACCATGGGAAGCGTAGTTGAAATCGAAACCCTAAATCAACCCCCAAATTAAAAAGTGGCTCTCCTAGAATCTCCTAGAATCACCCTCATATTTATTCAGGGTTAAAATCGCATATTGTGTAAAACCTTGTTTGAACAATCTGTGCCATTGAAATCAAAACCCTAAAATCACCCCCAAAATTGTAAAGGGGTGCCACCAATGTCACCTTTTTTTTTCGTTAGAGTGCAATTACATAACTTCAAGACCATTACCTAAAAAATTTAATTTGTTTTTATTTAATCTCTATTAAAACCTAAATAAACAAATTTTGAAAAAAAAATTGATATAAATATTTAAAAAAACGCAAAAAAATAAAGAAAACACACAATTAAAATAGTTGAAAACAAAACAAAATAGAAAAAAAAAACACTTTAAAAACAATATTTAGAAAAACCAATTTAAACAAACCCCCCAAAAAAACATATAAAACAATATTTTTAATTTTTTAATTTTTATAAACAATGCAAAAATAACATTATATAAAAAACATTAAACTTACACATATTATTAAATCATATTATTAATTTTATTAAACATATTCAAACTCTTTAAAATATTACAAAACACCAACAAAAAAATTAAATAAAAAATAAAACTCTAAAAAACTAAACATTAAATAATAAAAAACCAAGAAAAACCAAAAAAGTCAAAACTCAAATAACCAAACTCTCAAAAAACCTAAAGAATAAATGATAAAAAAACAAAAAATCCAAACTAAAATATAAAACTAAGTCCCTAAAGTAGTATGCGAATTAAAGGGTTGAGGAATGGGTGTGGGTAGTTTAATGTGAAGGTTTGTAGGATCGGGTAGTTTAGGGGAGTGGGTTTGGTTAGGTGGAGTGGGGTGGGAAGAGAGCGTAGAGTGGGGCAGTGTAGATAGATTAGGGGAGTGGAGTAGGGTAGGTGGACTGGAGTGGTAAGTGGGGTGGAGTGGTAGGTGGAGGGGAGGGCGGAGGTTTAGTGGAGTGGAGTGGAGATGAGGGCGAAGGTTTAGCGGTGGCGGAGGGGGGAGAGGATGAGCGTATCGCGCCTCCCATCCTCCCTTCCCGTTTTAATTTTCCAATACTATATTGTATTTTTTTATTGTTTTTAGTAATTTTTTTTTAACCTTTTTATTTAGATTTTTAAGGTTTTGGTTTAGTTTTTTTAATGTTTTGGTTTTTTATTATTTAAATTTTAGCTTTTTATTATTTAATTTTCGTTTTTGTTAGTTTTTCTTTAGTTTTTTTTTTTCTAATTAATATGTTTTTTTAAAGGTTTATTATTATTATTTTTTTAATTTTAATATTTTCATAAAGTTTTATTTGTTAAATTTTTTATTTAAAAATAAAAAATAAACAAAATTAAAGAAAATGAAACTTCGTAAAGGAAATGAAACTTCGTAAAGGAAATGAATGCTATTTGGAACACTTATTTTCGAGTCGGAGATTGATTTTGGCTTATTCGTTGCAACGACGTCGTTGTTAAGGAAACAACGTCAATCAAGATGTAATTTTAGCCTTCGATTAAGAGTTGATTGCTACCAAAAACACCAATTTTTCAATTCATGGTCAATTTATGGTTTTTATTGCAAGAAAACTCTACGGGTTTCAAAAAAACTGTAAATTCAGCTCTGAAAAAAAAAGGGTGCTACCAGTAGCATCACTTTTTGAAATGAAGGTAAAAATAACAACTAAATGAAAATGTGTAATACTGGTATCACCCCTTTTTGAAATGGAGCTAAAAATAGCTACTAAAATTAGGAGAGAGAAAAATGAGAACTGTGTCGAGTTCTCATTTCATAGTATAAGTGGTTATTAGTGATACAAAAACTCTCTATTTCACATAATGAATTAAAACAATGCTTGGGGAAGCTAGATTGACTGAGGTTGGACAAGATCAAAAGATTTGGGTGGAAGGAAGGCTCTGATATTTGATGATACCTATGCACAATGTAATGATACTAGTGATGTTTCAATAGAAACAAATCTACAATCTACTCCAACGCTCCTAGGACTTTCAACATATGCAGGCTAGTATGGGTGTAAACTTGACTGAAGGCTAGGGATGGATTCTTCTGAATTAAAGAGGCTAAATAAAATAAAATAAAATTCATTACACAGTCAAATTACATTCCATAAATTTATATGAAGTTCTAAGAAAGTCTCACAAAAATACTAGTAAATTGACACTCTACGATTGAATAGCTAGCAATTTTCAGGAGATTCCAAACAATCAGTGAAGGCTCACAAATTCTTAAAATAAGAAATGAATTGTGTCATATAACATGTTAATTAAATAAAGAAATAAAAAGAAACTCATTTGGACATCTACTCATTCATTTATTCCACATTGTCTAAAAACTAGTCAATTTCTATGCAAACCTAAAGAGGGTGGAGAAATGTAAGAATAATTCAGACTTCTGTAATTTTAATTGGAATGAATGATATCATAGGCTTACATTCATTTTAATTACATCATATGTGGGCCAATAGGACTCTCAAAACATTATAGAAATGTAACGTCCCCTCCCATCATACCAGCATGATCGAGAGGACGTGGTGCAAGAACCGGGCATCTAGCCCCATAAACTTTTAACCAAGCATTCACATAATATAAAAGTCATATGGAATATATGATTATAAGAAAAACATAGCGGGGATAATACCAATTACACATTCATCATTCATTCAAGATATTCATTAGATAAATATTTGCAAAGTTAACCCAAAAGAATACTTATCTCAATAAGGTAGTCCCAAGCAACTGCCTATGCAACTGCAACGTTCCACCCAACCATAGGCCAGTTGTGCTTATCAACCTCTTGATAAAACTGCCACCCCCGAGCTAGGCATGATTACTACAAGGAACTAGGGAACAACAGACTCACACATAGCCAAGCATACACCAAGATAAGCCAAGCCAATCTGCAATTGGGTTTATCATGCTGCTAGGAAATGGGAAGGAAGAATTACTAAGCTAGTGAGCTCAACCATAGAGCTATGGGTACCCCTCCCAGATCTATTCATCTTGGCACTCACAATGCCTACACACCCAACACAAGGAAGTATTCTCTTCACTGCCACATAGTCCCTCAAGCCATACCTTTCTTTCTAGTGCTCTCAGGGTGTGCATAGAAAAGTAGCCAGCCCTCTTGATCTTCTTGAGAGGTTACTCCCTACACTAGGTTTATCAAGCCAATTTTGTCCACTACCACTCCAGTTTCTTGCTCACAGGTTCACATCAAAACAAGGATGCACATAACAGCAAACTACACTTGTTGAGCATGAGAAAAACGTTTCAACAGTGGGATGCATGAGATGGGGTTTCCCGAGCTTCAGAAAAACGTGGGTAGACTCAAAACGTATTGGCACTTGGAAAATTCGACTGGGAGAGCAAAACCCATTCCAGAAAAATGCCCCAGGGGCAAAAACGACCTCTCCCTCAGTCCCAATTCGCGTCCCTCCTTCCCCAGCTGTTGCACAATACCAAAAACGAGTTCCTGGGCATGGAAAAACACAGGGTTATGGTGAAAAACATGAGGATAAATTCCAGTGAGCTCAGTCTGTGTGAGAGGAAGAACGTAATGGATGAGGAATTGCCTTAGGCAGCATTTCATGGGGGTTTTCTTGCCCATCAAGCCAAAAATACGATTTTCAGGTTGATGGCTTTCCCATGCACGAAATCTGACTGCCATACTTCTCCAATCCCAAGACATTAACTGCCCCAACCAATCTTTGGAAGAATTAAATGATTGGGTGCATGAGACAAAATGGATAGTTAAGAGTTCATGGGTTTTCTTATTGACACATGGGCTGACCCTAGTGGCTCAAGGGTTTGGTTATTTCCCCTCCCTATTCCTTGTAGTATCATGCCCCATCGCTTTGTTGCATTGCATAGCTAGTTGTGGGTTTTTTCATTAAAATTCGTATTTACATGATGTCTTATTTACATTGTGCCCATCTCACACAAGAACCATAGGAATCTATTTATAATTGCCGATACATAAAATGCTAAATCAATGGTGGGGCCTTGGCCTTGAGCTCCTCACCATGATCAAATTACAATATTTACATCATTTGCGATTTAATACAAAGGGGGTCAAAATGGGGACATTACAAGAAATATCTCTCTTCTTCTACACAAGAATCTAGCTCTATAAATTCATAAAAAGCCTGGAGATTCGAACTCTGAACTGGATGATGCTTCTTATGAACTTGGAATTAGACTTGATAAGATACAGTAACTGAAAATAAAATCAGTGATAATGGCTGAATACCATCATCATCTAACATAAATCAGGGGCACATCTCCCATCTTGGACTAGGGGCACATCTCCCAAGACTCTGAGGCACAATTGCTCTCAATCAAAACATTAAACTGACAAAAGATGTGAATGTGGTGTGCACTAGTTTATTTATAGATACTGGGTGACTTGATGAGAAAGTAGTCATATATATTGCGCCCTCCTTGATTGGATAAGGAAATCTAGCTTTCCTTCCTTTTCCGTTTCTTGCTTTGCTTTCCTCTTTTTTGCTTTTTTGATTGCTTTTCTACTTTCTGCTTTGAATTTTTCTTCTTCTTTTTTTTTTTTTTTCGACTTTCCTACTTTCTTCTTTTGTGTTTCTTTTTGCTTTATGTTGCTTTTCCTGATTTGCTAGATTCCTTTCTTTCCTTTTTCCTGATTTTCTAGATTTATGTGCTTTCTCTTTGACTTCTTCTCCAAGTCTCTCCTCAACTAACCTTATCCACTAATGTGCCCTAGTGGAGCATTATATTCATTTATTCAACATACAAATATTAAATACATCATAAATCATTATTCCAAGTGGATAACAAACATTGGATAAATTTAAATGCACACTCCTAATTAATTAATTTCCTGGAATACAAAATTTAACCCCATGATACTGAAGTTGTCTCCTCAACCCAAGGGATTGGTTGGGTTAGGATCTTGATCCAATGTTAACTGTTGAGGGGACATGACAGTATTCCCCACCCATTATTGCTTTTCCTCAAGCAATTTCAAACTGGGATGTTGTAAGATATGTCCTCCTTCCCAAGTAGATTCCTCACTAGGTAGTCCTTCTCACTGCACCAAAATTTCTTTAAGGATTCTTCTCCTTAGCTTCTTCTCTCGGAATTCCAAAATCCTCTCAGGTATCAGCACCAAATTCCCTTCATCATCAAGGGGTGGCAACTCTTGTGAAGTTTTGACTTGTTTCCCTACTGCTTTCTTCAAACAGGAAAACATTGTGAATCCGACTGCCCAGAGGCAACTCTACCTCATAATCCACTTCCCCGATATTTCTCAAAACTTGGTAGGGGCCATAGAATCTTGGCTGCAACTTCTCATCCCTTTAGAATTCAATGATTACTTCTATAGGGATGTAACCTCAAATATACCAGATCTCCAACTTGGAAAGCTCGCTCAACTCTATGCTTGTCTGCATGCACTTTTTGTCAATTATGTGCTACCTGCCAGTTGTCCTTAAGAGTCCTAAGTATGTCTTGAATCTCTTGGAGCCAATCATTTTCCTTTTGTGTCTTAAAATCACCAAATATCAGTTCATAAAATGTAAGTGCATCATATCCATAAAGAGATTTTAAAGGATACATACCAATTGAGAGATTGAAAGTAGTGTTGTAACAAAACTCTCCCAAATGGAGCCAAGTAGTCCATGAATTTTGTTGGCCGGTGACATAGTTTCTTAGGTACCCTTCCATCCATTGGTTCACATTCTCTATTTGGCCATTAGTCTATGGATGGTATCTAGTGCTCATTTCCAACTTGTTCCTACTAACTTGAACAATTCTTTCCAAAAATTGCTAGTAAACTTGTTGTCCCTGTCACTGATGATGGACTTGGGTATGCCATGAATTTTGAAGACTTCTTTGATGAAAATTTAAGCCACTTGGATGGATGAAATATTAGTTGTGACAACAAAGAAATGTGCATATTTAGTCAATATATCAACCACAACAAAAATACTATCTGTACCTTGGCTTTTGGGAAGCTTATTGATGAAATCCATTGATACACTTTCCCATTTCTGCTCAGGATTGGGGAGTGGTTGTAGGAGTCCTATTGGATGATCAATATTCTCTATTTTATTTTGCTGGCATGCCACACATGATCTGACATACTCCGTTACTTCCTTCTTCATCCCTTTCCATGTGAACCTTTCCCTCACTTTCCTGTAAGTCTTCACAAACCCCAGATGTCCTGCTAAAGGCACATATGATGGGAAACTTCAAGGATCTTCTTCTTTAGGATGGATTCTGGAACTACAAAGATCCTATCCTTATAATAAATGATATCATTGAGAATATTATAAGCATCATAATTAATTAATCCATCAAACAAATCACAAGCAAACTGGTTCTTTGTGTATTCTACCCCAAGCTGTACTTTCCAATCATCTTGAAATTTGAGCAATGCAAGTGTGGGTTTTCTAGAAAGTGCATCAACTACAATGTTCATATTACCCTTATTATATTCAATATCAAAATCAAATGCTTGGACCTTTATTACTTACTTTTGTTTCATATCATTCATCTCCTTTTGGGTTAGGAAGTGTCTCAAACTGTTGTGATCAATTTTGATAATGAACTTATGTCCTACCAAATATTGCCTGAAATTGACTAGCGCATGCATGATGGATAGAATCTCTTTGTCATAGACTGAATACAATCTTTCATGGGGCTGCAATTTTATGCTCTCAAAGGCTAAGGGGTGCTTATTTTTCATCAATACTACTCCAATCCCATTCCCTGAAGAATCACACTCAAGAACAAAAGGTTGAGAAAAATCTAGAATTGCAAGAACATGACAACTGCTCCTTACCTCCTTCATTCTGTTGAACACTTGTTCATTATCTTCTAACCAATGGAAAGCTCCTTTCTTAGTGAGGTTTGTCAAAGGAGATGTCAACTTGGAAAATCCTTTGACAAACTTTTGGTAGTAGGTACATATCCCAATGAACCCTCTTAGTTCAGTGAGATTTTTAGGACTAGGCCAATCTAGAGTGGCTTGGATCTTTTCCATGTGAACCTTAACTCCATCTTGACCAATCACATGACCAAGATAAAAAATCTTAGTCATTCCAAACTCACACTTGGTTATCTTTGCATAAAAATATTGATCTGCCAATATTGTTAGTACAATATCCAAATGATGTAAATGCTCTTCCCAAGTCCTACTATAGATCAAAATATCTTCAAAGAAAACAAGTACAAACTTACGAAGCTTCCTGCTGAAAACTCTGTACATGGATTGAAAAGTTGCAGGTGCATTTGTTAGGCAAAAAGGAATAACCAGAAACTCAAAGTGCCCATGGTGACACAGGAAAGTTGTCCTCTATATGTCTTCTTATTTCATGCTGATTTGATGGTAGCCAGATCGAAGATCAATCTTAGAAAATTACTTGGCCCCATGGAGCTCATCCATAAGCTCATCAATCCTTGGAATATGATATCTATTCTTGTTAGTCTTCTTGTTGAGATCTCTGTAGTCTATGCACATCCTCATGGTCCCATCTTTCTTCTTCACAAGGACTACCGATGAGGAAAAAGGACTTGAACTCGGTCTAATGAACCCCAAGTAAAGCAGTTCCTTGATGGTTCGCTCTATCTCATCCTTGAATCTTTTTGGGTGCTTGTAGGGGTGCACCTTGATAGGTGAGGTTCCTATCTCCAAATAAATCCTATGCTCCACTCTTATATCTGGAGGCCTACCATAGGGAAGGTCCCCAAACACCTTCTTATGCTTTTGGAGCAACTTCTGAATGTCTTTAGGATAGTGGGATACTTCAAATGAGTTTCCCTTTGTGGTGATTAGGCATTCTGCAGCCCATTCAATATCTCCATGCCTTATTATGGATCTCATACTGTGTTCACTTACCACTTGTTTTGGGTAGGTGTTGATCCCTTTCAAAACTACCTCTTTTCCATTTTCTCCCTTGAATATCATTTCAGGAATTTGGTAGTCTACTGAATGCTTCCCAATGGAATGCAACCATTCTACTCCCAAAACCATGTTAGTGTCAGCCACATAAAAAACATAAAAACTATTTGTAATGGTATCTTCTCCTACACAAATATGCAATTTAGGAATCCACCTACAACAATTCATGGAATGATTACCTGGAATGATAACAATGAAGCCTCCAAATTTTTTAGTGTGTAGCTTCCTCCTTTTGACCAGAGTTGAATCAATGAAGTTGTGTGTTGCTACTCCATCCACTAACACAGTGACTGATTATCCTTGAACCACTCCTTTGAATCTAAGTGTATGGTAGCGAGGCACTCCTGAGAGTACTGCAATCTTGCTCACCTCGGGAGTAGATTCTTCTTCTGTAGTCTCATAGGCCACTTCTACATCTACTGGGGCCTCTTCTTCTTATTCCTTAACTTTTCTATCTGAATAAACCTCAATGTAGTGTGCCTTTCCTTTGGCACATATATGTCCTGGAACGCATGGCTCCTGATAGGAGAAGCATAGCTTCCTTCTTCTCAATTCATCTCTATCCTTAGCATAGTTATCCTTTCTGAAGTTTCCAAAAGGACTCTTCATGGGTGTCCTTTGGTTCTTGAAATGAGTAGGACCAACAGTCCTTGGAGGGAATATGTCCCTTCGAATATATTCTTGCAAGTATCTGATACCACTGTAATGTACCAACTAGGATTAGTGATACAAAACTTCTCTACTTCATATAATGAATTAAAACACTGCTTGGGGAAGCTAGATTGATTGAGGTTGGACAAAATAAAAATATTTGGGTGGAAGGAAGGCTCTGATATTTTCTGATACCATTGCACAAAGTACTAATACCATTTATTTTTCAATAGCATCAGATCTGTAATCTACTCCAACGCTCATGGGCCCTTCAACATATGCACACTAGTATGGGTGTAAACTTGACTAGAGGCTAGGGATGGGTGATTATAACTTAAATAAGATAAATAAAATTAAATTAGAGTCATTACATAGTCAAATTAAATTCCAAAAAATTATGTGAATTTCTGAGCAAGTCTCACAAAAAGACTAGTAAATTGACACTCCAGGATTGCACAACTAGTAATTTTTAGGAGATTCCAAACAGTCAGTGAAGGCTCACAAATTCTTAATAATACATGGATGGTGTCATATAAAATTTTAAATAACTCCAGGAATAGAAATAAACTCATTTGGACATCTACTCATTTATTTATTCCACATAGTCTGAAAACTAGTCAATTTCTATGCAAATCTAGAGAGGGTGGAGAAATGTGAGAATAATTCAGACTTATGTAATTTTATGGAATGAATGATATCAGAGGTTTAAATTAAATTTCATTACATCAGATATGGGCCAATAGGCCTCTCAAAATATTATAGAAATATATATCTTCTTCTACACAAGAATCTAGCTCTAGAAATTCATAGGAAGCCTAGAAAGTCGAACTCTGAGCTAGATGATGATTCTTCTAAAATTCAAATTCATCTTGATTAGATACAAGACCTGAAAATAAAATTAGTGATAATTTATTAATAACATCATCCTCTCATAGAAAGCAGGGGCACATCTCCTAGCTTGGACTAGGGGCACATCTCCCAAGTCTCTGAGGCACAATTGCTCTCAATCAAAACATTAAACTGACAAAATATGTGAATGTGGTGCACACTAGTTTACTTATAGAGACTGGGTGACTTGATGAGCAAGTATCAAAGCTAATGTGCCCTCCTTTAATGGATAAGGAAAGCTAGCTTTCCTTCCTTTTCCTTTTCTTGCTTTCCTTTCCTTCTTTTCTGATTGATTTTCTACTTTCTACTTTGGATTTTCCTTTTCTTTTTTTTTTTTGAATTTCATGCTTTCTGCTTTTGTGTTTCTTTATGCTTTATGTTTCTTTTCCTGATTTTCTCTTCCTTTCTTTCTTTTTTCCTGATTTTCTAGGTTTATGTGCTTTCTCTTTGAATTCTTCTCCAAGTCTCTCCTCAACCAACCTTATCCACTAATGCACCCTAGTGGAGCATTATCTTAATTTATTCAACATAAAATATTAAATGCAACATAAATAATTATTCCAAGTGGATAACAAACTTTGGATAAAATTAAATTCACACTCCTAATTAATTAATTGCCTAGAATACAAAATTTAACCTCATGATACTAAAGTTGTCTCCTCAATCCAAGGGATTGGTTGGGTTAGGATCCTGATCCAATGTTCATTTTTGAGGGGACATGACAGTCCTCCTCACCCAATATTGCTTTTCCTCAATCAATTTCAAATTGGTATGCTATAAGATATGTTCTCCTTCCCAAGTAGCATCCCCATTAGGCAGTCCTTCCCACTGCACCAAAACTTCTTTAAGGATTCTGC
Source organism: Larix kaempferi (assembly GCA_027924585.1). Lineage (NCBI taxonomy): Eukaryota > Viridiplantae > Streptophyta > Pinopsida > Pinales > Pinaceae > Larix > Larix kaempferi. The sequence goes on along the minus strand of BSBM01000557.1, from coordinate 9,673,719 downwards.
TCCTTAGCTTTTTCTCTCGGAATTCCAAAATCCTCTCAGGGATCAACACCAAATTCCCTCCATCATCAAGGAGTGTAAATTCTTGTGAATCTTTGAATTGCTGCCTTACTGCTTTCTTCAAACATGACACATGGAAAAAATTGTGAATCCGACTGCCCGGAGGCAACTCTAGCTCATAAGCCATTTCCCCTATCTTTCTCAAAAATTGGTAGGGGCCATATAATATTGGATGCAACTTATCATCCCCTTTATACTTCAATGATGACCGTCTATAGGGATTCAACCTCAAATATACCAGATCTCCAACTTGGAAATCTCGCTCAACTCTATGCTTGTCTGCATGCACTTTTTGTCGATTTTGTGCTACCTGCAAGTTGTCCTTGAGAGTCCTAATTATGTCTTGAATCTCTTGGATCCAATACTTTTCCTTCTGTGTATTACAATCACCAAATATCAGGTCAGCAAAAGTGAGTGCATCATATCCATAAAAAGCTTTGAAAGGAGACATACCAATCAAGAGATGAAAAGTAGCATTGTAACAAAACTCTCCCAAATGGATCCAAGTAGTCCATGACTTTTGTTGGCCGGTGACATAGTTTCTCAGGTACCCTTCCATACCTTGGTTCACTTTCTCTGTTTGGCCATCAGTATGTGGATGGTATCTAGTGCTCATGTCCAAATTCGTCCCTACTAACTTGAATAGTTCTTGCCAAAAATTGCTAGTAAACTTGTTGTCCCTGTCATTGATGATGGACTTGGGTATGCCATGAAGTTTGAAGACTTGTTTGATGAAACGTTCAACCACTTTTATGGATGCAATATTAGTTGTGACATAAAAGAAATGTGCATATTTTTTTTATGAATTTGAGATAAATGAAGCTTCTCATGATTGGAGAGATGTGCCTCTAATCTCAGTTGGGTGATGTGCCCCAATTGTTACCATTCTACTCAGTTATGTTCCAATTGAAGATCCAGATGAATACCATTGAATACCATTAAATTTTTCTATTTTTTAAGACTCATTTATGCAAGTTTTATGAATACATCTATAGAAACATTTATTCTCATATGAATTGTTGAAGGAACCACAGTGAATCCTTCCAGTAAGAATTCCAATTCTTGTCTTCTTCTCTCTTCTATCTTCTCAAGAATGCTATGGAATCAATAGGTGATGAAGCCAATGATTCTCATGGATCTGATATTGTTTATGTATATGTAACTTTGGAATGTATTTCAGATATATGTATATTGTATTCCTATAGAGATGTTATTATTCCTCTATATGGAAGTGTCGTCATTTATATTGTAAGTGTCGTAACTTATACTTGATGGGTTATTAGACCACCTTGTTGGGGCCGGCCCTGTATAAGTCATGTGGGTCAAAGGGTTATTAGACCACCCTATTGGGGGTCGGCCAGTCAGCTTTATGTTATGTGGTTAAGTTAAGGCCGACCTAGTAAAGGTTATTAGGCAAGTCAAGTCAAGTATAAATAGAGTGTGGGAGGCACTCTATTTGATCATTCTATTCTCACACACACTCTTTGGAGAGTGGCGCACTTGTGGAGGAGGAGAAGCTACTGCTAGGAGATTCCTATCTCTTATGCTTGGGATGTATCATTGCTCTATCTATCTCTGAGGAATTTATTGAGGTTTTTCACCTTTATGGTTTTCCCCAAGTAAACTCTGTGTCTCTTGTGTGGTTGCATTATTGTGTCCATGATTGATATGCTGTAGATATGCTATACATATTATTCTCTCAGTTAATATCCTAGATCAGATTGAAATTTATGAAAAACTAACATGGTATCAGTGCTAGCCTGAAAGAAGGCATGGTATGTCATGTATGACACTTGTTGCACTTGCGATGCTAGGGCTTGATATAGCAAAAACCAGTCATCATAGAAATTTTGCTATAAATCCATTTCGGAGAGGTTACAGGATTTAAAACTTTTACAGGTCGAATATCAGACCCCCATGTACCTTGTTTCCAAAGGAAAAATTCTAATTCGTTGTACTATGTGTTTTATGATCGGTACAATCTAGGGTTTCTGCCTCTTCCCGATCTGAGTCATAAATAGGTGACCTAGGAAAAAATGTCATAACTTGGGCTAGGAAGCTCCAAATGAAATGTTGTAAAAATTGGCAGGTAGGGAATGGACTGTACTTTCACAAGTCGAAGGTTCAGAGACTAAAAGTGAACGAGTGACATGTGGAACTCCGTACAAGTTCGTTCTTCTGTTTTATCCCATAAACATGTCACATTGCGATACTTGGAATAAATCTGTCTCAGAGAATCCAATTGAGGTAAAACCTATGGGGTTGGAAAGATGACAGGTCGGACTACCACAAGTAGAAGTTTCAGACCCTTTGGATCGGTAATTTTGGAGTTACACCAAAACAAACAGGTGCATATTTATGTCAAAACAGAATTGGATTTTGAGCACCTTCATTCATGGCTTCGGGAATTTAGGGTTTTGGATAAAGTTGGAATTTTTGTAATCAGAGACCACGGCTGTATGCTAATCATAAAAGTATAAGCTTAGAGATTTGGATCGAACCTTTTGATTGGGCAGAAGGGTGGTCTTTATCAAACCCTAGTTCGGGGTCATGTCTAGTGAATCCATAAGTTTCAAAGGCAAATTTGAGGGGTGAAACTTTGTAGTTTTCAAATTCTGAGTATACCAGGTTGATCAGCTCATTAAGGCGCATATTTCTATCCTATTAGAAGCTTGAAATTCAAAGTTTGAATTTTTAGGGTTTCCCTAACAAATCCAGCTCTAGATCCAGTTTCTGCAAATCAAGTGGATTGGGTTAATCTTAGAAGAGAATGGATTGATCACCTGCACAAGTGAATAACTTTCTGTTTCAGAGGGAGATGAGGATAAGGCCTTAGATAAAAAGATTAGAAGCAATCTCGACAAGTATGACTTATCCAGGTATGTTTCGAGATATGTTCCTGATTAAGCTTATGGTATGTTTGTCTTCATTAAGGTTAGTACAATCTTGATTAACCTTAGACTTGTCGTATCACCTTAATAAAATTATGAATACATGATAGAAGATATTCATTGATTAAGGTTTTGACACTTATGATTGTACTAATGCATTGTGATGTTGTATGAGGTTTATGTTGTTCGCTAACATGAAAGGTACACCAAGAAAGACAAATCATGTTCTACTTCAAGAACATATGATCATGGTGACATGAAGACAAAGATTCATCCATTGTCATGGATCATCTACTTACGAGGTATGTATAACTTGGTTCTACAATGGTTAACTTATGAGACATACAGGTTACTAGCACAAGTAATTGAAGCGAACAAGAAGACATCATGTGGGTATGTTAGACATAACTAGCTAACATAGTAATCCAAATATGTTTTTCCTATATCAAGTTAGAATCTTACCTTGTGTTAGGATCCCTTATATAAGTATACTTGGTATGATTGGTTATGTTTATTCATAAAGTTAGAAATGTAAGTAATCAAGGGCTTATACATATTATGTCTCTTATCTTGATTGATGATTTGACTAACCAGAAGAGTCCTATGATCAAATAAGAATATGCATGAGTAAAATAAGTCTTTCCTGAAACCTTGAATACTAATGTTTATTATTTGTGTTTGAAATAATCATGACTATACATGTTTAAGATTATTGTGTTAAGATTATACTAATGAATGTGTGATTATGTATGAGATGTCGAGGATAACACAATGATGATAGTAATAAGCATGCATAGTGATTAAGGATGGATATAAGTTCAAGGATAGGTAATCCAGGAAGCAAAGATCAAGAGGGAGCACACTTCAGTAGTTTCTGCAAGGATGCAGATATTCATAGGAAGTTGACCACTTCTCACAATCCACATCAGAATGGAGTTGCAGAAAGAAAGAAAAGACTGAGAGGGAGTCAACCCAACAAACAAACAAAGATAAGTATTTGAATTATCATTTCTTGCATATTTGATTGTTTAAATAATACTGTTCAATAATGTATATACTGATGTTCCTAGAATTAGGTTGTGTATTATGCAGATTAGAATAGTTGCATTGATGAACAATATACTACTAATATACATGGGTAAGTGGCCTATGTCACTGTACAACATTCCATTGCTACTTATCTAGAATGAAACCTCTTTGCTGACATGTTGGGAGTTGTGCACACTCTTAACAATGTTCTAGTAGAGATTGGAAGGCATCTAGAAAGTTACGGGATATGAATAAATGTTGCATTGAAGCATTGGCTAAGATAATTGCATGGTTGTATGACATATTTCTTTATGTGTAAGAATTTGTTCTGAAAACTATGACATGTTTCTAATCATGCAATTTAACTTGTTTCGTATGAAACATCGTATACGAGCACCTACAAAAGAAGGACTACAACATTTTTTCAGCAACAAAGTTATCTATTGAAGATATTAAAGTTCCCAGGATTCGAGAAGAATTCCGTGCTCGAGGAGTACCAGTCGATCATGAAGAATGATGTTTGGGATGCAGTCCCAAGACCTGAAGGGAAGTCTGTTGTGACTTCCAAATGGATCTATAAGATCAAGCATGCTGCAGATGGTAGCATGGAGAAATACAAAGCGAGATTTGTAGCTTGTGGCTTCTCCCAAAAAGAGGGGATAGACTATGAAGAGAATTTTGCTACTGTAGCCAGATACAATTCCATCATATCAGTACTTGCTTTGGCTGCAGTGATGAAGTGGAAGATACACCAGATGGATGTCAAGATAGCTTTCTTGAATGGTGTAGTCGAGGAGGAAGTGTATGTGTAACAACCACTTGGTTTTGAGACACATGATAGGAGTTCATATGTGTGTAGGTTGAAGAAAGCCTTGTATGGCTTGAAGCAAGCTCCTTGGACTTGGTATGGGAGGATAGACAGCTTTCTATCCAGTTTGGGCTTTACCAAGAGTAAAACGGATTCCAACCTTTACTACAAAGTTGAGGAAGGCAATCTTGTGATGCTACTGTTGTATGTCGATGATCTGTTTGTAACAGGTAATGCTAGTTTGACTTCCGATACCAAGAGGAAGCTTGAAACCGAGTTCGAGATAAAGGACTTGGGGATGATGCACTATTTTCTAGGTATGGAGGTGTGGCAGAGTATAGATGGAATATTCCTTAGACAAGGGAAGTATGCAGTGGAGATCCTGAAGAGCTTCGGGATGATGGACTGCAAAGCCATGGCCACACCTATGGCATCGAACATGAAGCTTCTGTGTGATGCTTGATCTGATCCGGTTGATGTCACAGTGTATCATCAGATGATTGGGTCCTTGATGTACCTGATGAATACAAGACCCGATATTTGATTTGCGGTGAACACATTGAGCCAATTCCTGACAGATCCAAGGAGTGTTCACCTGGTTGCTGTAAAGCATATTCTAAGGTACCTGAAGGGTACGATTGATTATGGGCTCAAGTATGATGCAAATCAAAATTTTAACCTGCAGGGTTATGTTGATTCAGATTGGGCAGGCAGTGTTGCAGATAGGAAGAGCACTTCTGGGTGCTGCTTCAGTATGAGATTAGGTGTGATCTCTTGGTTTAGCAGGAAGCAGTCCTGCGTAGCACTGAGTACAGCCGAAGCAGAGTATGTTGCAGCTTGTTCAGCTAGTTGTGAGGTAGTATGGCTGAGGAAGCTACTGTCTGAGTTATTTGGTCTACCATTGGAGGCTACTGGTATCTTCTGTGATAACCAGAGTTGTGTGAAGCTGTCTGAGAACCCGGTGTTCCACGACAGGTCGAAACACATTGAGATCAAATATCACTATATCAGGGATATGGTGTAGAGAGGAGTAGTGAAGCTCCTGTATGTTGTGATGGATGAGCAGATTGCAGATGTACTGACGAAACCACTAGCCAGAGTGAAGTTCGAGTACTTCAGAGAGAGGCTTGGTGTTCTTCAGATTGATGACACTTCGAGGAAGAAGTGATGAACAAATTTGTTGAAGCCATTCCAAGCATGGTGAGAGGAGGATCCTTCCATGGCTATGGATGTAAGCGCTGGATGATGAGCATCATGACGATGCTCCAGTTACTGCTCTGTATATGCATCATGTTGGATGCTGGATATGATCAGTTGGATCATGTGTATGTATTTGTAGATGTATCAGGTGGATACATTGTATGATTAGGTAGATCATGTATGTTGAGATGTATCAGGTGGACACATTGTATGATCACGTAGATCATGTATGTTGATATGTATCAGGTATGATCAGGTGGATCATGTATTTGTATATGCATCAGGTGGATGCATTATATGATCAGGATGATCATGGATGACGAGCTTCAAGATGTTTCTCTAGATGACATGCATCGGGACGATGCAGTGATGATGATCAGGATGATCATATGTGATGACATGTATCAGGTGGATACATTACATAATCAGTTGGATTATGTGTGATGAGTTCCGAAGACATAGATTCACATGAGCGTTTTGGACATGGTTGTAGATGTGTTCTCCCATGGTCGCGATGTAAATGTTGGGCTTTTTCAACATGGTGGAAGATGTGTTCTCCCATGGTTGTGATTTAATTGCCAGGGCCATTCTAGCATGGTTGTAGATGTGTTCTCCCATGGCTGCGATATAAGTGCTGGGGCCATTTGAGCATGGTTGTAGATGTGTTCTCCCATGGCTACGATATAACTGTTGGGGCCATTCGAGCATGGTTGTAGATGTGTTCTCCCATGGCTGCGATATAAGTTCTGGGCCATTTGAGCATGGTTGTAGATGTGTTCTCCCATGGATGCAATATAAGTGTTGTTCCATTCTCGCATGGTTGTAGATGTGTTCTCCCATGGTGTAGATGTAAGTGTTGTGTGATGTGCATCTGGGTTGTGCTTCGTGAACGATGATCATGAGTATCAGGATGATACTTTGTGGTTGTGGACAGGTTGTGCAGTAGCATGTAAAACGTCATGGGAGATCCGATAGGTTGAGCTGTGTGCTCGTAATCAGTCCTGGGATGCTCTTTCGAGGTTTTGTTGACTCACGTAATAAGTCCTGAGGATTCCATAGTATGGCCAATGATGATGAAGACCTGTAGGTGGTGGACCTACATCCAGTATGAAAAAGGACTAACTCTATAGAACTTCCTATGACGATCAGATCGAAGATTGATTGAGATAGCAGTAGCAGTGACGATGACGATGATTCGCTGATGATGATCCAGAGAAGAAGACTTGTGCTAAAAGACCTGTGTCGAGAAATACCTTCCTAGTTAAGAGGGAGTTTTGATGTATATGTAACTTCGGAATGTATTTCACATATATGTATATTGTATTCCTATAGAGATTTTATTATTCCTCAATACAGAAGTGTCGTCATTTATATTGTAAGTGTCGTAACTTATACTTGATGGGTTATTAGACCATCTTGTTGGGGCCGGCCCTGTATAAGTCATGTGGGTCAAGGGGTTATTAGACCACCCTATTGGGGGTCGGCCCAGTCAGCTTTATGTTATGTGGTTAAGTTAAGGCCGACCTAGTAAAGGTTATTAGGCAAGTCAATTCAAGTATAAATAGAGTGCGGGAGGCACTCTATTTGATCATTCTATTCTCACACGCACTCTTTGGAGAGTGGTGCACTTGTGGAGGAGGAGAAGCTGCTACTAGGAGATGCCTATCTCTTATGCTTGGGTTGTATCATTTCTCTATCTATCTATGAGGAAGTTATTGGAATTTTTCACCTTTATGGTTTTCCCCAAGTAAACTCTGTGTCTCTTGTGTGCTTGCATTATTGTGTCCATGATTGATATCCTGTAGATATGTTATACATGTTATTCTCTTAGTTAAGATCCTAGATCAGATTGAAATTTATGAAAAACTAACAGATATGATGTAATTATAGTCAATATTAATCTATTATATCAGTCATTACATTTATTATTGCAGAAGTATGATATTTTCCTCAATTTCTCCACCCCCTCTAGAATTGCCTAGATTTTGACTAGTTTTCAGAATGCTTATAGTAGATGAATGAGAATAGATACAAATGAGATCATTTATGTTCAATATGTTATATAACATGTTTTATGATCCAATCCATGTCTGATAAGAGGAATTAGTGAGCCTTCCTTTCCTATTTGGAAGCTCTTGAATTTTACTAGCTATGCAATCCTAGAATGCTAATTTACTCATATTTTTGTAAATATTTCTCAAATATTTATTAAACTTGATGGACTTATATATGACTGTATAGTGAATGATATTTTATTTTTATTATCATCTATGATTCAGAAATACTCATCCCTATATTCCAGTCAGAGTTTAGACCAATACTAGTATGTAGGGTAGAGAAATGTGAGAATAATCATTCTATTTGATCATTCTATTCTCACACACACTCTTTGGAGAGTGGTGCACTTGTTGAGGAGGAGAAGCTGCTACTAGGAGATGCCTATTTCTTATGCTTGGGTTGTATCATTGCTCTATCTATCTCTGAGGAAGTTATTGAATTTTTTCACCTTTATGGTTTTCCCCAAGTAAACTCTGTGTCTCTTGTGTGCTTGCATTATTGTGTCCATGAATGATATCCTGTAGATATGTTGTACATGTTATTCTCTCAGTTAAGATCCTAGATTAGATTGAAATTTATGAAAAACTAACAGATATGATGTAATTATAGTCAATATTAATCTATTATATCAGTCATTACATTTATTATTGCAGAAGTATGATATTTTCCTCAATTTCTCCACCCCCTCTAGAATTGCCTAGATTTTGACTAGTTTTCAGAATGCTTATAGTAGATGAATGAGAATAGATACAAATGAGATCATTTATGTTCAATATGTTATATAGCATGTTTTATGATACAATCCATGTCTGATAAGAGGAATTAGTGAGCCTTCGTTTCCTATTTGGAAGCTCTTGAATTTTACTAGCTATGCAATCCTAGAATGCTAATTTACTCATATTTTTGTAAATATTTCTCAGATATTTATTAAACTTGATGGATTTATATATGACTGTATATTGAATGATATTTTATTTTTATTATCATCTATGATTCAGAAATACTCATCCCTATATTCCAGTCAAAGTTTAGACCAATACTAGTATGTAGGGTAGAGAAATGTGAGAATAATTCAGACTTCTGTAATTTTAATTGGAATGAATAATATTAGAGGTTTACATTCACTGTAATTACATCATATATGGGCCAATATTTCTCTAAAAACATTATATAAATATCTCTCTTATTCTACACAAGAATCTAGCTCTAGAAATTCATAGGAAGCCTAGAGATTCGAACTCTGAACTGGATGATGCTTCTTCTGAACTTCAAATTCAACTTGATCAGCTACAAGACCTTCAAATAAAATAAGTGATAATGGATGAATATCATCATCCTCTCACATAAATCATGGGCACATCTCCCAGCTTGGACTAGGGGCACATCTCCCAAGTTTCTAAGGGACAATTGCTCTCAATCAAAACATTAAACTGACAACTGTTGTGATAGAACGCGCCATGCTTCCTGTGAGAGGGTCATGGAATTCAGTAATTAGAGGATGATGGAATTCAGCCATTATAGATGATTTTATTTTAATTTTATGTAGCTGAGAAAGTCAAATTTGAAGTTCAGAAGAAGCATCATTCAGTTCATGGTTCGAATCTCAAAGCTACCTATGGATTTATAGAGCTAGTTTAATGAGTAAGAGAGGAGAGGAGTTTTTGTAATGTTATGAGAAGAATCATGGCTATGATATTATTTAATAACATTCAATATTAATCTCTTATATCATTCATTACATTTCATATTGCAGAAGTCTGACATTTTCTTCAATTTCTCCACCCCCTCTAGAATTGCCTAGATTTTGACTAGTTTTTAGAATGATTATGGTAGATGAATGATAATTGATCCAAATGAGTTAATTTCTGTTCAAGATGTTATATAAAATGTTTTATGATACAATCCATGTCTGAGAAAAGGAATTCATGAGCCTTCCTTTCCTGTTTGGAAGCTCCTGAATTTTACTAGCTATGTAATCCTAGAATGCTAAATTACTCATCTTTTTGTAAATATTTATCAGATATTTATTCACCTTGATGTAATTATATATGAATTTATATTGAATTATATTTTATGTGTATTATCCTCTCTGAGTAAGAAATACACATCCCTATCTTCTAGTCCAAGTTTATACCAATACTAGTCTGCATATATTGGGTGCCCACAAGCATTGGAGTAGAGTTCAGTCGGGATGATCTTGAAACATAAATGGACTTGTTACTTTGTGAAGAGTTATTAAATTATATCAGAGCATTACATCCATCCAGAGCCTTTTATCCTACCCACCCCCGGTCAAACTAGCTTCCGTAAACATTGTTTTTATTTGATTATGTGTAGAAGAAAGTTTTTGGATCACTAATCCTAGTTGGTACATTGCAGTGGTATCAGATCTCTTTCCTCTAATCCTGTGGAAAGAAGACTCTCAATTCGATGATTTTGAACCATGTCCATTATCAGTGAAGAAGACTCTTACTCTGATGATGATTTTTATGAGCAACATGATGATGACTATGATGAGCATTATGAAGAGTATTGCAGACACTATGAGGAAGAAAATGTCCAAGAGGTACCTTCTACAAGTAGCTCCCATCATATCATACTTGGAAGGATAAATCATGGTTATTCTCATATCCATATGTATGAAAAATTTGCATGTTCCACAGTCAAAGATCAACCTACTTCTGAAAGGAGCAGAAAAATATTTGAAGCTTTGTTGGATGCATGTGGTTCATACTTGATGAGAATTTTTGGATCTAATTCAAAATGATTCTGCAAATATATTGATCCTAAGTCAACTAAGGATCAAGAACATTGTACAAATCATCCATATGAATAATATGAAGGTAAAATCCTTACCGAGGAGGGTTGTAAGCCTGAAGAAGCCACCAATGATTCTACTAAGGATCATCTAGTTCTTGATCACAAAGTCACTGTTGAATGGTGCTAATACGATGCATCTAATATTGGTTGTTCAAGTTCTAAAGAAGCATCTACTGATGGATGCTATGAAGAGGTACTTATTGATGGGTTCCTAATTTTTGAGGAGACATCTACTGATGGATATCCATTCCTCTATGTTGGTGACATAGAGATACCACTTGAGAAGGATACTACAAGTACAAAACCCACTAAAGTTGAATAAGATGAAATCCTTGCATTCAAGGAAGAAATCCAAGTATCAATATCACTTTCACCACAAGAGCTTCATGAGGTTGATCCACTAATTGATGATGAGGAGGTTCTCTCTCAACCTTCTCCTTTTGAAATTCCACTCAAGATTAGAGAAAGGAATATCAAGGATGCCTTACACATTCTCCATGACACACATGTTTTAGTGTCACGGTCTTGTTGGAGAGCTGCTTCATTGGAAGATTCATGTTTCCTTGAAGCCATGGAGAAGATCCAGAAAGCAATGACTACTATCCAAGGTAATTTTTCACATATGCTTTCTGACAGATATTATTTGTATTAGCTTGTTCACATGTTGCAGGGAGCATCCTTGAAGGATGATGAGAAGATATGCAAGCTCAATGATGAGTTAATGACCACCCAAGATTCTTTTAGAAGCACTCAAAGTGCCCTCCAAGAATCTAAGAGAGAGATAGAGAAAATTCACCAAAAGTTGCAAATATCACTTGTTCCAGTCAGCTAGTCTCTTATGGTTGGTTGTACTCAAAATTTCATGGAGGAACCTCATGAGATGGTCGTTCATGAGGTGAAGGATGACATGCATGTGCTTGAGAATTTTTTGGATTTAGATGGCGAGTTCCAAGCACATTCTCTCTACCAGAGTGAAAATGATCTTCTCCATGGAGCAAATCATTCCTCCATTAAGGAGTCATAATAGCTACTATGTGATGGACCAACCTTTGATGGAGTTGATGAATCCATTAGCTTGATGTATGAGGGTTGAAGTAAGGAGATTTTTATCCATGATACTACCCCTATGAATCCTTTACATGATGAAACTTTCATACTTTCTGATCATATGGGTGAGTTGGTTCATTCTCCTACATCCTACACTTCCACATTTTTCAGCATTCATCCTAATGAAGTATGGGTGAAAGGTTTCTTTTGTATGGTTCCACATGAGGAGTATGAAAATCCTATCCCTCATTTTGATGATGAAATAACTAGATCACCTTCTTCTTTACATTTGTAGCATCAACCCTTGTTACCTGATGATGATCGACATCTTCATGGATGCACATATGGTACTCCCTTGAGTCCCTTGAAGGCTCATTGTTCCCTTTGTTCCTTACTTGATGGGAGAGTTCCTTCATCCATTGTTTGGGTGAAAGGACACATGGAAGAATTAATTGACACCTTCCAAAACGACTTGGGGTAGCATCCATTTCTCTCATTTGATGACTCTCACATTCATGGTTGTATTGATGAGACTTCTTTGAGCCACTTGAAGTCTCCTTGTTTTCTTTGGTCCATAATTGGTTCAAATTTTGGTGGAGGTTTTTCATTCACTTCTTGGATGAAAGAACACATGGCTTATTATGTTGGAGCATCATTATAGGACATGGGATCCTCATCTATTTCATTGGAGAAGATTTGATTGGTCACTTGATCCTTGTGTGCACTTATAACCTTCTTATCTATCATTAGAACCTTACAACTAGGTATACATGGATCCTAAAAAAATAGGTATACAAAGTTATAAAGTCCCTAGAGACAACATTCTAAGATTTGCTACACCTATTCCAAATAGTTCACTGTAAATTGGAGTAAGAAAAAGCAATGCCTAATGTCAAGGTGAGGAAAAGACACGAAGCCTCGGGTATAAAAAGATTATTAGAATCTTTTTATGCATTCATGAGTTAGTACGTTCATGGTAAAGTTTGAATGCAAGAGCATGATCTGTACTGAGATGGTGGCATCAACCCAGTAGTGTAACTTAAACTGCTACATCCTTTTTTAATTACTTTGTTATTGGCTTGGTGATTTAAGCAAAGTTAGGAATGAATCTGCAAATGAAGTGAATCTTTCCGAAGAACAATTGTAAAGCTTTTTGACTTTAATGAGCAAACACTTTCATGATCCTTTGGTGAGGCACCTTCTTGATGTACATTTGTATGATGTTTATATGTAATTTGATGATCTATATTTTGTACTTATGATGTTTGGGAGGATTCTAATTAGAGAGTGGGATCTTGGAATCCCCCACCTTGAGGTAAAATTTTGTGTTACTTTTCTCATTGATGGAATGCGCCAGTTATGGGATCCTGGCATTCCACACTTGGTTGAAATAATTTGGAGGATATTGTCTTGGGAGACCTTGTGCATGATAGGAATGCACAAGCATTGGGACATGGGAATCCCACATTCTGATTTGTATGTGTTCACACTATGTATTGTTGTGGTGCACAAGTGTTGGGACCCTGGAATCCCATACTTGCTAGATTTGTTCTTAACGATATTGTGCACTAGGAGGGTGCGCAAGCTGTGGGACCCAGGCATTGTTGATAATGTGAAACTCATTAGGAACACATTTTTGTTGGTTGTCTTGAGCAAGAAATCCTATTCTCTTCCCCGTGGGTTCATCTTTATAGTAGATGATGGTTTCCTACATGGGAAACATATTTTTGGATGGACTTGTGTTTTTCGTACAGGGTGTTATGATGACTTTCATGTGATTATTATGCATTGCATAAGAGAATATATATTGCACCTTGTATTCTTGAGGATCAATTGGGATCCTAGTATCAGTTTTGATTGCTCTCCACACTAAGTGCATGGTTGGATGGTAATAGAACAATTTGTTGGGAGATTTCATGAGCAGTTTATAATCAAAGTGGTGTAGCAGAAGCATGATGGCTCATGATGATTAGTTGGGTTGGATTTGATTATTGCTTGAGGACAAGCAATCTTGAGAGGGGAGGACAGTCATTTCCCCTCATTGATGATTAGTGAAAGGATTTCCTAGCCCAATCAATCCTTTGGGTTGAGTAGAATATTTCATGCACTTGGGGGTTAATTATGAAGTTAAGGAATTAATTAGTTAGGAAGTTTAATTTTATTTTTATCATAAGTTTGAAATGCACTTGGTAGAAGTAATTTTTATTAATTAGATATTTTTATTTTGGAATAAAGTGGATAATGCTCCACAAGTGTGCCTTAGAGGATAAGGTTGACTAAGAGGTAACTTGCAAGACAAGAAAATATAAAGCAGTCAAAGCAAAGAAAGTAGGAAAAGGAGAAGAAAGCAGAATAAAGCAGCAAAGCTTAGGAAAAATAGAAAAGCAAGACAAAAGCAGAAAAGCAAGACAAAAACAGAAAATCAGGACAAATAAAAATAGCAAGAGAAAGGCAGAAAAGCAAGACAAACGCAGAAAAGCAGGAAAAAGTAGAAAAGCAAGAAAAAACAGGACAAAGCAAAAAAGCAGGGTAAGACAGAAAAGCAAGGGAAAAACAGGACAAAGCAGAAAAGCAGGGTAAGGTAGAAAATAAGGAAAAAGTAGGATAGAAAAGAAAAAATAGGATAAAGAAAAATAAAAAGCAAAAGCAAAAGAAAAATAAAAATCGAAAGCAGAAAGCAAAGCAAAGCAGAAAGCAAGGCAAAATATAAAGTAGAAAGCAAAGCAAAGCAAACCACGAAGCAAGGAAAAAGCTAAAGAATAAAGCAAAGAAACCTTATCCACTCCATGAGGGCGCCTTATCCTATATTACTTTCTCAACAAGTCACCTCAGTCTATAAAAGAATGATTACAACTCCATTTCACATCTTTTGATCATTTGTGATTTGAATTGAGTGCAATTTTGCCTCATTGACCTGTGAGATGTGCCCCTAGTCCTAGATGGGAGATGTGACCTATTATTCTACTGAAAGGATAATGACATCTAGTCTTCATCACTGAGCCTATTGCAGGTCCTTAAGTCTGAGCCATTGGTTGGTGTTCTCATTGTGCGGTTCAACTCCTTCATTCAATATGAACATTGTTGGAGGGCCGAAATGGAGGTTCTGATATCGACCTTTCCGATCCTTTATGGACATTGAGACATATTACATTGCGTCTGTAGCATCGTTTCCAGTAGGAAACACTTTTTGTCTCATAAAAAAAGGTGTATGAATGAGCAAGTTATGGCCATTTTACTAGATCCAGGGGTTCGAGTTGTGAAGAACGTGCCCTGCATATAACATGTTAATTAACTCTAGGAACATAAAGAAACTCATTTGGACCTCTACTCATTCATGTTACAACGTAATATTCCACCCTGTGAGCATCAACATTCTTTGGCGTGTAGGATCCATTTCACTGACTCAGTTCCACTTTATATCCTTTAGACATACTATTTCCTCATTTTTCCTCTGACCCACTTGTTTTATCACTATAGCAAGCATACCCGCGAGTTGCATCACTATAGACCGCGGGTATCAAGTAAAAAGGTAAAAATAACTAGTTTATTAATTTTTACTCCCAAAAAGTGGTCATTGGCTGACCTTTGGCTCTCCATCTGCCCAAGAAACGTCTCGATGTGTCCTTTCACTTACCTTTGAGAGGACTATATATTGAGCACATAGGGCTTATGGATGGGAGGAGAAAGAAGAGCAAGAGAACTCTAGTGGATTTTTTCCCTACCTTGAGTCTACACTCATTGATCCTTGTAGTTGTGAACCCTTTATGTTCACCTTCCAAACTCCAATCTAGTTTGAGTTTTCCATTCATGGAGGATTGAAGTGGTGGAGGCACAAGTGGATTGATCCAGATCTTGGTTCAGATTGGTTGCAGGAAAGAGGTCGTATCACTTTGTACTTCTTCTTGTTTACTAATAGAAATACTCATATTCTTGTCCATTAATGCTGTAAATGTTGTTTATCTTACATTGGGTTGCATTTACTTGTTATATCATGGACCATTGCAATTGATGATGTTAATGCCGTTTAGATATTATATGTACTTGTTGTATATTGGCTGTCAAGACTAATTTGCAGATTCAAGTGCACGGATTGAAAAGATCCAACGGGGATCTACACCAAACGTTTGGATCGAGGTTGGTTATCTTCTTCATTATCTTAGCATTGTCATTTATATAGCATAGTTCTGAGAGTTGAGTTGATTTCTGGTAGTCATCTGTCTGTTGTGGTCTACCCCAAGCCATAGTGAGTTTTCTCCAACACAGAAATGGAAACCACACTGGGGAAAACATCCATTTTGGGGATTTTTTGAGCATTAGTCCATAATTAAATTTGTTGTTTGTCGAAGCTTTGTGTCACTTATCTGCCGTTGAGATACACTATAGAAAACTTGCTTTTTCTGAGCCATTGGACTCTCTATTTTCCAATTTGCCTTTCCTCACCCGTGGGCTAGCTTAGCTCTGCCCGCGTATACCCACCTCTGTTTACACTACTACTCGCGGGTACCCATAGGTATTCCTTCGATAGTAGCGTACAACTCTGGATTTTGTTGGTTTATGACCTTTGGTTGTTGCTGGGCTGGTTTTCGTTGATCCTGAGTCTTTGTTGGCCTATTTCTTGACTATTCCATGCCTTGGTTGTGACCAGAACTCTTTGTTTCTCTTGGTTGAGCCTTGTTGGTTTTTTACCCATCTTTGGATTTAGCCTTGTTGGTTTTTTCCTTTTGAGCTCATTCCTTTAGCCGAGTCTTACTGTTTGTTATCTTCCTGGTTGTTTTAGTGATCTCCTTGGCATATTAGTGACTAGATAGTAGGATTTTGCTTGCATTTTTCATTTCCATATATTGAAAAATACAAAAAAAATATACATAGTTTTGCATTTTCCTTTTGTTTATAAGAGAAAATACAAACAAAAAAAATTGCTTTTATGTATTGCATCTTGCATTGAGTGCTTTCTTCCTTCATTTAGATTCTGATTATGCATTGAAAAATATAAAAGGATTGCATATTTATTTTGAAATCGTTGGTTTGATTGTGCATGTTAGTGGCATTGTTTTCATTGGATAGATGAGTCTAGGATTTGACGATTTTGCATACTATTGAGTCTTACACATCACTAGTTTCACGATCATATTCCTTGAGTAATCACAGCCATTAAAATGCTTAATCTTAAAATTGATTAGACTGATTTTATTTATAGGGTACACCAACTAGCATAGGTTTAGAGTCTTGGAATAAATCATTGTGAGTTAACAATCCAAGACTACTAGACGAAACATTAGGTGTCTGACCAGGGAGTGGAGGAATCCATGGTATAGATCGGTGTTCTCAGGAATATTTACTCAAGCCATAGTTAAGCACGAGGTGACAGGAGGTTAGTTGAAGGGATATCCCTCTGATACCAGCTGATCGTGGGAGATATTTCCAAGATTTGTTCGTATCTGGGGACTCTTGGGGGATTTGACCCTCATTGATTTTCGAGATTAACTACCCTACCCATACGACGGATCCCACCTACAACTGTCCCCCTGAGCATTGGTTATATTGCGGTGACCATAGTTTCCTTACCTAGGTATCGCACAGGGTACTTGCAGTGGTTATGTTGTTTGTGTCCTAAGTCAGATAGGGATTGGATAGCACAATTGTGTTTGTGTAGTGGACTTGACCTTGTACAGACAGTGAAGCCTAGGTGTCTCTATAACTGATTCTATTACCTCCGGCTATAGTTTGTGAGTCTCAAGCCTCTCCTAGGAGAGACATACTGGCTCTAGTGTCAGGAGCTCATTTAGCCACTATGTTTGTCTGCTCTTGGCTGTAGTTTCTCTAGGTGTATGCTTTTGATTTACTGTTTTTGATCGATAGTTGGCCTTTAAGGGATGTTTTGATTATATATTCTCTTTGGAGATATCGTCGTGTGAAGCTCTACTCTCTGCCAATCCCGTTAGTTGGATGGTTTAGAGCCTTCGGAGCTTTCATGCCGTGTTTCTAGGGGACGTCGATGGGACCCCTTTGAGTCTTTGGATTCTTATGAGACATATGTCCAAGAAATCATGACTGCTACACATTCTGATACTGAGGAAAAACCTTCGGCTCCATTGGGTGGAGTTGAACACACTTCTGATCCCCATACTCCTCATGAGGCGTGGGGAGGTCATCCACCTGAGACTCAACCGGGTTCTATTTTTCTTAATCCACTTGAACAAGATCCGTTCGATCCTTCGAATCTAGATAATTATCTTTATGGGATGCCAACCTTACCCGAGGACGAAGAATAAGACGACACGTTCATTCCTTCGTTTCCTTACAGTTATAGACACGGGATGCTAGAGTTACATGACGACACTAGTCCTACGATCAACCCAACCGCACTCTCTTTTGGTATGCCTAGTTATAGTACAGTTGAACATTCCACTACGTTTGGTAGTCACGCTGGCACTAGTCATGGTGTTAGCCATACTATACCCACTGGGGGCACTACGTTGTCCACTCACACACATAGTATGGGGACTACTCATGTTCCTCCTATCAATGCTAATGTTGGAAGAAGACCACCTCCTAGGATTTCCCAACCTAATAGGAACGTTGTTCGAAACACGACTCGCCATCCACCACCTAATACACATGCCGCTACTCGTCAACCCAGGACTACTTTTGCGAATGTTAATGCTCCTCCCAACCACGGGGGTGGACATATACCGCATAGTTTTGCATACACTTCCACCACTAGTAATGCCAATGTAGGGGGTGGGAATATATCATATCCACATGGACATAATGCCACCATCCCTGCTACTAGTAACACCAATGTTGGGGCTGGGAATACTTCTCATGCTTCTGGTCACCACACGACTGCTCAAGCTAATCCTAATGTTGGGGTGGGAATATACCATACCATTATAGTCATTACAACACGGTTCCCGCTATGAATAGTACATTTATGCCCCATACTCATGGTGGCAACCCTTACTACAACACAATCGGTGCTAGCCACTAGTATAACCCACCACCCCAATATGGTGCCCAAAACACGCACATACCTGCTTACTCTCAAATGGGTCAGGCAGGAGGAGGTTATCAATCCTATGGCCATGGGAAAGCTTATGGTCTATCAGGTCCTTATTATCAACAATTTAATCCTCATGGTCAAGATTTTGGTCCATCTTATAATACGGTTCCGTTTAGCCAACCTTTTTATGGGGGCTTATAATCAAGCTTTCCAACCTAAGCTCTTGTTCCTTGCACGCTTGAATCTTCCGGATCTATCGAAGCTCACGAATGATCCGGTGTGTCACGACCCTACTTGGCCCTCGGTCCCTACCAAGATCCCTTTGTACATTCCTAAGTTTGAGGGGAAAGGTGGTGAGGACCCGGGAGATCATGTCATGACATTTCACCTTTGGTGCTCCTCCAACTCATTGAATCACAATTCTGTTAGATTGAGACTATTTAAACGCACCTTCGTGAGGGAAGCCACGAAGTGGTACATCGACTTGCTTGGAAACACTTATAGGGGTTTTAATGAGATCGCTTTGGTTTTCTTAGATCCTTTCCAGTTGCCGGTTCGCTATGATACTGGAAATGAACTTTTATCTACCTTCCATCAGAACAAGGACACAAATATTTCTGACCACGTTCAAGAGTGGCGTCGGCGGAAGAGGTTAGTGAAAGCCAAGATTCCTCCAGAGTTCCTATTGGAATGGTTCCTCAAGTCTCTACTCCCATACATTGCTAAGGATGTTTCGATGTCCAGCATTGTGACTAAGGAACAAGCTATTTTGAAAGTCCAACAATTAGACTTATTATACTCTCAGTCGGTCATTTTGTATGACATCATCCCTGACGCACCGTGCACACGTCATGAGCCCACATCAGTTCCTGGACCACATGCCGATGGCATTGTTGGATCTGCAAGAACTCACCCCGTATAATCGGTAGATAATCAAATGCAAAATTTGTCGCTAAACTAGTCTACTCCTAGACAGGTTCACACCATGTCCACTTCCACCCCATTGTCCGATGTATACAGTGTGCAAACGACGAACCAATCGGGTAACCAGCAACCTGGTGGTAAGAAAAATGGGAGAAATAATCGTAAGGGTGGAAACAATGGGAATAACAATAGCAATTGCAATACCCCCCGTAAGGATAATGCCAACCCTCCTCGGGAAGGCGAAAATGCTGGTGTGGACCGTAAACCTAGGCATAAGGTGAAGTTTCCTTGCAAGCTCTGTGGGGAAGACCATCTTACTCACTTATATCCTCGTATTGAAGAAGCATTGAAGCACTTGGCACAGAGCCCAGCTGTGTTGAAGGATCCCCTACCTCATCACCAAAAGATGGCTTTGCATGCTCCCACCACTGGTTATGGACCTACTGAGATGAAAACGTCTTCTTCCAATACTAGTGGTTATGGATGTGTGAACATGGTTCAGTTCGAGGTTAGTGTTGTCACTCGTCAGTGCGATTATGATGCACCACAACCCAATTTGGGAAATGAGACCCCCCCTCCTCTTGACAATTCCTTGCATATCAAGAAGACCTCTATTACGCTGCGGATACCGAAAGGTGTTCTTAAGTGCTCTACGCATAATCCTAATGATTGAGCTGCCCACAACTACTCCATTTTAGAAGATTTGGGCCAAAATCCGTGTGCCATGTCGGCTCTTGAAGTTTTGCAAGCCTATCCTTCTCAGAAGCATGCTCTTTTGAGTGCGTTAGGAGTTCAGGATGGGGGAAGTCCCACTGTTATCAAGTTTGATACTACTGATGTCTAACCTCGCTTACCCTACCACGTGGATTTTCAAATCCAGGTGGTGTGCCTTCAGAGTTTTGTCAAACGTACTATGGTTGACGAAGGTGCCTCTGCATCAGTAATGTCGTTAACTTGTTGGAAAGCTCTTGGATCTCCTCCCCTACTCGCGTCTAGAACCACGCTCACTAAATTCGACGTTCATTATTTTAAGCCGCATGGAATTATCCCTTCCCTTGTTGTCTCCTTGGGAGATAATTCTATGCCTATTGAATTCGAGGTGGTTGGTGTGCCCATCGACTACAACCTTTTACTGGGTCAGAATTGGATGTATGCCATGAAATCTGTCGCGTCCACTATATTCAGAGTTATCTGCTTTCCTCACGAAGGTAAGATTGTGACCATCGATCAGCTAGATTACGTTAACTCCTCTTCCATAGCATCCATGGGATCCATAGTCCCACAGGTTACTCATTCTCAATCATAAACTGGGAACATGGGTGTTGGCATGTACCCTTCATTGATGGGAACTTATGATTTTTCCGCACCTGTGAATTTTATTGGAACCATTACCGACAATGTGTCTCCTCCTTCGCATAATATGTCATTCCAGACTTCCTATTTCAATGATCCGTGGACTTTACGGTCCACGAGTTCCACGTCTGGAAACATTTTGCATGTCAGGATTTCTATGCCACTGTCTGTAGCTGAGCTTGCTTACCAACATATTCAACAAGCCACTTCAGAGCCGGATCTCTCTTCTTCACGGATAGGGGAAGAAGATCATGTTATGCTGCCCACGTGTGTAGTCGACCCATCTTTTTCACATGATTTCCTCGATGGTATTCTAACTTAAGATGAAGTTTTTATTGAGGCCATGAATGGTAATGAAAATCCTTGGGAGGATTCTCATCATCAATTTTATTTCCTCCCCAATCTTGATCTTATTGAACGAGATGAGCCTCGAGTACAACCTGCCATGCATTTGGATTTTGATCCAGGCATAGTTTTGTCTAGCCCCGGTTTGAAATTAAAGTATGATATATGAAAATTAGATCACATCCAAGAACTATGCAAGAAATTAACCTCTCCCATATAAAAAATCTCACACAACTGCTCAAAGACACAAAAATTATGCACAGGAATGGAATTCTGTATTACTTCTCATGAATAATAATTACACCAGCCAACATATGAATGTTGTAGGCTGTTATTAAATAATATTACAGCAATAATTTGAAAGGCTAAAGATGCCAAAAGAATCTCCTAATCATTAGACTTTCTAAAACTGCCCATCCCCCCTAGGTGGCAAGTTGGCTTTCCAAATCTACTCAAAAGCTCACGAATTGCTAAATTAGTGATATGAAGGTGAAATATAGGTAAAATAAATTCCAAATATGAAATTTGAGTGGAAATGGTGTTAAGGAAAGTTTTTGGTGAGAAAAACACTTTCCTAGGTTGACTAGCTCTTTCCTTTGGGGGAAAAAACAGTAAAAGAAGCAGCTTTCTTCACAATTGCACTCTCCTTCCTAAATCTTATCCATAAATATTTAGGAATGTGCCCAAGTGGCCTAGGAGACCTATAGAACACACCTCAGATGGAATCTTATCCTCCCATGTTGCCTTGTGGGCCACACAACGGCATTTTCCTCAATTATTACATAGAATTAACCAACAAGTGATTAATTAAAGCATCTTATGTAATTAATTAAATGGTAGGAAGGCTTAAATATTCCAACACCCACTCTTAAGTCTGACTTGAATGATCTAAATATCAGAATATATAAAAATTCTAAGGGCCCAGTAACAAGACTTGGTCACCCCGTACAAAATACTGCCGGTCCACAAAACAAGGATAGAAGGAAAACCTCATGGGAAAAACCTTCCCTCAAAACATGGACATATCAAAATTGAATGGTTTCTGATCAACCCTTCACTCCACCACATGTCCAACCATCCCAAGCAGTGATCTAAGATAGCTGAATGTCTTCTCTGTGAAAACCTTGGTGAAGATATCTGCAGTTTGCTCACCTGTGGGGCAATACTGCAAATCTATGATCTAGTCATGCACTAGTCCTTTGATGTAGTGCATATGAATCTCTATGTGATTGGTCCTATGCCTCTGTAAAGGATCACATGAAACTCTAATGGCACTCTGGTTGTCACAATAAATGACAGTAGGAGTACTGAAAGCAATCTCAAACTCAGACAAAATCTCCTCCAACCAGACACACTGTGTAGCAGCATTCACTGCTCCTCTGTACTCTTCCTCCACTGAGGATAGTGCTATGGCATTCTGTTTCTTTTTGGACCAGCAAACAGGGCCACCTCCAAGCATGAATACAAATCCTGATGTGGATTTCTTGTCAAGGCTATCACCAGCCCAATCCGAATCTGTCAAACCCAAGAGATCTAAGCTCGAATCTACCACATAGTGAATCCCATCACTCTTTGTGCCCTACACATAATGAAATATTCTTTTTGCAACCCTCCAATGTATCTCATGTGGCTTCGCCATGTATATAGATGCCACACTCACAGCATATGCAACATCTGGACGAGTGTGAGTCAATTAGAGTAAGCTGCCAATCAACTGTCTGTAGAGTGTACTGTAAAAAAGCGGTGTAGATTCTGCTTCTTCCATTCTGACTCCAGAAAGGAATGGAGTCTTAGAAGGCTTTAAATCAGCCATCTTAAACTTCTTCAATAGATCAGAAGCATACTTTGACTGACATACCTTGGTACCTTCTTTTGTTTGTGAAATTTCAAGCCCCAAAAATTGCTTGAGAATTCCCAAGTCACTCATGGAGAATGCTTGGTGCATTGCGGTCTTAAGAGCTGCTATCTGTTCAGTGGTATCACCTGTGATCAACAAATAATCAACATACAGCACTATTAACATAATAAAACCATCAACAAACTTCATATAGACATTTGGATCAGATTTACATGGAACATAGCATTGTGATAGCAAAAAACTATCCATCTTTGCATACCAAACCCTGGGGTCTTGCTTGAGTCCATACAAATATTTTTTCAACTTGCAAAAAAGGTTTGGATCTGATGTGTACCCTTGTGGCTGATGCATATATATATCCTCCTCGAGTTCCCCATGGAGGAAAGCACTTTTCACATCCATGTGATGTACTTCCCACTGCTTGGAAGCTGCCACTGCCAAAACTAGTCTAATGGAGTCTTTTTGAGCTACCGATGCAAATGTTTCATTATAATCAAGTCCTTGGACTTGAGAATAGCCCTTTTCTACCATCCTTTCCTTGTAATTAATGGATGTACCATCCGCTGCACATTTAGTCTTATAAATCCATTTGCATCTTACCAACTTTCTGCCTGCGGGGAGCTTGACTAGCTCCCAAGTTTCATTCTTCTGCAATGACTGAAACTCCTCATCCATAGCAATATAAAATATAGGATCATGTGAGGCATCCTCATATGTTTTTGGATCAGAATCTATCATCATATAGAACTTATCAGAAAGGTAGGGATCATTCACATTGAGAGCAGTCTCAAACTGTGATCTAGTCCTCCTTTGGTCCTGAGGGTTGCCTGCTAGTTCACTTGCTGCTTGCAAAGTTTTTGCAGCCCACTTAGGCCTTGTAGGTGAGTTTGCATATGCAATAAATTGATCCTTATAATCAGAAATATCAGAATAAAAAATATCAACAACATCACTTACTTCTTCTTTAGTCGGCGATGAAGATGAATCTCCAATTTCTGCACTCTAAGAGGGCTCTTCATCAAACTGCACACTTCTTTCGATGAATGCTTTATGAGTTGTCATGTTCAGTAGCTTATATGCTTTGGATTCCTCTGAATATCCCACAAACAAACATGGTTGTCTTTGGGGCTGCATAGCCCTCCTCTTCTCAATCGGAATCCTAGCCCAAGCCTTTCAGCCAAAAATCCTGAAATGGGAGATATCCGATTTTTTACCTGTCCAAGCCTTGAAAGGAGTGATACCTTTGAGAGATTTGTGTGGCACTCTATTCTGAATATAGGGGGCACAATTTATTGCTTCAGCCCATAGCTTAGGATACAAACCTTTTTCCTCAAGCATGCATGTGGCCATTTCCTTAAGAGATTTGTTCTTTCTCTCAGCAACCCCATTCTGCTGAGGTGTATATGGAACTGTCTATTGCATCTGTATGCTCGATGAAGCAAAAAATTGATGAAACTCTGATTTCACATACTCACCACCATTATCAGACCTTAACACTTTAATATTCCTACCAGATAGATTGTCAACTGAGGCTTTGAATAGCTTGAAAAACCCAAAAACTTCCGATTTAAGCTTGATGAAATAAACCCAACAGTACCTGCTAAAATCATCTATGAATGTGAGAATGTATTTTGCTTAATTCAATGAATAATGAGGGAATGGACCTGATATGTCAGTGTGTATAAGTTCCAATGGTGCAGTGGTTCTCTCAGTGGTAGATCTCCCATACTTGTGCTCAGGGTGTTTTCCTAGGATGCAGGATTGACAGACACCTTTGGAAAATTTGAGATTGGGCAGCCCTATAACCATTTCTTTCTCATGGAGTTGGGAAAGGTATTTATAGTTTAGGTGGCCAAATATTTCATGCCATATCTTGCTGGACTCATTGGCATGGGTCAGTAGAGCAGAAGGTGAGGATTTTGGAACAAAATGAGAAAACTTGTAGATTCTAGAACAGTGGTAAGCAGTACCAAATGCAATAATGTTTCCTGTTGAAATTCTTGCTATCTCAACATCATTGGGGGTAAGGGTGACTCTCTTGGGAAGCCCTGTATGGGTCATCTGATATATTGATAGTTGGTTTGCAGCAAGTCTAGGGACATATAAAACATTATTGAATGACCCAAACTCGAGATCTATGCTACCTTTTCCTTTGCTAGAAGTTTCAGAATTGTCTCCCAATACAATATTTGGACCACTGAAAGAGTCAAGTGAAGTAAAATACTTAATTGCAGACACCATGTGTCTTGAAGCACCAGAATCAATGATGAATGATGAATATTGGTAAGTGCCGACCATCAGTGCATGAACTCTCTCTTTGTGATCGAAATTTGATCCTCCATCTTTTCTTCTTGCGCTCTATAGGAGAGAGATGTTGGCTTTCTCCAATGCCTGAGTTAATTGGTCGATGGTATTCTTCATACAAGAGCTTTTGGGGTGAAATCCCTTACTACAATATGTTCACTTTGTCCTCTCATTCTTCTTGTTCAGATTCTTCTTGAAGTTTGATTGCTCTCCATTAAAATTCTGCTTGTCTTTCCGCTCACCGATGGGCTTCTTGAAGTTGCCTTTCTTCTTGCCTTTCGAATTCTTTGACTCTCCAACACTTAGACAATGGTCTTTGGATGGATTTTTAATGGATCCCATTAAGACCAGCTTGTATTTCTCTTGATTTAATGACTCCATGAATTCTGAAAGTGACGGGCTCTTCCAATTTTTAATTGCTTTCCGGGTGGAATGGAAGGTGGAGACAAAAATTGAATAGTACGGGCCAAGCTTGGAGAGAAGGGAAAAACTAATTGCTCATCTTTCTTGTCTATTCCACATTGATTCAGCTGCAATACAAGAGACTTGAATTTGGAGAAGAATTCTTGTAGTTTATCGAAATTCCGTGGGCTCAAAGACACTAGCTCGTTATCCAATTGGTGGCCTCTCAATTCATCGGTTTTACCGAACAATTCTTGAAGTTTCAGCCATACTTCATTGGGTGAAGTGAGTCCATCAAGATGAAATAAGAGTTCTCTAGATGTAGTGAGACATAACAGCCCATAGGCTTCATCCCTTCGATTATTCCATTTAGATTTCTCCACTGCTGAGGTTGGCTCAGCTTCTATTGCCATGGTCACCCTGTAGAGCCCTTTGCTCCTCAGTAGAATCTCCATCTGTGCTTTCCAATCAAAGTAATTGAAAGGAGAGAGGATGATATGCTGTGTATGATCCATTGCTGCAACTGATATAAATTTTTGACTGAAATTAGAACACTTCTGGATTCCAAAATGTGCCCTGCAGAGAATAGAATTGACCCAGTGAATTGATCAATGCGCCCTTGCTGAGACTGTTGGATCCTGCAAGACAATCAATAGATGAAAGGAATAGCTTGATGGATCTGATACCATGTGAAAATCAGATCACATCCAATAACTATGCAAGAAATTAACCTCTCTCATATAAAAAATCTCACACAACTGCTCAAAGACACAAAAATTGTGCACAATAATGGAATTCTTTATTACTTCTCATGAATAATAATTACACCAGACAACATATGAATGTTGTAGGTTGTTATTAAATAATATTACAGAAATAATTCAAATGGCTAAATATGCCAAAAGAATCTCCTAATCATCAAACTTTCTAAAACTGCCCATCCCCCCTAGGTGGCAAGTTGGCTTTCCAAATCTGCTCAAAAGCTCATGAATTGCTAAATTAGTGAGCTGAACATGAAATATAGTTAAAAGAAATTCCAAATACGAAATTTGAGTGGAAATTGTGTTAAGGAAAGTTTTTGTTGAGAAAAACACTTTCCTAAGTTGACTAGCTCTTTCCTTTGGGGGAAAAAATAGTAAAAGCAACATCTTTCTTCACAAATGTGCTCTCCTTCCTAAATCTTATCCAGAAATCTTTAGGAATGCGCCCAAGTGGCATAGGAGACTTGTAGAACACACCTCATATGGAATCTTATCCTCCCATGTTGCCTTGTGGGCCACACAATGGCAATTTCCTCAATTATTACATAGAATTAACCAACAAGTGATTAATTAAAGCATCTTATGTAATTAAATAAATGGTAGGAAGGATTAAATATTCCAACACCCCCTCTTAATTTTGACTTGAATGATCTAAATATCAAAATATATAAAAATGCCAAGGGCCTAGTAACAAGACTTGGTCACCCCGTACAAAATACTACCGGTCCACAAAACAAGGATAGAAGGAAAACCTCATGGGAAAAACCTTCTCTCAAAACATGGAAATATCAAAGTTGAAAGGTTTCTGATCAACCCTTCACTCCACCACATGTCCAAACATCCCAAGCAGTGATCTAAGATAGCTGAATGTGTTCTCTGTGAAAGCCTCGGTGAAGATATCTGCAGTTTGCTCACATGTGGGGCAATACTGCAAATCTATGTTCTGGTCATGCACTAGTCCTCTGATGTAGTGTATATGAATCTCTATGTGCTTGGTCCTCTGCCTATGTACTGGATCACATGAAACTCTAATGGCACTCTGGTTGTCACAATAAATGACAGTAGGAGTACTGAAAGCAATCTCAAACTCAGACAAAATCCCCTACAACCAGACACACTATGTAGCAGCATTCACTGCTCCTCTGTACTCTACCTCCGTTGAAGATAGTGCTATGGCATTTTGTTTCTTGTTGGACCAACAAATAAGGCCACCTCCAAGCATGAATAAAAATACTGATGTGGATTTCTTGTCAAGGCTATCACCAACCCAATCCGAATATGTGAAACCCAAGAGATCTAAGCTCGAATCTGCCACATAGTGAATCCCATCACTCTTTGTGCCCTGCACATAATGAAGGATTCTTTTTGCATCCCTCCAATGTATCTCATGTGGCTGCTACATGTATCTATATGCCACACTCACAGCATATGCAACATTTGGATGAGTGTGAGTCAAGTAGAGTAAGCTTCCAATCAATTGTCTGTAGAGTGTACTTTCAAAAAGCGGTGTAGATTCTGCTTCTTCCATTCTGACTCCAGAAAGGAATGGAGTCTTAGAAGGATTGCAATCAGCCATCTTAAACTTCTTCAACATATCGGAAGCATACTTTGACTGACATACCTTGGTACCTTCTTTTGTTTGTGAAATTTCAAGCCGCAAAAATTGCTTGAGATTTCCCAAGTCACTCATGGAGAATGCTTGGTGCATTGCGGTCTTAAGAGCTGCTATTTGTTCAATGGTATCACCTGTGATCAGAAAATAATCAACATACAACACTATTAACATAATATAACCATTAAAAAAATTCATATAGACATTTGGATCAGATTTACACCAAACATAGGATTGTGACATCAAAAAATTGTCCATCTTTGCATACCAAGCCCTGGGGGCTTGCTTGAGTCCATACAAAAAAAATTTCAACCTGCAAACAAGGTTTGGATCTGATGTGTAACCTGTGGCTTCTGCATATATATCTCCTCCTCGAGTTCCCCATGGAGGAAAGCACTTTTCACATCCATGTGATGTACTTCCCACCGCTTGGAAGATGCCACTGCCAAAACTAGTCTAATGGAGTCTTTCTGAGCTACCGGTGCAAATGTTTCATTATAATCAATTCCTTGGACCTGAGAATAGCCCTTTGCTACCAGCCTTGCCTTGTACTTAATGGATGTACCATTTTCTGCACATTTAGTCTTATAAATCCATTTGCATCTTACCAACTTTCTGCCTGCGATGAGGTTGACTAGCTCCCAAGCTTCATTCTTCTGCAATGACTGAAACTCCTCATCCATAGAAATCTGCCATCTAGGATCATGTGAGGCATACTCATATGTTTGTGGATCAGAATCTATCAGCATATAGCACTTCTTATAAAGGTAGGGATCATTCACATTGAGAGCAGTCTCAAACTGTGATCTAGTCCTCCTTTGGTCCTAAGGGTTGCCTGCTAGTTCACCTACTGCTCGCAGATTTTTTTTCATCCCACTTAGGCCTTGTAGGTGAGTTTGCATCTGCAATAAATTGATCCTCATCATCAGAAATATTAGAATAAAAAATATCAACAACATCACTTACTTCATCTTCAGTCGGCGGTAAAGATGAATCTCCAATTTCTGCACTCTGAGAGGGCTCTTCCTCAAACTGCACACTTCTTTCGATGAATGCTTTATGATTTGTCATGTTCAGAAAATTATATGCTTTGGATTCCTCGGAATATCCCACAAACAAACATGGTTTGATTTGGGGCTGCATAGCCCTCCTCTTCTCAATCGGAATCCTAGCCCAAGCCTTTGGGCCAAAAATCCTGAAATGGGAGATATCCAGTTTTTTACCTGTCCAAGCCTTGAAAGGAGTGATACATTTGAGATCTTTGTGTGGCACTCTATTATGAATATAGGTGGCACAATTTATTGCTTCAGACCATAGCTTAGGAGACAAACCTTTTTCCTCAAGCATGCATGTGGCCATCTCTTTAAGAGATTTGTTCTTTCTCTCTGCAACCCCATTCTGCTGAGGTGTATATGGAACTGTATGTTGCATCTGTATGACCGATGAAGCACACAATTGCTGAAACTCTGATTTCACATACTCACCACCATTATTATACCTTAACACTTTAATATTCCTACTAGACAGATTCTCAACTGAGGCTTTGAATAGCTTGAAAAACCCAAAAACTTCTGATTTAAGCTTGATGAAATAAACCCAACAGTACCTGCTAAAATAATCTATGAATGTGAGAATGTATTTTGCTGAATTCAATGACTCATGAGGGAATGGACCTGCTATGTCAGTGTGTATAAGTTCCAATGGTACAGTGGTTCTCTTAGTGGTAGATCTCCCATACTTGTGCTCAGGGTGTTTTCCTAGGATGCAGGATTGACAGACACCTTTGGAAAATTTGATATTGGGCAGCCCTATAACCATTTCTTTCTCATGGAGTTGGGAAAGGTATTTATAGTTTAGGTGGCCAAATATTTCATGCCATAGCTTGCTTGACTCATTGGCATGGGTCAGTAGAGTAGAAGGTGAGGAGTTTGGCACAAAATGAGAAAACTTGTAGATTCTAGAACAATGGTCAGCAGTACCAAATGCAATAATTTTTTCCTGTTGAAATTTCTGCTATCTCAACATCATTAGGGGTAAAGGTGACTCTCTTGGGAAGCCCTGTATGGGTCATTTGATAGACTGACAGTAGGTTTGTAGCAAGTTCATAGACATATAAAACATTATTGAATGACCCAAACTCGAGATCTATGCTACCTTTGCCTTTGCTAGAAGTTTCAGAATTGTCTCCCAATACAATATTCAGATCACTGGAAGAGTCAAGCGAAGTAAAATACTTACTTGCAGACACCATGTGTCTTGAAGCACTGGAATCAATGATGAATGATGAATATTGGGAAGTGCCGGCCATCAGTGCATGAACTCTCTCTTTGTCATTGGAATTTGATCCTCCATCTTTTATTCTTGTGCTATCTGGGATAGGGATGTTGGCTTTCTCCAATACCTGAGTTAATTGGTCGATGGTCTTCTTCATACAAGAGATTTCGGGATGAAATCCCTTGCTGCAATATGTGCACTTTGTCCTCTCATTTTTCTTGTTCGGATTCTTCTTGAATTTTGATTGCTCTCCATTAAAATTCTGCTTGTCTTTCCGCTCACCGGTGGGCTTCTTGAAGTTTCCTTTCTTCTTGCCTTTCAAATTCTTTGAGTCTTCAACACTTAGACAATGGTATTTGGATGGATTTTTAATGTATCCCAGTAAGACCAGGTTGTATTTCTCTTGAGTTAACGACTCCATGAATTCTGAAAGTGACGGGCTCTTCCAATTTTTAATTGCTTTCCGGGTGGAATGGAAGGTGGAGACAAAAATTGAATAGTCCGGGCCAAGCTTGGAGAGAATGGCCAAAACTAATAGCTCATCTTTCTTGTCCATTCCACATTGCTTCAGATTCAATACAAGAGACTTGAATTTGGAGAAGAAGTCTTGTAGATTATCGAAATTATGTGGGCTCAAAGAGACTAACTCGTTATCCAATTGGTGGCCTCTCAATTCATCGGTTTTACCGAACAATTCTTGAAGTTTCATCCATACTTCATTGGGTGAAGTGAGGCCATCAAGATGAAATAAGAGTTCTTTGGATGTAGTGAGACATAACAGCCCATAGGATTCATCCCTTCGATTATGCCATTTAGATTTCTCCACTGCTGAGGTTGGCTCAGCTTCCGTTGCCATGGTCACCCTGTAGAGCCCTTTGCTCCTCAGTAGAATCTACATCTATGCTTTCCAATCAAAGTAATTGAAAGGAGTGAGGATGATATGCTGTGTATGATCCATTTCTGCAATTGATATATTTTTTGGACTGAAATTAGAACACTTCTGGATTCCAAAATGCGCCCTGCAGAGAATAGAATTGACCCAGTGAATTGATCAATGCGCCCTTGCTAAGACTGTTGGATCCTGCAAGGAAATCAATAGATGAAAGGAATAGCTTGATGGATCTGATACCATTTTAAAATCAGATCACATCCAAGAACTATGCAAGAAATTAACCTCTCCCATATAAAAAATCTCACACAACTGCTCAGAGACACAAAAATTATGCACAAGAATGGAATTCTTTATTACTTCTCATGAATAATAATTACACCAGCCCACATATGAATGTTGTATGCTGTTATTAAATAACATTACAACAATAATTCGAATGGATAAATATGCCAAAAGAATCTCCTAATCATCAGACTTTCTAAAACTGCCCATCCCCCCTAGGTGGCAAGTTGGCTTTCCAAATCTGCTCAAAAGCTCACGAATTGCTAAATTAGTGAGCTAAAGGTGAAATATAGGTAAAAGTAATGCCAAATACTAATTTTGAGTGGAAATGGTGTTAAGGAAAGTTTTTGGTGAGAAAAACACTTTCCTAGGTTGACTAGCTCTTTCCTTTGGGGGAAAAAGCAGTAAAAGCAGCAGCTTTCTTCACAAATGCGCCCTCCTTCCTAAATTTTATCCAGAAATCTTTAAGAATGCGCCCAAGTGGCCTAGGATACTTGTAGAACACAACTCATATGGAATCTTATCCTCCCATGTTTCCTTGTGGGCCACACAATGGCAATTTCCTCAATTATTACATAGAATTAACCAACAAGTGATTAATTAAAGCATCTTATGTAATTAATTAAATGGTAGGAAGGATTAAATATTCCAACATGATCTCCCTAGTGATGATTTTGTAGACTCTCCTATAGATCCCCGAATCGGTGATCCTAATGAGTTCGATTCTACTTCTAGAATTTCCAACTCCCGTGATGATGAATTTGCCACTGGAGATTCCTCCATGTCCTTCAGCTTTGCTCTTCATTCCGAAGTTGATCATTTTGGTCCTTTGGGTGTTGGTACTATGGCACCTTCAGTGGTTAGCTCTCCCTGCATTATGTCTGAGGGTGATAATAGTGAAGTTGAAAATTTTTCTACCATAGTGACCTGTATCATATTTTTCTTTACGTACGTTTTAGAGATGATCTTGACACTTATGTTTCTTGGAGACAAGATTCTTAGCTGGACGTATACTTGTTTACTGGTCCTTTTCGACATTTTCTTCGGCCATGGAAGGAATATTTGGAACCTTGCATATAGGTTTATGCCTCCCCATTGTTATGATGCATTTGAACCTATTACTATCTGAATTCGCAGACACCCCTGAGTGTCCTTATCTTGCTCATGTTCCTTGCATTATGCATAGCTTTGTTCCATGCCCTTGGAAATAGTCTCGCATGTCCCTGACACTCGTCTTCCCCCATTATGAGCATTCTTCCATCTCTCCTTTGAGCTCGTTAAAAACAATAAGGAGGTCACGAGTTTGCTTTTTCGGACTCATTAAACCTTTATATAAAAGATTTTTATAAAGTCTTTTTTAAGCCCTTGTTATACTTTTCCAAATCAAACAAGATTTCCGAGTATACTTGTCATTTCATACTCGTTAAAGGATTTGAAGCGACATCCACTTAGGTATAAGTTTACCCCTTTTCTGGACCTTTGTAGATTAATTACGAAAAAGGTATACTCTAGTCATACGTGACTAGAAGAGTTCTTCTCTCATTGTTTTACACTTTTTCGGGTGATGAGACTAACTTTACGAAAAAGGACTTCCCTTTTATGTCGAGTTGTGATTGCATTGCATTATCCTACTTGCCACTTGAGCCTTGTGCCAGCTCCCGCTTACTCAGTTGTTAACCTGGTTCCTAAGCACTTTTCCTTGTCGAGCCCTGTAGAGCTTATATTTTCCCTTCACAATTTGATGACCTTTTGACCCCGAGGGAACACCCCCCCGAGTGTCCACATCCTGCATGCACTTCCTTGTATTGATCATAGGTATGTTCCACTACATGGAACTAGTTTGCTCGCAATTTGACACTCGTTCCCTCACTTGTTGTACTATAAGCAATTTTATTCTTTTTCAAGCTTTTCCCAAATATGAAAAAGACCAAAAAAATAAAATATTCCAAAAAGCCGGATGGGATTATGGTTACTACTTCTTGTTGGTAGCTGTTGTGTTTCCTTTGAATAAAGCATTCATTCCACTCCATACACTATGAGTCGGGACTATAGTTGGACCTTAGGTGCTATACTTGTTTCTCAGTTTTCTCCACCGATTGGTTAAGCTTCTGTGATGAACCTACAATAATTAATTAATGCAAATACACGAGATATCAGAAATAATAGAACTCAGAATCACTTTTATATTGATCACGGGCCACTTCGAGGGGGCAACCTCCTTTGAGCAAGCTCAATACAATTAACTTCACGGTGCCTTCATAGGGCTCAACACACACTTATATACTAAGTCTAGGCGCCAATACCATGGGTCAATACTATGTGTCAATACAAACCATGGGCTAAGTCTAGGCACCAATACTATGAGTCAAAACCATGGGACATATAATACTATGGGACGACTTACAAAGCATATGCGTCCAATACTATGTGCTAATATAAAATATGGATCAACAAATACTACGGGACGACTTACAAAGCATATGCGTCCAACAACAATATACTAACAAAGTAAAGACATGGGTTCCTAACATCCCCTCTCCCTTAGAAAAAGCTTTGTCCTCAAAGCTTTAGATGTGGAAATTGATGCAGAATCTGAAGGAGTGGGTCCCCTGTAGCATCCTCGGGTTGCATTCCGAGCCATTGTCACTTTTGGAGTTTTAGGGAGGATTGCATGGAAGGCTGTAGATGAAGAAGAACCATATCAGTGATGTGAAAAGTGCGCTCAGAACGGTGCTGATCGACTTGTTGTTTCAGTCGAATTCTTGCCATGTGAAAATTGTCCTGCAAAATGAGAAGAAGCTGATCACGGTTTTGAAGAATTGAGTCAATTGCCTGAATTGGGGAGCTGCTGAAGGTGTATGGAAGAAGAACTAGTGGTGCCTGTCCAGATACTGCTTCATATGGTGTCCTTTGAGATATGGTACTATACCACTGGAGCGCTTCTAGGAAATCCATAGAAATAGTTGTCCAAATCTGTGGAGGGACGGGTAAGGGTTCGAGCATTCCCGAAAGGAGGGTCGTTTCACCCTTGTTGACCTGGAAAGTATCACAGTCAACCACCATCCATTGAATTGTCCTTTTGAGTCCCTTCCAAAAGGAGTTACATTGTTCCTGGTCATACGTTTTGAGGAACCCAGAGTGCCCTACTGATGAAGAAGCATGGAGTTCATAGAAGAGATAGCCCCATTGAACAGATTGCAACCAATTTGGAATAAGCAGAGAAATAGCTATAAGAGAAACTGGGTCATCAAATGTGCGAGGAGGAGCATCTTCCACCATATTTTCCTTACCCTTCTGGTAAGTGGTTGCATAGTCATAACCCATGAGTTGGATAACCCATTTCAAGTGTGTTGGGGAGGAGACCCGTTGTTCCAGGAAAGTTTCCAGACTCTGGAGATCAGTCTTGATGCAGAAATAATTCCCCAATAGGGATGGCTGCCACTTCTGTACTGTATGCAAAATAGTCATCATTTCCCGCTGAGAGGTAGATGCGGCTAAATTCTAACTGGAAAGGTCTCTTGAAGGCAACAAGCTCATTGGTTCAACAAAGACACCTGCATATCTATCCAAGGAAGTAGTGGAGACTATTGATGGGTGCATCTGAATGGAATGGATCTAAGCGATGACACCATGTGAATTCTTCTTAAGTATTTTTTCCAGGCGATGTGAACTGATGATGCAGAGAGACCCTGGTTGTAAGCCCATAAATTTGTGTTGTGCCCCATTGACTGAAAACTACATCCAAAGTTTAGAAAAATTCCATAAGATGGGGCCAAGTGTGCGTAACCATTGAACACCCAAAACCACATCACATCCGCCTAAGGACAAGGAAAACATGTGAGAGCGTAGGTTATAATCTTCCATAGAGATACGCACATTGTGACACTTCCCCTTGGAAGGTAAGGTGCCCCCATTGGCAACCATGACTTCAAAGTTGGAGCAAGGATGGACAAAACAATCATCCTGTTTGGCAATCCGAGGATCAATGAAGTTATGAGTGCTACCGGAATCAATGAGTATGGTAAGAGGGAGCTTCTTGAAGTATCCCCTGACTCGCATTATTTGTGGGGTGGTGACGCCAGTTACAAAATGGAGAGAGATCTCGGGTGGGTCGTCTTGAGATGGGGTGTCAATAGGAGGGTGTTGAATGTCGACTTGATCATCTATTGTATCTGGAGCTTCTTCATCAAGTTCTGAGGCAGGTGGAGAATCCACATCCAAGAGATAGAGCTTTTGTTGAACACATCTATGTTCCCGAGTGAATTTCTCATCACAATTATAACAAATCCCTTTTTCTCGGCATGCCTGCATCTCTGTTTCAGACAATTGCTTGATAAGAGTTGGTTGAGGAGCAGGCGTGATGGGAGGTCGTTGGGAACCCATATTTCTGAAGGGAACAAAGGTGGGTTTGGAGCGTTGTTGAGTTGCGATCTTATCCTCGGCTAGCTTAGCCAACCATAGGACTTCCATCATTGTGTTGGGACAAAACATTTTGACCTCTGAGCGGATTTCATCCTTGAGACCACTGATAAAACAACTCCTGTAGAATTCATCAGACAATCCTTCTGTGTGATTGGCTAGATTCTCAAATTCCATCTGATACTCTCTCACTGTGCCAGTTTGGTGAAGTTTAGTGAGTGCTCCTCTGAAGTCGTCAAAAGCATTGGGACCAAATAGTGGCAAAAGGAGTTGGAAAAAATCTGTCCAGTTTGGCTCGGGATGAGCTTTGATGTACCAACGGTACCATTGAAGGGCTTCCTATTCCAAATGAAAGGATGCAAGTGGAACTTTCTGGACATCAAAAGTATTATGCATACTGAAATATTGTTCTGCTCGGCATATCCATCCATTCGGATCAATACCATTGAATCAAGGAAAATCAAGCTTCGACCCACGAAAATTGCTGGAAGAAGAGAACTTGGTGGCTGCAAAAGATTCTAGCTGTCGGTTATTGTTCATGGCTGAATGTTGAAGATGGAGGCTGAGAAATTTTCATCCAGATCTTGGAGTTTGGTTTGGATGGCTGCAAGTGCTTCCTCCATGGTGTTTTCTCCTGTGCGAGTGACAACCATAACCAGTATTTTTTTTTTGTGGGGGGGGGGGAATGGATAGAAAAACACAAACACAAGCTTATTTAGTAAGGGGAAATTTGGATTTGGGAAAAACTCGGAGGGGTAATTGGGGTTTGAATAGGTTTTCGACACTTTCTGAGGGACAGGGAAGCAAAAAATGGGGATTTAAGAAGCGGGAACTCTATGGTAAAATTTGAGGGCAATCGGGTGAAAATTGAAGAAGTTATGGCGAACCCTAAAAATAGACAAATGTGGGATTTCTGGTCTTGGGAAGTGGAATTTGGGATAGGGTCTTCAGGAATGAAATATGCAGAATGGGATTGCAGGGATGTCAGTGAAGTTTCAGGGAAAACAGAGTTGAAACAAGGGAGATATGGCTGAAAAATAGAAATATATATATATATATATATATATATATATATTTTCAGAAATGGATCCGCAATAGTGGCGCAGAAGGGATCCGCAACAGATGGATCTGCAATGGCGTGGAAGGGATCGAAAACGGCTGGATCTGAAACGGCGACTGGATCTAGAATGAATTTCAGAATAGATATGAAACGACTGGATCTGGAGTGGAAGTGATCGGAAATAGTTCAACTGAAAATAGATATGGACCCCAAGTATGTACGGCTTCCTAACAGTTCAGGTGTTTCACTCGGCCACCAATGCTTTATGACGGCTTGCGTATTGGGGAAATACCCCTCACTCCACGACTCAGGTAAAACTGATAACCGCTTTGCCACAAACGATAGCTCTTGCTTTACCTCACGGGTGGGAACTAGTCAATCAGGTAGGGGTCGTTTCCCTTTTCGCTGGCAGGTCCTCTCAATGGGCCAGCTACTTTGGGGTTCCTGTGGTACTCCTCACAATGAGTTTTAGGGATTATGCCCAAGTACTTCCCACAGTTAAGCGGATAGGGATTATTCCCAAATCCGAAGCTGCAACAGATGCAAAAAATTTTTTTTGGCAGAAATTCCACCCAACGAGCCCAAGAAAGTGCTCTGATACCAGATGTGATGAACCTGCAATAATTAATTAATGCAAATACACGAGATATCAGAAATAATAGAACTCATAATCACTTTTATATTAATCACGTGCCACTTTGAGGGGGCAACCTCCTTTGAGCAAGCTCAATACAATTAACTTCACGGTGCCTTCATAGGGCTCAACACACACTTATATACTAAGTCTAGGCGCCAATACCATCGGTCAATACTATGTGTCAATACAAACCATGGGCTAAGTCTAGGCACCAATACTATGAGTCAAAACCATGGGACATATAATACTATGGGACGACTTACAAAGCATATGCGTCCAATACTATGGGTCAATACTATGGGCTAATATAAACTATGGATCAACAAATACTACGGGATGACTTGCAAAACATATGCGTCCAACAACAATATACTAAAAAAGTAAAGACATGGGTTCCTAACAGCTTCCAGTCATTATGGAGCCCTTTGTAATGCCTCCTGCATTGCACAGTTTATGTCAAGTCTATGCTGCCTGAGTCTATCCATCTGCTCATGCTATTTCTCAAAGGAAGTCCTAAAACCAGTGTCGGCCACTCCTCAGATCTCTTGACTATTGCATGTTGGCCATCCTTATTGAGTCAGTCCGTTTCACCTAAGTTCTTCCTAATATTTCAGCGTAGCTGGTACCTCGTGGTGGTTGATGGGGTATGCCTTAATTCCCTCCTTCCATCGAGTCTCGTTCCGTCAACTTCAACCCATTTATTCCGGGACTTGAGGCTTAGAGTTCGGTTGAGTACCTTGAGGCTTGTAGTCATTAGTGGCAAGTTCTCTTGCCATCG
Organism: Larix kaempferi; assembly: GCA_027924585.1. NCBI lineage: Eukaryota > Viridiplantae > Streptophyta > Pinopsida > Pinales > Pinaceae > Larix > Larix kaempferi. The sequence goes on along the minus strand of BSBM01000557.1, from coordinate 9,634,905 downwards.
ACATTTTTGGTAATACATCAATGTCCCATGATCGATGGATTCAATCTAGTGTTCGAATTCAACTCATTTATTCACACTCCGATGATTGTGCTCTGTGCCTTGATGCCCATTTTCATTATTGGTGGGTTATCTCGCGTCTGTTAACAGTATACATCATTGACTGGTAATCAGATGATGTCACATCAGGTTCGACCCAAACTCTTTTATTCACTTGATGGGACTTGCACCATCGAAGACTTGTGTAGAAGACCCCAGGCGATAGTGGCATTCAGTATGCTACTTATGAATTTGAATTTAGATCTGAGATATCACCTCTCAGATATCAGCAGTTTGTACCTCCAGTTTGCACCAGTTGTTTCCTTTTCAGCAGGAGACCATATCTTACTATACAGGGATTATGGCTATGATCACTTATGACATGTATTCATTATGTACTTCCTATTCATAGCCATTGGATCAGATTGTTGTACTACCGACATGTATCCAGGGATACTATTTTATTATGACGAGTGAGCTACTCTTTCCACTTGTGTATCCATCACTCCACTTATGAGTTTTATAATGTATTTCGGCCATTGTAGCATCAGTCTCTGACCTCACACATTAGGGGGAATCTTTTACCACGTAATCTTCCACCCTATGAGCATCAACATTCTTTGGCCTGTAGGATCCATTTCACTGACTCAGTTCCACTTTATATCCTTAAGAAAGACTATTTCCTTATTTTTCCTCTGAACCGCTTGTTTTATAACTATAGCAAGTGTACCCATGAGTTGCATCACTATAGCCCGCGGGTATCAAGTAAAATGGTAAAAATTGTTAAAATTCAATATGCTAAGACAGAAAATAGCAGCATTACATTCCATTTCACAATAATAGCATATACAGGATCACTGAAGAAACAACAAGCATAGCATAAACACAAGAGACATAGATTTATCCTGGGAAACCCTCATGGGGTAGAAAACCCAGCAAAGCTTCCTCAATATAGATGACCAGCAATATACAAAGATGCAAACCCTGAGCATAAGCTCCTTCTCCTCCATAGCAGACCTCTCCTCCACAAATGCGCCTTTCTCAAGTGAGTGAGTGTGTATAATGAGGAACACACCTCCTCTATTTATACACTACTCTGATATGTATTTTACACAAGTACACGTAGGCTCGTATTTAACCAATAGGTTAAATACCCCACTACAACTAACTGGGCCGACCCCTCTAGGGTGGTCTAATAACCCTTTGACCCACATAACACATACAGGGCCGACCCCTACTAGGGAAGTCTAATAACCCGAGTTACCACATTCCGACGGAGGAATAAACATCTCCGGATATACAATAAGATCTTCACGGAGGAATGAAACATCTCCGGAATAATAAAGTACAAATATAATATTCTTTGAAGTTACAATATCTCAACACTCCCCCTTAACGAGAAGGATATTATAACAACATCTGCACGAGCAAGGAGTCATCAACATCATACATGATACATCTATAAATCATTGGAATCTTTCTTCAATTTGTCTTCATCAGTAACTCAAACAGTTACTGGTACATCAATGTCAACATCAATATCAGCATTACGATCATCAGCATTGTAATCACACGATCAGCAGCATCGTCATCACACGATCATCAGCATCGTCATCATACGATCATCAGTATCGTCATCAGCATCGTCATCACACGATCATCAGCATCGTCACCATACGATCATCAGCATCATCACCGCACGATCATCAGCATCGTCATCATACGATCATCAGCATCGTCATCATACGATCATCAGCATCGTCATCACACGATCATCGGCATCGTCAAGGAATGATGTAAACCAGTCATGTACCTTTTGAACCGAAGTCCAGGGATGATCCAGTCCTATCATTATCGAAGACATACGTCTACGGCTCTTCTTTCGGACTTAAGTCCAGGAATGATCCAATCCCTTCATTCTCGAAGACATACGTCTACGGCTCTTCTTTCGGACTGAAGTCCAGGAATGATCCCAATCCCTTCATTATTGGAGACATACGTCTACGGCTCTTCTTTCGGACTGAAGTCCAGGAATGATCCCAATCCCTTCATTATCGGAGACATACGTCTACGGCTCTTCTTTCGGACCGAATTCCAGGAATGATCCCAATCCCTTCATTATCGGAGACATACGTCTACGGCTCTTCTTTCGGACCGAAGTCCAGGAATGATCCCAATCCCTTCATTATCGGAGACATACGTCTACGGCTCTTCTTTCGGACCGAAGTCCAGGAATGATCCCAATCCCTTCATTATTGGAGACATACGTCTACAGCTCTTCTTTCGGACCGAAGTCCAGGAATGATCCCAATCCCTTCATTATCGGAGACATACGTCTACGGCTCTTCTTTCGGACCAAAGTCCAGGAATGATCCCAATCCCTTCATTATCGGAGACATACGTCTACGGCTCTTCTTTCGGACCGAAGTCCAGGAATGATCCCAATCCCTTCATTATCGAAGACCTCACGTCTACGACTCTCTTTAGGACTGAAAGTCCAGGGATGATCCCAATCCCCTCAACTGTCCACTAAGGACTTCATTCTCGGAGACCTTACGTCTACGGCTCTCTGTAGGACTGAAAGTCCAGGGATGATCCCAATCCCCTCAACTGTCCACTAAGGACTTCATTCTTGGAGACCTTACGTCTACGGCTCTCTTTAGGACTGAAAGTCCAGGGATGATCCCAATCCCCTCAACTGTCCACTAAGGACTTCATTCTCGGAGACCTTACGTCTACGGCTCTCTTTAGGACTGAAAGTCCAGGGATGATCCCAATCCCCTCAACTTTCCACTAAGGACTTCATTCTCGGAGACCTCACATCTACGGCTCTCTTTAGGACTGAAAGTCCAGGGATGATCCAATCCCCTCAAGTCCACCAAGGACTTCATTCTCGGAGACCTCACGTATACGGCTCTCTTTAGGACTGAAAGTCCAGGGATGATCCAATCCCCTCAACTGTCCACTAAGGACTTCATTCTCGGAGACCTCACGTCTACGGCTCTCTTTAGGACTGAAAGTCCAGGGATGATCCAATCCCCTCAAGTCCGCCAAGGACTTAATTCTCAGAGACTTCACGTCTACGGCTCTCTTTAGGACTGAAAGTCCAGGGATGATCCAATCCCTTTCTGTATTCTCATCTATACAAGAGCAGTTATCACATTAGCATGTATTCTCACCAATACATCAAAACATGTATACATCACACCAAAACATGTATACATCACAACTAGCATGTATTCTTACTAATACATCAAAACATGTATACATCACATCTAGCATGTATTCTTACTAATACATCTAACATCAAAACATGTATACATCACAACTAGCATGTATTCTTACTAATACACCAAAACATGTATACATCACACCAAAACATGTATACATCACAACTAGCATGTATTCTTACTAATACATCTAACATCAAAACATGTATACATCACAACTAGCATGTATTCTTACTAATACATCAAAACATGTATACATCACACCAAAACATGTATACATCTAGCATGTATTCTCACCAATACATCTATCATCAAAAGCATGTATAAGTAAAGCTAAGTATTCTAAGTATAAGAGTCCTAAATCCAAATATTTCTAAGTAAATGGGTGTAGAGAACAGGTTACCTCATCAACGACCTTGTTGTTTGATGAGACAATCTCATCAGTAGTGACTATACTACTCCCCCTTTCGAGGAGGGTCCTTTTGAACTACACCAAGCTTGTCTCGGAAGTATTCAAACTTCACTCGAGACAGAGGTTTGGTTGGTAACTTCTTCACTTGACGTAGAGGCTTGGTTAGTACAACGGTAACCTGTTACAAATTCAAACTTTTAGCGTTCCTTTCTGTGTCATATCTTGTTAGTTCCCTATGTTCTTTGACTTATCATGGAACACTAGATTCTATGTCATCTTGATACAACTCTAAATATCACATAGGATCTCAGTTGGTTCTATCTCTAAGTCAAACAATCCTAAAGCCAAACTTCTTCACAACTAGCAGAGCAAGCAGCCATATATTCCGCTTGTGCTGAGAGCCACACTAGACTGCTTCTAGCTAAACAACGAGATCATGGCTAATCCCAGACAATAACATCCTCTCGATGTGTTCTTCTTGTCTGATACACTTCCTGCCCAAACAGAATCTGAATAGCCATCTGAAGTCATGATCTTCAAGATAGCATAGATCAAATTCTATCGTGTCCTTTATGTGCCTCATCACATACTTTGCAACTATCAGGTAAACACATCTAGTTTCCACTAGATACTAACTCAAGGTGTTCATAACAAAGCATATATCTAACCTAGTATATGTTAGATATATCAAAGACCCAATAATTTGACTGTACAGAGTTATATCCACTAACTCTGATGAGTTATCCCCTAACAGCTTCAAGTTGGAATCCATAAGAGTGGCCATTCCAACACCTCAAGTCATATTTCTCATCATACTTTCCCTGGTTGAGAAATATTCCTTCTGAGCCTTGCCATACTTCCATACCTAGGAAGTAAAGCATCAATTTGAGATCTTTCGTTTTTCATTTCTGCATTGAATGATCTTCTGCATATCTATCTTTGCCATCTCTCGTTAGATGGGTCTACTGATATGAGCCTCAATATCATTCGAACTCTGTGGTGAGTTCCTTCTTGCATCCATGTCATATGTGTATCATATTCAACCTTGTAGCAAAGGTTGAGATCCACATCACCCATGGTGATCATTAAGCTTATCAAATTATTATCGATCCTAGGTACCTATACAGAACCTGATTCATACTTCTTCTTTAATTACACCATACTTGGAGCAAACATCTTGTCGTGATTCTCTTCCCCTTTCTAAGAGAATCTTCTAGCCATGAGCCTTCTATATTTTGTTTGATTTGTAAATCTTCTTGTTTGAACATCCACCACTTGTACGGTGTTCATCATTCTTCATGACCTTTCCTACAAATCAAAATTAAGTACATGATTAGTAATACTTCATAATCATCAAAAGATAACCCATTATGCATACAGATATCATTTACATAGTGATGCAACTATTTTGACCAATACTTTGGCACAACACTTTCCCATATCCTGTATGCATACAGTGGCTATCTAGATGCCTTCCATCTCTACCAGAACATACTATCGAGAGTGTGCACAACTCTCAGCATGTCAGCAAAGAGGTTTCATTCTAGACAAGCAACAATGGAATGTTTGTCCAAACATATGCACATTAGTTGTATACTGTTCAATGCTCTATGAATGTTTACACTCAGCATTATATATTCTAGGAATACAAATATGCATGCAGGCAATATCATTACTATTTCAAATAGCAACTCAAATACTTATCTTTTATGTTTGTGTGGCTGCCTCCCGCTTGATCTTCTGTATGTCTTTTGAACTTCTATTCATTCTATACCATTGGTTATGTACAACATACCTCGTAAGTAGAACAAAGATTATGGATGAGTCTTTGTCTTCATGTTTTCATGGTCATGGAGCCTGATTTGTCTTTTGTGATGTACCTGTATCTTGTTAGCAGACAACCTCAACCTCACACAACACCATAATGCATTAGTACAATCATAAGTGTCAACACCCTAACCAATGAATATCTTCTATCATGCATTCATAATTTTGTTAAGGTGATACAACAAATCTAGAATCAAGATTGTACTAACTGTAATAACATGAAGACAAACATACCATAAACTTAATCATGAACATATCTCAAAACATACCTCGATGAGTCATACCTATCGAGATCGCTTGTAATCTCCTTATGTAAAGCCTTAGCCTCATCTCCCTCTGAAACATGAACTCCTTCACTTATGTAGGTGACCAATCCATCTTCTTCTAGGATTAACCCTATCCACTTGATTTGCAAGAACTAGACCTGGAGCTGGATATGGGTTTGTCAGAGAAACCCCAAAAATTCAAACTTTGAATTTCAAACTTCCGAAAGGATAGAGATATGCGCCTTGATGAGCTGATCAAACTGATATATTCAGAATTTGAAAACTGCAAAGTTTTACTCCTCAATTTTGCCTTTGAAACTTTCGGATTCACTGGACGTGACCCTGAACTGGGGTTTGATGAAGCCCACTCTTTTGCCCCATCAAAAATTTTGATCCAAAGCTCTAAGCTTCTATTTTTTTGAGGAGCTTCCAGCCGTGGTCACAGATTTCAAAAATTCCCATTTTTTACAGAAGCCCTAATTTTCCGCTTTTCTGATCAAAGTCCCGAACTAGGGTCTAATCAAGCCCGGCCTTCTGCCCAACCAAAAATTATGATCTTGGTCTCTAAATTTCTATTTTGATGAGTAGCATCCAGCCGTGGTCTCCGATTACAAAAATTCCAACTTTCTCCAAAGCCCTAAATTCCGGAAGTCATGAATGAAGGTACCAAAAAATAATTCTGTTTTGACAGAAATATGTACCTGATTGTTTCTGGTGTAACTCTGAAATTTTTTATCCACAGGGTCTGAAAAATTTTCCTGAGATATCCTGACCTGTTATCTTTCCATCCTGACAGGTCTGACCTCAATTGGATTCTCTGAGAGAGAGTTATGCCAAATGTCGCAACGTGACCTGTTTTGGGAAAATACAGGAGAGCGAACTTGTACGGCGTACCACGTGTCACTGTTTGACCTTCGGCCTCTGAAAAAGTTTTCTGAGATAGCTCGGCCTGTTATCTTTCCATCCTGATAGGTCTGACCTCAATTGGATTTTCTGAGAGAGATTTATGCCAAGTGTCGCAACGTGACCTGTTTATGGGAAAACACAGGAGAGAAAACTTGTACGGCGTGCCACGTGTCACTGTTTGACCTTCGGCCTCTGAAAACGTTTTCGGAGATAGCTCGGCCTGTTATATTTCCATCCTGACAGGTCTGACCTCAATTGGATTTTCTGAGAGAGAGTTACGCCAAGTGTCGCAACGTGACCTGTTTATGGGATAATACAGGAGAGCGCACTTGTACGGAGTTCCACGTGTCACTGGTTCAACTTCGGCCTCTGAAAACGTTTTCTGAGATAGTGTAGACTGTTTACTACCTGTCACTTTTTACGAAATTTCATTTGGAGCTTCCTAGCCCAAGATATGACCTTTTTCCCAAGGTCACCTGATTTTGACTCAGATCTGGAAGAGGCCGAAACCCTATATTGTACAGATCATAAATCACAAAGTACAACGAATTAGAGGTTGTCCTTTGGACACAAGGTACCTGGAGATTTTAGCTTTGTCCTGTAACAATTTCAGATCCGAAAACTTTGCCAAAACGGATTTATAGCGAAAGTTCTATGATGACTGGTTTTTGCTATGTAAAACCCTAACCTTCAAATTGTCGTAAGTAAAGCAAGTGTCTTTAGTGCCATACCTTGTCTTCCTTCAGGTCAGCTCTGATACCATGTTAAAATTCAATATGCTAAGACAGAAAATAGAATCATTACATTCCATTTCACAATAATAGCATATACAGGATCACTGAAGAAACAACAAGCATAGCATAAACACAAGAGACAGAGATTTATCCTGGGAAACCCTCATGGGGTAGAAAACCCAGCAAAGCTTCCTCAATATAGATGACCACCAATATACAAAGATGCAAACCCTGAGCATAAGCTCCTTCTCCTCCATAGCAGACCTCTCCTCCACAAATGCGCCTTTCTCAAGTGAGTGAGTGTGTATAATGAGGAACACACCTCCTCTATTTATACACTACTCTGATATGTATTTTACACAAGTACACGTAGGCTCGTATTTAACCAATAGGTTAAATACCCCACTACAACTAACTGGGCCGACCCCTCTAGGGTGGTCTAATAACCCTTTGACCCACATAACACATACAGGGCCGACCCCTACTAGGGAAGTCTAATAACCCGAGTTACCACATTCCGACGGAGGAATAAACATCTCCGGATATACAATAAGATCTTCACGGAGGAATGAAACATCTCCGGAATAATAAAGTACAAATATAATATTCTTTGAAGTTACAATATCTCAACAAAAATCACTAGTTTATTACTTTTTACTCCCAAAAAGCGGTCATTGGGTGACCTTTGGATCTCCATCTATCCAAGAAACGTCTCGATGTGTCCTTTCACTTACCTTTGAGAGGACTATATATTGAGCACATATGAATTATGGATGGGAGGAGAAAGAAGAGCAAGAGAACTCTAGTGGATTTTTGCCCTATCTTGAGTCTACACTCATTGATCCTTGTAGTTGTGAACCCTTTATGTTCACCTTCCAAACTTCTATCTAGTTTGAGTTTGCCATTCATGGAGGATTGAAGTGGTGGAGGCACAAGTGGATTGATCCAGATCTTGGTTTAGATTGGTTGCCGGCAAGAGATTGTATCACTTTGTACTTCTTCTTGTTTATCAATAGAAATACTCATATTCTCGTCCATTAATGTTGTAGATGTTGTTTATCTTACATTGGATTGCATTTACTTATTATATCATGGACCATTTCTATTGATGATGTTAATGCCATTTATATATTATATGTACTTGTTGTATATTGGTTGTCAAGACTAATTTGTAGATTCAAGTGCACGGATTGAAAAGCTCCAACGGGGATCTACACCAAACGTTTGGATCGAGGTTGGTTATCTTCTTCATTATCTTAGCATTGTCATTTATATAGCATAGTTCTGAGAATTGAGTTGATTTCTGGTAGTCATCTGTCTGTTGTGGTCTACCCCAAGCCATAGTGAGTTTTCTCCAACACAGAAATGGCAACTCCACTAGGGAAAACATCCATTTTGGGGATTTTTTTAGCATTAGTCCATAATTAGAGTTGTTGTTAGTCCATAGCGGCCTTTGTTACAACGTAATCTTCCACCCTGTGAGCATCAGCATTCTTTGGCCTGTAGGATCCATTTCACTGACTCAGATCCACTTTATATCCTTCAGACATACTATTTCCTCATTTTTCCTCTGACCCGCTTGTTGCATCACTATAGCAGGCATTCCTGCGAGTTGCATCACTATAGCCCGCGGGTAGAAACTAAAATGGTAAAAATCACTAGTTTATTAATTTTACTCCCAAAAAGCGGTCATTGGGTGAACTTTAGCTCTCCATCTTCCCAAGAAACGTCTCGATGTGTCATTTCACTTACCTTTGAGAGGACTATATATTGAGCACATATGGCTTATGGACGGGAGGAGAAAGAAGAGCAAGAGAACTCTAGTGTATTTTTTCCCTATCTTGATTCTACACTCATTGATCCTTGTAGTTGTGAACCCTTTATGTTCACCTTCCAAACTCCTTTCTAGTTTTAGTTTACCATTCATGGAGGATTGAAGTGGTGGAGGAACAAGTGGATTGATCCAGATCTTGGTTCAGATTGGTTGCTGGAAAGAGTTTGTATCACTTTGTACTTATTCTTGTTCATTAATAGAAATACTCATATTCTCGTCCATTGATGGTGTAAATGTTGTTTATCTTACATTGGGTTTCATTTACTTGTTATATCATGGACCATTGCTATTGATGATCTTAATGTCGTTTATATATTATATGTACTTGTTTTATATTGGCTATCAATCCTAATTTGCAGATTCAAGTGCACGAATTGAAAAGCTCCAACGGGGATCTACACCAAACGTTTGGGTCGAGGTTGGTTATCTTCTTCATTATCTTAGCATTGTCATTTATATAGCATAGTTCTAAGAATTGAGTTGATTTCTGGTAATCATCTTTCTGTTGTGGACTACCCCAAGCCATAGTGAGTTTTCTCCAACACAGAAATGGCGACTCCGTTGGGGAAAACATCCATTTTGGGGTTTTTTTGAGCATTAGTCCATAATTAAAGTTGTTGTTTGTCGAAGCTCTGTGTCACTTATCTGCCATTGAGATACACTATAGAAAACTTGATTTTTCTGAGCCATTGGACTCTCTGTTTTCCAATTTTCCTTTCCTCACTCGTGGGCTAGCTTAGCTCTGCCTGCATATACCCGCCTCTGTTTACTCTACAGCTCGTGGGTACTCGTAGGTATTCCTTCGACAGTAGCGTACAACTCCTGCTTTGGTTGATTTATGACCTTTGGTTGTTGCTGGGTTGGTTTTGGTTGATCCTGAGTCTTTGTTGGCCTATTTCTTGACTGTTCCATGCCTTGGTTGTGACCAGATCTCTTCGTTTCTCTTGGTTGCCTTGTTGGTTTTTTACCCATCTTTGGATTTATCCTTCTTGGTTTTTTCCTTTTGAGCTCATTCCTTTGGCCGAGTCTTACTGTTTGGTATCTTCCTGGTTGTCTTAGTGATCTCCTTGGCATATTAGTGATTAGATAGTAGGATTTTGCTTGCATTTTTCATTTCCATATATTGAAAAATACAAAAAATACACATAGTTTTTGCATTTTCCTTTTATTTATAAAAGAAAATACAAAAAAAATAAAATTCTTTTATGTATTGCATCTTGCATTGAGTGCTTTTTGCCTTCATTTAGATTCTGATTGTGCATTGAAAATGATAAAAGGATTGCATATTTATTTCGAAATCGTTGGTTTGATTGTGCATATTAGTGGCATTGTTTTCATTGGATAGATGAGTCTAGGATTTGATGATTTTGCATACTATTGAGTCTTTCACATCACTAGTTTAACGATCATATCCCTTGAGTAATCACAGCCATTAAAATTAATGCTTAATCTTAAAATTGATTAGACCGATTTTATTTATAGGGTACACCAACTAGCATAGGTTTAGAGTCTTGGAATAGATCATTGTGACTTAACAATCCAAGACTACTAGATGAAACATTAGGTGTCTGACCAAGGAGTGGAGGAATCCATGATATAGATTGGTGTTCTCAGGAAGCTCTACTCAAACTAGGGTTAAGCACGAGGTCACGAGAAGTTGGTTGAAGGGATATCCCTCTGATACCGGCTGAATGTGGGAGATATTTCCAGGGTTTGTTCATATCTGAGGGTACCGGAGGTTCGTCCTCTTGTGCTTCAGGCTTAGCTACCCTGCCCATACGATAGATCCCACCTGCGACTGTCCCCCTGAGCATTGGTTATATTGCGGTGACCATAGTTTCCTTACCTAGGTATCGCACAGGGTACTTGCAGTGGTTATACTATTCATGTCCTAAGTCAGATAGGGATTGGACACCATAGTTGTGTTTGTGCAGTGGAATTGACCCTGTACACGTAGTGAAGCCTGGGTGTCTCTATAACTTATTCTGTTACCTCCGGCTATAGTTTGGGAGTCTCAAGCCTCTCCTAGGCGAGACATACTGGCTCTAGTGTCGGGAGCTCATTGAGCCACTCTGTTTGTCTGCTCTTGGCTGTAGTTTCTCTAGGTGTGTGCTTTTGATTTACTATTTTTGATCGATAGTTAGCCTTTAGGGGATGTTTTGATTATATATTCTCTCCGGAGATATCGTGGCGCGGAGCCCTACTTTCTGTCGATCCCATCGGTTGGCTAGTTTAGAGCCTATCGAGGTTTCATGCCATGTTGCTAGAGGACGTCGGCGGGCTCCCTCTTAGTCTTCAGATTCTCACAAGACATACGTCCAAGACGTCATGACTGCTACACATTCTGATACTGAGGAAAAACCTTCGACTCCATCGGGTATAGTTGACAACACTTCCGATCCCCATACTCCTCGTGAGGCGTGGGGAGGTGATCCACCTAAGACTCAACCTGGTTCTATTTAGCCTAATCCACTTGAACGTGATCCATTCGATCCTTCGAATCCGGATAATTATCTTTACGGAATGCCAACCTTACCCGAGGACAAAGAATAGGACGACACATTCATTCCTTCGTTTCATTGCAGTTATAGACACGGGATGCTAGGGTTACATGACGACACTAGTCCTACGATCAAACCAACCGCACTCTCTTTTGGTATGCCTAGTTATAACCTTCCACTACGTTTGGTAGTCACGCTGGCACTAGTCATGGTGTTAGCCATACTATACCCACTGGGGGCACTGCCCTCACTGGGGGCACTACGTTTTCCACTCACACACATGGTATGGGGACTGCTCATGTTCCTCCTAACAATGATAATGTTGGAAGAAGACCACCTCCTAGGATTTCCCAACCTAATAGGAACGTTGTTCGAAACACGACTCACCATCCACCACCTAATACACATGTCGCTACTCGTCAACCCAGGACTACTTCTGTGAATGTTAATGCTCCTCCCAACCACGGGGGTGGACATATACCGCATACTTTTGCATCCACTACCGCCACTACTAATGCCAATGTAGGGGGTGGCAATATATCCTATCCACATGGACATAATGCCACCATCCCTGCTACTAGTAGCACTAATGTTGGGGCTGGGAATACTTCTCATGCTTCTGGTCACCACACGACTGCTCAAGCTAATCCTAATACTGGGGGTGGAAACATACCATACCATTATGGTCATTACAACACGGTTCCCACTATGAATAATACATATATTCCCCATATTCATGGTGGCAACCCTTACTACAAAATAGTAGGTGCTGGCCACCAGTATAACCCACCACCCCAATATGGTGCCCAAAACACGCACATACCTGCTTACTCTCAAATGGGTCAGAAGGAGGAGGTTATCAATCCTATGGCCATGGGAAAGCTTATGGTCCGTCAGTTCCTTATTATCAGCAGTTTAATCCTCATGGTCAATATTTTGGTCCATTTTATAATACGGTTCCGTTTAACCAACCTTTTATGAGGGCTTATAACCAAGCTTTCCAGCCTCAGCTCCCGTTCCTTGCACGCTTGAATCTTGCGGATATTTCAAAGCTCACGAATGATCTGGTGTGTCGCGACCCTACTTGGCCCCTGGTCCCTACCAAGCTCCCTTCGGACATTCCTAATTTTGAGGGGAAAGGTCATGAGGACCCGAGAGATCATGTCACGACATTTCACCTTTGGTACTCCTCCAACTCATTGAATCACGATTCCGTTAGATTGCGACTATTTCAACGCACCCTCATGGGGGAAGCTGCGAAGTGGCACATCGAGTTGCCTAGAAACACTTATAGGGGTTTTAACGAGATCACTTTGGTTTTCTTAGATCATTTCCAGTTGCCGGTTCGCTATGATACTGGCACTGAACTTTTATCTACCTTCCGTAAGAAAAAGGCCATGCATATTTCTTACCACATTCAAGAGTGGCATCAGCAGAAGAGGTTATTGAAAGCCAACATTCCTCCAGAGATCCTATTGGAATGGTTCCTCAAGTCTCTACTCCCATACATTTATAAGGATGTTTTGATGTCCAGCATTGTGACTTAGGAACAATCTATATTGAAAGTCCAACAGTTAGACTTATTATACTCTCAGTCTAGCATTGTGTACTCCATTATTCCTGACGCACCGAGAACACGACATGAGCCTCAGTCAATTCTTGGACCGCATGCCGATGACATCATTGGATCTACAAGCACTCACCTCGTATATTTGGTAGCTAATCAAGTGCAAAATTTGTTGCTAAACCAATCTACTCCCGGACAGGTTCACACCTTGTCCACTTCCACTCCATCGCTTGATGTACACAATGTGCAAACGACAAACCAATTAGGTAACCAGCAACCTGGTGGTAAGAAAAAGGGAAGAAATAATCGTAAGGGTGGAAACAATGGGAATAACAATAGAAATCACAATACCCCATAAGGATAATTCCAACCCTCCTCGGGAAGGAGGAAATGCTGGTGAGGATTGTAAACCTAGGCGTAAGGTGAATTTTCCTTGCAAGCTTTGTGGGGAAGACCATCTTACTCACTTATGTCCTCATATTGAAGAAGCATTGAAGCACTTGGCACAGAGCCCAACTGTGTTGAAGGATCCCCTACCTCATCACCAAAACATGGCTTCACATGCTCCCACCACCGGTTATGGACCTACTAAGACGACAACATCTTCTTCCAATACTAGTGGTTATGGATGTGTGAACGTGGTGTGAACATGGTTCAATCAAAGGTTAGTGTTGCCACTCGTCAGCACAATTATGATGCACCACAACCCAATTTGGGGAGTGAGCCTCCCCCTCCTCCTGACAATTCCTTGCATATTAAGAAGCCCTATATTATGCCATGGATACCAAAAGGTGTTCTTAAGCACTCTATGCATAATCCTAATGCTCGAGCCACCCACAACTACTCCATCGTAGAATATTTGGGCCAAACTCCGTGTGCCATGTCGGCTCGTGAAATTTTGCAAGCCTGTCCTTCTCAGAAGCATGCTCTTTTGAGTGCGTTAGGAGTTCAGGATGGGGGAAGTCCCACTATTATCATGTTTGATACTACTGATGTCTTACCTTGCTTACCCTACCACGTGGCTTTTCAAATCCAGGTGGTCTTCCTTCAGAGTTTTGTCAAACGTACTATGGTTGACGAAGGTGCCTCTGCGTCAGTAATGTAGTTAACTTGTTGGAAATCTCTTGGCTCTCCTCCCCCACTCACGTCTAGAACCATGCTCACTGCATTCGATGGTCGTTCTTTTAAGCTGCATGGAATTATCCCTTCCCTTGTTGTCTCCTTAGGAGGTAAGTCTGTGCCTATTGAAGTCGAGGTGGTTGATGCGCCCATCGACTACAACCTTTTACTGGGTCGGAATTGGATGTATGCCATGAAAGCTCTCGCGTCCATTGTATTCAGAGTTATATGCTTTCCTCACTAAGGCAATATTGTGACCATCGATCAGCTGGATTATGTTAACTCCTCTTCCACAACATCCACATGATCCATAGTCCCGCAGGTTACTCATTCTCAACCGACAATTGGGAACATGGGTGCTGGCATGTACCCTTCATTGATGGGAAATTATGATTTTTCCGCACCTGTGAATTTTATTGAAACCATTACCGACAATGCGTCTCCTCCTTCGCATAATATGTCATTCCGGACTTCCTATTTCGATGATCCGTGGACTTTACCGTCCACGAGTTCCACATCTGGAAACATTTCGCATGTCGAGATGTCTATGCCACTGTTTGTAGCTGAGCATGCTTACCAGCATATTCAACAAGCCGCTGCAGAGTTGGATCTCTCTTCATCCCAAACAGTCGAGGAAGATCCTGTTATGTTGTCGGATTGGGAAGCCAACTCATCTTGTTCCCATGATTTCCTCAATGATACTTTTCCTTCTGATGAAGCTATTATGGAGGCCATGTGTGGTAGTGAGATACCTTGGGAAGGTATGCACCATCTCTCTTATTTCCTTCCCAAACTCGAGCTATTCGAACGAGAAGAGTTTAGGACGACTCTAGCAGAGATGGTTGGTCACCCTGTGGCTCTTTTGGAGTCACATGATGTTTTTGCAGAAAGGAACATGGCTAACATTTCCCCAAATACGGCGATCAATATCTCTTGTACTCCTGGAATAGTTGAGAATGTCTACATCGGTGACGATTGCACTCCTAGGAGATTGCTATTTACACTGAATTGTTTAAAGAATTCTGAGAATATTTCACCTAGTCATATGAGGAGATGCCAGGAATAGACCCCCGCATTGTTGGACATGAGATTAGAACGTATCCCAATGCTAAACCGGTTCGATAACGCTTACGTGTTGTGAACCCTAGAAAAGCAGCCACTATCAAGGAAAAGTTGGAGAAAGTGCTCAAGGCTGGTTTCATCACCCCATTCCCCTTACTGAATGGGTGTCAAACCCCGTTCCTGTGGATAAGAAGCAAGGAATGATCCGTGTATGCACCGATTTTAGAGATTTGAACCGTGCATGTCCGAAAGACAACTTCCCCACACCATTCATAGATTAAATCTTGGATGCTTGCGCCGGAAGTGAGATTTTTTCCTTCATGGATGGATTTTCCAGATATAACCAGATTCAAATCAAACCCGAGGATCAACATAAGACAACTTTTATTTGTCCTTGGGGAATGTTTGCATATCGGAAAATGTCGTTCGGCCTTAAAAACGCCAGAGCTACATTTCAGCATGCCATGACCTACGCCTTTCACTATCTTAAAACGATTATGGAGGTTTTCTTGGATGATCTTGCCGGCCATTCTCGCAAGAGGATGGACCACCCCAAGCACCTCCGCATGATTCTCTAACGATGTATACGATACAAGATTTGATTGAATCCTAAAAAATGCATCTTTGTTGTAAGGATGGGTCGCCTTCTGGGCTTCATAGTTTCGAAAGAGCGTATTAGGGTCTATCCTCTCAAAGTTGAGGCAATACTTCAATTGCCTCCTCTGCGCAATTTGTTACAACTTCAGAGCCTCCAAGGGAGAGCCACTTTTCTACGTCGTTTTGTAGTCAATTATGATAATCTTACCAAAGGTTTAGCGCGCTTATTGAAGAAAGACACACCCTTGATCTGGGATGAGCGAGCCCAACAGTCTTTCGACACCCTTAAGAAAGCTTTAGTATCGGCCCCTGTGCTTAGTCCACCAGACTTCGCACAAGATTTTAACCCTTATGTGGCTACATCTCAAGAGACGATTGGCATGGTATTGGTTCAGGTTGATGATGTGCTTGTCGAGCATGTCATCTATTACCTTAGTCAAAATCTAGTAGACGTTGAGCTAAGATATACTCATGTGGAAAAGCTAACGTTTGCAACTGTTCATTCAGTCCAACGGTTACGAAATTACATTTTGCTTAGAACAACCATAGTTGTCACGCATATCAATCCATTTCAGTTCATGCTATCATGACGCCTTATCGGGGGGAAGTACAATAAATGGATTGTTATCCTTTAGGAGTTCGATCTCGATTTTGCTTCGAAGAAGTCAGTGAAATCATTGGTGTTTGCTGAGCTAATGTCGAACCTTTCGAGACTTGATGAGGATGTCATTCATGAAGATTCCTTTGTGGATGAGCACTTATTTCTTATCTCGTCAGAGGACCCTTGGTATGGGGATGCCATTATATATCTCCAAACTTTGAATTTTCCTCTGCACTATTCACGAGATGAGTGACGACGTGTAAAACATCATGCTAAAGACTATACTATCGTCGGTGACAGTTTGTATCGCCGAGGAAAGGATTCCATTCTCCGTAGTTTCTTAACTCATGAAGAAATAGAGCAGGTGCTTAATGACTGCCATGCTGGGGCGTGTGGCGGTCACTTATCCGGGCTTGCTATAGCCCAACATATTATGCGAGCCAGTTATTTTTGGCCTTCCATCTTTAACGATTGTGTTAATGCTGTGAAGAGATGTCACCCTTGCCAGGCGTTTTCTTGGAACATACGCTCGCATCCAGCGCCCCTTCATTTGGTCGTCACCGTCGGTCCCTTCACCAAGTTGGGGGTGGATTTCATGGATTGCAAACCAGCTTCGGTTGGGGGGCATCGCCATATCATAGTGGTTGTGGACTATTTTTCCAAATGGGCTGAGGCCATGCCTACCGTTAAAGCCGATGGTGCTACAACAGCCCACTTTGTATTCAATCAAATTATAACTCGGTTCGGTATTCCGAACGAGATTGTCACTAACCATGGAAGTCACTTTCAGAACAAGATGATGGAGGATTTGTCTCTCAAGCTTGGGTTTCATCAAGAACACTCATCTTCTTATTATCCCCAAGAGAATGGTCAAGTAGAAGCAGTCAATAAGTCTTTGAAGACCATTCTCCAACGTACCATCCAACAAAGCAAGACCAATTGGCACATCATGTTATATCCTGCTTTGTGGGCGTATCGAACTGAAGTCAATATTTCCACCGAGTTCTCATTGTTTCAGCTAGTCCATGGTATGGAGTCACTTTTACTGATTGAATGCAAGATCCCTTCGCTTAAACTAGCCATAGAGCTCCTCCCTGATACGACGGGTCTTGAGCAACGTTTAATCCACCTTGAGCAACTTGACGAGCAACGTCGAGATGCCGTTGTGGCCATAGATGCCAACAAACGTCGTGTTTAGGTTCAATATGATAGGTCTGTCCATCCCCGGCAGTATGTTGAAGGTGACTTGGTCCTCTTATATGACCAAGCTAAAGAACCCCTGGGGGCAGGCAAGTTCAACCCCATGTGGCACGGTCCTTACATCGTGAGGCGTGTCCTGGAAAAAGGATCTTATGAATTAGAAGACTATGAGGGGACTATCTTGAAGGAGCCTAGAAATGGGCTCTACCTCAAGTGGTATTACACTTGAACCTCTAGTTCAAGCTGATACTTTTGTATACTATTGTATAGTTGCTTTTGTACAAAGTTTAGATTTCTTTTGGTTTTCGGGTCTGCTGATTAGCTTCCGTTTGATTGACAGATGTCAGTAGAGTTTCCTACATTCTTAGGGTTTGCGGATGGTACTAGTCATCATACGCAGCAGCTTGCTTCTGCTGCCTGGGTTATATTCTCACCTTACCACCTAGTTGTGTCCTCAGGAGGTGCTTGTCTTGGTCCTATATCTAACAATGTGGCTGAGTATAGTGTCGTCATCGAGCTACTTCGGGATTCCATTTCCCATGGTATCCAGTATTTAGAAGTCCTCCTAGATTCACAACTAGTTGTGTCTCAACTAAATGGGCAGTACCATGTGTGAGATCCTACTCTACTACGGAAATTCCTAAGGGTAAGACTCTTGGAATGACATTTTGTTTCAATTACATACATACATGTTCCGAGAAGTGTTAATCATATATCTGATGCATACGCTAACTATGTATTAGATTGGCATTTGTCACATTCACCATGAAGCACACAAATAAAAGAAGACATTCATACATTTGTACATACACACATATAGTAGAACCGGAGAACCAAAATTTTATATATATAAATATGTCCAAAAATGGTAGTGTCATACAAAACTGGAGCCCGTAACCCTCAAAAATATACATATCGATACAAAAAAATGAGATCCTGAGATATCTACTCCCTACGAGGAGGCCTAGCTGCCACTCCGACAGGATGTGTTGCGTAGAAATACTGAACTGCTTTGGCTACACACTGCAGTAGCCGCACCCAGTCACCCGTAACTCCCACTACTTGGCGCTGCATGGCCTCAGGTAGTCTCGCCACCTCTATCTGTGGAACCCTAGCAACCATCTGTGTGAGGTTGCATCGCAAGGTCTGTAGAGTGCGTCCTGCTACAACATCGCCTACCTCCTCACCGCTGCCCCAATGACCATGTCTTGGGAAGCCATCGGATCTCACTGGGCCTTTGTCTGCGAGCAAACAGTCAACCATTAGCATATGATACTACCACCAAAAATATTTTTGCATTTACATCTATAATAAAAAATCCATAAAAATTTAATACACACAAAACCTAAAAAGAGTACTCACCAATGTCTCCGAACCTGCGTCTGGTAGGAGTGGCATGTCCCTATCTTGGCGGGAGTCTATCCCTGCATAGGGGTAGTCCTCTATGGAAATGACCTATCGGTCCCACCAGCGGAATAACTCCTCGGTATATGGTGATGCCAGATGGCCACCACCCTGTCGTGTCAAGATCTCATCCCACCGGGTCAGGGCTGGATCCCAGAGACTATGAGGAGGGACATCCACCCTCAAACTAAATCCCGGAAATATCTCAAAGAAGAAGCTATAGAAGATACTCCCATACCCAAAGTTTTTGGCCTTCCCTTCTTTGCATTTTGTCAGTTGGGTCTTCATAGACTCTAGCAGTGTGGTACACCAGTCAAATACCATAGGCTGCATGCATTGTGATGCATAGAACATCACTGGCCTGGATGCCTGGTGCAAAGCTTTGGATCCAGTGATCTGCACTAAGGTAGCCACAATGATCTTCATGCTTAGATTTACTAAGGCATTGATGGGAACCTGACTTCCCACCATGCGTGTGTTTGCGGGGAAATACCGTGCTATGTAGTCAAGGATGGTGATCCCACCACCCACAGTGCGAGATCGAAGACTAGCCTCCTCACCTCGACGGGACAAACCGGTAATGAAGTAGATGTAGTCCACTTCCAGTGTGAGGATTTTCCAATTGAGATTGAAGTTCTGTGCATCAACATCCCAATAATCGATCAAGCGCTAGAGTAGTAGGTTTTGGGCCCTCAAACCCCCTATACTCCAGAATTTGTACAACCCACATGTTTGCAATTCCTGTTGTGCTTGCACATCGTTGCGCACAGCCTCATAAAATTGGTCATGCTCCCTCTCCCTCCACTCTAGAACCATCATGGAGTGAAGAAAAACAAGGATTTTAGTCAAATTCTTTTGCATTTTCAACTTCACGGCCATACCCATGGGCTAGTTTGTATACAGGTGCGGGTACCCGGGGTCAGTCTGTGTATTGACTGCAAGTATCTTTCCCTACCCATGACCCACATAACTATAGCCCGCGGGTAGCGCCGAATCCATTTAGGGCTTGGATAAACTAAAAATCCCACCGTTGAAAATTAAAATGAAAGGTATGGATGAGACTACTAACCTGCTCTAGACGATTCGATGAACGGTCGCTTGTAGCTCCCAAAATCGACAATTGAACTTTCAGGTAAAAACTAACCACAAAACTCCAAATGGGTGAATAGTAAAAATGAATTGTAAATTGTAATTTTTTATTGCTATTTATAATTTTTAGGACCCACTTGTCTATGGTTTTTACTATTTTGTGTCGTTATGGACTAATATAATTTCTTGGAGTAGTATTTTTTAATCAGATTTCCTCAGCGAAAGATGTTCTGGACCATTTCACACCTACGGTAGGTACATTTCACACCTGGAATATAGGTTAGATGCTATTTCCACATGCATTATGCATTTGACCTTTTGACCACTTTCATAAACCCTAGGTGCGACCCCGCTTCTTAACTGACACGGAACCCTCACACTGCTGTATAAGTGTCGTTATGTGGTGGTAGGGATTTTCCGAACATGGGTACCCTAGTTAGAACCCTTTTGTGCATTCTGGTGCCCAACCATTGTTTATCCTTAGGATTGGGAGTCCTTTGTAGTTACGCCATGACGTTGCGATAAAGAATGATACTCTACTTTGTCTTATGCTGGCCATCTCCATTAAGGAATCCCCTTAGTTATATCATGTTGTGATTGCATTGCATCATCCTGCTTGCCGCTTGAGCCTTCTGTCGGCTCCCGCTTACTCAGTTGTTAGCTTGGTGCCTGAGCACTTTTTCCCTGTCAAGCCCTGCAAAGCTTATATTTTCCCTTCACAATTTGATGACCTTTTGACCCTAAGGGAACAGCCCCCCAAGTGTCCACATCCTGCATGCACTTCCTTGCATTGATCATAGGTATGTTCCACTGCTTGGAACTAGTCTGCTCGCTATTTGACACTCGTTCCCTCACTTGTTGTACTATAAGCAATTTTATTCTTTTTCAAGCTTTTCCCAAATATGAAAAAGACCAAAAAATCAAATATTCCAAAAAGCCGAACGGGATTATGGTTACTACTTCTTGTTGGCAGCTGTTGTGTCGCCTTTGAACAAAGCATTCATTCCACTCCATACATTATGAGTCGGGACTATAGTTAGACCTTAGGAGCTGTACTTGTTTCTCAGTTTTCTCCACCGATTGGTTAAGCTTCCAGTCATTATGGATCCCTTTGTAATGCCTCCTGCATTGCATAGTTTATTTCAAGTCTATGCTGCCTGAGTCTATCCATCTGCTCTTGCTCTTGTTCAAAGGAAGTCCTGAGCCCAGTCTCAGCCACTCCTCATATATCTGAACTATTACATGTCGGCCATCCTTATTGAGTTAGTCCATTTCACCTGAGTTCTTCCAAATCTTTCAGCATAGCTGGTACCTCATGCTGGTTGATGGGGGATGCCTTAATGCCCTCCTTCCAGCGAGTCTCGTTCCATCGACTTCAACCCATTTATTCTGGGACTTGAGGCTTACAGTCATTAGTGGCAGGTTCTCTCGCCATCGACAGCTTTGGGAATACATCAATGTCACCTGATCGATGGATTCATCCTAGTGTTCAACTTCAACTCATTTATTCACACTCTGGTGATTGTGCTCTGTGCCTTGATGCCCATTTTCATTATTGGTGGGTTATCTCGTGTCTGTTAACGGTATACATCATTGAGCGGTAATCATACGATGTCACATCAGGTTGGACCCCAACTCCTTTATTCACTTGATGGGACTTGCATCGTCGAAGAGCTGTGTAGAAAACCCCAGGCGATAGTGGCATTCAGTATGCTACTTATGACTTTGAATTTACATCTGAGATATCACCTCTCAGATATCAGCAGTTTGTACCTAGTTTGCACCAGTTGTTTCCTTTTCAGCAGGAGACCATATCTTACTGTAGAGGGATCATGGCTATGATCACTTATGACATATATCGATTATGTACTGCCTATTCATGACCATTGTATTATATTGTTGTACTACTGATATGTATTCATGGATACCATTGTATTATGACGAGTGAGCTGCTCTTTCCACTTGTGTCTCCATCACTCTACTTCCGAGTTTTATAATGTATTTCAGCCATCGTAGCATCAGTCTCTAACCTCACACATTAGGGGGTATCTGTTACAACGTAATCTTCCACCCTATGAGAATCAGCATTATTTGGCCTATAGGATCCATTTCACTAACTCAGATCCACTTTATATCCTTCAGACATACTATTTCCTCATTTTTCCTTTGACCTGCTTGTTGCATCACTATAGCCCGCAGGTAGCAAGTAAAATGGTAAAAATCACTAGTTTATTGCTTTTTAATCCCAAAAAGCGGTCATTGGGTGACCTTTGGCTCTCCATCTGCCCAAGAAAGGTCTCGATGTGTCATTTCACTTACCTTTGAGAGGACTATATATCCAGCACATATGGCTTATGGATGGGAGGAGAAAGAAGAGCAAGAGAACTCTAGTGGATTTTTGCCCTATCTTGAGTCTACACTCATTGATCCTTGTAGTTGTGAATTCTTTATGTTCACCTTCCAAACTCCTATCTAGTTTGATTTTTCCATACATGGAAGATTGAAGTGGTGGAGGCACAAGTGGATTGATCCATATCTTGGTTTAGATTGATTGCCAGCAAGAGGTCGTATCACTTTGTACTTCTTCTTGTTTATCAATAGAAATACTCATATTCTCATCCATTAATGTTGTAAATGTTGTTTATCTTACATTGGGTTGCATTTACTTGTTATATCGTGGACCATTGCTATTGGTGATGTTAATTCCATTTATATATTATATTTACTTGTTGTATAGTGGTTATCAAGACTAATTTGCAGATTCAAGTGCACGGATTGAAAAGCTCCAACGGGGATCTACACCAAACGTTTGGATCGAGGTTGGTTATCTTCTTCATTATCTTAGCATTGTCATTTCTATAGCATAGTTCTGAGAATTGAGTTGATTTCTGGTAGTCATCTGTCTGTTGTGGTCTACCCCAAGCCATAGTGATTTTTCTCCAACATAATTCATTTATTCAACATAGTCTGAAAACTAGTCAATTTATATGCAAATCTAGAGAGGGTGGAGAAATATGAGAATAAATCAGACTTCTGTAATTTTAATTGACATAAATGATATCATAGATTTACATTCACTGTCATTACATTAGATATGGGCCAATAGGCCTCTCAAAACATTATATAAATATCTCTATTCTTCTACACAAGAATCTAGCTCTAGAAATCCATATGAAGCTTGGAGATTCAAACCATGAATTGAATGATGCTTCTTCTGAACTTCAAATTTGACTTGATCAACTACATGACCTAAAAATAAAGTCAGTTATAATTGATGAAAACCATCATACTCTAATGACTGAATTCCATCATCCTCTCACAAGAAGTAGGGAGCGTTATTCATAACTTGGACCCCCAGATCTAGTAAAATGGCCATAACTTGCTCATCTGGACACCTTTTTGATGAGACAAAAAGCGTTTCCTACTGGAAACAATTCTACAAATGAAATGGAACATGTCTCAATGTACATAAATTATCATAAAGGTCGAAACCAAAACCTCCATTTCGGCCCTCCAACACTATTCCTACTGAATGAAGGAATTGAACCACACAATGAGAACACCAAACAATGGATCAGGCTTCAGGATCTAGAATAGAATCAGTGATGAAGACTAGATGTCATCATCCTTTCAGTATAAGCATGAGGCACATATCCGAGCTAGGACTAGGGGCACGTTTCCCAGGTCAATGAGGCAAAATTGCACTCAATTCAAATCATAAATGATCTCCATGCTTTGTACAAAGGATCCATAAAACGTTTTTGATACGAAAATGGACAACTTACTTTCCTTCCAACAAATTCTAATATGTAACTAATTGAATATTTCACAAAAAAAACACATATGAAAAGATATGCAAACCATAGTTGTTAACGGAGTTAGTTAGGCCTCCTGACTACGTCTATGGACTCATTGGAACTTTGAGTCTCTTTATTATCTCCTTAAAATATGTGTAGCTTTCATAAGTACAATTGCATGCTTTTACTTCAAGTGGCTCTTTCCCATCCCGGGATGCCTTTCCCTTCCATACTAAGAGAATCAAGGCTCTCACATGAACTAAAATGTTTCTCCCATCTTGGGATGAAATCCTTCACACAATGCTTACTACAAACTCTCTCCAAAAAAAATCCTTACCTCCATCTCCAAATGAGAGGCTATGATAGCTTTCTTATGGATGATTAGTCATCACCCATATGAAGGAGAAAATCTATCTCATGATCCCCTAAACTAGGACTAGGGGACACCTTAAGGGGATATGT
This sequence comes from Larix kaempferi, assembly GCA_027924585.1. NCBI lineage: Eukaryota > Viridiplantae > Streptophyta > Pinopsida > Pinales > Pinaceae > Larix > Larix kaempferi. The sequence continues at coordinate 9,610,261 of BSBM01000557.1, read as the reverse complement.
AGAGGAAAACGCCTCTTCTTCCTCCATGAGGATATCAACACCCCTTAGGTTTATGAAACTAAGTAATGAGGTGGATTCTCTGATCTTTTAATTTCATTTTTACAAATAAAATGATAATTTAATGTGCACATCTACATCAAATTCCCTATTACAAAGTTTGTCCATGAATTTTCCAATCACTATGGAATTATGACCCAAAATACGACGACATCTGATGAAAAGGACTGTGTCGTCGGATTTCACCTTCAAAATTATGAAATTTGATGATTTTTCTAAATTGATAGAAGGGTCGGTCGGATATCCGACGACGTCTGTTGGATAGTCGACTCGGTTGTCAAATATCTGACACTATATTATGCCCATGGATGTCGGATATCTGACACTATATTATGCACATAGATGTCAGTTATCCGACAATATATTATGGCCACGGTTGTCGGATATCCGACACTATATTATGCCTACAGTTGTCGGATATCCGACATGTATTTTAAAACGGTAACTATTCTTAATTCGTTGGATATCCGATGAACGTTTATATTTTAAAATCTATAAATTTTGAAACATTCCGACATGTTTGCTATACAAGCGACGATTTGCGGAATTTTTTTTATTCGGCATATTGTTTTCCGTAAAAAAATACATCATTATTTCTATTTTTTGTGATTAAAAATAGCGAAGTGTGGAGCTTGATTTTCTAAGATCGATAATTTTCATTCAAGTTATTTATGAGAAAATGTCAAATAGCAATATTCTTGATCGAGATGAAAAAAATCGACAATTGCTTGCTAGATTGTGGGATGGACTAAAAATAAAGGGTGATGGGAAATGTTATTGTCCATGTAGTCAATGCAAGGGCTTTACGAGGAGAAGAATAAAGATCACAACAACTAGAAAACATTGTAGGGAACATGGACACGCTGAGGGGTGACATGAATATCGTCCATTTGTAAGTTTTTCATTATATATGTTTTTATATTGATTGCTTTTGTAAATGTATGTATTATTTTAATATTTATTATATTAACTTTTATCTATTGATGGTTTCATGTAATTATAAAGGAAAAACATCCTACGGCATATCGTCCGAAGGAAGTGCTTTCAGAACAAGTACCGGAGGAACATGGAGCTATGAAGAATGGAGAACAAGTTAATGATCATATTGAAGAAGATGATGATACTGATAACATAGTTGAAGATGATGGTACAAATAATCTGATTCATGATTCATTTAATGTTAGAATGGATGATGATGATGATCATTTTGATGATATCCATGATTTACCTCTTCTTGAGAAGGCATATGAACACCTATTTGAGGGCTCCAACACAAATCTTCTCTCTGTTCTATTGTTGATAATGAACTTGAAGGTTATGAATGGTATTTCAAACATATCAGTCACATGGATGTTAAGGTATGTAATATATTCCATCACATAATATATATGATCGCGCTAAAGGTTATCACCGTTCATCTAATAATTTTATTGTTAATTCATAAGTCAAATTAATAAGGTTGAAATGTGTTTCATTAATATTATTTATATATTATATTAACTAGATTTTTAATTTTAATTTGTTGTAGCATGATAACTGAATTTTTGTTACCACCGTCAAATATTTTACCTCGTACATATCGAGATTTATCTTCCATCATGAAAGAAATTGGAATGCAGTATGAAGCAATTCATGCATGCCCCGATGACCATGTTATATATTATAATCAGCATGAATTTGCAACAGAATGTCCGGAATGTCATATCAGTAGATATAAAATAGATCAAGTAACAAAAAATGTGTCTCGCAAGGTTCTTCGTTATATTCCCATTATTCCATGTTTGCAGCGACTTTTCAGGTGCAAAATCATAGCGAAATTTATGGATTACCATGCATGAAACAGAAGTCAAGATGGCATTATTCGAATGCCTGCAGATGGGTCTACATTTAAGGATATGGAGGAAAAATGGGCTCACTTTAAAGAAGAACCTCGTAATATTAGGATTTCTTTGGCAGTAGATGGTGTCAATCCATTTGTAGAGATGAGATCTATTTACTTGGTGTGGCCTATTTTTGTTATCAACAATAACATTACTCCATGGTTGTCAAAAAAGAGGGAGCACATAATGTTGTCAATGATTGTTCCAGGTATATTGTGTCTACAACTTTTTTTTAATGTAGTGGCATCTCATTTGTCATATTTTGTTGCATGATGTCATATATATATTTTTTATTTTTCTCTTGTGCAATATGGTTTATATATCTAAATGGTACGTCTCATAATTATATTTTTTATATGTTCAAATCAATCAAGTAAGTACCAAGTCAAAAATATGAATGTATATATCAAACCTCTTATTGACGAGATACTAAAGTTATGGAATGGCATCACTATGTATGACGTATCTAGACCAATATGACAAAGGCAATTTCAATTCCATGCAATGCTTGTATGGACAATACATGATGCCCCAGGGTTAACCCATTTTTGTGGTTTGTAATTATAAGTTCCACTTTATTTTCATCTAATTTTATGAACTAGTTAATATACTACGCATGCATTTTTTTCTAAATAATCCATTCATTTTGTATATAATTATAATTGACATAGATATTCCATCTCTTTGTGTAGGTATTCAAACAAAGGGGAAATTTTCATGTCCAGTTTGTGGTCCTTAGATCAAATCTCGTCGTTCAAAAATCTTAGGAAAGGAGTTGTTTGATGAGTATAGGCACTTCCTCTCTAAGAATCACGGGTATCAAACTACCGAGAAACATTTGTTCAATGGCAAGAAAGAGACTGCATTAAAACCGCAGAGAATGGCACCTTACCTATGGAAGTTGCAATATAATAGAAATCATCATGGTACGTATGAATCATCGTATATGAAATGTTATGTATTTTTTTTATTGTGTGTTGTTTACTGTAATTGACATTGGTTTCTGTAATTTCTTTATAAACTACGATTCATGATGGTCGTTCATGTGATCATGAAGGCATTAATGGGATTCCACGAGGAATGAAAAGTTATCCTAGACAATTTAGTAGGTTTACCTACTATGAGAACCTACAAATTGCTCATTTGTTTGATACAATGCATATCGGAAAGAATGTGACTGAAAGGAGTAAGAATTTTTTTCTTTTCAAAATTTGCAAAGACATTCAAGAAGGAAACCATGCAATGAAAGATGTCATTCAATTTCGTAGCAATGGAGAGAAAATTAATATAAACTCACTTCCATGGATGTTAACGGACCAACAAAGTAATGTTGTAAAAGAAGTCATGCGAAAAAATAAATTTCCCACCGGATTTTGTGCGAACATGAAGAATATCATAACAAAGAAAGGTGATTTTGTGGGGGTGAAAACGCATGATTGGAATGTCTTCATGAAGGTAATTATTATGGTATGCATTTAATTATTGTTTTTTTCTATTCTAGTGAATATTGTTGGTATTTTGTTTGTCTACTCTTTTTTTTTTAATGAAACGATTTGTATATTGTTACAGTATGTTATACCTCTCTTTCTCTCGGACAACTTCGACAACAATGTCAAACAAGTAATATATAATCTCGAAAAATACATGAGGTAAGTAGCGATTTTTTGCATGCGCTTAGTGTTTGTTTAATTCCTCCTAAAACTTATATTTGATTTTTGTGCTCTAATTCATGTTATGTAATATAATGTTTTTTTTGTTAAATCTCTTGATTGGGTTGCGTCACTTGTAGATGGTTGTCATCTAAAGAATTCCATAAAGAAGATATAAAGTATTGGAGGAGAGAAATTCCTCGTATCATGTGTGAAATGAAGAAGCATCTATCTTCAACATTTTTCAATGCACAAGAACACTACCTCATACACCAAGTTGAGGAGATTGATTTGTGTGGACCTGTGCACTCAAGGTCCATGTGGATGGTTGAGAGACACTTGAAATTTATGAAGGGTTTGGTTAGACAATGAGCACATGTTGAGGGTTCTATGATGGAGGGATATATGGTATACCAAAACATGTTGTATATTAGTGAATATCTTCCTAAATTAGCGTCAAAGCTCAATTTACGTCGCATTTGTGAGCCGGACTCCAATAACAATTTTGAAGGGGAGTACTCGAAGGGGAAAGGTAGATCGAGGAAGGTGAAAGGTAATATAACCCATTTGACTGTTGATTTTTATGTATATATATCATACATATTATTTTTTTATATTCAATATATTGCATCAATTTAGAGTGTAATATACTTTGTTAAGCGAATATACATTTGTATTGAATTTTAATTTTATTGTCATCAAACAGTTGGTCGAGAGTGGGATGCAATTCATTTATACATTGCAAACAATCTTGATTGGATGAAGGTATGGATTGAATGATGTGAACAATATGGTCATGGAATATAATGGGAAGGTGTGGCTTCATTGGTTAAAGCAGCACATCGCAATGGAGATACCAATCTAACATAAAGGGAAATCGATTTAGCATATGGTTTAAAAGATAAGCAGGAAAGCATATTAATCAACCACACTATTTTTTTGTTTTGCAAACATATTGACGATGTACACATTGATTTTTTTTCCTGTATGGCATTATAAACATACACTTAATCATAAATATTGGGTCATTATGTAATATTTTATTGTATGGCTTGTTGTAGGTAAAACACCATAATGTTATGTGGTGAAATGGTTGTAGATATCGCATCAAAAAGTTGGATGAAATGAATAAAACATCATATTGTGGGATACCTGTAGACTTTGAGGTGACCAATGTTTCCTCTAGAAGTGATAGACATACAAAACTCTCTGAAAATCGATACTATGGGTATTTGGAAGACATTCTTCAGTGTGACTTTAACTCCTTCAAGGTATTTCTGTTTTTTGTCAAATGGTACAGGTGTTGATTTAATCAATGTGATCCCGATAAAACAATTATTGAACATGATAATGGATTTACCATGGTAAATACAAGGTTGTTTGAGCCAGGAACAGAGCCCTATGTTCTTCCAACCCAATGTGAACATGTATTTTAATATGAGGTTCTAGGTAGAGCGGGTTGGTCATTTGTTGTGAGACATGATCCAAAGGGAAGGTCGATAAAGTATAACGCAGATGAAGGTAATGAAGAGGTTCTTAAGGAAGAAGACAACGTTGAAGATCATGATCAACATGAGTTAGATGATCATGTTTCAGAAGAATATGTTGAAGAATTAGTTGAATTAGATGATGTAGCAGACAATGTCCATGAAGATGATATCGATGATTACATGATGATCATAACTGACATCGATGACGATGATGATATGGCCAATCCTTACAATGTTTACTCTGGATTGGATGATATAGATGATGAATCATATGAAGAAGATGATGAAGTCCATTGAAGTGTACGAGGTATGCAGTAATATATCTACTCTATATATTTTGATTTAATATTGCGATAGAAATATTGAATTTTATTGGTACATATAAATTAACTGTTTCTTAGTGTTTTTTTTCCATTTTTCTGTATATTATAATTAGAAACATTGCTTGTTATAAAGTATGACAAAAAACAAATTTAATTTTTTTGTACATAGATATTTTGTTGGGTTATGGGGAATTGAGAGTGATGTGGGGGGGAGGGGCCATAAGAGCTTCCACCTTCATGTGGTTGGTCTTGTTTAGTAGAGAATATTAAATTATTCTCTAAACAAAGAGAATATCAGTAAGTAAATGCACAATTATCATGCTAACCCAAACTTGATCATGTACTGCACGGGTCCAACATTCAAATTTCTTAAATTTGTGCTGGCTTGAACTGAAATTTGGCATGGTTAGACTATACACATTCATTGACGGTGTGGGAGGGTTTCCAGAATCAAACATGACTTACACTAACCATTGGAGCATCAAAAACCATACCTATAGATTAATTAATGTGCTACATGGGGCCAATGTTGAAATTTTTTAAATATGTGATGGCTTGCACTGAAATTTGGCATGGTTAGACTAGATGCATGCATTGATGGTGTGGGATAGTTTCCAGACTCAAACATGACTGACACTAACCATTGGAGCATCAAAATACATACCTATATATTAATTAATGTGTTACATGGGGCCAACGTTGAATTTTTTTAAATATATGTTGGCTTGGACTGAAATTTGGCATGGTTAGAATAGATGCATGCATTGATGGTGTGGGAGGGTTTCCATACTCAAACATGTCTGACACTAACAATTTGAGCATCAAAAACCATACCTATAGATTAATTAATGTGATACATGGGGGAAACGCTATTTTTTTAAAATATGTGCTAGCTTGGACTGAAATTTGACATGGTTAGACTAGACACATGCATTGACGGTGTGGGAGGGTTTTCAGACTCAAACATCATCATCATCATCATCGTCATTGTCGTCATCACCCTCTTCCTCATCAATATCTTCACCATCATCATCTTCTTCATCTTCATCATCTTCATCATCTTGGTCATCTTGGTCATCATCTTCATCATCATAATCATCATCATCATCATCATGGAACAAGGAGCATCAAACATTTGTGTAGGAGATGTAAAAACCTCATTAAAAATTTACATCTTGATCCACGCCATAGTTTTGGCCACAAATCCATGTCTTTTCTTATAGAAAATCAAACCATATTTACGAATAGTTTATACTTTTCTTCCCTCGGAATGTGTCATAATTAATTCTAGTTCAATTGTATGCCAGTAGGTATGATGGAGAGTCAATTGATGAAGGTGTGATTCAAGGATTAAGGAGGATCAATTCACTTATGGATGAAAAACATGGCACATTAGATGGGGGCCTACACACATCAAAGGATGGATAAAAACATAAAGGTAATCCAAGACAATTGTTGCAAATATCGAATGATTGAGATTGGATTTATGGCCCTTGTCAACTAAATTCAAGAATCATGAACAAACCAAAAAGATACACAAAACACAAGATGCAAAGAGGGAAAGCCTTAAAATGTACTTAATAAAACACATTTTAAATTTTCCACTGGCTACATTTCCCTTTCAAGACTGTAAAAGGGAGGTCTTTCGACATGGCACTATTGATAAATTGAAAATTTTCATTGGTTTATACATCGTTGCATTTGTTGAAATGTTTATCTTTTCAATCTATGTGATGGATTGGGTTTATATCACATTTGGACATAGTAATCCTTGTGATGGATTGCAAGCACATTATAATATAAGGTGTGGAAGGCCCCCTTTAGGGATTTCATCACATATGTTTGGAACTTTTATGTTTGAACTTTATGTGATGTCACATTTAAGACTAATATTAAGGATATCACCCCTTTAAAACTTCAAACACTTATAATATAGTATTGTGACATGGCCACAAATATATAGAATGGTTTTAAACATTTTTCTTAGGCCTTCTAGTCACCTCTTGTTGATATTTATCCAAACCATGCCTCCTATAGAGTTAAATTGATGAGACACTATATGATGACTATTCTTCTTGTTATGATTTTTTTTTCTCTATACAGGTTCTCTCCCATCTGCTTGTGAACTCATTTAATTTTCTCTATAACTTTTATGGTTTTTTCCTATTCATTTCCATGGCTCATCAAATTATCTTTAGTATCTTGGGAAAATTAAATGTCAAAGGGTGTTCAAGCCAAAAATCACAAAGATGCCTCAAATGGGGATTTATTGTTAGAGCTATAAATGACCTAATTATATTCATGCTTAATGTAGGGGAGACTCATCCGGAGTCTAAGGATGCATGATGCTGATAGAAATAGCTCCATTTCTTCATAATTAATTACAATATCATTACATATAATCAGCTGCACTATGTTGAACATGTCAACTACTACCAACACATAATCATGTACATGCCTAGTCCTTTCTCTAAGAAAATCCATGAAAATTATCCCACGGGTTTGAATTAAGATATGAAAAGGAGTGAACAATCCCAACTTTATGTTAGCACATTTTGGAATGCAACAAAAAACACATGTCCAACTAAACATAGAAATGCCTATTGGCATAGATTGCCCAATACACATAAATTCAATAGTGTCTTCTTAGCTCCATAGTTTTTAGAGACTATGCAAGGATGGCCTTCACTCAATGGGATGGTTATACACCCAACAATTGGAATACACAACATGTCATCTTTGTACAATAATCCATCTTTCAAATGGTATTAAGGATTCTTCTTTCCCTACTTCATTGCTACCAAAATTGGGTGAAACCTCATGTCCTCTTCATATTGGATATGCAAATACTAAAAAAAAGGGTTGTAGATACATAATGGTTAAGAGAACAATAACTAACAAAAGGAACCTATATAATAAATCAATAGCATTAATGGTAACCCCCTTGTTTTACTAGATAATAAGTTGATTCTTTTGCAATTAAGACCTCTACTTGGTATTCCTTGCTTGTTGAAACTTAGTTTGGGTTTAGAAAAATTGTAGTGCCTTGTGAAAATTGTAGTGCTTTAAAATAATGTAGATGTCTTTTATCAATTCCAATTTCTACAACACCTTATCATAGATAGGATAATCACAATGTTTTCACTGAATGTTTTTAATGCTAGGCAATCTATCTTTCTTATTGCATGAAGATGCCCCTCCAAGGAATACCGTCTAATGCATCAACCTCAATCTCAAAAGAATTATTCATATTTAGAATATTTAACACATGTGATTCACATAATTTATTCTTCAAACCGTGAAAGGATTTTAGGCATGTTCCTTAGTCCAAATAAATGTATGCTATTATTTTGTGAAGGAATATGTGACAATACTTGAGAAATGTGGGATTCATGCACTTACGAAGATGATTCATTCACTTATGAACATTGACAAGATACAAGAAAACTCCTTACCTTGGGGAGATTCACTAGTCTATGCCATAATCTAATAATATAAACCTTTATTGGGTCGATATTTGACTAATATTCACTAGCCATGAATCCCAAGTAAAGAATTAGCACTTGTCTAGAAAATTCACACTTCTTCATGTTCAACTCAAACTACTTGATTTGAGAGTTTCAAACACTCACCTCATGTGGTCTATGTGCTCCTCCTATGGCTCATTGTATATTATTATTTCATCAAGGTAAACAACTAGAAAATATTCAATTGAGGGTTTCATAACTACATTCATTAGCCTATTTAATGTGGTTAGTGCATGAGTAAGTGAAAATTAGGCCCATTCACAACCATTCAAACAACCCACACTAGAATCGGACACTATCTTTACAAATATTTACCCATCGAAATCTCACTGTCAAAAGCATTGGCATTTCGATCCCTCCCTCCATGGAACACTTTCACCTTCCTACTCTTCTTCCAGAGCTCGCAAAGGTTAGTGGAGATCACACAGTTCACATAAGTGGTGGAGAAGGTTACAGAGGTCACCACGGAGGTCGTAGAGGGGGTCGAGGAATTCACATAGGAGGTCAAGGAGGACAAAGTAGAGGTCACAGAGGAGGTCTTGGCGGTCAAGGAAGGCACAATGAAGGTCAAGGAGGTTATAGAGGAGTTCAAGGAGGTCGTCTAGGAGTTCGAGAATCCACATAGGTCGCAATGCCTCCCAAATCGTCCAATACCCATTTGATTTATTGAATGCATGAGTGATACCATGAATGGAGGATTACATGCTAAGATGGGTTTAGGGTTTCACCTAGAGCAGGGAAATCTCCCAAGATTCCCTCTCCCACAATGTGAAAATTAACCCCCAAAAACCCAATGAACCCTGGTTTGGAAATAAAGAACATAACCAGTACAATACTTAGTGTAGCTACTCAATGTGGGCTTCGTTGGATGCCCCAAGCACCTACCAGTCAGATGGGTTCAGAAAATTCCAGCTACCCAAGAGATGCGCTTTGGCTAGGGATTGAATCTATGGTTTTTACCATTTGATAATAAATGCAAGGTAACGGTTTTGCGTTAGGTAGGAAAGGTAAATCCCATTCCAAACTATATACTCAACCTTTTTAATTCATAGCCTTAACATGTATGTTGGAGGAAGTTTCCCCACAGAGATAAGTATGGGTAAATACCATAAGATTATAATCTCAACACTGGTATGAAACCTTGTACACCTGCAAGAGAAGAATGAGAAAGAAAAGGTTAGATTGCTAAGCAATCATAGGGCCATTGATGGTTCAGATCCAACCATTACAAGGTTAACTCAATTTAAGAATGAAAACCTAGTTTAAACCCCCGTGAGGATAAGGGGGTCCACATAACCTTAAAAGACAATATAAAATTCAAATAATCAATTGTAAAGTCACAAGGATGCCTAAGTTATTCATGTACTCATAGCTATGTATGGGTTGGCCCATATTCTCCACAATTGTTGACTACCCATACTTCATCTAAATGTTAAGGCCAATAACACATTTTCGGGCCTCGATGTAGGTTATATTTTGTTCTTTTTTCCTTGCTAATCTTGTTGATTCCATTAGAATTCAACAAGTCTTCAATAACCATAGCTAGTTCTCATGGTTATATATATCTTAGCCCCACATTGTCACGATTTTATATAAAATTGGCATCCAATATGCTAGTTTAGATGTTGTCATTGAAACTACTACATCACTTGTAATACCATTCCTTGTATTTCACAAATTGAATCCTTCATAAGCAAGTCCATTTTTGCATACTACTATCCCATTTATTCATACTATCATGAGGTTAAATCCTAAAATATTTATCTCTTATGAGCATAAACTATATGGATTTATCTCCTTATCTTCAATTCTCATCCATTTCATTTCACTAATAACAAGTAGCTTATAACAACTCCCTCAAAGTAGAGAATGTACGTTATATTTCTCATACTCTAGATATCGGGTGAGCTTGACAGACTCAAACCTTAATTCTTTTCCAAATTATGTGCCAACAATTATGGGCATTCCTTTACCAAACTGTCTAAATTATTTTCCATTTTTGTGTATTTACTAGCAAAGGGGATTAAATGTCTATTATATATGAAAGAAAGACAGAGCAATGTGCTAATTTATTAATTTTTATTGAAATTACAATTTCTTATTTTTTTACATTATAATTTTTTTATAATAGTATCATTTTATTAAAAATATATATATTGTAATGTGTACTTAGTTTTCTACATAAGGTGTAACTACTGAATTTTAAATTGAAGTGAAATTATCTTTTGATTTACTTATTTTTTATATAACAAAAATTATTATGATTTGAATTAGAAAGGTGTTGCAACATATTGGTCAACATAATAATACAAAAAGTATGTTGTCATGCGGTCCAAAATTCAATATATAATCAAAACCATAAAATTTTGATGCAAAGAAGATTATATTATCATTCACAGAGGATTTCAAAAAGTTCAAACTATTATAAACTCCAAATAAGATGCCAAAGATCACTATTGTTTTGCATAACATAAATAAAACTGAAACTAGTCGAAAACATGCTTGATGTGCACTTCATCCTCGCCAACATTGGTGGGTTTTGAATTCTAAATTTCAAGGTCCATGTCTTCTAACATTTGTTGGATGGTTTCCTCTTCTTTAATCTAATAACATTTTGAGGTTGAAAGTTTCTAACTGAGAACATAATTTAAATTAAAAACCATATTCTAGAGAAAGTAGCATTCCACTTCCAATATTTGGATTTGTCTCTTTTGTTGAAGAAGAGTTTCCAATATCACTACATTTTGAGTATTGCATATTTGTTATTGGCCATGAAATTTGGTTGTAACAAAGAATATTAAAGTCTTTTTTCCATCGATAAAATCCTCTTGGCTGCATAGAACCCTATGAATTTCATGAATTTTTCAAAGGTAATTCCCATGGTTTCAAGGGATATCCATGATCCTATGATTCTAGTATACCCAACCATAATTACTAGAATGAAACCAAACAAGTGGAGCCAATTTATTGCTTTCAAAACAAAGATATTGGATTTCCAACCATTCCACTCAAAGGTATAAGAATAGCCCAAAGTCAATAGAATAAGGGGCTTATTATCCCTACTAAACTTGCATTGAACTGTAACACATTAAAACCCAAGACTTATGACATATGACATATCCAAACATATGTGTGTGTGTGTCTCTGAAAATGGCCAGCGAGTAGTATCCAACCTTAATGATCTTACGTGTTGTAATAATATCACCAGTGAAACCTTCAACAAGTCTAGCATGCAATTATGTAAGGACTTTATCAACATTCTATTTTTCAAGACACCCTAGGAGTACTCCATCGTAGTTCCTACATAATAAGATTCCATTTGTTAATTGATTCTATGAGGAATTGAGCCTCAATGCTCAATTTTTGTTTCAAATTTAGAAAATTGGGAGTGATGTTGTGTTGCAAATACTGCTCAAGCTAATTATACCAGGATTCTATGTTTATAGGTACATATAAGAATCCCTAGAATAATAAATGGTTATTTTATTCTCCCATACTTCTTTACTATTAATTATTAAGGAAGAATAGAGTTGAAAAAGCATGCTACAACCAGCTCTAATTTGTTGTTTTATAATGCAAAATATTCCTGGGGGGTTTGGGATTCCCAAGGTGCACCTCTTAAAACATGCATTGAGGGTATGACTTACAATGGAATATAAAAACTACAAGAAGTCTAACTAAGATGAATCCTGCAAAATTTAACACATTCATAAATAAAACAACAAAGAAACATAAGAGGGGAAGACCCACACTTAGTCCCTTCTAATTGAGTAGAATTGGCTGTTACAAACTTACAATTATCCCTTCAAGCAATTTTGCAAGCAATTAACAACATCAACATTCTATAATTTTAGATGAAAACATAAGCCACACATTAGCAAGAAAGGACCCTTGAATTTCCAAGCCTTCAAAAAATATTCAACAACTACTCTAAAGTCTTTCTACTCAAACTTTCAACAATGATTACAATATGATGGAGCTTCTTTTATTTAGAATTTAATCCCACATCTTTCAGACATAAATAAGAATATCCAAGTTCTAGAAACATGATATCTTCTAGGGAAACATAAAATATGATATCTTTTAACAACTTCCAAAAGACAAGTGAAAAATGGATAGTAAAATAAAGGGACAAATGAGTGGATGTGCCACTTGTCCTCTCCCAAGCAAGGTATCTCCTTGAACTTGGCTTGTTTGACCATACAAATTCATCCATGATGCCTTGTGTAGCCTCTACTTGTGGAGTGCTCATAAAAAATACCCCAATAAATTGCAAAGAATTCATGCTTATGGGATCACCTCCCTATATTTGTGACTCAATGCTTTTGGAAGACCAAAAACATGCCTAGAATAGTGCAATGAGTTAGGATGTTTTCTCTAAGAATCCAACGAACTTGTCCACAAAATACATGAATAAAATAGTACAATGAGTTAGGGAATTTTCTCCAAGAAGCCAACAAATAAGGTACTCTTAGCTATTATAACAACCTCCATGGATGAAGGAGACCTCAAACAATGTGCATAAATCCATGTGCATAAGCATAAAAAAACTCCTAAATTCACAAAATAAGGTAAGCATTCTAGAGAAATGTGCATGCAGGTTAGTTATAGCTTAATAAATGTGCCAAAGAGTAATGATAAAGGGATTTTTCCACCAAATGGAGGAGTCAACTACCTCAACAAGCCAACCCCATGCTAAAAATATAAAAATCGACTAGGGCACTCATCCATCAAAGAAACGATCACATGGAAGGTCAATAAATGTAGCAATTAGAAGGATAGACCATCTAGGAATGCGTGTAATGAGAACTTATCTGATGTATATGCCATGAATCATGATGAAGAATCCATAAAAAAGACATGGTAGAATCTCCAAGATGAAGTGTTGTAAGGGTCAACACAAAAGTGAACATGTATAATAGTGAACCATACTTACTAAAACACCTCAACACGCACAGAGTGTTCAACAGATACAAGTCTCAAAAGGGAGGAATTCGAGGATAGTGTAGACAATTGGTATGCCACTTACTAAGCTAAGTGCTCCATCAAACCAACCACTATGCCTCCAACATGTGTGATGAAAATGCCAAATAAATTATGGCCATGATGTATATACATCCAAATAGAAACACAATGCCTTCATACCCAATATACTCCAAACATAACCTGCTTGGGCAGGGTCTTCAAACTAGTACAACTACAAGGCCTTATTCAATATGAGTGGTAATAACTCAAGGGACAATTTTGGAAGTTGAAACCATAAGTATTTTCACACTAGCTTCCTCTTCATTCTAAATCTCCTAAATAACTATGAAATTGTTAATAAATTAATACTATATAGTACATAGATCAACGCAAAAACCAAAGTCCAATGTCCAATGAGTGACGTGATGTATACATGCAACGTGATTTAGCATAAGAGGGCCCCAGTTTAACAAATTGTGTTATCACGAATAGAGGCATTTTTGTCTAAGTTGGGATTTGTACCTATGTTATGTTAATTGTTAATGTATATGTAACTTTGGAATGTATTTCATCTATGTATTTCATATATATTTATTGTACCCTTATAAGAGATGTGTTATTCCTCTATAAGGAAGTGTCGTCATGTGTATTGACAAGTGTCGCAAGTGTGTGTACTTGGAGAAGGGTTATTAGACCACCATGTGTGGGGTCGGCCTTGAAATATATATTATATGGTTGATATACCTAGCTAGACAAGTCGGCCCCATAAGGTCACTGGGAAAACAGACTAGTATAAATAGAGATTGGGAGATCTCTATTTGGATCACTCGAAAACTCACACTTCTCTCACTCAGAAAGTGGTGCACTAGTGAGGAGGAGGATCATTTGCTACTAGGAGACTATCTTAGTGTATTTTGGTTGTACTTTGGTTGTGCCATTGCTCTCTCTATCTCTGAGGAAGTTGTGGAGTTTTTCACCTTAGGGTTTTCTCCACGGAAACTCTGTGTCTCTTGTCTCTCTTGCTTTTGATTCTTGTGATGCTTGACATGCTTGATATGATTGTTATGCATTGATATACTGTACATGTTATTCTCTCAATAAAGATCCTAGAGTATTGTGAATTAATGCTCAAAATTTAACATGGTATCAAAGCTAACCTGAGAAGAAGACATTTTGTAGTGACAGAAACTAGGGTTTCTTGTTTATTGGGTTTCTCTCCACATATTTTGGAAAACAAGTATAGTATATTGACTCTACTCATCAAGGCGAATCTATCTGTCCAATCATAATTTAATTCTGAGCATTTTCATATTTGGCCCTAAAAATTAGGGTTTCCACACAAATAGGAATTTCTGAAATCTGAAGACATAGCTAGACGCTCCTTGCAAAAATAGAAGTTTAGAGCTTTGGATCAAAATTTTTGGTTGGGTAGATCTCCGAGATACTCAAACCCTAATTTAGGGCTCTCCCTAGTGAACCAGGGAAAATAAAAAGGCAAATCTGAAGGGTAAATATTTGTTGATCTCAAATTCTGAATACACCAGGCTGATCAGCTCATCAAGGCGCATCTTTCTATCTTTTCAGAAAGTTGAAATTCAAATTTTGAATTTTTAGGGTTTTTCTGAAAAACCTTAATCTGGGAGCAGATCCAGTTTTCAACATTTCAAGTGGTAAGACCTAAATATTTTATATTTCCATTTGAAGTACTCTTTAAGATGTCTCACCACACCAAGCTTGAGGATAAGCTTGAAGGGGCTGATAACTTCCAAGCTTGGAAGTATAGGATTGGGTTAATCCTGGAAGAGAATGAGTTGGACTCATACATAAAAGAAGACATCCCTATCCCAGAGGATGAAGAGGCTAAGGTATTGCATAAGAAAAACTTGGTCAAGGAAAAGAGAATCATTGTTGATTCCATCAAAGACCATCTCATACCCCATGTGTCTTCTCTAAAGACACCCAAGGCTATGTTTGACTCTTTGACCAAGCTATTTGAAGGGAAGAACATAAATCGGAAGATGACCCTACGAAATCAATTGAAAGGGGTCAAGATGTTGAATGGAGAAACCATTCAATCTTACTTCTCCAAGGTCTCTCAGATCTAGGAACAACTTGAAGCTGTGGATGAAGTAGTGGATAATGGTGAAGTTGTTATGACCACTCTGAATGGCCTTCCTAGGTCATGGGACTTCTTTATTCAAGGAATCTGTGCAAGAAAGAAATTGATCTCTTTCAGTAAACTATGGGAGGAATGCTCTCGAGAAGAAGCTAGGCTTGTATCTCGTGAAGAAAAGATGGGAGGTGAAGATCAAGCTCTCGCAGCCCACACCAAAAGAAGCAAGCCCAAGAAGGAGCACTCTCACCACAAAAGATCCTATCACCACCAACAAAAGAATAAGAAGGATATAAGATGTTTCACATGCAATGAGAAGGGTCACTTTTCTTCAGAATGTCCCAAGAACAAAACGGATAACATCAACTCCAGCAAGAAGAAGAAGGGAAACAAAAGAAAGTTCCATGCTCATGCTACTGAAGATGATGAACCTCCAAAGAAGAAGACTAGGGAAGAAAGTGATGAAAGTGATGATGACTCATCAAGTGAAGAATAGTATGTTCTAATATCTGCTCACACAGGTACTATCTCCCATGGTTGTAATGATTGGTTAATTGACAGTGGGGCTTCCAAACACATGACTGGGTTTAAGGAATATTTTGTAAACCTATATGAACATGAATCACCCCATAAGGTGAAACTTGGGGATGATTATCAATACCCAATCAAAGGAAGTGGTGAAGCCTCCTACAACCTAGATTCTAGAAAATCTTTGAAGATGAAAGAAGTCCTTTATGTACCTAGGCTCAAGAAGAACTTACTCTCCATCTCTTCATTGGATGCAAAAGGTATGAGGGTTGCATTTGTAGATGGCCAAGTCCTCATGTGGCATAAGGGAAAGACCATAGTTGATGCAGTAGTGATTGGAGAGCAAGAGGGAGGTTTGTATAAATTGAAAGGACAACCTGAACATGCCATGGTGCATGAATCCATGGAGCCAAGTGAACTTTGGCATAGAAGACTTGCTCATATGCCCTATAGGGAACTTCCAATTGCAAGCAAGGCTGTAGAGGGTCTTCCTGAAATCAAGACCAAACATGAAGGTGTTTGCAAAGGATGTGCAAAAGGTAAGAACATTAAGAAAGCTTTCCCAAGCAGTGAAAGCAAGGCAAAAGGTATCCTGGAAATCATCCACTCAGATGTATGTGGTCCTATGTCATCCAGTTCTTTGAGTGGGTATGTTTACTATGTCTCATTTATTGATGACTTCTCCAGGAAGACTTGGGTATACTTCTTGAAGAACAAAGATGAGGTGTTTGATAAGTTCAAGGAATTCAAAACTTTGATGTAGAATCAAACTGACAAGAAGATCAAAACATTCAGATCCGACAATGGTGGAGAATTCACCTCAGGTGACTTCAAGAAGCTTTGCAGTGATTTAGGGATTAAGACGGAGTTGACTGCTCCTTATAATCCTCGACAAAATGGAGTTGCATAAAGGAAGAACAAAACAAACATGGAAGAAGCAAGGGCAATGCTGCATGACCAGGATCTACCTATGCATCTATGGGAAGAAGCAGATAGAACAGCTGTATATGTGCAGAACAGAACACCCCACAAGATATTCGACAACAAGACACTAGAAGAGGTCTTTTTTGGTAAGAAACCTGAAGTCAGCCATCTCAAAATATTTGGTTGTCCAATATACACTCATGTCCCAAAGGAAAAGAGGACCAAACTAGATCCTTCAGGAAAGAAGGGTATCTTTGTGGGTTACAGTGAAAGCTCGAAGGCTTACAGAATATACTTTCCAGGGTTCAAGAAGATTGATGTAAGCAGGGATGTAACATTTGATGAAAACTCAACATTCATCAAATCAAGGAAGGCACCTATCGAAGTTTATGAAGAACCTAAGGAAACTAGATTTCAAGACACTACCATGATTGAAGCAATTCCAGAAGTTGTTCGTGAGTTTGAAGATCCGCAAGAACTTGTAGATCCACCACATGAGGATAAATCTCACAAGAGGAAACCTGCATGAGCTAGAGAGCTCATTCAAGATGCAGAAAGATTTGGAATTCCAGAAGAAGAACACAGAGCAAAGAAGAGAACCAGATCACATACCAGCTATGTTGCTTTACTTTGTGACATTATGAACAAAGAACCTTCCAGTTATGAAGAAGCAATGGAAAAGAAAGAATGGAAGGATTCCATGGTTGAGGAATACCAATTAATAATGAAGAATGATGTTTGGGATGTTGTCCCAAGACCTAAAGAGAAGTCTGTTGTGACTTCCAAATAGATCTACAAAATCAAGAATGCTGCAGATGGCAGTGTAGAGAAATACAAGGCAAGATTCGTAGCTCGTGGCTTCTCTCAAAAGGAGGGAATAGATTATGAAGAAACTTTTGCACTTGTAGCCAGGTATACTTCCATCAGAACAATACTTGCACTGGCTGTAGCAATGAAATGGAAAATACACCAGATGGATGTCAAGACTGCTTTCCTGAATGGTGTAGTTGAAGAGGAAGTATATGTGGAGCAGCCACTCGGTTTCGAAATACATGACAGGGAGTCATATGTGTGCAAATTGAAGAAAGCCTTGTATGGCTTGAAGCAAGTTCCCAGAACTTGGTATGGTAGGATGGACAGTTTCCTATCTAGTTTGGGCTTTACCAAGAGTAAAGCAGATTCCAACCTTTACTACAAGGTTGAGGAAGGGAATCCTGTGATTCTACTCATGTATGTGGATGACTTATTTGTAACAGGAGATGATAGATTGATTGCAGATACTAAGAGGAAGCTTGCTTCCGAGTTCGATATGAAAGATTTGGGAATGATGCATTATTTCCTAGGTATGGAGGTGTGGCAGAGTGTAGGTGGGATCTTCCTTGGTCAAGGGAAGTACACAGTAGATATCCTGAAGAGATTCAGGATGATGGATTGCAAGGCCATGGCCACACCTATGGCATCGAATCTAAAGATTCTATGTGATGCTTCATCTGAGCCGGACCTCATGGATAATTTTAAGGACCCATACTTATTTAAAAGTGTATAAACCATGGCGAATCTTATAGATTTTTAAAATGCCAACTATAAAATATTTGGCGATATTTTTCTAAACTTATTTCAATTTCTAAGAATTTTATATAGTTTATATAATAATTTGGCGAGTTTTAGAGTGAAATGGGGCTTCAGAAAATGCAAATTGGCGAATATGATTTTGTAAAAAAACATGGAAAAATAGCCCATGGGCTAAATTTCGCCCCTAAAATTATCCTTGGAGTCGGTTGATGTCTCTATGTATCGTCAGATGATTGGGTCCTTGATGTACCTGACGAACACGAGACCAGATATTTGCTTTGTGGTGAACACATTGAGCCAGTTCCTGACGGATCCAAGGAGTGTTCACCTGGTTGCTGTAAAGCATGTTATGAGGTACCTGAAGGGTACAGTGGATTATGGACTCAAGTATGAAGCGAATCAAAAGTTTAACCTGCAGGGTTATGTTGATTCAGATTGGGCTGGCAATGATGCAAATAGGAAGAGCACATCTAGATGTTGCTTCAGTATGGGATCAGGTGTGATCTCTTGGTTCAGCAGGAAGTAGTCTTGCGTAGCACTGAGTACCGCGTTTCAGGAGTTAGTACCAGAGCGGTACTGTCACAGTGCTGCGCTACATCCTCATTCTGTCCCGCGGTAGTGTCTGCATTTTTTTAAATTTTTTTATCCTTGCTTGGTTTCCTGAGTCTCTCTCTGCCTTAGGTAGTGTTTACTATTTCCCGTTATCATCCTGGTCATTTTACAGTCTGTGTGGTGTGATTATTTCCTTGTTGTGAGCTTGATTTGTTTGAATTTGTGGCATTTTTGGCATATTGGGTCACTTTTCCAGTTTGATTGCATTTACTTGATTTTTTCACCACAACCAACCCAACACCACTATTCTCTTTTACTGAACTTTGTAACTTTAAAGTCACATTATTTTCATCATTTTCAGTAATTTAAAAATTATCATTTGAGAGCAATTCTGTTGTTTGAATTGAAAAAGTCTAGTAGCATTATTTTGCATTAGGAAATGAACCATTGAATTTACCACAGAAATTCTCATATTTGAAGCATTTCAGTTGTAGGATCAGTGCATTAAAAGGAGTGTTTATTTCAGTTTGGCTTTATTTACAAAAAGAAAAGAAAAAATCTTTTGCTTTGATTTTTTGCTTGTGAAAAATTTTCATGCATTTTTGATCGAAGAACTCTCTCTTTTCCTTAGCTAAATTTCATCGAAGACAAAGGATTATTTTTTATAAATTCTCATTTGCATGGTTTGGGTCGTCATAACACCATCAAGTTTCATGTCCACTACTTGATTGAGTAAGACAACCACTAAAATTAATGTCCCTAATTAAACCAACATTAACCTCACTTGAGGAAATCAAAAGAATTTGGTAGTTAGGTAGGACACCGGGGATAGGCATCAAAATAAATCCCCCTTGTCATTTTCATCTGAAACATAGTTGTTGTCTTCTAGGGAACTAAAATCCTCTAGTATTTATTGACACAGTCACAACCAGTTTGTGGAGGGGCCTCCTGACTGTTTCTAACTTTCAGGGGTTAAACGGCCGCGAGATTGAGAACCGGACGGAATATGTGGAATGCCGCACTCCACTTAGCCCTAAGGAAACATCGATCGTTGTCTTCTTCGGAAGGCTGAAGTACCCAAAACCTTTTCCAACGTGTCATGAACGAGGTAGCTTAGTATCTATTCTACTAGGGTTCTTTTACCCAGGATCGCTTTCGGTAGAGGGATATCCTTCTTATATCGGTCTCTCATGTTGTATTGTTCGACTTGGATTTCATCACCTTGCGAAGGATACAGCTTGTTGAGGTCTCCATCTCTTAGTTAGGAGTTTGCTTGTTATCTCATCTTTGTAGAGGGTCATTTTCTCTTTTTAGGGACTGCTTGTTGGCATTCTGGCCATTCTTTTTATCAGCTCGCTTATTGAGACACCGATCTCAGTATAGATTTTAGAGCTTGATTTTTGGCCTGCGAGCCTTGCTTTTTCTAGCTCCTCTTCTGCACACTCGGCTGCTTTAGATTTTTTGAGTTCTTTGTTTATGATACTGCCCCCGATTTTCATTTTCCTGTCATCATGTCATATCAACCACGAAGATCACGAAGAATACAGGGCCAAAGCCCTCCACCACCACCACCGCCACGGACTTCCGGTCTGCCTGCATCATGCATTCCCACTCCTCTTGGCCGCGGTGCTGGTCGAGGGAACATTCCACTACCGATACATACAACAACTTCAGTTCCGACTGTAACTGTTACTCACAGCATAGTCTCAGAATCTATTGCAGCTTTTGCAACCATTAGCATATCTGAGACTTCCACTGTCACTTCACCCACTGTTATTCCAGATTTATCTGCCACAGTGGACACCATTATAGCGGCTGAATCTAGTACAGCCCTAATTACTAGACCGGAGGTCATCCTCCTACCTGATGCCAACACTTCCCTTCCATCAGACACTTTTCACGATGACACAGAAGGATCTGTTGGCACCACTGAAGGATCTGACCAGGATATACCTGGCTTGATTTCAGTCCCAGGCGGGTACGTCGAAATCGTTGAAGATACTCGACTTACTGACACACCTTTTGAACCTGATTATGGCTTCATCACTTCCCAGGTGGAGTTTCTGCCTGTTATCACTACGTCACCCAGTGTTCATCAGCAGGAAACTGGTTCTTCTAGCAACGTACCCCGTACTTTATCTCTCCCCAACCTTCCTCCAGGACACGAGATTATGGCTTCCATCCAGTCTAGTAGGGTTAGTCTAGCTAACTCCCCGTTGGCATCGGCACGGTTTAAACGCGATACAGAGAAAATGCTCTCGACAGCCTCTAGATATCCCCCTGTTACTCGTCATTTTGACTATCGGGATCCCAACATTCCGTCTAGCACATAGTTCCATCACTCCTATACAGACGGTTCTGGACCTTCAAACGTTACTATACCTAGGTCCCTGCCGGATCCCGAAAACCCTTTCCAGGACATGAACGGGGACCCAGTTTTCGACAGTTGTCTTATCATTGAGCACGCTATGGACGACGCTGATACCCTTGGGCTAAATTCCCCACATTTGCTGTCATCACCCATGTTTGGTGCACATTCTATGAGGGATAACACAGTTTTTTCTCCATCCTCGCCTGTTAGATATGGACGACCCCCTCTGCAAATCGGTACTTTTGGCGTCGTTGGCCAATCCACATTATCATATTTGGCTAGCGACGGAAGAAAACCTAGTCATACTACTGGATCTTCCAGTTGGACCGGAGGATCACCTTCGACCACTATTTATACTATCTCAGGAGGTGGACAACCAACTGCATTGGTCCCCAACTCCAACGTGCAAACCCCCCCTGGTGGGCTATCAACCCAACCAGCATAAGGATAACCTTTTGTCGGGAACCCCATTGTTAGTCAACAACCTCCTCCTATAGGGCCATCAACCCAACTAGTTGGAGGACGACCTTTTGTTGGGAACCCCGTTCCTAGTCAAAAACCTCCTCCTATAGGGCCATCCAACTCATCTGCTGGTGGACAACCCATTGGTTCAATCCAACAACTCTCCCAACCAGCAGCATCTGCTCAGTTTGGTATGTACAATACACCTGGCAGCGGGAAACCTTATTCCGGTGTTCCAACCGGACCGTATTCTCAACCCCCCCGTCAGGTATGCTTCCTTCTTGGGACCCTCAAATCCCACAGAGTAGGTGGTACTCACTTTTTGGAAACTGGAACCAAGCTGGGGGGCAATCTCAGATTCCCCCCAACTTGAATTCTGGCTTCCCTTACCCTTCAGCTGCTACAACTCCATGGAACCCATCACTTCAATTTCCACTCGCTCCTCAAGGAGGAACAAGTCTTCCATGGACACCACCGTCGCAGCCACTCCCCAACCCTACTATGGGAAACACTCCACTTACTCAATACGGTGGTAACATTCCTGGAACGCAACAATTCCAAGGAACTCTTCCCTAACAAGGAGCAACAACCATCCTGGGTTTCAGCAACCCCAGGGTACCATACCCACTCAGTAGAACATCCACCAACTGGTTACCTACACTCAACTGGTTAACCAGATGGCTTACCATCCGCAGAATTTCCAGCAGTACCCCCCGGGAAACACATATGGGTATAAAACGTAGCAGTATGTTATGCAGGGCCCTCCAGGTTTCTCTGCACCACATGGTTATTACTCATACCAGTAGACTAACCGTCAACTTCCCTTTTCGGCCACACTTGACTTACCTGATTTGTCGAGGCTTATTAACGATCCAATATGGCATGAACCTCACTGGCCACCTATTCCAGCCAAACTACCATCGGACATCCCTAAGTTCGATGCTAAGCCCGGGGAAGACCCCAAGAACCACGTGATGACCTTCCATCTTTGGTGTTCATCTAACTCCTTGATGGATGATTCCATTCGACTTCGGCTCTTCCAACGTACGCTTACTGGCACGACAACAAAATGGTACATCGAGCTGCCACAACACTCTTTTTCGTGATTTCAACACTTTGTCTATGCAGTTTCTGACTCATTTCCAGCTCCCCATCCAATATGAGACTGGAACAGAACTGTTAACCTCACTGCGTCAAACCACTTCTATGCATATTTCGGATCATATCCATGAGTGGCGACGACGCCGTAGGATAATAAAGGCACCTATTCCGGATCAGTTACTTGCTGATTGGTTCACAAAATCCTTTTTGCCTCCCATAGTTAGAGATATCGCTATGCACAGACCGGTTACAAAAAAACAAGCCATCTCGGCAGCCCAGTACATGGATTTGGTATACACCCAATCCGGTACTTTACATGAACTTCTTCCACATGCCTCCCGTGTTAACAATGATCCAACGAAGCCTACCACTGAACCCCCCATTGATGGTATTGTCAGTTCGGTCAAGGCTCAGCCTATTACCAACTCGACAAGGCAACAAGCTTCCGCTTCCCCCACTCTAACCCAGGCTGCTTCAAAAGCTTCCACTTATCCTGCCATTTCCTCTGAAGTGAACGCAGTTCAATCTACGTCACAACCATCCGGGGGAAAGAAGAAAAACAATCATGGAAAAACCAAGAAGAACCAATAGGAGAACCCCAAGCCACAACCCCCACACAATGACCAGAAACCGCGTCGAAAGGCTAAGTTTCCCTACCTCATTTGTCAAGACGATCACTACACACGTGACTGTCCCTACAAGGACGAAGTCAACAAATTTGTTAAAGGATCCTCTCGCCCAGCAGTGTTAACTGACCCTTTCCCTCAGCAGCAACAGCAGATGGTTGCCCAAGAAACCCCACAAGGGGGCAACCCGACCAATCCCACCTACGGAGAGGCGTCCACAAACTGCGAAATCCTAATGACGAGTAATGAAGAGATTAATATAACCACTTGTTCAAAGACGTATAACAATCCTCCAAGTTCAAACAAACAATCGGAGATAACCAAAGGCAAATCTCCCTTTGAAGATCCGACTCCTATTCCCCCCCCTACCGGTCATCTCCATATCGAGAGACCACTTACGGATACAGTGCTACGCCCACCCAAGGGCACCATACGAAAGGAGACATTTAATCCCAATGCTCGAGCCGCCCAAAATTACAATATTGTTGAGGATCTAGCTCAAGCACCTTGCGCTATGTCGACTCTCGAGGTTCTCCAACACTGCCCCACATAGCATAGAACCCTACTTTCAACACTGGGGGAAATGGACCCAGATACTTCAAACTCTATCATGTTTAACTTGGAGCATGCCAAACCTAGGCTTTCTCACCAGTTAGCCTTCCAGGTGCATACAAAAATACGTGGAAATGTCATCCATCGCACTGTGTTAGATGAAGGTGCTTCCACGTCGATTATGTCTTTGAATTGTTGGAGAGCTTTAGGCTCACCCGAGGTCACCACTTCTCCCACTACTCTCAGAGCGTTTGATGGACATGGTTTTAAACCTTATGGACTCATTCCCTCAATTGGTGTTGAACTGGGGGGCAAAATAGTATCCGTACACATTGAAGTCATAGATGCACCACTAGATTACAATCTCCTACTTGGTCGGAACCGGTTCTATGCCATGACTGCCATAGCATCTACAGTCTTCCGGATCGTGCAATTTCCTCATGAAGGGAAAATTGTCACCATTGATCAACTGGATTACTGCATCCCAGACTCCCATCCGAACTCCGCCAACACCGTCCCGTTATTGGATCAACCTCGGTACCGGTTCCAAGACATTGGTGTTGGTCTCATGAAGGATTCATCCCTTATTGGACTTTTTCCAGAGCTGGGAACCCATGTTCAACCAGTCAACATGATTTCATCGAATGTCACCCCTTCTAATGATTCATGGGTGATTCTGAGTCCCGTTCAGATTGAAAACTACGGCAAATCTATGCCTCTGAACAGAAACCTCGCAGCTTATGAAGCGATCCAATCAGCCACCGATTGGGTCGACGCTTCTACTCATCACACCGTGGCATAGCTCTCGGTTGAGACTCATCCATACCCACCACTTATCGATCCTCTCGATTTGATTTTTCCCACTGACGAATCAATCATGGAGGTTATGTGCGGTGATGAGCCACCATGGGGAGATTTTCATCATCGATCTTCATTCCCCACCGTTCAGCCACTTGAGCCTGATACAAAACCCAGTACTTCACTCGGGATGGTTCAAACCAAGTTCCCCACTTCCCTTGATGAGATATTTTCCGAAGGAAACTTGGCTAACCTCATGGAAACCACTCCTGTTGATATTTCAGTGAAGCCTGGTATCGTGGAAAACATACACATTGGCAAAACATGTACTCCCCTCGAAATGGAGTTCTATAGTTCCTACTTCAAAAACTTCCGCGATGTTTTTGCTTGGAGTTATGAAGAAATGCCAGGAATAGACCCCTCGATTGTGTTCCATGAAATTCCAACTTTCCCTGGCGCCCAACCTGTTCGGCAAAAGCTTCAACCCGTCCATCCTCGTAAGGCAGCCGCTATTAAAGCAAAAGTTGAAAAAATTTTGCGTGTTGGTTTTATCTATCCTGTCCCATTGACAGAATGGGTATCCAACATCTTCCCCGTAGCCAAGAAATAGGGAACGATTAGAGTCTGTGTTGATTACCGTGATTTGAACAAGGCTTGTCCAAAGGACAACTACCCAACTCCGTTTATCAACCAGATCATCGATAACTGTGCCGGGAGTGTCATATTTTCATTCATGGATGGCTTTTCTGGCTATAATCAGATCGATATCCTCCCAGCCGACCAGCACAAAACGGCCTTTATCTGCCCTTGGGGGATTTTTGCATATCGAAAGTTACCTTTTGGCCTTAAAAACGCTGGGGCAACTTTCCAACGGGCGATGTCATACGCATTTCACGACATCAAACATATTGTAGAACCATATCTTGATGACCTTCCCACTCACTCTCGGACCTGGGAAGACCATCCAGACCACTTAAGTGCCATTTTCGAAAGGTGCCATCGCTACAATATACATTTGAACCCGCATAAGTGCGTCTTCTGTGTAGAAGCCGGAAAACTGTTGGGCTTCATAGTCTCCAAAAGCGGGATCCGTTTAGATCCTGCAAAGGTAGCAGCTATCTTAGCCCTGCCTTCACCCACCAATATTCCAGAACTTCAATGTTTGAAAGGGCATGCAAACTTTCTACGCAATTTCATCTGCATTCTTTTCAAGATAACAAAAGGCTACATGCGGCTTCTCAAGAAAAATGTTCCCTTTATCTGGGATGACGAAGCCCAATGCTCCTTTGACAATCGAAAGGCAGCCTTAACCAAAGATCCTGTGATCTAACCTCCCGATTACACACGGGACTACATTCTTTATCTCGCAGCCTCGACTTCCACCATCGGCATGGTGCTAGTCCAGCAAGACCACAACGACATAGAACATGTGGTATACTATCTCAGTAAGAGTCTTCTCGACTCCGAATCTCGCTATTCACATGTTGAAAAACTTGCTCTGGCAACAGTATTTGCTGTCCAGAGATTCCGTCATTACATCTTACTCCGCCGGACCACCATTATAGCTGATTTCAATCCAATGTATTATATCCTCACGCGTCAGGTACTTGGGGGCAAATACTCCCGTTGGATTGTCATCCTTTAAGAGTTCGACTTGGAATTTGTCAAAGCCAAATCCAAGAAGTCCTTGGTCTTTGTAGAGTTGATTTCTAACTTGCCTCGTGCTACTGAGCAATCCGAGCCCATTGATTCTCTTCCTGACGAATCATTGTTCCTCATTAGCACGTCTGATCCGTGGTACGGGGATATTTTATTATATCTCCAAACCCAATGCTTCCGCCCCGACCTCACTCATGATGAACGTCGGCGCATCCGAAATCACGCTAAGTACTACATCATAGTCAATGATACTATGTATCGACGTGGTGTTGACACCGTTCTTCGACGTTGTTTGACCTTAGATGAGGCGGAACGTGTTCTTAATGACTGCCACGCTGGAGCATGTGGTGGTCATCTCTCTGGGATGGCTACGACCCAGAAAATACTGCGAGCAGGATACTTCTGGCCCTCAATTTTCAAAGACTGCATTGAAACAGTCAAGAAGTGTCCGTCATGTCAATTCTTTCATAGTAAAGCATGCTCGCACCCTGCTCCACTCCATCCTGTTATTGCCATCGGCCCCTTTTCCAAATGGGGCATAGCTTTCATGCACTGTAAGCCCACTTCAGCCGGGGGGCATAGCTATGTCATAGTAGCTGTCGACTATTTCACGAAATGGGATGAAGCGATGCCTACGTATGCTGAGGATGGAAAAACAACAGCGCAGTTCATATTCAATCATATCATAGCTAGATTCGGTGTCCCACAATCTATTATGACCGATCATGGCTCCCACTTCAGGAACCATATGATCGAAGAACTAAGTGCCAAGCTGGGTTTTCACCATGAAAACTCATCCCCGTATTACCCACAAGCTAATGGCCAAGTTGAAGCCATTAACAAAGTCCTGAAAAAAATGATTCAGCGTATTGTGGGTACCCAGAAATCCAACTGGCACTTAGCTCTATTCTCAGCACTATGGGCATACCGAACCTCAGTGAAAAGTGCTACTGGGTTTACACCATTCCAACTGGGGTATGGCCTAGAAGCCATTTTGCCGATTGAATGTGAAATTCCATCACTCAAGATAGCCATAGAGCTACTTTCACACACCACTTTCGAAGAGGAACGGTTTATGTACCTAGCTAAGCTAGATGAAACCCGCCGCGACGCTGCTTTAGCTAATGAAGCTCACAAAAAATGCGTCAAAGCTCAATATGACAAATCCGTTCAACCTCGGATATTCAATGAAGGTGATCTCGTACTTACATATGATCAAATGCATGATAAGCTCGGAAAAGGAAAACTTGAATCTATGTGGTCGGCCACTTTGCTGTAAAACGTGTCTTAGAAAAAGGAGCCTATGAACTAATCGATTGTGATGGTATGCCATTGGAACGGCCTCACAATGGGCTATACCTCAAACGCTTCTACGCATTAGGTTACCCTACGCGGGTTACTTGTTGTACATAATGTACTTAGTTTTCTTTTACTCTTTTTTGGTGTGCGCGTGGGCCTCATGTATCCACTCTTACTTTGACTCGTGATTTTATGCGCAGATGTCTGCCTACTTCGGATTTGCCGATGGTGCAAGCCTACATACCTGGAATCTCGCTTCTGCAACATGGGTAATCTATTCCCCCACTGGCGAGTTGATTTCTTCAGGAGCCAATTGTTTAAGTCCTGCAACCAACAATATTGCGGAGTACCATGCAGTCATTGGTCTCTTGACGGGGGTTGCTTCACTTGGAATTGACTCCATATCAGTCTTCTTAGACTCCCAACTCGAGGTTTCTCATCTAAACCGTGTTTACACAGTTCGCGATCCTATACGACTTCGTTTATTTCAGAGAGTACGCCTCTTGGAACGATCATTTAATTTCATTTCATATCAACACATATCGAGAGAATTCAATTGTATAGCTGATTCATTGGCTAATTACATTTTGGATTGGCATCTCGCCCATACATAAACACATCATAAAAGATAAAATGCACAAGTCATTGTAAATAAATTAGATCATGAAAATAGGTCCATATCACTGTATATAAGAGTGTTTTTCCAAAATACATAAAGTTTGTGTCAAAGACAAAATTTGGGACCAAATCCCATACAAAAATTTGGCTCTCAAAGCCTACATATCATATACATGCCGCAAAAGACAAAAAATACCATCTATGGAGATCTGGTAGATCTATCATGTCCCTCGTCAGACTCCTCCCGCTGCTGGTGGTAACATACTACAGCTCGAACCACCCTACGAAGAAGTCGACCAATACGACTAGGAACACCTACAGTATGCCGCTGGAGATGATAAGGGATGTCATCCATCCTCATAGCAGGGATACCATGAGTCAACCCCTGTAAGTTCCTCTCTATGTCCCGAACACCTCCTGCTTCATCTTCGTCCTCCTCCTCGTCAGGAACAGCTTGGCGATCAACACCACC
This sequence comes from Larix kaempferi, assembly GCA_027924585.1. Taxonomy (NCBI): domain Eukaryota; kingdom Viridiplantae; phylum Streptophyta; class Pinopsida; order Pinales; family Pinaceae; genus Larix; species Larix kaempferi. Next base: position 9,580,723 of record BSBM01000557.1, on the reverse strand, counting down.
ATGACGTAATGGCGAGTACCCAGCTGGTCTCTGTGGTCCACAGTCTGCGACATGCATACGAACATACATTAGAGGTCTTTTACACATTCTAAAAAAGTAATAAAAATTATATACTCAAAAAAGAAAAAACATATCCATGAAGGTCATACCTGAGTTGTCCCAATCATCATCCTCTGGTAGTGCCAAGTCGATGTCCTCGCGGAAGTCCACCCCTGCATAGGGGTAGTCATCAATCATCACTATCTGCTCCTCGAGCCAGGAGAAGAAATCCTCACCAAAGGCTAAGCGCTGAGGTCCCCCGAGACGTCCAGCATAATCAATCCATCGAGCCATCCATGGCTCGGTAGGTGGACGACGGGGCATAGATATCTGTGGGTGCAATAATGGCACCCTCGCCAAAAAGAAGGTGACCAGGATACTCCCATAGCCGAATTGGGAATTCGTTCCAACTCTACACTTGTGCACTTGTTCTTTGAGATTGGCCAACACCGCTTCACACCAGTTAAATATTGTTCCCCCCATACACTCCGTTGCGAGATTCACTTGTGTACGGGACGCCTGATGCAGACCCACACTTCCTGCTGCACGCATGATGGTGAATAGTACGGTTTTTACAGGGAGTTCTATAACATCCTTTATGGCCACCTTCCCGCTTTTCTTACTCGAACCCTGACGGCAATACCGAGAAATCAAATCATCTGTGCTCATTTCCGAGGCTGTGTATCCGGTAAAATTCACCCGGGCTCCTCTTTTTGAGAGGCCTATAAGAAAGTAAATATCCTCGAGTTGAATTTCGAGGACGTGCTCTCCCACTTGGAAAGCTTGAATGTCAGGGTCCCACAATTGAATAAGATGAGTGAGAAGCTTGGGTTGCTGACGAATCCCTTTGGTCTTAAAGAACTTCAACAAACCACATTCTCACAGTGCGGTCACAGTTGGTAAATGATTTTCAGCTGCCAAATCATCTACTTCATGCTCTCTTTCCTTCAAGCTGACCATTTTGATCCAAACAAATTGCAAACTCCTGCAAAAGGTCAGGGGAAACTTTCAGTAACTATTTAACAACTTAACCTCAGCTAAAATTTTTGGAAAAATTAATTTTTTCATCTTGGGTTACACCTTCATCGCGTCTGGGGGTTTTCTTGCCGTGCGGTACCTCACAGTACCACGCCTCGCTTCAAACTCACAGCGCGGTACTGCGTAGCAGTACTGTGCTTCACGATATAGGTCCAGCGTGGTACTGTGAGAGGCGAATTTTGCCCAGTAGGGCTCGCCCAAAAAATTAATTTTCCTTACTGAAAGCAAATGATTCATGCATAAAATGAAAGAGCAGTTTGAGAAATCTTACCTGGCGCAGATGGTTGTTGAAATGGTGCCCTGAAACTCCAGATATGGATCCTTGAAGTTTTGCTCCTCAAGTGGGTAAAAATCTCCTGTTTGGGTAAAAACACAAATGAAGTGGTAATTTCTATTTTTACCCATCCTTTTATAACTTTTTAACCTATTTTTTATTATTATTTTTATCTAGCTGAGATAAAACTCATTTCACATTGCTAATATCTGGTTTTATGAGCACTTGTTGACAGGATCTCCTGTAAAAAGGTGATATATTCACACTGGCGTTTATTCATTGTTTGACCTTCATTTTGAGCCTACTTTATCTTTTTCGTGCTCTGGATTAAAACTTGAAAAAGATTCCAAGCGCTTTCACACCCATGTTGTGCTTGTCAAACTCAAGTAAATGGTGTCGAGTTTGGTCAGCTTTACTCATACTCGTTAAAACGATGAGGAAAGTATTATCCTGGTTGTATTTTATTCTTTTTTCGGACCAGAATAATTAAAAATTACGAAAAAGACCATAGGAGTCCATAGTTAAGCTCTTTTCAGACTCCGTAAAATTGAAAGGATTGCCAAGTGATCTTGACTCTTTCACACTTGTAAAAATATTTGAAAGGTTGTCTATTCGGTGATAGGTTACCCCTTTTTCGGCCCGTCTAGACTATTTACGAGAAAGGTATACCTCAGTCAAATTCGGCTGGGAGAGTTCTCTCGGGAATTGTTTTACACTTTTTCTGGATCGAGGGACTAAATTCACGAAAAAGTACATTGCAGAGCTTCCTTTAAGTTTTTCAGGCTCTCTAAATGCGAAAAACTACCGAGTTTTCCTTCCTTGGACTCGTTAAAAATTAACATCGAAGGACCCACTTTGGGACGAACCCCTCCTTTCTCAGGTTTGTAAAACATGTAAGATTGGACTCATCTATGAGATGAGCTACACCAAGCATCTGTTATCCTCTTCAAGCTCAAAAAACAACAAAGAGGTACTCGTCTATCATGTCGAGGGAATATGGGGAACAAGTCAAGTTTGTTATGGCAGCTTGTCAGTCGTTACCTTTGAACATGGCATGTGTCTGTCTCTTGTCTATATCGGGTATCTATCTTTCACTAAGTTAGGGTCATCATCCTGAGTCGTCTCCCTGGACACGAGCTTACTCATCTGGTGTCCATCCTCTGCTATCAATAATCCCTGCTGCCAAGTCGTGTTACATGTCGTTTTATGTTCAAAGGGTTGCATTGTTCAGAGTCGTTCATTGTGTCAGGCCTCTGCTGTGTCAGTACATACTCCATTGTTTCATCATCTTATCGTTCACTCCGATTTCGTGTCGATGATGTGGGAATCATTATGGCCCACCTTCGATGAGTCTATTCCCGTCGACGCCAAATCACTATCTGGGAATTGGACTTAGAGATCAACCATTAGTACCTTGGTACCTGCATGCCTCAATGGCAGGTTTCCTCGTGTTCGACAGTAGGTTTACATCATTGACCTCTGATCGAACGATCTCTCGAATGCTCGACATCAACTCATCTATTCGCATTTCATTGAGATGTACTATTGATACCTTGGGAATCATCGTCATCATTGGTGATCTCCCTCGCATTTGTTAACGGTTCACATCATTGACCGGTAATCAAATGGTTTCTACCATGTTCGACTTCAACACTTTGTAATCACATGGCTAGATTCGTATCTTTTGCGATCGGGTAGAAGACCCTGGGCGTACCTCAGTATCTTGATTACGTCCAGGTTGCGATGGAGATGTCCTTTGTATTGTCACACAGATCCACTTATTGTATTGGTCGTGGCTGTGTCATTATTATCTCATGGATCTACGCTTGTTCATAGTAGCATTGATTTGTCCACAGTCTTTGTCATCTCAGTACTCATGGATCTGCAATGTATTGGTCGGCAGCCATGCTTTGAGTCATCTGTTTCCGAGCATGGGGATGCCCACCTCGGTGGTATATCTAACACTTTGTTTATGTTTCAGCTCCTTGTCGCTCTCCTCGATGCTATCTCTGCACAATATTCGTAAAGTCTTTCGGCCATCAGTTCCTTTTGACCTCACACTTTAGGGGGCATCTGTTATACCTCTATATTCCACAGTGTCGCATCTCCACCACAAAAAGAGTTGACGACACTTCCCCTACTGTTTGAACCACCCAGAAGATGAGTGAACCTTGAAGGTAAATCCACCCTGTCAAGTTTTAACCCAGCTGAGACTTTATTCACCCACACTACCGCGGCTTGCTCAGTTATAGATGCGCGGTAGTCCACACTACCGCGTCTTGCTCAGTTATAGATGCGCGGTAGTCCACACTACCGCGCTATGCTTTGTCTCTGGAACGCGGTACTACCGCGTTATGCTCAGACAACAGGGCGCGGTACTCTTTTTATAGCCCTTTTTCCATGGCTTGTGGGATTTTGGATTTTCTAAGATAATGGAAGATTAGGGTCCATGATTCGATCTCAACTCATTTTCTGTGATTAGAAACCCTGATCCACTTATCTCTCCCTAGATCCACCCATCTCTCTTATTGGTTAACCCTACCATACGCTATAAAAGAGAGGCAATCCATGGGGAAGGGGGGGGACTCTTGGTAGTATCAAACTTATGATCTTGCAGCCTTGTGGAGATAGCTAGAGGAGGAAGCACTTGGAGCTAGAGGATTGGCTTGGACATCAAGCAACCTTTGTAAGCATTCTTCAAGTTGTAATAAGATAACTTGTCTTGTTTCTCCCATTTCATGTGTATTGTACAAGTCTTTAGCATGGAGTGTATCTAATCCGGATTTGAATCTAACCTTTATATTCAAGGTATTTGGAAGCTTGTATGTTTGTTCTTTGGTTGATCTCAACAGGTTCTACATTGGAGCTTTGGATCAAGAGCTAGAAGCGGGACGAACGTTAGATTGAAAGGTGAGTCATATCTCTCATTGTTTCTGAATGCATATAATCTTGTTATGAAAGTTAGTTCAGGAATTTCATGGTAGCATTTGTTTTGACTTGTTTCTTGCTTTAGAGTCAGTTAGAAATCCGCTTTAAATTTAAGAGAATTTTGACTTATCCGTAGGGAAAAATTCTACCAAACAAGTATAAATAGAGATCGGGAGATCTCTATTTGGATCACTCAAAAAATCACACTTATCTCACTCAGAAAGTGGCGCACTAGTGAGGAGGAGGATCATCTGCTACTAGGAGACTATCTCAGTGTATTTTGGTTGTACTTTGGTTGAGCCATTGCTCTCTTTATCTCTGAGGAAGTTGTGGGGTTTTTCACCTTACGGTTTTTCCCACGGAAACTCTGTGTCTCTTGTCTCTCTTGTTTTTGATTCTTGTGATGCTTGACATGCTTGATATGATTGTTATGCATTGATATACTGTACATGTTATTCTCTCAGTAAAGATCCTAGAGTATTGTGAATTAATGCTAAAAATTTAACATTAATCACCTTGTATATACATATAAACTGATAGCTCTCGTAGTAAGACTTATGCTTCTTTTCATACTCATAATTTTTTACGTGATCTCCTATTTATTTCATGTGAATACACATTGTGTTTACTTATTTCATGTGAATACACATTGTGTTTATTGTTTTCATGTGAATACACATTGTGTTTACTGTTTCATTTATCATTAAACTCACACCACAAGGAAAATCCATGCTCAACAAATTATCATATTCATACAATTGGCTTAGAAATTGTTTTCAAACCCTATCCTCTCCTTCGTTTAAAATTCACAAGTTTCATTGCAAATAGAAGCCATATTTCCATTTACTTGTCATGAATTTTACTCATTAGAAGTAGAAGAAAGTTATTTTTGGATTAGAAGTAGAAGAAAGTTATTTTTGGATTAGAAGTAGAAGAAAGTTATTTTTGGATTCATTTAATTGAAAGAGTAGTTCTAGTTTGGCATAAAAGGAAAAAATACAAAAATGTGCAGTTTTTCTCTTTGAAAATTTTGTGCTTGTGTTTATTTTTCTTTTTGGATCGAAGAATTCTCTCCTTCTCGTAGCTAGTTTTTCATCAAAAATAAAAGTGCATTGATCATTCACTTATGCATGGTTTGAGTCGATTCATAACACCATTGAGTTTCACTTTCGCTACCCGATTGAGTAAGACAACAAACCATTAAAATTTATCTCCCTAACTCAACACATTTTAACCTCACTTGAGGATACAAAATAAGTTGTTAGTTAGGTAGGACACCAGGGATAGGAATCCAAATAATTCCCCCTTGTCGCTTTTCATATGATACATAGTTGTTGTCTTTTAGGGTACTAAAATCCTCTTGTATTTGTTGACATGGTCATTGACTATTTTGTTGAGAGGCCCCCCCATTCCATGGGAGAAGCAGCGAGAACTGGTTTCGGATGGAATTTGTGGAATGCCGCACTCCACTTAGCACCTAAGGACACCTCTCCATTGTCTTCCTTGTATTTTCCGTATAGGTGATACAAGGGCTCAAAGGAAGAAGCTCAGGTTAACCTTCTCGGATGTGTCATGAACGAGGTAGCTTACTGGATTTTCTTCTAGGATTCTTTTACCCAGGATCCCTTTTGGTAGAAGGATATCCTTCTAATTTTGGTATCTCACTTTGTATTGTTCGACTTGGATTTCATCACGTTGCAAAGGATATGATCTGTTGACGTATCCAAACCTTAGTTAGGAATATTCCTTGCTATCATAACTTTTAGATGGTCTTCTATTTTATAGTGTTCCTTGTTGGTATTTTGGCCTTTTTGTTGTAGATCGCTTGTTGTGACATGGGTCTCAGTATAGTTTTAGATCTTGATTTTGGCATGCGTGCCTCTTCTTTTTCTAGCTCCCCTTCTGCACGCTTAGTTGATTTAGGTTTTTTGAGTTCTAACACGGTCAGTTACCAATATGATGATGTGTGATGTCCTCTTATCCTAGGTCTTAAAGATGGTTGAGTTAGATGGTCTTCTCAAAGGACTAGACACTCCTTGATGGAGCCACTAACGCTTGACCTTAGGAGTAGTCTAGAGGACCACATGATCACATCATCTGTGTGGACTTTTCCTTTTACAGTGGTGATGGACTTTCAGGTTATATGGAACACTGGTACATTTGAGAGAGAGATGATTGGTTGTACCCCACCTTGGTTAATTGTCTTTTGGTCCTTTCATTTTGTTGATAATACTTTTGTGGTACCTTGCATTTTACCTTTTGGGTCTTTTAGTCATCTTGAGTTATCTTTTGATTTGTACCACCTTTTATGTTTTTTGTCTTATGGGTACTATGGTAGTTTGTCCACATTTTAGGTACACCCCCTTAGTCCAAATGGTTATGAGTCTTTATACCCACTCTTTTCTTTTTTACTTGTACCTTACTAGATGGTCTTTCTACCCTCACCTATTTAATTGTGTAACCCTAGTACCCACCTAAGACATTCTACTTTACTTTTTATTTTTTTATTTTTATCTTTTATTTTCCAGATCTGTTTTTGAAGTTTGGAGGTTATTGAGATTTGATTGGTAACCTTTCTTCCTACTGTGTTTTTCGATCTGCTGTCCTTCTGCCTGTTGGGGAGGTTGTGACACTCAGACTTAGCCGTGAGCCATCATTTTTCTCTGCTAGTTGTTTTAGTAAGGGTCGTGAGGTCTTAAGGGTTTGCTTTACCCTTCTGTGTACTCATATGTGGAGGTCGTGAGTCTCTTTGGCCTCAGTCTGCTAGCTGTCAGCTCATTTATGAGGGCCAAACTTTTGTATGGGCAGTTTGGACCTGAGTTTTTAAGTTTTTTTTTTTTTTTACTGACATAGTCCCCACACACTATCATACAAGATTTTAATTCTACTATTTTGTATTGGAAAGCACTCATACATTGTAGTTACAAGAGGTAGTTGCAGGGGGCTATTGCATATAAGAGGTAGTTACAAGGAGCTATTGCATATATTTGACATTATTGGACCTTCTATCTCTTCGACATGTCAAATAACAGGTAGTTACAGGAGCTATTGCATACGAGAGGTAGTTACAAGGAGCTATTGCAATCTATATTTGACCTTATTTGTACCTTCCCCACAATGGTTGATTTACTTTTGGTCCTTACACCCTGTTATTTATTGGAAAGCACTCATACATTGTAGTTACAAGAGGTAGTTACAAGGAGCTATTGCAAATAAGAGGTAGTTACAAGGCGCTATTGCATATATTTGACCTTCTATATCTTTGGCATGCCAAATAATAGGTAGTTACAAGGAGCTATTGCATATAAGAGGTAGTTACAAGGAGCAATTGCAATATAATATATTTGACCTTATTTGTACCTTCCCCACAATGGTTGATTTACTTTTGGTCCTTACACCCTGTTGTTTATTGGTCTTGTGGTACCTTGTCCTTGGCGTGTGGTTGATAGGGTAATTTATCCCATCTTGAGGTGTTCGTACCACCCTTTAATGTTTTTGGTCCTTTGAGTACTATGGTTGTTTGTCCCCTAAATGACCCTAGTACCCCACTTATGATTTATGTGCTTTTATGTTAAGCTTTTACTTGAACTAAGACTTTTGTTGTAATCATTCTTTGTGCTTTATTTAAATTTTGTTATGAATGTAACTGTTTTTGTCTTATAAATACTGTTGCATACAACCTTTCTCTCTCTCTCTGGTTTGTACTTACCCTTTAGTAGAGTCAGTGGCTTCCTAGTGTTGGCTGACCTCTGACAGGTATAGTTTTCACTGAAAGTATTAATTATGAGTATCCGACAAGAAGGTTCCACATTACGGTGTAAGTACACAGTACACATTGCGGGGTTTATAAATAGTACACAACCAGGGTCTATAGTTAAGCAACCCAACTGCAAATTTGAGGGGCATGAAGGAAACCGTGTTTTTGTATGTGCCATTAAATCAATATCTTTAGGGGAAGAGTTGCTTATTAATTACAATTTGAATCGAGTAGATACAAACATGGTTACTATATTGGGAGTGGTACATCTAACAATTTACCTAGCCTTTTATTAATGAATTTAACATCTTAAGGACTTTTTTGATAGTTTATTTCGTTTAAATTTTCTTTATTTACTTCACAGGCTTGTGATCAGGGAAAATCCCGGCCAGCAGATGGTCAGAGGAGTACAACTTCGTCAAGGGAGAAGGTATACATCTTTGTAATAGTAAAAATATAATAAGAAAAAAGAGTTTTTTTTACTTTGTTTTTTCATTAGTATATTAGTTTGGTTTATATAATGTTATCTATATTTGATGCATAATGTTGATCGGGAAAGCCACCTGGATTTTGATCAGATGACAGCAGCCTCGGGGCAACATGTAAACCTAATTGTAATTGTACAATTTAAATATTGCAAAATGTTTTCTTATTATATTAATGTTTTAGTGAGTATTTTGGTTTCGTTTATGTAATTTTTTCTATGTTTTTGATGCAGGCCGGTTCTATAAGGGGCACCTCCCTAGCAGTAGATCATACCAGACCTGCCTCAAGGCAACAAGTATACATCTTTGTAATAGTAAAAATATAATATGAAGAATAGTTTTTTTTGCTATGTTTTTTCATGAGTATATTCATTTGGTTTATATAATGTTATCTATATTTGATGCAGAGTGTTGATCGGGGAAGCCACCCCGTTGTTGATCAGACGACAACAGCCTCGGGGCAACAGGTAAACCTTATTGTAATTGTACAATTTAAATACGTAAAAATGTTTTGTTATTATATTGTTTCATTGATTATTTTGGATTCGTTTAGGTGATTTTTTCTATGTTTTTGATTCAGGGTTCTGTAGGGGCACCTTCCTATTAGTAGATTGGGGCAGGTCACCTATAACCATTGATCCGATGAGTAGATCACGATCCTCAAGGAAGTAGGTATAATTCATTGGAATTGTACCAATATAATATGTAGCATAATGTTTATTTTGTTATGTATTTTTCGCGTGTATACTGGTTTCATTATGATAATGTTTTCTACTTCATTTTTGCAAGGGGATGATCGGGGCAAGTCCCCAGCCATGGACTAGACGACACCATCATCTAGGGATTAGGTAAACCTAGTTGTAATTTTAGGAATCTATCATGATAGATATGTTTTGTTAATATCATGATAGAACTCAGTAGTGTTTTATATATTTTTGTTGCAGACCAATGATTCAGTGTATGAAACAACATCACAACAATCAATAGCTTTTGAAGTGGATGAGTTGTTGGGCGATGCTGACATTGCGATTCTTTTCTGGACCTGGTTAATATGATAGAGAATATGTCACAACCCCACCCATCCATCCAAGGCTAAGGAGGGACCAGAAGCCAATCTATCGGGCTTTTTAAGCAAACTCAGCCATTCATTAAAATTCATATATTTAAAAACCCATGTGTGCAGATTTAAATTCAACAAACATGCACAGCGAAGATAAATTCATCCACACACATAATTTCATGTGCATTCAATATATCAATAACAACCATTTAACTTAAAACATTGTCGAATTAAATACAAGTAGAGAATATACTTATCTCAATGTAATGTTGCCCCAAACAACTATCTATGTCGCTGCAACGTTCCACCCAACCATAGGCTCTTCGATAGCATATACGGAGTCCGTCCGAAAGCCACCCCCGAGCTGGGCATGATATCTACAAGGAAAAAGGGGATTTCAACTCATACACAGCCAAACAACCAAATAGTCATTTGGATCTAAGCCAAGCCAGACCACTTCTAGGTTTATCAGGCTAAATCTGAACCCTCTTCAATTGTGGATGCTTTCACTCAAGCTCAAGCCAAAACAATGAAAACCCATTTCAACCTCAACAATCCCCTACACACAGAAACTCATAAACTGAGCATGGGTACACATAACAGCAAAATCTCAAGTATTGGGTATGAAGGAAAAACGTGGGAAACCCAAAAATGAAATGAGGAATGGGAAAAAAACCCTGGAAAGGATAATTTCATTTTCAGAAAATATTTGGGGACAACCCAGGAGCAAAAAAGATCTCCATTAAACCCCCAATTCGTGGATCTCTTCTCCCAACCACTGTGCTAACCAAAACGAGTTTGCAAGCATGGAAAAATGCAAGAAATGGTAAAAACGTGGACGATAAAACCCCAACAAGCCAAAACGCCCAGCAGGCTTCAAATAAAAATGCCCAACAAGCCAAAAACGCCCAGCAAACTCCCAAAAACGCCCAACAGCTTCAAGAAAAAACACCTAGCAAGTTCCCCAAACATGAGAGGGTGAAGTTTGACTATCAAGAATGGCTTGGGAAGGCAATTCGTGGGTGTTTTCTTTCCCAAGAAGGAGAAACACAATTTTCCATGAGGATGGCTTGCCCATACTCGAATTTGGACAGCCATACCTCCCCAATCCCCAAGGCATTAACTTCTTCACCCACCTCTTGGGAGAAATGAATGATTGGGAACCAAAGTCAACATGGGTAGTTTATGGTTCATGGGTTCTCTAATTGATACTTGGCTTGACTTGATTGGCTCAAGGGTTTGAATATTTTCCTCCCAATTCCTTGTAATATCATGCCCCCATCTCTTGTTGCATTGCATAGTTAGTTGTGGGCATTTTTATATTAAAATGCATATTTACAATTCCCATGGTTCTCTAGCACATGGGAAACATAATATCTAATACCTTCCTCTTTAAGATCGAGCATTCACTAGCGGGGCCTTGGCCTTGAGCTCCACGCTAGGAATCATACATAATATGCATACAATATTTACATTATAGCCCAAAATATTACAAGGGTCAAAATGGGGTACGTGACAGAAGACCTTGAAAAACATTAGTGCAGATATCCTTTGTCTATTATTCGAGATTCCGTAGACAGACGAGATTAAAGCAAGGATTGAAGTGTTGACAAAGAGATCTCATGCCTTGCAAGTAAGTTGAGGAATCCTTAATCATAATATAAATTCATTTATAACTTTATAATTTTGACTTTTATATGATAGTGAACTTATAAAATGTGGTTTGTATTTACAGGATTTTCTACGACCACACACTAGTGGTCAAGGTGGTCTTGGCCTCGGTGATGCTCGTGGAGAGACGTCGCATCATGAGAAAACGAATACACGTACATCGAATCATTCACCATTGTTGTCGACTGAACAGACGACAACACATTATGCAACACCCCAGATAACAGCTGTGAGTACACCGACCGCTAGTGACCGACGCACACCAGATCGTGCAGAAGAAGGGGTCAACACCGAGCCTCCTAGTATTGATATTGCTGAAGCAACATTTCCTGGATCTTCTCGTGTCACTAGAATGGGTACAATAGAGACAACATTTTTGGCAGACGAAGATCTTGTTCCAATAAAGATAGAGAAGATCCCAGGTAATTATACATTGATCAAGTTAGTGTTTATAATTTGATTGTGATATACCGATAAAACATTTTTTTTCAACTAATTATGATCATGGCATGATCGTTTTGCAGGAAATGATTTTTTTTATAAACATCTGAATGATTTGTCCTTGGAGATCTTCGGGCCCACCATCTGCACAAGGTGGGATAGACAAACGAAAAATTTAAAAGATGATCTCACTATTCGTTTGGTTGGCCTGTTCGGAAATGAGACCTTCAATCGAGTTGTGGTCCTGAAAAAGGATGGACAACATATGAAGATTGCCCGAGACCAATATAGGGTTCACCTAGAAAGGAACCCTAGGTATGAGCATCCTCTGATGATTCCAACAAGAGATTGGAAATCTCTAGTGGAAAATGGAAAGGAGAGGGATCTAATAAAAGAAGAAAAGCTAACACCAGGCACAGGGAGGAATGCAATACTTTCCACAATGCAATTCTAAACCTTATTATTATTGATTTTTATATCAAATTTGGAACATCTAACGTATTTCAACAATTGCATAGGTTGTTAGACACATCAAAGGCCACAAAGGAAAGACTAGAAAAAATTGGTTAGCACAAGCTTGGGCCTAGTGGTTATTCGAATTTGGCGGCACAAATTGTAAGTTTCGAAGAACCAATAATGCATCCAAATAATAAATTGCAAATTATTTTTCATTTTGTTGCACCACAAAATATAAATAAATGACGTTATGCAAATATGCAGGTCGACCAATTAAAAGAAGTGCCAACTAAGGAAGACATGAATCTTGGCTTCCAGCATGGCTTTGCAGCTGGTGTTGAACACCGAAAACGTTTGTCTGGGAAAACAAAGTCTTTTGGTATTGATCCATCTGGTGCACAGGTATATAGAATCTATATAGTTTAATGAAGATTTATTACTTGTGAAATCTATTCGTTATAAATAATTGACAAAAAATATTGACTATGTTTTGAGCAGGAAAGCAATGATCCCCTTAATGTCGAGGAGGGACAACAACAAATCGAAGATCATGCTTCGAATCCTGGTAATGAATTTATTCATTTGCTACAATTTTATATATAGCATTGCAGATGGTGAACATTAATTGTACTTCTCCATATTTCAACTGCAGAGCATGTAGAGGGTCACACTTTACAGGTTGAGCCTGGACAGGAATATGAAGAACATTATGTGGCCACAACAGGTAAAAAACATCTTTGTGATGTTTTTTTGAATGAAATACTTGTCATTATAATAAAAAAATATATCGATGTAACATTTTCACATTCTTGCAGCAAATCCGAACCCCTTGCCACAAAATCCATGTCACGAGGACTCTACGAGACATACATCACGACAAGCTGATGAAGCACCAAGAACTGGAGGACAAGTTCCAGAAGATGAGCTTCTTGTTGATTATGTAAAGAGAAGAAGAATTAGAAAGAAGTGACTGAAAAAATATTGTGTAATTATTTTTGATAATATTATGTCTTGCATGATTTTTGGCCTAATGAATGAATGAATAGTTTAATGAATGCTAGCTTCTATTGAATGGATGTGATGACTAAATGGTTTAATGAATGTTAGCTCTTATTGAATGAATGATAAATGTTTGTTTATGATGAAATCTACATGAATTTGCACGTAATTTGTTTTCTTCAAGTATATGCATTGGGTATGGGGAATTGAGAGTGATGTGAGGGGGGGAGGTGCCATAAGAGCTTCCACTTTCACATGGTTGGCCCTGTTCAGTAGAGAATATTAAATTATTCTCGAAACAGAGAGGAGCTCACTGAATGTCTAACATTGTAAGCAAAAAAACTCCATTCAATGGTAAAGGAGGTATTTTGGTTGTCCTATTTTTCCATCTTGACTTCATGGTATTCAAAGAATAAATATGTAAAAGAGCACACTTCATTTAATAAGATGCATTCTGGTGTGCAACGACCATCACCACAATGATTCATGATGGTCATTGTGATCATGAAGGCATTAATGGAACATGAAAGAGTAATGCATGAAGGTATTCTACCTTTGTAAATCAATCTTGATTGAATCCTATAGTGAGATCACTAGGAAACAATGGCTCTACCTGCCATCTTATCGATTTAGGGATTATGTTTGGAATCAGTTATTTTTTTAGCAATACCATGTATAAGATCTGGACCCCATAGTGTATCTTAATCAAGTTTTTAGGGCATGTTGATGATAATACTGAGTGAACCACCTTACACCTATCGTATGCTTCAAGTTGACACTCATAGGGACTTTACCGTCAGTTAAAGACTAAGAAAATTGATCATCCTTCCTAAGGACTACCTCATGGTGCTACCACTCGGTAGGAACTATGACTAAAGGCCTGCAGGATTTACGAACTCCCAAAACAGGAATGCCATTGAACAATCCCTCCAAGAGACAACTTGGATAGACGGAATTCTTACCGAAATTAAGGATAAAAAAATATCCAGGCATGATGGCTCATTGAATCCATTTCCCAAGATTACCACACATAGCTGTACGAGAGTGGAATTCGATTTTGGGCCCTTCCCATCAATCCCAATGAGAAGTAATTAACCCTAAATAAGCGAGCAACCACGCCAAGGACAAGGGTGCGTCACTGAGCGCATGACTCAGAGTCTACTATTGATTCCAATTCTTATCCCACTTGATCCAGAGAATTACTAACCTCCACTTTCAAACTACCTACCACTGCATGATTAGAGGAACATGTTACTTGAATTGATAACCAGTCAACTTAATTAGGGTTGAGGCATTATCGTGCATTGAAATGCTTGCATACAACTGGTCATAGTTACTAGAGTCATCTTTATAATTCATGTAACTTTAAATTCTTGAGGATAGGAAACCTCATGCATGCAAAAAAAATCACTTCAAGTGGGGTGCACCTTACCTAACATTAGTTAAAGGGAACACTACTGGTGCTAGTGCTTGAAATATGGAAGCTGGTTCTTGAAATTGTTTTGACAACCCCACATTGCTCACCAATCATACTGTCAAAACTATTGAGCTCAATTGTTGAATGCTAGTTAAAATCCCTATCGAGTCTCTGTAGTGAGATTGATCGTAACTATTAAAACCTACCTCCTCTAGATTGCTGAGGCTATAGTAAGAACTGTGGCTAGAATTTATTTGATTTTATATGTATATTATTCAAAACCTTCAACAAACCTGTGATGATCATTATGAATTCTTGATAAAAAGGGACTTATGTAATCGTTCCAATGGCTTAATATATGGAATTAGAATCATTGTCATCGCTATAATTTTAAATACTAATTGTAATCATACAAAATAATTTTATATTGAATGGTTAGATAACTAAATGATATTTGGACTCCGTTTGGTTAGTCATTGGGAATGATGAATTAGTCATTACGTGGGACGATCACCGAGTTATATATAAATTTGTAATGAATCATAAATACTTGGGATGGGTTATCTATCTGTAAGCATAATATGAACTCTGGGGGGGAATGTTGTGCCTGTATCTTGTGGTCATCTTGTACCTTTGGGTGTTAAGAATAGTGTTTTACTATACAATGAGTAGGTATATAGTATATGATACTGCTCAGGAGAATCTAGTTTCAAAGTTCGTTGTGCACTTGGGTCGCACCAGTGGGATATCTTATAATCCACTCTTCTTGGTAATTGTTACATCAAGCCATGATTGTCCCATATCAACCCTCTTCTCACGAATTTATGATTTAAAATATACCAATGATTCCATGCTTGACATCTCTTTGATTACCTACTCACCCTGGTGCAACAATAGTTACATGGAGACACGGCAACAATTACTTGAGTTATTCATGCATTAGGATTGTTCTTATATTATGAATGGATTCATGCTAATGCACATTATGGTCCTATATAATGATTGGATATGGGAATTCTCAAGTTCATTAATAGTTGGAATTTAATTGTCAAAGGGTTAATGCCTTGTGATTGTTATTAAGGGAGTTGATGTGAATAAATAATGCATATGTTAAGTACGTTCTTATATCATTAGAAATTGTATATGTCAATCAGGGTTCATAGAAAAAAATAAATACCTTGGGATTATGGTATATTAGATTCTATATAATAATCAAAGTTGAATGGTTTATGTAATATGTTGTACTCCCATATGATGTATTTATGTGGAAATAAAAGTTGGGGAAAATGGCTAGTGAAACAATGTGTAAAGCTAGACTAAGCTAGACTAGAAGTTGCACACCCAATCAACCACTATGATAGTAGGCGACATCACTTCAATATGGTTGCACCTATTGGCTTAAGGATCATGGTATTTTGATATTTATATGAAGTTCCAAAAGGGAGTATTGCAATCCCATATCCATTTTGATCAATATGTGTGAATGAAACGGTTGAAGGATGAGCTTAAGTTTGAAATAAAGTTGATTTTATGTTAGATCAACTATTATTTTTACAATGATATTGTTATCTTACATGAATCTATGGTTGCATTAAAGAAAAAAAATGCTGGAGAAAAAAGAAAGTCAAGCGGCACTTATAAGAGGATGAAAGGCATGATATTTAATGATTTAAACTTTGAAAAGGAAATAATATTATAATTTGAGTTAAAGTTTTTATAAAGGTCACAACATCAAAGGGAAACAATAGTGTGTCTGATCATTGGGATCTCTGTATTTTTTTTAAATCACACATCGTCGTCGGATATCCGACTCCCCATTCCCCGATATCCGACGAAGTTTCCATACCACTGACGGCTAACAATGTCGGATATTCGGCTTCTTACAATGCACATTCCGTCGAATATTCGACGTCCACTTCCGAGATATTCGACGACATCGCCATACCACCTATGGATAAAAGCATTGGATATCGGACATCTTAAAATGAAAATCTCGTCGGATATCCGACGTTCACTTCCAAGATATCTGACACTCTTGCCATACCACCGACGGCTAAAGGTGGCGGTGTTTGATGTCAATCATGCCAGATATCCGACGCCTCGGTTGTTGAATATCCGACCTCCTATAAAGTGAGATTGGTCGAATAGGCGATGAAAATATTAAAAGTGGGGTAGTCGTGCATCGGACACCTACGTGTCGGATATCCAACCGCCCATAAAGTGAGCTTTGTCGGAGATGCGATGGAATAATTAAAAGAGTCGTTGTCGGATATCTGACAGGTAGATGTCGGATATCCGACACGTTCGTTTTACTGTCATATATCCACCGAAGTTCCACCGACGTTTAAACAAGAAGAAGCTTGTCGGATGGTCGACATCAGGATGTCGAAAATCGAACATCTATGCCGTCGGATTTTGGGTTAAAAAAACCTAGTGAATGAAATACTTTTATGAACAATTTGTCGCATAAATCCTTCTTTTTGTCGTAACTTCAACCTGGATTTCCTTCTGCATACGAAGTCCATTTGATCTCATTCAAGTTGGATTTGAAATCTTCCTGAGAGCTCTTTGATGGTTGATATTTTGCAAATAAAATGAAGTCCATCTTAATTCTTCGACTGAGACGATCCTCCTGGATCAAATCTCCCCACTGAAAGGACTTTTTGGACCTCCAAAAAGTTTCAACTCAAAATTGTAGAAGGATCTTTGCCTTTATAATCTTCAATGCTTGTCCATGGTTGTCCTTGGCTTCACTTGGACTGATGTTTGTGTTTATGGCCAGTTTTTAGGGTGTCGAGCTCCACCAATCATGCACCCAAAAATTACAATGAGCAAGGTTTATAAAAACCTATTACAATATTTGTTAAGACTTAAGAATAACAATGCTTCTAAGTATTTCCACCTCCTAAGAGTGGCTACAAGGCCATTACATTTTTCAATAAGGTTTTTAGACATAAAATAATGCGTCTCACTCTACTCCCATAAGAGTGGTTTAAAATGCCTTTTTACAATGTTCAACATTAATTCCAAGGCCAAATTCCCCCAAATGTGCACAAGTGGTAAAAATTCCATGGTATTTTTTTTTATACACCATATATGCGCCCAAAACTGTAAATGTGATTGCAGTAAAGATTGCAAGCATTTTTTTTTCTTTCATTGTCGTCAAAACGCACCAGACTGCAATAACCTTCGCATAAAATTTTCAAGGTTCTTGATGACGAAAGGCCTCCTCCGAAGTATCTTCTGTATATACAAAACAGATGGAAAAATATTCTGCCTTGAAGGTTCACAATTCAAAACAGCATTAGGATGCCGATCCCCTTCTCCAGGTCTTATGGTAACATAAAGGACCAACCGTCCATTTGCAGCAAGCAAAATCGACAACCGTCCATCACAACACCATATCGAAAACAGTAATGAAAGCTTGTTATTGCATCTACATAAGTTGCAATTTTCATTTCAAAATAGACAGAAAACAAAGATGTCAAATAACCAAGCAAAAAAATATTGTACATAAATTTCATCAAATATTGCTATCGTTCCCTTCATTGTACTTGCCAGACGACTTCCATCTCGATTCCATACATACGCATTGGACATTTTTTTTAATCCTGCGAGCTTCATCTTCTTGGAGAGCTCGTTGTACAGGACTGGCTTCATATGCAATCCTGCGATTTTCATATTCTACGGATAGCTTCTCCCACGACCATTAGCATCCATCTACAGCTCAACGACCGATAGATTATAGCTCTCCTGCTTCTTCCAATTGATATACGTGGCATCCAGCTTATCCCTTCTGCCACGCCGTGGCCGAAGTCCACTTTACCGCCCTTGATGAAGTCGGCGTTGCCGGCCACCGCGCTGGTGATATGATAGTACGTGGTGTTGTTGTGATGTCGTGGAGCTTCTGTCCACTTCTCATGCAGCACAATCCTCCTCGAGGTTTCGGCTCATCTGCTTTAGATCTAATACCACGGTCTGTCGTCCAGAGTAGATTACACCATGGCTCTGCAAAACATTCCCGTGCCAATATTTTGGTGGGATGTTTTTTATCCCACAGCAGGCGTCGACCCTCCTTTTTCCAACCCTGGTAAAAAGCACCATCAATAGATGGCGATGGCGATGGAAACAACAGCAGCAACAACTTTCACTGATGAATATCGACTCTGGAAAGTCTCCTACAAGACCAAATATGAGACATCTGAATCCAGATCTCCCACAAAATAGAATAATCTGGGCCTCCATCCAATGATACCAAATCCACACCAATAGTTCGCGCGCTATCAACAAGAATGTGAGAAATTCTCTTTTTCTGAGCAATTTTAGCATTTCATGTAGTTGTGGCAATTGTAGAGCAATATCGTGCTCTTCTTCTTCCACAAACAAACTCTTCTTCGTTGGCGGACGATAAAGACGATGGCGAGCCTCCAGTAATTGAGAAGTATTTATGCAGCCATGTCGATGCCAAATTCCCTTCAGTAAAATGGGAGGAGCCCTTCACATCGAGGTGGACATTGATATTTAAAGACTGCGATTTCCCAACTGAAATCTTTGCGCAAACAAAAATTCTCTGACCCTGCATGGTGAAACAACAGTTTCCCCACCCTCAGTAAAATCAAGGATACCATGAATCTCGTTTTGAGTTCGACTATGGTAGCCAGTACTGAACATACAGGTGCAATATATGATCTCCGATGCATAATCTCTGGAACTAATTGCAAAATGATCAACCCAGATTCGCATGTGCCCAAATTTAAGTCATCAGGCTAGTTCATCACCTTGACTTACTAGTTCATCATAATTAGCTAACAATTCCTCCTTGATTTACATCTTATGTCGAATCTCTTTGAGTTGTCCTTGAAGTTCAAGCTTCTCGTTTGCCAATACTTCCACTTGTCTTCGCAGATCTACACTTTCTTTTCCTTTATTATATAGTTCTTGTACTTTTTTCTCCATAGAGAAAAATCTTTCACGAAAATCTGCATCTCTATAAAAATTTGCATATACTGAAATAGAAGGATTATTTTGTAGACTTTCCATATTAGATCTACAACTGAGATGACAAATTTCCTCAAATAAGTAAAACAAATCTGAAACCAGATTGGAAACTGCTTTGATACCAAACTTGATCCAAAAATGGACAACTTACTTTCTTTCCATTAACAGATTCTTAATCAAATTCTCAATTTCTTAATAAACATAAAGAAATTGGCATAATCCAACATATCATGATATGCAACTAATATAAGATTTCACAAAAAAACACATATGAAAAGATATGCAAACTAGAGTTGTTAACGGAGTTCGTCAGGCCTTTTGACTACGTCTCTGGACTCATTAGAACTTTGAGTTGCTTTATTATCTCCTTCGAAGATTTGTAGCTTCCATAAGTACAATTTCATGCTTTTACTTCAAGTGGCTCTTTCCCATCCTGGGATTCCTTTCCCTTCCATACTAAGAGAATCAAGGCTCTCACATGAACTAAAATGTTTCTCCCATCTTGGGATGAAATCCTTCACACAATGCTTATTACAAACTCTCTCCAACAAAAATCCTTACCTCCTTCTCCAAACGAGAGGCTTTTAAAGCTTTCTTATGGATGATTAGTCATCACCCATATGAAGGAGAAAATCTCTCTCAAGATCCCCTAAAGTAGGATCAAGGGACACCTTAAGGGAGTATGTGGAGGAAAATGCATCTTCTTCCTCCATGAGGATCTCAACACCCCTTAGGTTTAGGAAACTAAGTCATGAGGTGGATTCTCTCATCTTTTAATTTCCCTTTTACAAATAAAATGAGAATTTAATGTGCACATCTACATCAAATTCCCTATTACAAAGTTTGTCCATGAATTTTCCAATGAAATACTTTTATGAACAATTTGTCGCATAAATCCTTCTTTTTGTCGTAACTTCAACCTGGATTTCCTTCTGCAGACGAAGTCCATTTGACCTCGTTAAAGTTGCATTTGAAAGATTATCGAGAGCTCTTCAATGGCTGATCTTTTTCAAAGAAAATGAAGTCCATCTTCATTCTTTGAATGAGACGATCCTCCTGGATCATTTTTACCTCTGTCAAATTTTGTTGTTGCACACTATCCCATACAAAAATCAGAACCTAAAGGTTCACCTATCATCCTTGGGTTTGGGTTTCCAGTGGTCAGAATTGTCATTGTTCAATTTAAAATAAATTGTCTCAATCTTACTAGTAAAAATATGAATTAAAATTGACAATTTTGAGTTGAGATTCGAGTATATTTTGGCTAGGATATTAGACTGGTATCAGAGCACTTTCCTCCACCCCTGTGGAAAGAAAGACGCTCACTATTGAAGAATATTGCAGATCATAACTCAAATTTTCAGCTATGAGACTAGCTTTCCATTCATTGAAGATGAAGAGTTTGAGGGATATGAGTAAGCATAAATCCTCTACATAGATGGAAGCCTCCCTCGAGATGAAGATGGTTAATTTTGTGACTAGATATATGATGAGGACATTCGTCCTTTTCCACCAAGGTCTAAATTTATTGAGGATCGAAAGAAACCTAGAGGAGCCAAAGTAGATGACTATACATGGGATTCAGCTGCCTCCTACTTGCTGAGAATTTTTGGATCCTCTTCAGGAGGAGTCTCCAAGAATTTTGATCCTAAGGAAACTAAGGAGAAAACTTCATCATTTTGATTAGAAAATCAAGATCCAAAAGAAGAACATAAAATAAATTCATAGTCACCACTTGAGCTACACAATGAAGCAGAAGACAAGCACACATCAGTGGGATGTGAACCAAAATATTTGGTGGAAGGACAAGCCACCATAGCTCCACCACATGAAGAGAAAGACATGATACAAAGGTATTTCGACATTTCTGATTTTTGAATCCCTTTGTTTCATTCTAATATGGAAGCCACTTACAATGAGAAGGTTGGCATGGTTGAGTCCTTCGGTATGGAGGCTCAAATTTTTGGTGTTAACTATGAAGGAAGTAATGGAGATGAACCATTGGAGGAGCATGAGTCACTGCAAGGTGATATCAATGAGGAAGAGCCTGCAGATATAAATAAAACTATTTGCAGCAACCGGTTGATGAGTTACCAAATTGTTCATCAGAAGAAGATGAATAAGGTCCATGCACAGTTGAAGATCCAGCAGTCCAACATATGGTTCCTGGCAATGTGGAAGGTGAAATCATTCCTAGTTTCTTTGTGGGTGATCTCAAAATCATTATAAAGGATTATGATGTTGTCAATAGTGGTAAGATAGATTTTGGATCTGATACAAAGGATGAACATGAATCAGATTTACAGTCACCTCTTGAGCTTCACTAGGAAGTAGAAAACAAGCACACATCAGTGAGGTGTGAATCAAAAAATTTGGAGAAGAATCCTGCTAACATAAGACTGTTACATGAGGAGGAGAATTGGGCACAAAGGTATGGCTGCAATTCTGATTTTTGTATGCCTTTGTGGCAGTCCCAGATGGAAGCCATTTCTAGTGGGAAGATTGGCTTGGTTGAGTCCTCCAGTATTGGGGTTCATGAATCAAAGGAGATTGAATTGCAAGAAGCAGAAGAGGAGGTTCACCAGCAAAAAAATATTTATGTGATTGGGCCATTGAAAATGAGTGAGGGAAATATCAAGGAGGCCCTAGACAACCTCCATCAAATTTATGCTTTTATCTCTCACTTCTGTTGGAGAACTGCATCAATGGAGGAGTAACCCTTTGTTGAATATTTTTTGCACATTTGGGAAGCAATAGGAAGCCTGAGAGAAAACATTTCTTAGTTTCTTTTTGATAGATATATTTTACTAGAGCTTGCAGAGTTGTATCATGGCACATCCTTGAGGGATGAAGAAAATATCGACAAGCTCAGCCTTGATTTGGAATCCACCCAGGATTCTTTGAAGAATACTCAGAGAGCCCTTCAAGAATCTGAGCAGTATGTTGAGCAACTACATGAGAAGTTGCAAGAATCACAGTTTCGTCCCTACATTGGAGACGGTCATTATTATATGGTTGATTGCATACATGATGCAGAAAGAGAACTTCATGTGATGGTGGAAAATGAAGTACAATATGATTTGCATGTGCTTGAGGAGTTGGAAGACAAGCAAACTGAAGACCAAGAACCTATTCATCTCCATAGAGATTATGAGTTGCCTCTAGGATGGAGTTGCATGGTTTTGGAAGAGGCACATGTTCTCACCTTGATTGAGGTAGCCACAAGTGAGATGAATGATTATTTAGAATATTTGGGTCATTGTCCTTCATTCCACACACCTATGAAATCCAACACACATAGGGATGAAAATTAGGTAAATGGATTCTTCCTTTTTGTGCCACATGAGGAGCAAGAGGCTCCTATAATTGATACATATTATATGTCCCCTTCCCAGAAGTAGTTGAAGTATCCCATGCTTATTTTTGCAGCCTCTTTCGACAAGAAGGCATCATATCTACACTTACCTTCAATGTGTGGGTCATTTGATTGAGTCTTGTACCCTTGGATCAATGTAAGAGGGTTGATTTCATGTCCCAAATTTGGCATTGGGTCACAATGTCCTAATCACATTGGCCCTATTCATTAGAGTTTGTCAAATTGATGCTAAAGGTCAAATAATTGCCAAGAAGGAAAATTACTAGTTTCCTAGGTTTGGGGTGGAAGCTTTGGGATTTGGAATAATGGGGATAGTAAATGATGTTTGAACATTAGAATGGCATAAATATTTAATAAATGAGCTAAATAAACATATACAAGTGAAAATCAAAGTGGCATTTGATCATTAAGACACATGGAGGAAGTGGGATCCACATATGGATAGATTTCCCCACTACACTTGGTATCATTCTTTCACCAATTCGAATTCAAGGTGAATGGTAACATACTTGGGGGAGTCCAAAAGGTATTATTCATGGCATGACTCATCCAAGGTCGATTATAGAGGAAGAGTAACTCCCATGGAAGAGGAAGAGGCAATTTGGAGCTAGTGATACACTTGGGCTAGATTCTCTAGCTCTATGACAACAATGATGAAGATGCTATGACACAAATCAGACCTGAAGGCTGACATATGACATATATGACATGTCAGGGATAAAAATAGAATCCAAGAGGGCGCTCAAGGGTGTTAGGGAAGCTAAGATGCTTCCACATGTGATTTGGTGGAAGTGGTAGACTAGGAATTGTTGTACAAGTAGCGTTCTTTGGAATCTCTTCCCAACTTGAGTTCGCATGAGTCTCTTGGAAGGAATTAGACCCATGGAGGAAATTATAACTTTATAAATGTCAATAACAAAGAATGAAACCATCTTTTGATCATTTGTAGAATTTGCAATTTCATTTGTGAAGAGGGAGAGCTAGTGGATGACTAGTTTCTTGCCTTAGCCGATTTCAAGGGTGAAAGATTCCCATCCAGGTTGGTAATTGGAAAGGCCATTCAGAACTTTCATTTGGAGATTTAATGGATTCTTTATTTTCAGGTGTAAGCTACAGGGAAGCTCATGGTTTCTTCTATTGCAACTCACTCCTTCAACCATTTCCAGTTTTGATAGCATATTCTTGATCTTTGAGGGAGGGCATTTTTGGTGAGCTATTGTAATCTTTTGGGGAGCTTCTAATGCCCCATTTATTTTGTAATATTAATTAAATACTATTTTCTTCATCTCCAAAAATTTTCAGGTCGAAATTCCAATTTCCAAGTAGAAATGTATAAATCTCATTTTTAGTGAAAGAACAGTGCCATTTCCCCACTACATTGATGTATAGCATGATAATGCTGATGATTTCGAATGAATGGATGATTCTCTTATAAATTTATGATTAATAGACTTCCATGGATGTATTTTACAAGTTTCATGTACTGTGCTTGAGCATTTGAAGTATTTTTACTCAGTTTAATTGCATTCAGAGAAGAAATAGTGCCATTTCCCCAAGGGTTGAATTGGTGATTTTTGCAGCTGAATGGGAGAGGGTTGGAACATATATAATAATCAATTAATGGTGCAAACGAGACCTTAATAACATCATTAATACATTCCCTACCTCTTTTCACAAAATTTGAGTGTATTTGGAGGCATTTGGGAAGCCATTTTCAGTACTTACCCCAGGGGGATTTGAACCCCAAATTAATAGTAAAATTGCATACTTGGTCCAGAATCTTAAGTTTTCAGAGGTCTTTTGGTGGCCATATCTCATCACTTAACATCATATTCAATTCCTAATATCATTCATACACCTTCCTTGAATATTTGAAGGCATTTGGAGTCAATTTGAGACCTAGAGACCAATACTAGTCAAAGGGAAATTACTAGTAAAGTTTCCTACATTGGCCATAATTGAAAGAGGATTTGCATAAGTATTTTAAAGGTCCAAAATAATCCTTGAAACACATATTTATGTTGTAAAATTATCCATATACCTTCTCAGAATATTTGGGAGCAATTGGAGCAATTTGGGGACCCAGAGCTCAAAACTAGTCAAAGGTCTAACTAGGGAAAAAGTGAAAAATTGTCATTTTAATAAAATTCCTAACAAGGGACATTACAGTGGTATCAGAGCATGTTCCTTGCACCTGTGGATTAGGTACATACATTCAAGAATAATTGGAAGCCATGTCTTACTATTATGATGAATCCTATGAGTACAATTCTTATGAGGAATATGCAGATGCTTATGAGCAATATGATGCAAAATGTGAATGGTACGAGGAAGAGGTGCCATTATGCAACACTTCTTACAATTTAAGGAGAAATGAAGATTATTCTTATGAATTTAAATCTAATTAATATGAGTGTGTCACACCAACCAAGGATAGTTCAATGAGTGAGTTCCAAAGATGGAGATCAACATATAAAACCTTGCCCCAACATTATAAAAAATATCAAGAATATATTGCTTTGAGCAAAAATACAGAAAATGCCATGTATTTTGATTACTATGCTGAACATATTTTTGAAAATAGGCCAAAAAATGAAGATGTAGACTTAGTAAAGAAAGGTTTATGCCCTTCTTGTAAAGAACCTTGGAGTGAGTATCATACATGTGTGAATGAAATTATGTCCCACTTGAGGAGAGCTTTTGGGAATTATTCAAAAAGAGATTCCAAAGATATTGATCATAAGAAAAACAAGGGGAAAAATGCATCATCCTGCTTGAAGGATAAAAATGAAGAGACATCACAAGAGCATGAATAAGATTCTATTGAAAATATGGAAGATCATTTCGAGACACCTTCTAGCTTAGACATGAACCAAAGAGCATCTACTGATGGAAGCTTAAACTATGAATATGTACCTACTGATGGGTGCTCACACCTCTATGTTGGTGACATAGAGATCACTTTTGAAAGTGTTTCTGCAAGCCCAAGTTCCATTAAGCATGATAATGAAGACCTTGTAGCAGTTGAAGAAGAACCAAGATCAAGTTCCCCATCACCACTTGAGCTTCATGAAGTTGGTCCAAACAAAAATGAAGAAGATGAGGAGGTTCATTTGCAAGAGCCTCATTTTCTTGAAGAGTCCTTAAAGATGAATGAAAATAAGATCCAAGAGTCCCTCAGCATTCTCCATGACACTCAAGCATTGGTGTCAAATTCTTGTTGGAGAGATACTTCATTGGAGGAAACATCCTTCCTTGAAGACATGGAGAAGATTCAAAGAGCAATGTGCCACATCAAAGGTAATTTCATGTCTTTTCTTTTTGATAGAAACCATTTGTTTGAGCTTAATGAATTGTTACATGATGCATACTTGAAGAATAATGAGGATATTCATAATCTTACAATTCAAAATGAGCAACTTCTTGAAAAGTTGCAAGATACTTGCTTTTCCTCCTATGTTTCAGATTGCCAAATGGTAGATTGTTTGGAGGATTCTCAAGACATGGTGGATAATGAGAAATGTGAAAATTTGAATGTGCTTAATGTGTTTGAATATGAACTTGAAGAGATCCAAACACTTGATGTGGTGGAAGAGGAACTTGAATTGTCTCTTGATGAAGGTTATGCAATTTTTAAAGAAGAGCATGATTCCTCTACATTGGAACCAATCTATGACAAAGGTTTCACACTTTTGAAGGAGTTGCATGATACTACTCATATGGATCATTCCCATGATAAAAATTCTGCACTTTTTTATCATTTGGGTGAGTGAGTTCATTCTCCTACATCCTACAATTCCATGTTTTGCAGGATTAGTCTCAATGAAGTATGGGTGAAAGTGTTCTTTTTGATGGTGCCACATGAGGAGTATGGAACTCCTAGATTTACCTTTTATGATAACATGGTTGGAGCGCATTCTTATTCACATTTTCAGCAGCATCCTTTGTTACTTTATGATGATGCACATCTACACAGATGCACCTATGATATGCATTTGAGTCACTTGAAGACTCATGGTTTTTCTTGCTCAACACTTGATTCATTTGATGTTAGAGGAACTTCATCCAACACTTGGGTGAATAGATTTATGATTGGATAACATTTTTGTTGCAAACCACATACTTTTTTATATCTTTATGATTCTCACATTTAGGTATGTATGGGTGAGACTTCTTTGAGTCATTTGAAGTCTTGTTTTTTCTGCTCATTATTTGGTTCAGATTTTAGTGGAGATTCTTCATTCACTTCTTGGATGAAAGAATACATGGTTGAAAATTTTGATGCATATCACATCCTTTTGGAGAAGCATTATAGGACATGGGATCCTCACCTATGTCATTGGAGCAGATTTGATTGGTCACTTGAAGCTTGTATGCACTTGGAAAATGGTGGTCTACTTGCTTGGAGGTATAAGCACTTTCATGACTCTTTGATGAAGCATATCATTGATGTACATTTTCATTATGTTGTTATGTACTTTGATGATATATATTTGGTACTCATGATGTTTGGAAGGATGCACACAAGAAAATGGGATCCAGGAATCCTCTTATCTAATGGTGTGGGTTGGAGAGCACTCTTAATTGTTGGGGTGCAATACAAGCAATGGGACCCTGGAATAATTTTTATCTCATTGGTTTCAAATTTTTTGGGGAAGAAAGCAGTATGGGAGATGGATTTCCCACTTAATAAAGTGATTTTTATCAGAGTAGTGTAGCACCAAGCATGGTGGTTCCTCTCTAAAATATTCATGGAAACTCAAAGACTCAAGGTTGGGCAATTCAATGGCAAGTTCAAAGAATTATATAGAAATCAGGTTCTTCAACAACCATGTTTAAAATTGCTTGAGGACAAGCAATATTGGGAAGGGAGGATTTGTCATGTCCCATATTTTGCATTGGGTCACATTGGCCCTATTCATTAGATTTTATCAAATTGATGCTAAAGGTCAAATAATTGTTAAGGAGGAAAATTACTAGTTTCCTAAGTTTGGGGTGGAAGCTTTGGATTTGGAATAATGGGGATAATAAATGATGTTTGAACATTAGAATGGCATCAATATTTAATAAAGGATATAAATAAATATATACAAATGAAAATCAAAGTGGCATTTGATCATGAAGACACATGGAGGAAGTGGGGCCCACATATGGCTAGATTTCCCCACTACACTTGGCATCATTCTCTCACCAATTTGAATTCAATGTGAATGGTAACATACTTGGGGGAGTCCAAAAGGTATTATTCATGGCATGACTCATCCAAGGTCGAAATATAGAGGAAGAGTAACTCCCATGGAAGAGGAAGAGGCAATTTGGAGCTAGTGAGACACTTGGGCTAGATTCCCTAGCTCTATGACAACAATGATGAAGATGCTATGACACCTATGACACAAATCAGACCTGAAGGTTGACATATGACATATATGACATGTTAGGGATAAAAATAGACTTCAATAGGGCGCTCAAGGGTGTTAGGGCAGCGAAGATTCTTCCACATGAGATTTGGTGGAAGTGGGAGACTAAGAATTGTTGTACAAGTGCCATTCTTTGGAATCTCTTTCCAACTTGAGTTGGCATGTGTCTCTTGGAAGGAATTAGACCCATGGAGGACATTAGAAATTTATAAATGTTAATAAAAAAGAATGAAACCATATTTTGATCATTTGTAGAATTTGCAATTGCATTTGTGAAGAGGGAGAGCTAGTGGATGACTAGTTTCTTGCCTTAGCCAATTTCGAGGGTGAAAGATTCCCATCCAATTTGGTAATTGGAAAGTCCATTTAGAACTTTCATTTGGAGATTTAATGGAGTCTTTATTTTCAGGTGTAAGCTACAGGGAAGCTCATGGTTTCTTCTATTGCAGCTCATTCCTTCAACCATTTCCAGTTTTGATGGCATATTCTTGATCCTTAAGGAAGGACGTTTTTGGTGAGCTATTGTACTCTTTTGGGGAGATTATAATGCCCCATTTATTTTTTAATATGAATTAAATACTCTTTTCTTCATCTCCAAAAAGTTTTAGGTCGAAATTCCAAGTATAAATGTATAAATCTAATTTTTAATGAAAGAACAGTGCCATTTCCCCACTACATTGATGTATAGCATGATAATGCTGATGATTTCGAATGAATGGATGGTTCTATGATACATTTATGATTAATATAATACCATGAAAGTATTTTACAAGTTTCATGTACTGTACTTGAGCAATTGAAGTATTTTTACTTAGTTTAATTGCATTCGGAGAAGAAATAGTGCCATTTCCCCAAGGGTCGAATTGGTGATTTTTGCAGCTGAATGGGAGAGGGTTGGAACATATATAATAATAAATTAATGGTGCAAATGATACCTTAATAACATAATTAATATATTCCATACCTATTTTCAGAAATTTGAGTGGATTTGGGGGCATCTGGGAAGCCATTTTTCAGTACTTACCCCAGGGGGATTTGAACCCCAAATTACTAGTAAAACTGCATACTTGGTACAGAATATTAAGAGAGTTTGAAGAGGTATTTTGGTGGCCATATATAATCCATTAACATCATATTCAAGTCCTAATATAATTCATACATCTTACTTGAATATTTGAAGGCATTTGGAGTCATTTTGAGACCTAGAGACCAATACTAGTCAAAGGGAAATTACTAGTAAAGTTTCCTACATTGGCCAGAATGGAAAGAGGATTTGTAGAAGTATTTTAAAGGTCCAAAAGCATCATTGAAACAAATATTTATGTTATAAAATCATCCATATACCTTCTCAGAATATTTGGGAGCAATTGGAACAATTTGGGGACCTAGAGCTCAAAACTATTCAAAGATCTAACTAGGGGAAAAAGTGAAAAATTGTCATTTTAATAAAATTCCTAACAAGGGACATTATAGTTGAGCCATTGAATGAAGAGTTAAGCACCTGTTGGATTCCATAGAGATAATGAGATTTCTTTCTTTGAGGAAGACATACACATGGTTGATTTTGATATAAATTAGTCTCTTTTGGAGCAGCATTATAGGACATGGGATCCTCACCCTTGTCATTTGAGTTTCATGGATAACACCTTTGCTTCTTGTGTGCCTTGGTCACAGAAGAACCCTTTAGTTGGAAAGGAAATACTTGTTGAATTTTGGCCTCCCTATTTGAAGGGATATTTGGTGATGTATAGTCTTCCTTTTGATTCAACCCTGCATTGGAGAGTTGCATATTTTGATGGGGTTTTCACAATTACCAAGTTGCTTATTTAAATATGATCTTATTGATTGGTGGCATGTTGTTTCCATCTTCCCTTTCATTTTACATAATGATGGAACTTTCTGGTTTTCACTAATGCTTGGAAATATGCAGATTGTACAATGGAATCCTGGCATTCCATGGGATGGAAAATTTTCACTTTTGACACTTCCATATAGATACTTGTAGTGGGGGTAGTGGTATCCAGGAATTATTTTTCCTAACAGTTGGACTACAGAAGTATTCCTTTTCATGGGAATGAAAAACAATCAATGGGATCTTGGCATTATTGTTTCAGTTCATTGGGAACATATATATGGTTGTTGGATTATTGGTGAAAGCCAATCTTTCTTCTCTTGATTTCATCTTTGCTGTACATAGTTTCAAAATTCTTAAGTAAATAAATACTGCAAAGGTTCAGTTTGGATCCTAGGATCATTTTGATTTTAAATGCTCAAGTTTGAAGAATTTCAAAATGTAGTATGGGGACTAAAATCAGAGTAGAGAAACAACAAGCATGGTGGAACCTTGTAGAAAATCGGTTCATAGAGTCCACTCCTTCAAAATTTCACAACAGATGATTTTGATTGGAAGTAGAGATTTTTTTTTAAGGTGCACAGGTTTATCCTCCCTAAATTCAATTGCTTGAGGACAAGCCATTTTGGGAAGGGAGGACTTGTCATGTCCCCAATTTTGACTCAGTCGGTTCCTATGGGTAAAGGGGGGGAGTTTTTCCCTAGGGATATTAATTTTATTCAATTTTGTAATCATACAATAAAATTAACCTAAGTCTATTAGATAAGATAATTTAATTATTTTTAAATTATTTTTATAAATAAATATTCCTTAACATTGTGCAAGTGGGCCAAGAGGGCGCCCTCATGACGATAAGCTTGCTAAATTGGAACCGAGGACAAGAAATTAGAAAGGTGGCTAAAGAAACTTGTTGGAATTAGAAACAGATCAAAAGCAGGCAGGTGTAAGAAGTTTCCAAAAGCAGAAAATTAGAAATATCCAGGAAAAGCTAAGGAGGGTGCATTTTCCAAAAGGGAGCTCAATTTACAAATCAAGAAACTCTAACAAAGCAGGAAACATCTTGAGACAAAGGGGGGGCGAAATTTCTAAAAGGGAGCTCAGTTTACAAAGCAAGAAACTCTAACAAAGAAGGAAACATATTGAGACAAAGGGGGGCACAATTTATAAAGGAAATAAAATTTTGTAAGGCAAAGTCAAGGCAAGTATATCCACTCATGGGTGGCCCATGTGGAAGGGTTCTCACAGGTCACCAAGCTATTCAACTTGCTCAGCAAGTCACCCTAAATTATATAAAAGAATTATTCCAACTCCAATTCAGATCTTTTGACCATTTTGTAATTGAATGTGAGATATTCAGTTTCTCTTGTTGAGTGATGTGCCTCAACCTTGGTTTGGGTGATGCTCCCCTTAGCCATTATTGTTCCAGTATCTATTCCACTCTCTATTACAGGGATTGAATACTATTGTACAAACATTGAATATAATCTTGCATCCATTAAAGTTTGATCTCAAGTTGGGTTCAAAATTCCTTGAAGACTCCCAAAATATTGAAGGAACCTCTCCTGCAGCAACCTTCTATCTTCTTCCTTCTCTCTAATTCTCTATGGGAATCAAACTATGATGATTCCAATTATGCCATCATGGAGGAGGATTCCATATCTTCTCACTGAATTTACATCAGGTCCACTCATGCCGCTTGGAACCTACATTCACTATGTATTCTAGACTCCAACCAGTGGAGCTTTCTTTGATGTAACTGAGACACGGTTCATGCTGGAGGTCACTAAGACCCTTAGAGTCATTTTGGTGCTGGAAAAATCAGTTTAAGATGATGTTTATTCTATGATAAACCATAATTAATATTATTCATAAATATTCCTTTCAAATTTGCAAATTAATTGAGTCATTTCTTACCTATGCTCATTAGACTAGAAATTTTGACTAGTTTTTCCAAAAAGGTTGTAAAATGAGTTATATAAATCCAAATGTCATTCTGTAAATTTATGTAGGTCGTTAAGGTCATAATTAATACATAACAATTTTTATAATTAAATTTATTTCAGGTCGTACAATGTTTGGTTCCACTAGAATTCGAACTAGTTAGGCAGTCCAACTAGCTAGTTTTACTGTTTTTCCTATAAAATATATTATATGAACTCAAATTAAATTCTATAAGTTTCTATGATTTATTTGGATAATAATGAATCAAATTCCAGATTCATAACACTAGTTATATAAGTTAATTTAGTTATTGGGAAGGAAAATAGGACATCCAACCTATTATTCCAAACTATAGTAATAACTCCCCAAATATTAATTCATTTTTCATCTGTTGTTCCTTCATGTTGATTGAGACCATATTATATCCAAAAATTCTCATTTCAGCCAATATTATCTACCTTGACCTTGATCTATTTTGTATATGCGGATGCACCTAGAAGTATTGCGGTAGACTTCGGTAGTAGCCGATGCTCGAAACATAAATGGTCTCCGTGCTTTGTACAAAGGATCCATAAACCTTTTTAACTCTGTCAATTTTTTCTACTTCACACTATCCCATGCAAAAATAAGAAAATAAAGGTTCCCCTATCATCCTTGGGTTTGGATTTCCAGTGGTCGGAATTGTCATTGTTCAATTTACAATAAATTGTCTCACTCTTACTAGTAAAAGTATGAATTAAAATTGACAATTTTGAGTTGAGATTCCAGTATATTTTGGCTAGGATATTATAGTGGGAAATTGAAGAAGATATCAGACTTCTGCAATAAGAAATTGTTGATGCCCCGAAAATCACAGCATCAAGTAAAAAGGGATTCTCCCCATTAAACTATCCCAATTAGATTGTCCACCGTTTGGTATGGGGAATCCGTCCGGTTAGCGGTTCCGTCTACCGTTAGATTTGGAGATTTGCTTCTTTTACAACGATTATGGTCCGATCCACCATTTTTATTTTATTCTATTGTTAAGATGATGTGCAAGTGCCTAAGCTAATTTAATCTAAATGCAGAGCTTGAAACAAATCTCTATGTAAGACTGAAATAAATATAATCTATCTTTGCAAAAAGCAAAACTGTAAATATGAGTAATGTGCTGAAACAAACATCTAAAGATTAATAGATAGACATTAAATCATAAAGATATGTCTACAGCAAGAGATTAAAGATATAAAAGATAGCTTTTAATCCATATGAAAGCATTCTATTACTCATATTAGGAGAAACATCATTGCACAGAAAAACTTAGTAAGCTCATTCAACACACAGAAATAATTCTGAACAGCAAAGAAAGATCTCACTGTAAGATATGAATGCCACAAGAATAATCCAGCAAACATCCAACACTCATTTCTAGGCAAAAGACGTCCTCTCCAGGCTCTTATTAGGAAAAATTCACTTTCTTGGAGCCAATCCAAAATAATTCGTACCAACCAAGAAAAGTTTATTTCCCCTACAAAAAGTCCTTCTCTACTCTTTCTAACCTTCTATTTATAACTTTACAAAGTGCCTCTTGGGCTGACAAGTGTACCCTAATTCTCTAACCTCCTTGTTTGGCTTTCATCGTATCCTTACAAAGCCTACGAATACGTGGAAGACTTTACATATAGGACAAAGAAAAGGAGCCAACTGTCCTTTTGAATCATTTATACAGAAGGTAGAATTTCAACGTCTCCGCTTAATTAAAACAAAAAGAGAATGATTTTTCTATTCTGATAGGGCTTCTGCCTGCTGACTTGAAGATTCACCTCCACCAACTGGCTCGCTTGAAATTACCGGGCCATCTATACTTTGAATGTATGAGGTCCATTGGTTGATATCTTTTACGATAAGATTGCTGCGGGAAGACACTATCGCCTTGGACGCTATTTCATGTTTGCGTAGGTTTGATTTGATCAGTGCTTTTCCCTTGGCGGACTCTTTAGTCATCGCTTCTAGGAAGTGAATATGCACTGCAGGCTGGCAAATGAACTACTGAAATTCATCCTGGGTCAATACTTCTATCTTCTTGATGGAAGCTAAGCTTTCATCCAGCTCGCACTGCAGCTCAAACAATCGATCTTTTTCCTTTGGGAAATCATAAATGGAGGCAGGAAGAATCATATGGCACTTGCTATGTGATTCCCTGAGTGTAGAGTATATCGAACAACACTTGCGGATCGTCTTCCTGATTTCCAAACTTAGCTTGGTGCCGCAATCTTTGGTGAGTTCAAGGATCCCTATATCCACGTCCAATTCATCCCCTGTAGCGGCGCGCAAGTGTGAAGGGAGTTGAGATTTTACCTCTTTCCACTCAAATTGTCGTTTCAGCTCCTCTACATAATTTGCAAAATTTTATCAAGATCTTAGGGCTGTGGTTTCAATTGTTGACATTTTCTTAATCATTTCTTTAATGCTCCAAATCTCTTCCGCGATCAGTACTAGCAGCTGATGGATTTTAATCCGCAAGTCACATGCTTGTTTGTGAAATGTGGACAAATTTTGCTAGTTTTTCGCTGCCTCTTTGAGCTGTTTTCCCAATTGTTCCTTTTCTTGAATCAACCCTTCATACTCATGCTGGTGGAGCTGAATTTGCTGAGCCCTGCTTGCTTCAAGTTTCTCCAATTCTGTTATTCGAGCTTTAAGATTCTTCAGTCCATCTTCAGAGATAGCCAACTGCATTTCTAAGGAGTTCTTCTCATTCTCAAGCTGGAGAACTCCCGAATTTAGCACCAAATGCTCTCCTAACAACTCATTGTATTTATCTTTCAATTTGCTTGCTTCCAACACCTCCCTCATTCTATCATCTCTGATCTTAAAGCATTGTTCCCTGTAATGCTTTATCTTATCTTTCAAAAAATCAATATTGGCTTTAGTTTCCTTAGCTGATGCTACAGTGCATTGGGCTTGGAACGTGGGGTCGGCATCAGTTCCTTGGACCAATGTTTTCTCTTTTATCCATAATTCATAATCATCCTTGGTTTCCATATTCTTAGTTTTGGCTTCCATTTTATTTACTCTCTTATCAATGATGGCCCTTTTCCGCTTACTAAAATATACAGTATCTAGGTCTGCTATTTTGCTCTGCTTCCTGGGGTTATATGGGGTCAGTGCTAAGCTTCATGAATATGAACATTCTTCCTAAGCCCCCCCTGGCATGTATATCAATGGTGGGTCCACCTCCATATCTGTCAGAGTAGATGGCTCCGGCTCAGGAGACTTCTCTGTCTTCTCTTTATCCTTCTCTTCTGCTGAATTTTCTTGATGTGTCTGCAATCCATCAGCTCCTTCATGCAGGGAACTTTTCTATTCCTCATGTTGCTGCTTGGAACCTTTCTCTTGGGATACCTAATCTTCTCCTTCTTTCTGGATCTTGGCAGCCTCTTCTTGCTGTTCCAACTGAGAGGCTCGCTCCTGTTGCTTCCTTGCAATCTCCTCTTGTTGAAGCTTGGTAGATAGCTCACCTTGAATCCTTGCTTGTTCTTGGTCCTGCTGCTACTTGAGAGCTTGATCTTGGAGCACTCTGTCCTATTCCAACTTGAGGTTTTTCTTTTGGAGTACTCTATCCTGCTCCAATTCTGATGGATCCCCTGATTGTGAGGCTGATGCCTCCCGCTCTCTTTGGATCAAACCGATAGGTTTGGGGCTCGGCTCTTTCACAGCTTTCGTATTGTAACGATTTCCTACCTTAGTTAGGTTACGGGCGCTCCTGAAGAATTCCTTGTCTCGGTCCGCCACATGAGCATATTCAAAGGAGATCTTAAGGTCAAGACAATTCCTGCTTACCGCACCATTGGGGTTAGGCCTTCTGAAAGGAACTGAGCCAAAATGGAAAACTTCTAAGCCTTGAGCGTAATTTTCCCCGTCTCTTTCTCTTGGGAGGCTGCAAGATCCTATGGTAAATGGCATGGGAAAATACATGCCCTTCCTCCGGTCTGTTAAGAACTTGCTTATTGCGACGGTGCCGAGGAGTTTCCTCACGGCCTCCTTATGAATTACAAAATCTGTAACATACCGAGGGAACATAAATGGCTCATGAGTTCCTCCACTCATCCTGATGTATGTGCCTTCTGCATTGTGATAATAGTCCCCAAATTGTTCAATGATAGGCATTGCATTCTCCGACATACAATCTGGTTCTTGTACGAAAATAAGCTAGTACAATGGCATGATAAACCTCTCGCAAACCATCTTGTAGTGGTTTGCGTATTTACTTTCCCATGTACACTGATAGGATATGAAGACAGCTGTTTCATTTGGATTCCATGAGCAGCCTAAGTCCAGGAACGAATGCTTGCTTAACAGGAAGTCAATCAGGCATGAAGACATGAAGAAATCTGCCTTCTTTTGGGTTAGTCCTCCTTGGGCTGCTATTAACTGTGAGGCCAAGCAATCTGAAATTATTTAAGCCCAGTTGAAGATGGTGCCTTTTGTGGCTATATGAAGCATCACCGACACCCATCTGATCGTAAACATATGGCCATTAGGCATGCCGAAGAGATGACTCAACATCAGGACGATGAGTCTGTAAGGGGTCTTTAGGAGGTTGATTTCATATTCATTGTTCTTCCTCCTCCTGATCTGCCTGCCATTTATTGTCATCTTACGAGCAGATTCTAGTAAGTCCATTTGATGCTTTGCTATCCATTCATCATCTAAACAAGCCCTGGGTGAAGGCAATCTGTAGGCAGCAGTAACATGCTCGGGAGAGAAAGACGCCAGGTTCAACCCATTTTTATCAGTCATGATCCTTGTGTCGGTTCGGATGTTAGGAATTAGCCATCCAATAATTTCGAAACAAGGGAATAGCTCTGGCCGAGTTGTTTCCTTAAGCAAACAAGACCTTCTGATGTTGGCATACACTAGAGCATCCTCTATAGAGGCCGTTGAACTATCTTCAGCCATGATGAATCTATATAGATCACCCCATTGCAATTCAGGAGCGGAGCTCCCAGGGGAAACGCCAGTGGTAGCTTGTGTGTCAGCAAACATCATGGCAAGAGAAGTATCTAATAGAATTTAAACCTCTGAATATGAGGTTACTTTCTGAGCTGCCTTCTTCTTTGCTGACTTCCTATGCATGGTAATTCTGCGGTGAGCAAGGCAATATCAAAAAGACTTTAGTTAGACCACTAATCCAAGCATTAGCAACACTCTATGGCAAAGCCAAAATATAACATTTTCACAATATAGAGGTTGTCTTAAACAATCATAATTATCTTCATTTCATGTTTAAGCTTAATTCAACAATGCCCCTCCATGTTAAAAGCAAAGACAAAACATTAGGACAATGGGCAAGATCATCTTTGAATCTGCGCCATTCATTTTTAACTTGGAGGTATCCCCTGAATTGTTAAACACACTTGCGCGAGTCTGATGAAGATTTCTGCATTGCTTCCTAAATAGAGCTTTGCGTCATGCTTGGTATTCTGCACACGCTAAGATTAGTGACCTAATGTGCGCTGGGGGACAAGCAGGATCTTATGCGCTAATACATAGATGTTTCATGCGTGCCGGCGCCTACGATTTTTCGTGCGCCAAAGATAAACACATTCGTGTGCGCTATCCTACCCTTATTTCTGCACTAGTGCTTAACATTTTACTGTGCGTCAGTGATTAAACATTTCATGTGCCGGCAGTTGATAGTGGAGGTTGCATTGAAGATGGATAAATCCCGCAGCTGTAGGCCTCTATTAGTTAAGGATCGGGCCTGGTTTCAAGTTTCTAAATGGGCTTGATGGGTTGATTTAACACATCCCCCTGGCAGCTTCGGCCGAGTATTGTGGGTTTTATGCAACCTCGGCATGAATGAACATTGCTTTCGGTAGAGCAGGGAATTTCGGTGTTCACAGGACAAAACTTTAGCTGCAAGGAACGAGAAGGATTGGAATTTCGTGCAGTAGATGCTCGTCAGGGAGTTTTGTTTTGTAAACAAGATCTTGGGATACTGCGGATTCTACGGGTTTTGAGTGGAAAAATTTGCGGCCGCTAAGATACTGCTGGGACGATTCAACCTTATGGACAGAGCAGTGTAAGCACTTCATACTTTAAAAAACAGAGACTCTACTCATGGAAGAAGAGATTAAACAGAAACAAGCTATTACGCAACCAAGAAAAACATATAAAAACTTTCAAATGCGGTCGTGTGGGAACTGCGGGTTTCGCTTGGCAAATGAAATCTCTGTGAGGAAAACCAGGGATGCTGAAAATGCGATAGAGGGAAAAGACTTATGTGCCTGTGAGATAGGACCATCTCTGCCCTGGTCCGAAAGTGGTGGCCTCGTAACTTCATAGGGAAAAGAACAGTGACTATCCTATGCCCTCTCTAGCTTTCATGCAGAGTAAAATGAAGGCCGTTGAGCTACTCAATCTGTGCGTGGGTGATTTTTAACCTACTAATCCAAGAGCAGGATTGGGAAAGAGCCTACTTGTCAGAATGGCGAGCATTCCAAGACCTCAACCGTTTGCAGTGAATAGCAGTCTCGAACTTTGACGTGAAAGGCGAGTCCTGAATGCAAATGACTAAATAGAACCCAAAACGTCATTGCATGCGTTAAATAGGGGGTGAGTTAAATGCTCACGTACGTCAAAATTTGGCGGGGTTATGAGCACGGGGCTCGAGAAATCTATCATTAAGAGCGGCACATGGACTCATTAAGGCCTTACTGACTCCTCCAGTGCGCAGGGATCGAGGAGATCTTTTCACGCTGAGTACCAATTTAACTTTCATGCCAAGTAGGGAGTGTTATCTTTTGTGCTATGTGGCAAGCGCATGTTCAAAAATAAACCTTGCGCTCAAGTGGCGATCCTGGCATTAGGGTTGCGCTCATAAAACTGCGCCAAACATGAGTTATCATGAAAGATAGAATGTAGATTTGCAAACGGGAAGATAATAATAATTCTTGCGCTAACGGTTATCTCTCGCGCTAATGTGCACCGAACGAGGAACTTATGGTTAGAGGCGTGTCAAAGCGCCAATGGACTTAAGGCTAAAACCTGTGCCACAACGGGTGACTTAAGACCAAAATCTGTGCTAAAGGAAAAGAATGACTTTGCCTTAGAAAAAATGAGAAAACTCTTTGGAAGCAGGTGACTTAGCTTCTTCATGTTAGAGAAAAACCCGAAAGATAAAGTAAAAACTTGCTACAAAAGTGTTCAAAGGAGGGGCCCCAAATAACTTCAAAATTTTGGGGAAGGATGTTGCAGCAACAACAATTGGCGAATCGCTGGTGAACACAGATCTCTGAAAACTATCTCGTTTATCGGAATAATTCCTCTTAAAAGTTGTTCACCTTATGTGCAGCAGTCGGCTAAAGCGT
This sequence comes from Larix kaempferi, assembly GCA_027924585.1. NCBI lineage: Eukaryota > Viridiplantae > Streptophyta > Pinopsida > Pinales > Pinaceae > Larix > Larix kaempferi. The sequence goes on along the minus strand of BSBM01000557.1, from coordinate 9,541,222 downwards.
TCGAATCTTGGAAAAGGAAGAAGTCACTTTATCCATTGGTCATTGGGAGAAGGGAGCTTCGATGAAGACATCTTTAAAAATTTCCAAGGGCCAACAGATGGGGTTCATTTTAGAAGATTCATCTTTCAGATGACCGTTGCTATCGGACTCCATCGGATTTGCAACAACAGCTCATAGACACCATTGTTCTTGTTCCTCATTCCCATGCCACTTGCATCCATTTAGATGCTCATACATTTGACAGCTTTGCTGTTTGAGCCTTCCAGAAATATTTTCTTTAAAATACGATCTTTGATTTTGGCTCCTCAATCCATAATGTCCTTTTGTGTGAGTGAGAAATTTTATTGTTTTATCAAGCCTCATGGATAGAGAGGAGCCTAGCTTGAGCTGAGTCTTTGGACAAATTCCTTGACCTGTATGCTTTGCTTTTATCTCAGCCATGCTTTGATTGAGGCGAGAATCTTTGGAAAAAAAACCCTTGATTATAAGCCCTTTTGGGTCTAAATTTGCAACATGGAGTCACTTCAATACCCTATGCCTTCAAGATGTGCAACATTTCTGTGGGTCCAGCCACAATGATCTTCTTGAGATGCTTTTAAGTGTGATGGTGGATGGAGCCCGAAGATAGTAGTAAAGATAATCATAGATCTCTGCTATTTAAACAAGGGTTAGTGTGACCAATAGAATAGGATCTCTTCATTCTGGAGAACGATCAACGAAGCCCCAAATGCACGGGTAATTTTTCTTTCTAGGATACATTTCCAGCTTCACGAGTTGTATGATTTCTTGTGAGATCTACCTTCATGAGAGGCCCAATTGCAGGTGACTTAGGAGGACAAATTTGTACAAAAAATTCAAAGGCTGAGAGGAAAAGGCAATTTAGCTGAAACACAGAAAACAAAGACTAAAGTAAAATAAAATAAAAGCTTTATTTATGTACAGAAAGTCTCATTTAGACTATGCAAAGTATTGTTTCAAGGCGAGGCCATTGAGAGGAAGGGTTACTTCCTCTCCCTGGAGGTTTGTTAGCTTGTAAGTGGATGGGCCGAGCTTTGCAGAAATTTGGTAAGGGCCTATCCATAAGTGTTGGAATTTCGTCTGCATCCCCTTTCCCTCATGATTATGGTCCCATTTCAGGACTAAATCACCTACTTCAAAACTTCTCTTACTAGATTTCCTTTTATCGAACCATATTTTGACTATATCTTGGTGATGATGAAACCGGTCTTCAGCTTTCTGACGGCTTCTTCAAGTTGAAGCAAAGTATTGATCCTATATTGTAAGAATTGACTACCAGACCCTCGAGAGACTTGGGACAACTGTAAGGATGGAAGCAAGATATTGGGAGGGAGAATAGCTTCACGAGAGTGTAAGGGGAAACCCCTAATGCATTCTTTGGAGTCACCCTATCTTCCCATAAGGCATTTGGGAGAGCTATATGCCGACTTCACTGATTTTCAATCACAATCTTCTTGAGAATTCGGATGAGGTTTTGGTTTGAAGATTTAGCTAGTCCATTTCCTTGAGGGTAATAATTGGCTGAATAATGTAGCTTAATTCCCCATTCATAAACAAATTCATTTATTTTAAAAGATGAGAAATAGGTGGCATTATCAAATACTAAGGTAATTGGAACCCCAAACCTGGTTATGATGCTCTCTTTCAAGAAACTGATGACTGCATCTTCGTTGATCTTGCGCAATGGGATTTCCTCCGTCCATCTGGTGAAGTAGTCCGTGGCTATGAGGATGTATCGATGTTGAAGAGAATAATTCAGCTTTATCTCTCCAATGAAATCTATAACCCATTGTTTGAAAGGTTTTGAGATAATAACTGGCTGCAAAGGTCTTGCTGCCTTAGATAATTTCCCAGCACTTCTTTGGCATATATCATAGTTACGTGCATATGCATGGGCATCTCGAAATAAAGTGGGCCAATAATATCTAGCTCTGAGTATTTTGTGAGCCGTTGTCTCCCCTAAATAATGTCCACCAGCAAGACCATCATGTAACTCTTTGACAACTTTACTTGCATCTTCTTTATCTAAACATCTGAGAAAAATTCCATTGTAATTTTTTCTGAAAAGTATAGCATCAATAATTTGATAAGCTATTGATTTCAAACAAAGTGCCCTTCTTTGATTAGAACTCCAGTGTTCTGGTAGATATCCTTGCTACAAATAATGCACTAGATCTTTATACCATGATTCGGGAGCTGTGAAAATGGGACATACCTCGACTGAATTCAGCTCAGCTTCATTCCTCCAATGCTGTTCTTCATTGATCGGATGCTATGTAAGTAATTTAAAAATACCTTGTCCTTTTATGATGGTGGCTGGTTTAAATTCTAAATCATATTCTTCAAGAGCTATGACCCAGTTTCCCCTTCTTTCTCCCAATTCCTTTTGAACGAAAAGGGATCTAACCACTGGGTGAGGAACTATAACTTTAGTTATGTTCTTAAGAATATACGGTCTGAAATTATTGACTGCTTTGAAGACAACATACACATGTTTGTCGACAACAGGATAGTTCAGTTCAACACCTTGTAGACCAGTGCTCATTAACGAGATTGGATATTCGTCTCATAACTCTACCTTTTGCATGAGCACTGATGTGAGTGAGTAATCCGAAGCAAAGGTAAACAAGATAAAATCTTTGTCAAAATATGGGCTTCTTAAGGAATGAGCCTTAGCTATGGCTACCTTAATGTCTCTGAATGCATCCTTTTCTAAGTCTGTCCACTTGAACTGTATGCTTTGCTTGACCATTTGCTGTAAAGGTTTAACAATTTGCGCGAAATCCAGAACAAACCTTCGGACAAAATTGATAGTGCCCATAAACGACTGCATGTATTTCTTGTTATGAGGCATTCGAATTTTATTTATAGCTTGTAATCTCTCTTGATCTATTGATGCTCCCTTTTTGGAAATGATATGGCCCAGCAGTTTACCTTCGGGAACAACAAACACACTCTTCTCGGGATTTAAAGAGATACCATATTTCCGGAAACGATAAAAAATATGCTTCAAATGGACAACATGATCTTCTCTTTTCTTCGAAAAAGCTGTCACATCATCTAAATAAACCTCAACACAGTGACCTCCCAATCCTCAGAAGGCGATGTCCATTGCTCGCTGGAACATAGATCCTGCATTTATTAGGCCAAATGGCATTCTTTGGTATGTGAACATTCCCCACTTAGTGCGGAAAGTAGTCTTAAGACGGTCTTCTTCAGCTACCAATACTTGATTGTAACCAGAGAAGCCATCAAGAAGGGAGAACAGTTCCGATCCTGACACCATCTTGATAATTTGTTCCATTGAAGGGATAGGATAGTTGTCTTTATCTGAAGCTATGTTTAAATTTATGAAGTCAACACATAGTCTTATCTCTCCTGACTTCTTTCTCATGGGGACGAGGTTAGAAACCCACTCAGAATGCCGAACTTTAAAGATTATTTTAGCATCCAATAACTTTTTCAATTCCTTTTGAATCAAAGGTTCAAGCGTCAAGTGCATCCTTCTTAATTGCTGCTGAAATGGCTTGACACCTGCCTTCATTGGTATGACATGCTGAATAATGCGGATGTCATATGTTTTCAGATCTTCATAAGTCCATGCAAAAACATCCTTATATTGTCGAAACAGCTTGATGAACTTATCTCTCTCTCCCGGTGAACAACATTTTCCAAGGTTAACAAACTTTGGTTCAGCTTCGGTGCCCACATTAACTAATTCATGCTGCATTGATGAGCTATTGGTATTGGTATTTGCTGGCGTTTTGAACTTGCTCTGTAGATCAAACAACATTTCAAGCGACCTCACCCCTTTGGCGATGAAATTTCCTTTAGCTATATCTTTCTTTTGTAAATCAGAATCGTGTTCTTCTTCATCTATCACAGCTTCTTGGAATATGTCTTCGTTCGTTAGAAAACTGATAATCTGTTTGTCATCATCGAAAACTCTGAAGTTTGTGATATTGTCAGGGATAGAAGGCCTGAAAATTAATTCAATCGAGCACTTGTTATTAGTTGGCGCCAATATGGAAGCAGATGTTGCTAATAAATCAGCTGCGGAATTTCTCATTCTAGGAATAGACTTTATATTGAAAGCATCAAAATGCATAGTTAAATCCCATACCTCAACCTGATAACTTCTCAAATGAGGTGAAAGACAGTGAATGGTATCTCTTACCTGTCTCACAACTATTTCCGAGTCGCCAAACACCTTCAGGTATTTAACATTTAAACCAATGGCTTTCTTCAATCCGTGGACTAAAGCTTCATATTCAGCAGTATTGTTAGTACAATCAAATTCTAACCTACAGGACAAAAAATACTTATTTCTTTCTAGATCCATTAGAACACAACCGACTCCGGATCCTTCCAAAGTTTTAGAACCATCAAATTATAATGTCCAAAAAAGATCGTTTGATTCAACTAAGTTAGTATCTTTATGATCTAAATCAGCAACTAAACTAACTATATTATAGTCAATATCATCAGTCCGAGAAAAATGAAGGAGATCGGACTGTTCATCTGATTCATGGCTAATAGTTTCAGACTGATAATTACCCGGATCAATTTCTAAGAAATAATTTCCCAAAACTGAGGATGAGAAGGCTACAACTTTATTCTTTCCTTCTAGTTGAGTTACATTTTGTTTCATGTGTGGTTTTCTCAGAACCTTGATCTGATTCTATCTATTTTGATAGGGAAACCACAAATGGGACCAATCAGTTGCAAATTAACCATTCAACTTTGTGGACAAGTCCCTACTTAGGATCAAACCATAGGCTTCGGGAATGTCAACTACCATTATATCAATGAACTGACAAACTCTAGAATCTACTGACAACCTAATGAGGACAATTTTCATTTCCCCGATAACTTTGACAGCAGTCCTATCTAACTGAATAATCTGGGTAGGAGATGGAATTGGTTGACCGTTGATCTTTTTATAGATAGATAGTGGCATGACATTCGAAGATGCTCCAGAATCTACTAGACAATTGTGCACATTGTGATTGAAGATTTCAAAAGTTAAAAGGAATGACAATGTCTGAGATTTGGATTTCCCGCCGATGTTGGCCTCATTAATTTCAGGGTCTTCTTGAGTGTCTGTTAATGTGGTACTGGGATAGGATTGAAGGACATGCAACAACTTGTCTCATTGCTGGGGAAAACTGCACATATTGAATATTGACACATTTGCCTTTACTTTCTTTATATCTTCAATGATGTCATATCCCATATCGCATTCTTTTACAATTTTAGTTTGATGGTCTTTCTTATTCAATGTGACCTTTGGTTGCTGAATTGTTGTGTCGACGTTTGGCTGCTTGGCCATTGTTGGGTTAGCTTTAGGTTGTGGTGGAATGACTATTATATGTCTTCTAGCTAATTCTTTTGAAATTTTCAGTTTGGGAATAGTTGAGCTTGGAATTGGATCTGCAATGGGACCTTTACTGCGAGTGTTAATGTTTACAGCAGAGACTAGGCTTTCCACGAGATCATCTTCTACCAATTTAGTTAAAGGTACCCAATCCCATAGCACCATGGTAGTGTCTGGAGATTGTTCCTCTATCTCAGGGCTTGGTTTCTCTGGAGGATCGTCTTGATCTGGAATCTGTGAATCCAACATTTTGTTCATTACTAAACTCATAGAATTAATCCATTGCGGGAAGCTCTTTTCCAAGTGTGGCTCTTGATGAAATGTGCAAAAGTGTTCCATCCCTATTTCATTCAGATTTAAAATAGGAGAAGTATTCATAGGTGGATGAGGTTGATCGTTGTCTTCCCTTTTCTTGTAGAATGGTTTGAAAGGCTTCCTAGATGTACAGCTGCCTTATATTTCTTGAGATCTACAATTTTATTTGACAATTTCTGCATCATCTTAACTACGTTTTCCATATCTGCCGATGACTCTTCTTTAATCCTAGTGAGCAGCAAGGTTTTTTTACTAGTTGTTGGTTTTGTCTCTGCATCTAAGGCATGTTTGGAAATGTGGAGAATCAGGTGGAAAATTGTATGGTGAATTAAGGGGAGTGTTCTTTGGAGTAACAAGTTCTCCAAGATTTTATGGATCTGAAGAATTTTCTGGGTTTTCAAGATCGATTTCTTTCAGGGGTTTTGCAATTTCTTCCAAAGTTAAATTTACAAGCTCTTCAAAATTATGCACAAGAATTGAATCACGGGTGTATTGTCTCTTTTTTCTGGGAGTAGTTTTCCTAGGGAGGAAAGTTACATCGTTTAAACCACCTAGTTGCTTAACATAAGACCGTGTATGTCTCCTTAAATATTCTATTTCTGAAAAAGGCACATCATACAAGACTTCTTGATGTTCAGAATCAGAGATGGAGTTTTCTTGATTTGTTACTTCAAGGTTTGGGCTGTCTGAAATTCCTGTTTTAAGCGGGTTTTCAGTAACATTTTTGACAATGGGAGATTTTCCTTTATCTGCGATGCACTTCAGGCCCTCCTTCTAGTGCCAAAAACTGTTGATGCCCCGAATATCGCAGCATCAAGCAGAAAGGGATTCTCCTTGGTAAACTAACTCAATTAGATTGTCCACCGTTTGGTATGGGGAATCCGTTCGATTAGCGGTTCCGACTACCGTTAGATTAGGAGATTTGCTTCTTCTACATCGGTTATGGCCCAATCCAAGGTTCTTTTTTGATTTTATTGTTAAGATGATGTGCAATAGCCTAAGCTAATTTAATCTAAATGCAGAGCTTGAAACAAATCTGTATCTAAGACTGAAATAAATCTAATCTATCCTTGCAAGGAGCAAAATTGTAAATATGAGTAATGTGCTGAAAGAAACATCTAAAGATTAACAGATAGCCATTAAATCGTAAAGATACATCTACAGCAAGAGATTAAAGATATAAAAGATAGATTTTAATCCATATAAAAGAATTCTATTACTCATATTAGGAGAAACATCATTGCACAGAAAAATTTAGTAAGATCATTCAACACACATAAATAATTCTGAGCAACAAAGAAAGATCTCACTGCAAGATATGAACGCCACAAGAATAATCCAACAAACATCCAACACTCATTTCTAGGCAAAATATGTCCTCTCGAGGCTCTTATTAGGCAAAATTCGCTTTCTTGGAGCTAGTCCAAAATAGTTCGTACCAGCCAAGAAAAGTTTCTTTCCCCTGCAAAAATTCCTTCTCTACTCTTTCTAACCTTCTATTTATAACTTTACAAAGCGCCTCTTGGGCTGACAAGTGTACCCTAATTCTCTAACCTCCTTCTTTGGCTTTCATCATATCCTTACAAAGCCTACGAATACGTGGAAGACTTTACATATAGGAAAAAGAAAAGGAGCCAACTGTCCTTTTGAATCATTTATACAAAAGGTAGAATTTCAGCTTCTCCACTTAATTAAAACAAAATAAGAATGATCTGTATATTCTACTGGGGCTTCTGCTTGCTGAGTTGAACACTCGCCTCCACCAACTGGCTCGCTTGAAATTACTGGGCCATCTATACTTTGAATGTATGAGGCCCATTGGTTGATATCTTTTACGATAAGCTTGCTGCGGGAAGAAAATGTCGCCTTGGACGCTATTTCATGTTTGCATAGGTCTGATTTGATCAGCGCTTTTCCCTCGGTGGCCTCTTTTGTCATCGCTTCTAGGAAGTGAATATGCACTGCAGGATGGAAAATGAACTGCTGAAATTCATCCTGGGTCAATACTTATATCTTCTTGATGGAAACTAAGCTTTCGTCCAACTCGCACTGCAGCTCGAACAATCGATCTTCTTCTTTTGGGAAATCATAAATGGAGGCAGGAAGAATCAGATGGCACTTGCTATGTGATTCCCTGAGTGTAGAGTAGACCGAACAACACTTGCAGATCGTCTTCCTAATTTCCAAACTTAGATTGGTGCCGCAATCTTTGGCGAATTCAAGGATCCCTATATCCATGTCCAATTCATCCACTGTAGCGGCGCGGAAGTGTGAAGGGAGTTGAGATTTTCCCTCTTTCCACTTAGATTGTCGTTTCAGCTCCTCTACATAATTTGCAAACGTTTCTCGAGATCTTAGGGCTGTGGTTTCAATTGCTGCAATTTTCTTAATCATTTATTTAATGCTCCAAATCTCTTCCGAGATCAGTACTAGAAGCTGATGGATTTTAATCTGCAAGTCACATGCTTGTTTGTGAAATGTGGACAAATTTTGCTGGTTTTCCGCTGCCTCTTTGAGTTGTTTTCCCAATTGTTCCTTTTCTTGAATCAACCCTTCATACTCATGCTGGTGGAGTTGAATTCGCTGATCCCTGCTTGCTTCAAGTTCCTCCAATTCTATTATTCGAGCTTTTAGATTCTTAAGTCCATCTTTAGAGATAGCCAATTGCATTTCTAAGGAGTTCTTCTCATTCTCAAGCTGGAGAACTCCCGAATTTAGCACCAAATGCTCTCCTAACAACTCATTGTATTTATCTTTAAATTTGTTTGCTTCCAACACCTCCCTCATTCTATCATCTCTGATCTTAAAGCATTGTTCCCTGTAATGCTTTATCTTATCTTTCAAAAAATCAATATTGGATTTAGTTGCCTTATCTGATGCTACAGTGCATTGGGCTTGGAACGTGGGGTCGTCATCAGTTCCTTAGACTAATGTTTTCTCTGTTATCCATAATTCATAATCGTCCTCCTCGATTTTCACATTCTTAGTTCTGGCTTCCATTTTCTTTACTCTCCTATCAATGATGGCCCTTTTCCGCTTACTAAAATATATAGTATCTAGGTCTATTATTTTGCTCTGCTTCCTGGGGTTATATGGGGTCAGTTTTAAGCTTCCTGAATAGGAACCTTCTTCCTGAGTCCCCCCTGGGGTGTATATCAATGGTGGGTCCACCTCCATATCTGTCGGAGTAGTTGGCTCTGGCTCAAGAGACTTCTATGTCTGCTCTTTATCCTTCTCTTCTGCTGAATTTTCTTGCTATGTATGCAATCCATCAGCTCCTTCATCTAGGGGCCTTTGCTCTTCCTCATGATGTTGCTTGGAAGCTTGCTCTTGGGATACCTGATCTTCTCCTTCTTTCTGGATCCTGGCAGCCTCTTCTTGCTGTTCCAACTGAGAGGCTCGCTCCTGTTGCTTCCTTGCAATCTCCTCTTGTTGAAGCTTGGCAGCTAGCTCACCTTGAACTCTTGCTTGTCTTGGTCCTGCTGCTGCTTGAGAGCTTGCTCTTGGAGCACTTTGTCCTGTTCCAACTTGAGGGTTTTCTCTTGGAGCACTCTGTCCTGCTCCAATTCTGATGGATCCCCTGATTGTGAGGCCAATGCCTCCCACTCTCTTTGGATCAAACCGATAGGTTTGGGGCTCGGCTCTTTCACAGCTTTCGTATTGTAACGCTTTCCTAACTCAGTTAGGTTGCAGGCACTCCTGAAGAATTCCTCGTCTCAGTCCGTCGCATGAGCATATTCAAAGGAGATCTTGAGGTCAAGAAAATTCCTACTTACCACACCGTTGGGGTCATGCCTTCTGAAAGGGACTGAGCCAAAATGGAAAACTTCGAAGCCTTGAGCGTAATTTTCCCCATCTCTTTCTCTTCGGAGGCTGTAATCTCCTATGGTAAATGGAATGGGAGGATACATGCCCTTCCTCCGGTCTGTTAAGAACTTGCTTATCGCGTCGGTGCCAAAGAGTTGCCTCACGGCCTCCTTATGAATTACAAAATCTGTAACATACCGAGGGAACATAAATGGCTCATGAGTTCCTCCACTCATCCTGATGTATGTGCCTTCTGCACTTTGATAATAGTCCCCAAATTGTTGAATGATAGGCATTGCATTCTCTGACATACAATTTCGTTCTCGTATGAAAATAAGCTGGTACAATGGCATGATAAACCTCTCACAGACCATCTTGTAGTGGTTTTCGTATTTACTTGCCCATGTACACTGATAGGCTATGAAGAGAGCTGTTTCATTTGGCTTCCATGAGAAGCCTAAGTCCGAGAACGAATGCTTGCGTAACAGGAAGTCAATCAGGTATGAAGACATGAAGAAATCTGCCTTCTTTTGGGTTAGTACTCCTTGGGCTGCTGTTAACTGTGAGGCCAAGCTATCTGAAATTATTTTTGCCCAGTTGAAGATGGTGCCTTTTGTGGCTATATGAAGCATCACCTACACCCATCCGATCTTAAAAATATTTCCATTAGGCATGCCGAAGAGCCGACTCAACATCAGGACGATGAGTCTGTAAGGGGTCTTTAGGAGGTTGCTTTCATATTCATTGTTCGGCCTCCTCCTGATCTGCCTACCATTTATTGTCATCTTACGGGAAAATTCTAGTAAGTCCATTTGATGCTTTGCTATCCATTCATCTGTAATGTCCCCAGTTTGACCCCATAGCATTAAATTGTAAATGATGTAATATTGTTATGAAATCATGGTGAGGAGCTCAAGGCCAAGGCCCCACCATCTATTTAGTGATGCATATGCTTTGCGTGCTAGCCAGGCACATTGGAATTTCAACAACATGTAATATGCATTTTAATTAAAATACCCACAACTAGCTATGCAATGCAACAAAGAGACGGGGGCATGATTTTCACAAGGAATTGGGAGGGAAAACATTCAAACCCTCAACTACCCATGTTGACTTTTGTACCCAACCATTGATTTCTCCCAAGAGTTGGTTGGGGAAGTTAATGCCTTGGGAATGGGGAGGTATGGCTGTCCAAAAATCGGGTATGGGCAAGCCACCCTTCATGGAAAATCGTGTTGGTCTCCTTGGGCAAGAATAGAGCCACGAAATTTCTCCCTAAGCCATTATTCACCACGGCCTTGCTCTCTCACGCAGCTCTAGCTGCCTGGGCATTTTCCTCCCTCATTTTTCTGTGTTTCCCTTCATCTTTTAGCTGGGAAGGGGCGTTCTTGTAATGGTTACCAGTGGGGGAAGAGAGCAGAACTTTTTTGGGTCTTCCTGGAGTTCGTTTAGGCCTTTGGAAAGGATCCTAACCAGTGGAGAGAAAGCAGTTTTGCTCCCTGGGGTTGAAATCGAAATTCCACAGTTCATTTGGGTGAACCACGAGTTGGGAGAACCAATGTGGACCCTGTTTTTTGAACACCTCTGTTGTAAATGTGTAACCTTGTCAATAATCATTTTGCTGTGAGAAGAAAGAGTATGTTGGGGTATGGGTAATGGGTAATCCATTGTTCTGGCTTGAGCTTGAGAATGAGCATCCATTGTTCCCTTGTAGCCTGATAAACCCAGTTGGACGGGCTTGGCTGAAATAAAATGGTTATTGGGTTGTGGTTGAGCTGGAATGTTCCCTTTCCCTTGTGAGAATCATGCCCAGCTCGGGGGTGGCCTTCGGACGGACTCAGTACAAGCTGTCGAAGAGCCTATGGCTGGGTGGAACGTTGCAGCGACATAGCTAGTTGCTTGGGCAGTTGCAAAAATGAAGATAAGTGTTTTGATGTCTATGTAATTACTTCTGCATTGTTTTAATTAATTGATGACTGATATTGATATACTGGGTGCATATGAAGAGGTGTGTGGATGAATTTGTTTCCGCTGTGCATATTTGTTTGATTTACATCTGCACACTTTGTTTTTAACTGTATGCCTCTAAATGAATGGGCTGAGCTTTATGAAAAGCCCCATAGATTGGTAGCATGTTCCCTGCCTTGCATTGGTTCCAAGGGTGGGTACATGACATCATCGTCTAAACAAGCCCTGGGTGAAGGCAATCTGTAGGCAGCAGTAACATGCTAGGAGCGAAAGACGCCAGGTTCAAACCATTTTTATCAGTCACGAGCCTTGTGTCAGTCCAGATGTTACGAATTAGCCATCCAATAATTTCGGAACAAGGGAACAGCTCTGGCCGAGTTGTAGTCTTATGCAAACAGGACCTTCTGATGTTGGCATACACTAGTGCATGCTCTATAGAGGCCGTTGAACTATCTTCAGCCATGATGAATCTGTATAGATCACCCCATTGCAATTCAGGAGAAGAGGTCCCATGGGAAACACCAGTGGTAGCTTGTGTGTCAGCAAACATCGTGGCAAGAGAAGTATCTAATAGAATTTCAACCTTTGAATCTGAGGTTACTTTCTGAGTTGCCTTCTTCTTTGTTAACTTCCTATGCATGGTAATTCTGCGGTGAGCAAGGCAATATAAAAAAGACTTTAGTTAGACCACTACTCCAAGCATTAGAAACACTCTATGGCAAATTCAAAATATAACATTTTCACAATATAGAGGTTGTCTTAAACAATCATAATTATCTTCATTTCATGTTTAATCTTAATTCAACAATGCCCCTCCATGTTAAAAGCAAATACAAAACATTAGGACAACGGGAAAGATCATCTTTGAATCTGCGCCATTCATTTTTAACTTGGAGGTATCCCCTGAATTGTTACACACACTTGCACGAGTCTGATGAAGATTTCTGCGCTGCTTCCTAAATAGAGCTTTGCGTCATGCTTGGGATTCTGCGCGCGCTAAGATTAGTGACCTAATGTGCGCTGGGGGACAAGCAGGATCTTATGAGCTAATACTTAGACGTTTCATGCACGCCGGCGCCTAAGATCATTTGTGCGCCAAGTGATAATGTATTTCTTGTGCTAATGCCTAAAATATTTAGCGCATCGATGCCCCTAGATTTTTCATGCGCCAAAGCTAAACACATTCGTGTGCGCTATCCTACCCTTATTTCTATGCTAGTGCTTAACATTTTACTATGCGTCAGTGCTTAAACATTTCATGTGCCAGCAATTGATAGTGGAGGTTGCGTTGAAGATGGATAAATCCCGCAGCTGCAGGCCTCTATCGGTTAAGGATCGAGCCTGGTTTCAAGTTTCTAAATGGGCTTGATGGTTTGATTTAACACATCTCCCTGGCAGCTTCGGCCGAGTATTGTGGGTTTTATGCAACCGCGGCATGAATGAACATTGCTGTCGGTTGAGTAGGGAATTTCGGTGTTCACAGGATGAAACTTTAGCTGCAAGGAACGAGAAGGATTGGGATTTTGCGCAGTAGATGCTTGGCAGGGAGTTTTGTTTTGCAAACAAGATCTTGGGATACTGCGGCTTCTACGGGTTTTGAGTGGAAAAATCTGCGGCAGCTAAGATACTACTGGGATGCTTCAACCTTATGGACAGAGTAGTGTAAGCACTTCATACTTTAAAAAAAAGAGACTCTACTCATGGAAGAAGAGCTTAAATAGAAACAAGCTATTACGCAACCAAGAAAAACATATAAAAACTTTCAAATGTAGTCCTGGGGGAATTGTGGGTTTTGCTTGGAAAATGAAAGCTCTGTGAGGAAAACCAGGGATGCCGAAAATGCGATAGAGGGAAAAGACTTATGTGCCTGTGATATAGGACCGTCTCTGCCCTGGTCTGAAAGTGGTGGCCTCGTAAATTCATAGGGAAAAGAACAATGACTATCCTATGCCCTCTCTAGCTTTCATGCAGAGTAAAATGAAGGCCGTTGAGCTACTCAATATGTGCGTGGGTGATTTTTAACCTACTAATCGAGGAGCAGGATTGGGAAAGAGCCTACCTTTCAGAATGGCGAGCGTTCCGAGACCTCAACTGTTTACAGCGAATGGCAGTCTCGAACTTCGACGTGAAAGGCGAGTCCCGAATGCAAATGACTAAATATAACCCAAAATGTCGTTGCATGCGTTAAATAGGGGGAGAGTTAAATGCTCATGTATGTCAAACGTTGGTGGGTTTATGAGCACGGGGTTCGAGAAATATGTCATTAAGAGTGGCACATGGCCTCATTAAGGCCCTACCGACTCCGCTGGTGCGTAGGGATCGAGGAGATATTTTCGCGCCGAGTACCGATTTAACTTTCGTGTCAAGCAGGGAGCGTTATCTTTTGCACTATGTGGCAAGCGCACGTTGAAAAATAAACCTTGCGCTCAAGCGACGATCCTGGCATTAGGGTTGCGCTCATAAAACCGTGCAAAACATGAGTTATCGTGAGAGACAAAATGCATATTTGCAAACGGGAAGGATAAGCACGTCTCCTGTGCTTGTGGCATTGACTTTATCATCACGGTCTACGCTGGGGAGAAATGCGCCAACTTTTAATTCTTCCAAGGAGGTGAAGCGCAGCTCCAAGGTGGGAAGATAATGATAATTCTTGTGCCTTCGGCGACTGAGGAAAGGTTATCTCTCGCGCTAACGGTGGCGGGCGTATTGTTTATAATGTGCTTCGAATGAGGAACTTATGGTTAGAGGCGTGTCAAAGTGGCGACGGACTTAAGGCTAAAACCTGCGCTACAACGGGTGACTTAAGACCAAAATCTGCGCTGAAGGAAAAGAATGACTTTGCCTTAGAAAAAATTAGAAAACTCTTTGGAAGCAGGTGATTTAGCTTCTTCCCGTTAGAGAAAAAACTGAAAGATAAAGTAAAAACTTGATACAAAAGTGTTCAAAGGAAAGACCCCAAATAAATTCAAAATTTTGGGGAAGGATGTTGCAGCAACAACAGAAATGTAATGACTGATACCAGAGATTAATATTTACTAATATTACATCATATCAGAGCCATGCGAATTAGTGGCTTCATCACATCTTGATGCCATAGTATTTTTGAGAAGGTAGAAGAGATAAGAACAGAAGAATTGGAATTTTGAATGGAAGGATTCACTGTGGTTCCTTCAACAATTCATATGAGCGCGAATTTTTCTATAGATCTCTTCATAAAACTTGCATAAAAGAGTCTTCAACAACAACAAACTTTAAAGATCTTCAATGGTCTTCAACTGGATCTTTAAGTGGAACATAACTAAGTAGAATGGTAACAATTGGGGCACATCACCCAATGAGATTAGAGACACATCTCTCCAATCATGAGAAGATTCATTGCTCTCAAATTCATAAACAAAATAATCCAAAATAATATCCCAGGATCTCAGGATCTCTTCTTTTGAATCTTTCATCCAACCTTGTTGTGAACTCTTCATAGGTGGTCACTTGGTCATGCACAAGAGTCTTTAGGCCATGAAACCACCAATAATTTGCTTCTCCATCTAAGTGTAGAGTATCCATATTGATGGCATCTCTCTCAGTCATAGGATTCAACTGAAAATATGTGTCAATTTTTTGAATCCAAGAGTTAGCAGTACATTTATGAGAACCATCAAAATAGGGTACAGAAATATTACCAATGGCATTTCTGAGTTCATAGTTCTGATTTTGCATTCTGAATCCTCCTCTTGGGTTGGACTTGTACTACAGATCACATAATTCTTTTAATGGTAAATCACTTTTGCATTATTCATTCAATGTACGATACTCAACATATTTTTCCTCCCACGAAGCAAGACCTCCATTTTGAACCTCAGGTTCTTCTCTTTGTTCTTCAGTGAAATTGGGAATAGTAGGTGTGGGAATATTCTCACCATCATTTATATATTTGCATGCTTTTCATGAATGCATGCATACATACATCAGTATGGTAGTCTCCTTGTTTTTCAGCCCCATTAGCCTGTTTTTCCTCAGTTCTAGCGCTCCTAGCCATAGATGTGCCCTTGTTTCCATCACTAGAGTACAATTGCACCCTCTTCCACTTATTTAGGAGTTACATCAGTCAGTTCCATGATTAGTGGATCAGTTCCTTGATTTGAGGACTGTTTGCTTAGTTAACTGACTGAAGCACTTATATAGACCACTACAGAGACTAGTTCAGCTCTACTGACTACTGATAGCTCCTCATGCGCCCACATTGGATTCTCCTTCCCTATATTATTGCCACATGCACCAGTTAGACTCAGTTAGACTCACCTTTGACTGAAATTTGACTATTGTGGTCACTACCATTGGTTTTGGTGATGGTTCCAATGCAGTCAAGCCATGCTATTGAGGAGAATTCTAATAACCAAGGTATTAATTCGAATTCATTCTATTGTACTCTCACATTTTTTCTAGCTTACAGTTGAGGAATAATATTACAATAGTTTTATAATTTCTTGAGTTAATGAGTGAATATTGATTCAATTCTTCTTCTTCTTCTCTACAAATCTTGAGTGAGATTTGTGATATTTAGTCTAGTTGTGTGATCTATCTGTTAAATTTTTAGAATTTACTTCAATCTGATCTAGGATCTTAACTGAGAGAACAACATGTACAACAAATCTACAACATATCAATCATGGACACAATAATGCAAGCACACAAGAGACACAGAGTTTACTTGGGGAAAACCATAAAGGTGAAAAACCCCAATAACTTCGTTAGAGATAGATAGAGCAATGATACAACCAGAATACAAGAGATAGTCTTCTCCTAGCAGTAGAGCCTCCTCCTCATAAGTGCGCCACTTTCCGAATGAGATAAGTGTGTGAATGAAATTGATCAAATAGAGATCTCCCGATCTCTATTTATTCTTGTTCTATCCTTCCCAATAAACTAATGGGACCTACATGTCTAGATTAATCCATGCTTAACTTAATCCGAGCCGACCCCACACTTGGTGGTCTAATAACCCTTTGACCCACATGGCCGACCCTGTTATACCTCTATATTCCACAGTGTCACATCTCCACCACAAACAGAGTTGACGACACTTCCCCTGCTGTTTGAACCACCCAGAAGATGAATGAACCTTGAAGGTGAATCTACCCTGACAAGTTCTGACCCAGCTGAGACTTTATTTGACTTTATTTTCTTACACTACCGCGCCTTGCTAAGTTACCAGAGCGCGGTACTCCACACTACCGCGCTATGATGTTTCCACAAAACGCGGTAGTACCGCGTTGTGATAAGACTACAGGGCGCGGTACTCTTTTATTAGCCTTTTTTCCATGGCTTGTGGGATTTTGGATTTTCGAAGATAGTGGAAGATTGGGGTCCCTGATTCGATCCCAACTCACTTTCTGTGATTAGAAACCCTGATCCACTTATCTCTCCCTAGATCCACCTATCTCTCTTGTTGGTTAACCCTACTATGCACTATAAAAGAGAGGCATTCCATGGGGAAAGGGGGGGACTCTTGAAGTACCAAACTTATGATCTTGCAGCATTGTGGAGATAGCTAGAGGAGAAGACACTTGGAGCTGGAGGATTGGCTTGGACATCAAGCAACCTATGTAAGCATTCTTCAAGTTGTAATAAGATAACTTGTCTTGTCTTTCCCATTTCATGTGTTTTAGTATAAGTTCTTAGCATGAAATGTATCTAATCTGGATTTGAATCTGACATTTACATTCAAGGTATTTGGAAGTTTGCATGTTTGTTCTTTGAGTGATCTTAACAGGTTCTATATCGGAGCTTTGGATCAAGAGCTAGAAGCGGGACAAACGTCAGTTGAAAGGTGTGTCTCATCTTTCATCGTATCTAAATACATTTAATCTTGCTGTAAAAGTTAATTCAGGAATTTCAAGGTAGCATTTGTTTCGAATTGTTTCTTGCTTTAGAGTTAGTTTAAAGTCTGCTTTAAAGTTAAGAGAGTTTTGACTTATCCGTAGGACAAAATTCTACATAACAGACCCCCAATAGGGTGGTCTAATAACCCTTCGACCCACATGACTTATACAGGGCCGACCCCAACAAGGTGGTGTAATAACCCATCAAGTATAAGTTATGACACTTACAATATAAATGACGATACTTCTGTGTAGAGGAATAATAACATCTCTATAGAAATATAATATACATATATGAAATACATTCCGAATTTACATATACATCAACAATCCCTCTTAACTAGGAAGGTATTTCTCGACATAGTTCTGCTAGCACAAGTCTTCTTCTCTGGATCATCATCAGCGAATCATCATCCTCGAATCATCGTCATCGTCACTACTGCTGCTATCTCAATCAATCTCTGAATATACTCGTCATAGGAAGTTCTACAGAGCCAGTCCTTTTTCATACTAGATGTAGGCCCACCACCTGCAGGTCTTCATCATCATTAGACATACTTTGGAAATCTTAGGACTTATTACGTGCGTCACAAAACCTTGCAAGAGCATCCAGGCTGTTACGAGCACACAGCTCTACCTGTCGGATCTCCCAGGGACATATTATATGTGATTGTCACAAAACCTTAAAAGAGTCTCTTGACTAGCAAGAACCCTAAAGAGCATCTGAGGCCTTTTTCATACTGTCCAGATCTCCAGGACTTATTACATGTGACACCTACCACAAAACCTTGCAAGAGCATCCCAAGACTTATTACGGGCACACAACCCAACCTATCGGATCTCCCAGGGCCATATTACATGTGGTTATGGCAAAACCTTGCAAGAGCATCCCAGGACTTATTATGAGCACACATCTCAATCTATCGGATCTCCTAGGGCCGAATTATATGCCATAAGACAAAACCTCAAAAGAGCATCTGCCAGATATCCCAGGGCCAAATTATATGCCATAGGAAAAACCTTGCAAGATTATCTGCAGATCTCCTAGGGCCAAATTATATGTCCTTCCAAAGCAAAACCTCAAAAGAGTGTTTTCGAGATATCCCAGGGACACATTACATGCCATAGAAAAAACCTTGCAAGACTATCTACAAACCTCCCAGGGCCAAATTATATGCTTATCTGCACAACCTGTTCCATGGCCACAAAGTATCAACCTGATACTCACCATACATCATCCTGATGTACACATGATCATCATGATCATCAACACTACATCGTCCTGATGCATGTCATCTGGAGCGACATTTTGAAGCTCGTCATCATGATCATCCTGATCATACAATGCATCCACCTGATGCATACACAGTATCTTCCTGATACATCTACAAATACCTAATCCACCTAATCATACCTGATATATATCAACATACATGATCTACCTGATCATACAATGTATCCACCTGATACATACACAGATACATAGTCCAAGCATCCAACATGATGCATATACATATACATGATCCACCTGATCATATCCAACATCCAACATGATGCGTACATACATACATATAAATGATCCAACTGATCATATCCAGCATCCAACATGATGCATACATACATACATATAAATGATCCAACTGATCATATCCAGCATCCAACATGATGCATACATACATAGCAGTAACTGGAGCATCGTCCTCTTCAGATCATCTTATTGTCCATGAAGCACATCCCAGATGCACATCATCCAACACTTACACATCCAACATGGGAGAACACATCTACCACCATTCGGGGAAGGCTCCAGCCCTTACTTTTTCACCATGGGAGAACACATCTACCACCATGTGAAAAATGGCTTCAGCCCTTACATCTACACCATGGGAGAACACATCTACCACCATGTGAGAATGGCTCATCATTTACATCATGACCATGGGAGAACACATCAACCATGTCAGAAAAGCTCATGTGCATATGCATCTTCCGGACTCATCACTTCCCTTTCTAAGGAACCTCGATATGAAGTGCACCAAACCTCTCTCTGAAGTATTCAAACTGCACTCTGGCCAATGGCTTGGTCAATACATTTGCAACCTTCTCATCCGTCGCAACATACTCTGCTTCGGTTGTACTCAGTGCTACGTAGGACTGCTTCCTGCTAAACCAAGAGATCATACCTAATCCCATACTGAAGTAGCACCCAAGAGTGCTCTTCTTATCTGCAGCACTGCCTGTCTAATCTGAATCAACATAACCCTGTAGGTTAAACTTTTGATTTGCATCATACTTGAGCCCATAATCAACTGTACCCTTCTGGTACCTCATAATATGCTTTACAGCAACCAGTTGAACACTCCTTAGATCCGTCAGGAACTGGCTCAATGTGTTGATAGAAAATATCTGGTCTCATGTTCGTCAGGTACATTAAGGACCCAGTCATCCGACGATACATAGTGACATCAACCGGCTCAAATGAAGCATCACACAGAAGCTTTAGGTTCGATGCCATAGGTGTGGCCATGTCCTTGCAGTCCATCATCCCAAACCTCTTTAAGATCTTTACTGCATACTTCCCTTGTCCAAGGAAGATTCCATCTACACTCTGCCACACCTCCATGCCAAAAACAAATAATGCATCATCCCCAAGTTCTTCATCTCAAACTTGGCAGCAAGCTTCCGCTGCATGTCGAAAATCATCTCCTGTTACAAACAGGTCATCCACATACAGGAGTACAATCACAGGATTCCCTTCCTCAACCTTGTAGTAAAGGTTGGAATCCGTTTTACTCTTGGTAAAGCCCAAACTGGTAGAAGGCTGTCTATCCTACCATACCAAGTTCTACACATATATGACTCCCTGTCATGTGTCTCAGAACCAAGTGGCTACTCCACATATACTTCTTCTTCAACTACACCATTCAAGAATGTTGTCTTGAAATCCATCTGGTGTATCTTCCACTTCATTACTGCAGCTAGAGCAAGTACTGATCTAATGGAAGTATATCTGGCTACAGGAGAAAAATTCTCTATTCTACCACCTGTAGTATGCTTGATCTTGTAGATTCTCTTGGAAGTCACTATAGACTCCCCTTCAGGTCTTGGGACTGCATCCCAAACATCTTCATGATCGACTGGTACTCCTCGATCATGGCATTCTTCCCAGATCCTGGGAACTTCAATATTTTCAATAGATAACTTTGTTGCTAAACAAATGTTGTAGTCCTTCTTTTGTAGGTGATGGTATATGATCTTTCCTACACAACAAGTTAAATTGCATGATTAGAAAACATCTTATAGTTTTCAGAACAAATTCTTACACATAAAGAAATATGTCATACAGTCATGCAATTATCTTAGCCAATGCTTCAATACAACATTTATCCATATTCCGTAACTTTCTAGATGCATTCCAATCTCTACCAGAACATTGTTAAGAGTGTGCACAACTCCTAACATGTCAGCAAAGAGGTTTCATTCTAGATAAGTAGCAATGGAATGTTGTACAGTGCCATAGGCCACTTACCCATGTATATTAGTAGTATACTATGCAACTATTCTAATATGCAAAATACACGACCTAATTCTAGGAACATAAGCATATACATCATTGAATAACATTATGTAAGAAATGACAATTCAAATACTTATCTTTGTTTTGGTTGTTGGGTGGGATCCCTCTGAATCTTTGCAACTCCATTATGATGTGGATTGTGAGAAGTGGTCAATTCCCTCTGAATATCTGCATCCTTGCAGAAACTACTGAAGTGTGCTCCTTTGCTTTCTTGCAGGAACAACTCGAGTGTGCTCCCTCTTGATCTTTGCTTTCTGGATTACCTGTCCTTGAACCTATATCCATTCTTAATCACTATGCATGCTTATTAGTATCATCATTGTGTTATCCTTGATTACTCAAACCTATACCTTCATGATTCTTCTAGTTAGTCATATCATCAATTATGGTAAGAAACATAATATGCATACAACCATGAATATTCAAACCTATGACTTCATGAATAATCATTATCAACAACACAACAGTATAAGATCCTAAAACAAGGTAGGATTCTTGCTTGATATAGGAAAAACATACCTAGAATAGCATGCTAGATAGTTATGTCTAACATACCCGCATAATGTCTTCTGGTTCTCTTCAATGACTTGTGCTAGTAACCTGCATGTCTCATAAGTTATCCATTGTAGAACCAAGTTATACATACCTCGTAAGTAGATATTCTAAGTGATCCATGACAATGGATGAATCTTTGTCTTCATGTCATCATGATCATATGTTCTTGAACTAGAACATGATTTGTCTTTCTTGGTATACCTTTCATGTTAGCGGACAACATAAACCTCATACAACACCATAATGCATTAGTACAATCATAAGTGTCAACACCCTAATGAATGCATTCATAATTTTGTTAAGGTGATATGACAAGTCTAAAATCAAGATTGTTCTAACCGTAATAACATGAAGACAAATATACCATAAACTTAATCATGAATAAATCTTGAAACATACCTGGATAAGTCATACCTGTCGAGATTGCTTGTAATCTTCTTATGTAAGGCCTTAGCCTCATCTCCCTCTGAAACATGAACTTCTTCACTTATGCAGGTGACCAATCCATTCTCTTCTAGGATTAACCCATTCCACTTGATTTGCAGGAACTGGATCTAGAGATGGATTAGGGTTTGTCAAAGAGACCCTAAAAATTCAAACTTTGAATTTCAAACTTCCGAAAGGATATAAATATGCGCCTTGATGATCTGATCAAGCTGCTATACTCAAAATTTGAAAACTGCAAAGTTTCACCCCTCAAATTTGCCTTTGAAACTTCTGGATTCACTAGACATGACCCAGAACTAGGGTTTGATGAAGCCCACTCTTCTGCCCAATCAAAAGGTTTGATCCAAATCTCTAAGCTTCTATTTTTCTGAGGAGCTTCCAGCCGTGGTCACAGATTTCAAAAATTCTCATTTTTGCAGAAGCCCTAATTTTTCACTTTTCCGATCAAAGTCCCGAACTAGGGTCTGATCAAGCTCGATCTTCTGCCCAACCAAAAATTCTGATCTTGGTCTCTAAATTTCTATTTTTATTAGTATCATTCAGCCGTAGTCTCCGATTATAAAAATTCCAACTTTCTCCGAAACCCTAGATTCCGGAAGCCATGAATGAAGGTGCTCAAAAATAATTCTGTTTTGACAGAAATATGTACCTAATTGTTTCTAGCGTAACTCTGAACTTTTTGATCTACAGGGTCTGAAAACTTTTCCTGAGATAGCCGGACCTGTCATATTTCCAATCCCATAGGTCTGACCTCAAATGGATTCTCTTAGAGAGAGTTATTCCAAGTGTCGCAACGTGACCTGTTTATGGGATAAACCAGAAGATCGAACTTGTACGGCGTGCCACGTGTCACTAGTTCAGTTTCGGCCTCTGAAAACGTTACTTGTGAAAGTACAGTCCGTGCAATACTTGTCACTTTATACGAAATTTCATTTGGAGCTTCCTATCCCAAGTTATGACCTTTTTTCCAAGGTCACCTGTTTATGACTGAGATCTGGAAGAGGCAGAAACCCTATATTGTACAGATCCTAAATCACAAATTACAACGAATTAGAAGTTTTCCTTTGGACACAAGGTACATGGGGATCTGATATTTGACCTGTAAAAGTTTCAGATCCAAAATTTTTTCCAAAATGGATTTATAGCGAAAGTGCTACGATGACTGGTTTTTGCTATATCAAGCCCTAGCATCGCAAGTGCAATAAGTGTCATACATGCCATACCATGCCTTCTTTCAGGCTAACTCTGATACCATGTTAAATTTTCAAAATTTACTTCAATCTAATCTAGGATCTTAACTGAGAGAACAACATGTACAGCAAATCTACAACATATCAATCATGGACACAATAATGCAAGCACATAAGAGACACAGAGTTTACTTGGGGAAAACAATAAAGCTGAAAAACCCCAATAACTTTGTCAGAGATAGATAGAGCAATGATACAACCATAATACAAGAGATAGTCTTCTCCTAGCAGTAGAGCCTCCTCCTCATAAGTTTTCCACTTTCCGAATGAGAGAAGTGTGTGAATGAAATTGATCAAATAGAGATCTCCCGATCTCTATTTATACTTGTTCTGTCTTGCCCAATAAACTAATGGTGCCTACATGTCTAGCTTAACCCATGGTTAACTTAATCCGGGCTGACCCCACACTTGGTGGTCTAATAACCCTTTGACCCACATGGCCAACCCCCAATAGGGTGGTCTAATAACCCTTCGACCCACATGACTTATACAGGGCCAACCCCAACAAGGTGGTCTAATAACCCATCAAGTATAAGTTATGACACTTACAATATAAATGACGATACTTCCATATAGAGGAATAATAACATCTCTATAGGAATATAATATACATATATGAAATACATTCCGAATTTACATATACATCAACACTATCCTTTAAAATATCACATGGTATCAGAGCTGGAGCCTGCTATTCGAATTGCAGCAGCAACAGTTGCAACAATTCATTGGGAAGTGGTCTTTCATTGAGCACCAGAAGCCTATGGATTTCCATAACAATTCCTGCTGCAATTGTATTGAATTCACTGGAGAAATCCAGTGAGGTCTATCCAGGTGTGAAGGATCCAGTCACATGTGCTCATTGTCCTAAGGCAATGTTCATTTGAATTTGCAACAAATCTCCATCAACAATTTCATTTGTTTTGCAGGTTATCTCCATCTTCAATTTGAATTTAGCAGTATCAATGGATCTAAAACTGAACTCCTTCAATTATTTCGAATGGAAAGCCAAGATGGACATCTTCATGAAGTCCAAAATTCTTTCTAGAGTATTGAATGGGACTGCAGTCGAGCCCACTGGTGTAGTTGAGAAATCTAATTACCTGGATAAACCTGATTAAGCAGTAGGACCGATACTCCTCAGCATTTTCGAAGACCTTCATTTTCATGTGATTCATATTACAATGCCTAAAGAAGTTTGGGACAAGCTCAAATCTCTTCTTGGACATAAATATGACTTGAAAGGTCACAAGTTGGAAAATGAGCTTATCTCACTGAGCCCTTGCAGTTTCGACTCAATCACTGAGTTTCTTACCAAGTTTAAAAATATGATTTTAAAATTGAAGACATATGGAATAGAGAAAGAAGAGAAGCATGTAATCCTATCCATTATATCAAAATTGGGCCCTGATTACTCAGTATTTGTCTCTACCTTCTAGACAGCGAAGCTATCCATACCAAAATGGAAGTTTCTCACTCTTGAAGACTTCATCCAATCTCTCACACAAGAGGAGGAGAAGTTGATTCACATGGGAATGATTAAACCCAAGATGGATTCAGCACTTGCAGCTGCTGAATTGAAGAGAGCGAATGGAAAAGGAAAGCAAAAAGTTTCAGACAAAAATTTAAATGAGAAAAATTAGAAGGAGTCTCCTTATCAGTCATAAGGAGGTTAGAATTCCAAGAAACACAAAAAATCTCACAAGGGGAAATCCAAATGTACCTATTGCAATAGAGGATTTCATCCTGAGAGTGCATGTATGAAGAAGACTATAGATCTGATGGCTGAGCTACTTGAAAAGAATAACCTTCCAGTACCTGCATGTGCAAGGAAGAAAGAAGCTGAATCTTCAAAATATGAGGACAAGGATAGATTCCATGCTCTCATGGCAGGTGCATCAAGAGAGTCCTCCTTCATCATAGATTCAAGAGCATCAAGACACATGTCTTCCTCCAAAGATCTCTTTACTGGTTTCGAATGCATTGTTGGCCCTTCAATCATGTTGGGGAATGATTTTGAGGTATCCTCTAAGGGGATTGGAAGGATCAAGCTTGATCATGGGTACTTCTCAGATGTTCTCTATTTTCCCACAATTACTTCCAATCTAATTTCAGTATAACAAATGATCCATACTGGAGAGCTCAAGAGGGTGATATTCTCTCCGAATGAGGTTGAAATACAATACATGGTATCAGGATCTACCATTGCAAAAGGTGTTGCAAACCACAAGTCAAAACTCTATGAGTTATCTCACTTCCTACCTCTCTCCAAACAGTCTTCTCTTCAAACTCATGCAAATGAAGAGAGTAGGCTATGGCATGAAAGATTTGGGAATCTCAACTATAAGTACCTGCAAGATATGCACACTCAAGAGATGGTTGAAGGACTACCCAAAGTCAAGTTTTCCAAGGGAAACTGTAAGGGTTTCTTAATGGGAAAGCATCCGGAAAATAAGTTTGAGAAAGGGAAGGAAAGGATAGCCTCTCAACCTCTAGATATGATTCATAGTGATGTCTCAGGGCCATTTCCATATATGTCTTTGAATAAGGCAATGTATATTCTTAATTTTATTGATGATTATTCAATATTTACATGGGTATACTTTCTCAGATTAAAATCAGAAGTGTTTGGATACTTTAAGTTTTTCAAGTATTTTGCATAAACGTTTTCAGAAAGAAAGATCAAGGCCCTCTGCACTGATAATGGAGGGGAGTATTTCAAGGGTGAATTTCAAACATTTTGTGTTGAAGAAGGCATATATATGCAACATACTGTTCCCTACACACCACACCAGAATGGTGTTGCAGAGAGAAAGAACAGGACATTAAAAGAGATGGCAACCTGCATGCTAAATTCGAAAGGGTTGCATCCTAGTCTTTGGGAAGAAGCCATCAACTGTGCTACCTACCTTCAAAACAAAGTTCCTCACAAATGAATCAAATATATGACTCCTTTCGAAGCATGGATGGGTTACAAACTTGATGTATCCCATCTTAGAGTGTTTGGATCCAGAGCATGGGAAAGGATTCCAATAGAGAAAAGGAGATCCCTAGATCCACAGAGCACAGAGTGTATTATGGTGTTTTATGCATTGAGTACAAAATCCTACAAGCTTATTGATCCTTATACTATGACAACATTCCTTGATAGGAGTGTACAGTTTGAGGAATGTCCACTTCATGATGCTCATCATGTTGAGAATGAGATATTTCCTACCACACCACCACTGCTTAATGAGCAAGAGAAAGAATATTCATCTCAAGAAGATTCAGATTCAGAGTATGAAAGTGGAGATGATGAAGAGCGAATGCTAGATCCAGATCCACAAGAACTTGAATATCTAGCACCAGTTAGTAAAGATGAGCGAATGGAAGACCAAGATCTAGATATACAGCCTACAGATCCTCTTCTTCTTAGATGGGAAGCCACTACTCTTAGATATGTCAGATATCTTGTTGGTGATCCACTTGATCAAAGGAGAACCAGATCAGATTTTCAGAATGGAAGGTATCATCCTTTTCACATTACTGATCCATTTCTTGCCAATAGATCTTTCTTCGGTGGAGAATTCCACATACATTTTTGGATGAGTGATGTACATGATTGATTATCCTACCACAGTCTTTCCTCACTTTATTTAGTTAGATTGTTGTACGGGGTGACCTTTGGTCTCAGTTACTAGGGCCCTACTAGTTTTCAGTTATGTGTTTCCTCATAGTCTGTCTTGCGGGGGATGTTGGAATATTCTCACCATATCTTATATATTTTCATGCTTTACATGCATTTTGCATGCATGCATGCATATTTCTTGCATCCATTCATCAATATGGTAGTCTCCCAGCACCTAGTCCCCATTGTTTCAGCCCCAAGAGCCTATTTCTGCTCATTTCTATCCCTCCTAGCCACAAATGCGCCCTTGTTTCCATCACTGGAGTACAATTGCGCCCTCTTACACCTATTTAGGAGTTACATCAGTCAGTTCCATGATTAGTGGATCAGTTCCTTGATTTGAGGACTGATTACTTAGTTAACTGAATGAAGCAATTAGATAGACTACTATAGAAACTAGTTCATCTCTACTGACTACTGACTTCTCCTCATGCACCCACATTGGAGTCTCCTTCCCTAGATTAGTGCCACATGCACCAATTAGACTTAGTTAGACTCACATTTTCTTGACCTTCGACTATTGTGGTCACTACCACTGGTTTTGGTGATGGTTCCAATGCATTTAAGCCATGTTATTGAGGAGAATTCGAATCACCTAGGAAATAATTCGAATTCATTCTATTATAATATCAAATTTTTTCTAGATTACAGCCAAGGAATAATATTACAACAATTTTATCATTTCATGAGTTAATGAGTGAATATTGATTCAATTCTTCTTCTTCTTCTCTGCAATTCTTGAGTGAGATTTGTGACATTTACTCTAGCTGTGTGATCTATCTTGTAAAATATCACAGTAGGCCTGGAGTAATATGGATTTTCCATCTTGAATTCCTTAGGTTTATTTAGAGGCCCATTTTTGAGAAAATATGGCCACCACTGCTCTTCCTCTCACCATGTGGGGTACCATTTATGCTCCCTTCTCCGATCTTGCTTCCTAGCTGCTGAGCTAAGGAATCTTTGGTCTCCTTCCCAGATTGAACACTATGGAGAGAGATTTATTGCATCCCTTTCATCATTCCTTGAACAAATATTTTGAACTATTCCTTTTGCTTCATTATGAGACATGTATGATTCTTCTTGTAGTTTCCCTTCAGTGGAATTGATTTCCTCTTCCTATTCTCCTTCTGACAAGGGACCTTTCTTCTTGGAATCTGAATATCTTCTTGGAATCATAGAATTAATTCAAGAGAAGGTTCATAGGACCATGATCTGATACCACTGTAATGTACAAACTAGGATTAGTGATACAAAAACTCTCTACTTCACAGAATGAATTAAAACACTGCTTGGGGAAGCTAGATTGACTGAGGTTGGACAAGATCAAAATATTTGGGTGGAAGGAAGGCTTTGATATTTGATGATACATATGCACAATTTAATGATACCATTGATATTTTAAGAGCAACAAATCTGCAATCTACTCCAATGCTCCTGGTCCCTTCAACATATGCATACTAGTATGGGTGTAAGCTTGATTGGAGGCTAGGGATGGGTGTTTCTGACTTAAATATGATAAATAACATTAAATTAAATTCATTACACATTAAAATTACATTCCATAAATTTATATGAATTTATGAGCAAGTCTCACAAAAATACTAGTAAATTGACACTCTAGGATTGCACATCTAGTAATTTTTAGGAGATTACAAACAGTTTGTTAAGGCTAAAAAATTCTTAAAATAAGACATGGATGGTGTAATATAACATGTTAAATAACTCTATGAATAGAAATCAACTCATTTCGACATCTACTCATTCATTTATTCCACATAGTCTGAATACTAGTCAATTTCTATGCAAATCTAGAGAGGGTGGAGAAATGTGAGAATAATTCAGAATTATTTAATTTTAATTGGAATGAATGATATCATAGGTTTAAATTCACTTTAATTAAATCATATATGGGCCAATATTTCTCTCAAAAAATTATAGAAATATCTCTCTTCTTCTACACAAGAATCTAGCTCTAGAAATTCATAGGAAGCATGGAGATTCGAACTCTGAACTGGATGATGCTTCTTCTGAACTTCAAATTCGACTTGATCAGATACAGTACCTGCAAATAAAATCAGTGATAATTTTTGAATATAATCATCCTCTCATATAAATCAGGGGCACATCTCTCAACTTGGATTAGGGGCACATCTCCCAAGTATTCGAGGCATAACTGCTCTCAATCAAAACATTAAACTGAAAAAATATGTGAATGTGGTGCAAAATATTTTATTTACAAAGACTAGGTGACTTGATGAGAAATTATTCATAGATAATGTGCCCTCCTTGAGTGGATAAGGAAAGCTAGCTTTCCTTCCTTTTCCTTTTCTTGCTTTGTTTTCCTCCTTTTTCCTTTTCTGATTGCTTTTTTACTTTCTTCTTTGGATTTTTATTCTTTTTCTTCTTTTTATGAACTTTCCTTCTTTTCTGAACTTCCTGCTTTCTTCTTTTGTGTTGCTTTCTGCTTTATGATGCTTTTCCTGATTTGTTCTTCCTTTCTTTCCTTTTTCCTGGTTTTCTAGATTTATGTGCTTTCCCTTTGACTTATTCTCCAAGTCTCTCCTCAACCAAACTTATCCACTAATGCACCCTAGTGGAACATTATCTTCATTTATTCAACATAAAAATATTAAATGCATCATAAATAATTATTCCAAGTGGATAACAAACTTTAGATAAAATTAAATGCACACTCCTAATTAATTCATTGCCCGAAATACAAAATTTAACCCCATGGCACTGAAGTTGTATCCTCAACCTAATAGATTGGTTGGGTTAGGATCTTGATCCAATGTTCACTGTTGAGGGGGCATGACAGAGAAATGTGTCATCACATGAAGAGAAACCAACAAGGATGAACCATACCTTTTCCAATATCACAAGATGACGAAACAATAGACAAACCAAAAGGAAATCTAGATCATATCATCACATAGCCCTCACAACAATCTTTCCAACAAGCCAAGTATTTCGTAATTATGATATTGCATGAGAAAGTTATGCCAATTTTATCAATCTCCACCAAAGAACAAAAGATGATCCCCAAAAACTTTCACACTATATCCTCCACAAAAATTTCGCACATTCCATCAAGGGTTATGCATTAGCAAAGAGAGACTTGATTGATGGATCAAATGAAATGTTTGATGTTCTATTTATATACTTCATCATGCCTTGTAGCTTCTTTTAGGGTCTCCTTAAACTCATCCTTAATTTGTGGATCTCCATATTTTAAGGGGGTCTCAAGGGTTAGCACCCACTTCAAGGATCCATCATGACACTTCATGCCAAAACTTCAAGGTCATTCCATATCTTCCCAAAGGGGCCTTAGGGCTTGTCCACATCATCATACTTAGTGGATACATCATTATTTCTTGTGGGGATCCTTTCCACTTCATGTGGTCCAATGGGCCAACGTACCACAAATTTTGGGGTGATGTGGACTAAACATCATTATTTTGGGGATACTTCAAGATTCGCACCAACTTGCTTTGGACCAACTTTGGGGAATCTTTAGGGCCTTCTCCACCATGGTTCATGTAACCCCAAATTCATGGGCAAGTGGACCAAAAACCATTGTTTCTGGGTTTCTTCACCTTTTATTTCAACATTATCTTATGTACCAGTCCTTATTACTTCAGGGGATACTTCTCATGGTCATATGGACCAATCCTTCAGGTCATGTGGACACAATCACTTCTACTTTCAGGTTTATGTGGACCTGTCATCATGATTTTGGGAGATATTTCACACTTCATCCCAATATGATTTACACCAACATTAGGGGTTCACTAGGGCCTTCTCTAACATGGGTTATGTGACCCCGACCACATTGTCATGTGGACGCAACACCACTATTTTAGGGATTCACATTTCTTACTGAAATTGCTTAGGGACTTCCTTACACTTCTTATAATCATGGTCATGTGACCCACCATAATGGTCATGTGATCCATAATCATGGTCATGTGTCCCAACATCATTTATTTAAGAAATCGTTCACACTTCTTCATGACACTTTAGGGACTCATTTACACTCCACATCATCATGGTCATTAGGATCTTCTCTAGGGGCTTTGCACTACTTCTGTACAAATCAAAGTGTCTTCATGTGAGGGCCATGCACAACTTATGCGCCATAAGGGGACTACTTTGGAGTTATGTATACTTGTGACAAGTATTCTTGTTCAAGGGATTCCTTAGGATCATTAGGGTCTTCTCTAGGGGATTCAAGGCTTCATCAAACATTCCCAAACAATCTATATCTACTAAAACCACGTCACCGTTATCACCTTGACACGAATGGAAACACCATAGATCTCTTCACCCTTTTGACATCAATGACATCTTGTTTGACATCAATGACAACTTCTTCCAACATATATTTGTATTGTGACAACCAAACATTGTGATTTTTGATGGACTAATGTATTCTTCATTTCTTATGTGCATTGGTGTGTTGGTTGTGGAGCCTAATCTTCCTAATTAAGATATGTTGTTGTTCAACCATGTTTGTACCATAGTTTTTTTATATGTTGTGCAGGTGGACTGTACACATCCCAGTGGGGGGTGTGGGGGGGGGCTTGTATGGCTTGAAGCAATCTACAAGATGGTGGTATTTGAAATTTGACAAGTTTATGACAGAACATGGTTATAGTAGATGTCACTCTGACCATTGTGCTTATTTCAAGAGGCTAGATAATGGAATATATATTATCTTGTTATTGTATGTAGTTGAAATTCTTGTTGTAGGGTATAACATGTAGGATATTAATG
Organism: Larix kaempferi; assembly: GCA_027924585.1. Classification (NCBI taxonomy): domain Eukaryota; kingdom Viridiplantae; phylum Streptophyta; class Pinopsida; order Pinales; family Pinaceae; genus Larix; species Larix kaempferi. The sequence continues at coordinate 9,509,586 of BSBM01000557.1, read as the reverse complement.
TGCTAAAAAAGAATTTAGATAATTCATTTGTGATGAAGGATTCAAGTGTTGCAAAGAAAATCCTTGGTATGAGAATAACAAAAGACGGGAAAAATTGCAAATTGACACTGTCTCAGGGTGAGTACATACAAAAGGTGTTGGAGTGGTTTAGAATGTAGAATGAAAAACTAGTTAGTACACCTTTGTCCAACCATTTCAAAATAAGTAAGGAGATGTGTCCCAAGACACATGAAGAGACAAACTACATGTCGAGGTCCCTTTATTCATCGGCAGTTGGTAGCTTGATGTATGCCATGGTGTGCACAAGATCGGATATTGCACATGTAGTGGGAGTTGTGAGCAGGTATATGAACAATCTAGGTAAAGAAAATTGGAAGGCGGTACAATGGATTCTCAAGTATTTGAGAGGTACTACTACTCATGCATTATGTTTTGGAGGTTCAAACACTGTTCTATAGGGATATGTTGATGTCGATATGGAAGGTGATAAATATAGCAGGAGGAGCACCACAGGGTATGTCTTTACTATAGGTGGAACAAAAATAAGTTGTATTTTGAAGCTACAAAAGGTTGTTGCACTTTCAACAACGGAAACAGAGTATGTTGCTTCTACATAGTCTAGTAAAGAGATGAATTGGTTATAGGGGTTCATGGAGGAATTGGGTAAGAATCAAGAGAATAGAAGGTTGTATAGTGATAGCCAGAGTGCCATTCACCTTGCAAAGAACTCAACTTTCCATTCTAAGAATAAATATATACATATCAAGTACCATTTCATATGATCCGTTCCAGAAGATGAACTGTTGAAGATGGAAAAGATAAACACTACCCAAAATCCTGCAGACATGTTGACAAAGGTATTAACCAGAGAGAAATTAGGTTCCTACTCAGTCTCAGTTGGCCTTCAAGCATGAAGGTGAATATGATAAATTTTCCAGGTCCAAATTTCATATCATAGTCTAGCAGGTTTAGCAGCGGTGGGAGTTGCTATGATCAGTCTACATGTTGAATTAATGTAACTTCGAAGAATATTCTACTTATACTTTATTATTGTAACTCCATCGGAGATGTCTTACCTCTGTTCATGGATGTCATTATTATATTTGGTCATGTAAAAGTGACGCAAGCGGCGCCTCATTGCAACAAGGTTCTTGCTTAACATTTCACACGACACGACCACAATGCTCACACAAAACAAGGTGTAAAGCAGGATGCCAGAAGTGGCTTATATTACTTCTACCAATCGGTTACAATGCAGAATAACGATAAATACAAATAACTAACTAACTGTCGTCCTCGGCCGTTACAATATAGAAGTAATTGTGGTGTGCTCTTTCAGTGTGTCAAACTCACCCTCTCCTAGTTCGCTGTGGAACTCTGAGCTATGGCTCAATCTTCCCTGCGTTTGGAAGCTATGCGATTGTTCTCTCCAATCTACATAACTTCTCCCCGAAATCTGCTCTGCAACTCCAACAAAATGGAACTGTTCTCAACTGATCCCAACTCCCTGGTCTTCTACCTCACTACTGTTGTTCCCAAGACCACCACGATACCCGAGACACACATCCTCCTATCATCCGATCCTTCCACGATCCTGCAAACCTGCAACTGTCAGTGCCCGACCGTGCTGCACAGCCTATGCTTGTGACAACATCTGTCATGTCTTCACCCACCTGCAATAACTACTATTAACTTCCTCAGCAACTCTGAAATGTTTCCAAGTACTCTCCTTGACTCCTATGCTTCCTCTGACATGGTACAGTAAACCATCACGTCGGCCATACTGTCCTCTATCAGCTTTGACTCTCTTGTCGGCTTCACTCTTCGCTTTAGGCTTCGCCAGTCCGCCCCTTTCTCCTCGCTTGGCTCATTCCCAACCTGTCAATGTCACGGTTCGACAACACGTCGACTTAACTACGACTCTGTGGCAACTTGTCGCCTATCGACGTTCGCATGTCGACTATCGGCTTGCCGTCTGTCGACACTGACTTGTCGACTCTCGACTCCCTCACTACTATCGACTACTTTGGCAACTTCTGCTCGACTTATTGACTTAGACGAGTCAATCTGCTTCACGCACCAACGGTCATCGGCAGTCCCTCTGGTTGGCTCCCTTGTGTTGATTAACTTCGACTGATCTTCCTGGGCGCCAATGCTCATGCATAAAAAATTCATTAGGTAAAACCTCCATTGTAATTCAAGTATTTAGTACCCAAAGGAATGTAATATAAATATTATTTGAGTCTTTCTAGAGAGGTCGACCCAGTTAAGTTAATGAGGCCGACCTAGTTAGGTTAATTGTCAAGTGAAAAGTAAAGTATAAATAGAGGGATTCTCTCCCTCCTTTGTACCATTCACTCAATCATGCATTGCACATTAGAGGAGAGAAAGAGAGTTTGCGAAGGAGCAGGAGGATTGGCTTGGCTCTAGAGTTTGGGTTTTTGTCTCTCTTCTTTGTGAGACTTATTTTTGGGCATTGTACTTTGGTAATCTATATTTAGGAAGTTCTTGATGGGTTTTCTTCCCCTTGAGGGTTTCTCGAGATATATTGTTGTGTACCTTGTGATTGTGTATCTTTCAGAGATCCTTGTTATGATGCTATTGTGAAAATGTATTAAATGCTCCTAAAGTTAGAATTTATTCTTTAGTAGCATATAATCTTAACATCCTCTCCTAAGAATAATTCATCCTTATAAGAAGTTTCAGAAGTACAAGAAAGGAAACTACAAGAAGAGATACTTCTCTTCTTATAAATGTTATTATTATGATAAAATGGGACATATTGCTAAAACTTTTATCGTAAGAAAAGAATAATAAAAAAAGAAGAATAACAAAAGACATCATGCTCATTTTTACTAAGATAAAGAAGAAGAAGAAGAAGAAGAATAACCTACCAAGAAGTTACCAAAGGAAGAAATTGAATAATATGTCTTATAATAGTGGTGCTTTAAATCACTCTCTCCAATCTTGAAGAAAAGGACGCCCCTCAGAAAGTTTCACTAGGAGAATAGGAGAAGCAACATATGAGATTGATTTAAGAACTCTGATGATGAAGAAGGATGTACTATATCTCAGCTCTAGAAAGAGTTTAGAATTGATTTTATAAAAGATGCAGTTGTTATTGGGTCAAAAGAAGGTGGCTCACATATGGTAGAAGACTTTATCGACATTATAGATCATGAGAAAGAAAGGTACATGACCTTAGAATCAAATGATGGAGTAGAGCTCACCATAGACATTCCAGTAATCCCTCCAAGAAGACTAGGATCAAAAGAGATCCTACCACACAAACAAAGATAAGTATTTGAATTGTCATTTCCTGTATTGTCCAGTTGTGTACATATTTATATTCCTAGATTTAGGATGTGTATTATGCATGTTAGAATGTCTACATTGATATGCATGTTGTAGGTAAGTGGCCTATGGTACCATACAACAATCCATTGCTGCTTATGTAGAGTGAAACCTCTTTGATGACATATTGGGAGTAGTGCACGCTCTTAATAATGTTATGGTAGAGACGGAAGGCATCTAGAAAGTTACCGTATGAATACGGGATATGGATGAATGTTGTGTTGAAGCATTGGTTAAGATAGCATTATAACAATGTCATTTATGCATATGTTTTGGAAACTATGAAATGTTTCTAACCATGCTACTGAAATTGACTTGTAGGAAGTATTGTACATGATCACCTACAAAGGAAGAATGATGAGACTTGTTCCGTAGAACAAGTGATGATGGTTCAACTATAAATAAGACTTATGAAATCAAGTAGAGGAGGTCAACTATGATGAGATGTTTCTCTAGTAGCTATAATCATGGTATAATCGAAGTAGAAGAAGATATCGAGCAACCTCTAGGACTCAGAGAACCACATGTGTGCAGATTGAATAAGACTTTGTATGGGCTCAGAAAACACCCATGGGATAGAATGATGAGATCAAGGATCACCTAGAGTGATGAAACATCAACCTTTACTACAAGGTTGAAAATGATAAGCTCATAGATAGGTGCAAGAGAGAACTTGAAACAAAGTTCAAGATATTGGTATCTAGTGACTTAGAAATATGAAATAAATGAATACACAGAATATTATCAAAAGAGAAGGCTACCAGTCACTCCAGTGCAAAATGTCCCAATACAGAAAGTATAAAATAATAGAAGGAGGATAGTGCTTAGTTATAGAAGGAGCAGGAAAGCTCTGCTTCAGAGTAAGTGACTATAGTACAGATGGAGAGGCACTTTCACTTAGTCTCTATTTGTGGCAAAGGTTGTTTTCTCGAGTATGCAGTAGAAATACTGAAAAGGTTTGATCTATTGGAGTGCAAAACCATGGCTACACCCATGGATACAAATTTGAATTTGTTGTCTGATGCTTCATCAGAATTAGTGGATATGACACTATCCATGAATATTATTGGGTCATTAATGTATCTGACGAATACAAGGACATATATATGCTTTATTCTGAAACCTTGAGTCAGTATATGGTCGAACCCATACATGTTCACCTTGTAGTTGCAAAGCATGTGATGAGGTACCTAAAAAGTTTTAATATACTATGGTCTCAATTATACTAGAGATCATGATATCAGACTGTATGGTTATACAAATTCAGATTGGGAAGGAAGTGTCTCAGACAGAAAGAGCACTTCAGGTGGATGTTACAATCTGGATTCAACCATGATCTCATGGCTAAGAAGGAAGCAATCCAGTGTTTCTCTCAACCCCGCAGAAGTAGAATATATTGCAGCCTGTTCTGCCAGTTGTGAAGCTATATGGATTCAAAATTTGTTATCAGATCTATTTGATCTGGACTTAGATACCATAGTGATTCTATGTGATAACCAGAGTTGTATAAAGATGACAGAGTGTTACACCTAGAATATTCCCATCATGAGATTCAGTGTATACACCCTTGGAGGTACCCTGATTGAGTGATTTACCTGGAAGGATTTGTACCCATTTGTATTGAGTTTTGAGAGGTCGTCGCAGGCTGCACTCATGCAATATGCGACATCGCACCTTGCTCCATTAAAGGGTGTGACAAAGTCAGTTAGGTGGAAAAAATAGCTTCTTCAAGTTCCTTCTCGAAGCTTTCTAACTTGGGACCCTATCCCTGACCTCTTGGGAGAGTTGGAACTCGACTCCTAATACCTTGGAAAGATCCCTTAAGTCTCTCCTATCATATCCCAACCTATCCTATCCATATCCTATCCAGTTAGTCCTAGTTAAATGAAGCTCACTCCCATTCTAAGGGAGGAAGTCTATGGTACTCTTATGCTGGTGAAATCAAGCTCAATAGATCTTACACTCTAGCTTGGGGAACATCTACTTCTCTCTAGAATCTTTGGCATGGCTTGTCGGAAGGAGCTTGCAACGTTAAGGCGATGGTTGTAATCCTCTTTTCTATTGTACTTCTCCATTCTTAAATATAGTTAATATAATTGCTTTCCATAAGTGTTTTCTCTTGATAATGTTTAGAGCTTTCCTCCTTAATTGTTCGCTTGGATCTATCATATGAAATATATGCTTTCACTTCTTATGGTATGTCATATGTTCAACAGGGTTTAGCTACTCGCAATCTGGAAGCATTGGCTCATTGGATCAATGGAGGAGAAAGGGATCTACAAATATAAGGTAAACGATCTACGCTTACATTTGTACATCTATATGATCTAGGAAAGTATTTTATATTCATTCCTATTTTTTCTAGACTTACGTTAAGCTAGGGAGATAATGCCTTGAGTCCACTCTCAGTAGATTGTCCGTGAAACAAATCTAGCGACCATACTGGGAAGAATACGTTTTGTTTTCTAGTTTCCTGAGAGTCATTTTCAGTTGATTGCTTGACACAAGCCTTCTATTTGTCAATTGCTGCTTGAGTTGATCTCACTATCGGATCTTCATTGTGGAGACTCTGATCTGCTTCCTATGAGTTTATAATACTCATTTGCAAACCATTTTACAGTTCATTGCCTGGAGATTTGACTTATTTTTGAACTTAGATCTCGAATGTCGCACCTGGTTAGGGAAGACAGAGCGACACTGTGTCTTTTTTGGTCCCTGTTCTTTGTCTATTTGCCACTCGTCACATGCCTTTCATTGGAATACTGCGAGACCGTCACACTTCTCGCATTGGTGAACTGCAATGTCGCACTGTGTACAAACACAGAGTGCGCCGATCTGTCAAAATTGGCATGCAAGCATCCCATCTCCATTTCTTAATCTGAGCTTTGGTTTGTTGTATGAACTCCCTCTGTGCTGCAAGATCCAGCCAGAGATCTCATCTTTAATTGGTATGTTGAGTGTTTGGCTTTGTTTGGATTGATTTTGGGTTCCATCTTGAATAAGTCTGAGAACCGGTAGTGGCAGATACTCTTGTCTCCTCCACCTTCATCCGCTCACCCTTGCATTCCCTCCTCTCCTCGACTGATCTGGTTAGCACATTAGATCAGCTCCCAAACCTCATTACATCATCTTTTGAGCTTTGCTTGCTTGGTTTGCTTGCTACTGTCTAATTTTGAGTTAAGTGTGCCTTTCAGTTTGATTGAGTGCTTGTCTTTTCCTGGATTTTTCTGAGTGCAATGAGAGCTGCGAGTAGTGTTTTCTTTTCAGTCATTTACGTCTGAAAGCATAGTTGTTATCAAGTCAATCTTTTGATGCATACATTGAAGAGTTAGAAGTGCCTCTTTCCCATCATTTCTCAAGCATTATTGAAGAAAATTGTTCATGCATTGGAATGTTTTGCTTATGCATTTTCGGAAGAATTGAATGAATGTGTGAATCACTTGTGTTTTTCTTGAATTGTGAGTTTCTCATTTTCTCGAAAAATCCAAAATATACTTCAGTTTTGCTTGCAAAATTAATTCCATGCTAAGGAAAGATAGATGCATTTTTAATTCTTGTTGCTTTTAGGCCATTGAAAGTGAAATTGAAAAGCTTGCATACTCCATCTTCGAATCCTCTCTTTTCATTACTTAGCATCATTTTCGTTTTGAAAAGGAAAAAGAAAAAGAAAAAGTTGTGATTTGGATTAGTAGTGTTGTAATTTTTGGTGTTTCGTACAAAATGAAAAGAATGCTTTCATAGTCAAACTTGTTTGAATTGAGAATTGTTGCATTGTGTTGTTTTGGAAAATATCATTGGAAAGAAAAAATATTTCTCCTTACCATAGGTAGAATTCATCAAAAGAAAAGAATATTTCGTGCATGTAGATAGGACTTGCATTATGCTTCCGATTATGTACTCACCTCATGCATTCACCTAACCGTCCAAGATAAAATTAATGGTAGAACTAGGTAAACTTTTTAGCAACTTGTGTGTAAGTTAGAGACGTGTTCCAGCATTGTTAAGTGTGGCAGCTGTCATTATTTGCTAGCACTATATCTCGGGGTTATTGTAGTCTTCCACGTACTTATCGGTATATCGACCTCCTTCATGTATCCACCAAGTACCATAATCCGTACTTGGCATATATCGAAGGGTGTATCACGTACTCGGTAGTATATCGGAAGGTCTCTTGCCGAATGGTTGTGCATTAGAAAACACCACTACGGATTTGAGCTCCCACGTACCTTGCGTATATTGGGATACACCACTAGGACTCCTGAAACCAACTGAGTTAACCATTTGGCCATCTTGGAAAAGCAATACATCGAGAACAACACTCAGGGAGATTAGCACGCATGTACTGTCCAGGTAATCGGGTATGCAGGAAAGGGTATGGTCCCAATCCTCCTTTTCGCGTCATATTGTTGGACCCTCTAGTATATCGCGGTTTGCGATGCCTTGATAATCTTGTGAGGTTCCAAACTTCTGAATCCACTCTGTCACATAAGTTTTCTTGTTGCCTTAGTTTGAGTAGTTTTTCCTGGATTGCTTTTCTTTTGTAGCATACCCTTAGGAGAAATGTTGTTTCAGCCACCCTGGCTGACTTTCCTGGAGCTCTGGAGGATTTTCCCTGGAGAAGGTCCCATAGGATCTTAAACTTATCACCCAAATATCCCCTTAACCCGGATGTTATTTCGAGGGTAAGAATGGATCAGTGTAACACGGTCATAGTTACTGAAGTGGAAAACCCCACTTTGAATATTGGAGGACATTTGTTTCCACATACTACTCCGGATTCACCCGCCTCTCATCCCCCGCAGGATGAAGAAGCAGAAGTCCCCACTTTGCAAGACCTTTCTCCTGTCATCCTGGGAGAACCTGGATCGTTGGAATGGATAAACCAACCCGGGATGACCCTACAGCAGCTTACTGTACATCTTCTACTGGTCACCTAGTAGCTCATTTTGCCATCACATCCCCACCCAGCAGGACTACTCCGGAAAATCCATTAGCCTACTATCGTGACCAATTAGATCACTTCATTCTATGGATGAGGAGTTTCGGCAGTCAAGTCTCCAACAAAGGGTTGAAGACCCGTCGTTACCCCCTTACCAACCCATCCCAGATCATCTGATATCTTTTGGATCACTGGAACAATCCTCCCACAATGCAACCATTAATGAGACTGGTCAACCCTCGCAAGAGTCTAGTCCTGCACTTCAAGTGAACCAACCGGTTGAAGGAAAATAGTCCAACACACATGTTACTACCACAGTTACTTTACCAGCTCCTCCCCCACCTCAAAATTCACGCGGAGGATACTCTATTTCCTCGGATTATCTCATTGGTAATGTTATTACTATGGTAACTAATCAACAACCTATGTTGGTTCAACCTTTGAATAGTGGTCATCCTGTTGTGGCTGGGGGACAACCCCCATTTCCTAACCAGAACGTAGGTGGTGGAATCCCCAATGGACCTTCCATTGGACCTCCTCAACCTGCTAGACCATCCATCATAGGGTTATCTCATGCTGGGGGGCCATCCAATGCAACTCAAATCCCAGCGAGTCAAGCGTATCCAGGTTCTATTAACCCTACATCGGGTCAATCCAATCTCGAAAACGCACCATATGGGATACCTTATCCCAGAAATCCCTACACTCTATGGGGCCAACAGCTTGTTTTACAACATGGACCCCAACGAACTGTAACCCAAGTACCACCACCCCTTATCGGTCCACCCCCACCTCCTACGGGAGGTGGGGGGCCCCACCTAACTTTGGAAGAGGTGGACCTCTCCCTTCTGATGGAGGTCCAACTCATTTTGACCCACAATGGCCTCCACCCCTCAAGCGGTGACGGGAATGGTCCACCACCCCCTAGGCGGAGGCAGAGGAGGACCACTGTATTATGGTGGAGGAGGGCATTTCCCTTCGGGCGGTGGAGGTGGTACACCACCCCCTCCAGGAGGAGGCGGTGGTGGATCTAATTCTTATGGTGGCAGTGGAGACCCTCATCCTTCCGGTGGCAGAGGTGGTTGGGGCCCCCATCCTTCTGGCGGTGGAGGTGGTACACCACCCCCTCCAGGCGGAGGTGGTGGCAGGTCACCTTATTACAGTTATGGACCTCCACCTCCTCCTGGAAGTGGCAGCAGAACCCCACCTCCTCCCTGTGGCAGAGGCGGACCCCCACCTCCTCCCAGTGGCAGAGGCAGACCCCGAACTTATTGGAACGGACCACCTTATGGTTGCGAACCCCTTTACAGTCTGGGTGGCACACCCCCCTACGATCAGTTTTCTCCGTGGTCACCCTTTAATCAGTCGATATGAGGTCCTACCGGTCCTTACATGACTTACCAGTACTACCAGTACCCGCAGCCTAATCAACAGCTGCCCATTTTGGCTACTTTGGACCTACCCGATCTATCTCGACTGAAAAATGACCCCATCTTCCACGAAACTAACTGGCCCCTGATTCCAATGAAACTTCCATCAAATATCCCTAAGTTTGACGGCAAGCCGGATGAGGATCCTAAACACCATGTGATGACATACTATTTATGGTGCTCATCCAACTCTCTGATGGACGATTCTATCCGTCTTAGATTATTGCAACAAAATCTCACCGGTTCGGATGCAAAGTGGTATATCAAACTACCACCTCATTCTTTCCACGATTTCGGCTCTCTCGCTATGAACTTTTTGACTCACTTCTAACTGCCTATATGGTACAAAACTGGTACGGACCTTCTCACCTCTCTTCGACAGAATACCGCTATTCATATACATGAGTGGTAGAGGAGAAGGCACCCGATTAAGGCTCCCATTTCAGACCAGCTCCTAGCAGAATGGCTTACGAAGTCTCTCATTCCTCACATATCTCGAGATGTCGCCATGGGTGGTGCTATCACTGAAGAACAAGCTATCGTTCGTGCCCATTATCTAGACTTAGTCTATGCTCAATCAGGCACCCTATTTGAAATTTTTCCCGACGCACCCAGCAACACTTACGACCCCACGAAACCTCCTAAGGGACCCCAAACTAATGGCATCATTGGATCCCTTACCACCCAGCCTATTGGATCATCGAGCCTTCATGGTTCCTCCTCATTACCAACTCAGGCTGGGCACAACACCACCAAACCAACCACTCCTGCTGTAACTGAAGAGGTGAATTCTGTCCAATCAGGTTCATCTCAGAAGTCCGATGGCAAGAAGAAGAACAAAGGGAAACCTAAGAAGTCTTCCACCCCGCAGGAACAAAAGAGCACTCCTGATGACGCCAAACAGAAACGGAAACTAAAATTTCCTTGTTTACTGTGTGGAGATGATCATTTTTCCAAGTTATATCCCCATAAAGACGAAGTCCAAAAGTTTCTTAGGGGTAAATCCACTCCAGCTGTCCTCAACGATCCGTTTCCTACTTAGAATCAACAAATGATTGCTCAACCCCCCCCAGCCCAGGGGGAACCATCCAATACCATGCATGTTCTCATGGTACGTAACGAGATGATTAATTTGAACACTCACTCGCGATCATACGACCTGGTCTCTTCGAAAGAACCTGTTGGAAGTAATACTGAAAAAGCTTCCAACTCTATACCGGATGTCACTGTACCATCAGCTTCTCTCACGATTGAGAATATTCCTTTAGATTCGATATTACGACTGCCCAAGAGCACGATTCGAAAAGCCGTTTTCAATCCTAATGCTCGGGAAGCGCAAAATTACAATATCATAGAGGACTTGGCACAAGCCTCTTGTGCCATGTCTACCCTGGAAGTTTTGTAGAATTGTCCCAATCAATGTAGAACTCTCCTAGCAGCAATCAGTGCAGTTGACCCTGATTCGTCGAACACCATCATGTTCCGACTTGACTACTTTAAGCCGAGGCTTTCCCATCAGTTCACATTCCAAGTAGCTATGAACATCGCTGGGAAAATTTTCCATCGTTCCATTTTGGACGAAGGTGCCTCTACTTCTGTCATGTCGATCGCCTGTTGGAGAGCGATAGGTTCTCCCGAATTGAATCGTTCTCCTACCACGTTGAAAGCATTCGATGGGCGTGGCTTTCAACCTCATGGGCTCCTACAAGCTCTCGCAGTTGGGTTGGGTGGAAAGACCGTAACCATTAATGTGGAAATGGTCTCAGCCCCAATAGATTATAATCTCTTGCTTGGCCGCAATTGGTTTTACGCCATGCAGGCGGTAGCCTCTTCGATCTTCCGCGTAGTACAATTCCCCCATCAAGGACGAATTGTTACTGTTGACCAACTAGATTTTTGCACACCGGACACTACTACTCATCCTGGTGACCATGTTCCTTCCATTGGACAAAATTCAAAACAATATGAGAGTATAGGGGTTGGCCTTTTGAAAGATTCATCTCTCATGGGCGTTTTTCCAATTTCGGACCCCCCTAATCATGTTGCCTTGGTGAACATGATATCCACAGAGATTTCATCTCACTCTGATACTTGGATTGTACCTGACGAAGCCACAACACACTTGATTGGAAACACAATGCCTCTTTCACTTGCTGAATGTATTTACGAGGCTATCTAGTCAGCACCGGAGAACCACTTAGCTGTGGCTCCCCCATCCTATTCTCTACAATGGGCATCATCTCTACTTGATCTCTTCCTTTATACTTTTCATTCGGACGAGTCCATCATGTAAGTTATGAATGTTGATGATGGTCTGTGGGATGACCTCCACCATAGGTTGTCTTTCCTCCCCCCTTTGGAGTACATAGAGGACAACATTAACACCATTTTTTCACTGGCCATCTACCCGTTCCCTCATTCCCCAATTCTTACATGTCTGTTGGACACTAAGGGCAACTTGGCCAACATTGGGCCTACCACCTCGGTAGACATCTTGGTAAAACCTAGTGTAGTGGAACACATTCATATAGGCCAGAAGTGTTCCCCTGAAGAAATAGCTATTGGTACAGCCTTATTTAAGCGATTTCGAGACGTATTTGCTTGGTCCTATGAGGATATGCCTAGGATAGACCCTGCCATTGTTTCTCATGAAATAAAAACCTATCCCGACATCAAACTTGTACGTCAAAAGTTGTGACCAGTACACCCCCGGAAGACTGCAGCGATCAAGGCAGATATTGAAAAGCTCTTAAAGGCTGTCTTCATCTATCCTGTCCCGTTGATGGATTAGGTCTCAAACGTCGTCCTTGTGAACAAAAAGAAGGGTACCATTCGTATATGTGTCAATTATTGGGACCTTAACAAGGCTTGTCCAAAGGACAACTACTCGACCTTGTTCATTGACCAGATTATCGATAATTGTGCCGGAAGCGTCATCTTTTCATTCATGGATGGATTTTTCGGTTACAACCAGATTGAGATCAACCCAGCCGACCAACATAAGACGACTTTCATCTTTCCTTGGGGGACGTTTGCATACCACAAACTCCCGTTTGGCCTTAAAAATGCTGGCCCCACGTTCCAGCGGGCCATGTCGTATGCCTTCCATGACATTAAGGACTTTATGGAACCTTACTTGGATGATCTCCCTACTCATTCAAAGTAGCGTGAGTTCCACATGGATAATCTGACGGCCATCTTCCTCAGATGCAGATGGTACAATATCCGTCTGAATCCTCATAAGTGTATCTTTTGTGTTGATTCTAGACGCCTCTTAGGATTTATTGTCTCGAAGGATGGGATACGCATTGATCCCTTAAAGGTGGATGCCATTGTCAACCTACCACCTCCGACCGATGTGACAGAACTTCAAAGTCTCCAAGGGAAGGCGACTTATTTAAGGTGTTTTGTTTGCAACTTCGCGGAGAAGACAAAGGGGTATATGAAACTGCTTAAGAAGGATGTCCCGTTCATTTGGGACGATCAAGCTCATAAATCCTTTGACAACATCAAACATGCTATCACGCATGCCCCCGTAATCCAACCGCCAAACTATTTTCGAGATTACATCTTATATCTTGTTGCTTCTGCTACCACTATCGCCATGGTTTTGGTATAGGAGGATCAAAATGCCCAGGAACATGTAATATACTATGCGAGTAAGGGTCTCATTGACACTGAAACTAGATATTCACATGTCAAGAAGCTTTCTCTCACGGAAATCATCACCGTCCAGAAGTTTCGGCACTACATCCTGCTTCACACCACCACCATCATCGCAGACTCGAACCCCATGTACCACGTACTGACACGTCAGGTACTTGGGGGAAAGTATTCACACTGGATTCTGATACTGTAAGAATTCGACCCTCTTTTCGAGAAAGCCAAATCTAAAAATTCTTTTGTGTTTGTTGAGCTTATTTGTGACCTTCACCATCTTGATGTAGAAGGTGAACACAATGATTCTTTTTCGGACGAATCATTGTTTCTCATCAGTATGACTAATATGTGGTATGGAGATATTTCATTGTATCTTCAAACCCAATGCTTCAATCCTCAACTGTCTCACGACGACTATCGTAGAATATGTCACCATGCAAAGTATTATCTAATCATCAGTGATACTTTGTACCCCCGTGGTGTCGATTCAATTCTTCGACGTTGTCTAACGCACGATGAGGATGAATGTATTCTGAACGACTGTCACGCTGGGGCATGTGGTGGTCACCTCTCTGGGATGGCTACAGCCCATAAGATCTTGCATGCAATATATTATTGTTCTACTGTCTTCAAATATTGTATTGAGGACGTGAAAAGATGTCCTCCATGTCAACACTTCCATACGAAGAAGGGCACCCATCTTGCCCCGTTACACCCAGTTATTACCGTGGACCCCTTCACAAAATGGGGCATCGATTTTATGCATTCTAAGCCTACCTCGGCCGGGGGGCATAGTTACATCATAGTAGCTTTGGATTACTTCACAAAGTGGGCCGAGGCAATGCCTACATACCAAGACGATGGCAAAACCGCCGCACTCTTCATGTTCAATCATGTAATAGCACGGTTTGGAGTTCCGCAGGTGATAGTGACTGACCATGGTTCTCATTTTCAGAACCATATGGTTGATGAGCTGAGAAATAGATTGGGTTTTCGACATGAAAACTCAACACCCTACTACCCACAGTCCAACGGACAGGTCGAGGCCATTAACAAAGTATTGAAAACTATGGTCCAAAGGATGGTAGGTACGCATAAGTCCAACTGGCATAATATGCTCTTTTCAACATTATGGGTCTATAGAACTTCTGTTAAAATCACCATAGGATTCACTCCTTGTCAATTGCTGTATGGATTAGAGCCTGTCCTTCCCATAGAGTGCGAAATTCCGTCTCTACAACTCGCTGTCGAACTTCTTCCTAACACTACTACTGAGAAAGAACGTTTCCTGTACTTAGCAAAACTTGATGAGTCCCACCGAGATGCCGTTATTTCTAACGAAGCACACAAGAAACGCATCAAAGCTCAGTACGACAAGTTAGTTGAACCTCATATTTTTAACAAGGGTGACTTGGTCCTTACATACGACCGAAGACATGACAAACTAGAAGCAGGAAAGTTCGAGTCCATGTGGCACGTACCTTACATTGTCAAACGTGTCTTGGAAAAAGGACCTTACAAGCTTGAAGATTATGACGGAATTTCTTTGGGTGAACCCCGTAATGGGATTTACCTGAATAGGTACTATGCTTGATCCTGTCATGCATAGAATTTCTTGTATATACTTGACATGGCGTATTTGTGTGTTTTTTATGTGCTGTGACACACTTGTTTTTTAGTGTCTCTAGATCTTGTTTCCGCTTCTTATAGCATGTTCTATATGCATGTGTAGATGGCAACGTGCTATGGATTCATGGATGGCGCCAGCCAACATACCCGTAACCTTGCTTCGGCAGCTTGGGTACTTTATTCCCCAATAGGAGAGCTCATCAGCTTAGGAGGAAGTTGCCTTGGATTTGCAACCAACAATGCCGTAGAGTATCAGGCAGTAGTTGGAACCTTAATCGATGTTATTTCCTTGGGTATGAACCACATTGTCATCCACATGGATTCTCAACTAGTGGTTTCCCATCTTAACCGAGTCTACACCATCCGTGATCCTACCCTACTCCGTCTCTTTAGATGAGTTCGTCTCCTGGAAAGTTCATTTGAATCCGTTCAATACCTGCACATTCCACCAGAGTTAAATGCAGTTGCTAACTCGATGGCCAACTTCATTCTAGATTGGTACATCGCACACACATAACACTCATAATATGTAAAAGAATTCACAACATGTAAATAATACACTTTATAAAAGAAAAACATATAAACAAGATCACATCATTTTTTCTGGAACACATAATGTATAAATTATCGGACTGTCTGTATATATATATAATCTCAAAAAGGTAGTGCTGATACAAAAATCTGAAGCACGACGACTTTCAGTAAGTCTCTACAAAATCTGAAGCTTCGCAGCTTTCAGTAGTACAAAATCTGAGGCTTCTAAGCTCTCAGTACACACACAATAACAACATGTGGCCTATCGTCTAGCCAGTAAAACCCTAGGAGGTCTAGCATCCCTAGCCTGCTGAGTTTGGAAATAGCTGACTGCTCTCGCAACCCTATGAAGAAGCACATTGAAGCGCACAATATATCCAACCTTGTGTACCTGCATGGGCTGCGACACCTCATCCACCGAGGGCTCAGGGATGTCTAATGTCAACCCACTCAGGTTGGCATAGACTCTATCCATATCCGCGATGGAAGCATGCACAACCGGATCGACAACTGCCACATCCCCTCTCTCTCTCCTGGCTAGAAGAGAGGTACCCACAGGTCGTACAGTTCCCAAATCTGCACACACATGTTATTCATCTATCAACACTATATCAAAAAAATTATATAAATGCACAAAAATTTTAAAAGTACAAGGGTCATTTGTTCTTACCGAGGTCTCCCCATGTTGCTCCCTCTGGTAGCAGTGAGTCTATGTCATCTCTAAAGTCTGTACCACTATATGGGAAATCCTCCACCGTCAGTAACTGGCCCTCTAGCCAAGTGAAAAAATCAGGAGGGTATCCAATAATAGGGCCCCCACCATGTCGGGCCATCACATCAGTCCACCTGGCCATGTGAGGATCTCTAGGATCCCTATCCTCCAGTGGTACCTGAGGACGTAAAAGGGGGACCCGTTTCAGTAAGAACGAGATGACTATGGATCCATAACCAAATTGCTTGAGATCTCCCCGCCGACACTTTGTTAGTTGAGCTCTCTTGTTTACGAGGAGACCCTCGCACCAGTTGAAGATCCTGGGGGACATATAGTCTTCCGCATAAAGCATCTGAGCTCGAGTGGCCATGTGTGGGGATTGGCTCCCCGCCACTCTAGTAATAGTAAACAATATGGTATGCAGTGGGTAGTTCATGACATCCCTAATGGGAATATTCCCACTAGAAGATCGAGCAAGAGAAGTACAATGTTGTGACACCATGTCATCGACAGTGCGGTCACTAGCTCGTGATCCGGTGAGAGCTACGGGGTCATCTTTCTGGGACAAACCAGTAAGAAAATAGATGTCCTCAACATCTATAGTGAGGATATGCTCACCGATCACGAATTGTTGTTGGGCCGCATCCCAACACCGGAGCATATGTGACAATAACGGGATTTGGGATCTCATCCCCTAAACCTCAAAGATCTTGAGCAAACCGTAGTTTCTCAAAGCATTCACACATTCTGTATCATTGGTAGCTTGTACGTCTTCCACATCGTGTTCTCTTTCCCGCCACTCTAAAACCATGTTTGCTTGCTAGAAACCTGTCAAAATGGGCATTTAAGCAATGCTAGAACTTGCTTCAACCACTAACGGTCTTTCTTTTGAGCTTGGCTTGAATTTGGGGATGGACGTCGCTGTTGTCGCACCCCATTTTTGCAAACAGAGCAACATCGTTGCAGTCCACTCGTGAAACCATTGCGACGACTCGATCTTGTCACAGTTCCCGAAAAGGCCAACTACAACGAGATGAGGGCATAATGGCCCTTCCCAAATCAAGCCAAAACCCAAAAAAATGACTGAAATTCAAAATTATAAACCACTATGATTTTGCTGGATGAATTTTAGGCTTACCTTCTCCTAACAGCGAGTAAAATGGCTGATCGTAGCTCCCAGAATCAACGAGCGAAGATTTGGCTCTAATTGGCACTATTCCTCCCAAATTTGGAAAATAGAACAATGGTGAATACGTTTGGTTTTTATTTCTATTTATAAACAAATGGAATATTCCTTTTTCAAATATTTGATGCCATTATGCCATTTGCTATAGTTTGGACCGTTTTTATTGTATTTGAACATTCGGTTGACTATTTGACCTAGTTTCCGAGTGTGCAGGAGTCGTAAAGTGTATTTCCACGCCATTTTCATATTGGAACGGTCATATCAGGTATGAACACCCCTTGTGTGTTTTGTCGTTTATCTTTTCACTTCATTAGATTTTAATTATTTAATGATTATGAGCTCACTCTTTGTTCTTTCTCATGCTCTTGAAACCATGAGAATACGTTACTGAGTTACGATTTATCACTTTTCCAAGCTAGTTAAACTCCTACATAAAAGGAACCCCCTAGAGTCTACCTTTAAGCTCTTTTCAGGCTCTCGAAATACGAAAATATTTCCAAGCGAACTTGTCGCGTTCCCGCTTGTAAAAGAATTTGAACGGTCGTCTCCCTAGTGATAGTTTACCCCTTTTTCGGACCAGGGGGCACTAGTTATGAAAAAGGTATACTCCAGCCAATCATGACTGGAAGAGTCCCCTCTCACGTTGTTTTACCCTTTTTCGAGAAATGAGTCTAACTTTACGAAAAAGGACCATTTGAGTCTTCTTTAGTTCTTTTCAGACTCTCTAAACATGAAATGATGACCGAGTTTACCTTCTATGGACTCGTTAAACTCTTACATTGAAGGGCCCACCATGGGACGAACCCCTCCTATCCCAGGTTTGGAAAAAATTCGGCATTGGACTCATCTATGAGATGAGCTATACCGAGCATCTGGTTACCCTCATCAAGCTCATAAAAAACACATGAGGCACTCATCATTCATGATGGGGAAAAAGGAAAGCTTTTATGTTACACATTTTGTTAGTGGTAGTATGTAATCGTTCTTGAACATAGCACTCATCTGCATTTGCATACAGCACTTGGACCATCTGTTTGTCCTCGAGTTCGACTTACTTCCTGAGTCTTGTTAGTCCTTTGAGTCATTCAAAGAAAGCTTCCATCATTAGTCGCATTAGGAATTTTATGTCGTACTCATCATGCCAATATTGCCAAGTCATGCCATGCCCATGTTCAAGAACACGTCCGTCATTTGTCATCTACAGTCAGTACACTTGCCACCATGTCGGTCTACTCTGAGTCAGTCTTGCATGTTACTATACCATTCGACCTACTCTACACATATTTTGTCGCGTTTCATGTAGATTGATGGGGGAATCATCATGGCCCTCCTTCGACAGATTCATCCTTGTCGACATCAACTCACCATACGAGGACTGAATTTAGAAACCAACCAAGTACCTTGGCCCTGTATGCCTCAATGGCAGGTTACCTCGCTTTCAACATGAGTTCACATCATTGACTCTTGATTGAAAGATTTTGTCTTGCGTTAGAATTCAACTCACTTATTCACGCTTGATGATATGTACTGTGATACCTTGGGAATCATTGACATTAATGGTGATCTCCCTCACGCTTGTTAATGGTTTACATCAATGACTGGTAATCAAGTGGTTTCTACCATGTTCAACGTCAAGACATTTGTAATCACATGGATAGATTCGTATCATTGCGGGTTCAGCTTGAAGACCCTGGGGAGTCATGTTTTACCCAGGTTGTGATGGAGTTTGTATTGAGTTATATTGCACGGATCCACATTTGTATTGGTCGTGGTTGTGTTATCATCTCATCATGGATCTACGCTTGTGTCTAGTAGCCATGATTGTGTTCAGTCGGTCATTACTACCATGGATCTGCATTGTATTGGTCGGCAGCCATGTTGTGAGTCACTTGAGACTGTGTACTCAGAGTCAGTTTTACTGCAGCAGCATCCGCTTCGTCCGACAAGTCCATTGCCATTCCTTCTGTCAAAGCATTTCACCTGTCTATCTTTCAACAACTTCATGCTTTGGGGGGCATTCTGTTACACCTAAAATATTCCCATCATGAGATTCAGTGTATACACCCCTGGAGGTATCTTGATTGAGTGATTTACCTAGAAGGATTTGTACCCATTTGTACTGAGTTTTGAAAGGTCATCGCAGGCTACACTCATGCAATATGCGACGTCACACCTTGCTCTGTTATAGGATGTGATGAAGTCAGTTAGGTGCAAAAAATAGCTTCTTCGAGTTCCTTCTCGAAGCTTGCTAACTTGAGACCCTATCCCTGACCTCTTGGGAGAGTTGGCACTCGACTCCTAATACCTTGGAAAGATCCCTTAAGTATCTCCTATCATATCCCAAACTATCCTATCCATATCCTATCCACTTAGTCCTAGTTAAATGAAGCTCACTCCCATTCTAAGGGAGGAAGTCTATGGTACTCTTATGCTGGTGAAATCAAGCTCAATAGATCTTACACTCTAGCTTGGGGAACATCTACTTCTCTCTAGAAGCTTTGGCATGGCTTGTCGGAAGGAGCTTGCAACATTAAGGCGATGGTTGTAATCCTGTTTTCTATTGTACTTCTCCATTCTTAAATACAGTTAATATAATTGCTTTCCATAAGTGTTGTCTCTTGATAATGTTTAGAGATTTCTTCCTTAACTATTAGCTTGGATCTATCATATCAAATATATGCTTTCACTTCTCGTGGTCTGTCATATGTTCAACAGGGTTTAGCTACTCACAATCTAGTAGCGCTGGAGCATTGGATCAATGGAGGAGAAAGGGATCTACAAATCTAAGGTAAACGATCTATGCTTACATTTGTACATCTATATGATCTAGGAAAGTATTTTATATTATGTCCTATTTGTTCTAGACTTACGTTAAGCTAGGGAGATCATGCCTTGAGTCCGCTCTCAGTAGATTGTCCGTGAAACACAGAGAACCCCGTGTTCCATGATAAGTCGAAGCACATAGAAATACAGTATTTCTACATGTGTGATATGGTGCAAAAGAGATCTATAAAGCTCCAATATGTGAGCATTGATGAGCAGGTTGCATATGTGTTGACTAGGCCTCTGTCTCGTGCAAAGTTTGAGCACTTCCATGACAAGCTTGGTGTAGTCCATAATGACTTTCCTCGAAAGCGGGAGTAGTGCTGATGATATGGTGGTGTAGATGGGATTGATAATCCCTAGCCAATGATCTTGTAATTCTAAAAGGAAGGATAGTCTTAAATGTTGATCCTTAGACTAGAATCTTGTAGTTCCTAAAGGAAGGATTGTCTAAGATGTTAGTAGTGGACAATGATCCCGTAATTCTGAAAAGAAGGATCGTCCAAGTATGGTAGCTCTGTAAAGACTGGGACCCGTAATTATGAAAGGAAGGATAGTCTTCCATGTTGATCCTTATACTAGAATCATGTAGTTCATAAACGAAGGATTGTCTAAGGTGTTAGTAGTGGACAATGATCCCGTAATTCTAAAAAGAAGGATTGTCCAAGTATGGTAGCTCTGTAAAGACTGGGTCCCGTAATTACGAAAGGAAGGATTGTTTGAGCATTACCAGTGTTGATGGACTAGAGTCCCATAATTACGAAAGGAATGACTGTCCATGGTCCCTAGTTCTGAAAGGAAGGATAACCAGTATTGTTGGACTGAATCCCTTGTTCTGAAAGGAAGGATTGTCCATGATCCCTATTTATGAAAGGAAGGATTGTCCATGATCCCTAGTTTCGAAAGGAAGGATCACTAGTGTTGTTGGACTAAATCCCTAGTTACAAAAGGAAGGATCACTAGTGTTGATGGAATAAATCCCTAGTTCCGAAAAAAAGGATCACTAGTGTTGATGGAATAAATCCCTAGTTCCGAAAGGAAGGATCACTAGTGTTATTGGAATGAATCCCTAGTTCCGAAAGGAAGGATTTTCCATGATCCCTAGTTCCAAAAGAAAGGATCACCAATGTTGATGGAATGAATACCTAGTTCTGAAAGGAAGGATTGTCCATGATCCCTAGTTTCGAAAGGAAGGATCACTAGAGTTGATGGACTGGGTCCCGTAATTATGAAAGGAAGGATTGTCCATGATCTTGTAATTATGAAAGGAAGGATCACCTGTGTTGAACCTGATCCCAAAATTACGAAAGGAAGAATCATATTGGTTGTTGATGCACCTGTTACTAGAGATTATGTTTCTCTAGCCTTGAGCTATTGACGATGATGATGTTATTTCATCTTTATGTTGATGAGCCAACATCTTGCTATCATTGTTGTTGTTTCAGTATTTACTTATTGATGATTGATGTTGTTGTTCTAGTATTTACTTACTGATGATTGATGTTTTTGTTTCAGTATTTACTTATTGATGATTGATGTTGTTGTTTCAGTATTTACTTACTAATGATTGATGTTGTTCTAGTATTCATATACTGATGATGATGTTGTTCCAACAAATTCTTGCTGACAATGATGTTGATGTTGATGGTGATATTCCAACAGATTATGTTGATTTTATAGAAAATTCTTGTTGAAGATGATGAGACTTCAACGTTGTACTGAAGATGATGATGTTAGAGTAATGCATATGATGATGTTCCAAGTACTGCAAATGTTGATGTTCTAGTGCTGCAGATGATGATGTTCCAAGTTTGTGCTGTAGATGATGATGTTCCATCTTCGTGTTGCAGATGATGATGTTCCAACTTCATGCTGCAGATGATGATGGTACAACTTCGTGCTACAGATGATGATGTTACAACAAGTTGTTCCAGTTGTTGATATTGTTGTTGTTGAATAACTTCAAATGATTTATAGATGTACCAACCAATTTTCCAGATGATGTTTTTGATGATGCCTCCTTCTCCCTCCTTCCGATGATGTTGTGTAGAGACACACTTGTTGTTTTTGTTGTCAGTAGAATACCCTTCTTGTTAAGGGGGAGTGTTGAATTAATGTAACTTCAAAGAATATTCTACTTGTACTTTATTAGTGTAAATCCATCGAAGATGTCTTACCTCCATTCGACGATGTCATTATTATATTTGGTCATGTAAAAATCATGAGGTAAAACCTCCATTGTAATCCAGGTCATTAGTACCCAAAATAATGTAATATAAATATTATTTGAGTCTTTCTAGAGAGGTCGCCCCAGTTAAGTTAATTAGGCCGACCTAGTTAGGTTAATTATCAAGTGAAAAGTAAAGTATAAATAGAGGTATTATTTCCCTCATTCGTACCATTCACTCACTCATGCATGGCGCATTAGAGGAGAGAGATAGTTTGTGAAGGAGGAGGAGGATTGGATTGGCTCTAGAGTTTGTATTTTTGTCTCTTTTATTTGTGAGACTTATTTTTGGGCATTGTACTTTGGTAATATATATTGAGGAAGTTCTTGTTGGGTTTTCTTGCCCTTGATGGTTAACCAGGATATATTGTTGTGTACCTTGTGATTGTGTATCTTTCAGAGATCCTTGTTATGATGCTATTGTGAAAATGTATTAAATGCTCATGAAGTTAGAATTTAGTATTTAGTAGCATATAATCTTAACACTCCAAGTAGGAGATTGTTGGTTGTGGATGCCGATCTTCCTAATTCATAGATGTTGTTGTTCAATTGTGTTTTTATCCTAGTTTTTTTATATGTTATGCAGGTGGAATGTTTACTCATCCCAATGGGGGATGTGTGGGGTCTTTTCCCCCCCACAAGGGTCCAAGGTCCAGCGGGCCCCCAGCGTGGGTTCGGGGGAAGCTCCTTTGAGAGAGGGGGTTTGAGGGTGAATCCCCTGAAAGAAATTTTTGGGTTTTATGTTGGCCAATAGTTTATGGTACCATGATATTTGGTAGGTATTTTACCATAACAATTCCCCTTTAAATGGAAGACAATGTAATGCGGCTATGTATTGTAGTATTGTAAATATCTTTGTGATTGTGTAAGAGAGAATGTGAGAGAAAGAAGAGGAAGTAGAAGTGGATGTGATGCAGGTTGTATCAATTCATTTGTTGGATGGTATAATAATAAAAGTACTAGCAATTTCTCCGTGGAAATAGCCCAGATTGGGTGAACCACATATATTGGTGTCTCTCTTGTAATGTGTTTATGTGATTTATATTTGCATCTTGTTTATTGTTATTTCTATGGATCATGTTTTTCTAACATGTTGATTGTTGGATTAGTGACTGGCCTCTATTGAAACATTTTTTCCATACTTTGTTTGGTTGTATTCAATTATGGTAGATAACGATGTTTATTTAATTGTTTACTTGAATATGCATTGTAATAGTCGTGCCATGTCATGTAGTTTGTACTGTGTTAGTTTATTGGAAAAACCTATTGATTTGGATCCCCATATGTATGAAAGGACCTTTAAGGGATGCTATAAAGATAGTGAATCCTCCACTACCATCTTGAATATGATTTTGACCTTTAGTTTTCAATAGTCTTATCTTGAATTTTTTTTGTAAAATAAAATAGTTTGATTTAAAGTATTTGTAAGTTGAATTTTGTCTTGCCACATCACGCTGCAACTATTACTTCATCCTACAACTATTTAGATACCTTGCCACAATGATATTTGAATTATGATGTACAAGTCATATGCATATCTACTATGTTGTGATTTGGCCTATCTTAGTCATGGAATAGTACAATGCCTTCAATAATGTGGAATGTAAAAACAAATTTCAAGTTTGGATTGAAATATTGAGGATAACTCATGAAATGAAACATTTTGATTTTGTAATACACCATGTGTTAAGCCCCTGGACATATGTTGTGATTATTATTTGCGTTTTAATGTGGCACTAGGTGCTTAGACTATGGACTATGGACATTATTATTATTATTATTTTAATTAAATAACTAGATCAACCTAGACAACTAATGTGGCTAGGGGGCCATGGATTCCACATGTTAGGGGGTTGGGGACTAGGATTTGTGTCTCTCCCCAACAACACTATTTGTTTCCTATTTTTGGTTATTTTAGCCCATGTTGGTATTATTGAGCCTAATTAATGATTTAGTGGGCCTTCTTTAGTACTTGGATGGATTCCACTTATTAAATGTGCCCATTTGGTGGTTTTGTAACTCCTTTTTGGAGGTTACACTTGGTATTGTAACCCCCACTTGCACAAGTGCACCCTCACTAGCTATTTTATCCTTGACACCTCAAAATTTGTGTAACTCCCCTCATGTTTTGTAACCTCCTCTCACTAATTCTAGTTGGCCTCTTTGGGTTGGATTTAATCTCTAGTGGTTTGGGTAACCTCCATAGTGAGTTGGAGTTAGACTCTTGGAGTGGATTCAAATTTCTCTAGATGAATTCGAATGGGCTCTCTCTTGGCTACTGGAATGAAGATCCATGATCTTGTGGAGGAGAAGCATTGTATGGTTGAATATTAAAGTCCTCAGTGAGGGTTGTTATATCCGAAGGGTCGTGGTGAGCATAGATAGTCACAACCCACCAGTTAATGAATATTGAATCCCTTGTAATGAGGTATGAAGACTACTCTATGCCAGAGTGTTTATTGGATGGATTTTTATGTGATTTATCAGGATGTATGTCTTGAGTTTCCTATGATGGAAATCTATTGTGCTTTCTCAGGTTGTATGGCATGAGTTTCTTGTGATGGAAATATGTTGTGCTTTCTCAAGATGTATGTCTTGAGTTTCCTGTGATGGAAATCGATTGTGATTTCTTAGGATGTATGGCCTAAGTTTCCTCTAATGGAAATGTATTGTGCTTTCTCAATTTGTATGGCCCAAGTTTCTTGTGATGGAAATATATTTTATTTTCTTCTGTTGAGCAATATGTTATGGTTAGACCACTTATGAGAATTTATGGATTCTGATACATGTGCCATTACATCTGGAGCAATGTTTCCAGTAAGTATCACCTTTTATTTCACTAAAAATGGTTTCAGTATAACTAAGATCTGGTCATTTTTGTGTGGTAGGGTTCTTGAGAAGGGCACAGCCACATCTTCTAGTTAGATGTTTCTCAGCATTTTAGGGTTGTAATACCTATTCCATTGCATCTAGAGTGATGTTTCTAGTAAGTAATACATTTTATTTCATTGAAAAATCTTTATGTATGGCTGAGAGATAGTCATTTATGTGTGGTAGTTTTGAGAAAGAACACACCGTGTTCATTGATTGCAAGTCCCTCTGCTTATCGATTCATGGCCTCAGCTCGGGGGTGACCTGTTCAAGTATGAATTGACTTTAGTGTGTCTATGGCTAGGTAGAAAATTGTCATTTTGAAGCTTCGTTCCCCTTAATCATATGAGTATTTTATTATATATTGATTTGCTGCACTTCTGAATGAATACATGCTCATGGATATGATTTGCTTATGATTTGCATGGTTGTAGGTGACGGCTATGAGATTTGATGTTTATGGATGTAGATTATATCATTGATATATGAATGTTGTTATATTTATATGGTTTGATATGATAGCCAGTAGATATGATTCATTTGTTGTAGATCTATTATTCATTTGGTAGCCAGTAGATCTAAATTTTACTGGGGATTTTTGATAGCCATTAGGTCTGATTCATTTGTTGTAGATCTGTTATTCATTTGGTATCCAATAGATCTAAATTTTAGTAGGTATTTTTTATAGCTGGTAGATCTGATTTTTATATATGTCGAGATATGATTTTTATTATGCTTATATGGTTGTAGGTGGTAGCCATGAGCTTTGATATGTGTTGTCATTTCTATGGCTATAGATGGAATCCTTTTATGTAATATTATTAGTGTTGTAAATCTAGTTTTACTAATAACTTAATTCCAAATTTGATGTTGGTCATAGATATGATATTTATGTGGTTACATGGTGGGTGGTAGCTTGTAGATGTTGCATTCAATGTTCAAATTCATGTTCAAATTATATACTTAGATCTTGATTCACTCATGATTGCTTTCCTTGCATCGCATGTGCACTGGGGAAATTGATTTGCATTAGAAGTATCCATTTCATTTTTTTTAAAAGGTTGAAGGTTTTAAAATTGTTGGCTTGTTGGCATGTTGGCCTAGCCTTAGAAAACTTATTCCATTGTGCATTGACCCATTTCACTAATTACTAATTTATTTATTGACTGGAGGGATATGCCACTTGTGCTCCCTATATATTTATTATGCCACTTGGATGACAGGTTACATGGAGATGTAACTCCTTGTCTATTTTTGGAGGAACTGATCCACTTGTTTTTAATGGTTCAAATTCTCTTGTGTTCTTATTTATTTTATTTTAGGCGTGTAGTATATATGATGTATAATATGTAGTATGTATGTGATGTATATTATAGATTTTGTTTGTATATGTGCTATATGATGAGATTGATATAATGTATATATGATATGGTGAATATAAATGATAATATAAGTATATTAATATATATAGTATTATAGTTGTATGATGATTAGTATTTATATCATATATGAGTATATATGTAATGAGAGTAGAGATAATATAATCATTATAATTATGCTATGATAAGAGAATATATGTGAGATGTAATAATATGATATATATTATGTAATAAATTGATATATGCATACTAGATATGAGTTAGGAAATGAAGGGCACAACCCTAATTCCTCTACAATAATTGATTTTCTTGAAGTGAATGCACTATATATGCATTGGTATGCATGAGACACACAATGAGATTGGATAATGCTTTTGTATTGTATGTATTAGAAGTGGAATGGGATTGCATGAGCAATTGCATATCGTATGCAAGAGAATTGGATAGTAGGTGCACATTATTTCAAGATCATGTTTAACTGCTAGATGATATGTCTCTTTTTAGATTCTATTTATGATAGGACCCTTGAATATATAATGATTCAATAGATTAATTGGTCGATGCATGTTCACCTTGCATTGCCTCTTTTATTGTTCAGTGATTTGATTAACTGATGCTTGTGCATTGCCTCTTTTATTGTTTAGTGATTTGATTGGTTGATGCTTGTTACTATGCATTGCCTCTTTTATTGTTCGGTGACTTGATTCTTCAATGCTTGTTCGTTGTGCATTTCCTCTTTTATTGTTCATTGAATTAATTGGTGAATGATTAAGTATTGTGCATGGCATAATTATTGATTGGTAATTTCATATTTGATTTGATATTTCATTTTCTAATTTTGGACGGTTGCATATAAGCTTGATTTCCTGTTGCTTTAAGTGCATGAAGTTTTTATTGTGATCTTTATGCTCTTTGTTGGAAAACATTCTTTGTGATATTTGTTACCATTGTTAGAAAAGTAACTTTGTGATCCTTGTTAGAAAAGTGTCTTAATAGTATTCCATGTATTTATTGGTACAGTATAGGCATGGGATTGATTGACTAAAATGCATTTCATGAAGAAAAGATACTTGATGCACTGCACGATATTGGCTGAGAGACTTGATGCACTTCATGACATTGGCAGTATACTTGATGCACTTCATGACCTTGGTGGTATGATTGATGCACTTCATGACCTTGGTTGGTGTAATTGATGCAATTCATGAAATTGGTTGGTATACTTGATTCTCTTCATGAAATTGGTTGATGTACATGATGCACTTCATGAGATTGGTTAATTTACTTGGTGCATGACTCATTGGAAGGCATGTCTAATGCATTTCATAGAGTATACACCTGATGCATTTCATGTGGTTGAATTACTGGAAAATATATTTATGCATCTCATGTATCTTGATAGAGTATGTACATAATGCAACTCGTAAATCTTTCATGCATTTCAAGTAACTTAGAGTATGTACATGATGCATGTTTGAATTTGAATTTGAATGGATTAGAATGGATTTCGGGTAGATGCATTTAAAGTGTTTGTTTTCATGCACCTTTGATGTACTTCATGTACCATAGGTGAAGTAGAATGAAATGGAATAAAAAAAGGAATTTATTTCATGTTGTGATTTCATGGAATTCATTTCATGTACCTTTGAAGTATTTCATGTGATTAATTTATTTGCAGATGTATTTTTATGTATCTTGTTGAAACAATATATATATATATATATGTTTGTTGCTAACCATGTGTTTTTTGGAACGTGAAAAGTATCTTTGTTGAAGAATGTATTTATATCATGTATCATTTATTTTTATACCTGATGTTAATCATATGAGTGATTGAAATATGATTTTCAGGTGGATGTATCTTTGTTGAAGGTTTGAGGGCCTTGTAAAGAGGATTGAAGACCATGTGATGGGAGTTGAAGACCGACCCTTGCTTCCTTGGGTCCACTCTACTAGTACCGGTTCTTACACAAGAATCCAAGAAATGGGATGGTGATAGGAGTCACATTCCATGGGAAGTGGGGATAGACAGGAAAGTAGATGGTAGTGGGAATTATTCTGGTTAGAAAGATGTTATCTTTCTTAGGCATGTATGGGCATGTCTGTGAGAGTTTCAAAGATTTTATATTTATTGTTATCTTTCTGATGCATGTATGGGCATGTCTATTATCATTTTTTAAAGGCATGTATGTAATATGCATCGAGGAATATGCATTGTTTAAGGGGAGGGATATGTAATACCCCGTCTATTAAGCCCATAGACATATGTTAAGATTATTATTTGTGTTGTAATGTGGCACTAGGTTCCTGTACTATGGACTATGGACATTATTACTATTATTTTATTTTATTTTTTAATTAAATGAATAGATCAACCTGGACAACTAATGTGGCTGGGGGGCCATGGATTCCACATGTGAGGGGGTTAGGGACTATCTGTTATGGATCTCCCTAAAAACACACTTTGTTTCCTATTTTTGGTTATTTTATCCTATGTTGGTATTATTGAGGCTAATTAATGATTTAGTGGGCCTTCCTTAGTGATTGGATGGATTATTTTTTGGAGCTTACACTTGGTTTTGTAACCCCCACTTGCACAAGTGCACCCTCACTAGATATTTTTAGCCTTGACACCTCAAAAGTTGTGTAACTCCCTCAAGTTTTGTAACATCCTCTCACTAATTATAGTTGGCCTCTTTGGTTAGAGTTAACCTTTGGTGGTTTGGGTAACCTCCATAGTAAGTTGGAGTTATATTCTTGGAGTGGATTCAAATTTCTCTATATTAATTCGAGCGGGCTCTCTCTTGGCTACTGGAATGAATTTGCATGCTCTTATGGAGGAGAAGCATTGTATGGATAAATATTGAAGTCCTAGATGAGGGTGGTGATATCTGAAGGGCCATGGTGAGCACGGATAGTCACAACATACCAGGTAATAAAGATTGAAGGCCTTCTAATGAGGTATGAATACTACTCTATGCTAGAGTGTTCCTTGGATAAATTTTGATGTGATTTCTTAGGATGTATGTATTGATTTTATTATGATGGAAATCTATTGTGCTTTCTCAGGTTGTATGGCTTGAGTTTCCCGTTATGGAAATATGTTGTTCTTTCTGAGGATGTATCTCTTGAGTTTCCTGTGATGGAAATCTATTGTGCTTTCTCAGGATGTATGGCCTAAGTATCCTATGAAGAAAATGTATTTTTATTTCTTATGTTGTATGGCCTGAGTTTCCTATGATGGAAATATATTGTATTTTCTCCAATTGAGTAGAGGAGGGTGAAACTATATGCTCTGGTTCGATAAATTTTGAGAATTTATGGGTTATGATACCTATACCATTGTGTCTGGAGAAACATTTCTAGTAAGGAACACCTTTTATTTCAATAAAAATGGTTTCAGTATGATTAAGATCTCGTAATTTTTGTGTGGTAGGGTTCTTCAGAAGAGTGCATCCACATATTCTGGTTTAGATGTTTCTAAGAATTTATGGGTTTTGAGACCTATTCCATTGTTTCTAGAGCGACGTTTCCAGTAAGGAATACCTATTATTTCATTGAAAACGCTTTCTGTATGACTGAGATATAGTCATTTCTGTGTGGCAATGTTGAGAAAGAACACAAACTATTCATTGATTGTGAATACCTCTACTTATGGATCCATGAACTCAGCTCAGGGGTGACCTGTTCAAGTATGAATGACATGACTTGGTTGTGACTATGGATGGTTGGAAATTTGTCATGTTGAATCTAGTTTCCCCTTAATCATATGAGTATTTTATTATATGTTTATTTACTACACTTCCGAATGAATATGTGCTCATGGATATGAATTACTTATGATTTGTATGGTTGTAGGTGACAACTATGAGATTTGATGTTTATGGTTGTAGATGATATCCTTGAGATTTGAATGTTGTGATGTTTATATGGCTATAGATGATAGCCAATAGATCTGATTCATCTATTGTAGATTTGTTATTCATTTGGTAGCCAATAGATCTAAATTTTACTGTGGGATTTTTGATAGCCAGTAGATCTAATTCATTTGTTGTAGATATGGTATTCAGTTGGTAGGCAATAGATCTAAATTTTACTAGGGATTTTTTTATAGCTGATAGATATGATTTTTATATATGTTGATATCTGATTTTTACTATGCTTATATGGTTGTAGGTGGAAGCCATGAGATCTTATATGTGCTATCATTTCTATGGATGTACATGGCAGATTTTTATGTGATTTTATTAAGTGTTGTAAATCTAGTTTTACTAGTGCCATAGTTCTGAATTTGATATTGGTCATAGATATGATATTTATGTGGTCACATGGATCTAGGTGGTATCTTGTATATGTTGCATGCGATGTCCAAATTCATTTTTAAATTATATACTTAGATCTTGATACACTCATGCTTGCTTTCCTTGAATCTCATGTGCATTGGGGAAATTGATTTGCATTGTAAGTATCCATTTCATTTTTTTGAGGTTGAAATTTTTAAATTGGTTGGCTTGTTGGCATAGCCTTAGAAACCTTATTCCATTGTGCATTGATTCTTTTTAGCCTTCCCCATGGTCATCTTAGTGTCCCTGGCCTTAGTTTCAAGTTTAGGTACACTACAAATTTAGATCAAAATTGTCGTGCATATTTCAATAATTTACTAGATAATGTATTGTGTTATGATTTGACATATCTTAATCATGAAATAAGCATAGCATTGAAATAAACATCATAACATGCATTCTCATCAATAGATACCAATTACACATAGCATGCATATATGAATTCATACACTTCTCAATAGATAATCATTTCATAACATCTTCACATGCATTGTACTATAAACATAGAAATCAGATAAAACATCATAATACTATTTCTTATCATTGCACTCCAATTAAACATAACATACATGTATGCATTCGTCATCACATTTCTATATACACAATCTCTAGATAAAAGTCAATCATTTATAACATCGTAACATTATTTCTTATCATTGCATACCAATTACACATAGCATACATGTATGCATTCATCATCACATTTCTATATATACAATATCTACATAAAATCCATTAATTTTCGAACCATAAATAATACAATTCATCAAAATAAAACACTTAATAAATATTTTGGAACTTATAAAAGATACTAGATGTACCAATGTCACAAGACCGTGTGAACATTAAACATTTAACAAAAATATTAAGACATACTACAAGTTGTATCTCCTTTATGAGATTCATATTTTACGTAATAGAGGACCAATTCTAGAAGGAGTTGTATCTATGACCATTAAACGTAGCATACATGTTTATATGCATTAATACACTTCTCTATAGATAACATCATTTCATAACATCTTCACATGCATTCTAGTATAAACATATAACAATAAAATAAAACATCATTACATTATTTATTATCATTGCATACCAATTATTAATAACATACATTATAGCATTCATCATCACATTTATATATTATACACAATATCTACATAACAACCATTAATTTTCAAACCATAAATAATACAATCCATTGAAATAAACCACTTAATAAATCATTTGGAACTTATTAGAGATAATAGATGTACCAATATGTCACTACCAATTTCATAAGATCATTTGAACATTAAACATCAAGACATAATACAATATGTATATCCTTTATGGGATTCATCTTTTACATAATAGAGGACCAATGCTAGAAGGCATTGTATCTATTACTATTAAACGTATCATACATGTACATATGCATTCATAAACTTCTCTATAGATTAAAATCATTTCATAACATCTTCACATGCATTCTAGTATAAACATATAACAATCAAATAAAACATCATTACATTATTTCTTATCATTGCATACCAATTACACATAGCATATATGTATGCATTCATCATAACATTTGTATATTATACACAATCTCTACATACAAGTGATTAATTTTCAAACCATATATAATACAATTCATCAAAATAAACCACTTAATAAATACTTTGGAACTTATAGAAGATACTAGATGTACCAATTTGTCACTACCATTGTCATAAGCCCATTTGAACATTAAACATCGAGACATACTGCAAGTTGTTGATCACTTATGAGATTCATCATTTACATAACAATGGACCAACAAATGAGTATTAGGGAAATAGGAACTAGTCAAAAAATTATTATATTGGTAGGGTTGTATACAAAACGTCCAAACTACAAGCTTTAGATCATTGATGAGATTCAACTAGAAATCATTGTATCTAGGACCATTCGGAAAATAGGGACTTTTCAAGAAATGACTAGATTCGCATAATTGTCTACAACACTTCCAAACTATAAGATTTAGATGAGATTCATATTTTTAATAAATGACCAATTATAGAAAGCATTGTATCTAGGGAAATTAGGTAAATAGGGAGTTCTCAATAAATGACTAGATTGGTTGAATTGTCTACAACACTTTCAAAATAAAATCTTTAGATGAAATTCATATTTTTAAGAAAGGACCAATGCTAGAAAACATTGTATCTAGGACAATTAGGTAAATAGGGACTTCTCAAGAAATTAATAGAACGGTGGGATTGTCTACAACACTTCCAAACTACAAGCTTAAGATGCGATTCATATTTTTATTAAAGGACCAATTTTCTTTAAACCATGGTATCTAGGACAATTAGGGAAATAGGGATTTCTCAAGAAATGACTAGATTGGTGGGATTGTCTACAACACTTCCAAACTACAATATTGATCATTGATGAGATTCATCCTTTTAATAAAGGACCAATGTTAGAAATCATCGTATCCATGACAATCTATAAGTTCTTGGCATCACTACTAACAAAATTAAACTATATTTTTACTAGATAAGATTGACTAGCATCATAAAACATACATTGATAAACATCATGCAAAATTATGATAGGAAAATCATACAATTATATTTAATCCAAAAATAAAGTTATCATCCAAAAACAACCATAATATGTACTCAATACATGTAAATACACAAGTTCAAATCACAGATTTCAAATTCTAATCCAGACATAACCAAAGAGACGTAAAAAACTCTATGTGATAGGAGGAACTTTATGAATCTCTACTCTCCCCTCATCCCCTACATTAGCCTCTCTCTCCTCTCCCCGGTTGGCCTATAACACATGTCCATAGCATATGTAAATGCAAATATGAAATTAAAAATAGTTAGATTTTAAACTAAATTCAAATACTAAAATAAACTTACAAAAATAAAATTGAAAACAATAATTTGTAAATCATTACTGTTGATGTATATGTAACTTCGGAATGTATTTCACCCATTTATTTCATCTATGTATATTGTACTCCTATAGAGATGTTATTATTCCTCTATACGGAAGTGTTTGGATCCCTATAGAGATGTTAGTATTCCTCTATACGGAAGTGTCGTCATTTATAGTGTAAGTGTTGTAACTTATACTTGATGGGTTATTAGACCACCTTGTTGGGGTCGGCCCTGTATAAGTCATGTGGGTCAAAGGGTTATTAGAGCACCCTATTGGTGGTCGGCCATGTGGGTCAAAGGGTTATTAGACCACCCTATTGGGTGTCGGCCCAATCAGCATTATGTTATGTGGTTAAGTTAAGGCTAACCTAGTAAAGGTTATTAGGAAAGTCAAGTCATGTATAAATAGAGTGCGGGAGGCACTCTATTTCATCATTCTATTCTCTCACACACTCTTTGGAGAGTGGCGCACTTGTGGAGGAGGAGAATC
Organism: Larix kaempferi; assembly: GCA_027924585.1. NCBI lineage: Eukaryota > Viridiplantae > Streptophyta > Pinopsida > Pinales > Pinaceae > Larix > Larix kaempferi. Next base: position 9,475,085 of record BSBM01000557.1, on the reverse strand, counting down.
TGCTGCTAGGAGATGTCTATCTCTTATGCTTGGGTTGTATCATTGCTCTATCTATCTCTAAGGAATTTATTAGGGTTTTTCACCTTTGTGGTTTTCCCCAAGTAAACTCTGTGTCTCTTGTGTGCTTGCATTATTGTGTCCATGATTGATATGCTATAGATATGATGTACGTGTTGTTCTCTTAGTTAATATCCTAGATCAGATTGAAGTAAATTATGAAAAACTAACATGGTATCAGAGCTAGCCTGAAAGAAGGCATGGCATGGCATGCATGACACTTGTTGCACTTGCGATGCTAGGGCTTGATATAGCAAAAACCAGTCATCGTAGCACTTTCGATATAAATCCATTTTGGCAACATTTTCGGATCTAAAAATTTTACAAGTCGAATATCAGATCCCCATGTACCTTGTGTCCAAAGGACAACTTATAATTCATTGTACTTGGTGTTTTATGATCTGTACAATCTAGGGTTTCTGCCTCTTCCAGATCTGAGTCATAAACAGGTGACCTAGGAAAAAAGGTCATAACTTGGGCTAGGAATATCCAAATGAAATTTTGTAAAACGTGATAGGTAGTTCATGGAATTTAGTTTCCCAGGTAAATTTTTCAGAGGCCGAAACTGAATCAGGGACACGTGGCACGCCGTACAAGTTCGTTCTCCTATTTTATCCCATACATAGGTCACGTTGCGACACTTGGAATAAATATATCTCAGAGAATCCAATTGAGGCCAGACCTATGGGGTTGGAAAGATGACAGGTTGGGCTACCACAAGTATAATTTTCATACCCTGTAGATCAGAAAGTTTGGAGTTACACCAGAAACAATCAGGTGCATATTTCTGTCAAAACATAATTATTTTTTAGCACCTTCATTCATGGCTTCAGGAATTTAGGGCTTCGGATAAAGTTGAAATTTTTGTAATCAGAGACCACGGCTGGATGATACTCATCAAAATAGAAATTTAGAGACCAAAATCAGATTTTTTGGTTGGGAAGAAGGCCAGGCTTGATCAAACCCCAATTCAGGACTTTGATCGGAAAGATGGAAAATTAGGGCTTCTGCAAAAGTTGGAATTTTGGAAATCTATGACCACGTCTGGAAGCTCCTCAAAAAAATAGAAGCTTAGAGCTTTGAATCAAAATTTTTGGTTGGGTGAAGCTCCAGGAAACTCAAACCCTAATTCAGGGTCCTCCCTAGTGAATCCAGAAAACTAAAAGGAAATTTTGAGGGGTGAAACTTTGCAGTTTTCAAATTCTGAGTATACCAACTTGACCAGCTCAAAAAGGTGCATATTTCTATCCTTTTAGAAGTTTGAAATTCAAAGTTTGAATTTTAGGGTTTCTCTAACAAACCCTAATCGAACTCGAGATCCAATTTCTACAAATTAAGTGGATTGGGTTAATCCTAGAAGAGAATGGATTGGTCACCTGCATAAGTGAAGAAGTTCCTGTTTTAGAGGGAGATGAGGCTAAGGCCTTACATAAGAATATTACAAGCAAGCTCGACAGGTATGACTTACATGTATGTTTCGAATTCTGTTCATGGTTAAGTTTATGATATGTTTGTCTTCATATCATTACGGTTAGTACAATCTTGATTAATTACTAGACTTGTCGTATCACCTTAATAAAATTATGAATACATGATAGAATATATTCATTGATTAAGGTTTTGACACTTATGATTGTACTAATGCATTGTGATGTTGTATGAGGTTTATGTTGTTCGCTAACGTGAAAGGTACACCAAGAAAGACAAATCATGTTCTACTTCAAGAACATATAATCATGGTGACATGAAGACAAAGATTCATCCATTGTCATGGATCACATAGAAGATGTACTTACAAGGTATGTATAACTTGGTTCTACAATGGTTAACTTATGAGACATGCAAGTTACTAGCACAAGTCATTGAAGAGAACCAAAAGACATCATGCAGGTATGTTAGACATAACTAGCTAACATAGTAATTCAGGTATGTTTTTCCTATATCAAGTTAGAATATTACCTTGTGTTAGGATCCCTTACATAAGTATACTTGGTATGATTGGTTATTTTTATTCATAAAGTTAGAAATGTAAGAAATCAAGGGTTTATGCATATTATGTTATTGATGATATGACTAGCCAAAAGAGTCATGAAAGTATAGGTTTGAGTAATCACGGTTTTATGTAGATTATGTTTCTTACTTTAATTTATGAAATGACTAACCATAAGAGTACTTGAATACTAATGCTTATTATTTCTGTTTGAAATGATCATGACTATACATGCTTAAGATTATTGTGTTTTGATAGTATTGAGAATATACTAATAGATATATGATTATGTATGAGATCTCGAGGATATCACAATAATGATACTTGTAAGCATGCATAGTGATAGAGGATGAATATAAGTTCAAGGATAGGTAATCCAGGAAGCAAAGATCAAGAGGGAGCACACTCCAGTAGTTTCTGTGAAAATGCAAATATTCAGAGGGAGTCCACCCAACAACCAAACAAAGATAAGTATTTGAATTGTCATTTCTTACATATTTGTTTGTTTAAATAATGTTGTTCAATGTTGTATATGCTTATGTTCCTAGACTTAGGTTGTGTATTATGCATATTAGAATAATTGCATTAATGAACAAGTATACTACTAATATGCATGTGATGGGTAAGTGGCCTATGGAACTATACAACATTCCATTGCTACCTATCTAGAATGAAACCTCTTTGCTGACATGTTGGGAGTAGTGCAAACTCTTAACAATGTTCTGGTATATATTAGGGCATCTAGAAAGTTACAGGATATGGATAAATGTTGTATTGAAGCATTGGCTAAGATAATTGCATGACTGTATGACATATTTATTTATGTGTAAGAATTTATTCTGAAAACTATGAGATGTTTTCTAATCATGCAATTTAGCTTGTTTTGTAGGAAAGATCGTATACCATCACCTACAAAAGGACTACAACATTTGTTCAACAACAAAGTTATCTATTGAAGATATTAAAAATATTGAAGTTCCTAGGATTCGGGAAGAATGCCATGATCGAGGAGTACCAGTCGATCATGAAGAATGATGGTTGGGATGTAGTCCCAAGACCAGAAGGGAAGTCTATTGTGACTTCCAAGCAGATATAGAAGATCAAGCATGTTGCAGATGGCAGCATAGAGAAATACAAAGCGAGATTTGTAGCTCGTGGCTTCTCACAGAAAGAAGGAATTGACTATGAAGAAACTTTTGCTCATGTAGCCAGATACACTTCCATTAGATCAGTACTTTCTCTGGCTGCAGTGATGAAATGGAAGATACACCAGATGGATGTCAAGACAACTTTCTTGAATGGTGTAGTCGAAGAGGAAGTGTATGTGGAGCAACCACTCGGGTTTGAGACACATGACCGAGAGTCACATGTGTGCAAACTGAAGAAAGCCTTGTATGGTCTGAAATAGGAAACCAGGACTTGGTATGGTAGGATGGACAATTTCCTATCTAGTTTGGGCTTTACCAAGAGTAAAGCGGATTCCAACCTTTACTAAAAGGTTGAGGAAGGAAATCCAGTGATACTACTTTTGTATGCGGATAACCTATTTGCTACAGGTGAGGATAGATTGATTGCCGACACACAGTGAAAGCTTGTTGCTGAGTTCGAGATGAAGAACTTGGGGATGATGCACTATTTTCTAGGCATGGAGGTGTGGCAGAGTGTAGATGGAATCTTCCTTGGACATGGGAAGTATGTAGTAGAGATCTTGAAGAGGTTCAAGATTATGGACTGCAAGGCCATGGCCACACCTATGGCATTGAACCTAAATCTTTTGTGTGATGCTTCATCTAATCCAGTTGATGTCACTATGTATCGTCAGATGATTGGGTCCTTGATGTACCTGACGAACACTAGACCAGATATTTGCTTTGCGGTGAACACATTGATCCGGTTCCTGACGGATCCCAGAGGTGTTCACCTGGTTGCTGTAAAGCATATTCTAAGGTACCTGAAGGGTATGATTGATTATGGGCTCAAGTATGATGCGAATCAAAAGTTTAACCTGCAGGGTTATGTTGATTCAGATTGGGCAGTGCTGCAGATAGGAAGAGCACATATGGGTGCTACTTTAGTATGGGATCAGGTGTGATCTCTTCGTTTAGCAGGAAGCAATCCTGCATAGAACTGAGTATAGCCGAAGCAGAGTATGTTGCAGCTTGTTCGGCTAGCTGTGAAGCAGTATGGCTCCGGAAGCTGCTTTCTGAGTTATTTGATCTCCCGATGGAGGCTACAGGTATATTTTGTGACAACCAGAGTTGTGTGAAGCTGTCTAAGAACCCAGTGTTCCACGACAGGTCGAAACACATTGAGATAAAATATCACTATATCAGGGATATGGTGCAGAGAGGAGCAGTGAAGCTCGTGTATGTTGCGACGGATGAGCAAGTTGCAGATGTGCTGACGAAACCACTAGCCAGAGTGAAGTTCAAGTACTTCAGAGAGAAGCTTGGTGTTCTTCAGATTGACGACACTTCGAGGAAGAAGTGATGGACACATTTGTTGGAGCCATTCCAAGCATGATGAGAGGAGGATCCTTCCATGGCTGTGGATATAAGCACTGGATGATGAGCATCAGGACGATGCTCCAGTTACTGCTCTATATGTATGCATCATCTTGGATGCTGGATATGATCAGTTGGATCATTTATATGCATGTATGTATGCATCATGTTGGATGTTGGATATGATTAGTTGGATCATTTATATGTATGTACGCATCATGTTGGATGTTGGATATGATCAGTTGGATCATTTATATGTATATGTATATACGCATCATGTTGGATGCTGGATATGATCAGTTGGATCATGTGTATGTATCTGTAGATGTATCAGGTGGATACATTGTATGATCAGGTAGATCATGTATGATGATATGTATCATGAAGATACTTTGTATGCATCAGGTGGATGCATTGTATGATAAGGATGATCATGGATGACGAGCTTCAGGATGTTTCTCCAGATGACATGCAGCAGGATGATGCAGTGTTGATGATCAGGATGATCATGTGTACATCAGGATGATGTATGGTGAGTATCAGGATGATACTCTGTGGCCATGGACAAGTTGTGCAGATGAGCATGTAAGTAGACCTGGGAGATCGGGACAGGCTGAAAAAGGCCTCAGATGCTCTTTCGAGGCATTGTTCTAGGAGGACATATAATAGCACCCTGGGATATTTGTAGATGCTCTTGCTAGGTTTTTTCGTTGGCATATAATAGCTCCCTGGGAGATCTAGCAAATGCTCTTGCGAGGTTTTGTCCTATGGCATGTAATGTGTCCTTGAGAGATCTGACATGTAGAGTTGTGTGCTCGTAACAGCCTGGGATGATCTTGCAAGGTTTTTCCATGAACACATGTAATATGCTCCTGGGAGATTTGACAGGTAGAGCTGTGTGCTCATAACATCCTGGGATGCTTCAGCCAGGTTTTGTGGTGAGATCACATGTAATGTGCTCCTGGGAGATCCGACAGGTAGAGTTGTGTGCTCGTAATAGCCTGGGATGCTTCAACCAGGTTTTGTGATGGGTCACATGTGCTCCTGGGATTCCGACAGGTAGAGCTACGTGCTTGTAATAGCGTGGGATTCTACAGCCAGGTTTTGTGACGCACATAATAAGTCTTGAGGATTCCATAGTATGGCTAGTGATGATGAAGACCTGCAGATGGTGGGCCTACATCCAGTATGAAAAAGGATTGGCTCTATAGAACTTCCTATGACGAGTAGATTCAGAGATTGATTGAGATAGCATCAGTAGTGACGATGACGATGATTCGCTGATGATGATCCAAAGAAGAAGACTTGTGCTAACGGATCTGTGTCGAGAAATACCTTCCTAGTTAAGAGGGAGTGTTGATGTATATGTAACTTCGGAATGTATTTCACCCATGTATTTCATCTATGTATATTGTACTCCTATAGAGATGTTATTATTCCTCTATATGGAAGTGTTTGTATTCCTATAGAGATGTTAGTATTCCTCTATACGGAAGTGTCGTCATTTATATTGTAAGTGTCGTAACTTATACTTGATGGGTTATTAGACCACCTTGTTGGGGTTGGCCCTGTATAAGTCATGTGGGTAGAAGGGTTATTAGACCACCCTATTGGGTGTCATCCCAGTCAGCATTATGTTATATGGTTAAGTTAAGGCCGACCTAGTAAAGGTTATTAGGAAAGTCAGGTAATGTATAAATAGAGTGTGGGAGGCACTCTATTTCATCATTCTATTCTCTCACACACTCTTTGGAGAGTGGCGCACTTGTGGAGGAGGAGAAGCTGCTACTAGGAGATGTCTATCTCTTATGCTTGGGTTGTATCATTGCTCTATCTATCTCTGAGGAAGTTATTGGGGTTTTTCACCTTTATGGTTTTCCCCAAGTAAACTCTGTGTCTCTTGTGCGCTTGCATTATTGTGTCCATGATTGATATGTTGTAGATATGCTGTACATTTTGTTCTCTCAGTTAAGATTAGATTGAAGTAAATTCTAAAAAACTAACAATTACATGTGTGACTACCCCAATACCCATATTGTTACTACTTCCAACTTCATGAAATTTAAAGTTTTTAATTAAATAAAACATTACATATGTAAAATAAACTAAAATTAAGTAACACTTCAAATCATAACTAAAAATTCTAAAACATGCTTCCATTTACCTGTGACATCCCAAAGTCACTATATGGAATATCTCCAAAAAAATATGAACCTAATGGAACCTATGAACACAACCATTTTCAATTTTAGAAAATGTGTTCACATTAACATTGAGATACATAAATTATTTCAATTGAACATTGAACAAGATCGAGCAATACAATTTAAACATAAATATGGATAAATTTAAGCAAATGTACCTCTCTAAATCTATCTAAATTTACACTATAAGAGACTCTAGAATCATGCTCATTCAAAAATCAAGAAAAATGCATTCAATGAGCATTTAAAACATTCATTTTTATATCTCTAAACTTGCAAAGCCATAGATCTAACAACCAAAACGGTTCTCGTAATAAATGAAATAATTACCAATTAAATATAAACATAAACATCTCCTCTACTTTCTCCCTCATGAGATAGGAGGCCGAACCACCCATCATGAAATCTATTGGCATAAGCCCTAATATATTCAAGGCTCATAGAGTCTACCTCATCATCTTTTTTATAAACACAAATTTCATGAGAACTAGCTCATGTTAGCTCTCGACTCAAGCCAACATCAATCCCTACAAACGTCGATGTTAAACTATATTCCATGCAATACCTCGCATCTCAACCAACCTAAGATGTAGCCTCAATAGCTAATATTAAAGTGACAAGATTTTAAGGGTGATATATGAAAGAAGGTGGAGGTTGAGGTAATGTCGGATCTCGAAAGGAACCTCTTCGATTATACATTCGACCTCTTCCAAAACCATAATATTTGGATGGAAAGTTGGTATAATCTGTCTTCATGTTTTAAAAAAACTCTACATAAAAAAATCTAGCAAAATAAATAGGTACCTCATCATTCCATGGCAATCTACCATAGGCTTTGAGGAACAAATCATAGAGACAATGTGCAATGTGAGGGTGCTTGAAATATTGCACCTTCAACTTTGGTCGCTTTGGTCCTTCTTTAAAATTGAACATTAAAATTGATTGTTGTTTGGTCACCCTCTTCTCCAACTCAGGCCACTTTCCAAGACCCATCACCTCTGCCTTCTTCCTCCACATCAAGTCAATGAAACCATATGTAGTTGGAGCAAGACTATAATATACATCAATTAATTTTCCCAAGGATTTCAAAACAATACCCAAACTTTGTCTACTCTCAGTAGGGAGATCCAAACTAGCAAGATCGCCCTTCAACTTCTCATGGTGAGATGTACAAAATTGAAGGTTCAATTTGTTAACATCATTTTCCCAAGAAATATCCTCTGGTACATCTGAGGGGGATGTTGTTATGGGAGTACAACCAACATCTTGTTCAATAGTGATCCTCTCCACTTGACCTTTTCCCCTTTCCTGAGAATTAATAGCATGTTTATCTTCACCCCCTACCCCATTATGGCCCTCTTCCGAACCTTGATCCTCTGCAAACACAAACACAATTGTGTATAAAAACACAAACATATTGAACAAGTGCATCTGCAATTGATGTATATTAGCATAAATAATTTTTACACAAAATTATGCAACATATGGTGATCGATATGAACAATGTCTCAAGGATGATATGGGATAATTATTTGTCTTCATATCACTATCCCTCTACCTCGAATGGTAATCAGATGAACTCATTCAATCACACAAATAATCATATATCTTTTGAGAATATGCAGATTGTAACAACCCTCATATACGAATATAGGGAATATTTAATATAATAAATATAATGTAATATAATATAAGGTAAAGAATCAAAAGAAACATGAAAAAGAATTAATGGAAAACAAATTTTGCACAAAGAAAAAAATTAAATAAGAAATTAAGAAATTGGGAGAAGGAGGGGATAAAAGGAGTAGAAGAAGTGAAGAGAAGGGTCTTTTTTTGTCTTTGGGCATCTTGGAAGACGAGCTCTGGAGGAGAGGAAAGCAAGATAGCATTGGAATAGGGTTAATTGTTGGGGGCTCGGGGGCCTCAGCCATTGGCTGGGGGTTGGTTGGGTGGAGAGTCATCCCCCCACCTTCAGTTGCCCTATTGGAGCTGTCAAGGTAATGGTAGCTGCTAGGTCATTTATCCAAGTATGGTCTTTAATTTTCATAGCATATTTTCTGTTATTATTGATTAAGATTGACTTTCTTTTGTCAGATCTTTTGTGCATGTTGTTCTTGTTGTTTCTGGATTTTATATGATTTTACATGTTATCATATTCTTGTGTTGGTTCAGAAATCTGCATGCATATTAATATTATTTGTTATTTAGTGGGTTTTATGAGTTTTATGGTTTTTACATTTGGTATCAAAGCTGTGTTCCAAAGCTTGGGCCTAAGGGTTCTCACTACACACACATGCTATGTTGATGATCATCCTGTAAAGTAGATCTCCAAGAAAATATCATTAGATTGAGTGGTGAATGATACAGATGAGACTAAGAAATCAATGTGCAGATCTGTATCTTTAGGTTAAGTGTTTAAAAAAAAAAAACTAAATCTCTGCAAGATTTAAAGACTAAGATTAAAATCAGGTTGATGGGTGCTGAGATTTGAACCCAGATCTCCTAGCACAAGAGGAGCCTTACTTAGGCTACACCCATGGCTTAACATAAATAATGTAAACCCTAAAACCTATGGTACATACCCATGCTTGACAGATTTGTATTAAAAATTTTATCTGGGTTTTGTAAGTTTACTGTTATTTATATTATATTCAGTACTTTTCATAATTACCGAATGTTGAAGCTGGATTTGCTTCCTTTGTTTACCGTTAGTGTGCTCGCTGATGTGAGAGAAGAGACCATTTTGATTTTCCAAATACCATTCAACATCCTCACAGTCTCTTCCATGTAATTTGGAAAATGTTTAGGGCCGGGAGAGCCGCATACACACAGTCCCACATATGTTTCAATTACCAAATTCAAAGTAGATATGTTTCAGTACTGTAGAGGAGTACAAATGAGAGTTTCTGGTTCTTTTGGATCAACAGGTAGATATGTCCGAGACCTCATAGTGAGTGAAGGCACATACGGTTTCTGTTTCTTCTGTTGTAGTTAATGTAGGCATCTGTAGGATGGTTGCACAACTAGAACCCATACATAGACCTGCAACTTTTTAACCAGGCATGCGTATGATTGAGTAATAAAAACCTATATGAAATAGAAATTTGGTATGAGGACACGGGAAAGTTAGACATGAATATAACAAGGAATGCATGAAGATGATAATGAAACGTGATAATGGTGAGATCATTCACGCACATTTTTTGTTTGTTTGTTTAGGACTTGAATTAATCACATGTTTAAAAAAAAAAAAAAAAACCCTATCCTAGCTAAAATCCTGCTCTACCAATGTTCAAGTAACCTCTCCATAAGATACATTTTCTGCGCAATGGTTTCATATTCCTGATTCTATCTCCGCGAGCAATTGAAGAACCATATATATTCGATTAATTCTTCCACAGATCTTACCCACGCTAGGGCCTATGGATCTTCCAGTCAAGCTATGTCCCTTTACACCATGAATCTAGAAAGAAAAGCCAAAATTGGATAACTGGAAATGAAACAATTTCACTGTATATCTAAAATCCTTAAACACGATGGCCTATATATGTAAACTGATATCTCTATCATTGACGTGTTGCTCTCCATCATGACTGGTGCACCAACGTTTTTAGGTAACTTTGGATTCTGCCATCTGCCTTCCTCCAACACTTGTTCTGCTTAACATGTTCCCGGATGACTACGAGTATATTCTCTGTCGTGGAGGCGTTAGGGTTTCATGGAATGCATGCTATTCGTTCAAATTTCCTTTCTGCTATTGGCTACTGTGGGGCACACATTGCCAACTATTGGCTCAAGTATGCCCTCCTTTGGGTGCTAGGGTTTGGATACACCTGCACCCTTAACAATATGAAATATATCTACCTACGTTATTAGTCAGACAGAGATAGAAATGGGATATCCATCATTCTTCACGATTCTGCGACTCTCATTCATTCCCCACTAGTATCTTTGGAGTGTTTCGTTCTCCCACCCAGTCATGGCCAGTTTTCTCATTAGGATTAGTGAGTAACTGGCTTGGGTCTCCATCATGTGCCATCTATGTGCCATGAGTGCCTGCTTAGTGCGTGCAGGACTCTCACGCCATGTGGAGGACTGTTCTTTTTTATTATTATTATTTTAGCGAGGATAGGCTACCACTGGTGTGCTGCCGCCAACTGAGCGTTTTTATCTTTCTGGTGCGTTATATGCGTTACTTACTGGTGTGTAATTCATCGTGGCTGTTAGATTAGGTTTATGGAATCTCAGACAACGTTGCCAACCTACCTGTATCTCAACAACTAGCGCACTTCTGCCTACCGCTTCTCCTCCTTGAATGAGCATAAACACTGGAAATACTGGGAAGAAGAAGCTATTGATCGAGCAAAGTGTTGTGGAATGAAAGACTCCTGCACTGGTTTCCAAAAGGAAAATTATATGAAGGAGCCTGGCATGTTCCTTGGATGACAACAATAAGAATATTATTGACCAAGTCTCTAATTCCTTTTTCAAATATTTAATAAAATCAGACGTGGTTCCAGTTGCTACCGTGGATTGTTCCTGGAACGTAATGATTTCCATGAAGCACATGGTCCTCACGAATACACTTAGCGTTTGATTGTTAATTAATTTATAAATATGGAGAGCGGTTTGCATTGACACTTGTTGCATACTTCCATTCGACCCAACAGGCGTCTCGTGCAGCGGAATCAAGGCTTTGTATTCCTGCTTGTTTCGAATCCATGGTGAACGACTTTCCCTCTGTTGGTCCGAATTCGAGCTCAGAAACTATGCTCCGTGCTGTTGCTCCTGTGTACTGGTCTCTGAATTCTATCTGGACTTGGGTGCATCATTGGAGGGATAAGTCAGCCTAACACATAATCACTTATCTTCGAGCTGTTGCGGTTCAGTTAGAGGTATGCTACACCACATAAAATGAAAAGCTGTAAGAATTTGGGTATAGTTTGGGTATTCACAATATCATCTTTGCTGATTTCAATGAATGCCCCCACCGTATTTAGGGTTACGTGCTGATATCTTCTATTGGCTTTCTATGATGTAGGCTTAAAATGATTCTTAAAGAACGTTTAAGAAGGTGGCTTAATCAAAATGCAATTTATTCAATAGAGACAGTCGGGTGACCAAACAAAGTTAATGATCCTGCTCGTGGTTGTGGATCTACTACGTCCACCTCATAGAATCCACTGAATCACGTGCCCTCTCCCAACTTTGTGAGTGTGTTTGTTCTAGTGGTGGTGGTGGTGTGCACTATGCATTCCATTACAAACTGTAGATATTTTATCATCTTTTTTCAGAGGTGTACTATGGAAAAATGAGTATATGATCTCTCTCACAAAAAAAAAATTGGAATGCGCCTAGTGGTCTAGTGTTTTCTCATTCACACTAGCATGTTTTCCTTATTTGACATGGCTCCAAGTATGCAGGTGTAAAGTACTTAGGTGTTTCCTTCTTTTCTTTGTAACTTCCATGCGTTCTTGTCTAGTATCGTGCCCTCTGCATGGTGTCTATTTCACCATAAGCGGCTCTGTTGTGCATGCCAGGGTCTCATTGCTCTCCAAGTTTTCTTGTAATCATAATGAATGGATCTTTGATTACGCTCGCCCTCCACGTGTAACCTGCCATTGTGACACCCATTGCCTGCATTTTGTAACGTTCCCACTTTCATCGAACGTTACCCTTTCTGCGAAGTCTCATATCTGTCAATCCGCACAGTATCTTTTTTTTTGAACTCCACATGTTAAACATAACCAACATCAGGTCAATGATTTGGAATTTAGGTTCGTTTTATTTTTGTTTTGATTGTCTATGACCTGTCACGCGTAATGTTTCCTACTTACTGTTTCTATATGCCCTCTGGATTCATGCCTATTCTCTTCCTCTCTCCTAGTGTTTGTCTTCCATCCATTGCTCATGTTTATACATTGTTTTTTTGTTTTTTTTCGGTGGTAAAAGATGGTCCAAAAAGTTGGAAAGATCCACAGGTTTGTCATGTGTGACTACCATTTTAGCCAGGTGAATGGCCAATATTTTTGGTCATATAATGTTTTTTTTCTGCATCATTGTCAAATGAGAAAATAAATTGATAGGGGTATAGAGTGGAGTTCTATAGGGAAAAATCAATGTAAATTGGTAAATTTATGTGATTACAAATTTCTAAAGGATAAGAAAATCATTAGGAATTTCTTTATTCCATATACCAAATGCAAGTATTGATCCAGATTTATGCAAGAACGAAATAAGATAGCATATATATACTAACATACACATATACATTGCAAAGAACACAGTGATACAGTAAACACATAAACACAATAGCTAGAATGGTGGTAGCTATCTCTCAGAAGAGATGTGGCAGCTATGCTCATTTGTGCCAAGATGAATACAAAGAGAGGTCGAAAGTGCCTATTTATCATAACCATGAGGGAAGGAATCCCAAACATCCAAAAACCTAACCCTAGAAGATGAACCATCATAAAGTTTGCAGCCCCAAGGTGGTTAGTTGAAGAGTCAACTTCCCGGGGTCATAACCTTTGCATACAATCTCTGTTTGGGGCCCTCGATAGCCCGTTGGAAAGATATATCCGAGGACTACGCCAAGAAAACTAAAATGGATGGGCTTCGTTGAACCATGATTTCCCAAAAAACGTTGTTTAGGGCCTCAAAACAGCCCCGGAAGTTTGGGACTAGAAAAACTGTAGAAAAATTACAAGAATATTGATAGAATGAAAAACTGTTTTGAGCCAGTGGAATAAGTGGGTCACCACCAATATCCACCTGGATCAAGTATTCCTCAATTCATGCGAGTATTCCTCAATTCATTGCAAAGAAAATATGGCATAATCGTCATTCGTTAGGAAGAGGGCACATTCCTTTTGACTATTGTAAAACGTTGTTTACTAATTTCATAGCTTACTGCGTTAGTGTCATTTGGGAAGAGGATCTTAGTTCACTTTTAGAATTCTCATGTATTATTATTTTGTTCATCCCATCTTCTACCCGAGTGTTAAGGTTTGGTGCCCTAATTTTGTTTGGTAGTATAATCATGATTTATGGCTTTTAATATGGCACAAAAAGGGAATAAAATTTAACCTTTGGATTGTGATTAATAAAGGGGACAAGGTATTAATAATAGGAAACTTTATTTTATTAAAGAGATAGGGAAAATGAGAATGGATCCAAAAGGTTAGCACGGAAAGCCTTTTTATTTTCAATTATTATTAATATTTTTTATGGTGGTTTGGGTATGAATGAGGATAAAAATTATGGGTATAAGAGGGAAAATTTGGGAATTAAATGAAAGAGGGGTAAAAGGAAAAGCAAAGGGAATAAGGGGTATTAAGGGTTAAAAAAAATAAAAAATTATAATGGTTGTGGAGGCGAATAAAAAGGGTGCATTATTAATCTTAATTAAAAGCAATTTGTATTTGCAATCGTCCATAATATATAAAAATATAAATTATTTGCATCATCCTTGATGGGCATTACATCGGTAATTTTGACCTTCCCTATGTAGCCATGATGAGAAGACTTTAGTGGACATATGCATTTGGTGAATTTACTAAATAATAGAAAATAGATAAATTTTAACTTACAAGACACCAAAAGTTTTTTTTTTTATCGGGACTTCAATAGGTTGTCGAGAGGGTGAAACAAATTTGGAATTTGGAAAACAAGATATCAATAAGGCCAACATGATGAGTTGAACACCTTTGGGTATAATACATTACATTGGCATATACACTTAGTATCTCCTTATGATTTGTTGTAATTTTTACCTATTGCGACCATTGAATTTGCCATAGGTTCCACCCAATTTTGTGAGACAACTTAACCTCTAACCCTACAATTTTTGGTCCTCATGAAATGGTAGTACTCATCCTTGGGTCCCCCTACTTTAGCCCACTTTGCATGTTGGCACCAATGGAACTTTTTCTATACAATTGTGAGTGCTCATAGTCTATTCTTACATCAATGAACCTCTTGACTTTATCTTCGCAAATTGTTGCCTTTAACCAATGGACTCTCAACCGGTTACATAATTTTGGTTTATTTCCACACTTTGAACTTGTGCTAGTTAACTGTCATTTCACTACCTTAATACAATAAGGGGAGCATTCTCATGAGAAGAGGAAGTGGAAAACCAAGTGGTGAGTATCTAACTACTTCATGTTGCATGAAAGTGACACAACCTTAGCAATCTTAGTTGACTAGAGTGACCATCTCCAAAATTATGGAAAAGTGATCAAAGTTTACCATCTCCAATAAATGGGTGTGTGATCAATTTATACTAAACTATGCAAAAGAGATAAAGTACAAAATAGAAAAGTGCAAATACAATACATGCTCCCCATCTTTCCCCTTTTGAGTAGACTTGAGCTTGTGACACTTGGATTGGTTCTAATAATTCATGTTGATATCTAGTCAGTATGTTACATATTTCATGTTGATACTGAGATAATATTTTATAGTTGCTTATGGTTTCTGAAGTTAGAAGACATATGTTGCATATTTCATGATGATACACAGTTTTTTTTCATGTTGCTACTCAGTTTCCATGACGCATATTTCATGTTGATACTGAGTTTATTATGGTTTCCAGATGTATAGGACATGAGGTATATGATGCATTGATTGTTGATACTCAATTGGTAATTTATAGTTTTATTTTTGGCATCTTGAAATGAAGTTATGTGGTACATGATATGGTGTTTTTACATGTTGTTCTTAGAATGATTCCTTCATGGTGCTGCATTATTCATGTGAAATTTGATGATTGTTAATTCTAGCCATGAAAGTTTTGGCCATGGGTTGTGCATGGGATACTTCTTAATGTTATTTCATGATGTTGTGGTGCTTTATAAGATAGATGATGTGTGGAACATAAAATGATATTATTTCGTGATGATACTAATTTAGCATTTTAATAGCTTATCATTGCATCTAGAGATAAATGGTATTTGGCACATAAATGGTATGAAAGCATGTTGGGATTACTTTTGATATTTTAAAGCTATGTTATATGTTAGTGAAGAATAAAATATTATATCAGATATTTGGTATGACATGTTTTCGTTTCATGCTAACCCTTTTTGCTCCTCGTAGACTACATATTTGATATGATGATGGATTCTGTGGGTTGTTAAAATGCATATTTGATATGATGATGGATAATGATGGATTATGTGGATCATTACTCCATGTCGATAATACTAATGTTGAAATATGGCAGCTTATCATGACATATTAATGAAATGCTTAGTAAAATTATGAACATATCATGACCAGATATGTTATAATGGTGGCATCGAGTACCTAAATGCATTAGATGTTAAACTTGGCATGACTTATCATGACGATGGCTTATGATGCAATGTAATGCAATATGAACTGGTGGATAGACATTCTTGTTAGCGCATGATTCAAGGTTGATCCATGATATATTATTATATTGAGAAATGGTTACTAATGATTATTAATTATTGTAAGTGCCAGTTGTTCCAGGTGATCCACTAAAATAGCCCGATGAGGCTAAGTATTCTATGATTTCGTGGGATCCCATTACCACGAATGAGAATGGCTACTATAAATATATTATGGGTTGGGGGACAAGCCCAACAATTAGCTCTATGCCAGCAGCACTTGACTTTTGTACCAGAATTTGGGAAGGTGGCAATGCCACAGATACTTCCCGGAGAACTTCTGATGTGACCAGGGTCCACGGTTGGAGACATACTCACTCGGAGGGAGGTTTATGTAGAAGGACTTTTGATGCCTAGGGCTAGTGCCTTGAGGGTGCTGCGGAGGATGTTTAGGCTAGCCTTCCGATATGCCTAGTGTTAACACCCAAAAAGTGCTCACTAGCTCATTTACCACATTATATGGCTCATTTGTCCATTTTCCTACCATATTTCCATTAAAAATCCCAAAAAATCCCATTAAAAAGCCTCCAAAAGGCCTAAAATGCCTCCAAAAGGCCACAAAACCCTCAAAATAGCCTAAAAAAGGCTAAAAAACCCCCTTTTTCCTCCAAAAATAGCAAAAATCCCCTAAAAAGGGAATAAAAAATATAAAATAATGAGGAAAAGGAGGAAAAAACCCTATACAGCTGCCCAAAACCATGTGTTTCCCAAAACCATGGGTCAGCACTCCACCACCAAAAAACTATAAATAGGTGATGGAGATCCCTTATTCCACATCCACAATCACAAGCACCCTTACTCTGCCAAAATCTCTCTCGAAACCCTAGTTCACCATTGAACTATTTTCACCTTGAGAGCCACCTTTGGCCCATCACTACCATTGGAGAAGGAGAAGGAGCATATTGAAGCTTGGAGCATCCTCTTGGACACTACAAAGGGCTTCATCAAACCTTTACATTGAAGGTAACATCAATACAAAAAACCATTCTTTAAATTTGATGTTTATGTTTCATGCTTGTTTTAGAAGTAATTTAATTTCAGTTTTAGCTTAATTAGTTTAATTTACTGAACTGCTACTAAGGAGTCCATTCTCCTTAGTAGGTGCTCATTTGCACAAGCTAGGGGTAAAACCCTAGCTACAGTTTTGGCGACTCCCCTAGTTTTCGAATTTCTGTTTTCCGTTTTTTAAATTTTTTTCTTTCGGCTGTCCCTTTCGGCCGCCACATACCGCGTTTTTTCCCTCTGCAGTCGCGTCCCGACCGCGCCTTTCAGGCCTTTACCTGCGATCCGACCGCGGCTCTCAGACTGCTTCCGACGCCCTGCCGGCGGATTCAAGTCTGTTACCTGCGATCCGACCGTGGCTAATCAGCCTGTTTGCCGCGATCTGACTGCGCCTGTCGGCCTTTTTCCCGCGTCGCGACTGCGGCTTTCTGCCTCTTTCGTGCGTCCCGACTGCGCCTGTTAGCCCTTCTGCTGCGACCCGACTGCGTCTTTTTCCCTGTTTCCTGCGTCCCGACTGCCCCTGTTGGCCCGATAACCGCGACCTGACCGCCGCTGTTTCCCTTAAACCCGCGGTCGGCCTGTTCTGATTCGCCACAGACCCGCGGTCTGATTTCTGCTCTTTTCCTGTTTTGAGCCCAGCCCCTTTTGCTGCAATATTTTCTGCATCTGAACAGCCTTCTGTCCTACCTGCAGCCTCACTACCTTACAGCCTTTCTGCAGTATAATTTCTGTTCCCTTTACAGAATTCTTTTAAAATTTCAGTATTTTTAAATCAGAAAATTTTGCAAGTTAAACTTTCAATTTCAGTATTATTGATAGATTGGAAGTTGCCCCCCTCGTGGCACTTCTAGTTTTGGGTTCAACACCTCACGAGCACACACTCTGTCACATAAATCAAGTGAGCCTTAAAAAGTACCTAATTAAACCAACATTCTAACCCCACTTGGGGAACACAAAAGAATCATTGTAGTTAGGTAGGATCAGGGGGATAGGCTTCCAATAACACCCCTTTGTTATTTCACTTGAGACATAGTTGTTGTCCAAATAGGGAACCAAAATCCCCTAGTACTTTTTGGCACGGTCACGACCAGTTTATCAGAGGGCCTCTCCCTTAGGAGGGTTGAAGTCGGGAGACTGGTTCCGGAGGCCTGAGTGGAATACCGCACTCCATTCAGTAATCGAAGGGCTACCTTTCGCGGTTCGCGGGATATCCCTGTATAGGGGTATTGCGGTCAACGAACTAAACGGCAGATTCACCTTTCTGGACGTGTCATGAACGGGGTATCTTAGTTGCCATTCTTCTAGGATTGACTACCCGGTGTCCCTCCCGGTAGGGGGATATCATAGCCACTTGGCTTTCCTACTCATATTGTCTGACTTGGATTTCATCACCTTGCAGAGGATATGTTTAGTTGAGTCAGAATACTTTTAGCTAGGTGTTTGCATGCTCCTTTACCTCCCTTTGGTCTAGTGAGTCCACCATTTTTTCTTTTTAGGAAACTTGCTGCTTGTTGGTATTCTGACCATCTTTGTTGTTACTCCACCTATTGTAGCACAGCTGCTGTAGTGGGTGTTTTGAGTTGGTTGTTGGCCTGAGTGCCTTGCTTTTTAGCTCTCCTTCTGCACACTCGGTTGCATTAGGATTTTTGAGCTGTTTTTATACTCACCACAACCCACAGAGATTTGACACCATCTGTCACCATTGAGTCCCCGAGACATTCTCGGTGCCTCAGGGGCGAGCCCCCACAGCACGGTTCTCTCGACACCACCCGTCATAGATTCCGATCATTGTCCGTTGATACCACTCATCACAGATCTAGAGCCTTGTCACTTGACTCCACTCGTCAGCGACGTAGGACTCCGTCACCAGATAGTGATGCCCCTTACTTTACCTCTGATTCTGACGAAGAGTCTGAGAACCCTATTTATACTGCCCCTACTAGCCCCATGGCTGGCACGACTTCCACTCCATTTGTCATAGGGACCATTGGTGGCACATCCACCACTACACCAGTTACTACACCTGTTTTTGGTATGCCCTCCATGGGGCACCCATCTACCGTTCCCCTCACGGTACCTATTCCCACAGCGGGAATACCTATCCCCACTACATCAGTGGCTCACACTACCCATGGTGGTGCTGGACCATCCTCCACTACCTCAGTTCCCCCACTTGGGGGCACCACCCTCAATCTTGTCCCTCCACTTGGGGGCACTGGCCCCAACTTGGTCCACAACACTACTGTGTCACATCCTTCTTCCAGTTTGCCATTCATGGCTAGCCTCAACCTACCTGACTTGGCCAGGTTGACCAACGATCCTATTCGACACGACCCCACATGGCCTCATATTCCTACCAAGCTCCCCTCTGACATCCCTAAGTTCGAGGGCAAGGCCGGTGAAGACCCACAAAACCATATCATGTCTTTCCACCTATGGTGTTCCTCTAACTCCATAGTGGATGACTCTGTTCGCCTCCGTCTCTTACAGTGCACCTTCACTGGCTCTGCAGCCAAGTGGTATATTGAGCAGCCTCATGGGACCCACGCCACCTTTGCTTCCCTGGCCTCGACCTTCCTGCAGTTCTTCCAGTTGCCTGTCCGCTATGACGTGGGCGTTGAGATCCTTCTATCTTGTAGACAAAACACGGCTACCCATATCACGGACCACATCCATGAGTGGCGTCGACGTCGTAGCTTATGCAAGATCAAACTTGACGACCGTATCTTCCTAGATTGGTTCCTCAAATCCCTTCTCCCTGTTATTGCTAAGGATGTAGCCTCAAAAAGACCCCAGTCTGAAGAAGAAGCCATCCTTAAGGCCCAACAGTTCGACCTCATCTACGCCCAATCGGGTTACCTTTATACCATTATACCTGACGCCCCTCGCGGCGAGTCCTCCCAGCATGATGCGCCGGGGGCATCCCACGCTGCAGATGGTATCATTGGCTGTGTTTCTTCGCATCCCCAACCATTTTCTATAGCACATCCTACCCCTGGCCCCGACCTGTCGCGGGCTACTTCACAGTCTGGAGCAACCAACTCATATGCTCCCATGACACATCACCATTCCCATGGACCCTCATGTCCACCTCAGTGCTTCGGGTATACGACTCCTGCTTATGCTCCTCCAGTCGCCCCTCAGCCTTACTACCATCAGCAGGCTGCCTCAGCTCCTGCGCCTTCACAAGCCCCACCAGCTTATTATCCGCCACAGGCAGTCCCTGCGGCACACCCACAACCTGCTCCGCAGTCTTATCAGCAACCCCCTCAAGTTGCTGCACCTGCTCAGCCTCAACCTACATATCATCCTCTGCAGCATGCTCCAGCACCTGCGCAACCTCAAAATCCACCTGCTGCCCAAGGGCAAGTTTACGCCCAACAAAACCCGCAGCAAAACCAGAATAACCAACGAAACCAGGGCCAACAGAACCGCGGCAAGGGCCGTAATCGGGGGAACAACCAACCTGCAGACCAAGCCGGTCAACCAGCTAATCCCCCTGACAACAACAATGCGGCCCCCGCTAATCAAAACCCTGATCGCCCTCCCAAGCAGGCTAAAAACCCCAATTTGCGAACGAACCACCCTTGTTCTATTTGCGGGGTCTATGGACATTACACACACGCTTTCCCACACTTGGAGCGAGCTCGGCAGCTTTGGGTTGACGAGGCCCATCGCCAAGGGCATGCGGCTCCCCAAGCACCGCCCAACCCCCCCCAACCTCAACAAATCCCTTTGGTACTGCAAAACCCATTACCAACCCAAGGCGTAGCGAACACTCAGTTGTTGGCTCCCCATCAAGCCAATGCGCCCCAACAACAACAGATCACTTACGCTGCTCCTGATCAACCCATGTTTGACTCAGGTACCCACCACTTGCTGATGATGTCATCTGCTGACGTCAACCTCTAGACCCGTCGGAACCAATACGGCTCCACCTCTGAAGCCCCTCCCACGGATAAAACTACTAACGCCCATCCCACCGATCAGGCGTTACGTATAGCTCTGCCGCCCATAGACGGCGCTGTGAAAGCACCTCGTTTCCCACTTCGCCGAATCAACAATAACCCTAACGCGCGCGCTGCGTCAAACTACAACATCGTAGACGACCTAGCCCAATCTCCCGCAGCCATGTCTGCGTTAGAAGTCTTGAAGAACTATCCTTCCCAGTGCAAGACGTTACTTTCCGCCATTGGGGGGATTGACCCAACTGATTTGCATTTGATGGCATTTGATTTAGACCAGTCTGAACCACGCCTACCTTCCAGCTTAGCATTCCAAGTTACTGTCTCCGTTAGGAATCTTGTCATCCATCGGTGCATCATCGATGAGGGTGCCTCCACATGCTTTATGTCTACATTCGTATGGCAGAAGCTAGGATCCCCTCCTCTCCAGCAGTCCACCACTGCGTTACGCGCCTACGACGGTCGTTCGGCCCAGCCCCAAGGCCTCTTACCCAACGTTCCTGTCCAGTTAGGTGGTAAAACAGTTCTTATTGACATAGAGGTAATAAATGCCCAATTGGATTACAACCTTTTACTTGGCCGAAGCTACATGTACACCATGCGGGCAGTTGCCTCTTCTGTCTTTTGCACCATGATGTTCCCCCATGAGGGACACGTGGTTAAGATTGACCAGCTCACCTACTTTGACCCCAGTGCTCCCGCGGCACCTGAAAATGTTCTCCCCATGGTTGAACAACCTGTTTCTCCTGCCAACACCTCGTTTATTTCCTCTACGGGGCCTGGAGTCTACTCAGACGCGCCGATGACCTCCACCTTTCAATCCATTCCCCCGCCGTCATCTACGCCCGAAATGTCTGATTTATGTACCTTGTCCTACGACAACCTACCACCTAACACTCAACCACCCTTGTTGCCAAAACCACCATTGGTACCTAGCCACATTGGTGTTACACCGATCCATACGATCCCCTTCCTAGTCCCTCCATCGGGAGTAGTAAGCACCCCGGTCATGGCTACCCTTAGCCTCCCTGGGTTAACCTTGGGATTACCTGTATGGTATCTTTCGCCTCCCGTTCGCCCGCTGACACCAGATGTCGTCCTCCAACCGGTGCAACCCATGGCTACTACCACTCAGCCACCTCCCGGTGTCTCTACCCCTTCGTCCTCCACGACACCTCCTCCTACTCCCACACCCACTGGGGGCAGAGGTCCACAACCTTACACTGCTGTACCACCTCCCAAGACAGTCAAAAACCCTCGAGTATTTCGTGCTCCTCCCAAATGCTCGTTGTGCGACGAGTTGGGCCATGCGACCCACCAATGCCCACAGTTACCCGCATTGCAGAAGCACATGCAGATGCTCGACGATGACCCCAACATCCCAACTGTCGAACTAAACCCTACTCCCAAGCCTAAAGATAAGTCCCTACGTACCAACCATTCATGCACCATATGCGGTATTTACGGGCATTATTCACATCATTGTCCTGATCTCCCGGATTACAGAGTGGCTCTCTATGAGATGAACAATCTGGATCTTGAGACGGCACCACCTACCATTGAGGAGATCTACCCCCCAGACTCTTCACCTTCAGGAGAGGTTAACACCATTTACATGATCTCTTCCACTACCATTCCCTCGTCAACCGATTTGACGACGCAAACCTTCCGTACCGATGAGGAGATTCTTGAGGCCCTTACCGCCCCGGACTATCCCTGGGATGATATGCATCATCGTTCCTATTTCATCCCAGAAGCGTCTTCCTCTAGCTCCGCTACCCAATACGCGATTGAATCCAAAGACTTCCTTCCCACCAAGGTCGACTGGTTCAAGGACCCTATTCCTGCTCCTGACGCCTTCGAGGAAGGTAACATGGCCAACATCTCACCTGTCATCCAAGTTGATATCGCTGCTCCAGGACGTGCCCCTGAACTCATCACTTTAGGAGCATTTTGCAGTAAACAAGAGATTGAGGACTACATAAACCTTTTCAAAGAATTCCGTGATGTCTTTGCCTGGTCCTATACCGAAGTGCCTGGTCTTGACCCTGCCATTATAGAGCACCACATTGACACATGGCCTGATGTACCCCCCGTTCGTCAGACACAACATCCTCTTCCTCCCTCAAAGTTCCCAGGATATGCCCCTGAACTCATCACTTTAGGAGCCTCCTGCAGCGAGCGGGAGATTGAGGATTATAAACAACTCTTCCAAGAGTTCCGTGATGTCTTTGCTTGGCCCCCTAACGGAATGCCTGGGTTCGACCCCGCCATTCTCAAACATCACATAGACACACGGCCAGAGGACCTCCATGTTCGTACTGAAACCAACTCTGAAGGCCTTCCTTTACGCAACCCCCGTGATGAATTGCATCCTAAGGAGTCTCTATCCATAAAATAACTCGCGGCCCCATTGTGGTCCGCATTGTACAGTTTGCTCTCTTTTTGTTTTTCACTTGTTTACCATCATCTTACATTCATCCTTTCTGCATGATTACAGATGGACCACCTTCCACCTCATTACACTGGCTTCGCTGACGGCGCAAGCCGCTGGTCTCCCAACCTGGCTTCTGCAGCATGGGTCTTGTACTCCCCTTCCAACGAGATGATTCACCTTGACGGAATATGTATAGGCGCTGCTACCAATAACCAGGCGGAGTATGATGCTGTGACCGGTCTCCTGACTGCCGCCCTCCAAATGGGCATATGTCACCTTCATGTGTTCCTTGACTCCCAGCTACTTGTCTCCCAGCTCAACAATTGCTATCAGGTGCGTGATCCCTGCCTTTTTAGAAAGTTCCTGCGCACAAAACAGCTCAGTCGACAATTTGGATCCATCACATTCACACATGTCCCTAGAGCCCAAAATAGTGTCGCAGACCAGATGGCCAACAACATCCTAGACTGGCATATCAATCACACCATGTAACATCATGCATCATCATCCCATAGCATCTCATAAAAAATATATATAAAAACCCAAAAAGATTGCATCGCATCCACATTTGCATCCATGTACATAAACCTACATATCCATAGGGGCATCCACGTGCCTAAACATACATATATCATGTTGCATCACATAAAATACACAAGGGGCATCCACGTGCCTAACATCCTAACCTACTTGCATCCACGTGCAATGTAAACATATCACAACTCATAAAGCGCATCCACGTGCGTACAAATAACAGAACATCATACAAAAAGGTGCACCCACGTGCATATATATATATCAAAAAATATACATGTTCAGTGCTATACATGTCCTGAGTACCCTTGTACTCAGCTATACAAAAAATGGCTATACATCCCTAACAGCCTCATCAACATACATGCCGTAGCTACAAAACTCGGGGGGAGTCCCCTGCACTCCCTAATGAGAGTCGTATCCTGCATCACTCCCTGCATCGGCTGCCTCTGAGTCCTCCCCTCGCTCCTCCTCCGGCAAGTCCTCCTCTCCTCCGGCCTCCTGTGCCCGGACCCGGTCCACCAAGATCGCCACCCGGATCGCGATGGATCTGAACTCTCGGGGTGCCCCCATGCAATCCCGTACCACATCAGGATCGACATCCCGCCATCCCTCGTCGGTCACTCCTATCAGCAACCGATCTAGTAGCTCCCGTACAGACTCTAGGGTCACCTCTGGATCCCAGCGCCGCACCTCTCCTCGTCCAGGCAGAGCTGGAACGACCACAATACCTCTCCGGGCCACATGTCCTGGAGGTGGCCTCGGGCCCACATCTGCAAGATCACCCATATGTCAGTCACAGTATATCTATCTACTATCATATACATAAAATTTGACATACATAACATGCAATAAAAACACATACGTACCATCGGGACCCCATGCCTGCCCTGGTGCTCATGGCGCCTTCGGATCTCCCGTGAAGTCCATGTCCCGATACGGGAAGTCGTCCAGTGTCAGTGGTATCTGGAGCCACTGCAGGTACAACTCCTGCGTGAAGTACCTGCCAACGTCGCCGCCACCACGGCGGCGCATCATCTCGCCCCAACGGACCATCCTCGGCTCCCTCATCCCTCCTGGCCTGATCGGCACCCGTGGCCACAGTGTGGGTACCCTCTCCATAAAGAAGGCACATAAGAAGGACCCAAAGCAAAAGCCCTTGCCATCTTCCTTCGCTGCCGTCAGCTGTCGCTGAACACAGGTCAGGAACATCTGGCCCCACGCGTAGTACACCCCATCTAGTACGCGCTCCACCATCTGCATCTGACCCCCAGACACCTTCTCCGGTGACTGGGAACCCAATACCCGCACCACACACGCCGCCATGGCCCGCACTGCCGGCTCCTGTAGGTCCCTCACCAGAAGTGCATTCCTATGCACAACCACGTCCGGACCACAGTACCTCTCTAACATGTCCTCCATGTCAACATCCGCGGCAACCCGCGGCTGTGTATCTGCCACCCTGCCCAGGCAGGGCAACCCCGTCAGAAAGTAAACATCGGTCAGGGTGAGGTCCACCCTCTCACCCTGTACCCGGAAATCCTGTATGTCCGGCTCCCAGAAGCTGATCAGACGGTTCAGCAACAATGTTGCTGTCCGTATCATAGGTATCTATGCGAACTTCAGTAGTCCGCACAGTCCCAGCACAGATCGCACATGGCGATTCCCTCGAATGAAACCCATGGTCTCATCAGGAATCTCCCGCTCTCTCCAGAGAACCTGGGGCATCCTGCCAATCACACAAAGTGAACTCATCAGACTCATGTCAACTAAAGAAAAGTACTTTTCCCTCTCCCAGAAGCCCTCATAGCTCGGCCCAAAACCGCGGCTTTCGGGCTTCCTGCCGCGGTTTCCGACCGCAGCTGTCAGGCATATGGTCGCGGTTCCCAACCGCGCCTGTCAGCCCTAAACCCGCGGTTGGGAACCGCGTGTTCCTCCTTGGAACTCGCGGTACTCGACCGCGGTTCCATCCAGGAATCGCGCGGTCTCCAACCGCGTGGTTCGGCCCGAAACACGCGATCTCCAACCGCGTGGTTCGGCCCGAAACTCGCGGTCTTCAACCGCGGTTTCAACCCCCTAACCCGCGGTCCACCCCACGTGGACCGTACAAATCAACCCTGGGACCCACTACCCAACCCCCAACCCGAAAAAATATGCAGGTATGAGTTTAATGAAATACATGTATCTCACGGATCTGCAAACAGCCAGACGGATCGTCCAGAAATTCCACCTAAGCTCTGGTCCACTCAACTCACAAGTCAAAGTCAACAAGTACAAATGACACATGTCATGTTGGACCCACCACTATTCATAGTCAGTTGACTTTTTCTTCTTTTGGTCATTCTGGCCTCATACGGAGTCCGTTTTCCGAATCGTTTCCACCATCGGAATCAGCACGACGAGACCGTCATGATGGTCACCTTATTGCATTATTTTTGTATCGTTATTTTTTTCCCATTTTTCAGACGCCACTAGTCGCCTCGGTTTGCATGCCACATCGGCCGTTCTCCGTTTTTCACATGTTTTATATCATCGGATTCATTTTTCCGAGCTGGTGATGATGCTTGAGATCATTTCTCGCTCTCACCCCCCGATCTTTCGAGTATTTTTCCACAACACCCTCGTCACCTCGGTGTACGTGCCACATCGGCCGTTACTCGTTCTTGACATCCTTTATATCGCCGGATTCATTTTTCCGAGCTCGTGATGATGCTTGAGATCATTTCTCGCTCTCACTTGGTGCAATTTCAACATTGTGTCCCGACACCTTGCTGCCTCGGTTTGCGTGCCACATCGGCCGCTATCGGATTGTTCCACATTTTTACATGAGCCATTCACTCCTGTCATACTGCAAATGTTTCGTTATTTTGCCACCATTTCATCTACCCCGCAAGGAGGCCCACCAGTGTTCCCACCTACCCTAGTTCTTGGTCATCATTACTGATCCTTGATTGAACACTTCCTCCTTGCCTGGCCATTCCTTTTGTTCGGTATAATTTTACCCCTTTTTCGGGCCGGACAAGTCCTTTACGAAAAAGGCACTTAGGGAGTTTCCGTTAAGCTCTTTTCTGACTCCTAAAAGAATGAAAAGATTGCCGAGCAATCTTGCTTCCTTTCATGCTCGTTAAAGTACCTGAAAGGGCATCTATCTGGTATAAGTTTAACCCTTTTCCGGACCTGGTAGACTAATTACGAAAAAGGAATACTCTAGTCACACCGGCTAGAAGAGTTCTTCATTGCATCCTTTTATGCTTCTTTGGGCCTTGGAGACTAAATCTACGAAAAAGCAACCCCCTGGAGTCTTCTTACTTGCTTTCAGATTCTCTAAAATTGAAAGCAACCACGAGCATGCGCTGTCCTGGGCTCGTAAAATCCACACGACAGTACCATTCCATCACTTCAGAGTCTTCTTATCGCTTTCAGACTCCTTAAAATTGAAAGCCACCACGAGCATGAACTGTCCTGGGCTCGTAAAATCCACACGACAGTATCATTTTATACACACTTCTTCTAGTTCATAAACCCATGAAGAAGTACCCTCCTGTGCCTCCTGGCACTATGATCGATCATCTCGGCAGCACCCCCAATCAGGTCGCCTTTGTTCAGAGTATTCTGCAGTCTCCTGCCAGTTTATACCAGTTTGAATCTCCTTCAGACCAGTCACTCTCCCAGAGCCACTACAGCTATGATCCCTTTCCCCTCAACCAGTTTCATATGCTGCCAGATCATTCCCATTATCATACTCTGAACAAAGGAAGTTTGAGTCCACCCACTCTACTTGCCCAGTTGTCCCCCCACAGTTTGTCAGTCCTGCCATCAGTACTATCACATTTCGGTTCTCCACCTCGTGCTCCTGTCAAGGAAACAGCATTGCCTTGATAGTTGCAGGTCTCCCTCTGTCGACGACAGCTCCTCTATTCCAGAGGATAGGCCCAGAGGTCCCTACGCCTTGGACTTATCACCATCTGTGGTAAGTGCCTACGGATCATTCTGAGAGGAGACATCATTGCCTCTCTGAGTGGTTGTTCCTCACATGCTCGACTTCAGCACCTTGATCGCATCGTTGAGGATCGCGTAGGATTATATCCCATCAGTTTTTAGTCGAAGACCCCGAATTTCCCCCGACTCCAGCACATTGGTGAGTCACTTCGGAACGTCCAGTTATATGTTCCCGTGGATGTCCGGGCTGCGTTGGCGATTGTATTCGGAAGCCATCCAGTTACATGCTTCCTTGAGTACCTAGTTTCAGTCCCAGATCAGTTCCAGTTCAGTGTACCATTGAGGTCAGAGCTACCTGTCACTATGATCCAGCAGTTCATCAGTTCCTCTGGTACCCCAGTCAGCAGCATTGTTGATATTCCAGTGCACCAATTCTTCAGCTTACACATGGTCCGCCTAGAAGTATGTCCCATATTTGTGTCCCCTCTGGACCCTTATGATGTACACAGTGGCTATGTATCTTACAGGTCCCCCTTTTCGGGCCTCACAGTTCTGTTTATGTATCTTGATACAAGCATGGGTATGCCCGCCTCGTCCATATCTTGAGATTATTCCTCATTCAGTTATTGAGGTCATGTATATTTCAGGTCCCCATCTTTTTGACCCCATTGTTATTGTTATGTTCTATCCTGATACGAGCATGGGTATGCCCGCCTCGTCCATATGATCAGATGATTCCTCATCCATTATTGAGGTTATGTACTTTTAGTTCTTGCAGTTGTTCGGGATCGTTGTTCCGGGCTTCAGTTTGTTTCTTCTCTTCTCTCCACACCCAGGAAAACCATTCATGACTTATGATGTCCATCGGCCATACGA
Organism: Larix kaempferi; assembly: GCA_027924585.1. NCBI lineage: Eukaryota > Viridiplantae > Streptophyta > Pinopsida > Pinales > Pinaceae > Larix > Larix kaempferi. The sequence goes on along the minus strand of BSBM01000557.1, from coordinate 9,446,158 downwards.
TGATCTCCTGCCCTCGCACATCAGGGGGCAATCTGTTAACACCCAAAAAGTGCTCACTAGCTCATTTACCACATTATATGGCTCATTTGTCCATTTTCCTACCATATTTCCATTAAAAATCCCCAAAAATCCCATTAAAAAGCCTCCAAAAGGCCTAAAATGCCTCCAAAAGGCCACAAAACCCTCAAAATAGCCTAAAAAAGGCTAAAAAACCCCCTTTTTCCTCCAAAAATAACAAAAATCCCCTAAAAAGGGAATAAAAAATATAAAATAATGAGGAAAAGGAGGAAAAAACCCTATACAGCTGCCCAAAACCATGTGTTTCCCAAAACCATGGGTCAGCACTCCACCACCAAAAAACTATAAATAGGTGATGGAGATCCCTTATTCCACATCCACAATCACAAGCACCCTTACTCTGCCAAAATCTCTCTCGAAACCCTAGTTCACCATTGAACTATTTTCACCTTGAGAGCCACCTTTGGCCCATCACTACCATTGGAGAAGGAGAAGGAGCATATTGAAGCTTGGAGCATCCTCTTGGACACTACAAAGGGCTTCATCAAACCTTTACATTGAAGGTAACATCAATACAAAAAACCATTCTTTAAATTTGATGTTTATGTTTCATGCTTGTTTTAGAAGTAATTTAATTTCAGTTTTAGCTTAATTAGTTTAATTTACTGAACTGCTACTAAGGAGTCCATTCTCCTTAGTAGGTGCTCATTTGCACAAGCTAGGGGTAAAACCCTAGCTACACCTAGGGTATAATGATCTTGATATCAGGATCGGGGGTACCAGGAGTATCAGGATCGGGGTACCGGGAACCAAATGCCGTCTAGTACCGATGAGGCCCTGGTTCCGATTAGAATCCAATGAGGCTGTATTATTACCAAAAGTTGGGAAGGTGGCAATGCTGTGGTAACTTTCCGGGGAACTTCTGATGCCTACTGTATGATCCATGGATAGATTACAATAGAGGTTCCGTGCCATGGCGAGCAGGACCATCCAAAGTTGGAGGGGAGGTGTATGGAGGTTGATCGGATGGTATGATTCTCAGGGAGAGGGTGAGTAAGGAAAGAGGAAGTAAACAAACACATAGTCATAAATTATTAATTAATTATCTAATGCTTATGTATGTATGATGCATGATTGTTGATATGGTTGCATACTAGACTCATAGGGAATTACTTAAGAGCATGTTGTAACTTAGGGCGTTTGATTGTATTATCGTGGTTTGGAGAATTCTATGTGGTGGCCACACATATAAATCTCTTAACATCACAATAGTACTAGCTACCTATATATTCTAGTATTTACTTGATTGATTGATTGAATAAGTGTTGTATTTATTGCTTGAATATTATAACTTCGAGACGAAGTTTCTTGAAGGGGAGGAGTATGTAACAACCCTCCTATACGAATATAGGGAATATTTAATATAATAAATATAATGTAATATAATGTAAGGTAAATAATCAAAAGAAACATGAAAAAGAAGTAATGGAAAACAAATTTTGCATAAAGAAAGAATTTAAATAAGAAATTAAGAAATTGGGAGAAGGAGGGGATAAAAGTAGGAGAAGAAGTGAAGAGAAGCGTCTTTTTTTGTCTTTGGGCATCTTGGAAGAGGAGCTCTGGAGGAGAGGAAAGCAAGATAGCACTGGCATAGGGTTAATTGTTGGGGGCTCGGGGTCCTCATCCATTGGATGGGGGTTGGTTGGGTGGAGAGTTGTCCCCCCACCTTCAGTTGCACTATTTGAACTGTCAAGGTAATGGTAGCTGCTAGGTCATCTATCTAGGTATGGATCCTTAATTTTCATAGCATATTTTATGTTATTATTGATTAAGATCGACTTTCTTTTGTCAAATCTTATGTGCATGCTATTCTTGTTGTTTCTGGATTTTATTTGATTTTACATGTTATCATATTCTTGTTTTGGTTCAAAAATCTGCATGCATATTAATATTATTTGTTATTTAGTGGGTTTTATGAGTTTTATGGTTTTTACATAGATGCATAAGCACTCTCATTCCAAAGATGCTCCTGAAAAGAAAAAAATATTAAATTAAAAATTCTAATGTTTCATTAAACCAAAATACCTAAGCATCTATGCACAACTTTACATGTGAATAAATATACATACCTTATTCTTGAAACAATATGCTAGATTCTATGGATTAATCCCACAATCTCCACTTATCAACACCGATGTGTGTTTGACTTGATGTCCTTGCCTAAGTATGTGGACTAGTATTATTGGACTTCCTTGTGTTTTTTTTCCTTGAATAACAAGCCAAGGAATCCTCTAGCAATCCTCTATATCCATGTAGTGAATTTGTTGCCTTCTGCATGAATATTCACACGACAACGTGGGCTCATTACATCTCCAAATTTTACATTTTGATTTGAAGACAAAACAATAGAAGATAAGTAAATTCCATCACCAACCAATAAGATATATTATGTCTCTGAAATATTATGTTATTTTTATGATATTATTTTTAAATAATGTGGAATATAAAAAAATAATTGGCTCGAAACAATTTCACCATTGTCCTCCTTTTTCTTGTAGCACTCTATCACTTTTGTCATTCCCACGTTTTTTATGCTCACTTTGCATCTTTGGCATAAGCATTCCGAGGAATGATATACCCTTTTGCTTATGATAATAATTTTAAATAATATGCGGAATTTTGCTTATGATAATATTTTTAAATAATATGTGGATCTTTTGTTTATGATAATATTTTTAAATAATATGTGGATTCTAATAAAATAATTGTCTGGAAACAATTTCACCATTGTCTTCCTTTGTCTTATGGCACTCTATCATTTAAATTTCATTCCCAAGATTTTGATGGTCACTTTTCATCTTTGGCATGCTCACTCTAAGGAATGATATACCCATTACTATGTAATGATTTATCTACAATGATTTATCCTCTTCTAACCGTTAGTTATTTATCCCTAATGAGTTATTCCTTCCCACATTTATAATTTCACCATTGGATTTCCTTAATTTCATTCTATGGCATCCCAAAAAAATAAATCCCTAAAATGAAATATGTGTCAATAAGTCAACATCACTCTAGGATTGGGTCATTCAAAATATTAAATTCCTTGGTGTAGTTGATACCTTTGAAGAAAAGTATAACCTCTTTAGTATCATAGAGTACAACATCCCCATGCTATATAGAAAGAAATGACCTGCGTTGATCAACACTACTCAAAAATGTTTCCTGTGATTGAAGATATGATCTTTGTTCAATTGCATCCATACAAGTAGACACCTCTCTAGAAATATGATAAGGACAAACTTTCGCTGGTAGGTTGAAGTGTCCCAAGTTGAAGGTTCCATATGTTTTGAAAATTACCAACAAGGGAAGGATCCATTATGTCTTTCGTGTTTGCTATTTAATGAAGTTGGGTAGTGGCATGGTTTCAAAGAAAGAATTCCTCTTATAAATGAAGAAGAAAAGGTCATAAGGGAACCAAGTGCACACTTGAGGTGAATGTGAGAAACCTTTGCATAAGGAAAATCATAAAATACAAGATCATATGGAGGGGCTTCCCTAAAGAGCAATCAATAAGTCGATATGAAGCAATTCTAGTGGAATACACAAGTTTGGATATGTAGTAGAGAAACAAACCTCTTAAGAATTCACTCACAAAAATTTGTTTTTCCCCTTTTTATGCTTTAAATATAATAACATATATATAATAGTTGGTTGAAGTTGTACTTTTTGGAGTAAGTAGCTCGAGGTTCAAATCTTATTATATATTATTCAAGTAGCTTATTCATACAACACACGCCTCTTTTCTTTGCCCAAACTCCTCAAAATCATGTAGGAGGACAAAAGGAAGTTCTTACAATGATAAATTAGGCTTTACTATTTTATGTTAAACTTGAAGTTATTTTGGAGGAGAGGCATGTTGTATACCTAACCAATGTAAATGAGTTATTTTGTATTTGTTATCAGGTTGTATACGTAACCAATGTACATGAGTTATTTTGTATTTGTGCTCATGTTGTATATCTAACCAATGTACATAAGTTATTTTGTATTTGTGCCCATGTATACCTAACCAATGTACAATGAGTTTATTTGTGCTCATGTTGTATACCTAAACAATGTACACAAGCTATTTTTCATTTGTGCTTGTGCTCTTGCAATAATATTTTATTTGTAATAATATCACTTTTATATCCTAAGGATTTAATTATTAATTTTAATTCCTTAAGCTTTAAGTTGGAGGCGTTTCTTTTTTCTTGGTATAAATAAAGGGTTATCCAAAATCATATGTTTCTCTTATGTTTTTATCCATACAATCAACAAGTTTCTAGTGTTTATTGTAGACATGTTCCTATATCATTTAGATTTGCAAATGAAATCCTTCTTTAAATGTGTAGATCTCCCATTTTTTTAATTTGTTTCTATTTTCTATTTTTATTAATTTAATAATCATATAATACTTATTACTTAGTTTGTGTTATAAATGTTACTTCACCATGTTGATGAAAATATAATATAATTGTAATTATGACAAAGCCATCTTGATGTTATAAAAGGGATTTATAAAAGAAAAAAAACTAAGAAACCACGTTATGGGCCACTAAATTGGAAATGCATTAGAGAAGAGATATTAACTATTTGCAATATCTTTCACAGCCAAGACAATTTTTTGAATGACTGAGTTTTGAAAATGTAAGAAAAATAAACATATACTCCTAAAAATATAAATAGAAAAGTATGTTAATTCTTACCTATTATTGTTATTGGAATATATATTAATTTTTTTTACCAAAAACATCTAATTTGTCAAATTGTTTTTCCATTGCGGAAAAAGATTCCATATCGCAGATTTAAACCGATTAAGAACCAACCTTATAATTATTAGGCATACTTTATTCCTAATCCGAATAAGGAGACCCAAAAAATCAAATAGAATTTGCTAGGATTCCATACCGAGTAGATAGGAATTTCCTCCTCAGTCCTCCCCAATATGTTGAGTCACTTCAACAGCTATTTAAAACACAAGAAATAAGAGAAATATAATAGTATTTTTGTATTCCGAAGTATAACTCAACTCAGATAAATTATTTGAATTCAATCGAACACTCCACCCACTACGAAACGGAATATAACTTCATACATGGAGCGGATCCTTACAGTTATCTCTATAGTTTCATCAATCAGCTTGAGGTCTTGAAATCAGACATGGTAGAGCAAAGTAAGGAGATGATATAGTTATATAAAGAAAATAGGACATGAACCGTAAAGGACAACAAATACAAAGGATAAGGAAGGAAAATAAGAAGGCAAGTTGATTTGGAAGTGGGACATGTGGTAAGAGGAGGGTAAGGACATCAAGACATAACAGATAGGGAAAAGGAGAAAACACAAAATTGACAGGAGCACAAATTGATTGATAAGAAACACATAATCCATCAATAAGCATAATTGGAGGGAACATGGTGATCGGAATACATCCAAGCACATCTGGGGAACAGAGTCATTGTGGAGGAGTATGCCTAATACAGTAGCATAGTCGAACAGTATGACCTAGGGAACCTCAACATATTTAATTCAAGATTTATGTATCTTCTCCTTACAAGCAAACCTATTTTACAACACTTTTGCTATACTAAGAATCCAGGAGTCCAATGAAACATATTTTAATTCAAGCTCTATGTATCTTCTAGCTACAAGCAAACATATTTTACAACACTTTCGCTATAGAATTCACTTACAACATAATACTATGTTGCTACAAATTCAATGACATAGCACACACCAGGAAACAGATTTATTTTTCTTCTCTCATTCCCATGTATATTTCAAAAAATGATTACCGAAAATACAAAAACCCTCATAACCACAATTAATTTCAGAGTAAAAAGGCACAATAAATAGAGGAAATGGGATCAAAAGATATAGGTAAAGCAACAATTAATGTCACGATTACCAAACGGGTCAAAAAGATACACAAATAGTTTGCGATTTGATTCAATGTGACTGATGGGAGGAATTAATGTGTGTTCAATCATATTTTAGCACTCGGATTATGTGTATGCTTTATGTAAATGAATACGTATTATGTCCACTCTTGCAGAAGTTGGATATAATGGTCTCCATTGTGGAGAAATCAGAGGACAGATGATCCACGGAGTAAAAGAAAAACATATGGTTTGTTCAATCAAATAACAAATCTAATTATCGACTCGTTAAAGAAAAACCTAGTGCTATCGTGAACTAAATGTCTAGCTGAACAATGGAAATCAATTTTTAAACCCTAAAAACCATTTAATTGTTTTGATCTTAATTTTTTTGTTAATCTCAAAAAATTAAAACCCAAGTTACATTTCTCCTTTCTTTTTCTATGAACATAACTTTGTTTTTCTTTTATCATAAAATTTAATAATTGGTTGCTTGTTATTATTTCCAAAGGGAAATTGACTTGTAGAAAAGTTTAATTTTATCACTTACAAGACATATAAAAGTTTTAACAATTTTTATTCACAATTTCATATGCATAAATTGCTAAAATGTAAACTTCCTAATAATTGTCTCTATTGTTAACAACAAAATGTTATAAAACATTAAAGCACACAAATATCACACAACAAAAATAATAATTATAGGAATTGCAATATTATGAACATAGTATTGGAATCAAATATCAAAAATAGATCATTCCATTGATTTAATCCTTGTGGAGATAGCTTATACGCAAATATCTACAACATTGTGAGGAACCTCCAACAATTAAATAATGAAAATGCATGATATATCAGAAATAACAGAACACATAAGATATTTATTGATCACACGACACTTCGAGGGGGAAACCTCCTTTGAGCAATATCAATACAAATAGCTCGTGGATTCCTTCATTGGCCTCAACACATACTTATATACTAAGTCTATACATCCAATACTATGGATCAATACCATAGAACATTTAATATTACAAGACGACTTACAAAGCATATGCGTCCAATACTATGGATCAATACCATGGAACATATAATACTACGGGACGACTTACAAAGCATATGCGTCCAATACTATGGATCAATATCATGAAACATATAATACTATGGGATAATACAATATACTAACAAAGTAAAGAGAAGGGTTGACACAGGTTCCTAACATCCCCTCCCCCTTAGAAAAATATTTGCCTGCAAAGATTTAGATGTGGAAATTGGTGTTGAATCTGAAGGAGTGGTTCACATGTAGCATCCTCCAGTTGCAGTCTGTTCCACTGAGTTAATACCTCTATGATTGATCGAGAGAGAAGCTTACGAGTGCTCGTAGTGAGGCTGGCCTCTGGCTCCAAAATGATGGATCCTTCATTATCTAGTTCTAGTAAAATAGTTTGTGCACTGATGTTGGTGCCAAGAACTTTCTTTAGACAAGAGACATGAAATACTGGATGAATACGGGAAGAAGGAGGAAGTTCCAATTTATAAGAAACAAACCCAATCCTCTGAGGAACCTTATATGGCCTATAGAATTTGGAGCCAACTTATGATTCCCTTTGAGTTTCAGGGAGGATTGCTTGTAAGGATGTAGATGAAGAAAAACCATATCACCTACTTGAAAAGTGCACTCATAACGGTGCTCATCGGCTTGTTGTTTCATTCGATTTCTTTCCATGTGAAAAATACTTAGAAAATGATCTCGGGTTCGAAGAACCGTGTCAACTTTCTGAACTCGTGAACTGCAGGGGGTGTATGGAAGAAGAACTGGTAGTGACTAACCATAGATTGCTTTATATGGGAGTCATTTTAGATGTAGTGTGGTAGGAGGTATTCTACCACCATTCAACGAGAGGGAGCCACTTTTCCCACTGATGCTGTTGTTCGGAGGTGAAGCAACGAAGAGAAGTGTCCAAACATTTATTGATAACTTTTGTATGACCATCTGTTTGTGGGTGATACCCTTAACTCATATTCAGTTTGGTGCTAGTGTGGAGAAATAGTTCTGTCCAAAATGACTAAAGTTGCATCGCGATATGAGACAATGGAAGAAGGGATTCCATGAAGCCAGAAGATCTAGTCCAGGAAAATCTGTGCTACTAAGGAGGCGGTATAGGGATGGCCGAGGGCACAAAAATGACTATATTTGGAGAGGCGATCAACCAAAACCAAAATCATTGTCTTCCCTCCAGATTTAGGGAGCCCTTCAATGAAATCCATAGAAATATCTCTCCAAATCCATGTAGGGATGGACAAGGGTTTGAGCAATCCCGGAAGGAGTTTCATTTCACTCTTGTTGTGCTGGAAGGTATCACATTTAGCCACCATCTGTTGAATTGTCATTTTCATTTCCTTCCAAAAGAAGTTATGTCATGCCCACTCATATGGTTTGAGGAACCTAGAGTGCCCTACCGATGGAGAGGCATGGAGTTCATAGAAGATAACTTGTTGAATATCTGTGCTCTGGGGAAGCACCAGACAACCTTTGTATCTCAGGGAAGCACCATCCCAAATGTCACATACCCAACTATTTATCCAATGCAAGGCAAGGAACATGATGCCAAATTCGGGGCTTTCACATGATCTCAGCCCATTCGTTAGATTCATATAATTAAAATATGAGTGTGCAGATGTAAAACAAATCAATTATGCACAGCGGAATTAAAACAACATCCACACACAATTCATGCTCATCCAGCATATCAAAATAATCATTAATTAAACATTGCAGAAGTAAATACATAGATAGAAAAACACTTATCTTCATTGGGCAATTGTCCCAAACAACTAGCTATGTCACTGCAACATTCCACCCAACCATAGGCTAGTTGTGTTCATCGATCTCTCAACACAACTTCCACCCCCGAGCCGGGCATGATTCTTACAAGGAAAAGGGGACATTCAAGCTCATGCACAGCCCAATTAACCATTTCATCTGAGCCAAGCCAATCCAGAGCTGGGTTTATCAGGCTACATTTGAACCTTGGATGCTTTCTCTCAATCTCAAGCCAAAACAATGGAGACCCATAACCCATACCCCAACATACTCTTTTCTCACATAGCAAACACAATCATTTGGAAGGGATACACATTTAACAATGGGATTTACAAAACAAGATCCATGAGTTCATCTCCAAATCATGGCTCACTAAATCAGACTATGGGAAGGGAAATTCATCCCCAGGGAGCAATCCGATTTCTCCCCCATGCTATGAGCATTTCAAATGGCCCAAAACGACCCCATTGAAACCCCAAATCGATCTGCTCTCTTCCCCATTGGTCACCAAAGCAAAAATGCCCTTCCCAGCCTGCAAGATGAAGGAAAACATAGGAAATCTCTTGAGAAAAACACCCAGGTAGATCTCCACTCATGAGGGAGAGAAATTGGTTCGTGGATAATGACTTGGGGAGCAATTCATGGCTCTTTTCTTGCCCAGGAAGCAAAACGCGATTTTCCATGCAGGGTGGCTTGCCCATACCCGAATTTGGACAGCTATACCTCCCATTCCCCAAGGCATTAACTACCTCAACCAACTCTTGGGAGAAATCAATGATTGGGTACAAAAGTCAACATGGGTAGTTGAGGGTTTGATTGGTTCTCTCATTGACACTTAGCTTGACCTGATTGGCTTCAAGGGTTTGAATATTTCCCTCCCAATTTCTTGTAAAATCATGCCCCCATCTCTTGTTGCATTGCATAGCTAGCTATGGGTATTTTATTAAAATGCATATTTACATGATGTTTGAATTTCCAATGTGCATTACTAGCACGCAAACCATATCCATCAATAAATCGATGACGGGGCCTTGGCCTTGAGCTCCTCACCATGATTTTATAACAATATTACATCATTTATATTTTAATGCAATAGGGTCAAGGTGGGGACGTGACACTAAGGGTAATGAGGTACAACATAAGGGTTTTTGGACAAGCATTGGATGATTTGAGATAATGAGGATTCATTGACATAGCCCTGCTAAACAGATTGCAACGAATTTGCAACAGGCACAAAAATAGCTGAAAGAGAAACTTGGTCATCAAATGTGAGAGAAAGAGCATATGCCACAAGATTGTCCTTTCCCTTCTTGTGAGTGATCTCATATTCATAACTCATGAGTTTGCTAACCCATTTCTATTGTCTTTGGAAGGATACCCATTGTGCCAGGAAATATTTTAGACTCTAGTGATCAATCTTGATGCATAAATGATTCCCTAATAGGTATGGCCGACACTTTTGTAATGCATGCAAAATAGCCATTATTTCCTTCTCATATGTAGAGGCGACTAAATTATTACCAGAAAGGGCCTTGCTGGTGAATGCAAGGGAATGTTAATCTTGAAGGAGAACAACACCAAGTCCATTGTCGCAAGCATCACTCTCAATAGTGAAGGGTTGGAAAAATCAGGCATAGCTAGAACAGGTGTAGTACACATATCTTGTTTCAGTTTGTCAAATGCACACTCAGTAGCATGTGTCCATGTAAAAGCATCATTTTTCAAGAGAGACGTTAATGGAGCTACATTATTCCCGTAATCCTTGACAAAATTGCAGTAGTAGCTAGTCAATCCCACTGGTTCAACAAATACACATGCATATCCATCCAAAATTTGTTGTAGATCCAAAGAAGTAGTGGAGACCGCTAAAGGTTGCATATGAATGGAATGGAGTTGAGCGATGAAACCATTTGAATTATTCTTAAGGAGCTCTTCCAGGCGATGTGAGATAATGATGATGAGAGACCCTTGTTGTAATCCCTTCCATGTGTTTTTTTTACCATTGACTAAAAACTGCATCCAAAGTTCAGCAAAATCCCATAAAATGGGTCCAAGTGTGCGTAACCATTGGGCACCCAAAACCACGTCACATCCACCTAAGGGAAAGTAAAATATGTCGAAGCGCAGGTTATAATCTCCAATAGAGATACACACATTGTGAAACTTCCCCTTGCAAGGTAAGGTGCCCCCATTGTCAATCACGACTTCAAAGCTGGAGCAAGGATGGACAAAACAATAATCCTGTTTGGCGCTCCGAAGGTCAATGAAGTTATGAGTGCTACCACAATCAATGAGTATTGTAAGAGAGAGCTTCTTGAAGTAACCCTTGACCCGCATTGTTTGTGGGGTGGTGACTCTGGCTAAGGCATGGATAAATATCTCTGGATGGTCATATTGAGAAGGAGGGTCAACAGGTGGCTGCTGAATGTCGACTTGATCATCTATTGTATCTTAAGATTCATCACAAATTTCATTTGCAAGAAGAGAATCCACATCCAAGAGATAGATCTTTTGCTCAAAACATCTATGTCCCTGAGTGAATTTCTCATCACAATTATAACAAAGCCCTTTTTCTCGATGTGCGTGCATCTCTGCTTCATACAAATGCTTGATAGGAGTTACTCTAGGAGCTGGCGTGATGGGAGGTATTTGGGAAACCATATTTATGAATGGAACAAAAGTAAATTTGGAGCATTGTTGGGTTGTGATCTTGTCCTCCTCCAACTTAGCCAACCCTAGGACTTCCATCATTGTGCTACGAAAAAACATTTTAACCTCAGATTAGATTGCGTCTTTTAAACCATTGACAAAACAACTCCTGTAGAATTCATCAGACAATCCTTCTGTGTGATTGGCTAGTTTCTCAAATTATGTCTAATACTCTCTCATAGTGCCAATTTGGCGAAGTTTGGTGAGTGCTTCTGTGAAGTCATCAAAAGCACTAGGGCCAAATCGTTGCAAAAGGAGTTAGCAAAAATCTGTCCATTTTGGCTCTTCATGAGCCTTGGTGTACCAACATAACCATTGAAGGGATTCATGTTCCAAATGAAAGGATGCAAGTGGAAATTTGTTGACATCAAAAGTATTATGTAGACTGAAATAGTGTTCTTCTAAGTATATCCATCCAATCGGATCATCATCATTGAAGCGAGGAAAATCAATCTTCGACCCACGAAAAGTGTTGAAAGAAGAGAACCTAGTGTATGTAGAAGACTCTGGATGTCGTCTATTGTTCATGGATGAAGAATGAATATGGAGGCCGAGAATATTTTCATCTAGATCTTGTAGTTTGGTCTTGAGGGATGCAATTTATTCCTCCATGTTTTTTGCTCTTGCACGGGTGACAACCATAACCAAGATTTTTTTTGGGCGGAGGAATGGGTAGAAAAAAAAAAAACTTCTTTAGTAAATGAAAATTTGGATTTGGGAAAAATTATAATGGTTAATTGGGGTTTGACTAGGTTTTGGACACTTTTTGATGGACAGGGAAGCATAAAATAGGAATTTCAGAAGTGGGGTGAAAGAATGGGAAAATTTTTCAAACGGGGACAAAGAAATAGAAATAGGAAATGAACACTATGGAAAAATCTAAAGGTGATTGGGTGAAAATGGAAGAAGTTATGGAAAACCCTAAAATAGACAGATGTGGGATTTTTGGCTTCGGGAAGTGGAATTTAGGATAGGGTCCTCAAGAAGGAAATATGAAGAATGGGATTACAGGGGTGTTAGTGAATTTTCAAGGGAAACAGATTTAAAGCAAAGAAGATATGGTGAAAAAACATAATTTTTGTTTTTATTATTATTATTTTTTTTCGAAATTGATCTGCAACGGCTCTGGACATATTTAATATTCTATTTATTGGTTGGAAATAGATATGGACCCCAAGTATGCTCGACTTCCTAATGGTTCAGGGGATTCACTCGACCACCAATGCTATCTGACGGCTTGCGTATTGGGGCAGTACTCCTCACTCCATGGCTCAGGTAAAACTGATAACCGTTTTGCCACAAACGACAACTCTTGGTTTACCTCATAGGTGGGAACTAGTCAATCAAGTAGAGATCGTTTCCCTTTTCGCTGGCAAGTCCTCTCAATGGGATAGCTACTTCGGGGTTCCTATGGTACTCCTCACAATAAGTTTTAGGGCTATTCCCAAGTACTTCCCATAGTTAAGCGGATAAAGATTATTCCCGGATCGGAACCTGCAATTGAAAGGAACAATACATATGCGGAAAAAAAAATTTGGCAGAAATTCAACCCAACGAGCCCAAGAAAGTGCTCTGATACCAGATGTGAGGAACCTCCCGTAATTAAATAATGCAAATGAACGATATATCAGAAATAACAAAACACATAAGAGATTTATTGATCGTAGGCCACTTCAAGGGGGAAACCTCCTTTGAGAAAGCTCAATACAAATAGCTCGTGGATGCCTTCATTGACCTCAACACGTACTTATATACTAATTCTATGCATCCAATACTATTGATCAATACCATGGAACATAAAATACTACGGGATGAATTACAAAGCATATGCATCCAATACTATGGATCAATACCATGGAACATATAAAACTACGGGATGACTTACAAAACATATGCGTCCAATACTATGGATCAATACCATGGAACATATAATACTATGGGATAATACAATATACTAACAAAGTAAAGAGAAGGGTTGACATAGGTTCCTAACAAACATTTGCTTTTAAAATCTCATTTTCAAGCGTCTTAGACCCAAATGGAAATTGTACACCTTTTAGAAAATAGTGACCTTGATTTAACTGTGATAGTGACTAGGAGGTCGAGCTACTTATAGCGAGGGTCATAACATATAAAGAGGTTTTAGCTTGAGCTTTAACGATACATGGTATTAACAATCATAGAGAATACAAATCTATTTTTATATTAATAAGTTTATGGTATGAATTCTTTGAACATACCTTTTGAATCTCAATAGCCATCATTGATGATCCACGCGATGAACAACTACACATCCATCGAATAGCTCTACATCCATTCAACAACTCCAGCAAACAATGAACAACATATTGAAAAGTGGCGGGATACACGACAACAACATAAATTGAAGGGTGGTGGGTTAAATGGTGGTGAAATGTGTGAAATGTGCAGACATGCAAAATGGATGACAATGACAGCTACAGTCAATATATATAAATAACTTTTTCGGTTGAGAAATCTTTCGACTAAGCAATCTTTCGGTCGAAAAAAAATTTGGACGAAAAATTTTCTGGATAAAAGATTTCTTGGTTGGACAATTTACTTGACTAGAAATCCCTTGGGAAAAAATAATGAGAACACCATTAACTTTAACTTTCAGATGAAAAAAATTAACCGAAATTTTTGACAAATTTTTCGACAAAAATAAATAACTAATTCAGCTAAAAACTTTTTTATTATGAATTTTGTTGCATGACTCTCATCGAATAGACACCCAATTTCATAATTTGTCTCATTATTATTATTATTATTTGTGTTGATTATATGAATCATCCCTTCAAATATTATTTGTCCTCAAATAATTTTATGAAAAATACTATGTCTTCATTCTATCCTATATTATGTTAGGGTCCCACCCTAACTTGACAAGCAAGAAGATCTCTCCACCAACATGGCACCAAGATTCGATGGCACCAAATACACCTTATGTAGGATGAGGATGAAAGTATAGCTGAAATCCCTTGGAGTTGATGTCTGGAAGTCCATTGTGGATGGTTATAATGTTCCAGCAATCATGCACCAGTTGATCCAGCTGAGAAGAGACAGTATGAATGCAATGCAAGAGCTAGAACACACTGTTATGTGGGTTAATAGACACTAAATTTACTAAGGTCATGCATTGTGAATCATCCAAGAACGTATGGGATAAAATCCAAAATGTCTATGAAGGTGATGAGAAAGTGAAGAAGGAAAAGTTGCAGAATTACTCTGGATTGTATAAATCCTTGAAAATGAAAGATGAAGAAAATATTGCTTTTTACTTCTTGCAAGTCGATGAGTTAGTTAATGCCATAAAGAGTCTTGGAATTACACTAGAAGAAAAATCAGTTGTGCAGAAGATTCTAAGAAATCTATCTCCAAGATTTGATGCAAAGGTATCCGTGTTAGAAGATAGAGCCAATCTTGCAGATCTGAAAAAGGATGAGTTTCAAGGGATCTTGACTGCGTATGAGATGAGAACAGAGAAATAAAATCCCATCAGAAAATAAGATTCTTTCAAAGCTACTGGAAAGGCTAAGCATGATCATGAAAACGTATCTTGTGATGAATCAGATGAGGAAGAATCAAACTTTGTGAAAAAGATGAAAAGAAGACGCAGCAAGTATAAGAATAAATTGTCTTTCAAGTGTTTTAGTTGTGGAAGGATAGGTCACTTTGCTTCAAAGTGTCCATATAAGGACGATGGAGATAGTGATAGCGAGGAAGAATACAGTTCTCATGAACGAAGGATGGAATGCACTTAGGAAAGACATGAGTATAGGAAGAAAGTTCCAAAGCAGAGGAAGAGTCTATATACTGAGGAAGACAACAGTTTATCCGAAGGAAGTGATTGCGATGAAAATTAAATATGAAACATCATCTGCGTGTTTTTTGGCCAAACGATCGCTGAGATGTGGATGGCATGGGATATTATGAGGCGTATAATTGGGAAATGTCACCGACAACATCCATCACTCATTGTCTGTATGGCATTTAAATTGATGAGTTTGTAAAGAAAAATGCATAACATGTGTACAACACAAGGGACTAGGTTATCATTTAGCTTGTTGCTATCAAGTTTTAGGTATGGGGAAGGGATTCCTTCCACTTCATTTTGAAAAATAGATTTTCTCTCCCACACTTTTATGTTTTAAGTCTCTTTATTTGGAGCACATGGTGATGAAGGGAAAAACAATTCTTTACCTGTCTTCGAGTACCTCAACATAGATCAATATATACATACATACATATATAATATAAAAAGTGATATCATTTATTATACTAAATATAGGGGAAGGTGTATAATGAATCAGAGTTTTTATGGCATTTAGTAACAAAACTCAGTTCCCAATATACAATGTTAGAGTGGAAATTTGTGACCTGGAACGCCAACTACAAACCACCATGGCTACTGGGTCTACGTAAACCCTCAACAGATGGCATGTAAAGGGATCATAGCTCCAGGCATGGAATATGATAGCATTCTGATTATGCTATGTACGAACATGGGTTCAAGTACCAATATACATAGTAATATCTATCAGTTACTCCAAATTGAACACAACTTCTAATTTGTATAGAGAAGGAAGTTGATGTTGTGATTATTCTAGGATGGCTAAGGTAGGAAACAGTATGAATGGAACATGTTGCATTATATGCTGGTGGGATCACGCTTGAAGTTTTACATTTGTTCAGCTGATATTTTGATACATAGCTTGGTGTATGGTGGCTTGTTGATTTGAAATTGTGTTGATGGTGCTCATTAAAGAGATGCTAAGTATGGAAACATTGGTATCTTTGAGAATGTTGTGGGTAGGTGGATTATCACATTTGACTTTGTATCCAATTCCATTGGTTCAACTCCCATGGTGGTCAGAATGAGTGAGTTACACATAAGAAATCCACGTTTCTCCTCATTAAATGGGTTTTTATTCCCACACAGGGACATACTTGAATTTTTTTTGGAAACACATAAGGATAGCCATAGAAAATGTCTCCAACACCCCTTGCTGTAAGAGAAATGATGTAATTTTCTATGTTGTTTGTGTAGCAACCAGGTTTGTAATGAAACATAAAGAGTCACAGAGAATTTCAAAGACTCCTATGGGTCTCTTCTTGTCTAATGAAGTTTTTTTAGAGTACCAAGGCATATAATGGCTTACTTAAGTTATTATGTAATATCTGAAATTACAAGTATACAGGGCCCTCATCTTTCCAGTAGATATCAATTTAATATACTTGTAACTATTTCTGGTGCTAAGAGCATTTTATCTAATTACTCTATCCGCACTAAGAAATATGACTTATTTACGAGACAACATCTAGACTATACGAAACCCATGAATACTTAACTAATCAACAACATTGGTTGGCACAAAGGCCTCCAGTTTTGAACTTGGTTAGGCTCTGATACTAGGTGTAAGGGTCCTCATTTCAAATTAGAAACCTATTGGATTATATAACTGTCTTGAGGTTTTCTATAAAGATCCCGGTTCATTGCGGTTCAAGGAACCAACAAAACCCCCTTTCACCGTCCCTTTCAGAAACAATATGCGAGAAGATTGAGGTCTGACCCGAGGCGAAGTTATGGGGGAGTTGTGGAATCAGGTTTCCACAACCACGTGATGAGTGCTTAAACAGATCTGATGAGCAGTGCGCTGCAGACTGAGGACTGCGCGACGATAACATTGGTTGCGGCTAACACTTCTACAAGCCCAGACACTTGCACAACCCACGCATCCAAGGACTACGCAGTTCGGAGATTATTCTATAATGGGATAGCGCAACGGATAACTGCGCTTCCTCTTCAGACTTGACCAGCTTCAACAAGTTACACTTAGTATTTTACCTGCCTTAGATTATTGATCTTATGACTTATGCAACGTGATGAAACTCAAAATACTGCGAACTTCTGGTGCTACTCTTCGAAGGAGTCACGCGGCGAGAAATCAATTGACTTAAGTGTTTATTCAACAGGCTTATGCATTCATTCAAACTTAGACATACTTATGCATCTAGCATTCATCCAGATATGCGAAAATTAACATATTATTCCCACTTCATTCCTTATGGCGAATACATATAAAATTAAACACATAAACTGATAAGCAAGATCTTAAGCATTCGTTGTAAGCAAATAACAGATGAAAACATGTAAACAATTGCACAACATAGGAATTTAACGTGGTTCACCCCCAGGATGGAAGCTGCGTCCACAGGAATTGTTGTTGTATTAGTTTTTGGGAATGGTACAACAGTTCCAGTCTGCGCACTCAGCTACAGACTCTCTTCTCTCTCAATAGGCCTCTGTGCACACATCTTGCAAAGCCTTTACAATGGAAAACTCAAAACAAGTCTTGCTCAAGATTATATAATGAGAATTAAAGCCAATCAACAACCCTTTCCCTTACAAAATGTGCCTTATTTATAGATCATGCCCATAGGTCATGTCTTTACAATACATAGGCAAAAACCCTAAGGTTTCCCAAAATTGTCACGGTTTTCCCTTAACCGGAATTGTTGTCTTCTGGTAGAGAATTTTCTGTCGTGGACATCCTCTGTGCATGGCCACGTCGCTATCAGCCTCTCTGCTGCATGCACGCCAGCAGGTCGCTTTCACCCAGCCGTTACTTCTCTAACGATCTTATGCGGTCGGTTCATGTAGTGGTTCCTTCGTTTGTGTGACCGGTCACTTTCCTCCACTTTACTCCTTACCCTCCGCTTGGTAATCATGGAGTATATTAACAAAAAATAGGTCGCTTTCACCTAGCCGACCTTAACTTCCTTCTTTACCCAAAACGGGTGCCCCGATGGCACCTCGCGGTGCTACTACTTCGCGGGACCGGTCCTCAGCTGCACAGTTCCGATCTTGCCGATACTGCACTGCGCTCACATCGCAGCTCCTCAAAACTGACTTACACCAAAAATTATTCATCTGAACTGCACTCAATCTTTGCAGTTCCAAAACTTGACTTGCACAAAAATTCTTGACTTGGGCCAGGCCCAACAGGCCCCTAACACTTACATGTGGCTCGTCCCCGAGCCACCTTCAACTTCTACTTCTCCTAGATTTTTTTATTCCTACAGAGCTAACTTCGTGATGAACGCTTAGTATGTTGCAGTCAACTTTGCAACCTCTTCCTTGGTGTCCTGCTCAAATTGCTTGACGGTTTCCAACACATTAGTTGTTATTTCATCGTCCACTTGCTCTTGTACTGAATCTTGTCCTTCGCAGAGCTCACTCATCTTTTCTTCAATATTCTATGTGATTTCATGTGCTTCCACTTGTAGGGGCTGCGACTTGTCTCCGATTTTAGTCTCCATGTCTCGCAGTTCTTGCAGTTCTTTCTTTAATCCCCTAACTTTTGGATATCTACGAAGATGGTATCTTGGTGGCAGAGCCTTGACCTCTGCGTCTAGCAATTCTAATTCTTCCTGCTTATCCTTCAAACTGTTCTTGAGTTCCAGCAACTTTGGGTCCTCCTCTAGGGCAGTAAATGTTTTTGTCACTTCGTCCAACCGAGTTTGGCACTTAGCCACTTCATTGGCTATACTTTTTTCTGCAGCTTTCACTTCTTGTGCTCGAAGCTATTGTTGATCAGGTGATGTATTCAGTTGATTCTGCGCTTCCAAGGAAACAATATTTACTTCATAACTAATCTCCATATCTTTCATTTTGGCTTTAAGATCGCTGACCACCTTGTCGATCTTAATGATAGTGTCCTCAGGTTCTTGCTGCTTATCAAATTCAGATATCTCCGTGACTACCGCAGTGACTGTGGATTCTAATCTCCTTCGTCGGTCGTGCTCATCTTGAAGTTTCATGGACTTTTGTGAGCTTGATTCCTGCAACTGCTTATAGCTTGTATGTAGCTCAGTGTGCTGGTTCTGAGCATCTACACTTCTCTCATGAATCTCCTCCACAACCTGTAGATGCAGATTATGTAGACCGATGAGTGGTATCCTCACAATGTCGAGGTCCATGTGATCTAAGTCCTTCGTTCCCAAGATTAATTGTTCTGGTAGTGGTATCCTTACACTTACGGGGTCAAGTTTGACGATGCAGGACTTCACAGGAAAGGTCAGGGCTAGAGGTGTTGTCTTCGGCTGCGAAGTGCCTCTTGACTTTCCTTCTTATTCTAAGTCCCGTGGCAAGGGTAAGTGGTGGTGTAGTTCTTCAATATTTTCTGTAATGCCTTGCAGCGTGGTTAGATTCTTCTGCAGGCTCTGTTGAATTGCCTCATTCTTTTTATATTTTTTGGCCATCAGGTCTTCCATCTACTCTGTGACCGTAGATGCGATCATGTCATAATTGTTCTCATGGAGCTTTGCTTCGGATGGGCCCTTAACTACTTTCTGCTTCTTTTTCTGTACCTTTTGATGTACAGGACTCTCTGGTTCCTTTCTTTTTCCCATCCACGGCACTTCAACAATGGGTGTAGGAATGGGATTGCTCTTCGCGGAATCACTCTCGATTTCCACAATTTCGACCTTGAAATCGGGGATCCATTCCTTCATAATTGTGTCGATGTCTTCTTCATTCATGTGGTAGCTTCCTTGGAACCATTCAGGGTTCTTCAACTGAGCCTTTGGTGAAATAAAGACAGAATGCATATGAGCTTTAAAATTGATGGTGCGAATATACTTAGTCTTTACCTCTTTTGATATCCGTGGTGTAGCGACGATGAATTCGCGCATCTGCTCATAGTAAGTGTAGAAGACTTTGGCTGATGTGTGATGTCTTTATGATATCACATTCGCCCAAAGGTTTGCATAATGAGCTCCTCTGCAATCACTGTTGTCGGTGCTTAGGCCAATGTAATCTTTTGGGTCCTTCCACCCCACAAAGGCAATTAAAACTATCAACCATGTATAATGGAAATTACTGCCATGTGTCTGCGTGTTATTGAGCTCTTCTAGAAACTCATTTAGTAGGTATTGACACCAGTTAAGCTGTCCTCCTGTCGTGGCATTTTCCCCAAGGAGCACTGCACCCATGGGTACTTCCAACGGTTTTGCTTTCCTCAGAATTTTTCTTGTTAGAAGTTGTGTGATAAACCACGTACCTTCGTCTTCGATATCGTCTGTTACAAAGCCTCCTTTTACTTTGACGACAGACTATTTCTTCTTCATCTTCATGGTGAACTCCTTGTCTCGGCTCTTTCCTTGGAAGAACTACTTCGGGTCTTCACCTCTCTTTCTTAACCCAGTGATCCGGTGGATTCAATCAATGTTTAGGTCAACATTACAATCAAGCCAAAGATATCCTTGGTGCATGTGCGACATAAGAGTGCACACTGCCTCATTCAATTCTGGCGTCAGGTCGAAATGCGGGAGCCTCAACAGGTTGAGCAACCCCAACTCTACCTTGTTGATGTATATGTAAATTCGGAATGTATTTCATATATGTATATTGTACTCCTATAGAGATGGTATTATTCCTCTATACGGAAGTGTTTGTATTCCTATAGAGATGTTATTATTCCTCTATATGGAAGTGTTGTCATTTATATTGTAAGTGTCGTAACTTATACTTGATGGGTTATTAGACCACCTTGTTGGGGTCGGCCCTGTATAAGTCATGTGGGTCGAAGGGTTATTAGACCACCCTATTGGGGGTCGGCCATGTGGGTCAAAGGGTTATTAGACCACCCTATTGGATTTTGGCCCAGTCATCATTATGTTATGTGGTTAAGTTAAGGCCGACCTAGTAAAGGTTATTAGGAAAGTCAAGTCAAGTATACATAGAGTGCGGGAGGCACTCTATTTCATCATTCTATTCTCTCTCACACTCTTGGGAGAGTGGCTCACTTGTGGAGGAGGAGAAGCTTCTACTAGGAGATAGCTTGGGTTGTATCATTGCTCTATCTATCTCTGTGGAAGTTATTGGGGTTTTTCACCTTTATGGTTTTCCCCAAGTAAACTCTATGTCTCTTGTGTGCTTGCATTATTGTGTCCATGATTGATATGCTGTACATGTTGTTCTCTCAGTTAAGATCCTAGATCAGATTGAAGTAAATTTTGAAAAATTAACATGGTATTAGAGCTAGTCTGAAAGAAGGGATGGTATGGCATGTATGACACTTGTTGCAATTGCGAAGCTAGGGCTTGATATAGAAAAAACATTCATCGTAGCACTTTCGCTATAAATAAATTTTGGTGAGGTTTCAAGGTCTGCAAATTGTACAGGGCGAAGATAATATCCCCATGTACCTTGTGTCCAAACGAAAACCTCTAATTCGTTGTACTTTGTGATTTATGATCTGTACAATATAGGGTTTCTGCCTCTTCCAGATCTCAGTCATAAACGGGTGACCTTGGAGAAAAGGTCATAACTTGGGCTAGGAAGCTCCAAATGAAATTTCGTAAAAAATTAAATACAGTACACAGACTGTACTTTCGCAGGTAACTTTTTTAGAGGCCGAAACTTAACTCATGACACGTGGCACACTGTACAAGTTTGCTCTCCTATTTTAGCGCATAAACAGGCCACGTTGCGACACTTGGCATAACTCTCTCTCAGAGAATCCATTTGAGGTCAGACCAATGGGGTTGTAAATATGACAGTTTGGAATATCACAGGAAAACTTTTCAAACCCTGTGGATCAAAATATTCTGAGTTACACCAGAAACAATCAGGTACATATTTCTGTCAAAACATAATTATTTTTTAGCACCTTCATTCATGGCTTCCGGAATTTAGGGTTTCGGAGAAAGCTGGAATTTTTGTAATCGGAGACTACAGCTGAATGCTACTCATCAAAATCGAAATTTAGAGACCAAGATCAGATTTTTTGGTTGGGTGTAAGGCCGGGCTTGATCAGACCCTAGTTCAGGACTTTGATCGGAAAAGTGGAAAATTAGGGCTTCTGTAAAAATGGAAATTTTTGAAATCTGTGACCACTGCTGGAAGCTCCTCAGAAAAATAGAAGCTTAGAGATTTGGATCGAACCTTTTGATTGGGCAGAAGGGTGGGATTTATCAAACCCTAGTTCGGGGTCATGTCCATTGAATCCGGAAGTGTCAAAGGCAAATTTGAGGAGTGAAACTTTGTAGTTTTCAAATTATGAGTATACCAACTTGATCAGCTCATCAAGGCGCATATTTCTATCCTTTGGGAAGTTTGAAATTCAAAGTTTGAATTTTTAGGGTTTCTTTGAAAAACCCTAATCCATCTCCAGATCCAGTTCCTGCAAATCAAATGGATTGGGTTAATCCTAGAAGAGAATGGATTGGTCACCTGCATAAGTGAAGAAGTTACCGTTTCAGAGGGAGATGAGGCTAAGGCCTTACATACGAAGATTACAAGCAATCTCGATAGGTATGACTCATCCAGGTATGTTTCGAGATTTGTTCATGATTAAGTTTATGGTATGTTTGTTTTCATGTTATTACAGTTAGTACAATCTTGATTAAATTTAGACTTGTCGTATCACCTTAATAAAATTGTGAATGCATGATAGAAGATATTCATTGATTAGGGTGTTGACACTTATGATTGTACTAATGCATTATGGTGTTGTATGAGGTTTATGTTGTCCGCTAACATGAAAGGTACACCAAGAAAGACAAATCATTTTCTAGTTCAAGAACATATGATCATGATGACATGAGGACAAATATTCATCCATTGTCATGAATCACTTAGAAGATCTATTTGCGAGGTATGTATAACTTGGTTCTATAATGGTTAACCTATGAGATATGCAGGTTACTAGCACAAGTCATTGAAGAGAACAAGAAGACATCATGTGGGTATGTTAGACATAACTAGCTAACATACCAATCTAGGTATGCTTTTCCTATATCAAGTTAGAATCCTACCTTGTGTTAGGATCCCTTATATAAGTATACTTGGTATGATTGGTTATGTTTATTCATAAAGTTAGAAGTGTAAGTAATCAAGGGTTTATGCATTTTATGTGTCTTATCTTGATTGATGATGTAACTAACCATAAGAGTCCTATGATCAAATAAGAATATGCATGAGTAAAAGAAGACTTCCCTGAAACCTTGAATACTAATGTTTATTATCTGTGTTTGAAATGATCATGACTATACATGTTTAAGATTATTGTGTTTTGATAGTATTAAGATTATACTAATGAATGTGTGATTATGTATGAGACCTTGAGGATAACACAATGATGATACTAATAAGCATGCATAATGATGGATCTAAGTTCAAGGATAGGTAATCCAGGAAGCAAAGATGTTACAACGTAATCTTCCACCCTGTGAGCATCAGCATTCTTTGGCCTATAGGATCCATTTCATTGACTCAAATCCACTTATATCCTTCAGACATATTTTTCCTCATTTTTCCTCTAACCCGCATGTTGCATCACTATAGCATGCGTACTCGCGTGTTGCATCACTATAGCCCACGGGTATCAAGTAAAATGGCAAAAATCACTAGTTTATTACTTTTTACTCCTAAAAAGCGGTCATTGGGTGACCTTTGGCTCTCCATCTACCCAAGTAATGTATCAATGTGTCCTTTCACTTACTTTTGAGAGGACTATATATTGAGCACATATGGATTATGGACGAGAGGAGAAAAGAAGAGCAAGAGAACTCTAGTGGATTTTTTCCCTATCTTGAGTCTACACTCATTGATCCTTGTAGTTGTGAACCCTTTATGTTCACCTTCCAAACTCCTATCTAGTTTGAGTTTTCCATTCATAGAGGATTGAAGTGGTGGAGGCACAAGTGGATTGATCTAGATCTTGGTTTAGATTGGTTTCCGGCAAGATGTCGTATCACTTTGTACTTCTTCTTGTTTAGTAATAGAAATACTCATATTCTCATCCATTAATGTTGTAAATGTTGTTTATCTTACATTGGGTTGCATTTACTTGTTATATCATGGGCCATTGCTATTGATGATGTTAATGCCGTTTATATATTATATGTACTCGTTGCATATTGGCTGTCAAGACTAATTTGCAGATTCAAGTGCATGGATTGAAAAGCTCCAATGGGGATCTACATCAAACGTTTGGATCGAGGTTGGTTATCTTCTTCATTATCTTAGCATTTCCATTTATATAGCATAGTTCTGAGAATTGAGTTGATTTCTGGTAGTCATCTGTTTGTTGTGGTACACCCCAAGCCATAGTGATTTTTCTCCAACACAGAAATGGCGACTCCACTAGGGAAAACATCCATCTTGGGGATTTTTTTAGCATTAGTCCATAATTAGAGTTGTTTTTTGTTGAAGCTCTGTGTCACTTATCAGCCGTTGAGATACACCATAGAAAACTTGCTTTTTATGAGCCATTGGACTCTATGTTTTCCATTTTACCTTTCCTCACCCACGGGCTAGCTTAGCTCTACCCGCGTACACCCGCCTCTATTGACTCTACTGCTCGCGGGTACCCGCAGGTATTCCTTCAACAATAGCGTACAACTCCGGCTTTTGTTGGTTTATGACCTTTGGTTGTTGCTGGGTTGGTTTTGGTTGATCCTGAGTCTTTGTTGGCCTGTTTCTTGACTGTTCCATGCCTTGGTTGTGACCAGAACTCTTCGTTTCTCTTGGATGAGCCTTGTTGGTTTTTTACCCATCTTTGGATTTAGCCTTGTTGGTTTTTTTCCTTTTGAGCTCATTCCTTTGGCTGAGTCTTACTGTTTGGTATTTTCCTAGTTGTCTGAGTGATCTCCTTGGCATAACAGTGACTAGATAGTAGGATTTTGCTTGAATTTTTCATTTCCATATATTGAAAAATACAAAAAAATACATAGTTTTTGCATTTTCCTTTCGTTTATAAGAGAAAATACATTTTTTTTTTTGCTTTTATGTATTGCATCTTGCATTGAGTGCTTTCTGCCTTCATTTAGACTTTGATTGTGCATTGAAAGAAGTATAAAAGGATTGCATATTTATTTCGGAATCACTGGTTTGATTGTGCATATTAGGGGCATTGTTTTCATTGGATAGATGAGTCTAGGATTTGACGATTTTGCATACCATTGAATCTTACACATCACTAGTTTCACAATCATATCCCTTGAGTAATCACAGCCATTAAAATTAACGCTTAATCTTAAAATTGATTAGACCGATTTTATTTATAGAGTACACCAACTAGCATAGGTTTAGAGTCTTGGAATAGATCATTGTGATTTAACAATCCAAGACTACTAGACGAAACATTAGGTGTCTGACAAGGGAGTGGAGGAATCCATGGTATAGATCGATGTTCTCAGGAAGCTCTACTCAAGCCAGAGTCAAGCACGAGGTCACGGGAGGTTGGTTGAAGGGATATCCCTCTGATGCTGGCTGAACGTGGGAGATATTTCCAGGATTTGTTCATATATGGGGGTATCGGAGGTTCATCCTCTTGTGCTTCAGGCTTAGCTACCCTTCCCATACGACGGATCGCACCTGCGACTGTCCCCCTGAGCATTGGTTATATTGCAGTGACCATAGTTTCCTTACTTAGGTATCGCACAAGGTACTTGCAGTGGTTATACTATTTGTGTCCTGAGTCAGATAGGGATTGGACAGCACAGTTGTGTTTGTGCAGTGGACTTGACCATGTACACGCAGTGAAGCCTGGGTGTCTCTATAACTAATTATTTTACCTTCGGCTATAGTTTGGGAGTCTCAAGCCTCTCCTAGGTGAGACATACTGGCTCTAGTGTCGGGAGCTCATTTAGCCACTATGTTTGTTTGCTCTTGGCTGTAGTTTATTTAGGTGTGTGCTTTTGATTTACTATTTTTTGATCGATAGTTGGCCTCTTAGGGGATGTTTTGATTATATATTCTCTCTGGAGATATCGTGGCGTGGAGTCCTACTCTCCGCTGGTCCTGTCGGTTGGCTGGTTTAAATCTAGCTGAGGTTACACGCCGTATTGCTAGAGGACGTCGGAGGGCTCTCTATGAGTCTTCGGATTCTTACAAAGCTTACGTTCACGACGTCGTGACTACACATTCTCATACTGAGGAAAAACCTTCGACTCCATCGGGTAGAGTTGACCACACTTCCAATCCCCATACTCCTCGTGAGGAATGGGGAGGTGATCCACCTAAGACTCAACCTGGTTCTATTGGTCCTAATCCACTTGAACGAGATTCATTCGATCCTTCGAATCCGGATAATTATCTTTACAGAATGCCAACCTTACCCGAGGATGAAGAACAAGATGACACGTTTATTCCTTCGTTTCCACGCAGTTATAGACACGGGATGCCAGATTTACATGACGACACTGGTCCTACGATCAACCCAATAACACTCTATTTTGGTATGCCTAGTCATAGTACAGTTGAGCCTTCCACTACATTTGGTAGTCACGCTGGCACTAGTCATGGTGTTAGCCATACTATACCCACTGGGGGCACTACCCTCGCTGGGGGCACTACGTTGTCCACTCACACACATAGTATGGAGACTGATCACATTCCTCCTAACAATGCTAATGTTGGAAGAACACCACCTCCTAGGATTTCCCAACCTAATAGGAACGTTGTTAGAAACACAACTCACCATCCACTAGCTAATACACATGCCACTACTCATCAACCCAGGACTACTTTTACGGATGTTAATGCTCCTCCCAACCACGGGGGTGGACACATACCGCATACTTTTGTGTCCACTTCAACCACTAGTAATGCTAATGTAGGAAGTGGGAATATCTCCTATCCACATGGACATCAGGCCACCATCCCTGCTACTAGTCACACCAATGTTGGAGTTGGGAATACTTCTCATGCTTCTGGTCACCATGCGACTGCTCAAGCTAATCCTAATGCTGGGGGTGGGAACATACCATACCATTATGGTCATTACAACACGGTTCCTACTATGAATAGTACGTATCTTCCCCATACTCATGGTGGAAACCCTTACTACAACACAGTCGGTGCTGGCCACCAGTATAACCCACCACCTTAATATGGTGCCCAAAACACGCACATACCTGCTTAATCTCAAATGGGTCAGGAAGGAGGAGGTTATCAATCCTATGGCCATGGGCAAGCTTATGGTCCGTCAGGTCCTTATTATCAGCAATTTAATCCTGATGGTCAAGATTTTGGTCCATCTTATAACACGATTCCGTTTAACCCACCTTTTATGGGGGCTTATAATCAATATTTCTAGCCTCAGCTCCCATTCCTTGCACGCTTGAATATTCTGGATCTTTCGAAGCTCACGAATGATCCGGTGTGTCATGACCCTACTTGGCCCCCGGTCCCTACCAATCTCCCTTCGGACATTCCTAAGTTTGAGGGGAAAGGTGGTGAGGACCTAGGAGATCATGTCACGACATTTCACCTTTGGTGCTCCTCCAACTCATTAAATCACGATTCCGTTAGATTGCGACTATTTCAACGCACCCTCACAGGGGTAACCGCGAAGTGGTACGTCGAGTTTCCTAGAAACACCTATAGGGGTTTTAATGAGATCGCTTTGGTTTTCTTAGATCATTTCCAGTTGTCGGTTCGCTATGATACTGCCACTGAACTTTTATCTACCTTCCTTCAGAACAAGGCCACACATATTTTTGACAATGTTCAAGAGTGGCATCGGCGGAAGGGGTTAGTGAAAGCCAACATTCCTCCAGAGTTCCTGTTGGAATGGTTCCTCAAGTCTCTACTCCCATACATTGCTAAGAATGTTTCGATGTCCGGCATTGTGACTGAGGAACCAGCTATCTTGAAAGTCCAGCAGTTAGAATTATTATACTCTCAGTCTCGCATTTTGTATGACATCATCCCTGACGCACTGTGTACACGTCATGAGCCTACGTCAGTTCCTGGACCACATACCGATGGCATCGTTGGATCTGCAAGCACTCACCCCATAGATTTGGTAGCTAATCAAATACAGAATTTGTCGCTAAACCAATCTACTCCCGGACAAGTTCACACCTTGTCCACTTCCACCCCATCGTCCGATGTACACAGTGTGCAAACAACAAACCAATCGGATAACTAGCAACCCGGTGGTAAGAAAAAGGAGAGAAATAATCGTAAGGGTGGAAACAATGGGAATAACCATATCAATCGCAATACCCCCCCGTAAGGATAATTCCAACCCTCCTCGGGAAGGTGAAAATGTTGGTGAGGACCGTAAACCTAGGCTTAAGGTGAAGTTTCCTTGCAAGCTCTATGGGGAAGACCATCTTACTCACTTATGTCCTCGTATTGAAGAAGCATCGAAGCACTTGGATAAGAACCCAGCTGTGTTGAAGGATCCCCTACCTCATCATCAAAACATGGCTTCGCATGCTCCCACCACCGGTTATGGACCTACTGAGACGACAACGTCTTCTTCCAATACTAGTGGTTATGGATGTGTGAACATGGTTCAGTCAGAGGTTAGTGTTGCCACTCGTTAGCGCGATTATGATGCACCACAACCCAATTTGGGGATTGAACCTCCCCCTCCTCCTGACAATTCCTTGCTTATCGAGAAGCCATCTATTATGTCGCGGATAACGAAAGGTGTTCTTAAGCGCTCTACGCATAATCCTAATGCTCGAGCTGCCCATAACTACTCCATCGTAGAAGATTTGGGCCAAACTCCGTGTGCCATGTCGACTCTTGAAGTTTTGCAAGCCTGTCCTTCTCAGAAGCATGCTCTTTTGAGTGCGTTAGGAGTTCAGGATGGGGGAAGTCCCACTGTTATCAAGTTCGATACTATTGATGTTCAACCTTGCTTACCCTACCACGAGGCTTTTCAAATCCAGGTGGTGTGCCTTTAGATTTTGACAAACGTACTATGGTTGACGAAGGTGCTTCTGCATCAATAATGTCATTAGCTTGTTGGAAAGCTCTTGGCTCTCCTCCCCTACTCGCGTCTAGAACCACGCTCACTGCATTCGACGGTCGTTCATTTAAGCCACATGGAATTATCCCTTCCCTTGTTCTCTCCTTGGGAGGGAAGTCTGTGCCTATTGAAGTCGAGGTGGTTGATGCGCCCATCGACTACAACCTTTTAATAGGTCAGAATTGGATGTATGCCATGAAAGCTGTCGCGTCCACTGTATTCAGAGTTATCTTCTTTCCTCATGAATGCAATATTGTGACCATCGATCAATTGGATTACGTTAATTCCTCTTCCACAGCATCCTCGAGATCCATATTCCCGCAGGTTACTCATTCTCAGCCGGCAACTGGGAACATGGGTGTTGGCATGTACCCTTCATTGATGGGAACTTATGATTTTTCCACACCTGTGAATTTTATTGGAACCATTACCGACGACGCGTCTCCTCCTTTGCATAATATGTCATTCCGGACTTCTTATTTTGATGATCCATGGACTTTACCGTCCACGAGTTCCATGTCTAGAAACATTTCGCATGTCAGGATGTTTATGCCACTGTCTGTAGCTGAGCTTGCTTACCAGCATATTCAACAAGCCACTGCAGAACTGAATCTCTCTTCTTCCCAGAGAGTCGGGGAAGATCCCATTACGCTGCCATTTTGGGCAGCCAACTCGTCTTGTTCCCATGATTTCCTCGATGATACTTTTCCTTCTGATGAATCTATTATGGATGCCATGTGTGGTAGTGAGAGACCTTGGGAAGATATGCACCATCGCTCTTATTTCCTTCCCAAACTCGAGCTCACCGAACGAGAAGAGTTTAGGACGACTCTAGCAGAGATGGTTGGTCACCATGTGGCTCTTTTGGAGTCACATGATGTGTTTGTGGAAGGGAATATGGATAACATTTCCCCAACTACGTTGATCAAAATCTCTCGTACTCCCAAAATAATTGAGAATGTCTACATCGGTGACGATTGCACTCCTGAGGAGATTGCTATTTACACTGAATTGTTTACAGAACTCCGGGAAGCTTTCTCCTGGTCATATGAGGAGATGCTAGGAATAGACCCCCGCATTGTTGAACATGAGATTAGAACATATCCCAACACTAAACCGGTTCGACAATTCTTGTGTGCTGTGAACCCTAGAAACGTAGCCGCTATCAAGGCAGAGGTGGAGAAACTGCTCAAAGCTGGTTTCATCTACCCCGTTCCCCTTACCGAATGGGTGTCAAACTCTGTTCCTGTGGATAAGAAGCACGGAACGATCCATGTATGCATCGATTTTAGAGATTTGAACTGTGCATTTCCAAAAGACAACTTACCCACACCATTCATAGATCAGATCTTGGATGCTTGCACTGGAAGTGAGATTTTTTCCTTCATGGATGGATTTTCGGGATACAACCAGATTCAAATCAAACCCGAGGATCAACATAAGACAGATTTTATTTGTCCTTGGGGAACATTTGCATATCAAAAAATTCCCTTTGACCTTAAAAACGTCGGAGCTACATTTCAACGTGCCATGACCTACACCTTTCACAATCTTAAATCGATTATGGAGGTTTTCTTGGATGATTTTGCTGGCCATTCCCACAAGAAGATGGACCACCCCAAGCACCTCCGCATGATTCTCGAACAATGTATACAATACAAGATTCGATTAAATCCTAACAAATGTATCTTTGCTATAAGGACGGGTCTCCTTCTGGGATTCATAGTTTCGAAAGAGGGTATTAGAGTCGATCCTCTAAAAGTTGAGGCAATACTTCAGTTGCCTCCTCCACCAAATTTGTTACAACTTCGGAGCCTCCGAGGGAGAGCCACTTTTCTACGTTGTTTCGTAGTCAATTATGCTAATCTTACCAAAGGTTTCGCGTGATTATTGAAGAAGGACACACCTTTTATCTGGGATGAGTGAGCCCAGTAGTCTTTTGACGCCCTTAAGAAAGATTTGGTATCGGCCCCTGTGCTTAGTCCACCAGCCTTCGCACGAGATTTTATTCTTTATGTGGCCGTGTCTCAAGAGACGATTGGCATGGTCTTGGTTCAAGTTGATGATGTGCTTGTCGAGCATGCCATACATTGCCTTAGTCGAAATCTAGTAGATGCTGAGCTAAGATATACTCATGTGGAAAAGTTGGCGCTTGCGACTGTTCATTCAGTCCAGCGGTTACGACATTACATTTTGCTTAGAACCACCATAGTTGTCACGCATATCAATTTGTTTCAGTTCGTGATGTCACAAATCCTTATCGGGGGTAAATATAATAAATGGATTGTTATCCTTCAAGAATTTGATCTCGATTGTGTTTTGGCAAAGTCAGTGAAATTGTTGGTATTTGCTGCGCTTATGTCAGACCTTCCGAGACTTGATGAGGATATCATTCATGAAGATTCCTTTGTGAATGAGCACTTATTTCTTATCTCGTCAAAGGACCCTTGGTATGGGGATGTCATTGTATATCTCCAAAATTTGAAGTTTCCTCCACACTATTCACGAGATGAGCGACGACGTGTGAAACATCACGCTAAAGATTATACAATCGTCAGTGACACTTTGTATCACCGAGGAAGGGATTCTATCCTCCGTCGTTGCTTAACTCATGAAGAAGCGGAGCGGGTTCTTAATGATTTCCATGCTGGGGAGTGTGGCGGTCACTTATCCGGGCTTGCTACAACCCAACATATTATGCGAGCTGGTTATTTTTGGCCTTCCCTCTTTAAGGATTGTGTTAATGCTATGAAGAGATGTCACCCTTGCCAGGAGTTTTCTTGGAACATACGCTCGCATTCAACGCCCCTTCATCCGGTCTTCACCGTCGGTCCCTTCACCAAGTGGGGGGTAGATTTCATGGATTGCAAACCAGCTTCAGCTGGGGGGCATCACCATATCATAGTGGCCGTGGACTATTTTTCCAAATGGTCTGAGGTCATGCCTACTGTTAAAGCCGATGGTGCTACAGTAGCCCACTTGGTATTCAATCAAATTATAACTCGGTTTGGTATTCCAAAAGAGATTGTCACTGACCATGGAAGTCACTTTCAGAACAAGATGATGGAGGATTTGTCCCTCAAACTTGGGTTTCTTCAAGAACACTCATCTTCTTATTATCCCCAAGCGAATGGTCAATTTGAAGCAGTTAATAAGTCTTTGAAGACCATTCTCCAACGTACCATCCAACAAATCAAGACTAATTGGCACATCATGTTATATCCTGCTTTGTGGGCGTATCAAACTGCAGTCAAGACTGCCACCGAGTTCTCACCGTTTCAGCTAGTTCACGGTGTGGAGTCACTTTTACCGATTGAATGCGAGATCCCTTCACTTAAACTAGCCATAGAGCTCCTCCCTGATACGACAGGTTTTGAGCAACGTTTAATCCACCTTGAGCAACTTGACGAGCAGCGTCGAGATGCCGCTGTGGCTATAGATACCAACAAACATCGTATTAAGGTTCAATATGATAGGTCTGTTCGTCCCCCGCAATATGCTGAAGGTGACTTGGTTCTCTTATATGACCAAGCTAAAGAAACCCTGGGGGCAAGTAAGTTCAACCCCATGTGGCACGGTTCTTACATCGTGAGGCGTGTCTTGGAAAAGGAGCTTATGAATTAGAAGACTATGAGGGGACCGTCTTGAAGGATCCTAGAAATGGGCTCTACCTCAAGCGGTATTACACTTGAACCTTTGGTTCAAGCTGATACTTTTGTATACTATTGTATAGTTGCTTCTGTACATAGTTTAGATTTCTTTTGGTTTTCAGGTCTACTGATTAGCTTCTGTTTGATTGATAGATGTCAGCAGAGTTTCCTACGTTCTTAGGATTCGCAGATGGTTCTATCCGTCATATGAAGCAACTTGCTTCTGCTGCTTGGGTTATTTTCTCACCTGACCACCTAGTTGTGTCCTTAGGAGGTGCTTGTCTTGGTCCTACATCTAACAATGTGGCTGAGTATAGTGCCATCATTGAGCTACTTCAGGATGCCATTTCCCATGGCATCCAGTTCTTAGAAGTCCTCCTAGATTCACAACTAGTTGTGTCTCAGCTGAATCGGCAGTACCACGTGCGAGATCCTACGCTACTACGAAAATTCCTAAGGGTAAGACTCTTGGAACGATATTTTGTTTCAATTACATACATACATGTTCCGAGAAGTGTTAATCATATATCTGATGCATACGCTAACTATGTATTAGATTGGAATTTGTCACATTCATCATGAAGAACACAAATATAAGAAGACATTCATATATTTGTACCTACACACACATAGTAGAACCAGAGAACCAAAGTTTTATATATATAAATATGTCCAAAATGGTAGTGTCATACAAAACTGGAGCCCGTAGCCCTCAAAAATATACATATCAATACAAAAATAAGATCCTGGGATATCTAATCCCTACGAGGAGGCCTTGCTGCCGCCCCGACATGATGTGTCTCGTAGAAATATTGTACTGCATTGGCTACCCACTGCAGTAGCCGCACCCAGTCACCCGGAACCCCCACTGCTTGGTGTTGCATGGCCTCAGGTAGTCTCGCCACCTCTATCTGTGTAACTCTCGCAACCATCCATGTGAGGTTGTGCTGCACGGTCTGTAGTGTGTGTCCTACTGCAGCATCGCCTGCCTCCTCACCCCTGCCCCGATGACCATGTCTCGAGAAGCCATCAGGTCTCACTGGGCCTTTGTCTACGAGCAAACAGTCAACCATTAGCATATGATACTACCACCAAAAATATTTTTTCATTTACATCTATAATAAAAAATCCATAAAAATTTAATACACAAAAACCAAAAAGAGTACTCACGAATGTCTCTGAACACGGCGTCTTGTGGGAGTGGCATGTCCCTAACCTGGCGGAAGTCTATCCCTACATAGGGGTAGTCCTCTATGGAAATGACCTGCTGGTACCACCAGCGAAAGAACTCCTCAGTATATGGTGATTCCAGATGGCCACCACCCTGTCGTGTCAAGATCTCAGACCACCGGGTCAAGGCTAGATCTCGAATACTATGAGGAGGGACATCCACCCTTGGACTAAGCCCCGGAACCCTCTCAAAGAAGAAGTTGCATAAGGATACTCCCATACCCAAAGTTTTTGGCCTTCCCTTCTTTGCATTCTATCAGTTGGGTCTTCATAGACCCCAACAGTGTGGTACACCAGTCAAACACTATAGGCTGCATGCATTGTGATGCATAAAACATCACCGGCCTGGATGCCTGGTGCAGAGCTTTGGATCCCGTGATCTGCACTAAGGTAGCCACAATGATCTTCATGCTCAGATTCACTATGGAATTGATGGGAACCTAACTTCCCACCGTGCATTTGTTTGCGGGGAAATACCACGCTATGTAGTCAAGGATGGTGATCCCACCACCCACAGTACGAGACCGAATACTAGCCTCCTCACCTCGACGGGACAAACCGGTAACGAAGTAGATGCTGTCCACTTCCAATGTGAGCATTTTCCCATTGAGATTAAAGTTTTGTGCATCAAAATACCAACAGTCGATCAAGCGCCGGAGTAACAGGTTTTGGGACCTCAAACCCCCTATACTCCAGAATTTGTACAACCCACATGATTGCAATGCCTGCTGTGCTTGCCCATCGTTGTGCACAACCTCATCAACTTGGTCATGCTCCCTCTCGCTCCACTCTAGAACCATCCTGGAATGAAGAAAAACAAGCATTTTAGTCAAATTCTTTTAAAAAACCAACTACACGGCCGTACCCATGGGCTAACTTGTATTTAGGTGCGGGTACCCACGGTCAACCTTTGCGTTGACTGCACGTTTTGTACCCTACCCATGACCCGCATAGCTATAGCCTGCGGGTAGCGCCGAACCCATTTAGGGCTTGGCCAAACAAAAAATCCCATCGCTGCAAATCAAAATGAAAGCATTGAAATGAAAGGTATGGATGAGACTACCAACCTGGTCTGGACGGTTCGATGAACGGTCGCTCCTAGCTCCCAGAATCGGCAACTGAACTTTTAGGTGAAAACTAACTAAAAAGATCCAAATGGGTGAATAGTAAAAATGAATTGTGAATTGTAATTTTTTATTACTATTTATAATTTTCAGGACCCACTTGGCTATAGTTTTTACCGTTATGGACTAATATAATGTCTTGGAGTAGTATTTTTTAATTAGATTTCTTCGGTAAATGTTGTTCTGAACCATTTCACACCTCCGGCAGGTATGTTTCACACCTGGAATATAGGTTAGATGCCATTTCCATGTGCATTATGCATTTGACCTATTGACCATTTTCATAAACCCTAGGTGCGACCCCGCTTCGTAACTGACACGGAACCTTCACACTGCTGTAGAAGTGTCGTTATGCGGCGATAGGGATTTTCCGAACATGGGTACCCTAGTTAGAACCCCTTTGTGCATTCTGGTGTCCATGCCGTTGTTTTTCCTCAGGATTGGGAGTCCTTTGTAGTTATGCCATGACGTTGCAATAAAGACTCATACTCTACTTTGTCTTATGCTGGCCATCTCCCTTAAGGACTCCCCTTAGTTATATCATGTTGTGATTGCATTGCATCATCTTGCTTGCTGCTTGAGCCTTGTGCCGGCTGTTTCTTACTCAGTTGTTAGCCTGGTGCCTGAGCACTTTTCCCTGTCGAGCCCTGCAGAACTTATATTTTCCCTTCATAATTTGATGACCTTTTGACTCTGAGGGAGCACCCCCCCGAGTGTCCACATCCTGCATGCACTTCCTTGCATTGATCATATGTATGTTCCATTGCTTGGAACTAGTCTTCTCTCTATTTGACATTTGTTCCCTCACTTGTTGTACTATAAGCAATTTTATTCTTTTTCAAGATTTTCCCAAATATGAAAAAGACCAAAAAAAAATCAAATATTCCAAAAATCCAGAAAGAATTATGGCTACTACTTCTTGTTGGCAGCTGTTGTGTTGCCTTTGAACATAACATTCATTCCACTCCGTACATTATGAGTTAGGACTATAGTTGGACCTTAGGAGTTGTACTTGTTTCTCAGTTCTCTCCACTGATTGGTTAAGCTTCCAGTCATTATGGAGCCCTCTGTAATGCCTCTTGCATTGCACAGTTTATGTTGAGTCTATGCTGCTTGATTATATCCATCTGCTCATGCTCTTGTCCAAAGGAAGTCTTGAACCAGTGTCGACCACTCCTCATATCTCTTGACCATTGCATGTCGGCCATCCTTATTGAGTCAGTCCGTTTTACCTGAGTTCTTCCAAATATTTCAGTGTAGCTCGTACCTCGTGCTGGTTGATGGGGGATGCCTTAATGCCCTCCTTCCAGCGAGTCTCATTCCGTCGACTTCAACCCATTTATTCCGGTACTTGAGGCTTAGAGTTCAGTTGAGTACCTTGATGCTTGCAATCATTAGTGACAGGTTCTCTCACCATCGACAGTTTTGGGAATACATCAATGTCCCTTGTTTGATGGATTCATCCTAGTGTTCAAGTTCAACTCATTTATTCACACTACGATGATTGTACTCTATTCCTTGATGCCCATTTTCATTATTGGTGGGTTATCTCGCGTCTGTTAATGGTATACATCATTGACCGGTAATCAGACGATGTCATATCAGGTTCGACCCCAACTCCTTTATTCACTTGATGGGACTTGCACCATCGAAGACTTGTGTAGAAAACCCCAGGCGATAATGGCATTCAGTATGCTGCTTATGATTTTGACTTTACATCTGAGATATCACCTCTTAGATATCAACAGTTTGTACCTCCAGTTTCCACGAGTTGTTTCCTTTTCAGCAGGAGACCATATCTTACTGTAGTGGGATCATGGCTATGATCACTTATGACATGTATTTATTATGTACTGCCTATTCATGGCCATTGTATCAGATTGTTGTCCTACCAACATGTATTCAGGGATACTATTGTATTATGACGAGTGAGTTTCTCTTTCCACTTGTGTCTCCATCACTCCACTTCTGAGTTTTATAATGTATTTCGGCCATCGTAGCATCAGTCTCTGACCTCACACATTAGGGAGCATCTGTTACAACGTAATATTCCACCCTATGAGCATCAACATTCTTTGGCCTGTAGGATCCATTTCATTGACTCTGATCCACTTATATCCTTTAGACATATTTTTCCTCATTTTTCCTCTGACCCGCATGTTGCATCACTATAGCATGTATACCCGCGAGTTGCATCACTATAGCACGCGGGTATCAAGTAAAATGGAAAAAATCACTAGTTTATTACTTTTTACTCCCAAAAAGCAGTCATTGGGTGACCTTTGGCTCTCCATCTGCCCAACTAATGTCTCGATGTGTCCTTTCACTTACCTTTGAGAGGACTATATATTGAGCACATATGTCTTATGGATGGGAGGAGAAAATAAGAGCAAGAGAACTCTCGTGGATGTTTTCCCTATCTTGAGTCTACACTCATTGATCCTTGTAGTTGTGAACCCTTTATGTTCACCTTCCAAACTCCTATCTAGTTTGGGTTTTCCATTCATGGAGGATTGAAGTGGTGGAGGCACAAGTGGATTGATCTAGATCTTGGTTCAGATTGGTTTCCGACAAGAGGTCATATCACTTTGTACTTCTTCTTGTTTATTAATAGAAATACTCATATTCTCGTCCATTAATGTTGTAAATGTTGTTTAGATTACATTGGGTTGCATTTACTTGTTATATCATGGGCCATTGCTATTGATGATGTTAATGCCGTTTATTTATATTATATATACTCGTTGTATATTGGCTTCCAAGACTAATTTGTAGATTCAAGTGCACGGATTGAAAATATCCAACGGGGATCTACATCAAACGTTTGGATCGAGGTTGGTTATCTTCGTCATTATCTTAACATTGTCATTTATATAGCATAGTTATGAGAATTGAGTTGATTTCTGGTAGTCATCTGTCTATTGTGGTACACCCCAAGCCATAGTGAGTTTTCTCCAACACAAAAGATCAAGAGGGAGCACACTCCAGTTGTTCCTGCAAAGAAGCAAAGATCAAGAGGGAGCACAATCTAGTTGTTCCTGCAAGGAAACAAAGATCAAGAGGGAGCACACTCCGGTTGTTCCTGCAAGGAAGAAAAGATCAAGAGGGAGCACACTCCAGTTGTTCCTGCAAGGAAGCAAAGATCAAGAAGGAGCACACTTCAGTAGTTTCTGCAAGGATGCAGATATTCAGAGGGAGTTGACCACTTCTCACAATTGACATCAGAATGGAGTTGCAGAAAAGAAGCAAAGACTGAGAGGGAGTCAACCCACCAAACAAACAAAGATAAGTATTTGAATTATCATTCTTTTCATATTTTATTGTTTAAATAATACTTCTCAATAATGTATATACTCATTTTCCTAGAATTAGGTTGTGTATTATGCATATTAGAATAGTTGCATTGATGAACAGTATACTACTAATTTACATGGGTAAGTGGCCTATGGCACTGTACAACATTCCATTGCTACTTATCTAGAATGAAACCGCTTTGCTGACATGTTGGGAGTGGTGCACACTCTTAACAATGTTCTGGTAGAGATTGGAAGGAATCTAGAAAGTTACGGGATATGGATAAATGTTGTATTGAAGCATTGGCTAAGATAATTGCATGACTGTATGACATATTTTCTTATGTGTAAGAATTTGTTCTGAAAACTATGAGATGTTTTCTAATCATGCAATTTAACTTGTTGTGTAGGAAATATCGTATACCATCATTTACAAAAGAAGGACTACAAGATTTGTTCATCAATAAAGTTGTCTATTGAAAATATTAAAGATATTGAAGTTCCCAGGATCTGGGAAGAATGCCATGATCAAGGAGTACCAGTCGATCATGAAGATGTTTGGGATGCAGTCCCAAGACCTGAAGGGGAGTCTGTAGTGACTTCCAAGAGGATCTACAAGATGAAGCATGCTGCAGGTGGTAGCATAGAGACTTTTGCTCCTATAGCCAGATACACTTCCATTAGATCTGTACTGGCTATGGCTACAGTGATGAAATGGAAGATACACCGGATGGATTTCAAGACAGCTTTCTTGAATGGTGTAGTTGAAGAAGAAGTGTATGTGGAGCAACCACTTGGTCTTGAGACACATGACAGGGAGTCATATATGTGCAGAACTTGGTATGGTAGGATAAACAACTTCTATCGAGTTTCGGCTTTACCAAGAGTAAAGTGGATTCCAACCTATACTACAAGGTTGAGGAAGGAAATCCAGTGATACTACTTTTGTATATGGTTGACCTGTTTATTACAGGTGAAGATAGATTGATTGCCGACACGTAGCGGAAGCTTGCTGCCGAGTTCGAGATAAAGAACTTGTGGATGATGCACTATTTTCTAGGTATGGAGGTGTGGCAAAGTGCAGATGGAATCTTCCTTGGACAAGGGAAGTATGCAGTAGAGATTCTTAAGAGGTTCTGGATGATGGAATGCAAGGCCATGGCCACACCTATGGAATCAAACCTAAATCTTCTGTGTGATGCTTCATCTGAGCCGGTTGATATCACTATGTATCGTCAGATGATTGGGTCCTTGATGTACCTGACGAACACGAGACCAGATATTTGCTTTGCGATGAACACATTGAGCCAGTTCCTGACGGATCCGAGGAGTGTTCACCTAGTTTCTATAAAGCATATTCTGAGGTACCTGAAGGGTACAATTGATTATGGGCTCAAGTATGATGCAAATCAAAAGTTTAACCTACAGGGTTATGTTGATTTAGATTGGGAATACAGTGCTACAAATAGGAAGAGCACTTCTGGGTGCTGCTTCAATATGGGATCAGGTGTGATCTCTTAGTTTAGCAGGAAGAAGTCCTGTGTAGCACTGAGTACAGTCGAAGCAGAGTATGTTGCAGCTTGTTCAGCTAGTTGTGAGGCAGTATGTCTTTGGAAGCTACTGTCTGAGTTATTTGATCTACTGTTGGAGGCTACTGGTATATTTTGTGACAACCAGAGTTGTGTGAAGCTGTCTGAGAACCCGGTGTTCTTTGAAAGGTCGAAACACATAGAGATCAAATACCACTATATCAGGGATATGGTACAGAGAGGAGCAGTGAAGCTCCTATATGTTGCGATGGATGAGCCGATTGCAGATGTACTGATGATGCCACTAGCCAGAGTGAAGTTTGAGTACTTCAGAAAGAGGCTTGGAGTTCTTCAGATTGGTGACACTTAGAGGAAGAAGTGATGGACATATTTGCTGAAGCCATTCCAATCATGTTGGAAGGAGGATCCCTCACATGGCTGTGGATGTAAGCACTGGATGATGAGCATCAAGACGATGCTCCAGTTACTTCTCTGTATATGCATCAGGATGATGCTGGATATGATCAGTTGGATCATTTATATGTATATGTATGTACACATCATGTTGGATGCTAGATATGATCAGTTGGATCATTTATATGTATTTGTATGTACGCAACATGTTGGATGTTGGATATGATCAGTTGGAACATTTATATGTATTTGTATATGCATCATGTTGGATGCTTGGACCATGTATCTGTATATGTATCAGGTGGATACTGTGTATGATCAGGTAGATCATGTATGTTGATATATATCAGGAGGATACATTGTGTGGGTCATGTATCTATGTATGTATCAAGTGGATACATTGTATGATCAGGGGGATCATGTATGGTGATATGTATTAGGTAGATACTTGGTATGCATCAGGTAGATGCATTGTATGATCAGGATGATCAGCTTCAGGATGTTGCTCTAGATGACTTGCATTAGGACGATGCAGCGATGATGATCAAGATGATCATGTGTACATCAGGATGATGTATGGTGAGTATCAGGTTGATACTCTGTGGCCGTGGATAGGTTGTGCAAAGGAAATCCTAGATTTGTTCTAGGTCACATCTAGTATGAAAAAGGACTGGCACTGTGTATCGCATGTAAGACCTGGGAGATCCGATAGGTTGGGCTGTGTGCCCGTAATAAGTCCTAGGATGCTCTTTCGAGGGTTTGTGATAGTGGGCCACATGTAAGACCTGGGAGATACGATAGGTTGGGCTATGTGCCCGTAATAAGTCCTGGGATGCTCTTTCGAGGGTTTGTGGTGGGATGCTACATGTAAGACCAGAGAGATCCGATAGGTTGGGTTGTGTGCCCGTAATAAGTCCTGGGATGCTCTTTCGAGGGTTTGTAGCATAGGTCACATGTAATCCATCCTGGAGATCTTTCCAGTTGTGCTTAGGCACATAAATGTTCCTGGGATGCTCTTTAGATTTCTTGCCGGTCGTGCTATGCACATAAATGTTCCTGGGACAATCTTTTAAGGTTTTGTGACAGTCACATGTAATAAGTCCTGGAGATCTGGACAGGATGAAAAAGGCCTCAGATGCTCTTTAGGGTTCTTGCTAGTCAAGAGACTCTTTTAAGGTTTTGTGACGCACGTAATAAGTCCTAAGGATTCCATAGTATGGCTAGTGATGATGAAGACCTGTAGGTGGTGGGACTACATCCAGTATGAAAAAGGACTGGCTCTGTAGAAATTCCTATGACGAGTAGATTTAGAGATTGATTGAGATAGCAGCAGCAGTGATGATGATGATGACGCGATGACGATTATCCAGTGACGATGATCCAGAGAAGAAGACTTGTGCTAGAAGACCTGTGTCGAGAAATACCTTCCTAGTTAAGAGGGAGTGTTGATGTATATGTAACTTCGGAATGTATTTCATATATGTATATTGTACTCCTATAGAGATGGTATTATTCCTCTATACAGAAGTGTTTGTATTCCTATAGAGATATTATTATTCCTCTATAAGGAAGTGTCGTCAGTTATATTGTAAGTGTCGTAACTTATAATTGATGGGTTATTAGACCACCTTGTTGGGGTCGGCCCTGTATAATTCATGTGGGTCAAAGGGTTATTAGACCACCTTATTGGGGGTCGGCCATGTGGGTCAAAGAGTTATTAGACCACCCTATTGGGTGTCCGCCCAGTCAGCATTATGTTATGTGGTTAAGTTAAGGCCGACCTAGTAGAGGTTATTCGGCAAGTCAAGTCAAGTATAAATAGAATGCGGGAGGCACTCTATTTCATCATTATATTTTCTCTCACACTCTCGGGAGAGTGGCGCACTTGTGGAGGAGGAGAATCTGCTACTAGGAGATGTCTATCTCTTATGCTTGGGTTGTATCATTGCTCTATCTATCTTTGAGGAAGTTATTGGGGTTTTTCACCTTTATGGTTTTCCCCAAGTAAACTCTGTGTCTCTTGTGTGCTTGCATGATTGTGTCCATGATTGATATGCTGTACATGTTGTTCTCTCAGTTATGATCCTAGATCAGATTGAAGTAAATTCTGAAAAATTAACACTACTCCGATTAACCAGTTTTGCACAACTAGCATAGAGTTTCCTTTAACGTCCTTCTTACAGCACATATACTGATCTGGATGAAACTTGGGGAACTGTGGTTCGACCGGGTCTTTCTGCATCTGAAGCAGGTCAAAGTCCTCAAACTTGCATTCTGAAATTTTTCCCAACAGATTTACTTCCACTTGTACATGCTTCGACATACGCGGAATCAGAATCTCATACTTAGCATTCTTGAGCAATTTAATGGGTGGTGCATCTGCTGCATGTGGCGAGATATACTGTGGCGTTAACTGTAAGGGAATTTCTTTGGCGCTGGATGGAACTTCTAGTACTGTGGAGCTCACAACCTTCGGCTTCCTCATTTCCATGGCCGAATTATTTCCCTTGTATTGCATAGCTGGGGCGTATCTTGGCGATCTTCGTGACCCTTGGCCTTGCTCTGTAACCACTTTCTTGGTAGGGGTTCTCATCAACGCTTCAATCCCTCTGTAGTTAAACACTTTCACAGTCTCCTTGACTGTGAATTCTTCCTTAATGGATGAAATTTCAGACATTCACTAAATGCTTGTTACAGAATGACAAGATCACTGCTCGCTCACCGTAAACAATTTCAAAGTATAGCTCACAAGAAAATTTTAGAGTTAAGGTAATGCCCGCGAGTCCAAATGCAACGATATTTATAGGCGCAACGAGGCCCATCCACGCCCTTCAAGGGTTAGAAAATCATTAAATGACATATATGTTGGCCAAATCCTCTGTGGATTTGGGTCCTTTCTTTCATTAACTCGTTCAGAATGACTATTTTTGCATTAAATGCTCAAGCGGTCGTTGACAAAATCACTGTATAACGGCTAGTTTTTTCCACCCACATTCAAATGGCTAATTTTCTTGAGTGGTATGTCAAATTGTGCAGCGGGTCGTCACTACTCCATCACAGTTACTTCACCATGTCCAGCTTCTTGGTTCTAAACTTGAATGTTCTCTGCTTCATTGGATCTGCGTAGCTATCTTTTTGAGCTTCGAGCTGCACAGTTCTTCTTTTCTTTTTCTTTTCTCTTTTCTATTTTTTTTTTTTTTTTACTTCGCGGCTTCACTCTACAGAGGGTTCTGCAAAGTAGGGCTATCCTGATAGGGTTTTATCCTACTTCCATTGACTAATACAGGTAGGTCATCTCCTGCTAATGTCGCTAACTGAACTGCACCACCGTTAGTAACATGTACAACAGTATATGGACCAAGCCAATGCATATTAAAATTTCCACGAAATTTCATAAATTTGCTATCATACAGGAGGACTAGATCACCTACCTGAAAGGACTTGTTCTTGATATGGCGATCATGCCATGCTTTTTCTCTATCTTTATGCACTTGTTGGTGAAATCCTGCGATGAAGCAATCCTCCTGCAACCCAACCAAGTGTAGAAGCCTTTCTTCTAGTGCCTCTTAATCTTCCATGCTTGTAAATGCAGCTATTCTCAAGCTGGGAACAATGTACTCCATAGGCATCACTGCTTCCTGTCCATAGGCCAACCTAAAAGGTGTATGGCTGGTCAATTTATTGCAGGTGTTTCTGTACGCCCACAACATAGCTGGAATGCGTAGATCCCAGTCATCCCTATTCACATTGCATATCTTAGTTAGCGCATTCTCCAATACTTTATTGAAAGATTCCACAGTTCCATTTACTTGCGGATGGTATGGCGTACTTCGCTGGTAGTAAATGTGGAACTCTTCTGTCAGTGCCTCGATAGTTCTATTCAGAAAATGAGTTCCTTGATCACTCATCAAAATCTTCGGGCATCCAAACCTTGTAAGGATGTTTTAAAAAATGAGCTGTGCAATAGTGATTACGCTATAGTCCTTTACTGGCTTCGCTTCTGCCCATCTGGTGAG
Organism: Larix kaempferi; assembly: GCA_027924585.1. Classification (NCBI taxonomy): domain Eukaryota; kingdom Viridiplantae; phylum Streptophyta; class Pinopsida; order Pinales; family Pinaceae; genus Larix; species Larix kaempferi. The sequence goes on along the minus strand of BSBM01000557.1, from coordinate 9,401,629 downwards.
ATAATTAGTAGCAGTGATGATGTATCTCGCACCAGTCCTTTTCCCTAGTGGTTTTATTGGTCCCACAAAATCAATGGCCCATTTCTCGAATGCCTAAAGTGTCAACTATGGATTCAAAGGAATTTCATCTCTTCGCGATGGATTTATTGTCCTTTGGTAGACATCGCAGCTCTGGCAATGTTCCTTCGAATCTTTGTGAATGGTAGGCCACCATAGCCCTGCTCGCAATATCTTATGCGCAGTGGCTTTTCCTGTGTAGTGACCTCCCGATTAACCTGAATGTGCCTCGGCCAAAATTAATGGCTTTTCATGCTCTAGTACACATCTACGCAGCACTTCATCTAGTCCCAACTTGTATAGTTGTCCGACAATTATGGTGAAGTCTGTTGCTCTTACTACCAACTGCTTCTTCTATTGTGTCGTAAACTTAATAGGTTCCAACCAAGTAGTCAAGAAATCAATAATGTATTTGTAGAAGTCATCTGCGATCTGTATAGAAAATATCTGCGTGTCAGGAAAACTGTCCTCAAGGTTTGTAGGTTCTTCTCCTAACTCAATCCATGAAAGATGATCAAGTCCCAATTTTAATCTTCCTGGTTTAACCACTATTTCAAAGTCGTACTCCTGAAAGAGTAACAACCATCTCCAGGTTCTCTCCCCTAACAATGGCTTGTTGACCAGGTATGTTATACCTCACAGTGTCGCATCTTCACCATAAAAATAGTTGACGACACTTCCCCTACTGCTTAAAACACCCAGAAGAGAAAAATGATGAATGATCCTTAAAGACAAACATGTCCTATCAAGAATCAACCCAACTAAGACTTCATATACCTATACTACCGCGCCTTGCTCTAGTCTAGGGGCACGGTAGTCCCCACTACCGCGCTACGCTCTTTCTCTGCCATGCAGTACTACCGCGTTATGCTCAGTTTAAGGGGAGCGGTACTCCTTTTTTATCCTTTTTGCCATGGCTTGTGGGTTATTGATTTTTGAGATATTTTTTAGGATTGGTATCCCTGATTCGATCCTAACTTACCTTCTCAGATTAGTGGGCATGATCCACTAAACACTCCCAAGATCCATTCTTCTCTCTTGATGGTTAACCCTACTACACACTATAAGAGAGAGGTATTCCATGAGCAATAGGGAGGACTCTTAGAGACATCAAACCTATGATCTTGAATCTTTGTGGATATAGGTAGAGGAGAAAGCACTTGGAGATGGGAGTTGACTTGGACATCAAGCAAACATTGTAAGTGACTTCAAGTTGGTAATAAAACATAACTTGTCTTGTTTCCCAAATCATGTATGTTGATCTTGTTTCAATCATATGATTTGTTTCTGCTATAGATTTAGATTCTAACTCATATTTCAAGTTTCTAGAAGATTGCGTATGCTTGTATCTTGGTTTCATTCTGACAGGTTCATTCGCGAGGACTTTGAGATTAAAGAAGTCACTAGAACAAGCAATTGAATCGAAGGTCAGTTAAATCTCTTCTGTTTCTTTCAACAATATAATCTTGAGATGTTTGTTTAGATCTAGGAATTCAAGGTAGCATTTGTTATCTTTTTGTCTTAGTTGAGAGTCAGTTAAGTCTACTTTAACCTAAGAGAGTTTCTACCTATCTGTAGGGAGAAATTTCTACAACAAAAACTGGAGACTCCGCTGGTTTGAACCCCATTTGAGTGATTTATTTCACTTTCAGTCATTTTTTATTGTGATTCTTCTTTCTCTTCAAACCAGTACTGAATTTTGGTCTCTTTGACCTTTATTCACCCTTTCTCTCTACATCTTCTCTCCCTCTGTGATCAGTGAGTCCTCTGGGTTTGCAGCAACCCTGGAAAATTCAATTCCCTTTTCAAAAGTTGCATTTTTTCCAACCTTAGCAATAGTACTGTGCCCCCAGCATTGACTACAGCGTGGTAGTACCGCCTACCCAGCACTCTTACCAGAGCGGTAGGGTACCAGTACCGGGTTATAGCCTGTTTTTGCCACATGGTAGTGTCTGCATTTTTTCAATTTTTCTTGCCTGTTTGGTTTCCTGAGTCACTTTTTGATTTTCTCTGCTTCACTTTGGTGTTTTCTGTTGCTCACCACTATTCTGTCCATTGCTCAGTCTTTGTGGTTTTTTTATTTCTCAGTGTGAGCTTGATTATTTCTTGAGTTAAGTAGCATTATTTGCATATTGGGTCATCCCTTCAGTCTGATTGCATTGGCTTCATCTTCCCATCATAACCAAACTGTTACTACTATCCTTTCTTACTGGATTGTGTATCTTTCATAATCACATCGTTCTTATAACTACCATCTTTTCCATTATTGTTATTCAAATCTATATTGGAAATTATCATTGGAGAACATTTGTGTTGTTTGGTTTGAAATGATCTAGCAGTATTATGGTGCATTAGGAAGTGAACCATTCAATTTGCCACATAAATTCTCATTTTGAAGCATTCTAGTTGCAGATCAGTGAAATTTGAAAGAAGTGTTTATTTCAGTTTGGCTTTACTTAGAAAAAGAAAAAAGAAAAAAAAATTGTTTTGAAGTGGTTTTTCATTGTTTGTGAAAGTTTCATGCATTTATGATCGAAGAACTCTCTCTCTTCCATAGCTAGTTTTCTTCGAATACAAGGATTATTTCGATTCATTCTCACTTGCATGGTTTGGGTCGTTACAACACCACCAAGTTTCACTTCCATTTACCCAATTGAGTAATACAACCACTAAAATTAATCTCCCTAACTAAACCAACATTAACCTCACTTGAAGAAATCAAAAGAATTTGGTAGTTAGGTAGGACACCGGGGATAGGCATCAAAATAATTCCCCCTTGTCATTACCATCTGAGACATAGTTGTTGTCCTCTAGGGAACTAAAATCCTCTAGTATTTATTGACACAGTCATAGACCAGTTTATGGAGGGGCCTCCTGACTGTTTTTAACTTTCAGGGGTTAAACCGCCGCGATATTGAGAACTAGACGGACTCTGTGGAATGCCGCACTCCACTTATCCCTAAGGCAACATCGATCATTTTCTTCCTTGTATTCATAGTAATGCAAGGGTGATAAGGCAGAAGCGACGAAAACCTTTTCCAACGTGTCATGAACGAGGTAGCTTAGTAAATTTTCTACTAGGGCTCTTTTACCTAGGATCCCTTTCGGTAGAGGGATATCCTTCTCATATTGGTCTCTCACGTTGTATTGTTCGACTTGGATTTCATCACCTTGCGAAGTATACAACTTGTTGAGGTCTCCAGCTCTTAGTTCGAAGTTTGCTTGTTATCTCATCTTAGTAGAGGGTCATTTTTCCTTTTTAGTGATTGCTTGTTGGAATTCTGGCCATTTTTTTTCTTAGTTCGCATACTGGGATGCCGGTCTTAGTATAGATTTTAGAGCTTTCTTTTTTGGCCCGCGAGCCTTGCTTTTTCTAGCTCCCATTTTGCACACTCGGCTGCATTAGGGTTTTTGAGTTCTTTGTTATGAGACTGCCCCCGGATTCTGTATTCCTACCATTATGTCAGAACCACCACGGAGATCACGAAGAGTTCAGGGAAAAATCTCTCCACCACCACCACGGACCTCTGGTCCACCTGCATCACATATTCCCGCCCATTCTCTCTGCGGTGCCGGTTGAGGGAACATTCCACCGCCGATATGCACTACATCTTCAGTTCCACCTATAACTGTTACTGACAGTACAGTCTCAGAACCTCTCGCAGTTTCATCTACCACTAGTACACCTGAGACTCTCACTGTCTCTTCACCCACTGTCATTCTAGATATATATGTCACAGTGGACAACACTACAGTGGTTGAAACTAGTACTGCCCAAGATACTAGACCAGAGGCCATCATCATCCTTGATGTCAGCACTTCCCTTCCACCAGAGACTTTCTACGATGTTACGGAAGGATCTCTTGGCACCACCGAAGGATCTGACCAAGATTTATCCGAATTGATTGCACTCCCAGGTGGATACGTCGAAGTTATCTAAGAAACCCAACTTCTTGATACACCTTTTGAACCTAACTATGGCTTTATCGCTTCCCAGGCGGAACCTCCTCCTGCTATCACTGCTCCATCCAGTGTTAATCCACAGGAAATCGGTTCTTCCACCAACATACCTCATACAGTATCTCTCCCCAACCTTCCTTCGAGACATGAGATCATGGCCTCCATCCAATCTAGTATGGTTAGTCTAGCTAATTTCCCGTTAGCATTGGAACAGTTTAAACGTGATACAAAGCAAATGCTCTCGTCGGCTTCTAGATATCCCCCTGCTACCCATCCTCCCGACTATCGAGATCCCAACGTTTCATCTAACACAAAGTTTCATCACTCCTATACAGACGGCTCCAGACCTTCAGACGTTACTATACCTATGTTCCCGCCAGACCCCGAAAACCCTTTGCAGGATACGAACCCGGACCTAGTCTTCGATAGTCCTACTATTGTTGAAGACGCTATGGATGAAACCCTTGACACCCCTAGGTTAAATTCCCCACATTTACTGCCATCACGCATGTTTGGCGCACATTCTATGACGGATAACCCAGTATTTTCTTCGTCCCCGCCCGTCACATATGGATGACCCCCTCCACAAATTGGCACCTTTGGCGCTGTTGGCCAATCGACACTATCTCACCTTTCTAGTGTCGTAAGAACACCAAGGCATACTGCTAGATCATCCATATTGACCGTAGGTTCACCTTCAGCCACTATCTACACCATTTCAGGAGGTGGACAACTGACTGTTGTGACCCCTAATCCTAACAAACAACCCCCTCCTGGCAGGCCATCAACCCAGCCTACTGGAGGACAATCCTTTGTTGGAAACCCTGTTCCTTGTCACCAACCGCCTCCCATTGGGCTATCAACCCAACCTACTGGAGGACAACCTTTTGTTGGGAAACCTGTTCCTAGTCAACAACCTCCTCCTATAGGGACATCCAACCCATCTGTTGGAGGGAAACCCATCGGCACCATCCAACAGCCCTCCCAACCAATAGCATCTACTTAGTATGGTATGTACAACACACCTCGCAGTGGACAACCTTATACCGGTTTCCCAACCGGGCCTCGTCTTCAACATCCCTCGTTAGGCACGCTTCCTTCTTGGGGATCTCTAATCCCACAGAGCGGGGGGTACTCATTGTTTGGAAACTGGAACCAAGCTGGGGGAAATCTCAAATTCCCCCCAACTTGAATTCCGGCATCAAATATCCTTCGGCTGCAACAAATCCATGGAACCCATCCCTTCAATTCCCACATCTTCATCAAGGTGGAACCCGCATTCCATGGACACCACTGTTGCAGCCACCCTGCAACCTTGCTACAGGAAACCCTCCACTTACTCAAAGTAGTGGTAACATTCCTGGAACACAACAACTCCAGGGAACCTTTCCCCAACAAGGAGCAGCAACCATTCCTGGGACAAAACAACCCCAGGGTACCATACCTACCATCCCCACTCAGCAGAACATCCAACAACCGGTTAACCAGATGGCCTACTACCCCCAGAACTTCCAGCAGTACCCTGCGGGAAACACATATGGGTATAACATGCAGCAATATGCTATGCAGGGCCCCCCAAGTTTCTCTACACCGTATATTTACTACTCATACCCGCAGACCAATTGTCAACTTCCCTTTTTGGCCATGCTAAATTTACCCGATTTGTTGAGGCTCATTAACGATCCTATATGGCATGAACCTCACTGGACACCCATTCCAGCCAAACTTCCATCGAACATTCCTAAGTTCGATGCTAAGCCCGGGGAATACCCCAAGAACCACGTGATCACCTTCCATCTTTGGTGTTCATCCAACTCATTGATGGATGACTCCATTCGACTACGGCTCTTCCAACATACGCTTACTGACATGTCAGCAAAATGGTACATCGAGCTGCCACAACACTCTTTCCACGATTTTAACACCTTGGCTATGCAGTTTTTGACCCATTTCCAGCTCCCCATCCGATATGAGACTGGAACAAAACTGTTAACCTCATTGCATCAAACCAATTCTATGCGCATTTCGGATCACATCCATGAGTGGCGTCGACGCCGTAGGCTAATCAAGGAAACCATTCTGGATCAGCTCCTTGCCGATTGGTTCACAAAGTCATTCTTGCCTCCCATAGCCAGGGATATCGCTATGCGCGGGCCGGTCACGGAGGAACAAGCCATCTCGGCCACCCAGTACATGGATTTGGTATATACCCAATCCAGCACTTTACACGAACTTCTTCCCCATGCCACCCGCGTTACCACTGATCCAACGAAACCTGCCACTGAACCCCCCATTGATGGTATTGTTGGTTCAGTCAAGGCCCAGCCTGCCACAAACTCAATGGGGCAACAAGCTTCTGCTTCCCCCGCTCTATCTCAGGCTGCTCCAAAAGCTTCTACTTCTCCTACTGTCTCCTCCGAGGTGAATGCAGTTCAATCTACGACACAACCATTCGGAGGAAAGAAGAAGAACAATCGTGGTAAATCAAAGAAGAACCAGTAAGAGAACCCCAAGCCACAACCCACCCACAACGATCCGAAACCACGTGGGAAGGCTAAGTTTACCTACCTCATTTGTCAAGATGATCACTACACGCGCGACTGTCCCTACAAGGATGAAGTCAACAAATTCGTTAAAGGATACTCTCGCCCAGCAGTGTTAACTGACCCTTTCCCTCAGCAGCAACAGCAGATGGTTTCCCAATAAACTCCACAAGGGGGAAACCCGAGCAACCCACCTCGCAGAGAGACGTCCGCAAATCGCGAAATCCTGATGACGAGTAATGAGGAGATTCACATAACCACTTGTTCAAAGACATATGACAACCCCCCAATTTCAAACAAACAGTCAGAGACAGCCAAAGGCAAGTCTCCTGTTGAAGATCTGTCTCCTACTCCTCCCCCTAATGGCCATCTCCATATCGAGAGACCGCTTACGGACACAGTGCTACTCCCACCCAAGGGCACCATACAAAAGGCGACATTTAATCCCAATGCGTGAGCTTCCCAAAATTACAACATTGTTGAGGATTTAGCTCAAGCACCTTGCACCATGTCGACGCTCGAGGTTCTTCAACACTGCCCTACGCAGTGTAGAACCTTACTTTCAGCATTGGGGTCAATGGACCCAGATACCTCAAACACCATCATGTTTAACATGGAGTATGTAAAACCTCGGCTTTCCCATCAGCTAGCCTTCCAGGTTCATACAAGAATCCGTGGAAACAGTATCCATCGCACTGTCTTAGATGAAGGTGCCTCCACGTCGATTATGTCTTTGAATTTTTGGAGAGCTTTAGGCTCACCCGAAGTCACGTCGTCTCCCACTACTCTCCAAGCATTTGACAGACATGATTTTCAACCTTATTGACTCATTCCTGCAATTGGTGTTGAACTGGGGGGGAAAACAGCATCTGTACACATCGAAGTCGTGGATGCGCCATTAGATTACAATCTTCTACTTGGTCGGAACTGGTTTTATGCCATGACCGCCATAGCATCTATTGTCTTCCGGATCGTGCAATTTCCTCATGAAGGGAACATTGTCACTATAGATCAGCTTGATTACTGTATCCCAGACTCTCATCCGAACTCCGCCAACACTGTCCCGTTACTGGATCAGCCTCGGTACCGGTTCCAAGACATTGGCGTTGGTCTTATGAAGGATTCTTCCCTTATTGGATTTTTCCTAGAGCTGGGGTCCCACGTTCAACCATTCAACATGATATCATCGAATGCCACCCCTTCTAATGATTCTTGGGTGATCCTGAGTACCACTGAGATTGAAAACTACGGAAACTCCATGCCATTAAATGGAAACCTCGCAGCGTATGAAGCAATTCAGTCAGCCACCGATTGGGTCGATTGTTCCACCCATCACACCATGGCACAACTCTCGTCTGAGACTCATTCATCCCCACCACTCATCAATCCTCTCACATTGATTTTTCCCACTGACGAATCAATTATGGAGGTTATGTGCGGTGATGAACCACCATGGGGATATTTCCATCATCGATCTTCATTCCCCACCATTCAGACGATTGAGCCCGATACAAAATACAGCCCTTCACTTGGAATGGTTCAAACCAAGTTTCCCACTTCCCTTGATGAAGTATTTTCCGAAGGAAACTTGGCCAACCTTATGGAAACCACTCCCATTGACATTTCAATGAATCCTGGTGTCATGGAAAACATTCATATTGGCAAGACATGTACTCCCCTCGAAATGGAGTTCTACACTGCCTACTTTAAAACCTTCCACGATGTTTTTGCCTGGAGTTATGAAGAAATGCCAGGAATCGACCCGTCTATCGTGGTCCATGAGATTCCAACTTTTCCTAGAGCCCGACCTGTTCGGCAGAAACTACGACCTGTCCATCCTCGTAAGGCAGCCACTATTAAAGCAGAAGTTGAAAAGCTTTTGTGAGTTGGTTTTATCTATCCTGTCCCACTGACGGGTATCTAATATCGTTCCCATAGACAAGAAATAGGGTACGATTAGAGTCTGTGTCGATTACTATGACTTGAACAAAGCTTGTCCAAAGGACAACTACCCAACTTTGTTCATCGACTAGATCATCGATAACTGCGCCGGGAGTGTCATCCTCTCATTTATGGATGGCTTTTCTCGCTATAATTAGATCGATATCCTCCCAGCCGACCAACATAAAACAACCTTTATCTTCCCATGGGGAATTTTTGCATATCGAAAGTTACCTTTTGGCCTAAAAAATGCTGGGGCAACTTTCCAATGGGCGATGTCGTATGCATTTCACGATATCAAACATATTGTAGAACCGTATCTTGATGACCTTCCCGCTCATTCTCAGACCCGGGAAGACCATCCTAACCACTTAGGTGCCATTTTTGAAAGGTGTCGTCGCTACAATATTCGTTTGAATCCACATAAGTGCGTCTTTTGTGTTGAAGCCAAATTTTTTTTGGGATTCATAATCTCCAAACACGGCATACGATTGGACCCCGCAAAGGTAGAAGCTATTCTAGCCCCGCCTTCCCCCACGAACATACCAGAACTTCAGAGTTTGCAGGGGCACGCAAACTTTCTACGCCGCTTTATTTTCAATTTCACCGAGATAACAAAAGGCTATATGAGGCTTCTAAAGAAAAACATCCCATTCATTTGGGACGACGAAGCCCAATGCTCCTTTGATCATCTAAAGGGAGCCTTAACTAAAGATCATGTGATTCAACCCCCCAATTACACACGAGATTACATTCTTTATCTCGCAGCTTCAATTTCCACCATCTGTATGGTGTTAGTCCAAGAAGACAATAACGGCATAGAACATGTGGTATACTATCTTAGTAAGAGTCTTCTCGACTCCGAAACTCGTTATTCACATGTTGAAAAACTGGCTCTAGCAATAGTTTTTGCTGTCCAGAGGTTTCGTCATTACATTCTACTCCGTCGGACCACTGTCATAGTAGATTTCAATCCAATGTATTATATCCTCACACGTCAAGTGCGTGGGGGAAAATATTCTCGTTGGATCGTCATCCTACAAGAGTTTGACTTGGAATTTTCCAAATCCAAGTCCAAGAAGTCTTTGGTCTTTGCCGAGTTGATTTCTAACTTGCCCTGTGCTACCGAGCAACCCGAGCCCATCGATTCTCTTCCTGATGAATCATTGTTCCTCATTAGCATGTCCGACCCATGGTATGGGGATATTTTATTATATCTCCAAACCCAACATTTCTGCCCCGACCTCACTCGCGATGAACGTCGACGTATCCGACATCACGCCAAGTACTACCTCATAGTCAATGATACCCTTTATCGACGTGGTATCAATACTGTTCTTCGACGATGTTTGACTTTAGATGAAGCAGAACATGTTCTTAATGATTGCCAAGCTGGAGCATGTGGTGGTCATCTCTCTGGGATGGCTACGGCCCAGAAGATATTGCGAGCGGGATATTTCTGGCCCTCGATTTTCAAAGACTACATTGAAACGGTTAAGAAATGTCCACCCTGTCAATTCTTTCATAGTAAGACACACTCGCATCCTGCTCCACTCCATCCTGTTATTTTGTCGTCCCCTTTTCCAAATGGGGCATAGATTTCATGCATTGTAAGACCACTTCAGTCGGGGGGCATAGCTATGTCATAGTAGCTGTCGACTATTTCACAAAATGGGTTGAAGCGATGCCTACTTATGTTAAAGACGGCAAAACAGCATCACAATTCATATTCAATCACATTATAGCTAGATTTGATGTCCCACAATCCATCGTGACCGATCATGGATCCCACTTTAGGAACCATATGATTGAGGAACTGAGTGCCAAGTTGGGTTTTCATCATGAAAACTCAACCCCATACTACCCACAAGCTAATGGCCAAGTCGAAGCCATTAACAAAGTTCTGAAACGAATGATTCAGTGTATTGTGGGTACTCATAAGTCCAACTGGCACTCAGCTCTGTTTTCGGCATTATGAACATACCGAACCTCAGTAAAAAGTGCTACCGGGTTCACACCATTCCAACTGGTGTACGGCCTGGAAGCCATTTTACCGATTGAATGTGAAATTCCATCACTTAAGATAGACATAGAGCTACTTCCCCACACCACTTCCAAAGAGGAACAGTTTCTATACCTAGCCAAGCTAGATGAAACTCGCCGAGACGCTGCTTTAGCCAACGAAGCTCACAAAAAACGCGTCAAAGCACAGTATGACAAATCCGTTCAACCTTGGGTTTTCAATGAAGGTGATCTCGTACTCACATATGATCAAATGCACGATAAACTTGGAAAACAAAAGCTAGAGTCTATGTGGTACGATCTCTTTGTTATAAAACGTGTCTTGGAGAAAGGAGCCTTTGAACTTGTCGATTGTGATGGCACACCATTGGCACGGCCCCGCAACGGGCTGTACCTCAAACGTTTCTACGTGTAGGATCATCCTACGCGAGATACTTTTTGTAGATAATGTACCTAGTTTTTTTTCATTTATATTTTGTGTGCACGCACGAATCTCATGTATCCATTCTTACCTTGACTTATGCTTTTATGCGCAGATGTCTGCCTACTTCGGATTCGCCGACGGTGTGAGCTGACATACCCAGAACCTCCCTTCCACAACATGGGTAATCTATTCTCCCACTGGCGAGTTGCTATCTTTAGGAGCCAATTGTTTGGGTCCCGCGACCAACAATATTGCAGAGTACCATGCAGTCATTGGACTCTCGACAGAGGTTGCTTCCCTTGGAATTGACTCCCTATCAATCTTTCTAGACTCCCAATTCGTGGTTTCTCATCTGAATCATGTTTACACAGTTCGTGATCCTATCCTACTTCGTTTATTTCAAAGGGTACGCCTCTTGGAACGATCTTTTAATTTTATTTCATATCAACACATACCAAGAGAATTCAATTGTATAGCTGATTCATTAGCTAATTACATTTTGGATTGGCATCTTTCCCATACATAAAAACACATCATAAAATGAACACACAAGTCATTGTAAATGAATAGGTCATAAAAATAGGTCCATGTATATATCACTGCATATAAAAGTGTTTTTTCCAATACATAAAGTTTGTGTTTTAAAGACAAAATTTGGCTCTCAAAGCCTACATATCGTGTACATGCCTCAAAAAGATAAAAGCTACCATCTAAGGAGATCTGGGATATCTATCATGTTCCTCCTCAGATTCCTCATGCTGCTGGTGATAGCACACTATAGCCTGAGCCACCCTATGGAGGAGTCGGCCAATACGCCTAGGCACACCTACGGTATGTCGTTGGAGATGCAAAGGGACGTCGTCCATCCTCATAGCCGGGACCCCATGGGTTAAACCCTGTAGGTTCCTCTCTATATCCTGGACCCCTCCCACCTCATCCTCGTCTTCTTCCTCGTCCGGAGAGGCTCGACGATCAACACCACCTCGACCTAATGGCGAGTACCCTGCAGGTCTCTGTGGTCCACGATCTGCGACATGCACATGTATATATATTAAAATCTTTGTACACATTCTAAAAAACAATAAAAATTACATATTCAAAAAATTAAAAAACACATTAATGACAGTCATACCTGTATTTTCCCAATCCTCATCTTCCGGCAGTGCCAAGTCTATGTCCTCGCGGAAGTCCACCCCTACATAGGGGTAGTCATCGATCATCACAATCTGTTCCTCAAGCCAGGAGAAGAAATCCTCACCGAAAGCCAAACACTGTGGCCCTCCAAGCCATCCTGCATACTCACTCCATCGAACCATCCATGGCTCGGTGGGTGGATGGGCGGGCATAGTCAGCTGTGGATGCAATAATGGCACCCTCGCCAAGAAGAAGGTGACCAGAATGCTCCCGTACCCAAACTAAGAGTTCTCTCCAAGCCTACACTTGTTCACTTGCTCTTTGAGGTTGGTAAATACTGCCTCACACCAGTTGAATAATATTCCTGCCATGCAATCCACTGTGATATTCATCTGCGTACGGGACGCCTGATGGGGACCCTTACTCCCTGCTGCACGTGTGATGGTGAACAACACGGTTTTTAAAGGAATTTCTACAATATCTTTGATGACCACCTTACCACTTTTCTTCCCCAAACCTTGACGACAATAACTAGCAATTAAAGCATCAGTACTCGCCTCTGAGGCCGTGAACACAGTAAAACTCACCCGGGCCCCTCTCTTTGAGAGGCCCGTGAGGAAATAAATGTCCTCAAGTTCAATATCGAGGGTGTGTTCTCCAACTCGCAAAGCTTGAATTTCGGGGTCCCACATTTGAATAATGTGAGTGAGAAGTTTGGCTTGCTTGCGGATACCTTTTGTTTTGAAGAATTTCAAGAAGCCGTAGTCCCGCAGTGCAGTCAAGGTTTCTTGGTCATCTTCGGCCAACAAATCATCCGCCTCATGCTCTCTTTCTTTCCAACTGACCATTTTGCTCCAAACAAGTTGCAAACACCTGCAAAAGGTCATGGGAAACATTGATTAATCATTTAATAACTTGATCTCAGCTAAAAATTGGAGAAAAATCAATTTTTTGATCTTAAAAATCACCACTACCGTGCCTGGGGGCAACGCGACTACGTGGTACTGCACAGTACCACACCCCTGTTTAACCCTACAGCGCGGGTACTATTGCACAGTACCATGTTTCCCGACACAGCTGCCGCACGGTACTATGGAAAGCAAAAATTGCCGATTAGGGCCTTCCCAAAAATTAACTTCTACTTACTAAAATCAAGTTATTTATCTATGAAATGAAAGAGGGGCTTGAAAGCTCTTACCTGGCGCAAATGGTTCCTGAAACGGTGCTTTAGATCTCCAGATATGAACTCTTGATGTTTTTGCTCCTCAATGGGTAAAATCTCCTCTTTGGGCAAATGCACAAGTGAAATGGTAATTTTCCATATTTACCTATTCCTTATATAACTTTTTCATTATTTTTTACTCATTATTCTATCTGGTTAAATTAAAACCCATTTCACATTACTAATATCTGGTTCCATGACCATTTGTTGACAGGATCTCCTTTAAAAATGTTCACACTGGCGTTCATTTATTATTTGACCTTCATTTCGAGCCTACTTTATCTTTTTCGTGCTCTGGATTAAAACTTGAAAAATATTCCAAGCACTTTTACACCTGTATCATGCTTGTCAAGCTCAAGTAGACGGTGTCGAGCTTAGTCAGATTTACTCATGCTCGTTAAACGATGAGGAAAGTATTATCCTAGTTGTATTTTATTCTTTTTCGGACCAGAATAATTAAAAATTACAAAAAATACCATTGGAGTCCATAGTTAAGCTCTTTTCAGACTCCCTAAAATTGAAAATATTTCCAAGTGATCTTGTCTCTTTCACACTTGTAAAAGTATTTGAAAGGTCGTCTATTCGGTGATAGGTTACCGCTTTTTCAGCCCGTCTAGACTATTTACGAGAAAGGTATACCTCAGTCAATTTTTGACTGGGAGAGGTCTCTTGGGAATTGTTTTACACTTTTTCAGGATCGAGGGACTAAATTTACGAAAAAGTACACTTTGGAGCCTTCTTTAAGTTTTTCAGGCTCTCTAAATGTGAAAAACTATCGAGTTTTTCCTTCCTTGGACTCGTTAAAATTTAAACATCGAAGGACCCACTTTGGGACGAGCCTCTCCTTTCTCAGGTTCGCAAAACATGTGAGATTGGACTCATCTATGAGATGAGCTATACCGAGCATCTGTTATCCTCTTCAAGCTCGTAAAACAACAAAGATGTACTCGTCTATCATGTCGGGGGAAAATGGGAAACAAGTCGAATTTATTTTGTTGGCAACTTGTCAATCATCACCTTTGAACATGGCATGCGTCTGTCCCTTGTCTATTGTTGGGTATATTTTCTCGCTGAATTATGGTCAGCATCCTGAGTCGTCTCTCTGGCCACGAGCCTACTCGTTCGATGTCTATCCTCTGCTATCAATGATCCCTGCTGCTAGGTCCTGTTACATGCCATTATATGTTCAAAGGTTTGCATTGTTCAAAGTCATTCAATGTGTCAGACCTCCACTGTGTCAGTGCATGTTCTATCGTTTCATTGTCCTATACTATCTTTCGTTCTGATTTTGTGTCGATGATGTGGGAATCACTATGGCCCACCTTCGACGAGTCTATTCCCGTCGATGCCAAATCAATATCTAGGAATTGGACTTAGGAATCAACCACTAGTACCTTGATACCTGCATACCTCAATGGCAGGTTTCCTCGTGTTCGGCAGTAGGTTTACATCATCGACCTATGATCGAACGATCTCTCGAATGCTCGACATCAACTCATTCATTCGCATTTCATTGAGATGTACTATAGATACCTTGGGGATCATCGTCATCATTGGTGATTTCCCTCACATTTGTTAATGGTTCACATCATTGAACGGTAATCAAATGGTTTCTACCATGTTCGACTTCAACACCTTGTAATCACATGGCTAGATTCGTATCATTTGCAATTGAGTAGAAGACCCTGGACACACCTTTGTACTTTGATCGTGTCCATGTTAGGATGGAGAAGTCCTTTGTATTGTCACACAGATCCACTTTTGTATTGGTCGTGGCTGTGTCATTACTGTCTCATGGATCTATGCTTGTTCATAGTAGCCATGATTTGTCTACAGTCTATATCAGCTCAGTACTCATGGATCTGCAATGTATTGGTCGGCAGCCATGCTTTGAGTCAATTGTTTTCGAGCATGGGGATGCCCGCCTCGATGGTATATCTGACATTTTTTTTTCTTCTGTTTTAGCTCCTTTTTGCTCTCCTCGATGCTATCTCCCGCATAGTATTTGTAAATTCTTTCGGCCATCAGTCCCTTCTGACCTCACACTTTATGGGGCATCTGTTATACCTCACAGTGTCGCATCTTCACCATAAAAATAGTTGACGACACTTCCCCTACTGCTTAAAAAACCCAGAAGAGAAAAATGATGAATGATCCTTGAACACAAACCTATCCTGTCAAGAATAAACCCAGCTGAGACTTCATATACCTATACTACCACGCCTTTCTCTAGTTTAGGGGCACGGTATTCCCCACTACCGCACTATGCTCTTTCTCTGCCACGTGGTACTATGCGTTATGCTTAGATTAAGGGGCGCGGTACTCCTTTTTTATCCTTTTTTCCATGGCTTGTGGGATCTTGATCTTCGAGAGATTTTTTAGGATTGGTATCCCTGATTCGATCCTAACTCATCTTCTCAGATTAGTGGGCCTGATCCACTAAACACTCCCAAGATCCATTCTTCTCTCTTGATGGTTAACCCTACTACACACTATAAGAGAGAGGCCTTCCATGAGCAATAGGGAGGACTCTTGGAGACATCAAACCTATGATCTTGAATATTTGTGGAGATAGCTAGAGGAGAAAGAACTTGGAGCTGGGAATTGACTTGGACATCAAGCAACCATTGTAAGTGACTTCAAGTTGGTAATAAAACATAACTTGTCTTGTTTCCCAAATCATGTATGTTGATCTTGTTTCAATCATATGATTTGTTTCTGCTATAGATTTAGATTCTAACTCATATTTCAAGTTGCTAGAAGATTGCATATGCTTGTATCTTGGTTTCATTCTGACAGGTTCATTTGAGAGGACTTGGAGATTAAAGCAGTCACTAGGACAATCAATTGAATCGAAGGTCAATTAAATCTCTTCCATTTCTTTCAGCAATATAATCTTGAGATGTTTGTTTAGATCTAGGAATTCAAGGTAGCATTTGTTATCTTTTTGTCTTAGTTTAGAGTCAGTTAAGTCTACTTTAAACTAAGAGAGTTTCTACCTATCCGTAGGGAGAAATTTCTACAAAAAGGTATTTCAAAGCAGAGTGGTCAGTGTACATAGAGAAGTGTGCGCCGAGCAGATAGTGCCTGAATTTCTGCAGTGCATAGACCATTGCTAGACCCTCCCTGTTAGCTCTCCAGGAGTCCTTCTAGGATGTAAGTCAAAGGAACCTGGTAACTTGACCTTTTTATCAATAATGGATATGTAGGTGGATCAAGATGAATAAATAAACACTGATTTTCGCACTCAAGACAACTTAGTGATATCCAGATAGGACAAGGCCTTCAAAATCCATTAATCAGATAGTTTTTCTGAATTCGATGGGTGGAGAAAAACTAACTATATTAACCAGAAACATACATATATAAAACAATACATATGAAGGGCTAATAGAACTAGCAGTAGTTACTTATGATCCTAGTCTACTGATACGAAAGTGACATGACAATCACCAGCTTTAAAGTAAACATAGACAAGAGAACCTCTACTCATAAGCACAGAAAGAGGAAGATAATGGTTTGAAAACAACAGTGAAAGAAGCTTGTATTACTGAATATATTAAAAAGAGGTCTTCTACAAAAAAGAGTGTCTTAGAGTCTTCAAGGTCGAACCCTTTCTTGCTATCAAGTTCTAGGATTTATAGCCTTTAAAACATCTTCCGAGATCCTAAGAAGCTGGGTCGAAATCACTAAAAATATAAAATCAAAACCATTTTTTAATAAACCAAGAAACAATCCTCTTTAATTTGGCCAAACTGCTGAACAAAGGGGCTCAGAGATGGATTCGATTCTCCCAATATGTGACATCTTTAGGAACATTGAGAGAGTTTATTGTTCTCTGACATGTTAGGCACAAAAACATCTACCCGTTTTGCATAATTATTCTCCAGTCGCTCAGAATCCTCATTTTAAAATGATGACTCTGCATAGTAAAAACGCTATTTTTGCTGAAACTGGTGAAAAAGAGGCTCAGAGATGGGTTCAGTTCTCCAGATATGTGACACCTGTGTATAAAATGAAAGAGGTTATTGTACATTGATTTGTTTTGAGTAAACCCTCTCTCAGATCTTCGAAATTCATTTTCATTTGCCCGAGATCTGCATTTCAAAAACATGTGTTAAACAAGATGATTCTGGGATCCGAAAAATGGGGCTCAATGACGGATTCGATTCTCTCAATATGCAACACCTGTAGGAAAACGGAGAGAGGTTATTGTTCTCTGAAATGTTAGGAACACAAATCGTTGAGTGTTTTGCAAAAAGATTCTCCAGACGCTTAGAATCATCATTTTAAAATGATGACTCTGCACAGAAAAAATGCCATTTTTGCAGCAAATATCCTTGCCTCCACCATGCTGGCACCTTTAAATATGAAACGGAACCTTGATCACAATGCCCTTAATTATTATATAACATTATAAACTGCCCTTGAGGTGTTTGGGTCAGTAAAAACAAGATCTGTGCAAAAATGGTAACATTATGTCCAGTTTTTTAGCTTTCGGTAGCTAGGAAAGCCAATGTCTGAATCTGTAAGCTACCGAAAGCTCTGTTTTCGGTAGCTAATGAACCATCGCCTTGTCCTCCTAAGCCAACGAAACTGTTCCACGATACCTGACACATGCCTTTCCTTTCGGTAGCTAAATAGTTTTGTCTTCCATTCTGTAAGCTGCCGAAAGCTGGGTTTTCGATAGCTAATGAACCATCGCCTGGTCCGCCTAAGCTACCGAAACAAATATACATTTTTGTATTTTTCTAAGAGTCATTTGGTATGTTTGTTGTTTTAATACTTCTCTTGTAGCAGTCTATATGCTTGAAATAACCATGGCATTTTTTGAAAACCAAGTTGTAAATAGAGAAAAAAAAACTCCTTTCTAAATCATCTCAGTGTGTGGCAGAAAATTCCTTTGCTCCTAATAATGTGTGTTTTTGGAATGCAAGACATAAATGGAGGGAAGGCTCTTTTCTTTGTTATAGTGGTAGCTTCTTCAAATTTACCATCTCTAGAACATTCTTCATTTTCCTGATTGAAATTGCTGCAATTCTTCATGTACAGAGTATTCATTTTCTGCTATTGTATTTACAGTCACATGGTGCCATTGTATTTACTCTTGCGCATATCTAGGAAAACTTGACTTGAAAGTTGTATGATAGCTTTCACTTGCAGATCCTCTCCAAGGCAATCAAAATCATAAGCTTTGTTTTAAAAAATTGCAATGGCACGGGTATCTTCTTATCTTATCTGCTTTCATTTTAAAATTTCTTTTCACTTTCGGTAGCTAAGAGAGCCCCGAAAATTTTGTTTAAGCTACTGAAAGTAGAGCTTTCAGTAGCTTAGGGACCGTTTTAAATAAGCGCTTAGCTACCGAAACCTGTCTTTTGAAATTTTTGAAATGAAAACCCAATCTAATGCTTTTGAAACTTTATTACATGCATAAATCTATCAACAATGAACTTAAGAAATTTAGAAATGAATTTTCAAATGACATCCTATCATTTAAAATTAATCAACCCGACAAATTTATTTGGGGAGATAGCATCTGGCTCCTACTCAAGGATGAAAGCCTCCCTGTGAGGTTTCAAGAACCACACATCCAATGCCTTTCCTGGATAAACAAAATATAGAACCTATTCTAGTGTTCCATTGGGCTATGGAGTCTAAAATGTTGCTTTCAAAACCTAATAAAATCCTGCACCCCTACTCATTATTTGAAACCGAACTATCCCTGCCAATAGTGCCTTATATCCATTGGGAATGGAGTCTTTATTTCAAAACTGAAACCACAATACTAAATGCAAGCCTCACACATTATGCAAACTTGAAATGCTCAGCTACTAGCTTATTCATCTATGCTACCCTACTCTAAGCATTGTGCTGATGCATTAATCAAGTAAACTCATGTTTCCAATGAAGCCATGTCAGAAACTGATTTACTGAAACTATTTTTGATCTTAACCCCAAAAATAAAGGAATCCCTATCACGTAGAAATGTAGTTGGGAAAGATAACAGAAACGACTTTCGTCTGACCAGAAACTTTTGACATTTATACTGCTCATGGATTCCAAATAATCGGCAATAGGGTCATCAAATTCGCAAAGAAATACCTCTCCTTGCTGCTATTCCAACTGAATGAAATGATGCTGTTGATTGCCTTCATTGATCTGAATGTTAGATATGGACTATTGATCTAGACTTTTCATCTCATCATCTCCCTCTTCCTATCTGCTGCAATCTTCCTGTGTCTGCAAATCCAAAAACTGAGGACTACCCTTAGTATCTGCTGCATATTTAGTATTGTCACCATGATTGTCATGATGTTGATCAACAATCCCTCGATCATAATAAGATATATTTTCAACTGATGTATATCCTTGTTCTTTGACATTAGAATATTCAAAAGAAACATGTTGAACTTTATGATCATTTAAACCAATACATACATCTGATATGATGTCAGATGTTTCTGTATCACTGCTATCATAATCAATATCATTGAACATTTCTTGATCTTCATGGTAAATATTATCTTCTGCAATAGATGCTTTATCAAAAATCTGATTTTCATGACTAACAGAACCTTTATGAAGCAAAGAAAACTCATTACAACATTCTTCAAAAAGATGTTCAGCTGGAAAATACTCTTTACAAAACGAATTGAAAGTAGCATGAAAATCTTCCAAATAACTGATACTGCCAATTGGAATAGATTTGTACCAATCACGAGCAATTCCCTCTAATGAAAAACTGAAAAGACTAAGTTGAACGTCCTCATGTACAATTTCAAGGCGATGAAGGAAATCATGAAAATCCAGCAAATGTTCAGCTGGCACTTCCCACTCTTCTCCTTGAAATCTGGGAATACTTCTTTTCCATTCATCTCTACTAGGCATTGGATTAGGGAAACCAATAATCTTTGAAAAATCACAGAACTCATACCTCTTTGCTAAGATCTGGTTCATTTCATACTAGTGGAGTCGCCAACAGATTTTTGAACAATGGAGCTGCCATTGAATCTGTCCTTCATGGAGTCGCCAGATAGATGATTACAACCAAGAAAATGTCCAAGCTTTGTCTATCATCAAAGCTGGATCTATGTCATTCTCCCAAGGAAGCTGAGCTTCAATCTCCTCTCCCCAGCAACGGCGCCAATTTGTTAACTCTCCAGGAGTCCTTCTAGGATGTAAGTCAAAGGAGCCTGGTAACTTAACCTTTTTATCAATAATGGATACGTAGGTGGATCAAGATGAATAACTAAACACTGATTTCCGCACTCAAGACAACTTAGTGATATCCGGATAGGACAGGCCTTCAAAAGCCATTAATCAGATAGTTTTGCTAACTTAGATGGGTGGAGAAAAACTAACTATATTAACCAGAAACATACATATATAAAACAATACATATGAAAGGTCAATAGAACTAACAATAGTTACTTATGATCTTAGTTTACTGATATGAAAGTGAGATGAAAATCACCATCTTTAAAGTAAACATAGAGAAGAGAACCTCTTCTCATAAGCATAGAAAGAAGAAGATAATGGTCTAAAAACAACAGTGAAAGAAGCTTGTATTACTGAATATATTAAAAAGAGGTCTTCTACAAAAAAGAGTGTCTTAGAGTCTTCAAGGTCGAACCCTTTCTTGCTATCAAGTTCTAGGATTTATAGCCTTTACAACATCTTCTGATATCCTAAGAAACTGGGTCGAAATCACTAAAAACAAAAAATCAAAACCGTTTTTTAATAAAACAGGAAACAATCCTCTTTAATTTGGCCAAACTGCTGAAAAAAGGGGCTCAGAGATGGATTCGATTCTCCCAATATGTGACACCTGTAGGAACATTGAGAGAGGTTATTGTTCTATAATGTGTTAGTCAAACAAACCTCCACCCGTTATGCAGAATGATTGTCCAGTCGCCTAGAATCCTCATTTTAAAATGATGACTCTGCATAGTAAAAACACCATTTTTGCTGAAACTACTGAAAAAAGAGGCTCAGAGATGGGTTCCTTTCTCCAGATATGTGACACCTATGTATAAATGGAAAGAGGTTATTGTACATTTATTTGTTTTGAGAAAAAACCTCTCTCATATATTCAAAATTCATTTTCATTTTCCCGAGATCTGCATTTCAAAAACATGTGTTAAACAGGCAGATTATGGGATCCGAAAAATGGGGCTCAGTGCCGGATTCGATTATCTCAATATGAAATACCTGTAGGAAAACAGAGAGAGTTTATTGTTCTCTGACATTTTAGGAACAAAAACCTCTAAGAGGTTTGCAAAAATATTCTCCAAACGCTCAGAATCATCATTTTAAAATGATGATTCTGCACAGAAAAAACGCCATTTTTGCAACAAATATCCTTGCCTCCACCTTGCTTGCACCTTTAAATCTGAAATGGAACCTTGATCACGATGACTTTAATTATTATATAACATTATAAATTTACCTCGAGGTGTTTGGGTCAGTAAAAACCAGATCTGTGCAAAAATGGTAACATTTTGTCCAGTTTTTTAGCTTTCGGTACCTAGGAAAGCCAAAGTCTGAATCTGTAAGCTACCGAAAGCTCTGTTTTCAATAGATAATGAACCATCACCTTGTCCTCCTAAGCCACCGAAAATGTTCCACGATACCTGACACATTCCTTTCCTTTCGGTAGCTGAAGAGTTTTGTCTTCCATTCTGTAAGCTGCCGAAAGCTGGGTTTTCGGTAGCTAATGAACCATCGCCTAGTCCGCCTAAGCTACCGAAACAAATCTACATTTTTGTAGTTTTCTAAGAGTCATTTGGTTTGTTTGTTGTTTTAATACTTCTCTTGCAGTAGTCTATTTTCTTGAAATACCCATGGCATTTTCCGAAAACCAAGTTGTAAATAGAGAAAAAAAAACTCCTTTCTAAATCATCTCAGTGTGTGGTAGAAAATTCCTTTGCTCCTAATATTGTGTGTTTTTGGAATGCAAGACATAAACGGAGGGAAGTTCCTCTTTTCTTTGTTATAGTGGTAGCTTCTGCAAATTTACCATTTCAAGAACATTCTTCATTTTCCTGATTGAAACTACTGCAATTCTTCATGTACAGAGTAGTCATTTTCTGCTATTGTATTTATAGTCACACGGTGCCATTGTATTTACTCTTGCGCACAACTAGGAAAACTTGACTTGACAATTGTATGATAGCTTTCACTTGCGGATCCTCTCTAAGGCAATCAAAATCATAAGCTTTGTTTTAAAAAATTGCAATGGCACGGGTATCTTCTTATCTGATCTGCTTTCATTTTAAAATTTCTTTTCACTTTCGGTAGCTAGGAGAGCCCCGCAAATTTCGTTTAAGCTGCCGAAAGCTCGAAAGCAGAGCTTTCGGTAGCTTACGGACCATTTTAAATAAGCGCTTAGCTACCGAAACCTGTCTTTTGAAATTTTTGAAATAAAAACCCAATCTAAAGCTTTTCAAACTTTATTACATGCATAAAGCTATCAACAATGAGCTTTAAGAAATTTAGAAATGAATTTTTAACTGCCATCCTATCATTTAAAATTGATCAACTCGACAAATTTATTTGGGGAGATAACACTCCCTTTCAGTGGTCATATAATTATTTTATGCAGATGAGAGCTTCCTGCTCAAAAATGCAATGGGATGGTCAATACCTCCCTCTCCTGGTTGTGCTAATACAACACCCAGTTCTATGCATGAAGCATCAACATGTACATGGAATGGCTTCTCCCAGTCTAGAAAAACTAGGATTGGCACAGTTACCATTTTCTCTTTTAATGTGTCGAATCCTTGCTCACATTCAGCGTTCCAGATGAACGGTGCGTCTTTCTTTAACAATTTCTCCATTGGTGCGGTTATCTGTGCATAACCCTTTATAAACTTTATTTAGTAACCCGTATGCCCCAACGTGGTGCATAGTTGCTTTACTGAATTCAGTGCTAGCAGATTCACAATAACTGCGATCTTTGCAGGATCAACCATCAAGCCTTGTTTGCATACTATGTGTCCCAATAGAATACTATAGGGTACACAGAAAACACAATTCTTCAAATTTAAGGATATCTAATGCTGTCTGCATTTTTATAGAATCATTATGGGGTTTTCACAATGTTTTTTCAGTAAACCTAAGACAGTCCAATCATCAAAATATGCTTCTAAAAATTTATGCATGAAATCTTTAAATGTTGTGGCCACAACTCTAGAAAAAATGGCAAGTGCGTTCTTCAGACCAAACGACATTACTGTATACTGAAACGACCCCCATTCGGTGGAAAAAATTGTCTTATGTCTATCTGCTGGATCAATTCTTATCTGATGGTATCCAGAAAATCCATCAGTAAAAGAGTATGCCTCATTTCCCCCAACATTATCTAAGACTTCATTTTTAAAGGGAGTGGGAAATGGGTCATGTAGCGAAGCATCATTTAGATTCTTGAGATCCACACAGATCCTGATATCACCTTTAGTTTTATTGTCCTTGATAACCATCGGGCTTATCCACTCTAATTCTTCAACTGGATCGATGATCCCCGCATCGAGCATCTTATCAAGTTCTGCCTTAACTCTTTCTTTGTATCAAGGATTCAGTCTATAAGGCCTTTGCTTAACAAGCTTCGCGCTTGGATTAAGAGGTATCTTCATAACCCCTAAGTCTCCCAAAATACCTTTCATTTCTGTGAATTTTGTCGGGAATAAATCCTGATATTCATGTAGCAGGTCTACGATCTCTGCGTCTGTCTAGTCATCCCAGTAGTCCCCAATCGATGCCAACTTCGACTCTTCGCTTGTGCCAATGTTCACTTTTTTTTGTTTTCACAGGTCCACTCATGTCTGGAATTTCCAGTGGAGGTCCCTCTACATCGTGCACACCTTTGGACTTAGGAATATTGATATTACGCGGATGCTCCTCATCACTTTCTTCTTTATCTTCAAACTCTTCAGATAGATTGTAGCATCCAAGGGCATGCTCAATCTGTTTCTTCCATTCTGGCTGTAGGTTCACAGGTACTTTTATATCTTGAACGACTCTCTCTTTGAGTTCTTCCAATGCTTCATTTGTACTTGGGAATTCTGCTCTGAATATTCTTTCTTTGATAACCTGCAAAGCTTCATTTATACTCGAACTGTCGTCTTCAAATTTGAAACTTTTGTTGAAGTTCGTAGTCAGCATGGCCCAATCTATGGTTCCTCTGCACAATTCTGTATCTAGATACCACTTCTTTGTAGTCTACTCCTCCAATGTGTGCACAAATAGATGAACCCATTCTGTCTATGGTCTCTCCTCCCATGCTTGTGAACAGATTTCAATATGCTCCCTTGGATCCGTTTGTCCCTTATATTTTTCAAAGGGTAGTGCAACCTTGTCACTGAACCTGATTTGCATCTTGATTCTGCATTGATCCCATGTGGTCAATGTCTTCTTTTGCGCAGCCCACCATCTGGTAGGTGTCTCGCGCAGTGCCATGTCTAGTGCTGGTATGTAATGTTCAACTGCAACTTCTATAGTATATTCTTGGATAAATGAATAAACATTAGATGAACCATCATAAGTGGGGATTGGACTTACCTCCTTTCCAATCCATTGTAGTGACTTTGTAACCTGCACGCATATCCTTGCAAATACTTCGTGCATACGGCCTTACTAGTTCTCCAGTCCCGCGTCAAAGTATGAGATATAAGAGATCACATCGCCAACTGAGTGTTCCATCCGCAGTAGGATTAACATAGTCATCTTGATTCGCAGTCATCTTGTAAAGGCGGTCAAGATCCTGTGCTATGGATTCTTCTTGAATTGGCTCACTGTATCTTTCTCCGTCTAAAGGTTCTAGTGGTGCGATGACCTTGAGATGATTTCCTTCAAAGATCATCTTCTTTGTCTTCAAGTTTATGATGGCGAGGTTATCCATTTCCCAGTCTATACCCAATAGTGTTGGATAAGGCTTACTATCATCCACAATCTCGATAACCTCGAAGTCTGCATGACTTTGAACTCCATCAATGCCAAGAATAACATTGGCTAACCTTCCAAAAGGTATCTATTTCTCCTGATTGGCCATTCTAAACTGTATAGGTGACCATAACAGCTTTGGTCTTCCCATCTGCTACCATGTCTGTTTAGTCAAGACATTTACTTCAGATCCTAGATCAAGGATGATCTCATCCATCTCATAGTCTCCTATCTATGCACTAAGCCTCATTTCTCTGCCTGTTCTTTTGTGTTTCTTGATGTGGTGAACTACGCTCTCAGCAGTCTCCATCTCGTTGTGTGGTTCATAATGATTTAGCATTTTTTGCAATTCCACTATAGCGTCTGCGCTCTTCAGTAGTTTCATGCAACTCCTTAGGAACTGTGCAACAGAGGTGCCTGTCTCTGCTGCGTGGCACGTCTTGTCATAAGCGGCTGGCATATCTTCTATATGTAGTATTTCACTGCGCAACGGGATTCTTGGTGATCTAGGTTCTTGTTCTTTGAAAATGTCTCACGCTTCTTCAAATAATTCTTTATTTTTATCGATATTAAAAGCAGGTGTCTTCCCACTAGCTTTTATGATCCAGATTGTTTCAAGAGGATTCTGCTTAGTGTCAAAGTCTCCAGAAGTTGAAGCTTTCGCTCCTCTATCTCATCCCGTCATAGCGCCACTTCGGGTCACTACATTGATACTTGGATCTGCAGGCCTTCTCTCTATTGCGATCAACTAAATGTTCGGGTTCGGCACATCTTGCTTTCTCTTTTGTATCTCTACCGCTAGAACTGGGAAGACCTCAATAACATGATCAAAATATTTGCAGTAATTACAAGTAGTACATTCATTGGTATAATCTCTAGATAAGTGACCTACCTGGCCACAGTTGTAACATATCATCTAGACTCTTCCCCTTCCTTTTCCTGGACTAGTATTTCTTCCTCTTCCGCAGTATCCTCCACCATGACCTCTATATGCACCTTGGTCATACTACGCATTATCTTGCTTCAACGGGGTTTGTTCTTGTACTATGTATACTCCACTATCACGCATATGCTCCATGTCTCATTTTCTTTCCTGCATGAGCTCATATGCTCTACAATTGGATTCATCATGTCCAACTGACTTACAAAAGTTGCTGTATAGATTCTTAGGGGTGCGCACATTCTTCTGTATTAGATAGCAGTCTTCAGGCCCGTGGCCTCACGTTTTACAGATTTCACACCATGGTGCTTGATTCTGATTTAGTGGATTTGGTGCTCCACTGTTAAGGTACTTCTGAAATAAATGACAATGATCTCTAGTGTTCCCTTCTCCTTTACATCCTGTGCACCAGACTTCTTGTCTCTCTTGTTTTCCCTTCTTCATATCCCGTAGTTGTAATGTTAGGGTAGCTAACTAAGTCTGAATCCGAGACATCCCAGTGCTAGCTTCTCCAATTGGTGAAGCTTCCAACTTTATTGCAATCTCTAAGGCTTCTGCCTGCGAAGCCACTTTCTGCTGCATCAACGACAGTCTAATATGGGGCAACAACACAGCTATAAACCATTATTGGTGTTGTTGCGGTGCTATGAAAAATCTTACTTGGTCCAATAATGTCTTAAATTTTTGGTCAAATTCCAAAACTGTTTCATTAGGTTTCTGTTTAATTTCCTTTAGTTCTATGATACATTGGGATTTTGACTTTGGTTTCTTGAACTCACTCAATAATGTAGCCTTAATCTCTTGTAAGGTTCTCTAATGTCCAACGGAATACTTCAAGAACCAATTCAAGGCTCTATCTCTAAATGTGGTGATGAGTCGTGCTTACTTCACAGCATCATCCTGAACTTGCTTAACACTCCATATGGCTTCACATAGAACCCAATGTTGCTCAGGGTCTTCTAGACCTATTCCTCTGAATATCGACAGCTTAATATCATCAGTCATCCTTCTCCTAGGTGGTATAGTGTTCTGCGCAGGGTTCCAAGCGACAAAAGTAAAGTTCCTATTGCACGAAATGTTTTGAAGTAGAATATTCTGAGTCGAGATAGTCAGATTCGAAATGGTCTGAGTTGGTATGGTCTGAGTACTCATTCCCG
Source organism: Larix kaempferi (assembly GCA_027924585.1). NCBI lineage: Eukaryota > Viridiplantae > Streptophyta > Pinopsida > Pinales > Pinaceae > Larix > Larix kaempferi. The sequence goes on along the minus strand of BSBM01000557.1, from coordinate 9,374,289 downwards.
CGATGTTACTAGTAATGGCGTTCTGAGGATCAGGAATATTAACAACAGGAGGGGTTTGAACTAACAAATTATGAGAAATAAGAGGCACGATACTTGCAACCGGTGAATTCTGCAGTGTAATAGGATGATAGGTGGCTGATAGAGGTGCGGTTTGGATATCAGGCGCGATTTGTAAATCAATATCTACGCGGAGTCCAGTCTTCTTAGTGGTATACTTATATCTTTTTCCACTTCTCGAATTATGTGTTTCTTTGTCAGAATCACTATAGATGCTGTTGACCATTATATATTAAAAACTGCTAGGAATCTTTACTGCATTTTTAAAACACCTTTTTCAGCTAAAAGCATTTTAATGTATAAACTCAAATTGTTCAAGTACTTACCTATGAAACCTTTGAAAAAATCTACTTCGACTGGACTGTAGGACTTCAGGGTGTCCATAGCAAACTCTGTCATGAAGCCTTCTAGTATACTATCAACCCAAAATTCAACTGCTCTCGAAAATGGACTATCTACTGCTTTGAGCTTCACAATGACCTCTGGAGTCCACTCGGTCGGTACTTCTAGCACAAAGCATTTCTTGCGCTCTGCGAGCCTCGATAACCACTCGTGCAACTCGTTTCGAAATGATGCCTAGAAAATCTCATGGATATCTTTCCACGGGTATTTTTTCAACCAATCTATGTCAGACAGATGTGGATTTATATTTTCCTTCCTTGCGAAGTCTCTTTCTGTCTTGTCACACCAAGCCCAGATTTCTTTCTTGTCTGGATGCCAAATTTCTGCAATCAACGGAACCTTCTCTTCCGAGCACATCACTTCTTTCAAGCGCGGCAACTTATCATGGATTATTAGCATGGAAACGAAACCATTTGTTGGCTTACATAACTGTCTTGAGGTTTTCTATAAAGACCCTGGTTCTTCGCGGTTCAAGGAACCAACAAAATCCCTTTTCACCGGCCCTTTCGGCAACAATATGCGAGCAGATTGAGGTCTCACCCGTGGAGAAGTTACGGGGGAGCTATGGAATCAGGTTTCCACAACCACTTGATGAGTGCTTAAACATATCTGATGAGGAGCGCGCTGCAGGGCTCACGCTGCGGACTGAGGACTACGCGACGATCACCTTTGTTGCGGCTAACACTTCTACAAGCCCAGACACTTTCACAACCCATGCATCCAAGGGCTGCGCGGCTTAGAGATTACTCAGTAATGGGACAGCGCAATGGATAACTGCACTTCCTCTTCAGACTTAACTAGCTTCAACAAGTTACACTTAGTATTTTACCCATTTATCAACTACCTTAGATTATTGGTCTTATGAGTTATGCAACGTGACGAAACTCAAAATACTGCGCACCTCCAGTGCTGCGCTTCGACAGAGTTGCATGGCGTGAAATCAATTGACTTAAGTCTTTATTCAACATGCTTATGCATTCATTCAAACTTAGACATACTTATGCATCTAGCATTCATCCACATATGCGAAACCTAACATATTATTCCCACTTCATTCCTTATGGCGAATACATATAAAAGTAAACACATAAAATGATAAGCAAGATCTTAAGCATTCATTGTAAACAAATAATAGATGCAAACATGTAAAAAATCGCACAACATAGGAATTTGACATGGTTCACCCCCAGGATAGGAGCTACGTCCCCAGGAACTGTTTTTGTATTAGTCTTTGGGAAGGGTACAACAGTTCTAGTCTGCGCACTCAGCTGCAGACTCTCTTCTCTCTCAATAGGGCTCTATGCACACAGCTTGCAAAGCCTTTACAATGGCAAACTCAGAATAGGTCTTGCTCAAGATTATACAATGAGAATCAAACCCAATGAACAACCCTTTCCCTTACAAAATGTGTCTTATTTATAGATCATGCCCGTAGGTTATGTCTTTACAATAAACAGGAAAAAACCCTAAGGTTTCGCAAAACTGTCACGGTTTTCCCTTAACCAGACTTGTTGGCTTCTGGTAGAGAATCTTCCGTCCTGGACATCCTTTGCATGTGGTCACGTCTCTATTAGCCTCTTTGTCGCGCGCATGTCAACATGTCGCTTTCACCCGGCTATTTCTTCTCTAACGACCTTATGCGGTCGATTCATGTAGTAGTTCCTTCGCTTGTGTGACCGCTCACTTTCCTCCACTTTACTCCTTACCCTCCGCTTGGTAATCATGCAGTATCTTAACTAAAAATAGGTCACTTTCACCCAACCGACCTTACCTTCATTCTTTACCTAAAACGGGTGCCCCACTGGCACCTCCCGGCGCTACTACTTCGTGGGACCGGTCTTCAGCTCCTCAAAACTGACTTGCACCAAACAGTCTTCATCTGAACTACGCTCAAACTTTGCAGTTACAAAACTTGGCTTGCACAAAAATTCCCCACTTGGGCCAGGCCCAACAAAACTTAAATTTAAATCAAGCATAAAATACCTCCAAATAATACGTTTTTTTAACTTAATTACCTCTAATTCCACTTCATGTTCACGAAAAATTACTATTAAGTGAGAAAAAAATGATAGCAACAGTAAAACAATAACTATACATGAACTTATTCCTAATATTTTACCAAGATATCACAACTATTGTTTCAAGTAAACTATAATTCCAAGATAAAAGAGAAGAAGAAATACATGTGATTGGAATTTGAAATTATATACATACCATATAATATTTTAGGAACATGGAGACGACAACTGAAAAACCACATTTGGGGGATCGATCTTCTCGTAGCCAATCCTCCAGTTATATACCGAGAGCCCTCGAGTCTTCACTCAACAATACTGTTATTACTAATATCCTCATCATGATCAGCTGAAATACCTCAGAGTGAAAGTCTGGAAAAATAATAGCGCATACAAAGCTAAAGACAGTCACACCATGGCAACAGTCAGATGTAGCCAAAGCTCAGAATAAAGGCTATTCCCAAATTAGCAGTAGATGGTGTGGTCAATACCCCCAAACGCCTGGCGTTTACCAGCTCAGATCGCCCCTGATGAAAAACTACCATGAGCACATGGCAGCTTCAAAGTATATCAGAGTCTTGAAGGCGTTTCCAAGACAGGTGGGTCCACTTGATAAAGCTACACTGGTAGATTGCATGACTCAAGGAAGTAAGGAGGAGACATCGATGGATACCCATGCTTTAGGATAATAAAGTTGCTCGTAGTTTAATACTCCCAACACGTCCCTAGAACAAAACCGCTACCTCCACGTGGAAGCTCCAAGATTTTTCACGGGCCTAAAAGAGGTTTGTCCGAACCACCTTTTCAGGGCCTTGAAACCGCTAAGTCACCATGGTGGTTTTTAGGCCATGGATCGCCAGACAGATAGGAAGTGTGAAAAAGGGACCCACTTTCAAAACTTGCGCCCACTTGGCATAGATCTTGAGAAAGACTTATCAGAAGATCGACGATCACCTAAGCGTCAGTGTGATAAAATTGCTTGGATTTTAACTCTCACAATACGTCCCTGGAACAAAAACCGCTACTTCCACATGGCAGCTCCAGGATTGTTAAGTGGCCCAAAAGTGGTATCTATAAACTACTTTTTGGGGGTCCTGAAACCGCTTTTGGTTTTCGACATATGACTCCTTGATGTACTTTATTATCTGCGTGGTTCAAATGAGACTCCTCCAAACGATCTGTTCAGCCTCTGCCGCCGATTTGAAGTAGCGTCTCTGGACACTCATTACTACCACCGCCGTCGTACAAAGAACAATCTTCTCCTAGCACGCAAAATACCGATGAGTGGTTGGGTAATCATTACCCAAAGACAACACGATTTTCAGGGAGCGAGCAAGTGAGGCTATAAATACTCAAGCAGTTGCATAGTTTGAAGTCATGGAGTTCTCAATCATCATGGGTCCATAGCACAAAGCTTAATGCGTGAGTCTACCAGATCTGTCAAGTTAAGTAGCAAGGATACGTGGTTTCGATGGTGCATTTTATCTCCAACGGAAGAACATAAGGAGCATTAAGGGAACGGATGACCACTGTTCATGAGTAGCCCACAGATGCACATTCACAGGAATTCGGGTAGGAAAAGTTTGATGTCTCAATCGATATGTCTAAGGAAAATTCAATAACTCCAGTGGTTGAAAATGAAATCGTCCTTCTAAATGCAGAAGCACGAAAGGCAAGGGCATGCTGGTCCCAACAAAGGATGATCAAATTGTGAAGTAGTGGTACTTGAACGGTTCTGATTGTTGAGAGAGAGATCAGGTCCTGTTTCATAACTCGATGACGTCGATTAAATTTTACCCCGTCGAAAACAAGGTTTGAGAGAAAAAGGCTTTGATGGGGTAGAAGGGATAGATGATGAAGGTGTTGTTAGCAACACATGACAGTGAAGTGGCTGCATCAACATATCCATGGCACCAAAAAAATGGTCCGATGGTTATTTAAGCTCAAAACATCCCTAAAAGTAAAGATGCATTGCTAATAATACGAGGTCACCTCGGATTAACAAGTGTTTTTCCATTCGGCAAGACGTACTGCTTCACCAGCTGAATGGCTTCTAGTCGCAGTCATAGATGTCAGTATGATTGTTTTGTGTAACAAACTTTCTTGGAAAGTACAAACATAATTGCATAAGTCGTTGGGCTATAAAAACCTCTTTGTAACAACTTATTTTGTAAAGCCTATGAAGGCTATATATAGTAGAATAGGAAATGGCCAATGGTTAGCTCTTTTTGTAAGAAGTGTAACTTCTGATATTTTGTAGTATGATCAATATATAAAGAATAATATCACTTGTTCCCAATCTTGGAGTTTTATGGATTCAAAATTTTGATATGTCCAGTTAGTATTCTTTTCTCCTATTAATTCATCTCTGTCATATTGCTCATGATTTATGAATTTCATTATGTTTTCAATACGAGTTTAACAAGCTTAAAATTATTGTTCCTAGGATGATTATAGCGTGAAGTATTCATGTATGGTGTTATCTGGAAATAATATCCGCATATTGTTCAGGTTTAGTTCTACGATCATTTTTGTTAAAACTACTGAATTCCTCTCTTAGGCTCAGTACGTTATTCTCAAACATAAAATAAATATTTACTCTTTGCAGTACCTTTGTTTTGTGCCATTCCGTTAACATCAATTCATTCAAACTCTTGTAATTGACATATTGAAATACTGCCCACGTTGTTCCAAGATTGGCTATCTGTTTTATCTTATAGTCAATGTGATTTTGGTTAAGCAAAAGAACACATCAAATTTTATTGATGCCCAGGCAAAGTTCTAAAAGAAACCTTATAACGTCTATGGGACTAACATCTTTTCTGGCGTCGTTGCCGGGGACGCAAGCAAGAAGACAAATCTTCCCTGTGGACAATGGAAAAATTATATGCTCCTAATTTCATAGTGGATGAAACTAGGTTGCAGGATGTAATCCACTTGGTGACTCCACAGTAGTAAACCTGGAAAATTGATGAAGACATACCTGCCATAACCCCATCCATGAAGAATTTGTGGCTTTACAATATTCAGTCTCCTGGAGACAAAGACGTGGAAAATATCAGTCTTCTTCACCAGGCCATCGGCAAAGTTTCTCCCCACCTATGTTTGGCCCTCAATTCCCTGAATCTGAATTCATTGTCCAAACCCCTGAAAGAGAACCTTCTCCCCAGAACCCTCACACTCCTTGTGATTTTCCTAGCTTTCAAAATATTCCTGCTATAAGCGAAGAATTTTCAGCTCATATGAATCCACCCAAATATTTCATTTCTCTGCAAGCTAAGAAGCTAATCGCCAATCACCTCATGTCAGGAGGAGGAGGCGGAGGACCACCACCACCACCCAAAACACCCAGATGGGTAGCTAGCCGACATGGACCTCTGCATTTACCCACACCCTTGAATGATATGCCTACACAATATTTGAAATTACTACCAAAGTATGATGGCAGTAAGGGTACGTCTGCTGAAGATCATGTAGAGCGATTCCAAGATTTCACTGACAATATCCTGATCGAACATGATGATGTGTTCATGCGAGTTTTTTCTTAGTCATTGGAAGGAGAAGCCCGAGTATGGTTCATATCACTACCCAATGCCTCCATCAGTGAAGCCCGAAGATGGTTCAGATCACTACCCAATTCCACCATCAGCACTATGGAGATCTTGGAAACCACTTTTGTCAAGAAGTGGGAGGTTAAATGTGATAGTCTCTATTATTTAATGGAATTCTCCTCCTTGAAGAAGAGCAACTCTGAAAATGTGGTGGAATTTACTGTGAGATTCAACAAAGTATAATTTAGAATCCCCGATGATATTCGACCCACTGAAGCTGCGGCCCGAGCCACATATACGGAGTCCTTCCCCTCAGAGTTCGCCATCAATTTGAGGGAAAGAAGATCTCTCTCACTTAGCATAATGAAAGATGACGCCATAGAGGTTGAAGGAAATTTGAGAGCAGGAGGCAAGCTAAAATTAACCAGTGATATCGAGTAGAATGACAAACAAAAGGATAAAGAAGAGAGTCGCTTTATAGAGATTAAAGACTCCCGAGAAACAAATATTGATGAAATGGTTCGCATCATTAAGAGCTTTTCAAATAAAGTTACTAAGATGGAATTAGAAAATAGCAGCCCAAATAAGCTAAACTTTGCTCATCATCCTACTCAATTCTGGAGACCGTATAATACTCAAATGGCCTATTGAGGTCACCCATCCATGATCATGAAAGCAATGTGGTAGGAATTTCAAAGGAAGCAACCGATGAAGAATTTGAAGAGAAACTTAATTGGATGGAGGAATACTCCCATCTCATGCATCTTACCAAAAACGATTATGAGAACTCACTCCTATATAATCAAGATAACCAAAATCTTGAATGCTCTAAAAAAGATGACTCATTCCTAAATGAATACCCTTTACTCCCGAATGCTCAACCAGATGGGATGCAAAAAAACTACGACCGGAGACAAGGACCAGGATTAGAAAAGGGATGGAATCAAATCCCTCCTAAGAATTATCCTCTGAAACCAATCCAAGACAAGTCTCCCCAAGACCTTTTCTTGTTAAGATACGAAGACCCTCCAAAAGATCGAATCAGACCCACGTCCTAAATCTTATAATGAAGGCCTTGCACCTTTCAATCTAGAATATGAATTGAGTAAATTGAAAATATCGATTCCCTTGTTAGCATTGATGAAAAATCCTACATATCAGAGACAGGTTGATAATTGTTTTTGTAGAGATGAAAGTATGGGCCATCCAGCTTCCATAAATTTAAATGATGAAGTCCCAATTATCGAATATGTCCCTCACAGCAGTAACAAAAAGGAACCTACCACTCCTTTTTATGTTACCCTAAACATTCATAATAAACTCCTTCACAACTGTATGATTGAATCAGGAGCATCCCACAATTTGATGCCAAAATTCATCATGGAACAATTGGGATTGATAATCAGCAGGCCATACCATGACTTTTATAGTTTTGAATCCAAAAGAGTAAAGTGTATGGGCATGATAAAGGACTTGGTAGTCAATCTTTCTCAAATACCAGCCAAAGGAGTAATTATGGATGTAATGGTGGCTGATGTTCTTGCGAAGTATGGTATGCTTCTATCGAGAGACTGAGAAAAAGGACTGGGCAGAACCATGCAGATGGACATGAAGTATGCTACGATACCTATTTGTACTGGAGAAACCAAGAGGTTATACAGGGAATCTATGCTGGCTTATGTAGTAAGCGAACAAAACAACCCAACGAATTATCCTATATATGAAAGTGATGAAGACATGGGTTGATACATGCTGTTATTAGGATACCTAGAAGCAAAATAGATTATGCTGCAACATGAGCCAAAAGTTGTTGCCAACAATTTCCAGGATCAAGTATGGAGATTATATCCTAAGGGATCCTCAGCTAAAGACAGGTCTGGAACTGGCTTAGGACTGTTATCACCTGTAGGAGAAGAAATAAATGAGCACTATGAACTAGACGTTGTTGAAACCGTCTCCCTAGGCAGTCCGGCTACTGAAAATTCCTCCAAGTCTCCCAAAAATTTGAAGCTAAGGTATAAAATGGAATTATGACATCACCCGTCTATTTTAAATAAAATAAAAATTATACAAATCTTGGAAGATGATCGACAACTCAAATGATTCCTATACCTCATGGACATATCCCCGAACACCAACGGAGAAGCCAAAGTAGGAGAAGAGGATGAAGAGAAGTTGTTTAGACATCTCATCCCCAAGGACAATGCAAGGATATATCCAAATAGAATAACCTTTAAGAGATCAGGAAATAAAAAGGAGATACAATCCTTTAAGAGAAAAATAAGTTTTACCCATAGACTCATCCCCAACTTGGCTGAAATAAAATGGATCACAGCTACAAGGGGCTCCCCTAAACGGATAAAGGATGCCTCAAGAGAAACATTTGTTTTCATAAGTCCCGGTTACACAAAGGATTTTTTAATGGTTTCTTTTACTTATGAGGATACAATTGAACCCATTCTCCTATGTATAGAACATGACAATCCAAATGATAGGGAAAGAAGAATCCATAAACTGATAGAAGATTAGCCGGACAGGAAGAATCTAGGCAATTTCCACAGGATTCATCGTGACAAAGGTATAACAACATTCGATCAAAGGGATACCAGTTGAGACTATCAAAATCAAGATCTGGTTTTGAAATGGGATGTCAGGAAGGAAGAAAGAGCCAACCATATAAAATTTAACAGATTATGAGTGGGTCCATTCGAGATCATGGTAATGCAAAATAATGACATGAATGAATTGGCTCAGTTAAACAATGAAATCTTCAGAACCCATGCAAATGGGATACCCCTGAAGCATCTACTTCACTGTTAAAATTCGGTCATGCTCTATCAAGGGATCCTTTGTGCCATATATGTCACATATGTTTTTCCCTTTTATGATGCAAGGGATATGCTCATTTCGTCATTTTGTTTCTCATTATTCTTTGTTGCCTGATTTTAAAAAAATTTGAAGGACAGGTATGACTCCACAACCTAATGGACTTAAACACACTTATCTACTGTTCTTAACCCCTTCCTAAGGAAGAGGTTGTCCTAGTTGAAGCCAATGCTAGTATCAATATCCTCAACATGATCAGCCGAAGGAAGCTCTAGTATGCACCAAGCTGAGAAAGACCTCAGAGTGAAAGTCTAGAAAAATAATGGCACAGACAAAGCTGAAGACAGTCACACCATGGTGACATTCATATGCAGCCAAATCTCAGAAGAAAGGCTATTCCCAAATTAGCATTAGATGGTGCGGTCAGGACCCCCAAACGCTTGGTGTTTACCCTGCTTAGATCACCCCTGATGAAAAACCACCACGAGCATGTGGCAGCTTCAAAGTAGCTCAGAACCTTGAATGCATTTCCAAGACAGGTGGGTCCACTTGATAAAGCTATGTTGGCAGATTGCATGACTCAAGGAATTAAGGAGTAGACATAGATAGATACCCATGCTTCAGGATAATAAAGTTTCTCGGAGTTTAATACTCCCAACATGTTCCTAGAACAAAACCGCTACCTCCACATGGCAAATACAAGATTGCTCAGGGGCCTAAAAGTGGTTTGTCCGGACCACCTTTTTAGGGCCCTAAAATCGCTAAGTCACCGTGGTGGTTTTTAGGTCACAGATTGCCAGATAGATAGGTCGTGTGAAAAAGGGACCCACTTTCAAAATTTGCGCCCACCTAGCATAGATATTGAGAAATACTTATTAGAAGATCAACGACAATCTAAGCGTCAGTATGATAAAATTTATTGGAGTTTAACTGTCACAATATGTCCCTGGAACTAAAACCGCTACTTCCACGTGGCAGCTCCAGGATTGTTCATGGGCCTAAAAGTGGTATCTCTAAACTACTTTTTTGGGGTCCTGAAACCGCTTGTGTTTTTTTACATACAACTCCTCGATGTACTTTATTCTCCGTGTGGTTCAAAGAAGACTCCTCCAAACGGTCTTGTTAGCTTACGCCACTGGTTTGAATCAGCGTCTATTGACACTCATTACTTCCACCGTCGTTGTACAAAGAATAGTCTTCTCCCAGCACACAAAATCCCGATGAGTGGTTGGGTAATCATTACCCAAGGACAACACGATTTTCAGGGAGCGAGGAGGTGAGGCTATAAATACTCAAGCAATTGCATAGTTTGAAGTGATGGAGTTCACAATCATCATGTGTCCAGAGTGAAAATATTAATGCATGAGTCTACCAGAGCTGTCAAGTTAAGCAAGGAGGATACGTGGTTTCGAGGGTGCATTTTATCTCCAACGGAAGCACTCAAGGAACATTAAGGGCATGGACGACCAACGTTCACGAGCAACCCGCAGATGCACATTCGTAGGCATTCATGTGGGAAAAGTTTGAGGTCTCAACCGATATGTCTAAGGAAACTTCAGTAACTTCAGTGGTTGAAAAGGAAATAGGCCTTCTGAATGCAGAAGCACGGAAGAAAGGGGCATGTCGGTCCCAACAAAGGATGATAAAATTATAAAGAAGCGGTACCTGAACGGTTCAGATTGTTGAGAGGGAGATCAGGTCCTGTTTCGCAACTCGGTGACATTGATGAACTTTCGCCTCGTCAAAAACAAGGTTCGATAGAAAAAGGATTGAATGGGATAGAAGGGATAGATGATGAAGGTTTTATTAGAAACACATGACAGTGAAGTGGCTGCATCAACATCTTCATGGTTCCGAAATAATGGTCTGACGGTTATTTAAGCCCAGAACATCCCTAAAAGTAAAGAAGCACTGCTAATAATACGAGGTCACCTCAGATTAACAAGTTTTTTTTCCATTCTGTAAGACGTACTACTTCACCATCTGAATGGCTTCCAGTCGCAGTCATAGATGTCAGTAGTATTCAGTATGTTTGTTTTGTGTAACAGACTTTGTTGGAAAGTACAAACAGAATTGCATAAGTTGTTGGGATGTAACAAACTCTTGGTAACAAGTTATTCTGTAAAGCCTGTGAAAGCTATATATAGTAGAATAGGAAATGGCCAATGGTCGGCTCTTTTTGTAAGAAGTGTAACTTCTGATATTTTACAGTCTGATCAATATATAAAGAATAATATCACTTTTTCCTAATCTTGGAGTTTTATGGATTCAAACTTTTGATATGTCTAGTTAGTATTCTTTTCTCCCGTTAATTCATCTCTGTCATATTGCTCATGATTTATGAATTTCATTATGTTTTCAATACGAGTGCAACAAGCTTAAAATTATTGTTCCTAGGATGATTATAGCATGAAGTATTCATGTATGGCTATCTGGAAATAATATCCTCATATTGTTCAGGTTTAGTTCTATGATCATTTTTGTTAAAACTATCGAATTCCTCTCTTAGACTCAGTACGTTATTCTCAAACATAAAATAAAGATTTACTCTCTGCAGTACCTTTGTTTTGTGCCATTCTGTTAATATCAATTCATTCAAATTCTTGTAATTGGCATATTGAAATACTACCCACATTATTGCAAGATTGGCTATCTGTTTTATCTTATGATCAATGTGATTTTGGTTAAGAAAAAGAACACAACAAATTTTATTGATGCCCAGGAACAGTTCTAAAAGAATCCTTAGAACATCTCTAGGACTAACAAGTACCAAACATCCTAATCATAATCATATTCTACCCTCATTCTCTAAACCCCCATCTCCATAGAATCCCTCCCCACAACCAAACCTGCCCAAAAAAAAGCATAAAAACCAAAAAGACCCCTCAATCAACCTCCAATTCCCTTATTTATGCAGAAAATTTGAATTTGAATTTTATAAGAAAGAATTATGCATGAGGGCCACATGGCCTTCATTCATCCTACTTTATTTAATCAAGTTTAATTAACTTAACCTCGATTAATTGCTAATTAACTTTATTAATGTTTTTCCGTTTTCTTTCATTGAACTAATTCCATTATATTAATACTTCATTTGTATCTAATGAAGGATTAAGAATTCTAATACTTAATTATTCTTTAGGGGTGTTACATATTATATATCTAACATAGCTAATGGAAATAGACAAATAAATAGACTCTCGAAAGATCACATAATAAACAAATCTCAATTAGTCTTTTACCAATTGCAAGGGAACCGTTCGAATGCAAGAAAAACCAATAAAAGCATACAAAAAAATGTTCACCATCCCTTCTATGCAAAAGAGCCCAAGTTTCCTAGTAAATAAAAAAAATCAACTACCATCGAAGCATAATATGCATGGTTCACATTAACCAAAAGATAAAACACAACTTCACATATATAGAAAACTTCTATACATTACAATGAAACAAACAATAGATTTGTAAAGCTTTTCCAATCTTTTGTCGTGTGTACAATTCCTGGCCCATTGGATGTCGTCATCGTTGTTCCTTGGAGCCACAGCCATGATGATGTGCTAACAAAGGGTGTTGTTAGTGCGATGGTTGTGGGAGTGAATGCTTCCAAGATGGATTAAATGCAATGTTCAATGCAAAGGGGATAGGCATTTTTTATAGGGCGATGTGATATTAGATATTATCATAGGTGAAATCATCTAAGCCAATCAAATAACACATGACACTTTCACATCCAAATTTACAAAGACAATTAGTTTAAAAAACATTGAGAATATTTTTCAGGATATGCCACACAATTATACACACATAAATAAACTCGCATAGGATTAGAGCATAGGAAAATATCAAGTGGTATTCCACTAAATGCAAGGGCATGATATGGGGGCCGACACTGTGCCACACAAAATAATCATATGTCACTACAAGAAAAAAGGTCATTGGTGAGGGTCCAAAAATGTCACCATAAGCTCATTTGGTGATGGTCAAGAGGGGTCCCGTCACCAAAACATGAGCGTTGCCAAAGGCACCGTCACCTTAAGTGGGGGTATGTAGTGACATTCAAGGCCCATCACCAATAATTATGATTATTATAGGTTGTGACCGTCACCAATCGTTATGAAGTGTTGGTGACGGACCTGCTTTGACCCTCACCATTGATGCATATATGGTGACGGCCAATGACCGATCATTGGTGAGGGTTGAGACATGTCACCAGAATCGCATCGGTGATGGTGAAAAAGGAGGGTGTAACCAAAATGTGAATGTCACCAATGGCTGTGTCCCCAAAAGTAGAGGTGGTGTGGTGACATTCAATGTTCAACACTAATAAGGATTATTAGTGTCAAATAGTTACCCTCACCAATTTATATGAAGTTTTGGTGATGGACCTAAGGGCCTCCATCACCAAAAAAACTGAACGTCGCTAATGACATATGATTAGGGCCTTGCAATGACCCTCACTATTGAGGATATTTCCATTAACATATCAATGGTGACAACCGCTATGATATTGTCACCACTTTTCATTTTGAAAATCTTTTAATGACGCAACATAAAGGACCGTTGCCATTTCAATTAAAATTGTAAAAAAAATAATTATAATTATAAATTGTCACAAGCAGAATGTAACCCTAGTAGACGGTGATGACCAATAACCTGCTGGAATAAATTGAACATTTGGTTATTATTATTATAACATTTTACTAATTTGAAAAAGAAAAAATATCACATTGTTATAAGTAAAGTAAATAGAACTGATTCACTAACATGTTTACGGGATAACTAAAATAGATATATAATATTTTTTAAGCATATGGAAACAAGATACCAAAATATGATATAAAATGTTGTAACAACAGTTTAATAACGTATATCTACAGGCTTGGCCCAAGCTTGTAAGATGAGTTGTTTTTTACACTTTCATATGCACAAATGGAAATCAGACATATGGGCTGTCACAAACCCAAAATTTTCGTAAAAATTTAAAATTTTTCTAATCGTCTAATAGTCCTTAAATGTTATACAGAAGATAAAATAAAATCATAATTGCAACATCTCATAACATTTTCACATCAATTATTAAATTCCAATCATTAATCATTTTACTTGTCGATATAAAGGTCTTCTATATTTTTAGAAGCCACTCTAACTTTCAATACACAAGCCATTATAATATAATTTATTCTAAAAGCGTAACTTAATAATGTTTTATCAAATGTCATATCCTAACAAATTCTTTCTATAATAGTTTGAACAAAGCATTATACTCATACTTTCCATAGCCATCGAAATACTCTATCTAATATATATTCAACTTTATCCAACTTGAAGATTTCTAGCTTAAATTTACACGTCCATTACACCTAGGACACATCCATTACACCTAGGACACATCCATTAGAAAAATGATTTACCCATATAAGTATCTGGTTTATATAGAATAAGTGATCAATAATGTACACTTATAAATGATTAGCCTCAACTCAACTACATACGTAAGCGAGAAACATCAAAAACTAACACCTTTGATAATTTTGCAAATTATATAAAGTAAGTATATTTAAGCAAATAAAAACTGAAGTAACAATTGAAAACCCAATATCAAGAAATATATACACACAAGATAATACATACCAAGGAGAACATTTTGACATGGTTCACCCGCATCTTGGGCTACGTCCACAAAAGGGTTGTGTTATTTTATTATTCATCAAATCAAGGAATACAATGTATGTACATCACGACAATTGTTTTCCATTTGCCTGAGTCTCTCTTCCAGAGGACCCTTTCATGGTTAAGTATTAACCTGACCACCTTTAGTGATCTTATACATAAATTTGAATGCTAAACCTAGAAATTTCCTTCTCTACTATCTCCCCCTACTTTTAAACATACATTTAAAAATATATTCTTTTTAAATCTTAACTAAGGTAATATCCATACTTTAACATACTTATAGTACATTAACATACTTCAAAGAGATATTCTATTTAAATCTTAACTAAGGTAATATCCATTTCTTAACATATTTATATTACCTTAACATACTTCAAAAATATATTCTTTTTAAATCTTAACTAAGGTAATATCCATACTTTCAAACCATTCTAGCCATGTTACAAACCACTCTTAAATAACTAGTATCGGGAAGCAAGACTAACATTTCCTTTAGTTCAGATGTTAGAGTTCCCTTTCATTGGTAATTGTTAAGTTCTAACCAAACTTCTTAAATCCTTAGTTACATGGTCAAGGGTAGCAATCCCTTACTTTATTTAGTGAAGACTTTGTCCAAACACTAAGAACTAAAAGACACAAAAGCAATTGTGTTTTTTTTTTCTAAGCCATATATACATAAAAATATAACACGATACATGGTATAAGAAATATATCTATAACACATATTTTAAACATACATTCTTATATAAGAAATGTATTTATAACACATATTTTAAACATACATTCTTATATGTTTATGGAACTTTTGACCAAAGATGATCGCTAAAGGATTAACACTTCTCTCGCAGAACACAAAAAGAAGAGATATACAATCATCAATTAAAAGAGAAACATAACGAATCCTAAGGTCATCCATGAGTAACGCAGTCATCATATGCTATTTAACCATGATCAGAAATGTTGGACGTTATTTTTATCCTCGGCGATCAATATATAAAGACAGAGGAATAAATATCGATGCCGTAGCTTTGTTATGTAAAGAGTTTGGCTAGGCGTTAACTCTAAATGACAGAGATCAACTCTATTCCTATCCTCAGCTATCAACATAAAAATAGAGGCATTAAATAAATTTGTTTTCTAACTCTGTTCTAAACTTAGATTAGCTAGCTTAAACTTTAATCCACAGATATCACCATTTAGGGGATTATCAGGTGTTGCCCAAAGAGCGGAATGCATAAATTCAGACCCAGAATTTTTATGGAGGAAAAATACGCAGAGAAAAACGCCTCTAACCTTGAAAAATTGATACGAATTGCAGAGGTGATTAACGATGCCCATCTCAAAGATAAAGGTTGATATCATTTGCCACACCTTCTCATATATATATGTGTGTTAGAATTTAGAGTTGCAGATCACACATTTTTGTTACTGCACTACTGGTAAAAGTCAATACTATGGAAAGGTAGGAGTACCGGGATCCTCCCAGGCTCTACTTAGCCCACGACCTAACTAGCAGCATTGATATAACAACTAAATATGGATAGGGGTTGGTTATCACAGAGGCGTACTCCGATCCAAGTCAGAGAACTCTAAAGAAAATAAATAAATAAATGGTACTTCCATCAAATACAAATATTGCATCCATCAACAAATAGATATAATACAGAGATTTCATCCACACTCAAATTAAATGAATGGATCACCAAAATATAGTGAGACCATATGAAATTCATATGGGCTTAGCTAACTATGGATTGGGTTGGGAAAAGAATCTCATTATAACCTGACAATACTGCCAAAACAAGATATCCACGAAGCGATCTATGTGTTCACTATTCAAAATTAAAATAACGAAAGCGTAGCTCTTTTTTCAAGTTTTTGTGCAGAGAAACGTTATTCAAACGAACTAAACACAATGGGTAGATATCGATGAATTACCATGCAGTACTCTGCTATGAGATCCAAATCTTTTGGATGAATCGTCCTGCCACGCTATGCAAACCCCCCCCCCCCTTTTCTGATAATCTACTCAGTCTCCTCTTCCAGGTTCCAGCGTTCAGCTCATGAACTCCCCCTCTCACGTAAGGATCCATGCTCCTGTAACAAATACAACTATGAGGAGCTATTCTCCCGTCGCCCCCCTTCATGAATTATGAGCCCTCTATAAAATCATTTGATTCTTCTCTCAGCGAGGTAACAAGGTGGCACCAAAAGTGGTTTTGGCCCACAACCAAATTCAGCAGATGGCAGTCTACGGGAGTTAGATTCTCCACTAAGGAGACATCCCCCACAAAGAACTACACCACACTCTTAGTTAGTTACACAAATTAATAATAGCATAGTAGTACACGTGGTGAGGTGGTTGGTAAGGCGGTTCCTCAAAAGTACAAGTTCCCAAATATTTCTCAATAAGGAATATCCTTCACGAGGTCTTAAGTAAGTACTCGGCTGCTTCCATTATTATGGTAATGGTGAAGTGGGTCTTATATATATATAGAAAATATATTCCAACATAACTATTTAAGCCTTGTCTATATAGATGTATAGGACTTTATTTATGATATTTTCTTTTGTTTATGTCTTTTTAAATAGTATGACTTAATGAGTGAACTAATCATAGTGTAAGGTTTCCCCTTTCCTTACTTTTGGTAAAAGGTAAAATCATAACTATGATCTAATATTATCCTTTAATAAATATGTTTCTAATATTATTTGCATTTTGATTTGCTTGAGCTTTTCTCATAAAATATCTTTATTTATATATAGTTTTATTCTTTCCTAATCACTTATATAAATATAAATGAGCTCCTTTGTTTTATATAACTACAATAGATGCATAATTATATATACCATAATACACATATGTGTTTCTTTTCTAATGAAATGGGTATTCTTGCTAAAATAATACTATTTTTAATATAGTTACTAGATATTATCTTAGGATAGCATGTTAATGCATAGGCTTATATTAATAGGTCGTCAGAGTTTAATAATATTATGCGGCTAATCGCTGCATCCTCAACCTACGAAGATGACTTTTACTCTTTAAGATAACTAATATAAGTCACTATACTATTTCTTAACTACTCGTAGAAATTAGGATGATTATCTGTCATTATTCGTCTTCCCCTTAGTGTATCCGTGCCTTGTCATTTTTAGTTGTATGACAATCTTTGGTTTCCTAAGTTATTAATAACATTTTCAACCTGGGAAGAATAAAATTCAATACACTCAAGGTCCTCTGGTGGGGCCTTGGCCTTGAGCTCCTCACCAGTTCCATTTACACAAATACACTTATATTTACAAACATAAGAATAATTAGGGTCAAATTGGAGGGATGTTACATGGGCCTTCTTTGGAATCATGTCACCCAGCTCATCCTCCTGTTTTTTCCTCCAAGTTCGTTCTAATGTTAACCGAGGAGCGGATTTATTGCAGACTAGTCACAGAACAAAGGAAGCATAGTTTATGCTTCCGTTGTGATGAAATGCTATGAAGGTTAACGGAAACTAAACAAGCACTATAAATCAACACCATTGACAACAACATAAGCATAAGAAACTATTCAAAAAGCTTTTCAAACAACTTTTTTGAACTCCAGCGAAAAACATGAACCATACCTTGGTCATTATTTCTACCAGCTGCTTGACAGTGACCTCATTATAAGGATTACCAACATTGAAAATGTGACTGTTTTCTCTTGAAGGAATTTCCTGAAAAATGAAATAGGTAAGTACTATAAATATATAAGCATTGTGCAACAAATAACATTATGGTCCTCAAAAGTCATTATTTCTCATTATTTCTCTCTTTTGCTTCATATTGGATCATCAAATTTTTATGGTCCTCAAAAGTCCTGCTCTGTGCAACAATAACATTAACATTGGATATCATTCTCAAAAGTCTTATTTAAAAGAATACTTGACCTCATAATTTTTTTAAGTGTGGTTCTGAAACTTGCACGATATAATTCAAATCCAATCTGCCACAATATAATATGCAGAGGAATTTCAGGATTCAACAAACCACATGGAACTCAACTTTGAGCCCAACTGCATTGGTTAAAATCTAGAGATAGACTATCCAAGGTGTTTGTCAAATATTTGGCTACTAAACATGTACATCAAAGGATAGTGGATAGCAGTTGTGAGATGAGTGGGAGGTCTCATCATGAAAATAAGAGATTGAAGAGGAAATTGTGGCTCGTGATAGGATTGTCTTCCAATCTCAAGCTTAGATTGATGAGAGGAAGGTGTCCTCATAATTGGTCTCCCACAAAACCGCAGCTATAAGAATAGGGATTATATTATGTCCCCTTTTTTGTTAACTTGTTCTAGATCTGAAGAATCACAAAAGGTGTTTTGGGTTGTCTGGCATACTATTCAATCTTTGCTTGTAAAAACGTTTAGATGGCATACAAGTATATGATAATTGATTCATGCAAGCAAAAGCATCTAGACTCTTTCTATCATTATCCAAATTTGCAATCCCTACAATTTAATGGGCTAGACAATATTATCAAACAAAAGAATTCAGGGTGGATGTTTTGGAATTTGGTCAGAAATACTCTCTTCATAAATGAAAAGGAACAATTGGTGCCTTGATTATGGGATATTGTTTAGTTGCTTCCTGTACTATGCCATTCACTTCACGTTCTTTTTTCTTTGATTTTCTTTTCTCCAATCTATTATGTCCTTTCCTAGTTGACCTAAATTTGGGGGGCTGAAATCACATTCTCCCAAATTTGCAGAACTCCCATCACCCTCTACCACTGATCTTGTGGAAGCAGGCCCTTCACCTAGATTCATCCCATCAATTTCTGGACTATATTCAGCCACACAAATCCATAAAAAAAAAATTTAGAATAACCATCTGCTTGACTGCATGGAGCCCCTTGAGCAGAAGGATCATTTATTATTACATCATAAGAAACACTCACAGGGACACTGTCTTTCCCTGCAGATCCCACTCTCATTTGATGGTCCCCCTGGTTGGATGGTTGACCACTGTCTATATCATTTAAACTAGACAGAACCTCAGTCTGTTGACATTCAGTTTCATTCTCACACTGGGTGCTGCATCTTACCTTCTCATAATATCCATTACATGTTCCTCTCTCACTGGTGGTCACATCTTTTGTTTTCCTTGTATTCTGCGGTATTTGATGATGGGAGAAGTTTATCACAAAGGTGAAAACTAGAAGAAGTGTCCCCTCTTCTCTGTTATGATCTCGTGTAAGGATCTTCATATTGTTTGCATTCACAATGTAAAGCAGTATGATGTTTGGGAACACATTGACTTCATACTTCTAACTCGGGAAAAAAAAATTGTCATTCCTTTTGAGAAGAATCAACATTCTTTGGGTGCTTTTCCTCATAGTATAGATGGTTAGTGTAATGCCTTTTCAAGGTTTACTCTGACATATGATCCAAAGTTATCTGCAAGCAAGGAAACACTTGAGCTTACTAGTTGGACTGACAAGGTACAGTCTGAGGGGGGTGAAGATCTGGAGTTACTTCCTTATGTGTATGCAACTAGATATCAATTAGAAGAAAGAAAAAATGCATGGAATGAACGTTGTTCCTCAGAATATCTGAGTGGTAGTCCACCATTGAAACAACAGTTTATAGCTGAGGCTAAAGCGGGGCTTGGTAAACTCAAGATTGACAGTTCTAATTCAGGATGTCTCACACAATCTGTGAAATTAAAATCTGGGGATGACATTACTTTCTCTAATCATGAATCAAGTCATCAAGTAACAAAGAGGTCAGGAATTTATCTCAGTTGAGTTGTTTTTTACACTTACAGATGCACAAATGGAAATCAGACATATGGGCCTTCTTTGGAATCATGTCACCCAACTCATCCTCCTGTTTGTTCCTCCAAGTTTGTTCTAATGTTAACTGAGGAGCGGATTTGTTGCAGACTGGTCACAGAACGAAGGAAGCATAGTTTATGCTTCCGTTGCGATGAAATTTTAATGAAGGTCAATGGAAACTAAACAAGCACTATAAATCAACACTATTGACAACAACAAAAGCACAAGATATTATTCAAAAAGCTATTCAAACAACTTTTTTGAACTCCAGCGAAAAGCATGAACCATACCTCAGTCATTATTTCTGCCAGCTGCTTGACAGTGACCTCATTATTAGGATTGCCAACATTGAAAATGTGACTGTTTTCCCTAGAAGGAATTTCCTGAAAAATGAAATAGGTAAGTACTATAAATATATAAGCAACATACAAGATCAGTATAAATCCACAAAGGATTGTTGTTACTTACCATCATCAAGAGAACAGGTCAGCTAGCATATTGTGCCCCATATGTTTAAAGACTGTTTATACAATTCCAAGCATGCAAAACCAACATAGAACACACTAATTTTTTCCTTAAAGAAATCTATTGTGGAATAACTCCAAGTTAATGATTTAAAAATAAAAAAACAAATGCAAAACACAACAAAAAATACACCACTATAAAATGATATAATTCCATACCCAAGTTAACACATGTAGAAAGTCAATATGAAGCAATTACAACCACATAGTAGTCCACTTACTTTCCAAGAGCATAATCAAACATAAAGGATGATCTCTAAATAATCCACTGGATAGTCCAAGAACATCTTAATTCAGTCCAAGAAAAAAGATCAAAACTAGCATTTATCAATAACATCATTCATTCAATGTAAATCCAAACCATTAGTGACCCAATATGCAAAGTCTGCAAATGTATAAACTATGTAAATGTGAATATAGCAGAATCGATATGTTTTATTGTTTAATATTCAACCATATTCCTTCACAATCTAAACGGGCATAATCCACATTCACGTCAACATCGACATCGACTATATCTTCTTCATTTACACATTTTGCTTCTTGAAAGTCTGTAACCCCTGACAAATATGCATACTTGGGTTCATATGATGTACTATTTCTCAATCATTTTGGAGGACATGTCAACACTACATACCAGTCAGTCTCAACTGGATCTTGTACATAGAATACCAGTTTAGCTTGCGATGCTAGAATAAATGGATCATCTTGCCAATGATTTTGACTTAAGCATTTCTTCATATTCACCATTGTAAAACCCAAATCATCAGTTTTAATCCCTCTCTTATTGTATACATCGACCCAATTACATTTGAACAACGTGTACTCCATACAAAAATAGTCCAATGTAATTATTTCTTCTATTACTCCATAAAATGTTGTTTTCTGAAGTACAGGGTTTGCATCTTTGGAACTTGACCTCATCATTGTTTCGGCTTCCAAACACACACCACTATTTTGTGTGGTTCTCTCATTATCCATTCTTTTTGTATGGAATCTATAACCATTGGTTAGGTATCCCTTGTACTTATTCACAAATTTCCTTGGGCCCCGCACTAGCCATTTAAGTGTATCAGACACATTTCTGTCTCCTTCCGCCTACATATTTTCAGTTTTTTTAATGTAGTTAGAACACATACATCCAACCTATGATAAAATATTTAAATTTGTACATGACAATATTCAACATGTAATGATTTGTAAGTACTTATAATATACATAGTATAAAGTGACCTGTTGTTTTAGCCAAATAGAAAACTGTTGGGTGTGGAGTCTCTGCAATAGAGCTTCATCTTTTTTGGTTTGGGTAAATGAGTTGAGAATCTCCATTTTGTGCATCCTAATTTGATAATTATGGATAGTAAAATTGGTTGTTAATGTGTTTTGATAAAATATGAATAAAAATAATTTGAAATGTCAACTACATTATTCTATCCATGGATCTGTGTTTTGTTAAACCACAAACAAACAAAATTTTGAAGGTCAAACATGTTACTTACTCTATCCATGGATAAACTTCATTTGTGTGAAATAGAACCCACCTATGGGCTTGTTCCCAACTAATGTTATCCATTTCTGATGGAATTGAAGCAAATAATGGCTTTCCATCAAGCATTACTTCTTCAAATTCATCATCCCACACTTCATTTCGACCATGTGTGGTTCCAATAGCTTCCATACCTTTCAAGTATCCTCCACAAAACTTTATTGATTCCTCCACATTGTAACTTTCAGCGATGCATCCTTCAGCCCTATTTTTGTTCTTAACATAACTATTGTATACTTTCATACACCTACAAAAAGAGCATATTTTTTAAGTAATGTCAAAAGCTTTGAATAAACTATTCTTCTTGTAGTTATTGATAGCAAGTAATGTTCCATGTACCTCTCAAAGGGGTACATCCATCTATATGAAACCGGGCCACAATATCAAAGCTCACGTATCAAATGCACATTCAAATGCATCATTATATCGAAAAATGAAGGAGGGAAGTACTTTTCAAGCAAGCACATTGTCTCTACAATATCATTTTCCAACCTGTCAAGGCTCTCTATTGAAACCGATTTTGCACAAATTTGCCTATAAAAGTAACAGAGCTTACAAAGCGTCTTTCGAACAACAATTGGTAGCACATGGCGTAGAGCTACTGGGAGAAGTTGTTGCATTAGAACATGGCAATCATGTGCTTTCATTCCACAGAACTTAAGCTTTTCCATAGATATATGATTTTTTGGATTAGAGCTATAACCATATGGCACTTTTAATGTGAAAAGAACGTGACATAGGGTCTCTTCTCTTTCTTTGAAAGAGTATGTGGTGCAGGTGGAAGGAATATTTTTTTCCTTTAACTTCTGGCCATAGTGATTTTCTCAAACCCATTTTTTGCAAGTCATCTCATGATTTCTTTCCATCTTTGGACTTCCCTTTTATATCCAAGAGAGTTCCAAAAATGCTTTCACACACATTCTTCTCCACATGCATTACATTTAAATTGTGACATTGTAGGTGTTTTTGCATTCCAACACATTGAGAATATTGGAAAATTATTTAATATGGAGGAAATCATAAACAATGAATTCAATGAAGACATCTAAGCACAATGACGTCATATAAGCATGCAATGTATAATAATTAAGAATGGTTGATGTCTCTACATACCTCCCAATATGGCAGATTGAATAGGATTGATTGTTTCTTCCACACCACAACATTAGTGTTTTCACCTTTTTCCTTATTTATTTTCCTTTTCTTTGATTCACTCTTCCCCCAAACTATTTCGTTTCCCCTTGTTTCCTTAAAAATATCTGACACTCTTACAACTAGAGGGGCATAACGAATCTCCTCCTTCCCATTAAATGGTCCCTTCTGTGAGCAAAACTTGTGATTTTGAGGAAGAAATCTCCTATGTCCCAGGTACACACATTTCTTGCTACAATTGAGGTACTCTGATTCTGTGTTCTTTCCACATATGGGGCATGCATTATAGCCTTTTGTTGTGCAACTAGCCATATTCCCATAAGCTGGAAATTCATGAATCACCCACATAAGAATCACCTTCATGTTAAAGCATGTGTTATTGTAAGCCTCATATGTCCATACTCCTTGGTCCCATAATTCCTTTAGTTCATCTAACAAGGGTTCCAAATACACATCAATGTCATTACCTGGTTGCTTGGGACCAGTTATTAACAATGTTAACATACAACAATTCCTTTTTGTGCACAACCATGGTGGGAGGTTGTATGTAACCAACACTACAGGCCAAACACTGTATGTACTGCTCAAGTCTCCAAATGGATTAAATCCATCTGCTTCCATTGCAAGTCGTACATTGTGTGGTTCACCTGAAAAACCAGGCCATCTTTCATCAATAGTTTTCCAGGCTGGGCTATCAATAGGGTGGCGCATATGACCATCATTGCTTGCATTCTCATGATGCCACCTCATTTTTTGTGACATGTCCGCAGAGCTAGAACAACAAAGAATATCTTTCATTTATATATAATATTATCATATAATAACACTATGAAAAATGGTAAAGATAATACAAGAAGGTGAAAACTTGAATACAATTATGGTGTTGAAAATCATACCTATACATTCTCCTTAGCCTCGGTGCTATGGGGAAATATCTTAACACCTTTGCAGGAACACCTTGACGCACCTTTTGAGATTGAGCATCCACCTTCCATCTATATTTTCCACATGTTGGGCATTCGTCTTTACTTTCGTTACTTCCTCGATATAAAATTCAATCATTGGGACATGCATGTATCATATCATAGTTTAATCCCAATGATTTTATCAACTTTTTTGTAGCATATGAAGAATCTGGAAGTGTGTTATCTCTAGGAAGTGTATTTTTATGCAATTTTAACATTTGGCCAAAACTTCTATCAGACCATCCACTATTCACTTTGATATTGTAATATTCCACGGTTGTTGATAGTTTTGTGAAATCAACACAACCAGGGTACAATGGCATCTTTGCATCTTCGATTAACTTCCTATATTCATTAACTTCATTTAGTACATTTGTTGATTCCAAACCCACATTATCACAACCTTTGTTTAGGTTTTGATCAAGACATGGATAAGCATCATTCACCATATAAAGCACTTGATCACCAACAATGGTTGTATCATCATCCTTTTCGAGTGGATCATTACCATTCTGAAATGATGTTCCAGGCTCATCAACCTGATTATCGTAATGGCATTCTACATGTCCATAACCCTATTAATAAGAAAATTAAAATTCATGTCAGCGATTTTATGGTTTTTATGAAAATTAGAATGAATAGATATTGGTCAAATAGGGGCCTTTACCAATGCAAATTAGCTTACCAGTTGAGATGATATATGCTCTATAACTTCATGTGGCTCATTTTCAGAGCGTTTCCTAGCCTCATCAATAACGGATGGAATCTAAATGTGAGAGGAAAACATAATTAAGCACATATAAATATAATTTATATCTTTATTGTAATACAGCACATATAAATATAATTTATATCTTTATTGTAATACAAGTAAGTTTGAAACTAGATCAATTCATTATTTCAAGATACCTGACTGTGAATGCTCTCTCCATGAAAATACCAAATTTTATATTGTTCTATTATTCCATCACAAATCAAGTGCTCGCGTATTATATCAAATGTTTGTACTTTGACTATGCCACATTTATTACATGGACATTTTATGGACATCTTATTCCTTGAATATGCCTCGACAAACTTTAAGAATTCCTCAACCCCATCTTTATATTCTTGTAGTGTCCTACACATAACCAATTTCCATTAAGTCACATAAATTTAATTGAGAACAAGTTAGCACTGATACATTTTTTTGGTATATCACCATGAATAACCAAATATAGAAACTATACCTATTCTTCAAGTTCATCCAATTTCTTTTGTCCATTTGATAATATGCTCCAAGCTCCTTTGAAATTATGTCTATAATGAACTAAAAAACTTAGTTGATATTAAACCTCATATATATTGAAAACACACAACTTTGCAATAACAACTTGCAGTCAAACAACTGCATAAACCCACATTTCTTATTAAGAGGTATTCTAATATAAAAAACTCCCTAAACTGTTCAAATATTTGACTTAGATCTTCTAGAAATAATCTCTGTGGATTAATGCATTATTGTAATTGTGTCTTTAGATGTCAATTTGTAGAACCATTGAAATTTAAACCAATATGGCATCTAACTTCTAAGAAAGTAGAACCCATAAATATTCTACCCAGACTCAAAACTAATTCATTCCAGGAAACCCTTCAATGTAGAGTGTTCAACATCACTCCTCTTCATACTGAGCGCAATTCCAATGTAGTCAACACTCAACCTTAGATCTTAATTCAACCTTAAAATTAAAATGTATCCCAACAGAGAGTAACACAATTAACTAATTCATTTCCTGGTTAGCTTGTATATTCACCAGAGTTCATCAATCACACAGACATATATGAAATCAACACACAACATCATGGAAAATAATCCTTTTCCATTTATTACTTGGAAATTTGCAGGCTAATAAACAAACTCTGACCTATCCTCTGTTTTTCTTGCCTTGATTCTTACATTGTATAGCTAACCCTCCTAACCATCAATTTCAAGCCTCTCTCTCTAACCTCTAACGCTCGCAGGCATACAAGATATACTTGGAAACATAACTTGTAGCTAAATAACAAACCTCATACATTTATGGAACTAACTCCTAAAGTTTTTGTAAAGTTCTTGTTATTGTAATTGTCACTATTATGTTATTGATTTTCATCCTTAAGACTATTTAATAACGTATATCTACAAGCTTGACCTAAGCCTGTAAGTTGAGTTGTTGTTTATACTTACATATGCAGAAATGGAAATCGGACACATGGGTCTTATTTGGAATCGTGTCACATAGCCCATCCTCTTGTTGGTTTCTCCGAGTTGATTCTGATGTTACCCAAGGAGCGGATTTATTGCATACTGGTCGCAGAATAAATGAATCACTTTTTCTGCCTAGATTAGAGGATCTGTCGATTCTTTGAATCTTGATAGATCCTCCCTAAGCCTAAAGGAAATCTTGTAAATGTTCAATAGTTAGCAAGGTTAAACTAGAAGTTTCCAAGTGTGATGAGGTGTCAGTGATACATCATCCTTTAGGATAAAGCCGAACTCCTATTTAGGGAGGTAGTTACAAAAATATAGAAAGGTCGTTAGGGTTAAACCATTAAATTGATTCTTCATATATACGATTGTAAGCCTACGGGCCACAACAGAGGTAGAGCGGAGGTGAGGCAGAGGCAGAGAGGATAGGAAAATAGAGAGGAGGAGACCAGGGTAGAATACTCCCATATTGTGTAATCAGGTCACGAAATTCTGAGTAATTGAATTTGATTAATGAAATCATTTTATATGCATATGGACTTGTGAATATCTCTTTCTATGTATTTTTTATGAAGTTCACTATCTCTGTTGAATGTGAATGGCGTCCTGCTGAAAACATAAATTCATTTACTCCGGAATTTGTATGCAATTCCTGCAGCGAAAAATGAGTACATAGGATTTGTTAATTGGCTGACTTCCTGACAGTAAGCAACTACAGGAATATCCGATTTCTGCGAAGTATTTGGAATTGGAAGACTCTTCTGAAAACTTACTCGATGTGATTGTTTATCACTCGAGTGTCCTTATGTTATGAGATCTCAGGTTATGCAAATCGGAAGGAAGTGAAGCGATTGAAATTGGAACATCAAGTTACTTCAATTAGATTGTTTAAAGTACATTCTGCATAAAACCCTAACCCTAACCAAAATTTAACAGAATAAATAAATGTGTAGGGTGAGAATCTACTGTCGTTGAAGGTAAAATATTAGAGATTTTAGCATTTGTTTAACATTTTTATATAGAGATCGAGTTATAGAATCGATAGCCAGGTTCCATATTTCAGGGTTAGGGTTTGAATATTTGGAAGTTTGTTGAAGGGTAGTAGTTATTTTTTTCCACTTGTTCATGAAAAAATAAGTTTCTCAAATGTTAAAACAAACACTGAAGAAATGAACGCTGGCCTGGAGGAAAAATTGTGGCAAATTGTCATTGTGCACAAATTTGAATACCCAGGTATACTCTATTTGGGAATCGAACTCCATTTTAGATTCCATTTGTGTACGAGAAGCAGTAGATCATGGCCCAATTGTAATCATATTATTAAAGGGAAAATGCCATTTCTGAACAAAGAAATTGAATTTATACTCAAGGTAAGAGTTCAAGAATTTGGGGAAGTGTTTTTTGTTGAAATTGCAGGTGGTTCCTACATCAAAAATAAAAAGAAGAGCTACATGGATAGCGTTGGAACCGGATTTCCGCAGTTCGTCTCACTCCCTTTCCTTCCGATCGGCACCTATGTCTATCTCTCCATTCGCAGTTCAACCCAACAGCATTTCATTGTGATTTTTTGTCTATCTCTCCATGTGCGTGGTTTAATCCAGAGCAAATCATTCCCACCCTAATTTCATCCGCACCAAAATTCAAAAATTGAATTTTCTAGTCTTTGAAAATGGTATCTTTTGAATCTTTGAAAATGGTATAAAATTGAATTTTTTTAATCTTTACAAATGGTATAAAATTGAACCTTTCGAATCTTAGAAAATGCAGGCATCGTTTCTTGATGTAATTTAATTTACAATATACAAAGTGACAAAGTGTTACCATTATTGCAGTTTATTATTTAAATATTATTTTTCGCAAAATCAAGATTCATGCATGACTTCACAATATCTCAGCTTTCCATAAACACTAGGTGAAGGCATACCTGGTGGGAGGCCATGCATCACACATCAAAGAATACCCGAGTATAATTGCTCTACTACAGAAGGATAGTGAGCTATAGAATAACGAACCCCAATCATACACACAATAGGAAGACGAAGTTGATAGAACATGATGAGAACATGACTCTCTCATATATTTTATAGAGGTCTAGGGGTATAAATCCTACAATAAGTATATGATCCCACACAAGACCGACTTAACCAATGAGTTAAGTTAGGGGTCACACATCATGACCAATACTCCAACGTTAGGTGATCAGAGGCTTGCAACCGCATAAGGACTTCTCTATACCTATGACACATGGAACACCCATCAAGGAAACCAACTCAGTCCACCATCATTAAGTACTGCTACCACCATCAAGGGATAAAAATGGTGAGGGCCAACTATTTGCTGAGGGATCCATCCCCTGGCTCAGTAGCGTTGGGAAATGCTACCGTCTCTCTGACTAATCCTCTCACTTTTGTTTCTAGTATTAAAATGCATATGCACTCTCAGTTTCATGACAACCCTGGGATGGGTGTTCCACACCCTCCTGTGAATGTGTATTCAGATATAATGACAAACAACATTAAAATATAGGTGGTTCTTTCAAAGCTATATTAATGCAAAACAACATGCTTACGTTCCAACTTCATCCCTAGATTTGATGGTAGCTATAGAAACAGTAAGCAAATTATAGGATCACATGTTTATAGAAAATGCACAACTACACAACATGATGTATCATGGGAAGCCCTCATGGGGGAGAAAACCCAAATTACAGCCTTTCACTGTGATAGAATCTGCAAAATCAAGAGTCATGCATGAATTCACAATGTCTCAGCTTGCCATAAACACTAGGCGAAGGCATACCTGGTGGGAGACCATGCGTCACACATCAAAGAATACCCGAGTATAAATGCTCTACTATAGAAGGATAGTGAGCTATAGAATAACGAACCCCAATCATACACACAAGAGGAAGACCAAGTTGATAGAACATGATGAGAACATGACTCTCTCATATATTTTATAGAGGTCTAGGGGTATAAAGCCTCCAATAAGTATATGATCCCACATAAGACCAACTTAACCAACGAGTTAAGTTAGGGGTCACACATCATGACCAATACTCCAACGTTAGGTGATCAGGGGCTTGCAACCGCATAAGGACTTCTCTATACCTATGACACATGGAACACCCATCAAGGAAACCAACTCAGTCCACCATCATTAAGTACTACTACCACCATCAAGGGATAAAAATGGTAAGGGCCAACTATTTGCTGAGGGATCCATCCCCTGACTCAGTGGCGTTGGGAAATGCTACCGTCTCTCTAACTAGTCCTCTCACTTTTGTTTCTAGTATTAAAACGCATATGCACTCTCAGTTTCATGACAACCCTGCAAAGGGTGGTCCACACCCTCCTGTGAATGTGTATTCGGCTATAATGACAAACAACATTATAATATAGGTGGTTCTTTCAAAGCTATATTAATGCAAAACAACATGCTTACGTTCCAACTTCATCCCTAGATATGATGGTAGCTATAGAAACAATAAGCAAATTATAGGATCACATGTTTATGGGAAATGCACAACTACACAACATGATGTATCATGGGAAGCCCTCATGGGGGAGAAAACCCAAATTACAACTTTTCACTATGATAGAATTCACAAAATCAAGAGTCATGCATGACTTCACAATGTCTCAACTTGCCATAAACACTAGGCAAAGGAATACCTAGTGGGAGACCATGTGTCACACATCAAAGAATACCCAAGTATAATTGCTCTACTACAGAAGGATAGTGAGCTATAGAATAACGAACCCCAATCATACACACAAGAGGAAGACCAAGTTGATAGAACATGATGAGAACATGACTCTCTCATATATTTTATAGAGGTATAGGGGTATAAATCCTCCAATAAGTATATGATCCCACACAAGACCGACTTAACCAACGAGTTAAGTTAGGGGTCACACATCATGACCAATACTCCAATGTTAGGTGATCAGGGGCTTGCAACCACATAAGGTCCTCTCACTTTTGTTTCTAGTATTAAAACGCATATGCACTCTCCGTTTCATGACAACCCCACGATGGGTGGTCCACGTCCTTCTGTAAATGTGTATTCGGCTATAATGACAAACAGCATTATAATATAGGTGGTTCTTTCAAAGCTATATTAATGCAAAACAACATGCTTATGTTCCAACTTCATCCCTAGATTTGATGGTAGCTATAGAAACAGTAAGCAAATTATAGGATCACATGTTTATATAAAATGCACAAATACACAACATGTATCATGGGAAGCCCTCATGGGGGAGAAAACCCAGTTACCCCCCACTGGAGAAAACCCTAGGCGAAGGAATACCTGGTGGGAGACCATGCGTTACACATTAAAGAATACCCGAGTATAACTGCTCTACTACAGAAGGATAGTTATCTAGAGAATAATGAACCCCAATCATACACACAAGAGGAAGACCAAGTTGATAGAACATGATGAGAACATGACTCTCTCATATATATTATAGAGGTCCATGGAGAATGTTGTATCACCGATCCTTCAAACATAAAAAATAATGAGTTTGAGGAATGCATCCATCTTATGGTTCATTTGATTCAAGCCATCTATGTGGTTACAATAGTCTAATAGTAGGTGAAAACACCAAGGTTAAAATGCATGATTTTTTTTGGTGTTTGTAAAGGTGTTAATTCCTCAACGTGAAGTCATATTAATGGATAGGGTATTTTTAGAATAGTGATAATTGCAATCCATGAGAAGAACCTTGGATCACACATTTTGGTTTGATCTTATCTTAGGCATCACTCATGATGTTTGATCAAGGAAGCAAATCACTAGCATGGATGAGGGTGAGAATTTACTCAATAGACCTTTCACATTACTAACCGAAAATTTCCACATATTTAGAGGAACTTTTGCATATTTGAAGGCATACCTCACCATTGAGGTTCATATATATGTTTTTAAATGTCTTTGCTTAGATGGTATACTAGGTCTTGGCACCTCTTTTATGGTGTGAGAATGTGTTGTAGCAATGAAGTTTAAGTAGGTCCATTTCAATTTTTTTTTTAAATCATTAGTTTTTGTAGGAGAAGGGTTAACATTAATAGTAAACCAATGCATTACACTCACCATTACAAACTTTTTTTTGACACCATTAGTTTGATTGAGAAATTATATTGTTTGGCTTATAATGATTTTACTCTTGTACATGTGAAGATGTTAACTTTATGTTTTTTCAAATCCATATGCTTTCCTTCTAGTTGTGCATTTTTTAGTGGATTGTGTATCTTCTATAATCATGACTACCTCTTAACATTTTAAGGATCCATACTTAAAAATGTATAAGTCTTGGCAAATCCAACCAATTCTTAAATTCTAACCATAAAATATTTGGTGATACTTTTTAAGTTTTTTTTCTAATTTATAAGTATTTTATGTACTTTATATAATAATTTGGAGAAAATAGTAACATCTGTAAATGGAAATAGGAACATCTATTGTCAAGAAAAGAATGTTTGGATTTGTATTTCCCTCCATTGTTTTTAGTATTTAGATTTCCCTCCAATTTTTTTTTCATTTTGTAATATAAATAGGAACAAAGCTCATATGTATTCAAAAATATTTTAATTGAAAATATTTTTTGCTTGGCGTTGGAAGTTAGAAAGCTATGAAGACTGGGGGAAATGAGAAGCAAACTCTCTTACAACAAGCAATCTTAACCCGTGGAAACAAAAAGAGGTACCATTGCCTTGTACTATTGTTTGTACTATATTGCTCATACTATCGTTTTGTCTTTATTGTCCCTTTGTACTATATTGCTCATACTATTGTTTTGTCCTTATTGTCCCTTTCGGTCCAGATGAATTATGATGAGTATTTCAAAATTTAATAGTATTTTAAAATCCATATTTGCAAATGACATTTACCATGGATAATTGGCCTTTTGCAAAGACATTTTTTGTTATCCTGTCAGTTGTTTTTGTCCATTCATGAACTAGATATTGAAATACATTACATCACCATATTGTGGATTTGAAATAAGTATGCCAACATGTGGTGCCACCGGCCGTTTCCACCCTTGTTGATTTAAGAGATGGGGAAACTTGCTCCGTTCCCTAATCTCGTAGTATTAGAATAGGGTTACCAGAATTTTCCAGATGTATCGTTGCTGGAAATTCACTTACTCAAAAATCCAAACAAAAAATGCAGATTCGCTCTTTCCAAAAGTTACAGAGGTCTTATAAATGCCCGAGTCAGTCTCTCCAACATCTAGTTAGCAAAAATCGCAGAATTTCTTCAAGGAAAAATATTGGAATCTAAATCGAGAATAAATGGTAAGATTTACAGATTCTAAACCAGTTAAGCAAATTTATATCAAAATTCTCAGAACCCCACCTCACATCTGCTCAGTATTTAGAGCTATGCGGCATAATTTCCAAACACTCTTCATGAATTAGTAGTCCACAAGAAGATGTTTTGTGGTTTCAGCATTCTGCATACACAGACAACATTTGCTAGGACCAATCTGGCCTTTTTTTAAAATATTTTCCCATGTCTTGAGATGCCCCTGTTGGCAATATGGTAGTTATGTCCTCAGAATTGCAAAATATGGAGTCACTCTTGGTTTCTGATGAGCGTAACTTTGTGATCAAACAATAGAGGTGACCAGGTCCCGGTATCTGATCTTGTGGGCAAGACAATTGCTCTGTTTTTCTGTGACAAGTTTTTCTCCACCATCACTGCAGATCTTATAAAGATGGAGATATTAATAAGAAGAAGCCAAAAGATTAAAAAAGATCATGCCCAATTTTTGGGAGAAAGGAAACCCGTAGAAATCCCAAGCATGTAGTTTTGAAGGAAATGAAGCCTACAGGCTTGAAGTTAATTTATGAATTAATTGACTAGTTAATTAATTAATTAGTTCATTAAAATAGAGATTTGAAAGGGCGTGAATCCCGCAAACCTGGAAGATGTCCATTGATATTTTAATTGGTTAAATAATCAAAATATGCAAAAGATAGAAATATGAATTAAAAGGTTTAATAATAGAAGATTCGATGAAGCATGTGAAGATTACACATCAACGAATACCCGAAAAATCTAAATAGAAGAAAAGAGTGTGTCTTGGAGTCATAAGTTGCAGTAGCATCCTGAGCAGTCCAAGATGCAGTAGCATCCTGAACCAGTTAATAACATTAGATTTCATATATTTTGCCTGTAAAACTTTTGACCACAGAGTATTCCCAAAAAGCACCCTCTATATTTTAGTATACATTGTTAGACATTTTGTTATGAATGAGATAAAGATATTTGTATAATGTTCATAAATACTATTAATTTTTCAGGATTGTGTTAGTTGGCTTGTTTCAACGATGTGTTAATAAAAATAATTTTTTTTGTTATGCAGTTTATTTGCGGATGTACATATCAAAGTAAGACATTTTTTTGTTTTGTTTGGGATTTCAATAACTTCAATATTTTTTTAACAATTATTGTCCTTTCTTTTATACCTTAAAAATTGTCTAACTTTCTTTGAGCACGAGCTGCAATCCATATTTGTAGGGAGCTAACAGGATTAAATTAAGACGTTGTAATACATCACTTTTAACAAAGTCAGGCCACATTACCAAAAGAAATGACAATGTTATATGTGGCACAACTTCAGGTAAATATTTTAAACATGATGGTAACTTATTATTTATTTTTTAATAAATAAACAATTATATTAAAAAATTTCATAATATACTTGACCATAGGCTCTAAGATGGGA
The DNA here is from genome assembly GCA_027924585.1 of Larix kaempferi. Lineage (NCBI taxonomy): Eukaryota > Viridiplantae > Streptophyta > Pinopsida > Pinales > Pinaceae > Larix > Larix kaempferi. The sequence continues at coordinate 9,339,791 of BSBM01000557.1, read as the reverse complement.
ACCAAATTCCAACAAAATATAGCACCGAGATCCACTGTCCCATTACAAAGTGAATCTACTTGCTATAGAGTCGACAACAATTCTAATGCACATACTCTTGAGAAAGATGTGAAAGAACCATTGGAAGGTATGATCATTTCTAAACATTTTTTGTCCTATGCAAGTATTTCAAGATTTCATATTAACAATTTCATATTGTCATTGTCTCAAGAGGGGTACTGGTTTATTTTTCCAGAAAATTTTCAACAGGAACCACCACAACAAGATCATGTTTTGGAGGAGGATCCGCCACAACAAGAGCATGTTTTGGATCAGGATCCACCACAACAAGAGCATGTTTTGGATCAGGATCCACCACAACAAGAGCATGGTTTAGAAGATGCAAATGAATCTACCCAAGCTAGTACTGCAATAAATGTGAAAAGAAGGAGTAGAGGACCAACAAAATGTCTCTTTGGAACCACTATAGAGGGAATTGCATTGCATGAAATTCAACTTAATGAGAGGGGCCAGCCTATTGGTCCACATTCAGATAAATTCTCCTCATTTTTAGGTGTTCTTGCAAGGGAAATTCTAGGCATCAAGCACATGGAATGGAAAAATGTGTCTAAAGTGCAAAAGGAAGACATGTGGAGTGCAATCAATGTGAGCATCAGCTTATTCTAAATTGTATATATTGATGCATATTTAGCTTGTGTGTGATAGGTTTAGTTTCAAATAACGCTTGTATCTAATAATGGATTTTTTATCTATTGTAGCGTACCTACCAAATAGATCCGTCAGCAGAGCAATGGTGTCATAAAGAAATATCTCAACGCTTGAGAACCTATAGATATAATTTGTATAAGAAATACTATTTGAAATACGAAACAGATGAGGAGAGGATTGCAAACATACCTATTGCAGTAAATGAAACTGATTGGATTGAATTTGTTAGATTACGATCTGACCCTAAATTCAAGGTAAAAATGAAAGACAGATTTGAATGTTATCATCTTTGATTTTGAATCCTCTCATACAATCAACTATAATCTTAGCATCTATTTTTTTATTGAGTTGCAGGAGAGGTCAAGAACAAATAAGGAAAATAGGGCATTAGAACAAGAGACCCACACTTATGGCTGTAGAGGTTACTTTAGGGTTGAAGATGACCTCGTAAGTTGCAACAAATTCTATTATTTGTTCACAATTAACAACTTTATATATAGTTAACTAGATTGTTGTATTTGTTGATACTAGAATCAATCTCGTGGTCCAAGTAATAAGCCTATAACTAGAGCTGATGTGTGGATGAAATTCCATAAAAAGAAGGATGGCACTCCAATGTCATCATTCATTGCGGAGAAAATAGTAAGTTCCGAACCTATTCTTGTATCATTTATGTTTTTTTTAGAGTTTATGATGTTTCTTATATCAGTTTGTTGAAATGTTGACATTGCTAGAATCAAATTGAATCGGCACAAAATGAGTCAGTGTCTCCTGCATATGCTACAAAGCAATATGCCCTTGTTATAGTTTTGGGGCCTGAGAGGAGGGGTCGTGTACGTGGGATTGGATTTGGAGTCACTGTTGATGTATATGTAACTTCAGAATGTATTTCATCTATGTATTTCATATATATTTTTTGTACCTTTATAAGAGATGTGTTATTCCTTTATAAGGAAGTGTCGTCATGTGTATTGACAAGTGTCGCAAGTGTGTGTACTTGGTGATGGGTTATTAGACCACCATGTGTGGGGTCGGCCCTAAAATATATATTATATGTACCTATCTAGACAAGTCGGCCCCATAGTGTAACTGGGAAAACAAACTAGTATAAATAGAGATCGGGAGATCTCTATTTGCATCACTCGAAAACTCACACTTATCTCACTCAGAAAGTGGCGCACTAGTGAGGAGGAGGATCATCTAATACTAGGAGACTATCTCAGTGTATTTTGGTTGTACTTTGGTTGAGCCATTGCTCTCTCTATCTCTGAGGAAGTTGTGGGGTTTTTCACCTTAGGGTTTTCCCCACGGAAACTTTGTGTCTCTTGTCTCTAATGCTTTTGATTCTTGTGATGCTTGTGATGCTTATTGTGATTTTTATGCATTGATATATGGTATATGTTATTCTCTCAGTAAAGATCCAAGAGTATTGTGAATTAATGCTCGAAATTTAACATGGTATCAGAGCTAACCTGAGAAGAAGACATTTTGTAGTGACTGAAACTTGGGTTTCTTGTTTATTGGGTTTCTCTACACAGATTTTGGAAAAGCAGTATAGTATATTGAATCTACTCATCAAGGAGAATCTATCTGGCCAATCAGAATTCAATTTTGAGCATTTTCAGATTTGGCCCTAAAAACTAGGGTTTCCACAAAAATAGGAATTTCTGAAATCTGAAGACATGGCTGGAAGCGCCTTGCAAAAATCGAAGTTTAGAGCTTTGGTTGATATTTTTGGCTGGGTAGATCTCCGGGAAACTCAAACCCTAATTCAAGGCTCTTCCCAGTGAACCCGGGAGGACAAAAAGGCAAATCTGAAAGGTAAAGCTTTGTTGATCTCAAATTCTGAATACACCAGGTTGATCAGCGCATCAAGGCGCATCTTTCTATCCTTTCAGAAAGTTGAAATTCACTTTTTGAATTTTTAGGGTTTTTTCGACAAACCCTAATCCAGGACCAGATCTTGTTTTCGGCATTTCAAGTGGTAAGACCTAAATCTTTTCTATTTCCATTTGAAGTGGTCTTTAAGATGTCTCAACACACCAAGCTTGAGTATAAGCTTGAAGGGGCTGATAACTTATGAGCTTGGAAGTATAGGATTGGGTTAATCCTGGAAGAGAATGAGTTGGACTCATATATAAAAGAAGACATCCCTATCCCAGAGGATGAAGAGGCTAAAGTATTGCATAAGAATAACTTGGTCAAGGCAAAGAGAATCATTGTTGATTCTATCAAAGACCATCTCATAGCCCATGTGTCTTCTCTAAAGACACCCAAGGAGATGTTTGACTCTTTGACCAAGCTATTTGAAGGGAAGAACATAAATCAGAAGATGAACCTGCGGAACCAATTGAAAGGAGTAAAGTTTCAGAATGGAGAAACCATTCAATCTTATTTTTCTAGGGTATCCCAGATTAAGTAACAACTGGAAGCGGTAGATGAAATGGTGGAGAATGGTGAAGTTTTCATGACCACTCTAAATGGCCTACCCAGGTCATTGGATTCCTTTATTCAAGGAATTTGTGCAAGGAAGAAGTTGATCTCCTTCAACAGATTGCGGGAAGAATGTTCTCAAGAAGAAGCAAGGCTTGTGGCCCGAGAAGAAAAGATGGGTAGTGAAGATCAAGCTCTCACAGTACACACCAAGAAAGGAAGGTCAAAGAGAGAGCACTCTCATGCCAAGAAATCTTCACGCTACCATCAACATAAAGATAAGAAAGATATCAGATGCTTCACATGTAATGAGAAAGGTCATTTTGATTCAGAATGTCCCAAGAACAAAAGGAACAACAACATCAAGAAGAAGAAGGGCAGTAGGAAAATATATCATGCTCATGCTACTAAAGATGATGAACCACCCAAGAAGAAGGCTAGGGCAGAAAGTGGTGATAGTGATGATGACTCATCAAGTGAAGAATAATATGTTCTAATCTCTGCTCTCATAGGTACTATCTCTCATAGGTACTATCTCCAAACACATGACTGGGTTTAAGGAATATTTTGTGAATCTATCTGAACATGAATCACCCCATAAAGTGAAACTTGGGGATGATTATCAATACCCAATCAAAGGAAGTGGTGAAGCCTCCTACAACCTAGATTCTGAAAAATCTTTCAAGATGAAAGAAGTCCTTTATGTACCTGGGCTCAAGAAGAACTTACTCTCCATCTCTGCATTGGATGCAAAAGGTATGATGGTTGCATTTGTGGATGTCCAAGTCCTAATGTGGCCAAAGGGAAATACCATAGACGATGCAGTAAAGATTGGAGAGCAAGATGGAGGTTTGTATAAACTGAAGGGACAAACTAAACATGCTACAGTGCATGAATCCATGGAGCCAAGTGAACTTTGGCATAGAAGACTTGCTCATATGCACTATAGGGCACTTCCAATTGCAAGCAAGGCTGTAGAGGGTCTTCCTGAAATCAAGACCAAACATGAAGGTGTTTGCAAAGGATGTGCAAAAGGTAAGAACATTAAGAAGGCTTTCCCAAGCAGTGAAAGCAAGGCAAAGGATATCCTGGAAATCATCCACTCAGATGTATGTGGTCCTATATGTCATCCAGTTCTCTAAGTGGGTATGTTTACTATGTCTCATTTATTGATGACTTCTCCAGGAAGACTTGGGTATACTTCTTGAAGAACAAAGATGAGGTGTTTGATAAGTTCAAGGAATTCAAAACCTTGATGGAGAATCAAACTAACAAGAAGATCAAAACATTCAGATCCGACAATGGTGGAGAATTCACCTCCAGTGACTTCAAAAAGATTTGCAGTGATTCAGGGATTAAGAGGGAGTTGACTGCTCCTTATAATCCTCAACAGAATGGAGTTGCATAAAGGAAGAACAGAACAATCATGGAAGCAGTAAGGGCAATGCTGCATGACCAGGATCTACCTATGCATCTATGGGAAGAAGCAGCTAGAACAGTTGTATATGTGCAGAAAAGAACACCCCACAAGATATTGGACAACAAGACACCAGAAGAGGTCTTTTCTAGTAAGAAACCTGAAGTCAGCCATCTCAGAATATTTGGTTTTCCAGTATACACTCATGTCCCAAAGGAAAAGAGGACTAAACTAGATCCTTCAGGAAAGAAGGGTATCTTTGTGGGTTATAGTGAAAGCTCGAAGGCTTACAAAATATACTTTCCAGGGTTCAAGAAGATTGATGTCAGTAGGGATGTAACATTTGATGAAAACTCAACATTCATCAAATCAAGGAAGGAACCTATCGAAGTTTATGAAGAACCTAAGGAAACTAGATTTCAAGACACTACCATGACTGAAGCAATTCCAGAAGTTGTTCGTGAGTTTGAAGATCCGCAAGAACTTGTATATCCACCCCGTGAGGATAACTCTCACAAGAGGAAACCTGCATGGGCTAGAGAGCTCATTCAAGATGCAGAAATATTTGGCATTCCAGAAGAAGAACACAGAGCGAAGAAGAGAACAAGATCACATACCAGCTATGTTGCTTTACTCTGTGACATTATGAATAAAGAACCTTCCAGTTATGAAGAAGTAGCGAAAAAGAAAGAATGGAAGGATGCCATGGTTGATGAATACCAATCAATAATGAAGAATGATGTTTGGGATGTTGTCCCAAGACCTAAAGAGAAGTCTGTTGTGACTTCCAAATGGATCTACAAAATCAACCATGCTGCAGATGGCAGTGTAGAGAAATACAAGGCAAGATTCGTAGCTCGTGGCTTCTCTCAGAAAGAGGGAATAGATTATGAAGAAAATTTTGCACCTGTAGCCAGGTATACTTCCATCAGAACAGTACTTTCCCTAGCTGCAAAAATGAAATGGAAAATACACCAGATGGATGTCAAGACTGCTTTCTTGAATGGTGTAGTTGAAGAGGAAGTATATGTGGAGCAGCCACTCGGTTTTGAAATACATGACAAGGAGTAATATGTGTGTAGATTGAAGAAAGCCTTGTATGGATTAAAGAAAGCTCCCAGAACTTGGTATGGTGGGATGGACAGTTTCCTATCTAGTTTGGGCTTTACCAAGAGTAAAGCGGATTCCAACCTTTACTACAAGGTTGAGGAAGGAAATCTTGTGATTCTACTTCTGTACGTGGATGACTTATTTGTAACAGGAGATGACAGATTGATTGCAGATACTAAGAGGAAGCTTGCTGCTAAGTTCGATATGAAATATTTGGGAATGATGCATTATTTCCTAGGTATGGAGGTGTGGCAGAATGCAGGTGGGATCTTCCTTGGTCAAGGGAAGTACATAGTAGATATCCTGAAGAGATTCGGGATGATGGATTGCAAGGCCATGGCATCAAACCTGAAGCTTCTATGTGATGCTTCATCTGAGCCAGATGATATCTCTATGTATCGTCAGATGATTGGCTCCTTGATGTACCTGACAAACACGAGACCAGATATTTGCTTTGATGTGAACACATTGAGTCAGTTCCTAACAGATCCGAGGAGTGTTCACCTAGTTGCTGTAAACCATGTTCTGAGTTACCTGAAGGGTACAGTGGATTATGGGCTCAAGTATGAAGCGAATCAAAAATTTAACCTGCAGGGTTATGTTGAATCAGATTGGACAGGAAGTGCTGCATATAGGAAGAGCACATCTGGGTGCTGCTTCAGTATGGGATCAGGTGTGATCTCTTGGTTTAGCAGGAAGCAGTCCTGCGTAGCACTGAGTACAGTTGAGGCAGAGTATGTTGTAGCCTGTTCAGCTAGTTGTGAGGCAGTATGGCTACGGAAGCTGTTGTTTGAGTTATTTGATCTCCCATTGGATGCTACTGGTATCTTCTGCAATAACCAGAGTTGTGTGAAGCTGTCTGAGAACCCAGTGTTTCATGACAGGTCGAAACACATAGAGATCAAATATCACTATATCATGGATATGGTGCAGAGAGGAGCTGTGAAGCTCCTGTATGTTGCGACGGACGAGCAGATTGCAGATGTGCTGACGAAGCCACTAGCCAGGGTGAAGTTCGAGTACTTCAGGGAGAGGCTGGGTGTTCTTCAGATCGAGGACACTTCGAGGAAGAAGTGATGGACACATTTGCTGAAGCCATTCCAAGCATGTTGGAAGGAGGATCCTTCACATGGCTTTGGATGTAAGCGCTAGATGATGAGCATCAGGATGATGTTCTAGTTTCTGCTTTGTATGATCAGCTGGATCATTTGTATATGTATGTACACATAATGTTGGATGTTGGATATGATCAGTTGGATCATTTATATGTATATGTATGTACGCATCATGTTGGATGCTGGATATGATCACTTGGATCATTTGTATGTATTTTGTATATGCATCATGTTGGATGCTTGGACCATGTATCTGTATATGTATCAGGTGGATACATTGTATGATCAGGTGGATCATGTATGTTGATATGTATCATGTATTTGTATTTGTATCAGGTGGATCATGTATGATGATATGTATCAGGTAGATACTTGGTATGCATCAGGTAGATGAATTGTATGATCAGGATGATCATGATGACGAGCTTCAGGATGTTGCTCCAGATGATATCTACTAGGATGGTACAGTGATGATGATCAGGATGATCATATGTATTAGGTGGATATAGTACATAATCAGTTGGATTATGTGTGATGAGTTCCGAAGACACAGATGCGCAGTGCCTTTTTGACATGGTGGTAGATGTGTTCTCCCATGTGCGTTGATGTAAGTGCAGAGCCTTTCTGACATGGTGGTAGATGCATTCTCCCATGTGCGTTGATGTAAGTGCAGAGCCTTTCCGACATGGTGGTAGATGTGTTCTCCCATGTGCGTTGATGTAAGTGTAGGGACTTTCCAACATGGTGGCAGATGTGTTCTCCCATGGTGGTTGATGTAAGTGATGTGAGCCTTTCATGGATGGTGGTAGGTTGGTCCTCCCATGCCGGTGAGTGTAAGTGATGTGTGTGTGCATTTGGGTTGTGCTTCGTGATACTCTGTGGCTGTGGACAGGTTGTGCAGTAACATGTAAAATATCCTGGGAGATCCGATAGGTTGAGTTGTGTGCTCGTAATCAGTCCTGGGATGCTCTTTCGAGTTTTTGTTGACTCACGTAATTAGTCCTGAGGATTCCACAGTATGGCCAGTGATGATGAAGACCTACAGGTGCTGGGCCTATATCCAGTATGAAAAAGGACTCTCTCTGTAGAAATTCCTATGACGAGTAGAGTTAGAGATTGGTTGAGATAGCAGCAGCAGTGACGATGATGATGACGATGATCCCGAGAAGAAGATTTGTCTAGCAGAACTGTGTGGAGAAATACCTTCCTAGTTAACATGGAGTGTTGATGTATATGTAACTTCATAATGTATTTCATCTATGTATTTCATATATATTTATTGTACCCTTATAAGAGATGTGTTATTCCTCTATAAGGAAGTGTCGTCATGTGTATTGACAAGTGTTGCAAGTGTGTGTACTTGGTGATGGGTTATTAGACCACCATGTGTGGGGTCGGCCCTGAAATATATATTATATGTACCTAGATAGACAAGTCGGCCCCATAGTGTAACTGGGAAAACAGACTAGTATAAATAGAGATCGAGAGATCTCTATTTGCATCACTCGAAAACTCACACTTCTCTCACTCAGAAAGTGGTGCACTAGTGAGGAGGAGGATCATCTGCTACTATGAGACTATCTCAATGTATTTTGGTTGTACTTTGGTTGAGCCATTCCTCTCTCTATCTCTGAGGAAGTTGTGGGGTTTTTCACCTTAGGGTTTTCCCCACGGAAACTCAGTGTCTCTTGTCTCTCATGCTTTTGATTCTTAGGATGCTTATCATGTTTATTGTGATTGCTATGCATTGATATACTGTATATGTTATTCTCTCAGTAAATATCCAAGAGTATTGTGCATTAATGCTCAAAATTTAATAGTCACTCCAACAATATTATTTGTAAAAGAGCATTCCTACAAGAAGGAATTTCATAATACTAAAGAGAAATTAAGAGAAAAAGACAAGGAACTCGGAATATTGAAAAAAGCTGTTGAAGAACTAATGGAATGGAAAGCTGCCATGGAGGTGGGGAAAGAAAGTGGCATAGTTGTTCCAAAATCCAACAATGTAAGGATTGCATCTGTAGACTTTAATTTTTTATGTAGGCCATCTTTAAAGTTGGGGATTTCAAAATTATAATGCTAACATGAACATGATCGTATTGTTGTAGGGTGTGTAATATATGAATTATTGTTTTTGCATCCTAATCCTTTATCTTCTGATTTCATGATATCTAATGCAAACTATTATATTGGCAGAGTAATATTTCCATGTTAGATGTTGAATCAAATCGACGACATCCGCAACTGTCACCTCTTAATCCAGTCACCCCAATCCATGTAGTTTTTTAAACCAACTCTTATTTTTTCCATTTTTATTTTCCATTATTTGAAAATCCCTCACAAGTATTTATTTTTTAGGAGATTCTCCAGAATAATCCTAGTCAAGGTTCATTGGAAAAAAATTCAATGGCTCCTAGACCATCTAATACATTTTATACTCCAAAGTCTAATACATTTCATACTCCAAAGTCGACGGTGAGTTTTGAAACTATTTACTATTTACTGCAATGGTATAATTGTTATTTCACTATATCTTACAAGTATTTATTTACTAATAGGCTTCTCTGAGTCCTCATCATGCTTTGCCAAAACAAACTCCTTTGACTTCGGGAGAACATAATCGTGACCCAATTGGAAAATCAATACAACAGGTAATTTCTAAGCCTCTTTATTTCTATGTTTAATATTCCATTCTTATTCTAAGGAATCTCACAGGAATTTGTTTATTGGCAGGTTCAACTGCAATTACCATCTTCAGATGTGGGATTGAATGAAAACAAATGTTTACTGACATATTTTAATGGTCAATTGAAGGTTGCAAAGGGTTACATCAAAATAATTGAACCAAACTTTGTCATGCCTAATGGGGAAAAATTAGGTGATGGATATTATCTTGTGTGCCCACAATCAATTCTGGTTGATCCTGATTATGAAATCAAGCTTAACCATAGAAGTAATCAATGCAAGTATTTAGCGGATGCAATTAACAGTTTTATACCTTGGAAAAGCAATGACATTGAATTGATCAAAGATTGAGAAGAATTTGAACTCGGAGTAAACAACAGGAGGATGGGCCAGGTGACAGGATTCCAAATAAGACCCATGTGTCCGATTTCCATTTGTGCATATGTAATTATAAACAACAACTCAACTTACAGGCTTAGGCCAAGCCTGTAGAAAAGCATGGAAAAGCATGGCAAGCAAGCTGGAGGACAAAGACATGGAAAAGGTGACATGGAGGATTGATGACAGAGAATTCACTTTTGGAGAATCCCAAGCAGTGTCTGATTCTGATAATTCCACAAGTACTGGTATATCTCCCTCTCGCAAAAGTCGTGTCTGATACAAATAACTATCTTCACAGAGATAGATTAAAAAGGGCAGTGACTGCAACTATAACCTTTTCAACATTATTTCAGGTTTATGGAAAAAAATGGACCTGTAAGAGGTTGCAGGACTAATTACCTTGCAATCAATGCTAATAGTTTCATGTCTAGCAAATAGTCCTAGTGAACATGGCCCTTCTATAGCTAGTTGTAACAAAACAAGTATAGTTCAGTTGGTGCATTTACATGAAATAAAAGGTCGAAGTTTTTCCTAAAATCACCATAAAAATCCTCCACAACACCCCTATAATCCCCACAACTAGATGGTCATCTTGTTAAATCCATAATAATATCTAAAAATTATAAATAAATTTAAAACCCAAATATCAAAATATCAAAATTGCATTCACACTTTTGTAATTTTTATCCCAACGAATACACCTTCAAAACCAAGCAAAAAAAATTGAAAACTTATCAAGAAGATACCCACATCCCACATACGAAATCCTATATGCATCAAAATATATCTTGGGATTATCCATTTATATAAAAATGTTGGTCTAAAATCACTAAACAAGACAGTCATCGGATCCCATGGGAAAGCAACTAAAAACAATCATGATATCCACAAACATGTATAGATTCTGCTTAAAACATGATTCAATGAACTAAATCAACAAAACACAATGTAACTTACTGATTTTTTCTATTGTTACCTGTGTTTAAACCAAGCCATATTCATGGAAATACAGATGTAGTGATGAACCCTATCATGCCTTAGAAAAAATGTGAAATGAAACCAAATGAGGGTTCCCAAAACCCATAAAATCTAAGATCAATGAAAGTGGTGGATATCTGGGTGGCGGTGGATATCAGTGCATTAGAATTCAATGGCCACTGATGTCTACTTGGACACCTATCAGAAGAGTGCCCTGAGCTTATATTTATTGAATACATCATCAGTGCAAAGCCAATGAAAACAATGGAAAAAGTCCAAAATATTATTTCTAATGTCGAACATTGGGTGTGCCTTACCAGAAATCTTGAACAGACATATAATTGTGTCCCTCCAATCGCTATATTTCCCATAGGGACATAAAAATATCAGAGATAAAGCCATGGTTCACTATATTTCTTCAATACATAGTTTTCTTATCCAGTTGGTTCACTGTAATAGTGAGGTGGATGCAAGGTTAAATCATGGGTTCCCTTCTCATGTTGGTATTCCCTACTTGTATGCCATTACTTTCAAAGGCGTAAGGATAAGCACAAGACCTAGACCAGGAACCTAAATAGAAGGAAGTCCACTCTGTTGTGCATCCATGTTACTTAAGAACTGTAGGAGTTAGGAGTTAGTTCCATAAATGTAGGAATTAGTTCCATGTTACTTGCAATGAGATAATTTTATGTGTTCAAGGGAATAGAAATAATGAGACAAAGTGGACATGTGGTATTGTTTGCAAGGAACCTGCCAATTTACTCCAAGTGAAAGGTAGGCCCATAGACAATTAGTTGCTATAGCTTTTCATCTATTTGGTCATCCCCAAGACACATAAAACACCTACAACAACACCCAAATAGACCTATGGGCATTCTCCTTAGCCCTCTTGCAGGCATATTAAGCATGTGGATATACAAAATTATTGACAATAGGTTGCTTGAGTTCAAGCTTGCTCAAGGACAATATACATCAGAATGAACTCGGAGCAACCAACAGGAGGATGGGCTAGGTGACATGACTCTAAGTAAGACCCATGTGTCCGATTTCCATTTGTGCATATGTAATTATAAACAACAACTCAACTTACAGGCATAGGCCAAGCCTGTAGATATACGTTAATTACAAGTTCAAATTCACATAAACAAAAAAAAGACATATTTGGGAAAATCATTATATTTGAAATATCATACTTTAGAGTCTAGATAAACAAAATGCATATTTCCACTATTGTGCATTGAATAAACCTGAAATCCTGACAAACCAATTACATTTTTTTAACATCCTCTGGTATATTTTCAAGTAACAACACAATGGAGATCCAAGAGAAAACCTACCCTTTGGGGAACAGAAAAAAAAAAACAAGATGTTATTCAATAGCAGGGTGTTATTCAACCTAGATTTGTACTAGGGTGGGTGAATTTAATTTCAAGAGATTGGGCAAAAATTTGCAAGATGTTAAGGTTTCAAGATTTGTACTCTACACCAAGTTAAGGTTTCAAGATCCAAAACATCAACTTCTCCTAAGTAATGGCATCCAGAATATCCACCTTATACCATAAGCATGTTTTCAATAGCAATTGTAGTGTGGCTATCTCTGGGAGAAATAAGATCCCATTCACATCAAGGGAAATCCATTTCATTAGTTTTAGGTCCAGAATATGAACATCAATCAAGTAATTTCCTCCCCCTCTCTCATGGGGATGGTGGAGTTCCTTGAATGCAAGCATGCCTCCATTCACTGGTCTACAAGTCTAGAGTGTGCAGATCATTTATCTTATTAGACCCGTTTGTTCCCCCAAACACTATTATATTGTGGTCTAAGAGAATGGCACTATGGATGTCTCTTGTACCTAGCTCTTGCCTAGTTGATACTAATAGGATACAGTACACCATCCAATGTGGGCATTTGAAGTCCCTTGCATTTAAGGTCTCTAAAAGACCTTAGTTACTGATGAATATGGTTGTCTATGATTGTCATTGATTACAACATTAATGACAAAGGTGTACATGGCATGAAGATAAGCAAGCTAGATAACATTGACAAGCATGCATGATAATCATGAATGACATGGCAAAAGAAATATGGGCATTGGATGACATACGTGGACATGAGAGCTTGGGAAAACAAACCATGACATGACAAAGAAGTGATAAATATTAATGACATGGCGTGATTGGGATTTGGAACACCAAAGTGGGAAAATGACCCATTCTGTGGTTATTTGTGGGTTGATGGGGTCATGAAACCCTTGAAGATGGTCATCGTGCATGTAAAGGTTTGGCACCCACATATATGGTGGCATGATGGCACTTGGATGATGACATGTCATAGCTAGATGATACGAAGCTCTTAAAATTTGATGGATGAAGTTCTTAATTGTGAAGTTGGTCTAGTATACCACTTGATGATAGCAGCTACAGTAAACAATTTTTTTTTAACTCTGATTTTTGGTGTGACTGAGGAATTTCGGACTGATATGTAGCAGAAGCAAAGGGTGGACAAGTGGAAAATCACAGGATCATGATAGGAGTCTAATTTTCTTGTCTATTATTTCTGATTTCGGGTATATAACTTCTGAGAGATTTTGGGACTGTCCAGAATTTGTTTACAGCAACATAATGATGCCCTAACAAGTCTGCTGACCTTGTTCACACCTTCAACAATATGAATGATGAAAGACCAGGATGTATGCTACCTTATGATGATGTTGCATACTACAGTATGGAGATAGGTGAAGTATGAACAATGATGTACACACAGTTGAATAGCAATGAGATGATGCAATATGCATGTTCAAACCTTGATGTATATAGACCTTGATGATGATCTCCCATGCCATGATTTGATGAACACTTGATGTTTATGTTGCCTACACTGATGTTGATAATGATGATGCATAGAATTAAACAATAGATATAGTGATGTATATACTGCTAATGGTGTATTAATATGATGATATATCAGTGATATACATGCACAGTGACCTTGGTATGAGCAGCAGTGACTGTGACATACATGACCAGCTTGACCATTGAGTATGAGTAGTATATGGACTAATTTGACATGACAGCCTTATATAGCAATGCAATCCTTCGCTTAACAGTAAAAATATTGGACATCACTATGGATGATGTGACAGTTTGATATGATAATTAACATGACAATGATGACAGTAACAACTTGATGAGAAGCAGTTGGTCGGTTGAGGAAATGATGATAAGTAGAAGTTGAAGACATAAGCAGACCTTGAAGATATGGGAAGAGCTTGAAGATATGAGCACATTTAGTTGATGAGAAAACTTTATTAATATGACTAAACTGTTAGACTGATGATATTACTGAGGATGGACTGAAGACATGGTTGTGACAGGTTGATAAAGTGTGACATGACAGAGATGATGAAATTTGATAAGATATGCATATGTACATATAATACAAGCAGGGTCTTGTATCCAATTTTCTTGGCCAGGTCTAAGAAATACTAGGCAGGGTCCTAGATAAACACATAACCTACAGCTGATGAAAGTAAGCAGTCTAGAGAGTTATGAGAACAAGAGGATGATCTCTATAGGAACTCTACAAACCTAAGAGCAGAATTGAAGAATTGTCTGAAGCATTTTTTTTGGCACAATAATTTGTGAATGCATTTGAGAACTGTTCAAAGGCAGGTTTGAAGGATTTGAAGCTAATTGGAAATGTTCTAGTAATTCCATAAACAATGAAGAATTAGCTGCATGTGGACATACACAAGTATTGACAATAGGTTGCTTGAGTTCAAGCTTGCTCAAGGAAAATCTACATCAAAATGAACTTGGAGCAACCAACAGGAGGATGGGCTAGGTGACACGATTCCAAATAAGACCCATGTGTCCGATTTCCATTTGTGCATATGTAATTATAAACAACAACTCAACTTACAGGCTTAGGCCAAGCCTGTAGATATACATTATTAAACTGTCTAAAAACACTAAACAAGACAGTCATCAAATCCCATCGGAAAGCAACTAAAAACAATCATGATATCCACAAACATGTATAGATTTTGCTTAAAACATGATTTGATGAACTAAATCAATGAAACACAATGTAACTTACTGATTTTTTCTATTGTTACCTGTGTTTAAACCAAGCCATATTCATGGCAATACAGATGCAGTGATGAACCCTATCATGCATTAGAAAAAATGTGAAATGAAACCAAATGAGGGTTCCCAAAACCCAGAAAATCTAAGATCAATGAAAGTTACGGATCTCTGGGTGGCGGTGGTTATCAGTGCATTAGAATTCAATGGTCACTGATGTCTACTTGGACACCTATCAGAAGAGTCCCCTGAGCTTATATTTATTGAATAAATCATCAGTGCAAAGCCAATGAAAACACGAAAAAAATTTATTTAAATAATGGAAAAAAAACCAAAATTTTATTTCTAATGTCGAACATTGGGTGTGCCTTAAGAGAAATCTTGAACAGACATATAATTGTGTCCCTGCAATCATTATATTTCCCATAGGGACATAAAAATATCAAAGATAAAGCCATGGAATACAATAGGGTATGGAACCATGGTGTGGATACATCCCTAAACACCGAAGAGAACTAGACTAACATGAAGCGTAGTCAAAATACACAAACAAAATTCCTAAATGTGAAAACACCTCCAGAGATGGCTACAGGATAGTCCACATGATAATGAATATGGATATGCCTTAAATACATTTTACAATCGTTCAGGAGGGAAGAGGAAGATGAAACACATTGATCAAAAGGATAATCATACTAATTTTCTGCCAATCATATCGAAATTAAAAAGGGCAGTGACTGCAACTATAACATTTTCAGCATTATTTCAGGTTTATGGAAAAAAATGGATCTATAAGAGGTTTCAGGACTGATTACCTCGCAATCAATGCTAATAGTTTCATGTGAACATGGCCCTTCTATAAATACTTGTAACAAAACAAGTATAGTTCAGTTGGTTCATTTACATGAAATAAAAGGTTGAAGTTTCTCCTAAAATCTCTATAAAATATCAGATTATGGGATTTAGTAAGTTTCCAAGGAAAAATTTATACACTTCTTTTGAACAAGTTCAAATTCACATAAACATAAAAAGACATATGTTGGCTTGGTTTTGCAACCAAGCTTTTTGTAATGGGAACCTATCAACAATGTGATAGCAGTTTCAATATAGAAAGCAAAAAATGATTATGAATTAAATCTAAATCTAAACTAAGATGTGCATATAAGAAATAAATTTAAAAACGATTCAAGAACAAGAAATAAAAGAATAGATGTTTTGTATTAAGATACCTCAAATGGTGAGGATTTATGTTGAGCAACTCCAAGGGTGAGTAGCTCCAAGCTCCAAAGGTCTCTTCTCCAAGATGTTGAAAATGGCCAAAAGTCTCATGAGATATTTTGACAGCGTGAGGATAGGATGATGGATGGATGGAAAGTGAGGAGCCCCTACCACCTTTTTATAGTTTTTGGTGGTGGGGAATACCATTATGGTTTTGAGGAAACCAATGGTATTGACCAACATGGTTTAGGTACCTTTTTCCCTCCTTTTTCTCTTTTTGAATATTTTAATATTTTTATTCCCTTTTTAATATTTTTGGGAGTTCTGGACCCTTCTTGAGGGTTTTTTATGCATTTTGAGGAA
Organism: Larix kaempferi; assembly: GCA_027924585.1. Classification (NCBI taxonomy): domain Eukaryota; kingdom Viridiplantae; phylum Streptophyta; class Pinopsida; order Pinales; family Pinaceae; genus Larix; species Larix kaempferi. The sequence continues at coordinate 9,323,294 of BSBM01000557.1, read as the reverse complement.
AAATATTCATTTTGAGGGGAAAAAGGGGTGTATTATGGTCTTTTGGTGACCTTTTGATGGCTTTATAGGCTGAAATGGTGGAAAAGTGGACAAATGGGTCATGTGAAAATGGAAATGAGCTAGTGAGCACTTTTTGGGTGTTAATAGATTGCCCCCTGATGTGTGAGGGCAGGAGCTCATTGTATGGCCGATAGACATCATAGTTACTTTTTCTTTTTCCTGGGGTTTGGGGAAGAGAAGAGACTGGTTGGATACTGGATCCACAGCCCTTGGAAGCTGCAAAAAGAAAAAATATTACATGGCCTCAATATGAATGAGGAATAATCTTTGATAATGGACGAGGTGGGCATACCCATGCTCGTATCAAGACATATACATAAAAATTAGTCCCAAGAAGGGGGACCTGAATAATACATAAAAATATGCTGGTACATCATAATGGTCCAAAGGGGACACTATTTTGGGATGTACTCATGATCATAACCTGACTGATCTCAATAACTGATACACTGAAATAAAGAGACAACCGTTCTGAACAAGGTCTCAGAAGGGTTGATGAACTGTTGAATCTGAAGGTGTCCAACATCTATAGGGACTCAATGAATCTGAGTCAACTCTGAGGAGTATATTTAACTGTATACTCAAGGAAGTGTAAAACTGGGGTACATCTGAATACTGTCGGCATGCGCAACCCGGATATCTATAGGAAAATGTAACTGGTTGTTTCCATGAGTAGACCCTCAAATGTGGAAGAATCAGGTGGTATCCGGGGTCTTCAACAAATAACTAAAAGGGCCAATAGCCTGTGCGAGTCTCAACGATGGGATCAAGGTGTTGAAGTCAAGCATGTGAGAAACAACCATTTGGAGAGGCACTAAGGACTCTTCTCGAAATGATTTGTAGGCACTCATCATAAATGGTGATGAGTCCAAGACACAGGGACCTCTAGGTATATCCTCTGGAATAAATTTGGTTGTCATCGATAGAGGGAGACAAGCAACTAACAAGGCAATGATGTTTCCTTGATAGCAGCACAAGGTGTAGAACTGAAGTGTGGTAGTACTGATGGTAGGACTGACATACTTGTGTGGATGGGAAGTAACTGGGGTCATATAGTGGGTGGACTCAAACTTCCTTTGTTCAGAGCATGATGACATGGTTGACCTGGAAGCGTAGGGAACTGACTTGTAGGTGGGGGGATCATAGCTTTTAAGGACTGAAGGGTATGTATTGACTCTGGGGGGTCAAGCTGATGGGTGTTGATTTTTAGGGTGACATACTGCAGAATACTCTGAACAAAGGTGACCAAAATGGGGAAGCTTCCATATGAGTAGACGTGATCTGTTGTGGCGCCGAGAAGCACCATTGGGTCCTTCTTCGTAGTTGTAATGAGCTCCAAGAAGGGATAAAAGTGTGCTCTGAAATGGTACTGTCCTGTGGATTTTGTGAGCCCAGGACTGTTCGTGCTCATGTGTGCTGTCATTTTTAAGGAGTTTGAAAACGATAAGAAGACTCTGCAGTTGTTGTGAGTACCGTCCTGTGGGTTTTTACGAGCCTAGGATGGTGATTGCTCGTGGTCGTTTTCATGTTTAGAGATTCTGAAAGCGGTAAGTGGAATCCATTGGTGTTTTTTTCGTAAGTTAGTCTCCAAGGCCCAAAAAAGCATAAAATGATGCAAATGGAGAACTCTTCTAGCCGATGCGACTAGAGTATTCCTTTTTCGTAATTAGTCTACAAGGTCCGGAAAAGGGGTAAACTTATACCATGTAGACGCCCTTTCAGATACGTTTAGCGAGCATGAAAGGAAGCAAGGTTGCTTGGCGATCTTTTCATTGTTTTAGGAGTCAGAAAAGAGCTTAACAAAAACTCCCTAAGTGCCTTTTTCGTAAAAGGAATTGCTTGACCCGAAAAAGGGGTAAAACTATACCGAACAAAAAGGTATTGATGCGAGCGAGAAAAGGTCTCAAGCATCGTCATGGGTGCGGAATACTGAATCCAGTGACATAAAGATTGTCAAAAACGGGCAACGACCAATGTGGCATGCAAACCGAGGTGATGAGTGGCATTTTGAAAAATGCCCAAAAATTATGGGGGTGAGAGCGAGAAATGATCTCAAGCATCATCATGAGCGCGGAAAACTAAATTCGACGATATCAAACTTGTCAACAACGGACGATGGCCGATGTGGCACACAAATCGAGGCAACAAGGGGGCATGTAAAAAATGCCCAAAAAATATGGGCGTGAGAGCGAGAAATGATCTCAAGCATCGTTACGAGCACGGAAAATTGAATCCAGTGATAAAAGACTCGTAAAAAATGGACGACGGTCGATGTGGCACCTGAACCGAGGCAACGAGGGGCATGGGGAAAAATGCCCAAAAAATCTAGAGGTGAGAGCGAGAAATGATCTCAAGCATCATCACAGGCACGGAAATATGAATCCTGCGGTGGATGTAGATGCCTCAGGGAGGAAGTATGATCGATGGTGCATATCGTCCCAAGGGTAGTCTAATGCAGTGAGTGTTTCTAGAATTTGCTCATCAGTACAAAAGTAATCAGACCATAAATCAACGGGTTCAGGTTTGTATGTGGTTGAAATCATATAGATGGTATTGATTTCTAAGAATTCGAAGCCAGCGGAGTCTCCAAAAACTGTTGGCTTGCTTTTGCAACCAAGCTTTGTGCAATGGGCACCTATCAACAATGTGAAAGCAGTTTCAATATAAAAAGCAAAAAACGATTATGAATTAAATCTAAATCTAAACTAACATGTGCATATAACAAATAAATTTTAAAACGATTCAAGAACAAGAAATAAAAGAATAGATGTTTTGTATTAAGATACCTCAAATGGTGAGGATTTGTGTTGAGCAACTCCAAGGGTGAGTAGCTCCAAGCTCCAAAGGTCTCTTCTCCAAGATGCTTAAAATGGCCAAAAGTCTCATGAGAGATTTTGACAGCATGAGGATAGGATGATGGATGGATGGAAAGTGATGAACCCCTACCACCTTTCTATAGTTTTTGGTGGTGGGGAATACCATTATGGTTTTGAGGAAACCAATGGTATTGACCAACATGGTTTAGGTACATTTTTCCATCCTTTTTCCTTTTTTGAATATTTTAATATTTTAATTCCCTTTTTAATATTTTTGGGAATTTTGGACCATTTTTGAGGGTTTTTTATGCTCTTTGATGAAAAATATTCATTTTGAGGGGAAAAAGGGGTGTATTATGGTCTTTTGGTGACGTTTTGATGGCTTTAGAGGCTCAAATGGTGGAAAAGTGGACAAATGGGTCATGTGAAAACAAAAATGAGCTAGTGAGCACTTTTTGGGTGTTAACAACATATTTGGAAAAATCATTAGATTTGAAATATCATACTTTAGAGTCTAGATAAACAAAATGGATATTTCCACTATTGTGCATTGAATAAACCTGAAATCCTGACAAAACAATTACAGGTTTTTAACTTCCTCTGGTATATTATCAAGTAACAACACGATGGAGATCCAAGTGAAAACCTACCCTTTGGGTAACAATTCAAGCACCAAGCATCTTCCCTACAAGGAAGTTTGTTGCATGTCCCTATGCAACTTATTCTCCCCGTAGTAAATTATGATGTAGCTTGGTCCAACTGTAAGATTGGTGACTTACTCCATTTCTTTCCCGAAAGCCTAAATGACAATCCACTTCCATCCATGAAGAGTTCTCTGCAAAGTCATACCACTGCCCAACCACACTGTACTCAGTTTTGTTGCACTAGAGAAAAAGGAAATGGAACCTTAACCCAAGCCATTGAGTACCATTTCTTTGTAGAGAATTCACATACAAACTTGTTCTTGAAAAGGAAACCTGGAAAAATTGGTATCCCATGGGGTCTCGTTGTTGGAGTACTAGAGGAAGCAAATTCCAACGGGTCTCTGAGGCTGCAAAGAGGCCAAAGTCCCACAAGATATAAGTTCTTCAAAAATCTGTAACGCTGATCTCTGATTCATTCTAAATTGTTTCACCCTCATAGGATCCCTGAGGAGTTGACTATGACTAGAAAAGGCCACTTCAACATCTGGATGCTCTCCTCTGACGTGAAGTTCAGACTGAAATTCCAACCTATAAAATAATTTCATCCCTATTTCCCGCTTAATTTGATTCTGAATAAAATATGAAAAGGCTCGTAACTGAATATCTCCTACTACAGGATTGGGTTTCCATTCCAATTCATGTTCTAGAAAGAATTTAAATTGATAAAGTTCACACAACAAATCCTTTTCCCTTGTAGATGAGTCATTATAGATATCCACAAAGTCATCAACATTTCCCATCATGAACTTTTTGTTATTATTCAATCTAATCATCTGAAAGCCTACCCATTGTTCATGCAGGTACATTGAATAAACTCTAGCAGGAATTCTACAAGAAATGGCTTTCTCAGCAAATTTAAACATTTGCCTCTCTTCTTCTTCTTTAATCATCAATTGCTACTGTAAACACTGTATCTTAGACTTCCACTTTTGTTCTTGAACCAAGTAAGCAGAAAACCAAGTTTCCTGCATACGTTGTACTTCAAATTTATATTGTTGTTGATAAATAAGGCCCAAGTCATATAATTCATCATTTCTTTCAGTCCATTTAACAGTATTTACTTTAGCTGATGCTAAAGCCAGGGTATTAGTCCAGACATCATCAAGAATTTGATTAAAAAATTCATAGAGAACATCTGTGAATTTTTCTTTATCTTCAGAACTTTTAGAGGTATTAGGAAGAATGTTTTATGCAGCTATTATAGCCAATAATTCCAAACTTGTATTATCCTCAGCCAGTGGTATTGATTCCTTTAGTATCGATTTATCTCTAAGAAATTTATTTCGTTTCCTCAACCTTTTGTTTTGCAAACTCCATCGGTGAGCCTTATTTCTCAAAATTTTCAGTCTTTTCTTAAGAACACCATTATTTCTCTGTAAATGTCTACTCCTCTGTTTTAACTTTTCATTTTCATTTTTAACATGTCTATCCAAAACTTGAAATTCACGAACTTGCTTCTGAAGTTTCTTAATCCTCTTCTATAACATACTTGAAATTAAACCAGGAGAATCAGGCCTTACCACTTGATTAGATTCATCTTCTTCCCTTTGAGCTTGGTCTTGAAACTGAGTAGCTTCCAATTCTAGTAGGGGTGTTGACTCTAAATTCTGACTCTGTGTATAATGGGTTCTTGTACGTTTGGGTATTGTCAAAAACATATCTTCATATGTTCTAACTTTTTCAATAAATTCTTCAGAAATGCCTTCTAGCCTTGCAGATATTCTTCTCACCGTAACTGAAATTTTATTAACCTCTTCATCATCTCTATGCCTCTTTGGAGATGGTTGGGATTGAATTGGTTCAGAAAATGTTGGTGCTGGATCAAATTCTGTCTGAGCTGTTGGAGGGGGCGATACAAAATCTTGTGGATCATCATTAACCTACTCCTGAAAACCTTTTTCCACTAAAAATTGTTCCCACATTAGGTTGCTCTTCTGTAATTCCTCCACGATCAACAACTTAATTAATCCATGATGATACAAGCTATTACCAAGTCGTTGATCAGGCCGCTTTTGGGCAGCTGAAGCCATTTTAGACAGGCTCTTTGACAAAAAGTATGAAATGTTCATAAATTCTTCTCCTTTAATGTGAAGCAGAAGCTGAATATGATAAAGAAAGACAAGGCTATATCGTCCTTCACAAGTCAAATATTTATGCAAAAAGAAAATGGAATTACCCCATTCAATAGTGAAATAGTTGCGGCCATCTCCCTTCTTCCAATGAATACTAGAATTAGCCACCTTCACAAACTATTTCCAAGAGTCGGGGTTTTTCAAATGACCAGCTTTAAATCATCTTTCCCCTGTTTGTGGTAAGCCTGCAGCGAGAGCAATGGACGTTTCTGAAACTGGAAGCAGAAACCCCCGAATGTTAGAACAAGCTCCATCGAAATTGAGAGCAAATTCCTTGGTCACATCTTCATTGTGCCCTCTGAATTTACAAAAAAACGCATACAATCCAATTTGTTGAACAATCCTCTTACTAGAGGGATCTTCATCCAACAGTTCAATGGAATATGGCTCCTCCCTACATGCAGCACTAGCCATGCCAACTGAAACTTTCTCTGCTGAAAGGAAGTTAGGTGATCAAACCGGTATCCTTTAACCCAAATTGGTATTTACAGGCTTGACTTATGTATAACAAAGAAATCCAACTTTCAAATCGGGTGTACATATAATTGTTCAGACATGCAGGGACAAAAGGATAGAGCTAATTACGACAATTGATGGGGTCAAATCAGCATATACCCATTCGTCCAAAAAGCAATGAGTTAACGGTAACTCCATTTATGGAAATTATTTGAACAAAAATACTTGGTCTGACATGTCATGACATATAATAAGCCATGAAATGAACTTGAAAAGCTAATTGAAATGTATAAAAATCATTCTTATATGCTAGAATTTATACACATTATTAGGAAAAATATATTGAATTTAACCCTACAGGAACAATACTTGTCCGGAATTAAGAGAATACTTTGTATAGCATACCACATAGGAAGGGGATAAAACCGAGATCCAATCCTTCCAATCATGCAAATACAGATCCTCCATGGATTTTAAAGATATAACTCTGTTGGAAGAAATCATTATATCTGCAACTTGAAAAGAATAATTCCAAATAGAACTGAAAGTTTGCTTGTACTGGGAGGGATGAATCCAAGAGAGTATCAAGGTTCTGTTCATTTTCAGGATTCCCTTCCCCATACACGAGACATTCCATTTTACCAACAATCTATTCATCTTCAGTATTTACTGAAATATTTAAAAAACACAGAAACTAGAGATTCTACATGCTTGAGACAAGCCTGTAATTGTCTGCTAAAACATGTTGAAATGCAAATTCTTCAACCAAACCCTTCGTGATGCAATCCAAACCATGTGAATTAAGGTGTTGGAGTATAACATGGATGAGTAGACATCCCTCCATTAATGCTAATGGCTTTCAAAGCTTGGAAGTACAATCTAACAGGATATATGAATCAATTTTGTTGATGTCGAATACCCAAAAGATCAGATTGCTTATGGATCCATTTTGGAATGGTACTTATAAATTGCTAGTGGTTTCTTATGGAAAACCACTAGAGATTGCTTATAGACCTTATCAGTGGGTATTGTGACTAGTATGACCTTGGAAACATATTAATTACAAAGAATCCATAACAATACTAGCTGTCTTAAACCATTATATTCTTTTGTTGAAAAATATAGCAACGCTCACATAGTGTCGCCAAAAACCAATTATAATGATAATTGGTGACAAACATTTACTACACTCACCAAAAGTAAAATAAACATGTATTAGTGAGGGATACTAAAATATTGTCACCAGAAGTTTCACCAAAGAGAGAATCAATAACGGTCCTTTAACAACCCTCACCAAAACTGTCCCTGAAAAGGGATTTGGTGACGAACCTTAAAGGACCATCTCAAAAGGAACTTATAATGACGATGTTTTAAGGACTGTCATCATATACGACATTGGTGACAACCCTTAAAGGTACATCACAAGCATGAACCTCACCAATGACCTTTTTTCTTGTAGTGTGTGTTGTTACTATGGATTCAATATTGGATACAAGCAAATCCTAACAGCCCCAAAAACTATTCTAGTAGCAAAAAAACTACAAACGATACATAAATACACTCGCTCTTTAACAATTTCAATATAGAGAAAGGATAGCAAGACTTCTATCAGATACAATCCCATAGATTCAACACGCCTCTTCTCACATGTAACACAATGGTCAATACACTCTTCAAATCGGCCAATGCCAAATAAGGAATAAAATTAATCAAGCAAATGTTTACTGCTATGTCTATGCAATACAAGTAAAATATTGAAACAAATACAAAAAACCAATTGCCATCCATATATGACATACATGATTCATATGGATCACAACTTGAAGCACAACCTTGCATATGTGAAAAATTGGCATACATGACAAAGAAATACACATCAAACATACATCCGACATAAGCACCAACATTTCATAGCAATAGATGCCATCAATGTCAATGCATAGATAATAATGGCATTTGATATACAACAGGATAAACATTCCCAACCATATGCAAAATGCACCAGAAAACACAAAATTCCAAATATCTATCTAAAATAACACATCATAGAACAATAAGTTTCTATATAACTATATGTAGAACACAAATGCAAACACCCATGGAACAAACAAATCTATCCAGAAATAACATTGGATAACTGCAACATTAAAATATAATAACAACACCATGCTTTTGCAACTTACATATTTTCACCAATGAGACCCTAAAAAAAGGTTCAATATACTTCCAAAAGAAGGATTATGTGAAGAATTCCTATAATAATAGCTATGGATCCAACACCATTGAGAGAGGATATAAGAAAAATTTGAGCACCAAAATTTTAATTGCCACAACAGAAACATATAGTTGCAATTGATAATATTTATGCCCAACAAAATAATCAGGACACATAGGAATCCTTCCAAAATAGGTAACATAGAACATAGGCATTCTAACTTCACCAAGACAAGAGAACAAACCAATGCACAAAAAAGATCTTCCAAGAGTTATTGAAAGGAGACTATAGGACCAATGTAACTAATGACAACACACAACTAATTCAACTCTTCGACGACCACAATAAATACAAAGCAATGGCATGAATTCCAATGAAAAGATGGCTATGTCATTTGATACAAATTAGAATAAACATCACCAACCATTTGCAAAATGAACCAGTGAACACAATAAATTCCTAACACCTATGTAATATAACACATTAAAGCACAATAAATTTCTCTCTATATATATGTACAATGCACCAGGAAAGACTAGCAAAACACAAGACGATAGAGGAAAAGAAAATGAAAACCCCCTCTATTGAACATATCAAAGAAGAAGCCTCTATATGGAATGTCCAACAAAGGAACATGCCCAATTTTTATTTACATAGAATGCACGTATTGAAAAGATACACAAGAAAGGCAAGTTGCACAAATGCAAGGATACATCAATACATGGACTCTTTAAGAATCATAGCACACGTCACACAATTATTATAGGTCTAACATGGATAATGGTAGTAGACAAATAAACGGACTCTTGAAAGAACATAGGGTAGACCAAGCTCAACCAGGATTCTACCAAATGCAGGGCACTGTAACATACATGACAACCTATTTTACCATTGAGACCACGCGGTACTCAAATATGTATCTGAATTTTAACATGGATGTCAAATTTCGTTTTTCTCCATTAATTTAATTACACAGTGAAATTAAATACATATACAATGGCCCGAAACATCATACACATTCACAATTCCTTTACTGACAATTCAAACAAGGAACATGCATACAATGCCATGTAATTCCATTCACAGATATGAACATAAACATTAATTTAATAGTAAGAAAACACAAAATTAACCATAGCATTCATATATAATAAGATAGTTATCTTTTAAACCAAATATTCTCCAAGTGCCTTCATGTGAAGGACGTTCCTCCCGGCCATAGGCCCTATCAATCCGAGTCGTACTTTGACAGGCCATACCCAAGCTGGGGCTATCAATCCACAAGGACTAAGTGTTTTTCCACAACTTCTAAAAAACCCAATATCCCATGCAACCCACTGGTGCCTAAACCCCCTCCAAAACTATCCCAATATTCAATTCTCCTTCCCCATCAACTTGCTCAATGCCAGGAACAAACCCCCTTCTTTGAGTTAGAAATCCCTCGAGTAGCCTCCAGTTCCCTTCTAACACTCCATAACAGGTCGGAAAGGAACTCTCCAAATTTGGGACTCCAGGGATAAGCTACATGGCATTTTCTCTCTCTGAAATTCATATTCAGAAATGTCCTCACACTTCTATGTCATAGTATCAAGATTGACTCTCCAAGGTAATGGCAAGGCTCATGGTGAAGGAAAATTTGAATGGTGGAATCGTAGAAGGAATGAACCCCTCTCAAGATATAATTCTTACTTTTATAGGCATGCATCATATTTCCATATGGCTCATCCACATGGAACAACTCTTAATCCCATTTTTCATAATTAAATAATTATTTAATTAAATAAAGCATGCTCCTAATCATGGCTTAAGAAAATATGGTTAAATGGATAAGGTTAAGGATATAATATATTCTCCTTTGTGTCATTTCCATTAGCCAACTGTCACTTCCCCTCTTTTGGATTCATATCCCCCCATCTCTTCTTCATCCCTATTCCTCTACAGCCATTGGAGATATTATTTTAACATCTAAACACACATTATATTTACATAGTCCTGGTCATCTCGACCATTATTTCTGGCTTATATACTTTACAATAATATTTACAAATTTACATCACAAGGTCAAAATTGGGGTATTGCATTCCCCTCCCCCTTAATTTATGCATTGTCCTCAGTGCACCATCAACATTATGTACATTTACAAAACTTTGTCAAAATTTCAAAATAGTTGTGGTTATACCTCTTGCATCACATCCTCGAGATCCCACATTGATTCTTTAGGATTGTAATGGGTCCATTGGACCTTTAACTATCTGATGGCCCCATTCCTCAGTAATGTAACTCAATTTTCTAGGATGCGCACGAGCTGTACCGAAATATCGCCTTCCGGTTCCACTTGGATCACAACCCAATAAATTATGTGGTTAGGATCAAGAACATATTTATTTCATAATGAGCATGAAATACATTATGCACATGCAAACAAGAAGGATATGCTAATGCATAAGCTACACACCCTATTCTATCTAAAATTTCAAATGGCCCACAAAATCGGGCTGCAAGCTTTGGAAAAATTCCCAATTTCAAGGAACTCTTCTTTGGACTGAATTTCAGATACACATGATCCCCCAATTTAAATTATTTTACTGCTCCTCCTTTGTCTGCATAAATATTTTGTCTGTCCTGTGACACTTTCAAATTCTACCTAATTTTTACCATCCGCTCTTCCATTTCCTTGAGTAGTTCCATCCCAAATATTACCCTATCAACTGGATTGTCCCAACTGATCGGAGTATTGCATTTGATACCATATAATGCTTCAATTGGACTCATCTGCAAATAAGCATGATATCAATTATTATATGCAAAATCTACCAGATATAGGTAGTCTTTCCATTTTGATGGTTGATCCATCACATACATCCTTAGCATATCCTCAATAACCCGGTCGACTCTCTCAATCTTCCCATCTATCTATGGCTGATATGCTTTGCTTAAATTCAGACTTGTTCCAAATCACTTGAATAACCCCTTCCAAAATTTTGAATTAAACTTTGGATCTCTATCTAAAACTATTTCCTTAGGTATCCCATGTAACCTGGCAATCTCATTCATATAAATATCTGTTATATTAGCTTCCTTATGAGTTGACTTGACTGGTACAAAGTGAGCAGCTTTTGTTAACTTATCCACCACCACCATTATGGAATCATGTTGTTTTCTTGTCCTTGGCAACCTAGTGATTAAGTCAATGGTCACAACATTCCATTTCCACTCGTGTATTGGCAATAGTTGAAGAAATCCCGCTGGGTGTCTATGCTCAACCTTTACTCTTTGACATTTAATGCACCTTGCTATATAATCAAAAACATCTTTTTTCATTCCTAGCCAAAAGTATTGATTTCTTACTACTGCAATTGTCTTTTGGTATCTGGTATGCCCTACATATGAGTACATTATGCATCTCATTCATTGCCAATTTCCTTAATTCCATTAAACTAGGAACATAAACTCTTCTTTTGTATGTATTCAATCTTCTTCCAACCTGTAGCCTTCATATTTTTGTTGTATATTTTCTTGTTGTAATTCTTGTTTCACGTGAATGTTCATCTTATATGACAACCTTGAGGATTCTGGTTTTTAAATCTGATTTACACATACTAATGGCTAAAGCATGCATAGAATGATCTCTTCTACTGAGTGCATTAGCAACTTTGTTCTCCTTGCCTTTAATATGTTTTATATCAACATCAAACTCACATAGAAATTCCAACCATCTTTATTGTATTGCTTTCAAATTTTTCTTCTCAAATAAATATTTCATCCCACTCTGATATGTTCTTAACTCAAATTTTCTTCCCATGAGATAATTCCTCCACTTCTTTAATGCATGCACAATAGCATCAAGTTTCAAATCATGTGTGACATACTTTTGTGTTGAAATATTGTAACTTCAAAGAATATTATATTTGTATTTTATTATTCCGGAGATGGTACATTTCTCCGTGGTGACCCTATTGTATATCCGTAGATGTTTATTTATCCGAGAGAGTGTGGTAACTAGGGTTATTAGATCTCCCATGTGAGGTCGGCCCTAAGTTTTTTATTTGGGGGTTATTAGAATCTCCTGGGAGAGGTCGGCCCCATTAGGGTAAAAATTTAGTCAGGAAACAAGTATAAGTAGAGGAGGTATGTTCCTCACTTATCTCATTCATTTCATCCACTTGTGATTGGCGCACAAGAGAGAGAGAGGTCTACATAGGAGGAGTAGTATCTCTTGTTGAGGACTGCATCTTGTATTTGGTTGATTATCTATATTGAGGAAAGTTTTGCTGGGTTTTCTACCCCATGAGGGTTTTCCAGGGTAAATCTTTATCTATCTTGTGATTGTGTTTCTTTCAGTGATCTTGCTAGTTAAATTAGGCTAAAATTAACATGGTATCAGAGTTAGCCTGAATAGGAAATCTTTCACAAGGTGAAAATACCTCTCTCTCCTCCTCCGGTGAAAATTAGGTTTTCTGCAAAAGTTGGAATTTTTGGATTCTGATTGCATGGCTAAATAGCCCTCCTCAAAATTGAAGTTTTGAGCCCTGGATCGAAATTTTTGGTTGAGCAGAAAACTAGAAAACTAGAGAACCAAAAAAGTTGCTCACCTTTGCACCAGTGAACCAAAAAAGATGCGAACCTATGCACCAGAAAAGAGAAGACCAAAAAACCAGAAATTATGTTGCAGATCCGGAAGGTGAGAAGTTGAAGTTTCTAGAAGCAGAACCCACCAGATCTCTCAAGTCAATCAAGCACATCTCCTAGTAAGTGTTATTCTATCTGTTGAGAAACTTCAATCTCTGTAACCCCCTGAATAAGATGGCTCCAAGCACTAAGCTTGAAGACAAGCTAGAGGGTATAGAAAATTTTCGAGCATGGAAATACAGAATCGGTCTCATTCTTGAAGAGAATGATATTATCCAATATATTAAAGATGAGGTTGCAAAACCTGAAGAAGATGAAGCCAAAGAGAAGTATAGGAAGGACCTAATTAGGGAAAAGAGAATCATTGCTGATTCTATTAAGGACCTCTTGATTCCCCAAGTGGCATCCAAGAAGACTCCAAAGGAAATGTATGATGCCCTAGGCAGAATGTATGAAGGAAGGAACATCAACAGAAAGATGAATCTGAGAGCTCAATTGAAAAGCACCAAGATGAATAAAGGAGAATCCATTCAAGACTATTTCTCAAGGGTTTCCTATTTCAAGGAACAAGTAGATGCCATTGGAGATACCCTTGATGAAGATGAACTAGTCATGACTGCTCTAAATGGTCTAACTAGACCTTGGGATTCATTCATACAAACTATGTGTGCAAGAAAAAGTATGAAGTTTGATGTGGTATGGGAGGATTGCATTCAAGAAGAGGCTAGGGTAGCCAACAAAGAAGCCCTTCTCAAAGAAGATGACCAAGCTTTGGCCACTCACACTAGAATAAGAAGGAGTCACTACAACTCCATGAAAAATGGTCATAAGGAATCTTACCCTCCACATAGATTTCAAAAGAAGGAAGGAGTAAGCTCAGAAAGAGACCTCTCCTCAGTTAAGTGTTACAGTTGTCACAAACCAGGACACTTTGCTAGAAATTGTCCTTAAAAGAAGAAGAAGAATTTTCACAAAAGACATCATGCACATATAGCAGAATATGATAGTGAAGAAGAAGAAGAGGTGAGGCCTAAAAGGAAGAGGACCAAAGTAGAGGAAGAAGATGCAGAACAATATGTCCTATTCTCTGCACTATCTGGGTCAGTAACACCTGGATAAGACACATGGCTCATTGATAGTGGTGCTTCCAAGCACATGACAGGTCAAAAGAAGACTCTCTCAAGACTTGAAGAAAATACCTCCCCACAGAAGGTATCTCTAGGAGATGACTATCAATATCCCATCAAGGGAATTGGTGAAGCAAGCTACAAGCTTGATTCTGGAACCCCATTGAAGATGAAATAAATTTTATATGTACTAGGTTTGAAGAAGAATTTACTTTCTATCTCAGCATTAGATAAGAAAGGCTATAGGGTTGCATTCATAGATGGATAAGTACTCATGTGGTCCAAAGGAAAATCAATTGAGAATGCAATTTTTATTGGTGAAGAGAAAGGGGGTCTATACAAACTCAAGGGTCATCCAGAAGCTTCCCTTGTTCATGAAGCCACTAGCCCAAGTGAGCTATGGCATAGAAGGCTTGCTCACATTAACTATAAAGCACTACCTCATGTGAGCAAGGTACTCATAGGACTACCAAACTTAAAGATTGACCCTGATGGCACTTGCAAAGGATGTGCAAAAGGGAAGAATGTCAAGAACCCATTTCCAAAGAGTGATACAAACACTAAGAGTACATTGGAATTGATTCACTCAGATGTATGTGGACCAATTCCATCCACATCCTTGAGTGGATATGAATACTACCTTACATTCATTGATGACTACTCAAGGAAGACTTGGATCTATTTTCTGAAGGGAAAAGATGAAGTTTTTGGAAAGTTCAAGGAATTCAAAGCCTTGATAGAAAACCATTCAGAAAAGAAGATTAAGATACTCAGGACAAATAATGGTGGAGAATATACTTCAAAATATTTTGAAGTCTTTTGTAAGGAAGCTGGAATCAAGAGGGAACTAAGCACTCCCTACAATCCCCAATAGAATGGTGTTGCGGAAAGAAAGAATAGAACCATTATGGAGGCAGAAAGACAACGATACATGATCAAGACCTACCGATGTATTTATAGGCTGAAGCAGCCATGACAACAGTCTATGTGAAAAATAGACTATCTCATAGTGCTCTTGATTTCAATACCATAGAAGAAGTGTTCACAGAGAAGAAGCCCGAGGTAAGTCACCTCAAGATATTTGGATGCCCAGTATACATTCACATTCCAAAAGAAAAGAGGACCAAGCTAGATCCTTCTGGGAAGAAAGGAATATTTGTTGGATATTGTGAAGCATCCAAAGCATTCATAATATACATCCCAGGATTTCATCATATGGAAATAAGTAGGGATGTGACATTTGATGAAGAGGAAGCTCTCAAGAGATCTAGGAAGTGCCAACATGAAGAAGTATATGAGGAAGAGGCACCTTCCAGAATCACAGAAGCTGCACCCACCCTTGAAGAGACAACTCCTGAAGACCATGACATGATGGAACCACAAGAACCCCCTGTCATAGAAATTTCAAGGAATAGAAATCCAACATGGGAAAGAGACATTATACTAGGAGCAGAAAAATATGGAGCTCCTAAAGGCTCCACTAGTGTGAGTAAGAAACCAAAGACGTTCTCAAACTATGTGGACCTGATGTGTGATCTTGTAGATCAAGTACCCACTAGTTATGAAGAAGCGGTTCATAAGAAGGAGTGGGTAGAAGCAATGACTAAGGAGTACCAGTCAATAATGAAGAATGATGTTTGGGATATAGTTCCCAAGCCAAAGGACAAGAGTGTGGTATCCTCCAAATGGATATACAATATAAAGCATGCTGCAGTGGGAAACATTAAAAAATATAAGGTAAGGTTTGTAGCTAGAGGGTTCTCTTAGAAAGAGGGAATTGAATATGAAGAAACATTTGCACCAGCTGCAAGGTACACTTCCATTAGAACTATCATGGCACTTGCATCCATGATGAAGTGGAAATTACACCAGATGGATGTAAAGACAGCCTTCCTGAATGGTGTAATTGAGGAGGAAGTGTCTATAGAACAACCTCAAGGATTTGAGGTGGAAGATGGAAGAACCCATGTGTGCAAATTAAAAAAGGATTTGTATGGGTTGAAGAAAGCTCCTAGAGCTTGGTATGGAAGAATTGACAGTTTCTTGACAAGCTTAGGATTTACCAAAAGTAAAGTTGATCCTAATCTTTATCTCAAGGTTATGGATGATGAACCTGTCATATTGCTGCTATATGTGGATGATCTATTTCTGACAGGAAATGAGAAACAACTTATCTAATGCAAGAAGAAAATCTCTTTAGAGTTTGAGATGAAAGATCTCGGATTGATGCACTACTTCTTAGGTCTATAAGTATGGCAAGTCCCAGAGGGAATCTTTCTCAACCAGGGAAAGTATGCTGTGGAAATATTGAAAAGATTTGATATGTTGGAATGTAAGGCCATGTCCACTCCCATGGATTCCAACTTGAAATTGTTAGCAGATGACTCATCAGAGTTAGTGGATATGACTCTGTACAGACAAATTATTAGGTCATTGATGTATTTAACAAATACCAGAACAGACATATGCTTTGCCGTGAATACCTTGAGTCAGTATCTAGTGGAACCTAGACGAGTTCACCTCATAGTTGCAAAGCATGTGATGAGGTACCTAAAGGGTACGATAGAATTTGGTCTATGTTATCTTGGAGATCATGGTTTCAGATTGTATGGCTACACAGATGCTGATTGGGTAGGAAGTGTATCAGACAGGAAGAGCACATCGAGAGGATGTTATTGTTTGGGATCCACCATGATCTCGTGGTTTAGCAGGAAATAGTCCAGTGTGGCTCTCAGTATAGCTGAAGCGGAATATATTGTTGCTTGCTCTGCTAGTTGTGAAGCAATATGGCTTCGGAAGTTGTTATCTGGTTTATTTGACTTAGAGATGGAACCCAATGAGATCCTATGTGAAAACCAGAGTTGTATCAAGATGACAGAAAATCCAGTGTTCCATGATAAGTCAAAGCACATAGAGATACAATATTTCTATATACGGGATATGGTGCAGAAAGGAGCTATCAAGCTCGAGTATGTAAGCACTAACGAACAAGTTGCTGATATATTGACCAAACCTCTGTCTCGAGTAAAGTTTTAGTATTTCCGAGACAAGCTTGGTGTAGTTCAGAAGGATCCTCCTCGAAAGGGGGAGTGATGTGATCACTTATGATGAGATTTCCTGCATCGACAGTGAGGTCAATGATGTGGATACCTATATTGGTGATGCCAACAGTGAGGTTGGTGAATGGTCCTTAGATAGGGTCTAAGTTGATGAGTGGATTGCATCATCCTTGAACACATGTTCTAAAAATATCTGTAGACATATGTCTTCGAGAAAGAAGAGGGATTACATCATCCCTAGACTTCGGTCCCATAAAAGATCCATAGACATATGTCTTTGAGAAAGAAGAGGGATTGCATCATCCCTAGACTTCGGTCCCAGAATTGATTCGTAGAAATATGTCTCCGAGAAAGAAGAGGGATTGCATCATCCCTGGACTTCGGTCCCAGAATTGATCCATAGACATCTGTCTCCGAGAATGTGGGGATTGTATCTTCCCCAGACTTCGGTCCCAGAATTGATCCATAGACATCTGTCTCCGAGAATGTGGTGATTGTATCTTCCCTAGACTTCGGTCCCATAATTGATCCGTAGAAATTTGTCTCCGAGAATGTGGGGATTGTATCTTCCCCATAGTTCGGTCCCAGAATTGATCCATAGACATCTGTCTCTGAAAATTGATGATAGGAATGCATCATCCCTGAGAATTTAGTTCAAAATGTACGTGATAAATCCTAGATCTAATCTAGGTCACATCCAGTATGAAAAAGGACTAGCATTGTGGTCGGGACTACATCGTTTCTAGACATGATATTTGTCTTAAAAGGATCATGGACTGCATCGTCCCTAGACATGAGATTTGTCTTAAAAGGATCATTGAATGCATCGTCCCTAGACATGAGATTTTTCTTAAAATTATCATGGATTGCATCATCCATAGACATGAGATTTGTCTTAAAAGGATCATGGACTGCATCATCCCTAGACATGAGATTTGTTTTAAAAGGATTAGGATTGATCATCCTGTAAGTAAGATCTGGATTGTATCATCCATAGACATGAGAGATGTCTTAAAGTGAGGAGGATTGATCATCCTAGAATTGGATCGTGTGTATTGCAGATGATCTAGATGTTGTAGATCAAGATGATCCAAATGTTGTAGTCAAGATGATCCAGATGCTATAGATCAAGATGATCCAGATGCTGTAGATCGAGATGAACCAGATGCTGTATATCGAGATGATCTAGATGTTGTAGATCGAGATGAGCTAGATGATGTAGATCGAGATGATCTAGATGCAGTAGATCGAGATGATCCAGATGTTGTAGATTGAGATGATCCAGATGTTGTAGATCGAGATGATCCAGATACTGTATACTGAGAGATCCAGATGATGATACTGTAGATGTTCGGGTACTACAGAAGATGAAGACTCAGTACTGAAGATGTTGATGTTCTAGTATTGAAGATCTTGAAGATGTTCCAGTAACTGTTTGAGTTACTGATATAGATCGAGATAATCCAGATACTGTAGACCGAGAGATCCAGATGATGCTACTGCAGATGTTCGAGTACTGCAGAAGATGAAGACTCAGTACTGAAGATGTTGATGTTCCAGTATTGAAGATCTTGAATATGTTCCAGTAACTGTTTGAGTTACTGATGATATATAAAGAAAGCTTCCAATGATTTATAGATGTATCATGTACCATGTAGTTGACGACTCCTTGCTCCTGCAGATGTTGTTATAATATCCTTCTCGTTAAGGGGGAGTGTTGAAATATTGTAACTTCAAAGAATATTATATTTGTATTTTATTATTCCGGAGATGGTACATTCCTCCGTGGTGACCCTATTGTATATCCGGAGATGTTTATTCCTCTCAGAGAGTGTGGTAACTAGGGTTATTAGATCTCCCATGTGAGGTTGGCCTTGAGTTTATTATTTGGGGGTTATTAGACTCTCCTAGGAGAGGTCGGCCCCATTAGGGTAAAAAGTCAATCAGGAAACAAGTATAAGTAGAGGAGGTATGTTCCTCACCTATCTCATTCATTTCATCCACTCGTGATTGGCGCACAAGAGAGAGAGAGGTCTGCATAGGAGGAGTAGGAGCTCTTGTTGAGGACTACATCTTGTATTTGGTTGATTATCTATATTGAGGAAATCTTTGCTGGGTTTTCTACCCCATGAGGGTTTCCCAGGGTAAATCTTTGTCTATCTTGTGATTGTGTTTCTTTCAGTGATCTTGATAGTCTAAACTTAACATTTTTCTCATGCTCTTTAAGGTTTCTAGATTCATAACAAATCACATGTCCATTTTTCATAAGGACCCCTCCAATTCCTTCTTGGAAAGCCTATATGCATACTACAAAATCTTCATTTGGATCAACAATATTTTTAATCGGTGTACTAGTGAGCAATCGTTTTAAGTACTGGAAACTTTCTTCACACCGTGGTGTCCACTAAAACTTAATTCATTTATTTTTCAATGATGTAATTGGATATGCCAGTTTGGATAAGCCTTCAATAAATCTCCTATAGTTCCATCTAACCCCATGAATGACCTTACTTCTTATACATTCTTGGGTGAAGGCCATCCCATAATAGCTTCTATCTTCTCAAGATCCACGACTATTTATTCTTCGGAGATAATATGTCCCAATTAATGTATTTACCTCTGATAGAAAGAACATTTACTCAACTTGGCATAAAGTTGATTTTCTCTTAACACTTGTAGTACCAATTTCAAGTGCTCCTCATGCTCTTCTTCCGACTTTGAATAAACAAGAATGTCATCCAGTAATACAATGAAAAAACTATCCAAATACTTCCTGAATATCCCGTTCATCAAGCACATAAATGTAGTTGGTGCATTTGTTAACCCAAATGGCACAACCACAAAATCATAATGACCATATATGGTCCTAAAGGTTGCCTTTCTAATGTCTTCATCTTTTATCCTCACCTGATGGTAACCAGATCTCAAATATATCTTTGATAAAATATTTTCTCCTTTGATTTTTACAAACAAGTCATCAAACTAGGAAGTGGATATTTATTCCTCACAGTGACCTTGTTCAACTTCCTAAAGTCAATAAATAACCACAGACTGCCATCCTTTTTCTTTACAAATAGTACCAGTGCACCCCAGTGAGATACACATGGGCGTATATACCCTTTCTTCAATAATTCTTCTAGCTGCATATGTAACTCTTTTAACTCAGGTGTGCTCATTCTGTATGGAAATTTGGAAACTGGGGCAGCACCAAGCATCAAATCAATAGTGAAATCAAGATCTCTCTTCGGTGGGAATCCTGGTATCTCTTCAAAGACATCTGAAAAATCTTGCAATATTGGAAAATATTCTAAACTTGGGATTTTGCACTTTCCTGGTTCTTGCACATGGATTACATAAAAATGATGTTATTTTTTGAAGCATCTCTTCAATTTCAAAGATGAAATTTATCTGATGTAAATAGGCCTTGGAATTCCTTTCACTATCTTTTGCTTCCCTTCTTCATTAAGACAAGTAAATGACTTGTTATGACAATCCAACATCACATGGTGTGCATCTAACCAATCCATCCCAATAAGTACATCATATGAACCAATTTGGATTATATTCAAATATGCAAAAGTGTTCAGTCCATTTATATCCCATGGAAAACTATTTATTAATTCATTAATCTTCCTTTTTTTTCTAGTAGCCAATTGAACCATCCATGATCTAGAATGCTTACTTTTTTTTAGATGAAATATTTCAAATAAATTAGGAGCAATATAGCTATGAATTTCTCTAGAATCAATGAGAATAGCAATAGGTTGATTGGAAATTTTACCTTCAACCTCAATCATGTTGGACTAATGATTTGCTTTTCTATTTTCCAACACTGCATATATTCTAGGACTGTTCCTTCCTACATCCTCCATAGTACCTACTTCCTGTAGTTTGTGCACATTTCTCATTTTGTATCCCCTTTTTGGACAATATTTATACATATGGTTTCCTTCACATCCCCAATATTTTACTTGTTGTTTGGTTCCTTTTCCAACAGATTCTGTCATCCTAGGCCCATTATGACTTGGGTTACTTTGCTGATATGAATTATGTTGCTTCCTAGAGAAATAGGTTTGGAATCCTTTATTTCTTTCATCTTGCTCATCCTTCATCTTATCTCTCCAATATTTCTGAAAATTTTCTTGGAATATTTAAAAAACCACCTCTACCATTTTAGACTTAGGATAAATTAATTAATAATTTATGATTATTTTCCTGAGTTTTGACTAGGTAAAATAGGCCAGTTTTGTCTTTTAGTGGACCACTTGCCATCCTTATTCACTAGTGCTCTTTAGAGAAGATTCTGGATAATATTTCATTGGATTTTGTCTAATTTATTTCCATTTCTGGTTTAGAAGGTGCCTTCCTGATTTAGTTAGCGTTGTCCTGTTTTTTATGCTTTCTAGTGGAAAAGGTAAAGTTAGTTGACTTAGAATCTTTTGCCGCTTGAACAATTCCACCTCCACATCATATCTACTCTCCTAAAGCCACAAATACATTATATTTACCTCACTCATGATCTTCCATACCATACTTAGCCAATTCGTGAGCCTCTAGTATAGTTTTGGAAACTGCTTTTGCCACCTAGGGGGTTTTTTGTCTTTTCTAAGCCTTTTCTTTTTTCTCTTTCCAAATTGCCTCCAAGGCATTCAATTTTCTCCATGGAAGGTGTATTATATATTGTTATCACATTGATGAATAATATACATAGTAATTTACACAATTTATCTTCTCTACTCTTCTTCTCTCATTGTCTGAAATATTCCATGTGAAATTGTCTTATGAATCTATTTCCTAGCAATTGAAAATCTCACATGGTATCAGAGCTAGCTTGATTCAAAACAATTTACAAGACTATTTTTTGCAGGTATTTCCATCACCATGAGTGCGTCGGTTTGGATCAAAATCAAGCCAAAGCTGTGACTCTCACTCCCTTCAACTTCTTTTACTGGAAGGCACATATGATCATCTAGCTTTGAAGCAGAGGATTGTATAGAGTCACTATGGGGATTGAAACTGAGCCATGAGTTGTTGCATTAAAATCCAAATGGTTCAATAGGCTTGATGAAGCTCATGGGTTACTTTGTCTCTCTGTATCTCCATATCTTCTATTCCATATTGATTCTCTATCCACTCAAAATCAAGTGTGGACAAAGCTAGAATCTCTCTTTGGAAAACAGGATGAGCTCAGAGGTCATTTGTTGGAGATTGAGTTGATCTCTCTTAGTCCAAGTAATTTTTATTCTATGGAGGAGTTCATATCAAAATTAAATAACCTAGTTCTTCAACTAAATCAATGTGGCATAGAGAAGAAGGGCGAGCAATTAACCCTTACCATTTTGTTAAAACTGAGCTTGGAATACTCATTAAATGTGTCTATGTTTCATACCACAAGACTTGCAGTTCCTAATTGGAAGATGCCAAGCTTGGATGCATTCATTGATTCATTCACTAAGGAGAAGGAAAAAATGGTCCAAATGAGGGATATATCACCCTACAAAGACTTTGCACTTGTTTCTCATGGAGCAAAGAGTTTCAAGAATGATAAATCCGAACAAAAGATATTGTCAGATGAAGAGGATTCTGATGGAGATTCCAAATCCAAGAAGATGAACAAGGAGAATCCCAAGTGTTCTTATTGCTGCAAAGGAACTCATCCTGAGAAATATTGCTTCAAGAATAAATTGGACATCATGGCCAATATGCTTGAAGAGCATAACATAGATGTTCTCGTCTTTGCAAAGAAAGAACAAGGCGAGCTTGTTGTAGAACAAGAACACTGTTTCCAAGCCTATCCCAAAGGTAATCATGCTTATGCTTTGAGTACTAGAGTGAAATATAATTCTGATGTCTCTGATTTTAAGTCACATTCTGATATATCAAAATCAGAAACCTCCACTTCTTCTTTGGAACAGTCTTTAGTCAATTCATCCAAGGGTACTCTCAAAACTAGTCATTTTTTACTAGCTTCTGACTTGTCTTCTGAAAGGTATTTCCACCTCCATTCAAATATTTTAGATTATAATTTAGAATATGATTTATAGTTTTATATGCAGGTAATTACATTTCCCACACCATTTTCCCAACCTTTGGATGCACAAAAGACCCTAACACCCCCAAGTTCTCCAGTTAAGAAACTACACAATTCTATGTTTTCCTACACCGTGTCACTTGCCTCTATTGCACTTTTGTCTTTCATATATTTAATTGGTTGGAAAACCATGTTTTTGGACATATTTGTAATGATATTCCACACATATGGACCTAAACCCATCACTCATGGTTCAAAATTCAAGTCTTCACACTCTCCAGGCTCGTTCAGTTGTCAGGGTGACCTAGTTTCTCACACTTTTCCTACTGAAACTATGTTCGATCGTGGAGACTCTACATATCTACTAGTTGCTGCTCCATATGACTCACATTATTATATTTCAGAGCTTCATGATATCATTTTAAATATCACAAAGGTTCTACAACAATTTGAGAAGGTACAAGAACTAGTGCACCACATTGCAGCTACAGGAGAAATTGATCCTGTTGAGTTCATTGTTTCTCCTTGGGAAGGAGTATGCATAGATCTTCTTTCCATCATTGATTATGTTTTCAGATCTGATTATATATGTTACAACAGGAATAAAAATTCATTTGATTGTCCTCCATCATTAGAAGATGAGCTTCATAGAGCCTCTACACATGGATCTTTCCTACACAACATTGATGCACTGATGCATGATCATGACATCCACAAGATCGTCATCAAGACTATTACTCAGAAGCATCCCATTCAGATCATTCAACTCATAAATCTAATTCAAATGAGCAACATGATAGTATGAAGACATCAAGCATGTCCATTTTTTAGGGAGGGTTTTGTTCCCATGAGGTTTTCCATGTTTCCTCAGTTTACATGGACTAGTTATTTTTGTATTAGGGTGACCATAATCCTTGTTTCTTGGGCCCTATATTTCTGATTTTTTCTAATTCCCATCACATAAATTTAGGATTAAGGGGGGGGTGCTAGAATATTTAAAAAACCACCTATACCATTTTATACTTAGGATAAATTAATTAATCATTTAAGATTAATTTCCTAAGTTTTGACTAGGTAAAATAGGCCATTTTTGTATTTTAGTGGACCACTTGCCATCCTAAGTCACTAGGGATCCTTAGAGAAGATTCTGGATAAGATTTCATTGGATTCTATCTAATTTCTTTCCATTTTTGGTTTAGAAGGTGCGTTCTTGATTTAGTTAGGTTTGTCATGTTTTTTCTGCTTTCTAGTGGAAAAGGTAAAGCTAGTTGACTTAGAATCTTTTGCCACTTGACCAATTCAACCTCCAAATCATATATACTCTCATAAAGAAATCAATACATTCTATTTACCTCACTCATGAGCTTCCATACCATACTTAGCCAATTCGTGAGCCTCTAGTACAGTTTTGGAAACTACTTTTGCCACCTAGGGGTTTTTTTGTCTTTTCTAAGCCTTTTCATTTTTCTCTTTCCAAATTGAATCCAAGGCATTCAATTTTCTCCATGGAAGGTGTATTATATATTATCACATTGATGAATAATATACAGAGTGATTTCCACAATTTATCTTCTCTATTCTTCTTCTCTCATTGTTTGAAATATTCCATGTGAAATTGTCTTATGAATCTAGTTCCTAGCAATTGAAAATCTCACAAATTTGTCCTTCCTTTGTTCTGATAATACATGTGATTGGCCTTCTGAATTGTTTCTTCAAATGTATTGGGTTCATCATACTGAATTTTATCCCTGTAAAATGAAGGAAATCTATTTAAAAACCTTTTTATTTTTACCTTCTCCTCCTTCATAAAACCAACAAATCTTAGCAATTCGAGAAACTGTTACAGAGAAAAAATTCTTATGGCTTGGGGTAGATCACAACAGACAGATGACTTCCAGAAATCAATTCATTTCCCAATGTATGCTATATAAATGTAAATGCTAAGAAGTGGAATAAAATACCTACCTTCAACCGGACATCTGATGAAGATCCCCGTTGAGCTTTTGAATAACCACACTTGAACCTGCAACTTAGTCTCAACAATAAACACAAGCAAGTGAATATGATATATGAAATATGTTAGCATATACAATATAATAATCCATGATATACATAAGCAAATGTACCCAATGATAATTAAAAATCATTCGCAATATCAATTGGATGAGAAAATGAGTATTTCTATTAATATGAACAAGAAGTATAAGATAAACCTCCTGTAGGAAACTCATCTGAACCAAGAACTAGGTCCCTCCACTTGTGCCTCCACCACTTCAATCCCCCATGCAATGGAAAACTCGCAAGTAAAGGAGAAAATCCCTCACAAGATATGGAAGAGTTTGGTAGGTGAACATAAGAGGTTCACAACAACAAGGATCAATGGATGCAGACTCAAGCTATGGAAAAATTCCAATAGAGTTTCGATGCTCTTCTCTTTCTCCTCTCCCTCCATACATAATGGCTCAATATATAACCCTCCAAAGGAAAGTGAAAGGTCAGATTGATTCATTTCGAGATACATGGAGGGGCAAAGGTCACAATGGCCGCTTTTTGGAGTGAAAAAAGGATATTTTACCCTCTTAAATCGATGTACACGGGCTATAATGGTGCAACGTGCGTATACACGAGTTGCATTGAAGCAGCTCATGTATAGGAGAAAAAATAGGGAAAAAAGGGTTTCTGGAGGACAAAAAGTGGTTATGAGTCCATAACTAGATAATGGAGGCCAATGAGTGCTAATGCTCACAAGGTGGAAAAATATGGTGTAACAGATGCCCCCTAATGTGTGAGGTCAGAGAAGGTACTACGATGGCCGAAATACATTATAAATCTCAAAAGTGGAGTGATGGAGACACAAATGGCAAGAGTATCCCACTCGTCACAATACAATAATGTCTCTGTATACTTATCGGTACAATACATAGCAATCTATACAATGGCCATGAATAGGTAGTATATAATGAATACATGTCATGAATGGTCATAGCGATGACCCATATACAGTAAGATATGGTCTCCTGCTGAAGAGGAAACAACTAATGCAGACTGATGGTACAAACTGTTGATGTATGAGAATAATATCCCATAGGTACAATCACCATCACAAGTAGCATACTGAATTCCAATGAAGTTTGGGGTCTACTACACAAACCATTTACCATGCATGTCCCATCAAGTGAATAAGGGTACTGATGTCGAACTTGATGTGACATCGTCTACTTACCGGTCATTGATGTATACCGTTAACAGATGCGAGATAACCCACCAATAATAAAAATGGGCATCAAGGCACAAAGTACATTCATCAAAGTGTGAATAGAGGTGTTGAGGTCGAACACTCTGATGAATCCATCGATTAGGGGACATTAAGTGATTCCCAACTATTGATGGCGAGAGGACCTACCACTAATGACTACAAGTCTCAAAGTACTCAATAGGACTCTAAATCTCGATTCCATAATAAATGAGTTGGAGTCGATTGAATGAGATTCGCTCGAAGTCCAGGGAATTGATGGACCCCCCATCAATGAGCACGAGGTAGCAGCTTAGCTGAAATATTTGGAAGAATGTGATCGAACTGGACTCATAAGGGATGCCAACATGAAATAGTCAAGAGATCCAAGGAGTGGCCAAGTCAAGTTTCAGGACTTCCTTTGAACAGGAGCATGAGCAGATGAAAAGAATCAGGTAACATAGACTCAAGCACTAGATACTGATAATACTCTGTGATGCATGAGGCATCAACAAAGGATCCATAATGACTGGAAGCTTAACTAGCCGGTGGAGTACGATCTGAGAAATGAGTACAGCTTCCTAAGGTCATACTAATGCCACGACTCATGATATATGGAGTGGAGATGGATGATCTGTTCAAAGGTGACACGACAACTACCAATAGAAGGTAGCAAAAGTTTTCCCGTCTGACTTTTTAATTTATATGATATTTTTGGTCTTTTTCATATTGTAAAGCTTGAAAAATAATAAAATTTCGTATGATACAAAAATGAGGAAACGAGTTTCATGGGAAAGCAAACTAGTTCCAAGAAATGGAACATACCTATGCTCAATGCAAGGAAACATGTGGAACATGTGGACACTCGGGGGGGTGTTCCCTCAAGGTAAGGGTCATCAAGCTGCGAAAGATAAATTATGGCTCTGCTTGGATCAAAAGGAAAAGTGCTTAGGAAAATGGCTAATAACAGAGAAAAGCGGGAGTCAGCACAAGGTTCAAAGGCAAGTAAGACAATGCAATGCATTCACAACTTGACATAAACTGGTAGTCCTTATGGGAGATGGGCAGAATAAAGATAAAGTAGAGTATGAGTCTTCATCGCAATGTCATGTTGTGACTACAAAGGACTCCCAATCCTAAGGAGGAATAACTGCATGGGTGCCGTAAGGCATAAAAGGATCTAACTAGGGAACCCATGGTCATACAGGCCCTATCGCCAAATAACGACACTTCTAAAGCAGCATGGAGGCTCTGTGTGAGTTAAAAAGTGGGGTCACACCTAAGGTTTATGAATGTGGTCATAAGGTTGATGCAAAAATGAAAGCGAAATGACATCCTAACCTATATGCCAGTTGAAGAAAATACCCGTCGAAGGTGCGAAAAGGTTTGAAATCCACTCTCATTGCAAAAAACTACTCAAAAAGGCACTTCATGACGACATATTTGTTAGGATATTCCTATACTCCATCCTAGTCCCACCAATATTTTGATCCTTTACATTTTCAGTCATGCATGCACTTTTAGGGTTTGCATGCATACAGACATCAGTCCAGCACCTAGCCCTCAGTTAGCCAGCCCCCAGGAGCTTCTCACTATTTAGTTTTATCCCTCCAGTTGCTTAATGTGCCCTTCTTCCTTGATTTTAGGAAGCAACTCGCCCTTCTTCACCCTCTAGTCCAGTTGTCTTCAGTTTATACTTAGTTACAGTGAGTTACAGTCAGTTACACTCAGTTACACATAGTTACACTCAGTTACACCTACCAGACTCATTTTGACTGATGGTTGACAGTTACTTGAGCATTGATGACTCCACTGATGATGATGAAGGCTTCTAGTTGTGCTCCGATGATAATGAGGACACCTAGTTGTGCTCCGATGACACTTTATTGATATTATGATCACTCTAAGAGGATAATTCGAATTGCCACCTTAGGCATTCAAATCCTCTCTACCATTGTACTATTTATTTGTCTATATTGTGATTAATTAATTAGTGTGTGTGAAGTATTATTGCTTCTATCTGATTTCTACTGTACCATATTATTTTGTTGCTCATTATACTATATTGATCACTCTTCTTCTATTTTCCTGCTTAATCATAATTACTCTTGTGAGGTATACATCATCTCTTAGATCTGCTGTGAGGATTTTCACAATATTAGTCCAAAAAAGCTCAAAAATGGCAAAAACTATATAAAAGTGGGTTTGAAAATTGACAAAGAGTCAAAAGAATTGTTTTTACCACATTATTTTCACTTTTCACTCCACATAGTGCATTTCGGTTGTTTTTACCTCCGATCTTCAATCGACGATTTCAGGAGCTAGGAGTGACAGAATCATGAGCCGCCTGGACCAGGTAAGAGCTCTCAACTTCCTCTTCAATTCTATAGCTTTTAATTTGTTTTCTAATGGTCAATTTTTTTTTTCCATTGGTATACACCAACGGTTTGCTGTAACTAGCCTATAGATCAGCGGGTTGTGTATAGGGATGGGTGTGCATGAAAAAACTAACAGTAGCTCGCTTGTACCCATGACTGTCCCTGAATTAGATCACATATAGCGCCGAGGGTAGTGTTTTTTATATACATGGGCACTAAAAATCACTTTGTTTTCTTCCAAGATGGTTCTGTAATGGAGAGAAAGGGAGCATGACATCATTGATCAGCAAGTTTGCGATTATTTGGCCGCCCAACAAGCATTGCAAGCTTGTGGTTTATACAAATTTTGGAGCATCAGGGGTTTGAGGGCCAAAAACCGATTGCTCACTACGTTGGTAAATTACTCGGATGCGAAACCACAACAATTTGAATTGGATGGGAAACCACTTCATCTGGAAGTGGAAGACATATATTTCATTATTGTTTTTTCTCTCCGAGGGGAGGTAGCAAGCCTATGATCTCTCATCGTGGGGAGTGGAGCCACTATTGGTGACTATATCGACATGTATTGCATTGTTGGCACCCAGAAAGTGGGTATCCAAATCCCCACTGAGGCTATTACGAGTCTGAGCATTAAAATTATCATCCTCACGCTCAGGAGAATAGCAGGGTCAGCTTCGCTTCATCAAGCCTCAAGGCCAATGATATTCTATGTGGCCGAGTGACTGAGACCGACTGTGTATGATTGGTACACAACAATGCTGGGTAGCATGAAGACCCAGCTGATGGAGTGCAAAATAGGGAGGAATAGAAACTTCGGTTTTGGTAGCATATTGTGTAGCTTCTTCTTTGAGAGGGTGTTGGGCTTGAGTATGAGGGTAGAAGTCCCTCCATATAGTCTCTGAGATCCTACCCAGACCCTGTGGGCGGAGATATTGACACAACAGGAGGGTGGCAGGAAGGCTTCCCCATATACTGATGAGTTTTTCCACTGGTGGCGGCGACAGGTGATCGCCATCGACGACTATCCCTATGAGGGGATTGACTTTAAAGGAGACCTAGACATGTCGCTTCCACCAGGGGCCGCATTTGGAGACATTGGTAAGATACGCTTTTTAAAGTTTTGCATATTTATTTTTTTTGTATTTTTTATTTAAGTGAAAGAAAAATTCTTTTTGGTGTGGTATCATGTATTAATGTTTGATTGTTTCCTCATAGACTTGGGTCCACAGAGACCACAAGGCTTCCCACGGCATCGGTGTAGTGGCAAGGGTGGAGAGGTAGAGGGTGTAGCAGTAGAGCGCACATTAGAGACAGTACGGGTCAACTTGACCCGTATGACTACCAGGGAAAATTTTAGGGGCTAATCTTAGCCCATGGGATAAATTTAGGGGTTTTAATTTTTTAGTGGGCTATTTTTTAATTAAACCATCATTTACTGTGATTAACCCAATTTTTATATATTTATTTTTAATAAATGGCACATTCGCCCCATAAAATATATAAAGAGACCCTAAATATACCCATTTAGCCCTTGTTTGATTAGATTTGGAGCTCCCATCGCTTGTAAAATAAGCCCGCTCCCTCTAATTCGCCCAAATCTCTAGACTGGTAGTTGCTCTTTGGTAAATTAGCCCTTGAGCTATCATGGAAATGGTTTTTTTGGTAAATTAGTCCATAATATATGGAGTGAAATAGATTTTCAATTTAGTTAGCCCCCTATATATATATATATATATATATATATATATATATATATATGATGTTTTCCATTTGGTTGTTATCATCTTTGATTATTTTGGGTTTCTTCAAATTTCAGGATTTTGGGCCTTTTCGGGCCTTTGAAGCAAGCAATCACGTTGTTCTCAAACCGCTCTTTCTTCAGCAAACAGCCTGAGGCCCTGATCCGGATTAGTGTAACCGTACAAACTTCTTACAACTCGCTCCTTTTCATCACATGCCACTGTAGATAAGTATTTCACATCCATCTTTCATTTGTTTATTTGTTGT
This sequence comes from Larix kaempferi, assembly GCA_027924585.1. Lineage (NCBI taxonomy): Eukaryota > Viridiplantae > Streptophyta > Pinopsida > Pinales > Pinaceae > Larix > Larix kaempferi. The sequence continues at coordinate 9,292,445 of BSBM01000557.1, read as the reverse complement.
TGTGGAGGAAGTGGCCGAGAATTACCAACATTCGTAAAACAAAACATTGACATTGTTTCTCCAATGGTAAGTTTTCTCAATTTCTTGTTATACAATTCTATGTCAATCTGATTTATGTTAAAATATGCCTTCCATATTTTCCCATTTGGTTGTATTTTATTTCTCCATTCATGCCATTATAAATTTGTTCGGAAACCATTCATAAGATGTACACATTTTCTACCTGGATTTTCTTTGGAGGTCACACGGGTGGTTTCATTCATTGAAGTTTAGAATTCTGGCGACATTGGTTAAATGTATTGTACTTTATCAGGAAGCCATCAACGAATCACTATGCGCAGAGTGAGTTTATTGTTCTTTCTATTTAACATGGTTTATTTAATCCTCCACGCAGCCATTTTCCTGCTCTTTACATCACCCAGATCCTTTTCCAACAGCTAACTCCTAATCCGCAGCCTCCAAAACCACTCAACTTCTTTGCCATTCTCTTTCTCCCTACTTCCCTAGCTCCTATCCTCTTCACTTACCCACAGCACACCATCCCGCAACCATTTCTTGCATTCGTGTTGCTCCTTTCCCTCCTGTTCGCAACTTCCCCTCCGTGGCTCCATCTGCTCACCGGATCCATTTCCTTCTAGAAACCTCGTGGCCCTCTCCCATAGCTCGCAGCCTTTCCTTTGGCCTATCCTCGCAGCTCCTCACCCCATTCCTTGGCTTCTCCTCCATTCCTATCCCATGGCCATTCCCTGCGGCCCTCCTATGTTGATGTATATGTAACTTCAGAATGTATTTCACATATAATGATATTGTATTCCTATAGAGATGTTATTATTCCTCTATATGGAAGTGTCGTCATTTATATTGTAAGTGTCGTAACTTATACTTGATGGGTTATTAGACCACCTTGTTGGGGTCGGCCCTATATAAGTCATCTGTGTCAAAGGGTTATTAGAGCACCCTATTGGGGGTCGGCCATGTCGGTCAAAGGGTTATTAGACCACCCTAGTGGGGGTTGGACTAGTCAGCTTTATGTTAAGTGGTTAAGTTGAGGCCAACCTAGTTGAGTAAAGGTCAAGTCAAGTTAGTGTATAAATAGAGAGTGTGTCTCTCTCATTTTACACATTCGATTCTCTCACTCACACTTTGGAGAGTGGTGCACTTGTGGAGGAGGAGGCTCTGCTGCTAGGAGAAGACTATCTCTTGTATTCTGGTTGTATCATTGCTCTATCTATCTCTGAGGAAGTTATTGGGGTTTTTCACCTTTATGGTTTTCTCCAAGTAAACTCTGTGTCTCTTGTGTGCTTCCATTATTGTGTCCATGATTGATATGTTGTAGATTTGATGTACATGTTGTTCTCTCAGTTAAGATCCTATATCAGATTGAAGTAAATTCTGAAAATTTAACAAGGTATCATAGCTAGGCCGAAAGAAGGCACGATATGGCATGTATGACACTTGTTGCACTTACGATGCTAGGGCTTGATATAGAAAAAACCAGTCATTGTAGCACTTTCGCTATAAATCCATTTTGGCAAAGGTTTCAAATCTAAACGTTTTACAGGTTGAATATCAGATCCCCATGTACCTTGTGTCCAAAGGCCAACCTTTAATCCGTTGTACTCTGTGATTTAGGATCTGTACAATATAGGGTTTCTGCCTCTTCCAGATCTGAGTCAAAACCAGGTGACCTTGGAAAAAAGGTCATAACTTGGGCTAGGAAGCTCCAAATAAAATTTCGTAAAATGTGACAGGTAGTACACAGACGTTAATATCGCAAAAAATATTTTCAGAGGTCGATGTTGAACTAGTGACATGTGGCACACCGTACAAGTTCGATCTCCTGTTTTATCCCATAAAAAGGTCACATTGCGACACTTGGCATAACTCTCTCTCAGAGATTCCAATTGAGGCCAGACCTATCGGGATGGAAAGATGACAGGATGGGCTATCGCAGTAAAATATTTCAGAAACTGTGGATTGAAAAGTTAGGAGTTACACTAGAAACAATCAAGTACATATTTATATCAAAACATAATTATTTTTTAGCACCTTCATTCATGGCTTCCGGAATTTAGGGTTTCCGAGATAAAGTTGGAACTTTTGTAATCGGAGACCACGGCTGAATGCTACTCATAAAAATAGAAATTTATAGACCAAGATCATAATTTTTTGTTGGGCAGAAGGCCGAGCTTGATCAGACCCTAGTTCGGGACTTTGATCACAAAAGTGGAAAATTAGGGCTTCTGGAAAAATGGGAATTTTTGAAATCTATGACCACGGCTGGAAGCTACTCATAAAAATAGAATCTTAGAGATTTGGATCAAACCTTTTGATTGGGAAGAAGAGTGGGCTTCATCAAACCCCAGTTCGGGGTCACGTCCTGTGAATCCAGAAGTTTCAAAGGCAAAATTGAGGAGTGAAACATTGCAGTTTTCAAATTCTAGATATACCAGTTTGATCAGCTCATCAAGGTGCATATTTCTATCCTTTCGGAAGTTTGAATTTTTGGGGTTTCTCTGACAAACCCTAATCCAGCTCTAGGTCCATTTCTTTCAAATCAAGTGGATTGGGTTAATCCTAGAAGAAGATGGATTGGTCACCTGCATAAGTGAAGAAGTTCCTGTTTCAGAGGGAGATGAGGCTAAGGCCTTACATAAGAAGATTACAAGCGATCTCGACAGATATGACTCATCGAGGTATGTTTCGAGATTTGTTCATGATTAAGTTTATGTTATGCTTGTCTTCATGATTATTACGGTTAGTAAAATCTTGATTTGAGATTTGTCGTATCACCTTAACAAAATTATGAATGCATGATAGAAGATATTCATTGGTTAGGGTGTTGACACTTATGATTGTACTAATGCATTATGGTGTTGTATGAGGTTTATGTTGTCTGCTAACATAAAAGGTACACCAAGAAAGACAAATCATGTTCTACTTCAAGAACATATGATCATGGTGGCATGAAGACAAGGATTCATCCATTGTCATGGATCACATAGAAGATCTACTTACGAGGTATGTATAACTTGGTTCTACAAAGGTTAACTTATGAGACATGCAGGTTACTAGCACAAGTCACTGAAGAGAACCAGAAGACATTATGCGGGTATGTTAGACATATCTAGCTAGCATTCTAATCCAGGTATGTTTTTCCTATATCAAACTAGAATCCTACCTTGTGTTAGGATCTTATACTGTTGTGTTGTTGATAATGATTATTCATGAAGTCATAGGTTTGAATAGTCATGGTTGTATGCATATTATGTTTCTTACCATAATTGATGATTTAACTACTCAAAAGAGTCCTATGATCAAATAAGAATATGCATGAGTAAAAGAAGACTTCTCTGAAACCTTGAATACTAATGTTTATTATTTGTGAATGATCATGACTATACATGTTTAAGATTATTGTGTTTTGATAGTATTAAGATTATACTAATAAATGTGTGATTATGTATGAGTCCTCAAGGATAACACAATGATGATACTAATAAGCATGCATAGTGATTAAGGATGGATATAAGTTCAAGGACAGGTAATCCAGGAAGCAAAGATCAAGAGGGAGCACACTCTAGTTGTTCCTGCAAGAAAGCAAAGGAGCACACTTCAGTAGTTTCTGCAAGGATGCAGATATTCAGAGGGAGTTGACCACTTATCACAATCCACATCAGAATGGAGTTGCAAAGATTCAGAGGGAGTCCACCCAGCAACCAAACAAAGATAAGTATTTGAATTGTCATTTCTTACATAATGTTATTCAATGATGTATATGCTTATGTTCCTAGAATTAGGTTGTGTATTATGCATACTAGAATAATTGCATTAATGGACAATATACTACTAATATGCATGTGATGGGTAAGTGGCCTATGGCACTATGCAACATTCCATTTCTACTTATCTAGAATGAAACCTCTTTGCTGACATGTTGGGAGTAGTGCAAACTCTTAACAATGTTATGGTAGAGATTGGAATGCATCTAGAAAGTTACAGGATATGGATAAATGTTGTATTGAAGCATTGGCTAAAATAATTGCATGACTATATGACATATTTCTTTATGTGTAAGAGTTTGTTCTGAAAACTATAAGATGTTTTCTAATAATGCAATTTAACTTGTTGTGTAGGTAAGATCGTATACCATCACCTACAAAAGAAGGACTACAACATTTGTTCAGCAACAAAGTTATCTATTAAAATATTGAAGATATTGAAGTTCCCAGGATCTGGAAAGAATGCCATGATCGAGGAGTACCAGTCGATCATGAAGATCTTTGGGATACAGTCCCAAGACCTAAAGGGGAGTCTGCAGTGACTTCCAAGAGAATCTACAAGATCAAGCATGCTGTAGGTGGTAGCATAGAGACTTTTGCTCCTGTAGCCAGATACACTTCCATTAGATCAGTACTTGCTCCGGATACAGTGATGAAGTGGAAGATACACCAGATGGATTTCAAGACAACCTTCTTGAATGGTGTAGTTGAAGAAGAAGTGTATGTGGAGTAGCCACTTGGTTTTGACACACATGACAGGGAGTTATATATGTGTAGAACTTGGTATGGTAGGATAGACAGCTTTCTATCCAGTTTGGGCTTTACCAAAAGTAAAGCGGGTTCCAACCTTTACTAAAATGTTGAGGAAGGCAATCTAGTGATACTACTTTTGTATATGGATGACCTGTTTATTACAGGTGAAGATAGATTGATTGTCGACATGTAGCAGAAGCTTGCTTCCAAGTTCGAGATGAAGAACTTGGGGATGATGCACTATTTGTTTTTTGGCATGGAGGTGTGGCAGAGTGCAAATGGAATATTCCTTGGACAAGGGAAGTATGCAGTAGAGATCCTGAAGAGGTTCGAGATGATGGAATGCAAGGCTATGGCCACACCTATGGCATCGAACCTGAAGCTTCTGTGTGATGCTTCATCTGATCCGGTTGATGTCACGATGTATCGTCAGATGATTGGGTCCTCTATGTACTTGACGAACACGAGACCAGATATTTACTTTGCGGTGAACACATTGATCCAGTTCCTGATGGATCCGAGAGATGTTCACCTGGTTGCTATAAAGCATATTCTGAGATTGGGCAGGCAGTGCTACAGATAGGAAGAGCACTTATGGGTGTTGCTTCAGTATGGGAACATGTGTGATCTCTTGGTTTAGCAGGAAGCAGTCTTGTGTAGCACTGAGTATAGCCGAAGCAGAGTATGTTGCGACGGATGAGCAAGTTGCAGATTGTTAACACCCAAAAAGTGCTCACTAGCTCATTTACCACATTATATGGCTCATTTGTCCATTTTCCTACCATATTTGCATTAAAAATCCCAAAAAATCCCATTAAAAAGCCTCCAAAAGGCCTAAAATGCCTCCAAAAGGCCACAAAACCCTCAAAATAGCCTAAAAAAGGCTAAAAAACCCCCTTTTTCCTCCAAAAATAGCAAAAATCCCCTAAAAAGGGAATAAAAAATATAAAATAATGAGGAAAAGGAGGAAAAAACCCTATACAGCTGCCCAAAACCATGTGTTTCCCAAAACCATGGTTCAGCACTCCACCACCAAAAAACTATAAATAGGTGATGGAGATCCCTTATTCCACATCCACAATCACAAGCACCCTTACTCTGCCAAAATCTCTCTCGAAACCCTAGTTCACCATTGAACTATTTTCACCTTGAGAGCCACCTTTGGCCCATCACTACCATTGGAGAAGGAGAAGGAGCATATTGAAGCTTGGAGCATCCTCTTGGACGCTACAAAGGGCTTCATCAAACCTTTACATTGAAGGTAACATCAATACAAAAAACCATTCTTTAAATTTGATGTTTATGTTTCATGCTTGTTTTAGAAGTAATTTAATTTCAGTTTTAGCTTAATTAGTTTAATTTACTGAACTGCTACTAAGGAGTCCATTCTCCTTAGTAGGTGCTCATTTGCACAAGCTAGGGGTAAAACCCTAGCTACAGTTTTGGCGACTCCCCTAGTTTTCGAATTTCTGGTTTTCGTTTTTTAAATTTTTTCCTTTCGGCTGTCCCTTTCGGCCGCCGCATACCGCGTTTTTTCCCTCTGCAGTCGCGTCCCGACCGCGCCTTTCAGGCCTTTACCTGCGATCCGACCGCGGCTCTCAAACTGCTTCCGACGCCCTGCCGGCGGATTCAAGTCTGTTACCTGCGATCCGACCGTGGCTAATCAGCCTGTTTGCCGCGATCTGACTGCGCCTGTCGGCCTTTTTCCCACGTCGCGACTGCGGATTTCTGCCTCTTTCGTGTGTCCCGACTGCCCCTGTTGGCCCGATAGCCACGACCTGACCACCGCTGTTTCCCTTAAACCCGCGGTCGGCCTGTTCTAATTCGCCACAGACCCGCGGTCTGATTTCTGCTCTTTTCCTGTTTTGAGCCCAGCCCCTTTTGCTGCAATATTTTCTGCATCTGAACAGCCTTCTGTCCTACCTGCAGCCTCACTACCTTACAGCCTTTCTGCAGTATAATTTCTGTTCCCTTTACAGAATTCTTTTAAAATTTCAGTATTTTTAAATCAGAAAATTTTGCAAGTTAAACTTTCAATTTCAATATTATTGATAGATTGGAAGTTGCCCCCCTCGTGGCACTTCTAGTTTTGGGTTCAACACCTCACGAGCACACACTCTATCACATAAATCAAGTGAGCCTTAAAAAGTACCTAATTAAACCAACATTCTAACCCCACTTGGGGAACACAAAAGAATCATTGTAGTTAGGTAGGATCAGGGGGATAGGCTTCCAATAACACCCCTTGGTTATTTCACTTGAGACATAGTTGTTGTCCAAATAGGGAACCAAAATCCCCTAGTACTTTTTGGCACGGTCACGACCAGTTTATCAGAGGGCCTCTCCCTTAGGAGGGTTGAAGTCCGGAGACTGGTTCCGGAGGCCTGAGTGGAATACCGCACTCCATTCAGTAACCGAAGGGCTACCTTTCGCGGTTTGCGGGATATCCCTGTATAGGGGTATTGCGGTCAACGAACTAAACGGCAGATTCACCTTTATGGACGTGTCATGAACGGGGTATCTTAGTTGCCATTCTTCTAGGATTGACTACCCGGTGTCCCTCCCGGTAGGGGGATATCATAGCCACTTGGCTTTCCTACTCATATTGTCTGACTTGGATTTCATCACCTTGCAGAGGATATGTTTAGTTGAGTCAGAATACTTTTAGCTAGGTGTTTGCATGCTCCTTTACCTCCCTTTGTTCTAGTGAGTCCACCATTTTTTCTTTTTAGGAAACCTGCTGCTTGTTGGTATTCTGGCCATCTTTGTTGTTACTCCACCTATTGTAGCACAGCTGCTGCAGTGGGTGTTTTGAGTTGGTTGTTGGCCTGAGTGCCTTGCTTTTTAGCTCTCCTTCTGCACACTCGGTTGCATTAGGATTTTTGAGCTGTTTTTATACTCACCTCAACCCACATAGATTTGACACCATCTGTCACCATTGAGTCCCCGAGACATTCTCGGCGCCTCAGGGGCGAGCCCCCACAGCACGGTTCTCTCGACACCACCCGTCATAGATTCCGATCATTGTCCATTGATACCACTCATCACAGATCTAGAGCCTTGTCACTTGACTCCACTCCTCAGCGACGTAGGACTCCGTCACCAGATAGTGACGCCCCTTACTTTACCTCTGATTCTGACGAAGAGTCTGAGAACCCTATTTATACTGCCCCTACTAGCCCCATGGCTGGCACGACTTCCACTCCATTTGTCATAGGGACCATTGGTGGAACATCCACCACTACACCAGTTACTACACCTGTTTTTGGTATTCCCTCCATGGGGCACCCATCTACCGTTCCCCTCACGGTACCTATTCCCACAGCGGGAATACCTATCCCCACTACATCAGAGGCTCACACTACCCATGGTGGTACTGGACCATCCTCCACTACCTCAGTTCCCCCACTTGGGGGCACCACCCTCAATCTTGTCCCTCCACTTGGGGGCACTGGCCCCAACTTGGTCCAAAGCACTACTGTGTCACATCCTTCTTCCAGTTTGCCATTCATGGCTAGCCTCAACTTACCTGACTTGCCAGATTGACCAACGATCCTATTCGTCACGACCCTACATGGCCTCATATGCCTACCAAACTACCCTCTGACATCCCTAAGTTCGAGGGCAAGGCCGGTGAGGACCCACAAAACCATATCATGTCTTTCCACCTATGGTGTTCCTCTAACTCCATAGTGGATGACTCTGTTCGCCTCCATCTCTTACAGCGCACCTTCACTGGCTCTGCAGCCAAGTGGTATATTGAGCAGCCTCATGGGACCCACGCCACCTTTGCTTCCCTGGCCTCAACCTTCCTGCAGTTCTTCCAGTTGCCTGTCCGCTATGACGCGGGCGTTGAGATTCTTCTATCTTGTAGACAAAACACGGCTACCCATATCACGGACCACATCCATGAGTGGCGTCGACGTCGTAGCTTATGCAAGATCAAACTTGACGACCGTATCTTCCTAGATTGGTTCCTCAAATCCCTTCTCCCTGTTATTGCTAAGGATGTAGCCTCAGAAAGACCCCAGTCTGAAGAAGAAGCCATCCTTAAGGCCCAACAGTTCGACCTCATCTACGCCCAATCGGGTTACCTTTATACCATTATACTTGACACCCCTCGCGGCGAGTCCTCCCAGCATGATGCGCCGGGGGCATCCCACGGTGCAGATGGTATCATTGGCCGTGTTTCTTCGCATCCCCAACCATTTTCTATAGCACGTCCTACCCCTGGCCCCGACCTATCGCGGGCTACTTCACAGTCTGGAGCAACCAACTCATATGCTCCCATGACACATCACCATTCCCATGGACCCTCATGTCCACCTCAGTGCTTCGGGTATACGACTCCTGCTTATGCTCCTCTAGTCGCCCCTCAGCCTTACTACCATCAGCAGGCTGCCTCAGCTCCTGCGCCTTCACAAGCCCCACCAGCTTATTATCCGCCACAGGCAGTCCCTGCGGCACACCCACAACCTGCTCCGCAGTCCTATCAGCAACCCCCTCAAGTTGCTGCACCTACTCAGCCTCAACCTACATATCATCCTCCGCAGCCTGCTCCAGCACCTGCGCAACCTCAAAATCCACCTGCTGCCCAAGGGCAAGTTTACGCCCAACAAAACCCGCAGCAAAACCAGAATAACCAACGAAACCAGGGCCAACAGAACCGCGGCAAGGGCCGTAATCGGGGGAACAACCAACCTGCAGACCAAGCCGGTCAACCAGCTAATCCCCCTGACAACAACAATGCGGCCCCCGCTAATCAAAACCCTGATCGCCCGCCCAAGCAGGCTAAAAACCCCAATTTGCAAACGAACCACCCTTGTTCTATTTGCGGGGTCTATGGACATTACACACACGCTTGCCCACACTTGGAGCGAGCTCGGCAGCTTTGGGTTGACGAGGCCCATCGCCAAGGGCATGCGGCTCCCCAAGCACCGCCCAACCCCCCCCAACCTCAACAACTCCCTTTGGTACTGCAAAACCCATTACCAACCCAAGGCGTAGCGAACACTCAGCCGTTGGCTCCCCATCAAGCCAATGTGCCCCAACAACAACAGATCACTTACGCTGCTCCTGATCAACCCATGTTTGACTCAGGTACCCATCACTTGCTGATGATGTCATCTGCTGACGTCAACCTCCAGACCCGTCGGAACCAATACGGCTCCACCTCTGAAGCCCCTCCCACGGATAAAACTACTAACGCCCATCCCACCGATCAGGCGTTACGTATACCTCCGCCGCCCATAGACGGCGCTGCGAAAGCACCTCGTTTCCCACTTCGCCGAATCAACAATAACCCTAACGCACGCGCTGCGTCAAACTACAACATCGTAGACGACCTAGCCCAATCTCCCGCAGCCATGTCTGCGTTAGAAGTCTTGAAGAACTGTCCTTCCCAGTGCAAGACGTTACTTTCCGCCATTGGGGGGATTGACCCAACTGATTCGCATTTGATGGCATTTGATTTAGACCAGTCTGAACCACGCCTACCTTCCAGCTTAGCATTCCAAGTTACTGCCTCCGTTAGGAATCTTGTCATCCATCGGTGCATCATCGATGAGGGTGCCTCCACATGCGTTATGTCTACATTCGTATGGAAGAAGCTAGGATCCCCTCCTCTCCAGCAGTCCACCACTGCGTTACGCGCCTACGACGGTCGTTCGGCCCAGCCCCAAGGCCTCTTACCCAACGTTCCTGTCCAGTTAGGTGGTAAAACAGTTCTTATTGACATAGAGGTAATAAATGCCCAATTGGATTACAACCTTTTACTTGGCCGCAGCTACATGTACGCCATGCGGGCAGTTGCCTCTTCTGTCTTTCGCACCATGATGTTCCCCCATGAGGGATGCATGGTTAAGATTGACCAGCTCACCTACTATGACCCCAGTGCTCCCGCGGCACCTGAAAATGTTCTCCCCATGGTTGAAAAACCTGTTTCTCCTGCCAACACCTCGTTTATTTCCTCTACGGGGCCTGGAGTCTACTCAGACGTGCCGATGACCTCCACCTTTCAATCCATTCCCCCGCCGTCATCTACGCCCAAAATGTCTGATTTATGTACCTTATCCCACGACAACCTACCACCTAACACTCAACCACTCTTGTTGCCAAAACCACCATTGGTACCTAGCCACATTGGTGTTACACCGATCCATACGATCCCCTTCCTAGTCCCTCCATCGGGAGTAGTAAGCGCCCCGGTCATGGCTACCCTTAGCCTCCCTGGGTTAACCTTGGGATTACCTGTATGGTATCTTTCGCCTCCCGTTCGCCCGCCGACACCAGATGTCGTCCTCCAGCCGGTGCAACCCATGGCTACTACCACTCAGCCACCTCCCAGTGTCTCTACCCCTTCGTCCTCCATGACACCTCCTCCTACTCCCACACCCACTGGGGGCAGAGGTCCACAACCTTACACTGCTGTACCACCTCCCAAGACAGTCAAAAACCCTCCAGTATTTCGTGCTCCTCCCAAATGCTCGCTGTGCGACGAGTTGGGCCATGCGACCCACCAATGCCCACAGTTACCCGCATTGCAGAAGCACATGCAGATGCTCGACGATGACCCCAACATCCCAACTGTCGAACTAAACCCTACTCCCAAGCCTAAAGATAAGTCCCTACGTACCAACCATTCATGCGCCATATGCGGTATTTACGGGCATTATTCACATCATCGTCCTGATCTCCCGGATTACAGAGCGGCTCTCTATGAGATGAACAATCTGGATCTTGAGACGGCACCACCTACCATTGAGGAGATATACCCCCCAGACTCTTCACCTTCGGGAGAGGTTAACACCATTTACATGATCTCTTCCACTACCATTCCCTCGTCAACCGATTTGACGACGCAAACCTTCCGTACCGATGAGGAGATTCTTGAGGCCCTTACTGCCCCGGACTATCCCTGGGATGATATGCATCACCGTTCCTATTTCATCCCAGAAGCGTCTTCCTCTAGCTCCGCTACCCAATACGCGATTGAATCCAAAGACTTCCTTCCCACCAAGGTCGACTGGTTTAAGGACCCTATTCCTGCTCCTGACGCCTTCGAGGAAGGTAACATGGCCAACATCTCACCTGTCATCCAAGTTGATATCGCTGCTCCAGGACGTGCCCCTGAACTCATCACTTTAGGAGCATTTTGCAGTAAACAAGAGATTGAGGACTACATAAACCTTTTCAAAGAATTCCGTGATGTCTTTGCTTGGTCCTATACCGAAATGCCTGGTCTTGACCCTGCCATTATAGAGCACCACATTGACACGTGGCCTGATGTACCTCCCATTCGTCAGAAACAGCGCCCCATTCATCCCGCAAAGCTCCCAGCTGTCAAAGCCGAGATTGAGAAGCTGCGCCAGGCAGGGTTCATTTATCCTATTGCCTATACCACTTGGGTTTCCAACCCCGTTCCCGTTAACAAAAAACAAGGCACCATCCGCGTATGCACTGACTTCCGTGACTTAAACCATGCTTGTCCCAAGGACAACTTCCCCACGCCGTTTATCGATCAGCTCATACATGCGTGTGCAGGACATGAGGTCCTCTCCTTCATGGATGGTTTTTTCGGATATAATCAGATTCAGATCCATAAGGAAGACCAGTATAAAACTGCCTTTACTACCCCATGGGGCACCTTTGCCTATCGCATCATGCCTTTCGGCCTCAAAAATGCTGGTGCCACTTTCCAGCGGGCCATGACCTATTGCTTTCACGACTTGGTCCATATCCTGTTAGTCTACCTTGATGACCTTACAGCTCGTTCCCGGAAACAATCAGACCACCTTACCGACCTTCGGCAAGTCTTTCTATGTTGTCGCAAATACCAAATCCGCTTGAACCCACACAAGTGTGTCTTTTGCGTTCCGGCAGGACGATTGTTGGGTTTCATTGTTTCCCAGAAAGGAATTACTGTTGACCCTCTAAAAGTCCAAGCCATCTTAGACCTTCCCCCTCCTCGCACGCTCCGGCAACTCCAAAGTCTGCAAGGGCGATCCAACTTCCTTCGACGCTTCGTTCCTGAGTACGCCACTACCGTTCACGGTTTCTTGCGCCTGCTCCGCACCCACATACCCTTCGTTTGGGACCAGCAAGCAGAAGCCGCCTTCGAAGCCCTCAAGAAGGCTCTCACACAAGCTCCCCTGATTTCCCCCCCCGGATTTCACACAAGACTTCATCCTTTACGTTTCAGCATCCGAGCATGCCGTATCTGGAGTCTTAGTTCAAGAAGACGCTTCTCACCAGGAGCACGTCGTTTACTACGTCAGCCAGACCTTGTCTGGTCCACCACTACGTTACCCATATGAGGAGAGACTTGCCCTAGCAGTGGTCTTTTCCGTTCAAAAATTGCGACACTATATCTTAATGAGTCATACCACAGTCGTCGCCGACTCTAACCCCATGGTATATCTTTTAAACCGACGACTTTTGCAAGGTCGTGTCGCTAAGTGGGTCATTATCCTCCAGGAATATGACCTTACCTTTAAAACACCTAAAAGCACTAAAGCCCTCGCGCTTTCCCAGCTCATTACCGATCTCCCTTCCCTTCTCCCGGCCAAACCAATCTCCGATGAGTTACCCGACACTCACCTGTTCACTATCTCGTCCGATGACCCATGGTACGGTGATATCTTGTTATACCTACGCACGCAGAAGTTCAGACCTAAAGTTACCCGTAATGGACGCCGTCGCATCCGTCACCAGGCCTCTCGATATCTCCTCTTAGGTGATGTCCTTTACCGGCGCGGTGTTGACACAATTCTTCGTCGTTGCCTTACACACGAGGAGGCTGAACTCGTCCTTAATGACTGTCATAGCGGTGCCTGCGGAGGCCATTTCTCAGGGATGGCCACCACCCAAAAGGTCGTCCACGCCGGATACTTCTGGCCCACACTTTTCACCGACTGCATCACTGCGGTCAAACACTGCCATAACTGCCAACTTTTTTCCCCCAAGGCCCAGACACCTCCTGCTCCGTTACACCCAGTCGTCACCGTTGGTCCCTTTTGTAAGTGGGTCATAGACTTCATGGAATGTCGACCCCAGTCGGCCAACGGCCACAAATATATCGTTGTCGCTGTTGATTACTTCACCAAATGGGCGGAAGCCATGCCTACCTTCAATTGTACCGCCGACACTGGTGCTCGCTTCTTTTTCAACCATGTCATTGCCCGATTCGGGGTTCCTAAGCAGTTAGTCTCTGACCATGGTTCACACTTTGAAGATGCCGTCTGGCGTGAGTTATCCACCCTCCTTAAGTATGAACACCAATTTTCCTCTGCTTACTACCCCCAAGGGAACGGCCAAGTAGAGGCCATCAATAAAATCCTCAAAACCATCCTCCAACGAACGGTTGACAAGCATAAGTCCAATTGGCACCACATGTTGTTCCCTGCTTTGTGGGCTTATCGCACGTCCACTAAGACCGCCACTGGTTTTACACCATTTCATTTAGTTCACGGTGTAGAGTCTGTCCTCCCCATCGAGTGTCAGATTCCTGCCTTACAGATCGTCGTTGAGCTTCTCCCTGACACTTCCCCCCTCAAGCAGCGTCTGCTGCACCTCGAACAAGCCGATGAAGACCGTCGGGCCACTCTCTAGAACATCGAAGCAGCCAAAAACCGCTCCAAAGCCGGTTATGATAAACATGTTCACCCTCGAACTTTCCACGAAGGGGACCTCGTCCTCGCCTACGACCAAGCCCATGACAAAACTGGTAAAGGGAAGTTTGAATCCATGTGGCAAGGCCCCTACGTCATACAGACCTGCCTCGGCAAGGGGGCATACATCTTAGCTGACTCTGAAGGCCGTCCTTTGCGCAACCCCCGCAATGGGTTGTATCTTAAGCGTTTTTACCCATAAAAGAAACCCGCGGCCTCGTTGGTCTGCATTGTACAGTACTTTCTTTTTGTTTTTTGTTTTTACGAACCGTTTCCACCATTGGAATCAACACGACGTGACCGTCATGATGGTCAACTCGTTGCATTATTTTTACCCATTTTTCAGACGCCACTAGTCGCCTCGGTTTGCGTGCCACATTGGCCGTTCTCCATTTTTCACATGTTTTATATCATCGGATTCATTTTTCCGAGCTGGTGATGATGCTTGAGATCATTTCTCGCTCTCACCCCCCGATCTTTCGAGTATTTTTCCACAACACCCTCGTCACCTCGGTGTGCGTGCCACATCGGCCGGTACCCGTTCTTGACATCGTTTATATCGCCGGATTCATTTTTCCGAGCTTGTGATGATGCTTGAGATCATTTCTCGCTCTCACTTGGTGCAATTTCAACATTGTGTCCCGACACCTTGCTGCCTCGGTTTGCGTGCCACATCGGCCGCTATCGGATTGTTCCACATTTTTACATGAGCCATTCACTCCTGTCATACTGCAAATGTTTCGTTATTTTGCCACCATTTCATCTACCCCGCAAGGAGGCCCACCAGTGTTCCCACCTACCCTAGTTCTTGGTCATCATTACTGATCCTTGATTGAACACTTCCTCCTTGCCTGGCCATTCCTTTTGTTCGGTATAATTTTACCCCTTTTCGGGCCGGACAAGTCCTTTACGAAAAAGGCACTTAGGGAGTTTCTGTTAAGCTCTTTTCTGACTCCTAAAAGAATGAAAAGATCGTCGAGCAATCTTGCTTCCTTTCATGCTCGTTAAAGTACCTGAAAGGGCGTCTATCTGGTATAAGTTTAACCCTTTTCCGGACCTGGTAGACTAATTACGAAAAAGGAATACTCTAGTCACACCGGCTAGAAGAGTTCTTCATTGCATCCTTTTATGCTTCTTTGGGCCTTGGAGACTAAATCTACGAAAAAGCAACCCCCTGGAGTCTTCTTACTTGCTTTCAGACTCTCTAAAATTGAAAGCAACCACGAGCATGCGCTGTCCTGGGCTCATAAAATCCACACGACAGTACCATTCCATCACTTCAGAGTCTTCTTATCGCTTTCAGACTCCTTAAAATTGAAATCCACCACGAGCATGAACTGTCCTGGGCTCGTAAAATCCACACGACAGTATCATTTTATACACACTTCTTCTAGTTCATAAACCCATGAAGAAGTACCCTCCTGTGCCTCCTGGCACTATGATCGATCATCTCGGCAGCACCCCCAATCAGGTCGCCTTTGTTCAGAGTATTCTGCAGTCTCCTGCGAGTTTATACCAGTTTGAATCTCCTTCAGACCAGTCACTCTCCCAGAGCCAGTACAGCTATGATCCCTTTCCCCTCAGCCAGTTTCATATGCTGCCAGATCATTCCCATTATCATACTCTGAACAAAGGAAGTTTGAGTCCACCCACTCTACTTGCCCAGTTGTCCCCCCACAGTTTGTCAGTCCTGCCATCAGTACTATCACATTTCGGTTCTCCACCTCGCGCTCCTGTCAAGGAAACATCATTGCCTTGATAGTTGCAGGTCTCCCTCTGTCGACGACAGCTCCTCTATTCCAGAGGATAGGCCCAGAGGTCCCTACGCCTTGGAATTATCACCATCTGTGGTAAGTGCCTACGGATCATTCTGAGAGGAGACATCATTGCCTCTCTGAGTGGTTGTTCCTCACATGCTCGACTTCAGCACCTTGATCGCATCGTTGAGGATCGCGTAGGATTATATCCCATCAGTTTTTAGTCGAAGACCCCGGATTTCCCCCGACTCTAGCACATTGGTGAGTCACTTCGGAACGTCCAGTTATATGTTCCCGTGGATGTCCGGGCTGCGTTGGCGATTGTATTCGGAAGCCATCCAGTTACATGCTTCCTTGAGTACCCAGTTTCAGTCCCAGATCAGTTCCAGTTCAGTGTACCATTGAGGTCAGAGCTACCTGTCACTATGATCCAGCAGTTCATCAGTTCCTCTGGTACCCCAGTCAGCAGCACTGTTGATATTCCAGTGCACCAGTTCTTCAGCTTACACATGGTCCGCCTAGCAGTATGTCCCAGATTTGTGTCCCCTCTAGACCCTTATGATGTACACAGTGGCTATGTATCTTACAGGTCCCCCTTTTCGGGCCTCACAGTTCTGTTTATGTATCTTGATACGAGCATGGGTATGCCCGCCTCGTCCATATATTGAGATTATTCCTCATTCAGTTATTGAGGTCATGTATATTTCAGGTCCCCATCTTTTGGACCCCATTGTTATTGTTATGTTCTATCCTGATACGAGCATGGGTATGCCCGCCTCGTCCATATGATCAGATGATTCATCATCCATTATTGAGGTTATGTACTTTTAGTTCTTGCAGTTGTTCGGGATCGTTGTTTCGGGCTTCAGTTTGTTTCTTCTCTTCTCTCCACACCCAGGAAAACCATTCATGACTTATGATGTCCATCGGCCATACGATGAGCTCCTGCCCTCGCACATCAGGGGGCAATCTGTTAACACCCAAAAAGTGCTCACTAGCTCATTTACCACATTATATGGCTCATTTGTCCATTTTCCTACCATATTTCCATTAAAAATCCCAAAAAATCCCATTAAAAAGCCTCCAAAAGGCCTAAAATGCCTCCAAAAGGCCACAAAACCCTCAAAATAGCCTAAAAAAGGCTAAAAAACCCCCTTTTTCCTCCAAAAATAGCAAAAATCCCCTAAAAAGGGAATAAAAAATATAAAATAATGAGGAAAAGGAGGAAAAAACCCTATACAGCTGCCCAAAACCATGTGTTTCCCAAAACCATGGGTCGGCACTCCACCACCAAAAAACTATAAATAGGTGATGGAGATCCCTTATTCGACATCCACAATCACAGGCACCCTTACTCTGCCAAAATCTCTCTCGAAACCCTAGTTCACCATTGAACTATTTTCACCTTGAGAGCCACCTTTGGCCCATCACTACCATTGGAGAAGGAGAAGGAGCATATTGAAGCTTGGAGCATCCTCTTGGACACTACAAAGGGCTTCATCAAACCTTTACATTGAAGGTAACATCAATACAAAAAACCATTCTTTAAATTTGATGTTTATGTTTCATGCTTGTTTTAGAAGTAATTTAATTTCAGTTTTAGCTTAATTAGTTTAATTTACTGAACTGCTACTAAGGAGTCCATTCTCCTTAGTAGGTGCTCATTTGCACAAGCTAGGGGTAAAACCCTAGCTACACAGATGTATTGACCAAGCCGTTGGCTAGAGTGCAGTTTGAGTACTTCAGAGAGAGGCTTGGTGCACTTCAGATCGAGGTTCCTTCCAAAGGGAAGTGATGAGTCTGGAAGATGCAGATGCACATGAGCTTTTCGGACATGGTTGATGTGTTCTCCCATGGTCATGATGTAATTGTTGAGCCATTCTCACATGGTGGTAGATGTGTTCTCCCATGGTGCAAAAGTAAGGGATGGAGCCTTCCCCGAATGGTGGTAGATGTGTTCTCCCATGTCTGTGGTGTAAGTGCTGGATGATGTGCATTTGGGCTGTGCTTCGTGGACGATGAGATGATCTGAAGAAGACGATGCTATGATGATCAGGAGGATCATGGATGATGAGCATCAGGACAATGCTCAAGTTACTTCTCTATATGTATATGTATGCATCATGTTGGATGCTGGATATGATCAGTTGGATCATTTATATATATATGTATGTACGCATCATGTTTGATGCTGGATCTGATTAGTTGGATCATTTGTATGTATTTTGTATATGCATCATGTTGGATGCTTGGACCATGTATCTGTATATGTATCAGGTGGATACATTGTATGATAAGGTAGATCATGTATGTTGATATGTATCAGGTATGATCAGGTGGATCATGTATTTGCATTTGTATCAGGTGGATACATTGTATGATCAGGTGGATCATGTATGATGATATGTATCAGGTAGATACTTGGTATGATTCAGGTGGATGCAGTGTATGATCAGGATGATCATAGATGACGAGCTTCAGGATGTTGCTCTAGATGACATGCAGCAAGATGTTGCAGTGATGATGATCAGGATGATCATGTGTACATCAGGATGATGTATGATGAGTATCAGGATGATACTTTGTGGCCGTGGATCAGGTTGTGTAGATGAGCATGTTTGGGAGATCCTATAGGTCGGAGTTGTGTACCCGTAACAACCTGGTATGCTCTTTCGAGACATTGCTCTGGGAGGACATGTAATTTGTGCCCTGGGAGATTTCAGGTCAGAGTTGTGTACCCGTAACATCCTGAGATGCTATTGCGAGGTTTTGTCCTATGGCATGTAATTTTCTCCCGGGATATCTGGACAGGATGAAAAAGGCCTCATATGCTTCAGCCAGGTTTTGTGGTGGACCACATGTAATGTGCTCCTGGGAGATCCGACAGGTAGAGCTGTGTGCTTGTAACAACCTAGGATGCTTCAGCTAGGTTTTGTGGTGAGATCACATCTAATGTGCTCCTGGGAGATCCGATAGGTAGAGCTGTGTGCTCGTAACAGCCTAGGATGCTTCAGCCAGGTTTTGTGATATGTAATGTGCTCTTGGGAGATCCGACAGGTAGAGCTATGTGCTCGTAATAGCCTAGGATGCTGTAGCCAGGTTTTGTGACGCACGTAATAAGTCCTGAGGATTCCACAGTATGGCCAGTGATGATGAATACCTGCAGGTAGTGGGCCTACATCCAGTATGAAAAAGGACTGGTTCTATAGAACTTCCTATGACGAGTAGATTCAGATATTTATTGAGATAGCAGTAACAGTGACAATGATGATGACTCAATGACGATTATCTAGTGACGATGATCCAGAGAAGATGACTTGTGCTAGAAAACCTGTGTCAAGAAATACCTTCCTAGTTAAGAGGGAGTGTTGATGTACATGTAACTTCAGAATGTATTTCACATATATGGATATTGTATTCCTATAGAGATGTTATTATTCCTCTATACGGAAGTGTCGTCATTTATATTGTAAGTGTCGTAACTTATACTTGATGGGTTATTAGATCACCTTGTTGGGGTCGGCCCTGTATAATTCATGTGGCTCAAATGGTAATTAGACCACCCTATTGGGGGTCGACCATGTGGGTCAAAGGGTTATTAGACCACCCTAGTGGGGGTCGGCCCAGTCAGCTTTATGTTAAGTGGTTAAGTTGAGGCCGACCTAGTTGAGTAAAGGTCAAGTCAAGTTAGTGTATAAATAGAGAGTGTGTCTCTCTCATTTTACACATTCTATTCTCTCACTCACACTTTGGAGAGTGGCGCACTTGTGGAGGAGGAGGCTTTGCTGCTAGGAGAATACTATCTCTTGTATTATGGTTGTATCATTGCTCTATCTATCTCTGAGGAAGTTATTGGGGTTTTTCACCTTTATGGTTTTCCCCAATTAAACTTTGTGTCTCTTGTGTGCTTCCATTATTGTGTCCATGATTGATACGTTGTAGATTTGATGTACATGTTGTTCTCTCAGTTAAGATCTTAGATCAAATTGAAGTAAATTCTGAAAATTTAACATCCTAGACCGTGGCCTCTCCCTTAGAACGTTGTGCCTGCTCCTCGACCAAGCCCGCAATCGGCCACCCTTTACATTCGCTTCTGCTGCAACCCTCGTGGACTCTCCTCTTCTGCTCTCCCACGGCCATACTTGCAGCTACGCCCTCCTTCCCGATCTCCATCAGCCCACGTCTCTCCTTACTCGCGGCTTCCTCCATCCTCTACACAAAAATGCCCTTTCGGGCAACCCTTGTGTGCATCTCCCTCTGCCTGCATACTGTAGAAATAAAACACACAAAACAGAAGATCGAGTCAGTGTTTTAGTGTGTAAATTTCAGAGTTTAGTTTATTACACTGTAATATCTTATGTTGGCTATGAAATTACTTTATATATACGCATATCTGTAATATTCAATTGATTTTTAAGTTGACACATCTCTAATGGTAAAGCTGGTAGCTATGGAAGGGTTAAAATTTGACATCAATTATTGTTTAATTGGCCATATTAAGGTTAATTTGATAAGTATTATTAATTGTGATAAATTGTCTATGTTGAATGCTAAAATTATAGTGACAATTAATGATATTGTAAACCTATGTTGTGTTAGTTAGTATCACAAAGGTTACAGGGTTGAAAGTGATCTAAGTTTCGCTACTAGATGATTATTATTGGCTTCATTTGGACATACACTTCAATAATTTCTTACTATAATATTGAATGATACATTTGGCAAATGACCTTGAATTTACATTTGGTGAGCAGTTATTAGTTGGTTCATTAATGACTTATATTGAATTTACATTGCATTACATTGGATGACCTAAATGATCCATATCATTATTGGATATTATATTCATTTTCTATTTATAATACATCTTAATTTATATTTGGTTGGATTGGTTAATGTGAAAGCAATATAGTCTTTTGATCCTACATATATATATATTTGTGATTTAGTTAATGATTGATTGCTTAGTTTCTTTATCAATTAGTTGTGAATGACATTGGCAACTAACAATTGATACATCATTGGTTATTGGTTCAAGTGTTTTGTTAATATAGTATTTTGATCCAATATTGAGTAATATGATACATGCTGAAACACTTCCTTGAAGGATTTAAATGAATGATTGACTCCATTAGGCACTGGTCTAACTACAAATTACATAGAGAGTATTATTTTGTGGTTGTCTTAGTGTTCTACAGGATTACGTAAGGATACTTCTCCTTGGAGGTTTCGAGTTCTGAAGAAGTTAGAACGGTGAACCAGGTGACATTAGGTCATTGTTCTTAGTTGTGCTTACTAGGAATTAGCCCTACTAATTTGCTCGGTAACACTAGGAATGCCACAATGCCACCAATGAACTTTCATAGTGATATAAATGGCCTTCAGACACCAAGATACTATACAGTTTGCACCTAGATTTGTCTTGAGGTATTATTTAATCCTGAAACTAGTGCTTTAACAATATGGGGACTGAAAAGTGTCCATCTAAAGGCTGGATTAACTTCAGATTTGTTATAAGAATGTCATAAAAATTCTATACGAGACTTCTAGTCCTATGGGATTCCATCACAAGTCTTGAGTATTTGCAAAATATACATTAAAAACCTAGCTTTTCAAATGCTCAAAATTGTATCACACTTTTAGTGCTAACAAATAGTCAACAATAAACCTCATTTCTACCCCTCAGATCCATATAAAATCACCAAGACCTTGGACTGCTTAGGGAACAATGAAGGGAACAATCCCGACCTCTTGCATACCTAATGAAATCAGATTTTCAAAATATCCTATGGCATATTTCTCCAACAACAATGATGTAAATATATGACATCTCATTCATTATTGCTTTGGTTTCTTTCTTGATGCATGCTCACGGTTTGTTTAGGGCCTTTTTGTGGGAAATTTTGCAACAGTTTATGGATGGAATAACCAACAACAATTTTTGAACCAGCTTGTAGAATTCTAAACCCAACATTGTCATCACTGAAATGTATTCTCCTCGCCATGCTATTCTTAGTCTATTTTTTAGCATATTTTTGTGAGCAAGGCTTGTTCCTCATTATGCATATCTCATGCCACCAACACTACTGAAAACATTAGTACATAATTGGTACTGGGAACCATACTTTATCTCCATACAATGTTGTCTCTTTTGTTGAAGACAAGGTACAAGACTGTTGTAAAAGAGCTTGAAATTGGGTCATTTTTTACCATTATTTGTTCTCAAACGATGCCCTAATCATGCTTTTATGAGGTTGTTATTTATGTCTCTTGAAAACATCTTGATTTGTGCCCATATTTCACCCATTCAACTGTCTCCAAATCTATTGTTGTGTGTGACTGTTTAAGGCTTAGGTAAGTAAATGCCATATGTATTAGGACCTGAGGAACTTGAATGCAATGAACCAAAGCCCCAATACATGGCATGTTTCCTTTTCATATGCACATGCCTTGCAGAAAACATCTCTCAATACCTGGAAGGGTCTTCCAAAAAATGTTGAAGCAGCTCAAAGGCAACTTCTTATTCGGGCCGAGGCTAATTCGATGGCATGGATTGGGTGATACTCTGCTGAAGGTGAAAGTGAGGAGTCAAAGAAGGGAATTTTTTTTAAGGGTTACACATATTAAGAAAGAGGGTCATCTCTTTCTTATGGGAAAAACTCTTTCAACATGGATTGGCTAGGATTTTTTTATTTGGCACTCACAATCTTGAATTTTTCCAAGAGTTTATATTTTGGTTATTTGAATAATGGGGAAAGTGCAAAGTACTTGAACTGGTCTTTTACCTATGTTATATAAGTTTTGAGGGTATATGCCCCAACGTGAACTTTTATTAATTTTCAGGGTGCAAAGTTTATCAGAGATTTATGGTTCTCCTTTTAGCCAATAACCTCACTGAGGAATTTTATGATTTATTCTATGAAATTGAGTGTGTAGTCTGTGATATTTTACTAATATATTTTTCATTCCATAGTACGATTCATTTGGTCATTGATTTTATTATTTTTACATCAAATATTAATCATTGTTCATGAAAATGATACAGTAATGACTTGTTATCTAATCCATTTTCTTGTTTCTCAGTGACAATGTGTGCAATGAAATAAGTCACTTGTTTTTCCAACCCAAAGTCCATGGAAGTGTAGAGCAGGAAACACAAGGTATCCATTAAAACGTTTCACATCCCTTAGCCAACACAAGGTAGCCATTAAAAAGATTCACATCCCTTATCCAACACAAGGTAGCCATTAAAAATTTTCACATCCCTTGAACTTACCATACGGTTATATCTGTTTGTTGTTCTTTTTGTATACTCATGGTTTCATTTGCTTGTTTATGGTTGCATACTCATGCATATCATACATGCCTGATATATCAGTCAATATGACCAACAAAGAGGGGAGTTTGGGTGGAGTTCTTAGAGTAATGCTCATTTAATGTAATACTATGTACATGTCTCATAATCTAATATTCTTTGTGGGAATATTAACCACACATACAAAAATTATTTTACCATGAGATTGAGGTTCCATGTGAATATAAGTGTTTTGTGATATGGATACATGCTCCTCCTAAGAAAATCTGTGTGTGATTTGTATAATGTGTTGGATCAAGTATTCTTAATATTGATTACTCCTTTGATATACGTTTGTGTTCTGCCTTGTTGTACTCAAAAACTCATATTGCTGCTGTTGGGGCATTTGCAATTGTGGAAATTGCAAGTATTGAGCAAATTGTGGAGATGGTTGTTGTTGGTTTACTAACTTCATTGCTATAGGTACTTATCTTACTCTAACATGCTCCTACATCGCTAATTCCTGCCTATAGGTATAATATCACTTACCCCTATTTTAGCCTACTATAAGTTGTCATGACACACTTTAAGGAAATATTCTATAATCATAGATATATTTTGGTTGATCACTGCTCAAATAAACTTTATAGCTCTAACTCATATCATTGGGAGAAAGTATTGGCAAATCCCCTTTATCTAAATGTCTTTTCATGTTGTTTCATTTAGTTTCCATACAGGTATTATATCTACATGACATATTTTCAATTTGAATGCAACATATATCATATTTACTTGGCTTATTGGGTTGATGAGATGTTATAAATATAACTCCTACCACTAATGCAAATCCAAACCTTGATCCTCACTCTAAATTGATTGGAGATCTGCATATTTATTGATTGAAAGCTTAGCGAGTCATACTTGAACTACCTACCTACCACCCCATGCAAAAAATCTCTTCCTACAAAACAAGGGATGCTCTCTTCTTGTCGTTGATCACCAATTTCAATTAAAAAACCATTAAAATATACAATTCGAAATAACCCATTGGTAAGTGAGGTAAGCAATTAAATAATATTAAAAAAATCTAGTAGTGTGGCCTTGAACAATCCCAAGAAGGGGGTTAACCCTATGTATAAACATTATCACAATAGAGTTTTCCTCTCAATATTTGAGCAACTGGTTGTGATGGGATGTAGGAAGATATTTTTCCTTAAATTTGTTTGAAGTTGAATATCATACTTTCCACAAAGTTAATTTTGATATTGTAAATGTGACAAGTTATTAGGGAATGCAGAGGAGACAGACACGAGGTTTAGACATTTTTTATACAATGTGGATGGAAACACCTTATATACAAATAGACACTAAATTTTCTATCAGATTATGTGGAGATGCAAACCTGTCAAATAACCCTATTTAACTTGTGAACCTTTATAGATCCCATACAAATCCATGTTGTAACACTTTATGGATATGGATCCATAAAGTGTTGAATATGTATCCAAGAAGGATTGCATTCTGATATTTATCTGGGCATATCAATGGAAGGGGAAGGATCCAGTAACATCCCATTTGCAAGTATAAGATATTAAAGTTCTAAGAAAATATTTTGGCACTAAAAACTGACTGAAGTTTGCATTAAAAAAGTCAATGAAGTTGAAGGATTTTGAATTTATTGAAGGTTACTTAGGAGAATGGAAAAACATGGATTTTAGCCAAACCTAGTTTGATGTAATTGTATCATAATGGAATTGATTGAAGAAATCCTATGTGAATAGGAAAGAAATCAAATAAAAATTATCTTAATTCAACAAGTACTGGATAATGGCTCTTTCTCTAGGATATTATAGTTTAATGAATATGTTGTTTTATTATTATATGTGGTTCATGCATTATTGAAAAATTCGCCAAGTCTTCATAATGTTTTATAATTTAATAAAATATTCACCAAGACTTGACAAGGTTTTATAATTTAGTGAAAGATTCGCCAATTTTTTACAAGATTTTATAATTCAATAACAGATTCGCCGAGATTTTACAAGATTATATAATTTGGTGTGACATTCGCCAAAAAATTATATATATGTATTATTTAATTGATAAAATAGCCATCATATTTTCCTATGTATCATGGGGATTAGCCCAATTATTATACATAGAAATTTAGAGGGGGTTCTTAAAATTTTCCTTGATGACTACCAGGGTACTGATGATTGAGGTAGAGCATCTATGAGAGGAGATGCAGAGACATGTAGTAGGGGTACCTGGCACATGGGTGCAATTACTCCGGCGCATAGCCAACGTTGTGCATTATTACATACAGACACATCCTACCGAGGCAGCGAGGCCTCCCCGTAGGGCTTAGATTCCATGGGGTCTCATCATTTTGTATCGGATTGTATATTTGAGAGCTACGAGCTCCAATTTCGTACTATGAAACCATATTTTGGACATATTATTTTGATAATGAAAAACACTATGATTTTCCGTCTCTACTATTATGTATGTACAAATGTATGAATGTTATTTGTGTGCTAATGACAAATGAAAATCTAGAACATAATTAGCGTATGCATCAGTTACATGTTTAAAACATCTCGGAACATGAATATATGTAATAAAAACAAATTGATGCTCCAAGAGTCTTACCCTTAAGAACCTCCTTTGTAACGTAGGATCCCTCACACGGTATTGGCCGTTCATCTACCCCATTACATGACTCATTGGTCCATATTTCCTATTATATTTTCCTCCAAAAGGCCAAAAAACCATTAAAAAGCCTCCAAAAGGCCAAAAAACCATTAAAAAAGCCTCCAAAAGGACAAAACCCCCCTTTTTTCCCCAAAATAAGTTAAATTCCTCCAAAAATAGCAAAAACCCTCTATAAAGGGAATAAAAAATACAAAAAAGAGGAAAAAGGGGGAAAAAAGGAAGCAAAAACCCTATACAGCTGACCTAAACCATATGGTGCCCAAAACCATGGGTCAACACTCCACCACTAAAAAACCTATAAATACGTGATGGAGGTTCCCCATTTCACATCCACAGTCACCCCTATCCTTACTCTGCCAAAATCACTCCTGAAACCCTAGCTCACCCTTTTGAGCTATTTTCACATTTGAGTGCCCCTTTGGCCCATATCCAAAACACTTTGGAGAAGGAGAAGGAACCTATTGGAGCTTGGAAGCCACCCTCTTGGACTACTGCAAGAGCTTCACCAACCCCACATTGGAGGTATAATCAATACAAAAACCATTTTTATTATCTTTATGTTATGTTATGCACATGCTTAGAGTAGTACTGTTTTATTTACTGTTTTTACTGAACTGCTACTAAGGAGTCCCTTCTCCTTAGTAGGTGCTCATTTGCACAAGCTAGGGTGAAAACCCTAGCTACAGTTTTGGAGACTCCACTGGTGTTCCTTTGAATTTTTGGTTATATTTTTTAGACGTTTTTAGTTTTTTGCAATATTTTTCTGTTTTTTCCTTTCGGCTGTCCCTTTCGGCAGTCAGGTTTGCTACCGTAAATCGCATATTTTTTTTCCCCACAGTTGCGATCCGACCGCGGCTTTCATACTGTTACCTGCGATCCGACCGTGGCTCTCTATTTTCTGCATTTTTCCCTATTTGAACCTAGAACTTTGCTGCAATATTTTCTGCACATGCACAGCCATCTGTCCTATCTGCAACCATACTTACCTACAACCTTTTTCTGCAGTGTTATTTCTGTTTCATTTACAGAGTTTTTCAAGTTTCAGCATTTCAATTGAAAAAAGAAAATTTTGCATTTCAATGTTTAATTTCTGCTTTGTTATTGTTAGTTAGAAATTTTCCCACCCCGTGGCACTTTTACTTGGGTTCATTATCTCACATGCACACACTCTGTCACATAATTCAAGTGAGACCTAAAATACTGCTTAACACAACCAACATTCTAACCCCACTTGGGGAACACATAAGAATATTGTAGTTAGGTAGGGTCGGGGGGATAGGCATCCAAATAACACCCCTCGATTGCTTACACTTAAGACATAGTTGTTGTCCATTAGGGAACCAAAATCCCCTAGTATTTTTTGGCACGGTCACAACCGGTTTATCAGAGGGCTTCTCCCCTAGGAGGGTTGAAGTAGCCAGATTGGTTTCGAAGGCCTGAGTGGAATACTGCAATCCATTCAGTCACCGAAGGATACCTTTCATAGTTCTCAGTGTATCACCCGTATGGGGATACAACGACGATAGAAACAAACTGCAGATTCACCTTTTCTGGACGTGTCATGAACGAGGTATCTTAGTTTCCTTTCTTCTAGGATTGACTACCCGGTGTCCCTCCCGGTAGGGGGATATCTTTAGCCACTTGGCTCTACTATCCATATTGTCTGACTTGGATTTCATCACCTTGCAGAGGATATGTCTGGTTGAGTCAGAATACTATTTAGCTAGGTGTTTCCATGCTCCCTTACCTCCCTTTGGTCTAGCGAGTCCACTATTTTTATTTTTTAGGAAACCTGCTACTTGTTGGTATTCTGACCATTTTTGTTGACGCTCCACTTATTGTAGCACAGCTGTTACACTGAGTGTTTTTGAGTTGGTTTTTGACCTGAGTGCCATATTTTTTGTGCTCTCCTTCTGCACACTTGCTTGCATTAGGGTTTTTGAGCTGTTTTTCACTCGACACAACCCCCAGATACTTGACACCATCTGTCACCATTGAGTCCCAAAGACATTCTCGGTGCCTCCAGGGAGAGCCCTCGCAGCACAGTTCACTTGACACCACCCATCATAAACATAGAGATTCATCACTCGACTCCACTCGTCGACGACGCAGAGCTCCGTCCCCCAGCATTGACGCCCCTTATTTTACCTCTGTTTCTGAGGCAGAGTCCTAGAACCCCACTTACACGGCACCAACCAGCCCCATGGCTGGCACGACATCCAACCCTTTCTTTGTAGGGACCATTGGTGGAGCATCCACCACCACCCCAGCTACCACACCCACTTTGGATATGCCCTCGATGGGGCGCACACCCACCATTCCGATCATTGTACCTATTCCAGTGGCTAGCATACCCATCCCAACTCCACTAGTGACTCACACTACCCTTGGTGGTGCAGGACCATACCATACCACCTTCGTTCCTCCACCTGGGGGCAACGTCCCCAACCTAAACCCAGCCCCTCCACTTGGGGGCATTGGCCCCAACATGGTCATGACCACCAGTATGTCACATCCTTCTACTAGTTTTCCATTAATGGCTAGTCTCAACCTTCCTGACCTAGACAGACTCACTAATGATCCCGTCAGACATGACCCTGCGTGGCCTCACATGCCCACCAAGCTCCCATCAGACATCCCTAAGTTTGAGGGAAAGGCAAGTGAAGACCCCCAGAACCATATTACGTCCTTCCATCTATGGTGTTCCTCCAACTCCATAGTAGACGACTCCGTCTATTACAGCGCACCCTCACTGGCTTTGCAGCTAAGTGGTACATTGAGCAGCCCCATGGGACCCATGCCACCTTTACCTCCCTCGCCTCGACCTTCCTGCAGTTCTTTCAGTTACCTATCCGCTATGACATGGGAGTTGAGATCCTACTATCTTGCAGACAGAACACGACCACCCACATCATTGATCACATTCATGGGTGGCATCGACGCCGCAGTCTCTGCAAAATCAAGTTAGATGACCGTATCTTCTTAGATTGGTTTCTAAAATCTCTCCTTCCTGTCATTGCCAAGGATGTGGCATCTGAGCGACCGCAGTCTGAAGAAGAGGCCATCCTCAAAGCCCAGCAATTTGACCTTATTTATGCCCAGTCTGGTTATCTATATTCCATCATACCTGACGCTCCCCGTGGTGATTCTTTCCGACACGATGCGTCGGGGGCATCCCATGCCACAGATGGCATCATTAGCTGTATAGCCTCACATCACCAGTCCTTTTCCATAGCACGTCCTAGCTCTGGCCCTGACCTTTTGCGGGCTACATCCCAGTCCGGAGCAACCAATTCGTATGCTCCCATGGCACATCATCACCATTCCCACAGACCCTCATGTCCACCTTAGTGATTTGGTCATGCATCCCCCGCTTACGTCCCCCCAGTCGCACCTCAGCCATATTACCACCCGTAGGCTGTGCAAGCTCCTATATCCTCTCAAGCCCCCTGCTTATTATCAATCCCAGGAAACCCCTGCGGAAAACCCAAAACCCATTACGTAAACATATCAACAACCCCCACAAGGTTCAGCACTTGCGCCACCTCCACCCACTTATTATCCACCGCAGCCTGCTCCCGCACCTGCACAATCCCAGAACCCACCTGCTACCCAAGGGAAAGTGTATGCGCAATAGAATCCGTAGCAAAACCAAAATAACCAATGCCAACAAGGCCAGCAAAATCGCGACAAAGGCCGTAACCGCAGGAACAACCCCCCTCCAGATCAAGGCGGCCAACCTCCTAATCCCCTTAACAATAATAACGCGGCACCTGCCAACCAAAACCCTGACCAACCGCCCAAACAAGCCAAAAATCGTAATTTGCGAACAAACCATCATTGTTCTATTTACAGGGTCTATGGCCACTACACACATGCTTTCCCACATTTGGAGTGAGCTCAGCAACTCTAGACCGATGATGCCCACCGCTAAGGGCACGCGGCTCCTCAGGCCCTGCCCAACCCCCCACCACCTCAGAATCCACCCTTGGTGTTATATAACCCTTTACCAACCCAAGGCGTAGTGAACACTCAACCTTTGGCTCCCCCTCAAGGAAACGTGCCTCCACAACAGCAAATCACTTATGCCGCTCCTGATCAACCCATGATAGACTCAGGTACCCATTACCTGCTAATGATGTCATCCACCGATGTCAACCTTCAAACCCATCGGAACCAATATGGCTCCACCCATGAAGCCCCTTCTACCGACAAAAATACCAATGCTCATCCCACCAATCAGTCATTACGCATACCTCTATCTCCACTAGATGGAGCCTCCAAAGCCCCTCGCTTCCCACTTCGCCGCATCAACAATAACCCCAATGCTTGTGCTGCATCTAATTACAACATTGTAGATGACTTAGCCCAGTCCCCCGCAACCATTTCTGCATTAGAGGTCTTAAAAAACTGTCCTTCAAAACGCAAGACTCTGCTCTCAGCAATTGGTGCTATTGACCCAAATGATTCACAAATGATGGCCTTTGATTTGGACCAATCCGAACCACGTCTTCCTTCCACTTTAGCATTCCAAGTTTCTGTATCCGTTCGGAATCTTGTCATCCATCGGTGCATCATCGATGAAGGTGCCTCTACATGCATTGTGTCCACATTCATTTAGCAGAAGTTGGGATCCCCTACACTCCAGCAGTCCACCACTGCGTTGCGAGCCTACGACGGCCGTTCGGCTCAACCCCAAGGTCTCTTAGCTAATGTCCCTGTCCAGTTGGCTGGTAAAATAGTGCTTATTGACATAGAGGTCATCAACACCCAGCTTGATTATAACCTCTTACTTGGCCGCAGTTACATGTATGCCATGCGGGCGGTTTCCTCATCCATTTTTTGTACCATGATGTTCCCCCATGACGGATGCGTGGTCAAGGTTGATCAACTCACCTATTACGATCCCAATGCCCCCGCTGCACCCGAAAATGTTCTCCCCATGATTGAACAACCTGTTAGTGGTGCATCTACCTCGTTGGTTTCCTCAATGGGACCTGGAGTTTACTAAGATATGCCGATGACTTCAACATTCCAAGCCATTCCACCCCCGTCACCCACGATCGAAATATTTGACTTGTGTACCCTTTCCCACGATACACCAACACCCAACCATCAACCTCCCTTGCTACCCCAACCACCATTGGTACCTATTCATGTTGGTGTTACACCCATCCACACAATCCCCTTCCTATTCCCCCCTTCGGGAGTAGTAAGCGCTCCGGTTATGGCTACCCTCAGCTTCCCCGGTTTAACTTTAGGATTACCTATATGGTACATCACGCCTCCCGTTTCCCCTCCGACACCAAATGTCATCCTACAACCAGTGAAACCCATCACCACCACTAGTCAACCACGTCCCAGTGTCACTACCCCTTCTTAATCCAATAATCCATCCCCTCTTATCAAGCACACTGGGGGTAGAGGCCCACAACCATACACTGCTTTACCCCCGCCTAAACCAGTTAAGAATACCCCTGCGTTTCGTGCTCCTCCCAAATGCTCATTGTGTGATGAGTTGGGCCATGCCAACCATCAATGTCCACAATTACCCGCATTACAAGAACACATGCAAATGGTTGACGATGACCCCAACATCCCGGTTGTCCAACTCGACCCTACCCCTAAGCCTCGTGATAAATCACTTCGTACCAACCACCCTTGTGCAATATGTGGTATTTACGGCCATTAATCACATCACTGTCTAGATCTCCCGGATTATAGAGCCGTCCTCTATGAGATGAATAACTTGGACCTCGAGACGGCTCCCCCCACCATTGAAGAGATCCACCCCCCAGCATCCCCGCCAACTGGAGAGATTAATACCATTTATATGATCTCTTCTACTAGCACTCCCTCGTCACCCGATTTGACAACCTAAAGTTTCCACAATGATGAGAAGATTCTCGAGGCTCTTACTGCACCGGATTACCCCTGGGAAGATATGCACCATCGCTCCTATTTCCTCCCGAAGGAGTCTTCCTCCACCACAGCCACCCAATTCTCGGTTGAGTCCAAAGATTTCCTCCCCTCCAAAGTCGACTGGTTCAAAGATCCCATTCCCACCCCCGATGCCTTCGAGGAAGGTAACATGGCCAACATCTCACCTGTCATCCACATTGATATCTCTGCCCCAGCCGGTGCTCTTGAAATCATTTCGTTAGGAGCTTCTTGCACCGAGCACGAGATCAGAGAGTACAAGAAAGTTTTCAAAGAGTTTTGTGATGTCTTTACCTGGTCCTACACCGAAATGCCTAGTCTTGCCTTTGCTATCATAGAGCACCACATTGACACCTATGAGTTAGGGGGCATAATAGATTACCTCGACCCTGGGATAGAGGGCATGATCAATCATTTTGAACCTTCCCCATCACATCTATCTCAGTATTTCAATGATCCCATTGTTCAAACCAACACATATAAGATCCATAATCACAAACCCCATGCGCATAGCATGGGGGTAGGTCATTAACCCTGATCACTTTTTCACATGTGTGATCTCAACCATTTTTGAGGTCACATGTCACTTGTATATATGATTTGATTTGATACACCTAGTATTCTTCCCCCGCGGGTCATCATTTCTCCCCACCACTGCATCCTTGGCTTGGTGGACTCAACTTTATTTATAGTCATTTTTAACCTCGTTTTTCCTTTAACCATTTCGGAGCCATATGAACTCCATTTTTCACACCATTTACACCGCCAGATTCATATTTCCATTCCTGTGATGATGCTTGAGATCATTTCTCTCTCTCACCCCTAGATTTTTCAAGGATTTTTTCCAAAACCCCCCTATTGCCTCGATTTACGTGCCACCTCGGCCGTTCTCCATTTTTGACACTTTTTATATCGCCGGATTCAGTTTTCTAAGCTCGTGATGATGCTTGAGATCGTTTCTCGCTCTCACTAGGTACAATTTCAACATTGTGTCCTGACACCTTGCTGCCTCGATTTGTGTGCCACATCGACCACCATCAAATTGTTATGCATTTTTACATGAGCCAATCACTCCACTCATACTGCAATTATTTCGTTATTTTTCCACCATTCATCATCCTGTAAGGAGGTCCACCAATGTTCCCCCCCACCCTCGTTCTTGGTTCTCATCGATGTTCCCTGATTGAGCACTTCCTCCTTGCCTGGCCAATCCTTTTGTTTAGTATAATTGTATCCCTTTTTCAGGCCAAACAAGTCCTTTATGAAAAAGGCACTTAGGGAGTTTCTATTAAGCTCTTTTCCGACTCCTAAAACAATGAAAATATCATCGAGCAATCTTGCTTCCTTTCATGCTCGTTAAAGTACCTGAAAGGGCATCTATCTAGTATAAGTTTAACCCTTTTCCGGACCTAGTAGACTAATTATGAAAAAGGAATACTCTAGTCACACAGGCTAGAAGAGTTCTTCATTGCATCCTTTTATGCTTCTTCGGGCCTTGGAGACTAACACACGAAAAAGCACCCCCCTGGAGTCTTCTTATTGCTTTCAGACTCTCTAAAATTGAAAGCAACCACGAGCATGCACCATCCTGGGCTCGTACAAATCCACACAATGGTACCATTCCATTATTTCAGAGTCTTCTTATTGCTTTCAGACTCCTTAAAATTGAAAGCAATCACGAGCATGAATTGTCCTAGGCTCGTATAAATCCACATGACTGTACCGTTTTGAACACACTTCTTCTAGTTCCTTAACCCATGAAAAAGTCCCCCCGTGCCTCTCGGTACTATGATCGATCACCTTGGTAGCACCCCCAATAAGGTTTCCTTTGTTTAGAGTATTCTGTTGTCTCCTACCATCTTACACCAACTTGAGTATCACTCATCCCAGTCACTATCCTTGATCCATTACAGCTATGATCCCTTTCCCACCAGTCAGTTTCATATGTTGCCCGATCATCCCTGCCATCATACTCTGAACAATGAAAGTCTGAGTCCACCCACTCTACTTGCCCAGTTATCCCCCACCCCCACAGTATGTCAGTCCTACCATCAGTACTCTCACACTTCGGGTCGCCACCTCATGCTCCTATCAAGGAAACATCATTGCCTTGCTAGGTGTAGGTCTCCCACTATCGACGACAACCCATCTATTCCATAGGATAGACCTAGAGGTCCCTACGCCTCGGACCCATCACCATCTGTGGTGAGTTCCCACGAACCATTTTGAGAGGAGTCATCAGTGCCTCTCCGAGTGGTTGTTTCTCACATGCTCGACTTCAACACCTTGATCGCATCGTTGAGAATTGGGCACGGTATACATCCCTTCAGTTATTGGTCGAAGACCCCATATTTCCCTCGACTCTAGCACATTGGTGAGTCACTTCGGAACGCCCAGTTATATGTTCCTGTGGATGTCTGGGTTGCGTTGGCAATTGTATTCGGAAGCCATCCAGTTATATGCTTCCTTGAGTACCCAGTTTAGTTCTCGTTCAGTGTACCATTGAGGGTATGACTCCCCATCACTATGATCCAGTAGTTCATCAGTTCCTCTGGTACCACACGCAGCAGAACTATTGTTATTCCAGTGTATCAGTTCTTCAGCTCAGACATGGTCAGCCCAGCAGTATGTCCCAGATCCTGTGTCCCCTCTGGACCCTTATGATGTACACAGTGGTTCTCCATGTATCTTTCAGGTCCCCATTTTCGGGCCTCATTGTTATTGTTTATATATATCTTGATACGAGCATGGGTATGCCCGCCTCGTCCATCTATTGAGATTCTCCCTCATTCATTATTTGAGGCCATGTATATTTCAGGTCCCCATTTTTTGGACCCCACTGTTATTATTATAGATCTTGATACGAGCATGGGAATGCCCGCCTCGTCCATATGTTGAGATTATTCCTCATTCATTATTGAGCTCATGTACTTTCAATTTTTTGTAGTTTGTTCGGGACCGTTGTTATGGGCTCTAGTTCATTTCTTCTCCTCTCCACATCCCAGGAAAACCATAAAATACCTATGATGTCTATCGGCCATACGATGAGCTCCTGCCCTCACACATCAGGGGGCAATCTGTTAACACCCAAAAAGTACTCACTACCTCATCTACCCCATTACATGACTCGTTGGTCCATATTTCCTACCATATTTGCCTCCAAAACCTCAAAAAACCATTAAAAAGCCTCCAAAAGGCCAAAAAAACATTAAAAAGCCTCCAAAAGGCCAAAACCCCCCTTTTTCCCCCAAAAAAGTTAAATTCCTCCAAAAATAGCAAAAACCCTCTAAAAAGGGAATAAAAAATACAAAAAAGAGGAAAAAGAGGAAAAAAAGGAAGCAAAAACCCTATATAGCTGACCTAAACCATGGGTCATCACTCCACCACTAAAAAACCTATAAATAGGTGATGGAGGCTCTCCATTTCACATCCACAGTCACCCCTATCCTTACTCTGCCAAAATCAGTCCTGAAACCCTAGCTCACCCTTTTGAGCTATTTTCACATTTGAGTGCCCCTTTGGCCCATATCCAAAACCCTTTGGAGAAGGAGAAGGAACAACACTGGAGCTTGGAAGCAACCCTCTTGGACTGCTACAAGGGCTTCATCAACCTCTACACTTGAGGTAATTTTTAATACAAAAAAGAGAGATCTTCACCATATTTTCATATTTTGTTATTTATGTCAATGCTCATGTTAGTTTAATTTACTGCTTTATTTACTATAATATTTCACTATTTACTAAACTGCTACTAAGGAGTCCCTTCGCCTTAGTAGGTTCCCATTTGCACAAGCTAGGGTGAAAACCCTAGCTATAATAAGGACCATGCCACATTGGGTTAAAATTTCCTACCCCCAAGGTTCTTTAGCTTGGTCATAAAGAAGAACCAAGTCACAAGTCACCTTCAGCATATTGTCGGGGATGGACAAACCTATTGTATTAAACCTTGACACGATGTTTGTTAGCCTCTATTGTTACGGTGGCATCCCAATGCTACTCGTCAAGTTGCTCGAGGTAGACTAAGCGTTGCTCTACTTCGGAAGTGTCAGGAAGGATTTCTATGGCTAGCTTCAAAGAAGGGATTTCGTATTCAATCAGTAAGATGGACTCCACACCATGAACTAACCGAAAATGTGAGAAACCAATGAAAGTCTTTACTATGGTTCGATAATCCCACAAAGAAGGATACAACATGATATGCCAATTACTCTTTCTTTGTCAGATGGTCCTTTGGAGAATGGCCTTAAGGGACTTATTAACTACCTTGACTTGGTTATTCTCTTGGGGATGATATGAAGATGAGTGATCTTGTATAAACCCAAGTTTAAGTGATAATTCCGCCATCATCTTGTTTTGAAAGTGACTTCCATGGTCAGTGACAATCTCCTTCGGGATATTGAATCGAGCTATAATTTGATTGAATACGAAGTGGGCTATAGTTGCACCATCGACTTTAATGGTCGGCATGGACCCATCCCATTTGGTAAAGTAATCAACGGCCACTATGATATGATGATGCCCCCCAGCCAAAGCTGGGTTGCAATCCATGAAATCAACCCCCCACTTGGTGAAGGGACCGATGGTGACGACCGGATGGAGAGGAGCAGAATGCATGCGTATATTCTGAGAAAACACCTGACAAGGGTGACATCTCTTCACATTGTTAACACAATATTTAAAGATCGTAGGCCAAAAACAGCCCGCTCACAAGATACATTGGGTTGTCGCAAGCCCAGATAAGTGACCACCACATGCTCCACTATGGCAGTCATTAAGCACTAGCTCCGCTTCCTCATGAGTTAAACAACGACGTAAGAGAGTCTTTTCCTCGGCGATACAAAGTCTCACCGATGATGACATAATCTTTGGCATGGTGTCTCACACGCTATCTCTCATCTCGCGAATAATGTGAAGGGAACTTCAGATTCTAGAGATATATAATGATGTCTCCATACCAAGGTTTCGATGACGAGATAAGGAAGAAATTCTCATCAACGAATGAGTCTTCGTGGACCACCTCCTCATCAAGTCTCGGGAAATCCGACATTAGCTTGGTGAAAACCAAGGACTTCACTGACTTTGCCGAAGCAAAATCAAGATGAAATTCATGAAGGATGATAATCCATTTATTATATTTCCCCCCAATTAGACGTCATGAGTGATCCACATCATAGTTGGCATTAGTTGTCGAATGCTAACATCGACTGCAACCAGTCATGATACAAATTTGACAAGTTTCGACTCGGCATGAATTCGACAGGTTTTGATTTCAACACAACTCCGACAAGTCTCGAATTCAACATACTGCGACATGTTCTACACCTTCGGCATGTTCAGGAACCTCACTGTTTGTGACATTGACATGCAACATCGACATGCGACCAACGACTATCGAACTTCGACAGACTATCTCTCTGTCTTCCAGTCGACTATAACGGTTGAAATGTTAAAACCATTCTAACTTCTTCTTTGTAACTGAATGTAACAGGAAGGCACCCAAGCATCTCAGAATTATATATAAGCATGTATAACATTGTAACATATATCAGTTTTTTATCCTTTTTTAAAGTAATAGAAGAACAGTTCGCATTCATGCATATTGTCTGTGTGTATTTGTGTTTATCCGTATTGCGTAATCCTTCTTGTGCTCATTCTTTCTATTAAGATTCCGCCATAACAGAGCCAAATCATTTAGTCGAACTACTATCCCCCTCGTGCTTCTAGGACACGACCCGGATCATTGGTATCAAAGCACTCAGTTTTGTTTGTGCTTAAGTTCTGCGTATACACTTCTCTCAAAGTTACCTAACTTATTCCGGTTCAAACTCGCTCTCAATCTCAGCAATCCAAGAAGACGTGATCTCCAAAAATGACAGAAGAAACAGACGATAGATATACAGCCGACGAGACAACATAGCTTATTGAGCAAGCTTTGGCTCGACAACGGACTTAAATGTTCGCCCAGTTCAATGAGATTCTCTTGCAATTCGCTTCGACATCCGGAGGATCCTCGACGAGAACTCACTCTGATAAAATCAGCCCCTTCAAAGTGCAAATGAATATGGACATACTGAATCTTGAAGGTAAGATTGACGTGGAATCCATCGACAATTGGGTGCAACAATTGGAATCCTATTATGCTGTAACTCAACTCTCCAAACATGAAAAAGTCACCATTGCGTCCTTAAAGATGTCAACTTCCGTGCACTTTTGGTGGGAGAACCTCTCGAGAAAGATGAAGAAAAGTGGAGAACCCATCAACACATGGAATAAATTCATCGAACACATCAAAAAGGAATTTTACTCGTCGAAATACCTCGAGCAGTAGTATAAGAAGTGGCAGTAGCTAAGGTAATGGAAAGACCAATTAGTACAGAGTTACACTAACAAGTTCTACCGAATCATGGAAAGACTTGGCGCCAAAGAAGAAGAGAAATTGCTTGTTCTAAAGTACATTAGCGGATTGTCTCAGTACATTAAGTAAGAGATGGAATTTCTGACAGACAATACACCTGCAGATGCTTTCCACTACGCTAGCAAACTGGAAACCAAGCAGAAATGAAAAGAACGCTTCGCGACAAAGCCGACATCAGGACGACCACCCGACAAGAAGGAAGGAGCCGACTTCGACAAGTCAAAATCTTCTCAACCGACACCACCAAATCCAGACCATGAAAAGAAGCCTTTTCACAAGAGGTAACATAGCAAACAATCGCCGACCGGAAAATGGTTCGATGACCACCACTCATATTGGCATGATACGTCTAAATGCAAAGCTCAGAAGACATTTTTGACAAAAGTGTCGACCTCCCACGCGTTCGACGAGATGGTGGAAGAATCTGATCCAGACGCGATGACCCTTTTTACCTCGACCACTCTAGCAGCCTCGACTATCGTCAACGAGGAGGAACGAGAGAGCCTCCTCCATACACGCATATGGGTCCAGAGCAACCCATTACATCTAATTGTGGACAATGGAAGCCAGAAAAAATTCGTTTATGAATAAATTGTGAAGAAACTAGGTCCTGTTACCACTCTGTATCCTCATCCTTACAACATCGGTTGGATGAAGGATGGGAAAGAGCTACAGATAGGTCGACAATGAAAACTAGCCTACTTCATAAATCCTTTTGAAGATGAAGTACTCTGTGACGTGGAACCACTCTCCGTAGCCGATGCCCTATTTGGGAAACCTTACCTCTGGGATAGACATGGAAGTTATCAGTCACGGCCTCAGAAGGTGATTGTCAGAATCCGAAATCGATGGTTCAGCATACCAGAGCGTCAACCTACACCAACAGTCACACTGATATCTTCCAAAAAAAAGAAGAAGCTCATCAATCATACTCAAAATTTCGTATTAATCATGATCAAGCTGAAAGATCCTAAGAAGACTGTAGCAACAAGTCGAGTCACTGACCAATGTAGTTCTCGACAGAAGCAGCAAGTTGATCATATTCTCGATGAGTACCAGAACCTCTTTCAAGCTCTAGATGGAGTACCTCAACATTGTCAGGTAAAACACTCCATTGAACTTGTTCTTGGTTCTTCTTTGCCTAATGCATCTGTTTATAGAAGATCCATTCTCGAAAACGAAGAGATTTGTAGAAAAATCCAAGAATTAATCGAAAAAGGCCATATCCGACCCAACTCCTCTCCTTGTGGAAGTCTAGTCGTCCTAATTCTGAAGAAATATGGGACTTGGCACATGTGCATCGTCTTAAGATTCAATATGCTAAGACAAAAAATATCAGCATTGTATTTCATTTCACAATAATAGCATATACAGGATCACTGAAAGAACAACAATCACAACATAAACACAAGAGACATATTTTATCCTGGGAAACCCTTGTGGGGTAGAAAACCCATCAAAGCTTCCTCAATATAGATGACTAGAAAATACAAAAGAAGTAATCCCAAACATGAGCTCCTTCTCCTCCATAGCAGATCTCTCTCTCACATATGCGCCACTCACGAGTGAATGTGTGTTAAATGAGGAACACACCTCCTCTATTTATACACAACTCCGACTTGACCTTTACACTAACTAGGCTGGCCCCAACTTAACCATTTAACATAATGTGATAGGGCCGACCCCACTAGGGTGGTCTAATAACCCTTTAACCCACATGACTCATACAAGGCCGACCCCCACTAGGGAAGTCTATTAACCCAAGTTACCACATTCTCCACGAAGGAATAAAACATCTCCGGATATACAATAAGGTCTTCACGGAGGAATGAAACATCTCCAGAATAATAAAGTACAAATATAATATTCTTAGAAGTTACAATATTTCAACACTCCCCCTTAACGAGAAGGATATTATAACAACATCTGCAAGAGCAAGGAGTCATAGACTACATGATACATGATACATCTATAAATCATTGGAAGCTTTCTTTATACATCATCATCAGTAACTCATTTAGTTACTGGAACATAATCAATACTAGAACATCAGCATCGTCAGTATTAAGTCTTCATCTTCTGTAGCACTCGATCAACAACAACATCATCATCATCTGGATCACCCGATCAATAGCCTCATCGTCTGGATCAACCGATCAACATCATCATCATCTAGACCATCACGATCAACAACATCGTCATCTAGACCATCACGATCAGCAACATCGTCATCTAGACCATCACGATCAATAGCATTGTCATCTAGATCATCACGATTAGCAACATTGTCATCTAGATCATCACGATCAGTAGCATCGTCATCTAGATCATCACAATCAATAGCATCACAACGTCAACTGGATCCTCTCGATCAATAGCATCACATCATCAACTGGATCCTTTCGATCAACAACATCATATCATCAACTAGATCCTCTCGATCAATAGCATCATAGCAGCATACCCTGCAACACACATGATCCAATTAGGGAATGGTCAATCCCTCTCAATTTAGGACATAAGTCCAAGGACGATGCAATCCTACCACGTACATTTTGAACCAAGGGTTCCGGGATGATGCAATCCCCATCACGTACATTTTGAAATAGTTGTTCCGGGATGATGTAATCCCCATCACGTACATTAGTGGTTCCGGGATGATGCAATCCCCATCACGTACATTTTGAACTAGTGGTTCCGAGATGATGCAATCCCCATCATGTACATTTTGAACTAGTGGTTTTGGGATGATGCAATCCCCATCACGTAAATTTTGAACTAGTGGTTTCGAGATGATGCAATCCCCATAATGTACATTTTGAACTAGTGGTTTCGGGATGATGCAATCCCCATCATGTACATTTTGAACTGTTCCGGGATGATGCAATCCCCATCACGTACATTTTGAACTAGTGGTTCTGGGATGATGCAATCCCCATCACGTGCATTTTGAACTAGTGGTTCCAGGATGATGCAATCCCCATCACGTACATTTTGAACTAGTGGTTCCAAGATGATGTAATCCCAATCTACTTACAAGATGATCAATCCTTATCACTTTAAGACATCTCTCATGTCTAGGGACGATGCAATATTGACCATAGTGCTAGTCCTTTTTCATACTGGATGTGACCTAGATTAAATCTAGGATTTTAACACCTATGAATGATCACATGCTGCTGCACTGAGCAGTTTAGGAGTGAACATTACATCATTACAGGACCTGCAAATTATCACCTGCTGCTACACTGAGCAGTCCAGGAATGAACATTACATCATTCCAATCAACCACAGAGCCAGTACTATTTCACCTGGGGTGTGACCTAGATCAGATCTAGGATTTACAACATGTGACTGATCACCTGCTAATCCAGGAGCGAACATTACATCATTACAGGACCTGCAAATGATCACCTGTTGCTACACTAAGCAGTCCAGGAGCGAACATTACATCATTCCAGTCAACCACAGAGCCAGTACTATTTCAACTGGGGTGTGACCTAGATCAGATCTAGGATTTACAACCTGTGAATGATCACCTGCTAATCCAGGAGTGAAAATTACATCTTTATAGGTTTTGTGGATGATCACCTACTGCTATGCTGAGCAGTCCAGCAGCGCACATTACATCATTCACCAACATATTTCTCGAAGACAAGAGTCTATGGATCAATTCAGGCACCGAATTCCGGGGATGATACAATCCCTCTGGTCCACTAGGGACCACTTCTCAAAGACATATGTCTACAGATCAATTCAGGGACCGGAGTCCAGGGATGATACAATCC
This sequence comes from Larix kaempferi, assembly GCA_027924585.1. Taxonomy (NCBI): domain Eukaryota; kingdom Viridiplantae; phylum Streptophyta; class Pinopsida; order Pinales; family Pinaceae; genus Larix; species Larix kaempferi. The sequence goes on along the minus strand of BSBM01000557.1, from coordinate 9,250,333 downwards.
CTCTCATTCACTAGGGACCACTTCTCAACCTTATCGTTGATATCATCGACCTCGTCATCGAGACAGGTAACCTCATCATCGACCTCATCGTTGGAACAGGTAACCTCATCATCGATATATGTATCCTCATCATCGATACAAGTATCTACATCATCAATACAAGTATCCTCATCATCAATACATATATCCTCATCATCAACCTTACCGTCGATATAGGCAATCTCATCATCGATACAGGTATCCATATCGATACCAATATCCAAGTATCATCATCGACCATATCACTCCCACTTTCGAGGAGGGTCCTTTTGAAATACACCAAGATTGTCTTGGAAATACTCAAACTTTACTCAAGATAGAGGTTTGGTCAATACATCAACAACTTGTTTGTCAGTGCTCACATACTTGAGCTTTATAGCTCCTTTCTGCACCATATCCCTATGTGCATTGACTTTTCATGGAACCCTGGATTCTCTGTCATCTCGATACAGCTCTAGTTGTCACACAGGATCACAGTGGGGTCCATCTCTAAGTCAAACAGTCCTGACAACAACTTACGAATCCATACTACTTCACAACTAGCAGAGCAAGCAGCTATATATTCCACTTCAGTTGTGCTGAAAGCCACACTAGACTGCTTCCTTCTAAACCACGAGATCATGGCAAATCCCAAACAATAACATCCGCCCGATGTGCTCTTCCTGTTTGATACACTTCTTGCCCAATCATACAATCTGAAGTCATGATCTCCAAGATAACATAGACAAAAGTCTATCGTACCCTTTAGGTACCTCATCACATGCTTTGCAGCTATCAGGTGAACATGCCTAGGTGTCACTAGATACTGACTCAAAGGTGTTCACAGCAAAGCATATATCTGGCCTAGTATTCGTCAGATACATTAATGACCCAATAATCTGTCTGTATAGAGTCACATCCACTAACTCTAATGAGTCATCAGCTAACAGCTTCAAGTTGGAATCCATGGGAGTGGCCATGGCTTTGCATTCCAACATATCAAATCTTTTCAATATTTCCACAACATACTTTCCCTGCTTGAGAAAGATTCCTTCTGGGCCTTGTTATACTTCCAGTCCTAGGAAGTAATGCATCAATCTGAGATCTTTCATCTCAAATTCCATGATCTGTTTCTCATTCCCTGTCAGAAAGAGATCATCCACATATAGTAATAATATGAAAGGTTCATCATCCATAACCTTAAGGTAAAGGTTAGGATCAACTTTACTTTTGGTAAAGACCAAGCTTGTCAAGAAGCTATCAATTCTCCCTCTATGACTGAACATCATTCACACTCTGCATTGAGTGATCTTCTACATGTCTATCTATGACATCTCCCATCAGATGGGTCTACTGATATGAGCCTCAAGAACTCTGTAGTGAGTTCCTTCTTGCATCCATCTAAGAGAAGAATGTCATCTGTATATAGACACCATCTTCAACCTTGTAGCAAAGGTTGAAATCCGCATCACCCATGGTGATCATTAATCTCATCAAATGATTATCGATCCTGGGTACCCGTACAAAGCTTTCTTCAATTGAATCCTAGGAGTTTTCTCGATTCACACTTCTTCTTCAATTACAACATTAAGAGAATGGTCTTATCTAGCCACTTGGATCAAACAGTTTGTCATGATCCTCTTCCTCCTTCTAAGAGAATCTTCTAGCCACGAGCCTTGTATAGTATGTTTGATTTGTAAGTCTTCTTGTTGAACATCCATCACTTGTTCGGTGTTCATCATTCTTCATGATCTTTCCTACAAATCAAAGTTAATTACATGATTAGTAATTCATCATAATCATCAAACCATGTTGACATGATAACCTATTATGTATACAATAATGATTCACATGGTTATGCAACTATCTTGACCAATACTTTGGCACAACACTTTTCCATATCATGTATGCATACAGTGGTTATCTAGATTCCTTCCATCTCTACCAGGACATACTATCGAGAGCGTGCACAACTCTCAGCATCTTAGCAAAGAGGTTTCATTCTAGACAAGAAACAATGGAATGTTTATCCAACTTACCTATCATATGCATATTAGTATTATATTGATAAATGCCATATGAATGCTTACACTATGCATGATATATACAAATATGCATACAACTATTACGAGCAATATTATTGACTATTCAGAGATTCAAATAGCAACTCAAATACTTATCTTTAATGTTTGTGTGGTTTCCTCCCGCTTGATCTCTATATGTCTTTGAACTTCTATTCATTCTGTCATTATGGCTTGTAGTCTTCTTATGTAAGGTCTTAGCCTCATCTCCCTCTGGAACTGGAACTTCTTCACTTATGAAGGTGTCCAATTCATTCTCTTCTAGGATTAAACCAATCCACTTTGATTTGCTGAAACTCGATCTGGAGATGGTTTAGGGTTTGTTAGAGAAACCCTAAAAATTCAAACTTTGAATTTCAAACTTCTGAAAGGATAGAAAGATGCGCCTTGTTGAGCTGATCAAGCTGGTATACTCAGAATTTGAAAACTGCAAAGTTTCACCCCTCAAAATTGCTTTTGAAACTTCTGGATTCACTAGGGAGGACCCTGAATTAGTGTTTGAGTTTCCCGAAGCTTCACCCAGACAAAAAGTTCGATCCAAAGCTCTAAACTTCTATTTTTCCAAGGAGCTTCCATCCATGGTCTTCGATTTCCAAAATTCCAATTTTTGCAGAAACCCTAATTTCCGGATTTACTAGACACGACCCCAAACTAGGGTTTGATTTTCTCGGAGCTTCACCCACCCAAACAATTCAATCTTGATCTCTAAATTTAGATCTCGATGAGGATTATTTAGACATGGTCTCCGACTCCAAAAATTCCAACTTTCTCCGAAGCCCTAAATTCCCGTAGCAGTAACAAGCCAAGAATGGAGGTGCTCAAAATCCGATTCTATTTTGATAGAAATATGTACCTGACTATTTCTAGTGCATATCTAAAATTACAAATCCACAGGGTCTGAAACTTCAACCTGTTGTAGCCTGACCTATTCTATTTCCAACCCCATAGGTCTGACCTCAATTTGATTCTCTGAGAGATATTTATTCCAAGTGCCGCAACGTGACCTGTTTATGGGATAAAATAGGAGAGCGAACTTGTACGGTGTGCCATGTGTCACTGGTTCAACTTTGGCCTCTGAAAAAATTATCGGAGAAAATACAGTATGTTCTCTACCTGTAATGTTTTACTAAATTTCATTTGGAGCTTACTAGTCGAAGCTATGACCTTTTTTCCTAGGTCACATGTTTATGAATGAGATTTGGAAGAGGCCGAAACCCTAACTTGTACTGATCATAACGCACAAAATACAACGAATCTGAGGCTGGCCTTTGGACACAAGGTATAGGGGGACGTTATCTACAACCTGTAAATATTTCAAATCCTGAAACTTCTCTAAAATGGATTTATAGGGAAAGTTCCACGATGACTGGTTTTTGTTATATAAAACCCTAACCTTCAATTGTCGCAAGTGAAGCAAGTGTCGTAAGTGCCATACATTGCCTTCCTTCAGGTTATCTCTGATACCATGTTAAGATTCAATATGCTAAGACAAAAGATATCAGCATTGTATTTCATTTCACAATAATAGAATATACAAGATCACTGAAAGAACAATAAGCACAACATAACCACAAGAGACACATATTTATCCTGGGAAACCCTCATGGGGTAGAAAACCCAGCAAAGATTCCTCAATATAGATGACCAAAAAATACAAAAGATGTAATCCCAAACATGATCTCCTTCTCCTCCATAGTATATCTCTCTCTCACCTATGTGCCACTCACAAGTGAGTGAATGTGTGTTAAATGAGGAATACACCTCCTCTATTTATACACAAATCCGACTTGACCTTTACACTAACTACGTCGGCCCCAACTTAACCATTCAACATAATGTGACAGGGCTAACCCCACTAGGGTGGTCTAATAACCCTTTAAACCACATGACTCATACAGGGCCAACCCCCACTAGGGAAGTCTAATAACCCAAGTTACCACATTCTCCACGGAGGAATAAACCATCTCCGGATATACAATAAGGTCTTCATGGAGGAATGACACATCTCTGGAATAATAGAGCACACATATAATATTCTTAGAAGTTACAATATTTCAACACATCGACTACAGAGCTCTCAACAAAATATTGGTGAAGAATCGGTACCCTCTACCGTGGATAGACAAGCTCATCGACTATTTGAAAGGTGCTAAATTATTTACTAAGCTCGACCTCAAGTAGGGATACCATCAAATTCCAATTGAGCCCTCAGATGTGTGGAAATATGCTTTCAAGACCAAGGAAGGATTGTTTGAATGGTTAGTCATGCCTTTCGGCTTAACCAATGCACCTGTGACCTTCATGCGGCATATGGATAACCTTCTTCGACCTTTCATTGGAAAATGGGTTATTGTCTATCTCGATGACATATTGATTTTCAGTCGATCATGGGAAGAACATGTCGGACATCTTTGACATATCCTCGAAAATCTCCAACAACATCAGCTCTATCTGAGTATGGATAAGTGCTCTTTTGCGATGACCAACATCAAATATTTGGGGTATGTAATTGACTCTGCAGGAATTCACATCGATCCAGAAAAAGTACAGATCCTCAAATATTGGCCCATTCCTAGAAGCATTCAAGAACTAAGAAGTTTTCTTGGTTTGGCGAATTTCTATTGACGGTTCATACTCGACTTCAGTCACATAGCCTGGCCCTTGAATTAGTTGATGAAGGGAAATGGGAAAACTGTCTTCCAATGGGAAGCAACACAACAAGCAACTTTTGAATAGCTCAAACACAGGCTTTGCACTGCACCAGTACTTGTGTTACCTGATTTGCATCAGCGCTTTGAGATTGAGACAAACACATCGAATTATGCCTTGGGTGCAATGATCAATTAGTCTGGTCACCCAGTCGCTTTTCATTCTGAGACTTTTAACGAAAAAGTTAGAAGATACTCGACGTACGAAAAAGAACTGTATGCCATTGTGCAATTTCTCAAGCAATAGAGGCATTACATCCTTGGCAAGGAAACAATCATTCTCACTGATCACAAACCTCTACAGTTTGCTCTAACACAATCAAAGGTGCAGACAAACCGACAAATCAAGTGGATTAATTATCTACAACAATTCCAGTTGGTGATTAAGTATCGGAAAGGTAAATCTAACGCCGCCGCCAATTGCCTCAGTTGACCACCCATTACTCTCCTTTTGACAGTGATGAGTATGCAGGGATACGACACAACCACTTGGCCATAGTTGTACGAGGAATACATCGACTTCTCAGCATTCTACAGATAGTTACAGACTAACAATTTGTTGACCTCAGACTCCGACTATTTCCTGAAAGACACCTTGATATATAAGCTTGGGAAGCTTTGTGTACTGACCGTTGAGCATCGACGATAGCTCATTTTTTACACATAGTACAGCAAGATTGCAGGATACTTTGGAGTTTCAAAGACCCTTTCTATTCTGCAGAAGTATTTCTTCTGGCCTACACTAAAATATGACGTCAACAAGTACATTTGATCATGCGTGGTTTGCACCATTGCTAAGCCACCTAATCGACGACAGGGATTGTACACACCTCTTCCAGTTCTTAGACGACCATGGGAATCTATTTCTATGGACTACTTGACAGGTTATCCTACTACCAGACATCAGCATGACACAATATTAGTAGTAGTTGACCGATTTTCCAAGATGGCCATTCTTATACCATGTAAGAAGACCATGACAGCGTAGCAGACCGCTCAGCTCTTCTTTACACATGTTTGGAAACACTTTGGTTTACCCACAACCATCATTTTTGACTGATATGCCATATTCGTCAACATCTTTTGGAAGACCGTGTGGCAACAGCTAGACACACAACTCTCATTGTTGACAGGTTTCTATCCTCAGACCGACGGACAGACGGAATTTGTGAATCGCTTGGAAGTACAACTGCTTCACATGTACAATCACCAACATCGACACACATGGGATGAAAGTCTTCCATACATCCAGCATAGCCACAATCATGCTCAACACAACTCTACAAGAAAGAGTCCATTTAAGATCTATTACAGATTTCATCCCTCAGTGCCTATCCACTTGATCAGCTCCTCGACACATACCGTAGCTCGTGAGAAGTTGATAAAGCAGTCAAGTTTTGAGAACATATTTGCGACATCCAGAAGCAAGCACAAGATATGTTGCACAGAGAAAATGAGAAAGCTAAGGCCCGACACGACAAGCATCGTATACCTCATACATTCCAAATTGGGGATAAGGTCTGGCTACATCTTAAGAAGGAGTGCTTCACTGGTCCTTTCAAGAAGCTCAAGCCTTTGCGATATGGTCCATACAGTATTCTTCAATAGATTGGAAAAAATGCTTTCTAGCTCGACATTCCTACATGCCTGGGTCTGCATCCAGTCTTCAATGTGGATTTACTTCGACCATATCATGCACCCTTGTTGGAAAAGAACGACTTATAACCAACAACACCCAAAGAAATCCATCCAAATGTTCAGGAGCCTCTTCTTTGCAACACCATTGTGGGACAATACGTACACATTACAAGGACGAACACAATTCCCTTGTTTCAAGTTTCCAAAGCTGGCCAGATCCCATCTCAAGGAAAGTTGTACTCTGCTACTGAAGTAACCAACAAGTTTCCTCACATTCATGAGCAAACAATGGGGTCCATTGTTTCTTAAGAAAGGAGGTCTGATCCACATCATAGTTGGAATTAGTTGTTGAATGATAACATCGACTGCGACCAGTCATCGATGTCGATACAACTTCGACAAGTTTCGACTCGGCATGACTTCGACAGGTTTCTATTTCGACACAACTCCGACGAGTCTCAACTTCGACATACTGCGACATATTCAACGCCTTCGGCATGCTCAACAACCTCAAAGTTCACGACATCGACATGTGACCAGCGACTGTCGAACTTTGACAGACTATCTCTCTATCTTCCAGTCGACTGTAATCGTTGAACTATTGAAACGGTTCTAACTTCTTCTTTGTAACTGAACGTAACGAGCAGGCACCCAAGTGTCTCAAAATTCTATATAAGCATGTATAACATTGTAACATATATTAGTTTTTGATCTGTTTTGCAGGTAATAGAAGAATAGTTCGCATTCCTGCATATCGTCTGTACGTATTTGTGTTTATCTGTATTGCGTAATCCTGCTTGTGCTCATCAGGGTAATTTTTAAGGGCGAAATTTCGCCAATTGGCTATTTTTTGGGCATTTAAAAAAAAAAAATCGCTATTTGGTCATTTTTAGACTCTAATATCACCTATATTTACACAAAATATGTTTTTCTATCATAATATTCGCCAAACTTTACACGTTTTAGTAGTAAATTGCATGTTTCATATTTAATATTCGCTTACCTATCTATATACATGATTTTTTCAATGCAAAATAATTGCCTAAGATACTATACTTGTGTATAATATTAGAATCCTTAAAAAATACCCTGGTGCTCATTATGTCTATTAAGCTTACGCCATAACAGAGCCAACTCATTCAGTCGAATTGTTGTCCTCGTGCTTCCTGGACACGACCCGGATCAGTGAGAGAACGAACTGAAATGGACATGCTTTATAACTGTGGTTTTCCTAAGAAGAATATATTGTCGTGATCGAAGAATATATTGTCGTGATCGTTGCAATGCATGAACAGTCGCAAGGGCCAGTTTCTCAATGTGATAATACCTTAGTTCAGCGTCTACTAGGTTTAGACTAAGATAATAGAAAACATGCTCTTGAATCACATCGACCACCTAAACCAAGACCATATCAATCGTCTCTTGAGACGGCCACATAAAGAAAAAAATATCTTGCATAGCGGGTGGACTAAGAAGAGGGGCCGATACCAAGGCTTTCTTAAGGGTGTTGAAAGACTACTGGGCTCGCTCATCACAGATAAAAGGGGTTTCTTTCTTCAATCATCGTGCAAAACCCTTAGTAACATTGGCATAGTTCACAATAAAATGACGTATGAAATTAGCCCTCCCTTGGAAGCTCTGAAGTTGAACCATATTGCGTGGGGGAGGAAACCAAAGTATTGCCTCAACCTTTAAGGATCGACTCTATTACCTTCCTTCGAGACTATGAACCCTATAAGGTGACCAGTTTTCATGCAAAAGATGCACTTGTTCGGATTTAAACGAATATTATAATGGTGGCATCTCTCGAAAACAAGACGGAGATGACCTAGGTGATCTATTCTACTATGAGAGTGAGCAGTAAGATCGTCCAAGAAAACTTCCATTATCCGCTTAAGGTCATGAAACGCATAGGTCATGGAAATGTACCTCCGATGTTTTTATGGACAAAGGGCATTTTCCGGTATGCAAAGGTTCCCTAAGGGCATATAAATGCAGTTTTATGTTGATCCTCGGGTTTAATTTGGATCTGATTATATCTTGAAAAACCATCCATAAACGAAAAAACTTCGCTTCCTGCACACTCATCCAAGATTTGGTATATGAACGGGGTGGGGAAGTTATCTTTAGGACATGCTCTATTCAGATCACGAAAATCGGTGCACACACAGATGCTTCCCTGCTTCTTATCCATAGGAACGGGGTTGGATACCCATTCGGTAAGGGGAACCAGGTAGATGAAACCAACTTTAAGAAGTTTCTCTACCTCTGCCTTAATGGCGGCTTGCTTCCTAGGATTAACAGCTCGAAGGCGTTATCGAACAGGCTTGACATTGGGGTAAATATTAATTTCGTGTTCGACAATTCTAGGGTCAATAACTAGAATCTCTTCATAGGACCAGGAAAACACATACTGGAATTATTTAAATAGATCGGTGTAAATACAGATCTCTTTAGGAGAACAATCTGCACCGATATATACATTTTCAATTTTCCCGGGAGTGCAAGAAATGTTGATCATGATGGTATGAGAAATATTATCCATATTCTCCTCCACATAAATGTCGTGCGACTCCAAGGGAGCCATAGGGTGACCAACCTTCTCGGCTAGAGTCGATCTAAACTCGTCTTGCTCTATAATATCAAGGGTTGGAAGGAAATAAGATCTATGGTGTAAGTCCTCCCAAGGATTTTCATTTCCATTCATGGCCTCGATAATGGATTCATCGGATGGTAAAATATCATCAAGGTAGTCATGTGAACAAGACGAGTCTACTACCCATGCGAGTAGCATAACAGGATCTTCTTCCTCTGTCCTTGAAGAAGAGATATCAATCTCTGCAGTGACTTCTTGAATATCACGATAAGCAAGATCAACTGCAGACAAAGGCATATCCATTTCGATGTGTGAAATATCTCCTGACGTGGAACTCGTGGAAGGTAAAGTCCATGAATCACCATAATAGGATGTCTGAAATGGTACAGGATTCAACGATGAAGGGTTATCATCAGAGATGGTTCCTATAAAGGAGATTGGTGCAGAAAAATCAAAAGATCCCATCAAGGAAGGATATAAGCCTACACCAACATTCCCAATTGCCGACTGAGAATTTTTAATTTGAGGAGCCACAGATCCTTTCGATGTTATGGAATTAAAGGATAGCTGATCGATCGTCACAATATTTCCTTCATGGGCAAAGCAAATAACTCTGAAAACAGAAGATACGATCACTTTCATAGCGTAAATCCAATTCCGACCCTGTAAAAGGTTATAGTCGATGGGCGAATCAACCACCTCGACCTCTATAGGCATGGATTTCCCACCCAAGTGGACCTCAAGGGAGGGGAGAATACCATGCGGCTTGATAGACCTACTTCAAATGTTGTAAGCAAGGTTGTAGACTTTGACAACGGAGGTGAGCCGAGAGCCTTCCAACAAGATAGAGACATTACTGAAGTAGACGCACCTTCGTTAAAGATGGTACGCTTAATGATCATCTCTAGGAACCTAACATGAACTTGGAAAGATACATGATAGGGTAACCGAGGTTGAACATCAGTAGTGTCAAACTTGATGACATTCAGGTTATCAAAATCGAGGGCTCCTAAAGCAGACAAAAGGGCGTTCCTTTGAGAAGAACAAGCTTGAAGTACTTCGAGTGCTGACATAGCACATGGGGTTTAGCCCAAATCTTCCACAATTGAGTAGTTATGGGTGGCTCAAGAATTAGGATTATGCGTCGAGCGCTTAAGGACACCTTTGGGTACCCGCGGCATAAAAGTGGGCTTCTCGATATGCAATGGAGTCTCAAGTGGAGGGGGTTCATTCCCCAAAGAAGGTTGTGGAGCTCCATAATCACGCGAGTGAGTAGCAACACAAACATCGGATCTAACCATGTTTACGCATCCAAAAGTGTCGTCACGGGTAGAATAAGTCGAAGTTTCATTAGTCCCATGAACAGCGGTGGAAGCACCAGAATCCATATTCTGATGATGATGAAGGGGATTTTTCAACACAGCTGGGCTCCATGCAATGTGCTTCGATGCTTCCTCCATACGAGGACACAAATGTGTAAGGTGATATTCCATGCAAATTTTACAAGGAAACTTCACCTTACATCTAGTCTTGCGATCCCCACCAGCATTTCTGCAATCTTGAGGAGGGTTAGCATTCTCTTTCTTGTTCTTATTATTCCCACCCCTACAGTTATTATTCCCCTTCTTTTTCCCACCAGGTTTCTATTTACCGGATGGGTTCGTTGATTGCACAGAATTTACATCGGACGATTGGGTGGAAACGGACGAGGCAGGATCCTGTCCAGAAGTAGATTGTCTAATAGACATATTATGCATCTGATTCGTAACCATATCTACGTAATGAGCACTTGCGGAACCAACAATGCCATCGGCATGCGCTCCAGGAACGGGGTTGGGCTCATGTCTTGATCGCGGCGCATCAGGTATAATGTCATACAAAATCCCATATTGAGCATAGAATAGGTCTAACTGCTGGGCTTTGAAGATGGCTTGTGCCTCAGTCATAATTCTAGACAATGAAACGTCCTTTGAAATATAAGGAAGAAAAGACTTGAGGAACCATTCTATGAGAAAATCCAAAGGAATGTTTGATTTCACTAACCTCTTCCATCGGTGCCACTCTTGAATGTGATCACAGATATGTGTGGCCTTATCCTGATGAAAGGTAGACAATATTTTGGTGCCAGTTTCGTAACGAACTGGCAACCGGAAATGGTCGAGGAAAACCAAAACTAAATCATAGAATGTATTGTAATTTCCCCCAGGAAACTCGACATACCATTTCGTGGATGCCCCCACAAGGGTGCGTTGAAATAGCCTCAAACAAATAGAATCATGGTTCAAGGAATTCGAGGAGCACCATAAATGGAAAGTGGTGACATGATCACCTGGATCCTCACCCTTCTTCCCTTCAAACTTCGGAACATTAGAAGGGAGATTGGTGGGAACTGGGGGCCATGTAGGATCATGACACACCAGATCATTTGTGAGTTTAGAAAGATCAAGCAAGTTTAACCTAGCAAGGAACATGAGCTGAGGCTGTGAATCTTGATTATAAGCTCCCAAAAGAGACTGACTTTGCAAAACTGAGGGTGAGACTGTGTTCATTGAAGTCGACACTTGAGGTGCCGATGAACTCTGATAGAAACCGTGACCATGACCAGAAGTATGATACGCTCCTCCAAACTGACCCATATAAGGATACGTAGGTGAATGCATGGAATGGATTCCATATGAAGGAATGTGATAATGGCTAGGACTAGTTGAGTAACCATGAAAATTACCCCCATAAGAGTGGGGTCCCATATAACTACTCGACGTAGGAAAACTAGTCGAATAAGGTCCATAAAAAAATGGTACATTCCTACTCCACGGAACCAAGGATCTAGAAGGAGGAGGATGTTGCGGGATCATATAAGCATTCATTGGTGGAGGAATATATGTAGATTCATTAGGGTTAATGGATGGAATATAAGTCGTAGATCCGATACCTGTTGTGAAACCTCCACTCGAGAAAGGATTCACACCAACACTAGGGGATGACGAGGGAGGAGGCCCTCCTCCAATATTTGGAGAAGATGGAGGGATGTGACCACTCCCAAACTGATAAGCAGTATAAGGGGGTAGAGTGCCCCCAATGCTAATGATATAGCTAGCATGACTATTGGACATGGTGGGAGTAATATTTGACATAAAACTGGGCATGCCCAATGAAAAAGGATCTAAGGTCGTAGAGACGGATGTAGAACCAAATCCTGACACACCCGTAGATGAACTAAATGGAATACTAGATGACCATGCATCATCGAACGGGTTCATACTAGTGGGTTGGGATTTCCCAAACCTAGGAGGAGGGTTGTGTGATTAACCTCCCTCCCATCCACTCCTCGGATTGCAAGGAGGGGAGTTTCTCTTCGTTCCAGTAGACGGAATTGAGGGCACTCCCAACGTGCCAGATGCAAAACTCATAATGGGAGATCTCTGAAGCTAGTGAGATGTGAATACAGGACCAACGATAGTCCTCTGATGTCTCTTACGAAGAGACTATGACAGATCACTAGATGGTAATCTAACCAACCGACAACATAAGTGGAGAGGTAGATCTCGATCAAAGATGACTTCAAAAATTCAACAAATAAATGTCTCCTAACGGCCCACTAAATAGTCACAGAGCCACACCTAAAATAAAATACAGCCAAAATGCACACAACTGGGTACTAGCTCAAGGGACCTCCCGACACTACAGCCGGTATGTCTCTCCTAGGAGGGGATTGAGACTCCCAAACTATAACTGGAGGTAACAAAATCAATTATAAGGGCCCTCAGTCTTCACTGTGCGAACACAACTATGTTTTCCGACCCCTATCTGACTCAGGACACTTACATAATAACTACTGCAAATAAACTATGTGGTACGTAGGTAAAGCAACTATGGCCACCATGTATAACCAATGCTCAGGCAAACAGTCGTAGGTGGGATCCGTCGTATAGGAAAGGTAGCTAAGCTCGAAACTCAAGAGAGTCAAATCCACCAAGAATCCCTAGATATGAACAAATCCTGGATATATCTCCCACATTCAGCAAGTATTGGAGGGCTATCTCCGCAACCAACCTCCCGTGACCTCGTGCTTAACTCTAGCATGAGTAGAGCGTCCTGAGAACACCAATGTATACCATGGGTTTCACCACTCCCTGGTCAGACACATAATGTTTTTTTAATAGTCTTGGATTTTTAACTCACACAGGATCTATTCTAGGACTCTACACTTATACTAGTTGGTGCACCCTAGAAAATAAAATGTTCTAATCAATTTTAAATTAAGCGTTAATTTTATTGGCCGTGATTACTCAAAGGGATATTGTCGTGAAACTAGTGATGTGAGATGACTCAATAAAATGCACACCCAAAAAAACACTAGACTCTTCTATCAATGGAAAAAATATGCCACTAAATGATAGTCAAACCAAAGTTTCTTCCCGGAAATAAAATGCAATCTCTTAAATATTTCATGCACAAGCAAGCCCTAATGAAAGCATAATCACTCTAATGCAAAATGCAAATACATAAAGAATTTTTTTTTTGTATTTTCACTATAAATGAATGAAAATGCAACATTTTTTTTGTATTGTCAATATAAATGAATGAAAATGCAAGTAGAATAAAAAATTTTCAGAAAATAATGCAAAGAATGTAGTGCAGATAACCCAGCAGGCCCCAAAAATCAAGACTTAGCTAAGCAAATGAGCTATGAAAAGAAAAATGGTTAAAAAAACCAAATTCTCAAAAACAGAGAAAGAGGAGATTCTAGTCACTAAAAGAGGCAAGGAACAGTTAGGACATGGGCCTAGAAAGACTCAGGAACACCCATAACTCACCCAACAACAACCAAACACCAAAAACAAGGTTAAATCAGAGTTGTACGCGACTGTTCAGTGAACAACAATGTATGTACACCGGCTGTAGAATGCAATGTTGCGTATATACGCAAGTCAAACACAGCTAGCGAGTGTACATGGAAGAGAATGGTGAACAAGTAGAGCATAAAAGTCCAAGAAAATTTAGGATTTTTCTACACAGAGCCTAACAATCTACCAACGACACAGAAACTCGAAAGAACAGAGACCCAAAATAAGGAAAATTTCCCAAAAACCCCAAACGGAGGCTTCTTCCCAGTGGAGTTGCCAATTCTGTTATGGAGAAAAAATTCCTATGGCTTGTGGAAGACCACAACAGACAGATGACTTCCAGAAATCAGTTCATTTCGCAATGTATGCTATATAAATGTAAATGCTAAGAAGTGGAATAAAACACCTACCTTCAATCGGACATATGATGAAGATCCTCGTTGAGATTTCGAATCACCACACTTGAACCTGCAGCTTAGTCTCAACAATAAACACAAGCAAGTGCATATGATATATGAAAGATGTTAGCATATACAATAGCATAATCCATGATATACATAAGAAAATGTACCCAATGATAATAAAAAATCATTCACAATATCAATTGGACGAGAAAATGAGTATTTCTATTAATATGAACAAGAACTACAAGATACAACCTCCTGTCGGAAACTCATCTGAACCAAGAACTAGGTCCCTCCACTTGTGCCTCCACCACTTCAATCCCCCATGCAATGGAAAACTCGCGAGTAAACAAGAAAATCTCTCACAAGATATGGAAGAGTTTGGTAGGTGAACATAAGAGGTTCACAACAATAAGGATCAATGGATGTAGACCCAAGCTATGGAAAAATTCCAATAGAGTTTCGATGCTCTTCTCTTTATCCTCTCCTTCCATGCATAATGGATCAATATATAATGCTCCAAAGGCAAGTGAAAGGTCAGATCGAGTCATTTCCAGATACATGGAGGTCCAAAGGTCACAATGGCTGCTTTTTGGAGTGAAAAAAGGAGATTTTACCCTCTTTTACCAATTAACTCAATGTACGCGGGCTATAATGGTGCATAATGCATATGCGCGAGTTGCATTGAAGCAACTCACGTATAGGATCAAAAATAGGGAAAAAAGGGTTCCTAGAGGACAAAAAGTGGTTCTAAGTCCATAACTGGATAATGGAGGCCAATGAGTGCTAATGCTCACAAGGTGGAAAAACATGGTGCAACAAAAACTTCTTTTCTTACTCATCCATGCTCATGATCTCCAATTTGAGTTAGAAGAACTCTTCCATATTCTTATCATAATAATGTTCTGATAAGTACCTTTTTTGGAAATACTTCTTGAATTTCCTCCATGAAATCCTCTTTTCATTGATATGTTTTACATGTACCAATTGGTCCCACCAAATGGAAGCCTTTCCCTGTAAGTTATAAATGGAAATCCTAGCTTCCATGTTAGAGTAGTAATTATGTAGTTGAAGATATTTCCTCATTCCAAGAAACCAAGCTTCAACATCTTCTCCCTTCTCATTCTCACCATCAAATGTGGGAGTTTTAGTTTTTCTAAGTTCCCCTTGCAGGTCATCTTTCACATGCCTTCTTTTATTATGTCTAACTAGAGACATTTCTGGGATACTACTTGAAGTTTCATATATATATGGTTTTCTTCCTACATAGCGAGGTGAGTAGTGCTTCTTATGACTCCTTGCAACACTTTTAGAGTGTTCATAATTTTCATGTGATCTCTTCCTTTGGTCTTCGTTTCCTACTTTCACCTCGAATTAGGTTGATCCCATATTCATTTGTCTATGTAGCATATTCAAACTAAGAACAAGCTGATTGTTCAGCTCATTTTGTTGTTTTTTTGGCCTCAACATCCTTTCATTATCTGGCCTATAACTTTGTACCTCCATCCTCAGACTTCTCATGGTTTCTAAATTCTTGTGGATTTATATATTCTCTATGTCCATTTGTTTCCATTTCTACATTTCCCACATTGATATCTTGACCTCTTACATCATATTCATGGTTGTATGAAATCTCCCCTTCTTCCATTTTACTATTCTATATTTTTTTGAATTCTATCCTATGACTGTGTTTATTTCAAAACTGTATCTGGAATGTGTTCGTGTTCTTGCAATTGTTAGACAAAATTTAATTATGAAAGTTTAATAAAAATTCCATATATATATATATATATATATATATATTAAATTCTAGAAAACACTATTTACTATCAAGTATACCTATAGGTCCCTTTCCTTCTAACTTCTAGAAGATATGTAATTCCCTTTTTTGATAAACTTGTTCATGTTTACTGTCTATCTGATAAGTTTTCTAACAAATGTAGCCATGCTTAATTTTGATATGTGAGATGAAAATTAATACTATTTATAATCCAAAATTTTGCCCAATTTTTATACCTTTTTGTAGCCACCCCCAAACTCATAATATAACTTTTTTTATTTATTAAAAATAGAAATGGGGGTCAAGGGGGATTTCCCCATTGCGACCTCCCTACGTCGTTTCAGGAAGGTCAAGGGTAGCACCCTCATTTTTACTTTTAATAATCATCTAATTTCATGCAAACTGACGCATGAGTTCAACTATAATTTTTAATTTGCATCACTTAAAAATAATTCTTGAATTCACTTCCATTTTTCATTAATTCCTGTGTATTCACGGTGCTAATTTACCCTCTTCCCATAAATCATTTTCCATTTGCTGTTAAATGGTTTTATGATGGCCGGTAATGGTTTCCGTCATCGATTTCCAGTTTCTGGTTATTGATTTCCCCTTTTCTGTCCTTTCATACGTACACAAGAATTTATTCCACTAATGGTCACGATCTAATATTTTTGTGGCCCATATTAAATATTAGCCATTGGAAGAAAGGGACCTTTATTACATCCCAATTATTTTTTTGTCAACAGCGCAAATTAAAAGTTCAATCAGGCCTAATTTAATCTTAACCTTTGGAGGCATTGTACATTATCATTAATTGGGATTGCCTTTAAATTGCATGAACGGTCACAATCATCCGATCAGACTTACGTGATGATATTTGGACCATTGACACTAGGACTCCCCTCCTATAACCTCTAGTTTAATTTGATGCATTAATGGTTCAGATTTGCTCTGGAAGAACTTGCACAATGGATCTGGGCCATTGACAACCTATATAGACCCCTCCTATCCTATGTGGGATCCACCCATGCATAGGACCCATTCCCATGATGCAACCTATCCATCGAATCCATGTGGCTGGCCCATGTTACACTTGTCCACATGGCCAATGTGGGGTCCACACCATATTTTCCAAAATTTTGTATAAACACTTAAATTATGAATTCTTTGAACACGCGGATAAAATAACATTACATTTGGCATATTTTTGACAAAATGTGTCCATCCGAAATTTACACTTGGCCAATAATAATTTACACCTAGCCTTTCCTTTGACGGAAATATTTTTTGTCAATACTCATGACTGTATATTTTATGTCTGATAATAGAAATAGTAATCCTTGGCACAAGTCCAATTCTCACCAAAATTTCACAATATTTATCTTAGATTTGTACTGATCCTTATGGACTTTATTCGCACCAATAGCCATGTTAAATCTGATAATATATTTTTGGCATTTTAATATCATGAAGTTTGTAATGAAATTCCTTCAAACAATTAATCTACAAACTATAAATTTTTCCAATTTACATAGAACCTTCTTAAACATTAAAATTTTATTGTGGTTTCTCTTTGCACTCAGCCAAGTCCATAATTCAGTCATCTATTTTCATATTAATATTGAGAATTAAACCATTGGGAAAATTCCATACTGTTTTTATCATAAACCTCCATAGAAGCGTTTATCCAAACACTTTCTGTGTAACCTCTGAATTTTCCTGTAGAATCAAAATTCATCCCAAACAATCCAGTTTTGAAACTGTAGCTCTGGTACCACTTTGTAACATACCCGACAACCTCTTTAAATATTGAGACCATGGGGTACTCAAATACATATCCGAATTTTAACATGGATTTCCAATTTCGTTTTTCTCCATTCATTTAATTACACAATGGAAATAAATACATATACGGTGGCCCGAAACATCATACACATTCATAATTCCTTTATTGACAATTCAAATAGGGAACATGCATACAATGGCATGCAATTCCATTCACATATATGAACATAAACATTAATTTAATAGTAAGTAAACACAAAATTAAGCATAACACTCATATATAATTAGATACTTATATTTTAAACCAAATATTATCCAATTGGCTACATGTGAAGGACATTCTGCCTAGCCATAGGCATTGTCAAGCCAAGTCTTACATTGATAGGCCACCCTCGAGCTGGGGTTATTAATTCACAAGGGCTAAGTGTTTTTCCATAGCTTCTAAACAACCCAATATCTCATGCAACCCATTGGTGCCTAAAACCCCTCCACAACTATCCCAATCCTCAATTCTCCTTCCCCACAAACCCAGTCAATGCCAAGAAAAACCCCCCTTCTCTAAGTTAACAGTCCCTTAGGAAACCTCTAGTTCCCTTCTAGTGCTTCAGAACATGATGGATATGAAGTCTTCAAATTGGGGACTCCGGGGCTAAGCTGCATTCCAGGTTTCTCTCTCTGACTAGTCTGTCGAGTCAATGGCATGGAAAATTCATTATCAGAAATGGCTTTACACTCTTGTGTCACAATATCAAGCTTGGCTCTCCAAGCTAATGGAAAGGCTCATGGTGAAGGAAAATTCGAATGATGGAATCGTAGAAGGAATGAACCCCTCTTAAGCTCTAATTATTACTTTTATAGGCATGAATCATATTTCCATGTGGCCCATCCACATGGAACCACTCTTATTCCCATTTTGCATAGTTAAATAATGCTTTAATTATATAAAGAAGGCTCTTAATCATGGCTTAAGAAAATATGGTTAAATGAATAAGGTCAAGGATGTTGAAATTTGGTTGTCATTGATGTCAAAGAGGATTCAATATTCCTGTGCCAGTTTTAAGAAATATATGAAATCCACTTGAAGAAGTATATCCAGTTGTGCCAGCTTAAAGAAGTATATGAAATCTAGTTTGAAGAAGTACATAAGGAATACATTGAGTACAGGTGCAGGTCTCAAGTCCATGCAGTCATATTAATTCAAAGTTAAAAGCCAAAGAGATGGTTGGAAAAGGTTCAGGAGTACGCAAGAAGCTCAGAATAAGAAGTGGTTGTACATGTAAGCAAGTACCGAAAGTGCGCAAGACTCACCAATTAGAAGAAGCCTTCAAGTTGTTGAAGTGTGCAAGAGTACCAAAAGTAAGTAGCGGTTGAAGAAGTCAAGTGTGTAAGTCCGACAAGCGATGGTACATAAAGGGCGCAATACCAAACCGCAAGCGAGAAAGTCCCACTAATAAAAGGACCAAGTATGTGCAAGAGCCACAAAGAGATGACACCTCAGTGGCACATAACATGACAAGTGTCAGAAGGATGAACCGTGAAGCAAGGAAGATGGAAAGCCACAACCAACTTGTGGACATACCATCCGTGTAGGACAAGTATAAATAAGAATCCAAGTTGGAGAAATGTAGCAAGCTTGTAAGATCGAGATTGGAAGATACAAATTTAG
The DNA here is from genome assembly GCA_027924585.1 of Larix kaempferi. NCBI lineage: Eukaryota > Viridiplantae > Streptophyta > Pinopsida > Pinales > Pinaceae > Larix > Larix kaempferi. Next base: position 9,230,810 of record BSBM01000557.1, on the reverse strand, counting down.
AAAGCTTCTTATTTTGGGGCATCAAGGGCTCGTGGAACCAGAACAACATGATCTAGCAGAGATCCGAGTGCACACGAACAGGAGAACAATATTATTGATGGTGCGCAAGATGATGTACTCTATTTGTGATAGATGTACGAAGTTAGAAAGGTAGAACTATGGAGGATGCATAAGTGATTAAGACCAGAATGACAATATCGCAGATAACACACAGAAAATCACATATGTTCTAAGACAGATGCACAAAGACATAATTGAAGTATAACCAATGATGCATGAAGTGAAGTATTTTATCTAATGTGCTAAGATATAGTTGTTGAAAAGTAAAGGATGCACATTATGATAAAGATGATCTAAGACAAGTATGTAAAAAATAAAGGCCGAATCACAGATGATGTACATAAGGTCGCAGATTATTTAATGACTGTTGCACCAAGACAAAACATAAATATCACAGAAGGTGTGCATACCTATCTGATATTGATGCACGAAGTCAAAACAATAACTCATTAGAAGATGTGTAGTATCAATTGAAGTTGCAGATGCGGAAAAACAGAACGACATATTGAACTAGAGTGTAGACTATAGAATATGATGAAGCAACACACAGTTTGTGAAGTGTAAAGTCAGTTGTAATGTTGTGAAGTGATAAGTTAAGTGTGAATTCAAGTGAATTATGCAATATAGTGACAACAATATTACATCATACAGAAGGTACGCACAAAAAAATGAACAACAACTAATCTGAAGAGTGAGCATATCATAAGTACAACAAAGTTATATCCTCTTCTTTCATATTAGGGTAGCAGGGGGTAACATCATCCTTCCAGTTGAAGTTGGTAAATCAGGGAGTTGGTGTTTCATTCAATTCAATGCCTGAAAAACCAAGGGTCGGTGCCTTCTTCCATTTGGTGCTAAAGAACTTCGGAATTTGGTGCTTCCATGAATGTAATATTTATATTATAAGAGAGCATTCTGTGGTTTCCTCCCATTTGGCTTTCCACGTAAAAATCCGTGTGTTCTATGTTTTGAACATACGTGGATGAATGTTATTGCTTATGTGAATGCATAACTTAAGTTCAATTTAAATATGGTATGAAGTAAAAATTGTTCATAATTGCACTAATACTGATTCACCCCCCCTCTGAGTATTAATAAGTTTCCAACAATTGGTATCAGAGCAAGTGTCTTCAGTAACAGCTTAACATCTGGAAGATAGATCCGTGTGTAGATATGGAAAAGAAGGAATGTATTTCCACCAACAGGGCACCAAGATTCGATGGCACCAACTACACCTTATGGAGGATCAGAATGGAAGTATATTTGAAATCCCTCGGAGCTGATGTCTGGAAGTCCATTGTGGATGGTTATAATGTTCCATCAATCACACCAATTGATCCAGTTGAGAAGAGACAATATGAATGCAATGCAAGAGCAAAAAAAAAAAAATTATGTGGGTTAACAGACACTAAATTTATTAAGGTCATGCGTTTTGCATCAACCAAGGAGGTATGGGATAAAATATGAAATGTCTATGAAGGTGATGAGAAAGTGAAGAAGGAAAAGTTGCAGAATTACTTTGGATTGTATAAATCGTTGAAAGTGAAAGATGAAGAAAATATTGCTTCTTACTTCTTAAGAGTTGATGAGTTAGTTAATGCCATCAAGAGTCTTGGAGTTACACTAGAAGAAGAATCAGTTGTGCATATGATTTTAAGAACTCTCCCTCCAATATTTGACGGAAAGGTATCTGTGTTAGAATATAGATCCAATCTTACAAATCTAACAAAGGATGAGCTTCAAGTGATATTGACTGTGTATGCGATGAGACCATAGAAAGAAAATCCCATTAGAAAAGAAGTTGTTTTCAAATCTATTGGAAAGGATAATCATGAGCATGGAAACATATATTGTGATGAATCAGACGAGGAAGAATCAAACTTCATGAAAAAAGATGAAAAGAGGACATGGTAAGTATAAGAATAAATTTCCTTTCAAGTGTTTCATATGTGGAAGGATAGGTCACTTTGCTTCAAAGTGTCCATATAAGTAAGATAGAGATTTTGATAGCGAGGAAGAATCCAATTACCATGAACGAAGGATGGCATGCACTCAGGAAATACATGAGAATAGGAAGAAAGTTCCAAAATAGAGGAAGAGTCTATATACTTAGGAATACAACAGTTTATCCAAAGGAAGTGATTGCGACGATAAGCCAAAAGAGGAACTATTCATGGCATTTGTGGAAGATGAAAACAATGAGGAAAATAAAAAGAGTTGTTCATCTGAAAAAATGAACACTTTAGTTGCACAAAGTCAACCTGGATAACTGAATAAGTATTTCTTTAGTGGATCCTTCAATACACCTTCAAATCCTGTCGTGGAAAATAAATTTGATAGTCAATCCAAAGAAGAAGAAGTTGCAGAATTTGATTGGGAAGGTGAATTGGTTAGTTCCTTAGATGAATTGAAAAAGTCAAGAAGGAAGAATAAAATCTTGCAGGACCAACTATCAAAGTATGAAGAACATGACAAGCAAGCTAAGGTGATTCAGAAATATCTTGAAAATTAGGTTAGTGAAAAAGTAATGAACTGTGAGAAACAATTGAATTGCGCAGTAGACAAGATCAGAATGCTTGAATAAGAAAAGTTAGTATTGAATACATAACTAGAAGAAGTAGTGCATAAAAACAAATTGCTAACAAGTTAGCTTGAACAAAAGGATAAATAGATTTCTCACTTAGAAGAAAATTTGACTAAGTTAAAGGGGAATAAGCAAGTTCAATATCACATCATAGATGATACCCCGAACCGTGCACATTCAGGGAGTGACAAGGCCTTTCTTGAAGAAGAAATGAAGAATAAATTCAAAGGCAGCACATCTATCTTGAATAATATTCCGAATTATCAAAGGTCACCTACATACAAGTCAGGACTTGGATATAAAAGAACATTTGGGAAGGTCTGCGATAGTGAACATCATTCAAATTAAATGAATTCATTTAGGTATGATAATTCCTTAAGTTATTACAACTCTTTTCATTACACTACCAAAAGAAGGATTAATACAATGAAGTTCGCAAGGAGCAATTACATTGGTCATATTGCGAAGTATTGTCAATTTATGATATGTTATGCTTGTGATGGATTTGGACATAAGGCTATGTGTTGTTGAATAATAGTGAATTTACCAGATGGAAACATGTTGCACAAATCGTAATATGAGGACCAAAAGGGAAGAAATTCAAGTGCATAATCAAACTGGGAATACACACATGAAAACGTGGGTGAGGAAAAATTCTCAAACTTGTGCAAAAGAAACTGACAAGCCAAGTACGTCTCAAGTAGCAAGAAATTGTTTCCCTTCTTTCTAATATCTAAGAGATTAAGTGAGATCCTTGAATTCAACAAGATTCTTATTAGGAATTCAAGTGTGTTAGTGAAGTGCAGAGTATATTTGAATTTGGTTGTTGTATTAGTGTCATATGTTAAATTATGTTTTGTGATGAGTTGGACTGTCGCATAAAAGAATGCAAATCAATATTGTTAAGAAAGTACAAACATATGCTCATATATTCATGTTAATGCTATGATAAGTTTGATTGATGCATAAAATAGCTCATCCATAGAAAGCTAAATGCAAATAAGGATTGATACATGAAAACACATGAGTTTGCGCAGATACATAATCGAACTTTAATTATATTCAAGATTGCACCATTACAAAAATTGCGTGAGTCCTCTATCACTAAGAACAGAGTTGAAATACAAAGAAGGAAGCATGAAAAGGCCAAAAGGGCAATTGAAGTTCAAAACAATGATGGAAGCCATATCAATAAAAATTGTGAATTACAAGAGTAATTTAGAGCTGCAACTCAAGGTTTAGTTCTACATCATCACTGGCTGGTTGTTGTGCAAGTTGAATTTCCAAATCCATTGAAACCGACTTGTTGAATTTAGAGGATGGATGCATAGGATGAATTTGTAGAGTTGCAGAAGACACATTTTCAGTAGATTGCTTGGCCTAAATCAAGTTCAGTATGCCGAGAATTCGATGTTGCTGCTGTTAGTACCTGGGTTTGCACTTAGGATTGCCTACCTTTTTCACCTTGATATATTCAAACTCAATCTTTTCCAAGATCATTTAAAGGTTTGGTTTACCTAGGATAATATTTTCCCATTGACACTCTATCTAATGATGTTGTGTTGTTCATAGTCTTTAATTTCAAATTTTGATTATTAGTTTGTAAAGTGATAAGATGTCCCATTTTGTATGGTTTTTCTGTCTTCTTAGTTCTTGCAGGCATTTTTTATGACCAAATAGCATTACTTTGAGAAAGTTAAGCATGAATGTGGGATAAAACTAAAGGCCCATTGCGCTACGAAATTGCAAAAAAGGTTGTGCTACCAAAATGTGTCCGCTACCAAACTTCCCACTCGCACTACGGAACTGACACAAAGTTTTCATAATGATTATTGCGGGAAACACCTTTTTCATGTCAATATCCCAAAGACCTAAAATCGAGATAAGTGAAATCAAAATGGAAAAGTATAGATCCAGGTGCATATAATATTTTCAGGTTCCTATCAATCTATTTGAGGAGTTATTCCATGATATTTCATGATAATCAATGTAGTCAGAAGAATGAAGATTATTATCTAAAATTTATTTCGATATTGCTAGCGGGTCTTGTGAAAGTGAAGGATCGTGCACAAAATTTGATCTAGTTCTTCACAACAGCCGAATGAAGTAACCATTCCTTCACACAGAAGTAGTCATGTTGTGATATATGATACGGTAGGGGATGAAATACTCGAATCTTATCCATAATTTGTTGTTAATTTCAAAAGTGCTGGCTAGTTTCGTTACTATGAGAATTTAGAAGGGAACCCCCTTGAGGTATATAGAGCATTTGCAGAAGGTTTTGATGGGAAAAATGTTACAGTTTGGTATTTAACATTTCCAGTCTCGAAAAAATCAATTGATATAGTAGCTGAGCTCCCATAGGAAGGTGAACAATGGTTTAAACTTCAATTTGTTGATACTACACAATGCAACTGATTCCTTCAAGACAAGCATCAAAATCCAGACTAGCGTAAAGGTATTCCACAGGCCTGTTTAACACAAGAATACAATGATCTTTTGAAGATGGTTCAAAGATACATTATAGGAGAAGGAAGGTATGCTACTTTCCATCTATATCATATGAGATTCCTCTTACATCTGGATGGTATCTCAAAAACAAGTTTTCCCTTTTATTTTCTGAAGAGTCTCATAAAGATGGAAGCCAGGGTTAGGAATTTTTCGAACAATCAACACAGTATTTTTCATCAGGCCTTGATTAAATAATTGATAGTTCAAGAGTTAAATAAATTTGATAGGAAATTGGACCATTTAATATTATATTATGAATTTGAAACCATAGAAGATAAATCCTCATAGAGACGCATTGGTAATCCATCTACATGTTTGGAAACTTCTGAGACTTGTAAACATGTTGAAATGGATGATTTATTTCCAGAACATAGTATAAAGAAATAAGATAAAAAAATAAACCAAGGATGAGAGGGGCTGTTAGACCACCGCCAATTTCTAAATATATTAGGTTATAGAGAACAAATCATTTTAAGGATATGTTAAATGATGAAGGAAAACATAATATTCGAAAGAGGAAACCATATGCTATGAAGTCTTATCCTCTCAGAGGACCACGCACTAGAGACACAAATAAATTTAGGCTTAATTCGAGGGCTATTTTTTATCCTTCCCTGAAATAAAACAAACTTATTGACCTTGAAATTTTTCCAGATGAAAAACCAGAGAAGCCAAAAAAACCAAGGATTAAAGCTTCAATTTAAAAATCTATGCAGACTAGAAGCAGTCTCATAATTAATAAGGGAAAAGGAGTAATGGAAAATATGAAATAACCTGAACTTGAAAAATAAAAAACAAGTGGGCATTTCCAAGAACTTAAAGATTTTCAAGATGTTAATAAAGGGTCAGATTCGTCCATGGAGGTAGAAAAGGAAGTAGTTGAATTGTTTGACAATATGGAAAAGAACATTAACGTAGTTTTGTGTTCACCTCTGGCTCATCCCTGCATACCTATGAATTATGATGAAGAACAAGAAATACAACATGAATAATTTAATGATGTTGTTAAAAAAGGGATAGAATTTTTTACTGCTCAAGTGAAAAAACTAGAAGGGGATAGCTCGCCACAACCTGAAATTGGAGAATGTCGAATCAATAAAAAACTCAAGAGGAAATTGAAGGATTCTGAGCGTTTGGTTAAGGAGTTGCAGATAGAGAACAGATAGGTACAGAACATGTTAAATAACACCAATAAAGAGTGGAACAAATTGCTTGTTAACTACAATAAACCATGTAGATTCTCCCAAGGATTAAAGATAAATAATGGGAAACGTCTCAGGAAAAATAAATACTAGAAGAAGGAATGTTTGCTTGAAAGAAAGAAGCACTAGGAGAATAATGATAAGTTAGGAATCTTGAATGAATTGGAAACTCATGTTCTACAAAAAACACTTCAGATTCGAGGCCCGTTGATTCTCTCTAGAACCAAGGAACTGAAGCCAAATGAATGTGCCCTTAATGCAAACAGGATCGAAAGTGTAACTTCCAGCTGATCGAGACAAGTTTCTTCTCCTACAGGAACCATATAGAATTATCTTTTATCTTTTTCTAAGTTTGTAAAATCTCAAATTTACTTTTATCTTATATGTTTGTAAAGAAAGACTTATCGTATGTGATCAAGATTAGTTTAGAGTCGTTATCTAGCAATTAACATATTCCTAAAGATTGGACCCGAAACTGATTTGGTTTTGAAATTGTTATTTTTGTTTTAAAATATTATTATTAGTTGTGAAATGAAATTTCAAATCCCAAAAGATGGAATCAAGAAAAGGTTATATAGAGGAAAATAAAAGAAAAAGAGTGGTTTCTAGTTTTGCAATAGCTTGACAAGAGGTGATGAAGAACTTGTAAGTTTTGGATACAGTAATATATATATCTATATGAGTGTTCAAAGATCATTTGCATACGAGTACAATGTCCTCTTCTTTAACTTTACTACAATTTTTTTGTTTGAAAGTGGAAGTATTTTGCACGCTGCATAATTATTTGTTCCCAGTATTAATGACTTTTAAGCGTTATGTTTTCACTAGCTATGAAACTTGTTGAAATATTGTAACTTGCAAAAGTATTATATTTATTATTCCAGAGATGTTTCATTCCTCCGATGGGACTTTGTTATCTATTCGGTGATGTTTATTCCTCCGAGAGATTGTGGTAACTAGGGTTATTAGATCTCCCATGTGAGGTCGGCCCTGAGTTAGTTATTTAGGGGTTATTAGACTCTCTTAGGAGAGGTTGCCCGACCATTAGGGTAAAAAGTCAATCGGGAAACAAGTATAAGTAGAGGAGGTATGTTCCTCATTTATCTCATTCATTCACTCACTTGTGATTGGCGCATAGGAGAGAGAGAGGTCTTCATAGGAGGAGAAGGAGCTCTAGTCTTGGACTACATCTTTGTATTGGTTGATTATGTATATTGAGGAAAGCCTTGATGGGTTTTCTACCCCATGAGGGTTTCCCAGGGTAAATCTTTGTCTATCTTGTGATTGTGTTTCTTTCAGTGATCTTGCTTGTGAAATTAGGTTAAACTTAACATGGTATCAGAGCTAGTAGGAATAGGACATCTTTCATAAGGTGAAAATACCTCTCTCTCCTCCTCCGGTGAAAATTAGGGTTTCTGCAAAAAGTTGAAATTTTTGGATTCAGATTGCATGGCTGGATAGCCCTCCTCAAAATCAAAGTTTTGAGCCCTGGATCGAGATTTTTGGTTGGGTAGAACTCTGGGAAATTCAAACCATAGTTTGACCAAAAGTGTAGAAAACTAGAAAACCAGAGAACCAGAAAAAGTTGTGCACCTGTGCACCAGTGAACCAAAAACGTTGTGCACCTGTACACCAGCAAAACCAGAAAAAAAAAAAAGACCAGAAAACCAGAAATTCTGTTGCAGATCTGGAAGGTGAAAAGTTGAAGTTTTCAAAAGCAAAACACACCAGATCTCTCAACTCAATCAAGCACATCTCCTGGTAAGTGTTATTCTATCTCTTGAGAAACTTCAATCTATGTGACCCCCTGATTAAGATGGCTCCAAGCACTAAGCTTGAAGACAAACTAGAGGGTATAGAGAATTTTTTGGGCATGGAAATATAGGATTGGTCTTATTCTTGAAGAGAATGATCTTGCCCAATATATCAAAGATGAGATTGCAGAACCTGAAGAGGATATATCCAAAGAGAAGTATAGGAAGGACTTGATTAGGGAAAAGAGAATCATTGTTGACTCTATCAAAGACCACTTGATTCCCCAAGTGACATCCAAGAAGACCCCAAAGGAAATGTATGATTCCCTTTCCAGAATGTATGAAGGGAAGAACATTAATAGGAAGATGAACCTGAGAGCTCAATTGAAGATAACCAAGATGAATCAAGGAGAATCTATTCAAGACTATTTCTCAAGGTTTTCCCAGTTCAAGGAGCAACTAGATTCCATTGGAGATACCCTTGATGAAGATGAACTAGTCATGACTACTCTAAATGGTCTCACTAGGCCTTGGGAGTCATTCATCCAAACCATGGTTGCTAGAAAAGAGAGCATGAAGTTTAATGTGGTATGGGAAGATTTCATTCAAGAAGAAGCTAGGGTTTCCAACAGAGAATCCTTGCTCAAAGAAGGTGACCAAGTCTTGGCCACCCACACCAAGAGAAGAAGTAATAAATTCTACTTCAAGAAGGATAGTTACAAGGAGTCTCAACCTCCACAAAGATTTCAGAAGAAAAGAGTAACTACTCAAGGAAGAGATTACTCCTCATTCCAATGTTTCAATTGTCATAAAATAGGACACCTTGAAAGAGATTGTTCTTCAAAGAATATGAAGAAGGGTTTCCATCATAGAAGACATCAAGCACATTTAGCAGAAGATGATAGTGAAGAAGAAGAAGAACAGTAGGAAAGGCCTCAGAAGAAAAGAGCTAGAATAGAAGAAGAAGATGTAGAAGAATATGTTCTATTCTCTGCACTCTCTGGGGCAGTAACACCCGGAGAAGATACATGGGTTATTGATAGTGGTGCTTCAAAGCACATGACAGGTCAAAAGAAAACTCTTGCAAAACTTGAAGAGAAGACCTCTCCACATAAATTATCTTTAGGAGATGGCTATCAATATCCCATCAAGGGAATTGGTGAAGCAAGCTACAAGCTTGATTATGGAACTCCATTGAAGATGAAGGAGATATTATATGTACCAAGTTTGAAGAATAACTTACTTTCTATCTCAGCTCTAGATAAGAAAGGTTATAAAGTTGCATTCATAGATGGACAAGTACTCATGTGGTCCAAAGGAAAATTAATTGAGGATGCAATTGTTATTGGTGAAGAGGAAGGAGGACTATACAAAATCAAGGGTCATCCAGAAACTACCCTTGTTCATGAAGCCACTAGCCCTAGTGAGATATGGCATAGGAGACTTGCTCACATTAACTACAAAGCACTACCTCATGTGAGTAAAGTAGTCATAGGACTACCAGATTTGAAGATTGATCATGATGGCACATGCAAAGGATGTGCAAAAGGAAAGAATATCAAGAACCCATTTCCAAATAGTGAAACAAAGACTAAGAGTATTTTGGAATTGATTCATTCAGATGTATGTGGACCAATTCCCTCCACATCCTTGAGTGGATATGAATACTACCTCACATTTATTGATGACTACTCCAGAAAGACTTGGATATACTTTCGAAAACAAAAGAATGAAGTCTTTGGAAAATTCAAGGAGTTCAAGGCCTTGATATAAAATCATTCAGAAAAGAAGATCAAATACTCAGGACAGATAATGGCAGAGAATATACTTCAAAGGATTTTGAAGTCTTTTGTAAAGAAGCTGGAATCAAGAGGGAACTAACCACTCCTTACAATCCTCAACAAAATGGTGTTGCGGAAAGAAAGAACAGAACCATTATGGAAGCAGTAAAGACCATGCTACATGATCAAGACCTACCTGTGTATCTATGGGATGAAGCAGCTAGGACAGCAGTCTATGTGCAGAATAGACTATCTCATAGTGCTCTTGAATTCAAGACCCTAGAAAAAGTATTTATAGGAAAGAAGCCTGAGGTAAGTCATCTCAAGATATTTGGATGCCCAGTATATATTCATGTTCCAAAAGAAAAGAGAACCAAGCTAGATCCTTCTGGGAAGAAGGAAATATTTGTTGGATATTGTGAAGCATCAAAGCATTCAGAATATACATCCCAGGATTCCACCATATGGAAATTAGTAGGGATGTGACATTTGATGAAGAGGTAGCTCTCAAGAAATATAGGAAGTTCTAGTATGAAGAAGTATCTGAAGAAGATGCACCTCCTATAATTGCAGAGACTGTACCTGCCCCTGAAGAGGTAAGACCTGAAGACCATGACATGATAGAACCACAAGAACCCACCATCACAAACATTTCAAGAAAGAGAAAGCCACCAGGGTCAAGAGACATTATACTAGGAGCAAAAAAGTATGGAGCTCCTGAAGGCTCCACCAGAGTGAGCAAGAAACCAAAGCCATTCAACAACTATGTGGCTTTGATGTGTGATCTTGTAGACCAAGAACCTACTAGTTATGAAGAAGTAGTTCATAAGAAAGAGTGGGTAGAGGAAATGACTGAGGATTACCAGTCAATAATGAAGAATGATCTTTGGGATATAGTTCCCAAGCCAAAAGTGTGGTATCCTCCAAATGGATATACAAGATAAAGCATGTTGCGGATGGCAGTATTGAAAAATATAAGGCAAGATTTGTGGCCTGAGGGTTCTCTTAGAAAGAGGGAATTGACTATGAAGAGACATTTGCACCAGTTGGAAGGTACACTTCCATTAGAACCATCATGGCACTTGCATCCATGATGAAGTGGGAATTACACCAGATGGATGTAAAGATAGCCTTCCTGAATAGTGTGATTGAGGAAGAGGTGTACATAGAAAAACCACAAGGATTTGAAGTGGAAGATAGAAGAACCCATGTGCGCAAACTAAAGAAGGCTTTGTATGGGTTGAAGCAAGCTCCCAGATCTTGGTATGGAAGAATTGTCAGTTTCTTGACAAGCATGGGCTTTACAAAAAGTAAAGCCGATCCTAATCTTTATCTGAAGGTTATGGATGATGAACCTGTCATATTGTTGCTATATGTGGTGTTGATGTATATGTAACTTCAGAATGTATTTCACATGTATATGTATATTGTATTCCTATAGAGATGGTATTATTCCTCTATAAGGAAGTGTCGTCATTTATATTGTAAGTGTCGTAACTTATACTTGATGGGTTATTAGACCACCTTATTTGGGGTCGGCCCTGTATAAGTCATGTGGGTCAAAGGGTTATTAGACCACCCTATTGGGGGTCGGCCATGTGGGTCAAAGGGTTATTAGACCACCCTATTGGGGGTCGGCCCACTCAGCATTATGTTATGTGGTTAAGTTCGAGCCTACATGAGTTAGGTAAAAAGGCAAGTCAAGTCAAGTATAAATAGAGTGCGGGAGGCACTCTATTTACTCACTCACTTCTCACACATGCTCTCAAGGAGGAGAGGCGCACTTATGGAGGAGGAGGATTGCTGCTAGGTTATGGCTATCTCTCTTGGTTGGTTGTATCATTGCTCTATCTATCTCTGAGGAAGTTATTGGGGTTTTTCACCTTTATGGTTTTCCCCAAGTAAATCTTTGTGTCTCTTGTGTGCTTGCATTATTGTCTCCATGTTTGATATGCTGTAGATATGCTGTACATGTTGTTATCTCAGTTAATATCCTAGATCATATTGAAGTAAATTCAGAAAATTTAACATGGTATCAGAGCTAGCGTGAAAGAAGGCATGATTTGGCATGTATGACACTTGTTGCACTTACGATGCTAGGGCTTGATATAGAAAAAACCAGTCATCATAGCACTTTCGCTATAAATCCGTTTTGGCGAATTTTTCGGATCTGAAATTGTTACAGGCCAAAGATAAGATCTACAGGTATCTTGTGTCCAAAGGAAAACCTCTAATTCGTTGTACTTTGTGATTTATGATCTGTACAATATAGGGTTTCTGCCTCTTCCAGATCTGAGTCAAAATCAGGTGACCTTGGGAAAAAGGTCATATCTTGGGCTAGGAAGCTCCGAATGAAATTTCGTAAAACGTTACAGGTAGTACACAGTATGTACTATCTCAGAAAACTTTTTCAGAGGCCGAAGTTGAACCAGTGACACGTGGCACTCCGTACAAGTTCGCTCTCCTGTATTATCCCATAAACAGGTCACGTTGCGACATTTGGCATAACTCTCTCTCACAGAGTCCAATTGAGGTCAGACCTGTCAGGATGGAAAGCTAACAGGCCGAGATATCTCAGAAAACCTTTTCAGAGACCGAAGTTAAAACAGTGACTAGTGGCACGCCGTACAAGTTCACTCTCCTGTTTTATCCCAAAACATGTCACGTTGCAACATTTGGCATAACTCTCTCTCAGAGAATCCAATTGAGGTCAGACCTGTCAGGATGGAAAGATAACAGGTCAATATATCTCAGGAAACTTTTTTCAAACCCTGTGGATCAAAAATTTTGGAGTTACACCAGAAACAATCAGGTACATATTTCTGTCAAAATAGAATTATTTTTTGGTACCTTCATTCATGGCTTCCGGAATTTAGGGCTTTGGATAAAGTTGGAATTTTTGTAATCGGAGACCACGGCTGGATGCTACTCATCAAAATAGAAATTTAGAGACCAAGATCAGAATTTTTGGTTGGGAAAAAGGATGGGCTTGATTAGAACCTAGTTCGGGACTTTGATCAGAAAAGTGGAAAATTAGGGCTTGTGTAAAAATGGGAATTTTTTGAAATCTGTGACCACGGCTGGAAGCTCCTCAGAAAAATAGAAGCTTAGAGCTTTGGATCAAACATTTTGATGGGGAAAAAGAGTGGGCTTCATCAAACCCCAGTTCAGGATCACGTCCAGTGAATCCGGGAGTTTCAAAGGAAAAATTGAGGAGTGAAACTTTGCAGTTTTCAAATTCTGAATATACCAGTTTGATCAGCTCATCAAGGCGCATATTTCTATCCTTTCGAAAGTTTGAAATTCAAAGCTTGAATTTTTGGGGTTTCTCTGACAAACCCATATCCAGCTCCAGGTCCAGTTCTTGCAAATCAAGTGGATTGGGCTAATCCTAGAAGAAGATGGATTGATCATCTGCATGAGTAAAGAAGTTCCTGTTTCAGAGGGAGATGAGGCCAAGGCCTTACATAAGAAGATTACAAGCGACCTTAACAGGTATGACTCATCGAGGTATGTTTCGATATTTGTCCATGATTAATTTTATGGTATGTTTGTCTTCATGTTATTATGGTTAGTACAATTTTGATTTTAGATTTGTCGTATCACCTTAACAAAATTATGAATGCATGATAGAAGATATTCATTGGTTAGGGTGTTGACACTTATGATTGTACTAATGCATTATGGTGTTGTATGAGATTTATGTTGTCTACTAACATGAAAGGTACACCAAGAAAGACAAATCATGTTCTTGTCCAAGAACATATGATCATGATAACATGAGGACAAAGATTCATCCATTGTCATGGATCTCATAGAAGATCCATTTACGAGGTATGTATAACTTGGTTTTGTAATGGTTAACATATGAGACATGCAGGTTACTAGCACAAGTCACTGAAGAGAACCAAAAGACATTATGCGGGTATGTTAGACATAAACTAGCTAGCATGCTAATCCAGGTATGTTTTTCCTATATCAAGCTAGAATCCTACCTTGGTTTAGGATCTTATACTGTTGTGTTGTTGATAATGATTATTCATGAAGTCATAGGTTTGAATAATCATGGTTGTATGCATATTATGTTTCTTACCATAATTGATGATATGACTAACCAGAAGAATCATGAAGGTATAGGTTTGAATAATCACAAGTTTTATGCATATTATATCTCTTATCTTGATTGATGATTCAACTAACCTGAAGAGTCATAGGTTTGAGTAATTACAGGTTTAGACATGTTATGCTTCTTATGATTTGACTAACCATAAGAATCCCACATAAACCTTGAATGCTAATGCTTATTATTCTGTTTGAAATGATCATGACTATACATGCTTGAAATTATTGTGTTTTAATAGTATACTAATGAATGTATGATTTTATATGAAATCACAAGGATAACACAATCATGATACTAATAAGCATGCATAGGGACCAAGGATGAATATGAGTTCAAGAACAGGTAATCCAGGAAGCAAAGATCAAGAGGGAGTACACTCCAGTGGTTTATTCAAGGATGCAAATATTCAGAGGGAGTTGACCATCTCTCTACATTCCACATCAAAAGATGTAGAAGAAGCTACTTCAGATTAGGACTCCAGTAGCTCCTGCAAGGAAGTGAAGACTCAGAGGGAGTCCACCCAACGAACAAACAAAGATAAGTATTTGAATTGTCATTTCTTAAATAATACTGTTCAATAATGTATATACTGATGTTCCTAGAATTAGGTTTTGTATTATGCATATTAGAATAATTGCATTAATGAATAGTATACTCCTAATATGCATGGGTAAGTGGCCTATGGCACTGTACAACATTCCATTGCTACTTATCTAGTATGAAACCTCTTTGCTGACATGTTGGGAGTTGTGCACACTCTTAACAATGTTCTGGTAGAGATTGGAAGGCATCTAGAAAGTTACGGAATATGGATAAATGTTGTATTGAAGCATTGGCTAAGATAATTGCATGACTGTATGGCATATTTCTTTATGTGTAAGAATTTGTTCTGAAAACTATGAGATGTTTTCTAATCATGCAATTTAACTTGTTGTGTAGGAAAGATCGTATGCCATCTCCTACAAAAGAAGAATTACAACATTTGTTCTAGCAACAAAGATATCTATTGAAGATATTGAAGATATTGAAGTTCCCAGGATCTGGGATGAAGAAATGGAATGCCATGATCCGTCGATCATGAAGAATGATGTTTGGGATGTAATCCCAAGACATGAAGGGAAGTTTGCTATGACTTCCAAATGGAACTATCAGATCAAGCATATTGCAGATGGAAGCATTGAGAAATATAAAAGTGATGAAATAGAAGATACACCAGATAGCTTTCTTGAATAGTGTAGTTGAAGAAGAAGTGTATGTGGAGCAGCCACTTGGTTCTGAGACACATGATAGGAAATCATATATGTGCAGAACTTGGTATGGTGAAGATAGATTGATTGCCGACACGCAGCGGAAGCTTACTATCGAGTTCGAGATGAAGAACTTGGGGATGATGCACTATTTGGTTTTGGCATGGAGGTGTGGCAGAGTGATGGAATCTTCCTTGGACAAGGGAAGTATGCAGTAGAGATCCTGAAGAGGTTCGGGATGATGGACTGCAAAGCTATGGCCACACCTATGGCATCGAACCTGAAGCGTCAGTGTGATGCTTCATCTGAGCCGATTGATATCACTATGTATCGTCAGATGATTGGGTCCTTGATGTACCTAACGAACACGAGACCAGATATTTGATTTGGGGTGAACACATTGAGCCAGTTCCTGATGGATCTGAGGAGTGTTCACCTGGTTGCTGTAAAGCGTGTTCTGAGGTACCTGAAGGGTAAAGTGGATTATGGGCTCAAGTATGAGGTGAATCAAAAGTTTAACCTGCAGGGTTATGTTGATTCAGATTGGGCTAGCAGTGCTGCAGATAGGAAGAGCACATCTGGGTGCTGCTTCAGTATGGGATCAGGTGTGATCTCTTGGTTTAGCAGGAAGCAGTCCTGCGTAGCACTGAGTACAGCTGAGGCAGAGTATGTTGCAGCCTATTCAGCTAGTTGTGAGGCAGTATGGCTACGGAAGCTACTGTCTGAGCTATTTGATCTCCCATTGGAGGCTACTGGTATCTTCTGTGATAACCAGAGCTGTGTGAAGCTGTCCGAGAACCCTGTGTTTCATGACAGGTCGAAACACATAGAGATCAAATATCACTATATCAGGGATATGGTGCAGAAAGGAGTTGTGAAGCTCCTATATGTTGCGACGGATGAGCAGATTGCAGATGTGCTGACGAAGCCACTATCCAGGGTGAAGTTCGAGTACTTCAGAGAGAGGCTTGGCGTTCTTCAGATCGAGGACACTTCGAGGAAGAAGTGATGGACACATTTGCTGAAGCCATTCCAAGCATGTTGGAAGGAGGATTCTTCACATGGCTGTGGATGTAAGCGCTGGATGATGAACATCAGGATGATGTTCTGGTTTCTGCTTGATATGATCAGTTGGATCATTTTTATTTATGTATGTATGCATCATGTTAGATGCTGGATATGATCAGTTGGATCATGTGTATGTATTTTGTATATGCATCCTGTTGGATGCTTGGACCATGTATCTGTATATGTATCAGGTGGATACATTGTATGATCAGGTGGATCATGTATGGTGATATGTATCATGTATCTGTATATGTATCAGGTGGATACATTATATGATCAGGTGGATCATGTATGGTGATATGTATCATGTATTTGTATCAGGTGGATACATTGATGATCAGGAGGATCATGTATGATGATATGTATCAGGTAGATACTTGGTATGCATCAGGTAGATGCATTGATGATCAGGAGGATCATGTATGATGATATGTATCAGGTAGATACTTGGTATGCATCAGGTAGATGCAGTGATGATCAGGATGATCATAGATTACGAGCTTCAGGATGTTGCTCCAGATGACATGCAGCAGGATGTTGCAGTGATGATCAGGATGATCATAGATGACGAGCTTCAGGATGTTGCTCCAGATGACATGCAGCAGGATGTTGCAATGATGATCAGGATGATCATAGATGACGAGCTTCAGGATGTTGCTCCAGATGACATGCAGTAGGATGTTGCAATGATGATCAGGATGATCATAGATGACGAGCTTCAGGATGTTGCTCCAGATGACATGCAGCAGGACGTTGCAGTGATGATGATCAGGATGATCATGGATACATCAGGATGATGTATGGTGAGTATCAGGTTGATACTCTGTGGCCGTGGATCAGGTTGTGCAGATGAGCATGTAATCCGATGCCCTGGGAGATTTGCAGATGGTCTTTCAAGGTTTTGCATATGGCATGTAATATCGATGCCCTGGGACATCTGGCAAATGCTCTTTCAAGGTTTTGCTCTGGGAGGACATGTAATTCGGTGCCCTGGGAGATCTGCAGATAGTCTTTCGAGGTTTTGCCTATGGCATGTAATAGCGCCCTGGGATATCTGGCAGATGCTCTTGCGAGGTTTTGTCCTATGGCATGTAATAGCACCCTGGGAGATTTCAGGTCGGAGTTGTGTACCCGTAACATCCTGAGATGCTCTTTCGAGGTTTTGCCATGACCACATGTAATAGCGCCCTGGGAGATCTCAGGTCGGAGTTGTGTACCCGTAACATCCTGAGATGCTTTTGCGAGGTTTTGTGGTGGACCACATGTAATTTGTGCCCTGGGAGAATTCAGGTCGGAGTTGTGTACCCGTAACATCCTGAGATGCTCTTTCGAGGTTTTGTGGTGGGGTCACATGTAATAGCACCCTGGGAGATCCTACAGGTTGGATTTGTGTACCCGTAACATCCTGGGATGCTCTTTCGAGGTTTTGTGACGCACGTAATAAGTCCTGAGGATTCCACAGTATGGCCAGTGATGACGAAGACCTGGAGGTGGTGGGCCTACATCCAGTATGAAAAAGGACTGGCTCTGTAGAACTTCCTATGACGAGTAGATTCAGAGATTGATTGAGATAGCAGCAGCAGTGACGATGATGATGACTCGATGACGATTATCCAGTGACGATGATCCAAAGAAGATGACTTGTGCTAGAAGAACTGTGCTGAGAAATACCTTCCTAGTTAAGAGGGAGTGTTGATGTATATGTAACTTCAGAATGTATTTCACATGTATATGTATATTGTATTCCTATAGAGATGGTATTATTCCTCTATAAGGAAGTGTCGTCATTTATATTGTAAGTGTCGTAACTTATACTTGATGGGTTATTAGACCACCTTATTTGGGGTCGGCCCTGTATAAGTCATGTGGGTCAAAGGGTTATTAGACCACCATATTGGGGGTCGTCCATGTGGGTCAAAGGGTTATTAGACCACCCTATTGGGGGTCGGCCCACTCAGCATTATGTTATGTGGTTAAGTTCGAGCCTACATGAGTTAGGTAAAAAGGCAAGTCAAGTCAAGTATAAATAGAGTGCGGGAGGCACTCTATTTACTCACTCACTTCTCACACATGCTCTCAAGGAGGAGAGGCGCACTTATGGAGGAGGAGGATTGCTGCTAGGTTATGGCTATCTCTCTTGGTTGGTTGTATCATTGCTCTATCTATCTCTGAGGAAGTTATTGGGGTTTTTCACCTTTATGGTTTTCCCCAAGTAAATCTTTGTGTCTCTTGTGTGCTTGCATTATTGTCTCCATGTTTGATATGCTGTAGATATGTTGTACATGTTGTTCTCTCAGTTAAGATCCTAGATCATATTGAAGTAAATTCAGAAAATTTAACATGTGGATGATCTATTATTGACCGGAAATGAGAAACAGATTGTCGAGTGCAAGAAGAAACTCTCTATAGAGTTTGAGATGAAAGATCTCGGATTGATGCACTGTTAACACCCAAAAAGTGCTCACTAGCTCATTCCCTATTCACATGACCCATTTGTCCACTTTTTCCACCACTTGAGCCTCTAAAACCTTCAAAAGGTCACCAAAAAGACCATAATACACCTTTTTCTCCTCAAAAGATGTATTTTTCCTCAAAAAATCCTCAAAAAGGGTCCAAAATTCCCAAAAAATATTAAAAGGGGATAAAAATATAAAAAATATTCAAAAAAGGAAAAAGAGGGAAAAAGAGACCTAAACCATGTTGGTTAATACCATTGGTTTCCTTAAAACCATAATGGTATTCCCCATCACCAAAAACTAGAAAAAGGTAATAGGGGCTCCTCACTATTCATCCATATTTCATCCTATCCTCATGCTGCCAAAATCCATCTTGAGATTTTCCCAACCATTGAAGCATTGGAGAAGAAGAGACCATTGGACATTGGAGCTTCTCAACCTTGGAGCTACTCAAAACTCACCATCCTCACCATATGAGGTAATACAAGAGTTTTAATTTTTATTTACATGTTTCTGAATCAATTTTGCTTATTGTTATTAATCTAGATTTCTTTATTTTACTGTTTAGTGTCATCAATATATAGTTTATATTTGCTTATTTACATTGCTTTATTTGAGACTGCTGCTACTAGTTAGCAGGTGCATCCTTGCACATGCTTGGTTAAAAAACCAAGCAACAGTTTTTCGTGACTTCGCTATTTTTCGAATTTTAAATTTTTGCTTTAGATATTTATTTTAGTTGTTCTTCCCATTTAAAACTGTAGATCTTCCATACTAGTCAGCTTCTTGATAGCTTCCCTAGCCATTGGCCCTTTCTGCAGCCCGAAACAATCCAAAATTTCAATTTTTGGGTTCATTTTTCGCCGGCCGATTTTCGTCCGTACATTGCGACTTTCGGCACCCAGAGTTGCGCGGTCCATCGTGACTGTGAGCCTTTTTTCCGAGTGGTCCATCGTGACTTTTCGACTTTGTCCTGCGCGGCTGGGCAATCTTTTCTCGCGCGGTCCATTGCGACTGTTTGGCATTTTCCCGCGCGGTCCATCGCGACTGTTTTGCATTTTTCTGCACGGCTCATCATGACTTTTGACCACCACGCTGCAATTCCCATCGTTGTTTTCGTCCACATCGCCGCGCGGCTCATCACAGGTTTTGACCTGACAGCTGCGATATTTCCTATTTCGGTTCGGCCGATCTTTCCAAACAAAAAAAAATCACCCAATCAGCCCATTTTTTCCAGCATTAATTTTTGCAATTTTTTACATCCCATTATGTCATTATTGCAGCATTATTAATTGATATTTGGTTAGATACTTCATTTATCTTTTTGAAATTTTTAGTTAATTGAAAGAAAGATTTTTTAAGTATTTATGAGATTTTAAGTTTTATATATTGCAAAGTTAGACCCATATTTCTAAAATTGCTCAATATTTTTCCCAAAAAAGACTCTAAAAATCCATTGATTTTTACATCTGTTATTTGATTTACCTTTCAAAGAATCCATATTGTTTGAAAAGGTTATTGAAGCATTTACATTTGAAATGTCTTTCATTTTTTTGCAAATTAGAATCCTTATTTTAGTTTGTGATTAAGTCGCCCATGCGAAGCACATTGTTTTGGTATACACCTACACCAGCACACAATCTGTCACAATAATATAAAGTGAGCTTTAAAAGTTACCTTAACTCAACCAACATTCTAACCCAACTTGGGGAACACAAAAAGACTTTTTTAGCTAGGTAGGACTGAGGGGATAAGTATCCAAATAACACCCCTCACTCATTTTTCACGTTGAGACATAGTGGTTGACATTTAGGGTACCAAAATCTCTTATTATTTGTTGACACGGTTTAACACCAATTTACCGGGAAGGCCTCTCCCTTAGGAGGGTTGAAGTAGCCAGACTGGTTCCAGAAGCCTGAGTGGAATACCGCTATCCATTCAGTAACTGAAGGATACCTTTCGTAGTTCTCGTTGTACCACCCTCATGGGAGTATAACGACGATAGAACCAAACTGCAAATTCACCCAACCGAACGTGTCATGAACGGGGTATCTTAGTGGCCAAACTTATAGGATTGTCTACTCGGTGTCCCTCCCGGTAGGGGGATATCTAGCCTTTGATTCTACAATTTATATTGTCTGACTTGGATTTCATCACCTTGCAGAGGATATACCTTGTCGAGTCATAATACTTTTTAGTTAGGTGTTTGCATGCTCCATTACCTCTCTTTGGTCATAGAGTACACCTTTTTGTATTTTTAGGAACTGTTTGCATGTTGGTTTTCTGACCACGTTTTTTTATTATTCCACTTATTATAGCACAATTGTTATAGTAAGTGTTTTGAGGTTGGTTTTTTGGCCTGAGTGCCATTTATTTTTTATGCCCCCCTCTTGCACGCACAGTTACATTAGGGATTTAGAGATTTTCACTCACCACCATCTAGTATTTTTTTCACAAACTGTCACCATTGATTCCTCGAGACGTTCTCAGCGCTTCCGGGGAGAACCCCCGCAGTATGGTTCCCTTGACTCCACACATCATCAAAACAGAACCCCGTCATCCGATTCTGACGCGCCTCATTTCACATCTGATTCTGAGGCAGAATCTGAAAATATGACATACACCACACCCACTAGCCCCATGGCTGGTTCGCATTACGCCAACTTTTTCATAGGGGTTGTTGGTGGAACATCATCCACCCCCGCCACCACAACAACCACCACGACAGCCACAACTACCACACCTCCCTTAGGGATGCCTAATATGGGACCTACACCTACATTAGATATGACTACCATGGGACCCCTTCCCAATACAGGACCCCCACCTAAATTAGGCATGCCCACTATGGCAACTATACCTACTATCCCCGCTACCACTCAGATTCAACACCTCTTGGACATCTTTCCAGCCCATCTGTGACTCCCGTTCCACTTGGCGGTGCGAACCCCTCCCACACTCTTATAGGTGGAGGGCACACACCTCCCATGACAAATATACCCCTAGGGGGAAGTGGCCTAATACATAACGCCACCACCAACACTTATGCCCCCATGACAACATTATACCCCTTCGCCAATTTGCCATTTATGGCTAGCCTTAACCTACCAGACTTGGCTACGCTAACAAATGATCCCATCCGACATGACCCTACTTGTCCCCCCATACCCACAAAGCTCCCCTCAGACATCCAAAATTTGAAGGAAAGGTTGGGGAAGACCCCAAAACCACATCATGTCCTTTCACCTATGGTGTTCCTAAAACTCCATAGTAGATGATTCCATTCGTCTTCGTTTATTACAGCAAACTTTTATCAGCTTAGAAACCAAATGGTACATCGAGCAACCCTATGGGACACACCCTACGTTCACATCCCTTGCCTCGACTTTCCTACAGTTCTTCCAATTACCTGTCTGCTATGATGCAGGAGTGGAAATACTACTGGCTTGTAGACAGAACACCGCTACACAAATCACAGATCATATCCATGAGTGGCGTAAGCACCATAGTCTCTGCAAGATAAAACTTGACGACCGTATCTTCCTGGATTGGTTCCTGAAATCACTCCTCCCTCTCATAGCCAAGGATGTAGCTTCTGAACGACCCCAGTCGGAAGAAGAAGCCATTCTAAAAGCCCAGCAGTTTAATATGATCTACGCCCAGTGTGTCTACCTATATACCATTTTACTTAACGCTCCCCGCGGTGGTTCCTCCCAGATTGATGCTCCGGGGGCACCCCATGCCGCCGACGGCATCATTGGACAAGTTGCGTCCCACAACCAACCCTTTTCCATTATGCACAATAATACCAACCCTGATGTTTCGCGGGCCACATCTCACTCCGAAGCTACAACTTCGTATGCTCCCATGGCCCATCCCCACCACACTCATGGACCCTCATGTCCACCACAGTGTTATGGTCATGCTCCTTCAGCCTATCCACCTCTGGTTACCACCCCTGCATATTACCATCAGCAGGCCACACATGCTCATGTTCACTCACAAGCCCCAGCAGCTTATTACCCACCATGGGAAGTGCTTGATGCACCACAACCTCCAGTCACTCAGACTTATCCTCCAAACAACAAAAACGCTACCCTCGCCCAAAAAAACCCTGATCGACCACTGAAACAGGGTAAGAACCCCAATTTATGAACAAACCACCCATGTTCCATATGTAGGGTATACGGCCATTACACACACACTTGCCCCCATTTGGAGTGAGCACGCCAACTGTGGTTTGATGACACCCAACGCCAAGAGCATGCGGAACAACCAGCGCCACCTCCTCAACCAAAACACATGGTGGTGCAGAATCCTTTTCCCACACAAGGAGTGGCGAACAATTTCCCGTTGGATCCTCCTCAAGGAACCACAACACCACAACAACAAATCACATACGTTGTACACACAAACCAACCAATGGATTCAAGTACTCATCATCTCCTTATGATATCATCGTCCGACATGAATCCCCAAACACGTCGAAACCAATATGCCCACGCTACACCTAAAAATGTTCTCCCTATGATTAAACAACCAGTTCAGAATGCACCTACATCATTCATCTCCATAGTCAAACCCGGATTATACTCAAAATCACCTATGACTTCCACATTCCAATACATCCCACCCCCTTTGAATATAACCAAGATATCTTATTTGTGCACCCTCTCGCATAACACACAGGTACCAAACCAACAACCCCCTTTACTCCCGCAACCACCCTTAGTGCCAACTCACGTAGGAGCCACACCAATTCATACTATCCCATTTTTATTTCCCCCTTCAGGATCCATTAGCACACTAGTCATGGCTACACTTAATCTCCCAGGATTAACATTAGGACTACATGTGTGGTACCTACTTGCCCCAACCCCTCCCCCGACACCGAACATCATTTTACAACCGGTGCAACCCATCAATACTTCTAACCGTTCACCCCCTGGTGTAGAAAACATCTAGAACCGACCACCTCCAACAGGGGCCACTGCATCAACATCTTGTAATGCTCCCCCTGAACTCCACTACAATGGGGGCATAGGCCCACAAACCTACACCACTGGACCCACAACCCGCACCACCCCACCGACTCCCAAGTTGGTGAAGAATCCCCCAACAATCCGTGCTCCCCCCAAGTGCTCTTTGTGCGACAATATAGGCCATGCTACCCATCAATGTCCACAATTACCAGCACTTCAAGAACACATGCAAATGTTGGATGATGACACTAATATACTAGTTGTCAAACTTGAACTGCCCCCTTTGCCTCATGATAAATCGTTGATTACCAATCACCCTTATGGGATATGCGGCATTTACGACCATTACTCACATCACTACCCTGATCTCCTAGATTATAGAGAAGCTCTATACGAATTGAATAATGCTAACCTAAAGATATCCCGTCCTCTCATTGAGGAAATTCATCCCCCACCATCTTCCTCCTTAGAATATATTAACATAATTTACATGGTTTCCAATGGAGACCCCTCTGTCCGGTCTACCCCTTTGATTGATCACTCTAACCCACATATTCAACCTTTTCAAATCAAAGAGGAAACCACATGTCCACAGCATGGGGGCAGGCCCAAAACCTTTCCTACTCATCATCATCGTCATTCTCATCGGCGATATTGGGGGCATCCGCCGCACTCATGACGATTCTTGAGATCACTTCTCACTCTTACCAATATCTTCTTGTTCGGCATAATTTTATCCCTTTTTTGGGCCGAACAACTCTTTTACGAAAAAGGCACTTAGGGAGTTTTTGTTAAGCTCTTTTCTGACTCCTAAAAAAATGAAAAGATCGCCGAGCAATCTTGCTTCCCTTCATGCTGGCTAAAAGTATCTGAAAGCACGTCTACCTGGTATAGTTTACCCCTTTTCCGGACCTTGTAGACTAATTACGAAAAAGGAATACTCTGGTCACATCGGCTAGAAGAATTCTCCATTTGCATCATTTTATACTTTTTTGGGCCTTGGAGACTAACATACAAAAAAGAACACCAATGGAGTCTATTTACTGCTTTCAGGCTCTCTAAAATTGAAAGCAACCACGACCAATTACTGTCTTGGGCTCGTACAAATCCATAGGATGGTACTCATCCACCAATTCAGAGTCTTCTTATCATTTTCAGACTCCTTAAAAATGAAGCCACTCACGAGCATAAACAGTCCTGGGCTCGCATAAATCCACATGACAGTACCATTTCATAGCACACTTTTATCCCTTCTTGGAGCTCACTAAAACTACAAAGAAGGACCCAATGGTGCTTTTCAGTGCCACAACAGATCATGTCTACTCATATGGAAGCTTCCCATTCTTGTCGCCTTTGTTCAGAGTATTCTGGTCGCCTTTGTTCAGATGTACTTCATTTTTATAATCCCTCGAGTATACAATCATATATACTCCTAAGAAGTTGACTCACAGTCATTGAGTCCCTATATATGTTGGACACCTTCAGATTCAGCAGTTCATCAACCCTTTTGATACCTTATTTAGAATGGTTGTTGCTTTTTTCCAGTGTATCAATTATTCAGATCAGTCATGGTATGACCATGAGTATGTCCTAGCATTGTGTCCCCTCTGGACCATTATGATGTACCAACATACTTTTATGTATTTTTTCAGGTCCCCCTTCGTGGGCCTAATTCTTATTTATATGTCTTGATACGAGCATGGGTATGCCCACCTCGTCCATTATCAGAGATTATTCCTCATTCATTTTTTGAGGCCATGTATTTTTTTCAATTTTTGCAGCTTCCAAGGGGCCATTGTTCTAGTCTCCAATCAGTCTCTTCTCTTCTCTTCTCCAAGCCCCAAGAAAAAGACAAAAGAACTGTGATTTCTATCGGCCATACGATGAGCTCCTGCCCTCACACATTAGGGGGCAATCTGTTAACACCCAAAAAGTGCTCACTAGTTCATTCCCTATTCACATGACCCATTTGTCCACATTTTCCACCACTTGAGGCTCTAAAACCTTCAAAAGGTCACCAAAAAGACCATAATACACCTTTCCCCCCTCAAAATATGTATTTTTCCTCAAAAAACCCTAAAAAAGGGTCCAAAATTCTTAAAAAATATTAAAAAAGAATAAAAATATAAAACATATTCAGAAAAGGAAAAAGAGGGAAAAAGATACCTAAACCATGTTGGTTAATACCATTCGTTTCCTTACAACCATAATGGTATTCCCCATCACCAAAAACTATAAAGAGGTGATAGGGTCTCCTCACTATTCATCCATATTTCATCCTATCCTCATGCTGCCAAACTCCATCTTAAGCTTTTCCGATCTTTTGAGCTTTGCCCAACCATTGAAGCATTGGTGAAGAAAAGACCATTGGACATTGGAGCTTCTCAACCTTGGAGCTACTAAAAACTCACCATCCTCACCATTTGAGGTAATACAAGAGTTTTAATTTTTATTTACATGTTTATGAATCAATTTTGCTTATTGTTATTAATCTAGATTTATTTATTTTATTGTTTACTTCCATCAATCTATAGTTTATATTTGCTTATTTACATTGCTTTATTTGAGACTGCTGCTACTAGTTAGAAGGTGCATCCTTGCACATGCTTGGTTGAAAAACCAAGCAACATGCACTACTTCCTAGGTCTGGAAGTATGGCAAGGCCCAGAAGGAATCTTTCTCAACCAGGGAAAGTATGTTGTGGAAATTTTAAAAAGATTTGATATGTTGGAATGTAATGCCATTGCCACTCCCATGGATTCCAACTTGAAGTTGTTAGCTGATGACTCCTTAGAGTTAGTGGATGTGACTCTGTACAGACATTTATTGGGTCATTAATGTATCTGACAAATACTAGGCCAGATATATGCTTTGTTGTGAACACCTTGAGTCAGTATCTAGTGGAACCTAGGTGTGTTCACCTGATAGCTGCAAAGCATGTGACGAGGTACCTAAAGGGAATGATATATTTTGATCTATGTTATCATGGAGATCATGACTTCAGATTGTATGGCTACACAGATGCTGATTGGGCAGCAAGTGTATCAGACAGGAAGAGTACATTGGGTGGATGTTTTTATCTTGGATCTGCCATGATCTTGTGGTTTAGCAGGAAGTAGTCTAGTGTGGCTCTCGGTACTACTGAAGTGGAATATATAGCTGTTTGCTCTGCTAGTTGTGAAGCGGTAAGGCTTCGGAAGTTGTTATCAAGATTGTTTGACTTAGAGATGGACCCCACTGTGATCCTGTGTGACAACTAGAGTTGTATCAAGATGACAGAGAATCCAGTGTTCCATGATAAGTCAAAGCACATAGAGATCCGATATTTCTATATACGGGATATGGTGCAGAAAGAAGCTATCAAGCTCAAGTATGTGAGCACTGACGAACAAGTTGCTGATGTGTTGACCAAACCTTTGTCTCAAGTAAAGTTTGAGTATTTTGGAGACAAGCTTGGTGTAGTTCAGAAAGAACCTCCTCGAAAGCGGGAGTGATATGGTCGATAATGATATTTGGATACTGGTATCGATATGGATACCTGTATCGATGATGAGATTTCCTATATCGATGGTAAGGTCGACAATGAGGATACCTGTATTGATGAGGATATAGTATCGATGATATGGATACTTGTATCGATGACGTACTTGTATTGATGATGTGGATACTTGTATCGATGACAAGGATACATGTATTGATGATGAGGTTATCTATTCTGATGGTAAGGTCGATGATGAGGTCCTTAGTGGACGAGGAGGGATTGTACCATCCTTGGACGGTTGGTCCCTGAATAGATTTGTAGACTGTTGTCTTCAAGAAATAGTCCTTAGTGGACGAGGAGGGATTGTATCATCCCTGGATGGTTGGTCCCTGAATAGATCCATAGAATATTGTATTTGAGAAGTGGTCCCCAGTGGACGAGGGGATTGCATCATCCTAGAACCACTAGTTCAAAATGTACATGATGGGGATTGCATCATCCCGGAACCACTGGTTCAAAATGTTCGTGATGGGGATTGCATCATCCCGGAACCACTGGTTCAAAATGTACATGATTGCATCATCTCAGAACCACTGGTTCAAAATGTACGTGATGGGGATTTCATCATCCCGAAACCACTAGTTCAAAATGTACTTGATGGGGATTGCATCATCTTGGAACCACTGGTTCAAGATGTATGTGATGGGGATTGCATCATCCCGGAACCACTAGTTCAAAATGTACATGATGGGGATTGCATCATCCCAGAAGCACTAGTTCAAAATGTACATGATGGGGATTGTATCATCCCCGTACTTCGGTCCCTGAATTGATCCGTAGACATATGTCTCTGAAAAAAAGGTCCTTAGACTGTCTAATTTGATGACTGGACTGCATTGTCCCGAACAAGCATCTCAATCTCTATCTTTTGGTGAAATGGGTAGTGATAGGGCCCGATGTTGGGAGGAACGCTTCCAGGAAGGAGCATAATATGATGGTCCTTTGGTCTTGAAGGTGGAAATCCCACTGGTTCAAAAAATACACATGCATATATATTCAAAATTTGTTGTAGATCCAAAGGAGTAGTGGAGTCCGCTGATGGTTGCATCTGAATGGAATGGAGCTGAGTGATGACACTGTGTGAATTCTTCTTAAGGAGTTTTTCCATGCGATGTGAACCGATGATGCTGAGAGACCCTAGTTGTAATCCCTTCAATGTTTGTTTTTTCCCATTGACTAAAAACTGCATCCAAAGTTCAACAAAATACCAGAAGGTGGGGCCAAGTGTGCGTAACCATTGAGCACCCAAAACCACATCACATCCACCTAAGGTCAAGGAAAAAATGTCAGAGTGCAGGTTATAATCTCCAATAGAGATACACACATTGAAACACTTCCCATTACAAGGTAAGGTGCCCCCATTGGAAATCATGACTTCAAATTTGGAGCAAGGATGGACAAAACAATCAGCCTGTTTCCGAGGGTCAATGACGTTATGAGTGCTACCAGAATCAATGAGTATTGTAAGAGGGAGCTTCTTAAAGTAACCCTTGACTCACATTGTTTGTAGGGCGGTGACTTCGGCTAAAGCATGGAGAGATATCTCTAGGTGGTTGTCCTGAGAAGGAGGGTCAACAGGAGACTGTTGAATGTCGACCTGATCATCTACTGTATCCTGAACTTCTTCACAAATTTCAGTTGTAGGCGGAGAATCCACATCCAATAGATAGATATTTTTCTCAACACATCTATGTCCCCGAGTGAATTTCTCATCACAATTATAATGAATCCCTTTTTCTCTATGTGTCTGCATCTCTACTTCAGACAAATGCTGGATCTCTACTTCAGACAAATGCTGGATAGGAGTTTCTCTAGGAGATGGCATGATGGGAGGTCGTTGGGAAAGCATATTTATGAATGTACCAAAAGTGGATTTGGAGCGTTTTTTGGTTGTGATATTGTCCTCCTCCAACTTAACCATCCCTAAGGCTTCCATCATTGTGCTGGGATAGAACATTTTAACCTCAGATCGGATTGCATCCTTCAGACCACTGACAAAACAACTCCTGTAGAATTCATCAGGTAATCCTTCTGTGTGATTGGCTAATTTCTCAAATTATTTATGATACTCTCTCATAGTGCCAATTTGGCAAAGTTTAGTGAGTGATTCTATGAAGTCATCAAAATCACTAGGGACAAATTGTTGCAAAAGGAGTCGGAAAAAATCTGTCCATTTTGGCTCTTCATGAGCCTTCATGTACCAACAGAACCATTGAAGGGCTTCATGTTATAAATGAAAGGATGCAAGTGGAACTTTGTTGACATAAAAAGTATTATGAAGACTGAAATATTGGTCTTCCTGGTATATCCATCCAGTTGGATCATCACCATTGAAACGAGGAAAATCAAGCTTTGGCCCACAAAAATTGTTGGAAAAAGAGAACCCAGTGTCTGCAGAAGACTCTAGCTGTCATCTATTCTTCATGGCTGAATGTTGAAGATGGAGGCTGAGAATTTTTTCATCCAGATCTTGAAGTTTGGTATTGAGGTCTGCAAGTTCTTCCTCCATGATTTTTTCTCCTGCGCAAGTGACAACCATAACCAAGATTTTTTAATTTTTATTTTTAAGGGGAGAAGGGTAAAAAACAAAAAACAAAAAATTCTTTAGTAAAAGAAATTTTGGATTTGGGAAAAACTTTGATGGGTAATTGGGGTTTGACTAGGTTTTGGACACTTTCTAATGGACAGGTAAGTAGAAAATGGGGATTTCAGCAGCATGATGAAAGAATGAGAAAATTTGTCCAAGAGAGACAAAGAAGCAGAATTAGGAAATGAACACTATCAAATAATTTGAAGGCGATTGGGTGAAAATCGAAGGAGTTATAACAAACCCTAAAAATAGACAGATGTGGGATTTCTGGATTCGGGAAATGGAATTTGGGATAGGGTCCTCAAGAAAGAAATATGCAGAATGGAAAACCCTTTTTTTCTAGCATTGATCTGCAACGGCTTGGAATTGATCTACAACGGCTCAGAATTAATATGCAATGGCTCTGGACAGATGAAATCTTCTATTTATCAGTTGGTAATAGATATGGACTCCAGGTATGCTCGGCTTCCTAAAGGTTCATGGGATTCACTCGGCTACCAATGATGTCTAACGTCTTGCATATTGGGGCAGCACCCCTCACTCCACGGCTCAGGTAAAATTGATAACCGCTTTTCTACAAACAAAAACTCTTTGTTTACCTCACGGGTGGGAACCCGTCAAATCGGGTAGGGGCCGTTGCCCTTTTCACTGGAAGGTCCTCTCAATGGGACAGCTACTTCAGGGTTCCTTTGGTACTCCTCACAATAATTTTTAGGGATATGCCCAGGTACTTTCCATAGTTAAACGGATAGGGATTATTCTCGGATCTGAATTTGCAATTGAAAGGAACAATACAGATGCAAAGAAAAAAAACTACTACAATAATCATAGTGCCTGAAAGCCACTGCGAAAAACAATTTGGCAGAAATTACACCCATCGAGCCCAAGAAAGTGCTCTGATACCAGATGTGGGGAACCTCTCGCAATTAAATGATGAAAATGCACAATATATCAGAAATAGTAGAACACGGATGGGATTTATTGATCACATGCCACTTTGAGGGGGAAACCTCTTTTGAGAAAGATCAATATAAATAACTCATGGATGCCTTCATTGGCCTCAACATGTACTTATATACGAAGTCTAAAATAAACAATTATTACTCCCCATGAATGTGGGATAATACAATATACTCACAGGACGACTTACAAAGGGTATGCATCCAACTACAATATAATAACAATGTGGGATAATACAATATACTCGTGGGATGACTTACAAAGAATATGCGTCTAACAACAATATACTAACAAAGTAAAGAGAAGGGTTGACACATGTTCCTAACATAAACTCAATTTTGAAGCTACTAATAATACACCTGACTATGAAGCATTGGTTTTGGGTTTAAGAGCTACTAAAGACATGGATATACAGGAGTTGGTAGTATATGTAGATTCAGAATTGGTAGTTCAATAGGTCAGGAAAATATATCAATTTAAACAGAAAAGGGTTAAGTTTGATTGGAATGAATATTGGGATTTGATTGAAAATTATTTTTCAGCTTTTGATATTTCTTTCAATCCCAGGAATTGCAATGAAACTGCAGACTCTTTAGCATTGGCTGCTAGTTGCTTTAGGGTGTGAACCGATCCTCATCTTAAATATGTTGTACAAGTCAAGCATAGGCCTTTAGTCCTAGATAATTAAAAATTGGTAAGTATTTGAGGACGATTATGAAATTAACATATTTTTATAGTCAATTGGTGAGTTCTTAGGATCTTTGATTGATCAATAAGAGGAAATTGAAGAATTATAGAATTCAATTTATTCTAACAAAGTTGTTGGTCATGATGTCATTGAATTCAAAAGTAATTTTATACCTAAAGGTTTGGTCCCACTCAATAGGTTGTTTGATAATCATGATACACTTCACAATCCTTTGGCTCAAACTGGAAGAGACAACACTGTAGATTTCAATAATGGTACAAAATCTAATCCCAAAATGGTCAAATTATCAAAAGCTTTGTCAGATGAAAAGTGAAATGTCTGTTGTGGAGCCTGATCTTCCAGACTCATATATGATGATTTAACCATGTTTGTACCCTAGGTTTGGTTATGATCCCGGCACGCACAATAGGGGGTCTGGGGGAGTTGGTTTTTCGCCAATAGATTACGGGCCCATGGTTTTGGGTAACGCATGGTATTTTCCCATTGTATTTCCCCTTTATCAGAAACACATTGTAATATGGATAGGGTTGATGTGTTAGGTATTATGCATTGTAAATATATCTAAGATCATGAAAGAGAGACTGTGAGACAGTGAAGAGGAAGTGCAGAAGATGTGTTGAAGGTTGTATCCCTTCATTTGTTGGATAGTATAATAGTAAGGACTGGAAATTTGAGTGTGGACGTAGCCCATCTTGGGTGAACCACGATATATTGGTGTCTCTCTTGTAATATGATTGTGTGATTGTTTTTGCATCTTGTTTATTGTCATTGCTCTGCGATCCTGTTTTTCTAACAATTGGTATCATACCCAAAGGTCTATTTGGCAGATAAACCCGCAGGAAACTAGGGTTTCTGGTTCGAGTGGGAGCAATGGCGGAATAAGGAAAGCTTAAGGTCGAGAAATTTAATGGCGAAAACTACCAGTTATGGAAGATGCAAATGGAGGACTATGTGTACCAGAAGGATCTATTCCTACCATTGGGAGGAAGAGCAAAGAAGCCAGTGACTACAAAGGACGAAGAATCAGAGGTTCTTGACAGAAAGGCACTGGTAACAATGCAGCTGTCCCTGGCTTCGTTGGTTGCTTTCAATATCTCAAAAGAAAAGATAACAAAGGTTTTGATGAGCGCATTGGGTAAGCTGTATGAAAAACCCTTAGTCTCCAACAAGGTATTTCTAATGAAGAAGTTATTTAATATGAAGATGTCTGATGGTGGATCTGTTGCTGATCATTTAAATGAATTTAATACGGTTACAAATCAACTAAGTTCTGTAAGTGTGAACTTTGATGATGAGGTTAGGGTTCTTCTAATCTTGTGTTCATTGCCAGAAAGTTGGAATGGCTTGGTCATGGTTTTAAGTAACTCTGTCTCTGATTCAAACACCTTGATATTTGATGATGTTGTTAGTGTTATTCTTAGCGAGGAAATTCGAAGAAAAAGAACAGGTGAGACATCAGGTAATGCGTTGACCATGGAGAGCAGGGGAAGACAAAAGGAGAGAGGAAAGAGCCAAGATAATCGCAACAAGTCTAAAATGGGCAGATCCAAGTCCAGACTGGGAAAGATAGAGTGCTGGAACTATAGAAAGAAAGGACATCTGAAGAAAAACTGCAAATATCTAAAGAAGAAAGGAGATGGACAGCAAGAGACTACTCAGGAAGCAAATGTAGTAGGTGATGTGTTACAAGATGCTTTGATTCTTACATTAGATAATACTAGTGATTACTAGGTAGTAGATTCAGGGGATTCATGTCATGCTACACCCCATAGGAAATATTTTCATGATTATGTTCCACGCGATTTTGGACACATCTTATTGGGTGATGATGAGCCATGTAAAATTGTTGGAATGGGTAAGGTATGAAAACAATTTAAGAATGGAATTGAATGGCTGCTAAACGATGTTAGGCATATTCCTGCTATGAAAAGAAATTTGATCTCAGCAGGGCAGTTGGGAGATGGCAATGTCTATCTACATTTGGAGAAACACGGTTGAAGATCATTAAAGGATCAATGGTGATAGCAAAAGGAGACAAGGTATGTACGTTGTATTTATGTCTTCATAATACTGACCATTCTATCTCTTTAGCTTCCACAGGAACAGATACAACATTGTGGCATCATAGGCTTGGCCACATGAGTGAGAAGGGGATACAGATTCTCCACTCAAGGAAGTTGTTGCCATATTTGAAGCAGGTAAGTTTGGAATTTTGTGAGAACTGTGTTTATGGAAAACATAAGAGAGTCAGATTTATCAGGGTTGGGAAACAAAAGAAGAATGAAAAGTTAGAGCTTGTGCACACAGATGTATGGGGACTGGCTCAGGTACAATCTCTTGGTGGCTCTCATTATTATGTTACATTTGTTGATGATGCAACTAGAAAAACTTGGGTTTATTGCATTAGACATAAATCTGATGTGTTTCCTCCTTTTAAGAAGCGGAAATCTTTGGTTGAGAATGAGACAGGAAAAAGGTTGAAGTGTCTCAGCTCTGATAATGGAGGTGAGTACTGTGGCAAGGATTTTGATAGTTACTGTTCATACCATGGGATTCGTAGAGAGAAGATAGTCCCAGGAACACCACAAGAAAATGGTTTGTCAGAAAGGATGAATAGAACGATCATGGAGCGTGTAAGGTGTATGATATTGCATGTAGGGTTTTCCTTACAGTTTTGGGAAGATGCTGTAAATACTGCTATTTATTTACTAAACAAAGGGCCTTGCTTTGGATGGCGGTATTCCAGAGGATGCATGGACAGGTAAAAGGGTAAAGTACTCATTTATGAGAACTTTTTGTTGTGAATCATTTGTCCATATTGATAAAGAAAATAGAACAAAGCTTGAACCTAAATCCAAGAAATGTACTTTTATTGGATATGGGGTTGATGATTTTGGTTATTGCTTATGGGATTATGAAAATCAAAAAATAATTAGGAGTAGAGATGTGATATTCAATGAAAAGGTCATGTATAAAGATCAGTTGTAGGGAAAGAAACGGGAAGAAGAAAACACATAGTACATAGTGCTTGATGAAATTAAAGAAAATGAAGTTCCAAAGGTGCCAGAATATCAAGAACAACAGCAAGTACCTGAAACTCCTGCAAGTGTAAGAAGATCTACTAGGTTTAGTAGACTCCCTGAACAATACTCTCCTTGAACGTATTATTTATTGATGACTAATGCTGGTGAACCAGAATGTTACGAAGAAGCAATGCAGGTGGAAACTAGAAAGAAGTGGGAGCAAGGGATGAATGAGGAGATGGAATCATTGGTAGGAAACCAGACTTGGGATTTGGTTCAATTTCATACTGGTAAAAGAGCATTGCAAAACAAATGGATTTACAGGTTGAAGGAAGAAGGAGGTAAGAAGCGGTACAAGGCCAGGCTTGCTGTAAAGGGGTTTGCACAGAAGAAAGGTATATATTTTGATGAAATATTTTCTCTTGTTTTTAAGATGACTTCAATTAGGACTATTTTAAGTTTGGTGGTTGTTACACCCAAAATATACTCATAATAAGATTCAGTGTATACACCCCTGAAGATACCTGGACTAAGTAATCATCCTGGGAGGATATGTACCCAATTGTGCTAGGTTTTCAAGGGTCGTCGCAGGTTGCACACTAGCAACATGCGACGTCGCATCTTGCTCCACTGCAGGGTGCGACGATGTCAGTTAATGGGAAAAAATAGCTTATTCGAGATCCTTCTCGAAACTTGCTCATTTAGGGGCTTATCTTTGACCTCAAGGGGAGCTGGTACTCGACTCTTGACTCTTTGGGAGGATCCCCTATCTCTCTCCTACCATATCTCAACCTATCCTATCCATACCCTATCCACTTAGTCCTATATAAGTGAAGCTCACTCCCATCCCAAAGGGAGGAAGACTATGGTATCTACATGCTGGTGAAATCTCTCTTAGAACATCTCCACTCACCTATTGGAGAACTCATACTTCCTTGGAAGGATAGGGCAATTGGCTTTGTTAGAGAAGGGATACAGCGTTAAGCCTTGGTTGTGGTTCTATATCTCTATCATGTACTCCTCTATTTGCAGTAATATAAATGCTTTCCACCAATATTGTTCATGTGTGTAATGATATTGAGTAGGTTACCTGCTTAATTGTTTACTTAGTTCGTTTATTGTATAGATGTCTTTTACTGGTTTCTCTTGTTTCTTGTCTTGACAGGTCTTGTAGTTTGGATCTGATGACTGTGAGACGTGGAGCAACATTCAGGAGAAAAGATTGCGTAGTGAAAGGTAAGACATCTAGTACTTGATCCTTAAGTAGATCTAGGAAATGCATTAGTAGTCTGTTTTATTTGTTCTAGACTCACTTTGAGCTAGGGAGATCCGGCTCGCGTCCGCTCGAATGGATTTTCCGATAACAAATCTAGTGACCATACTAGGGAAGAACATTGTTGTTTTCAATCTGAATTTCAGTTTCAGTTGATTGATTTTCCAAGCCATCTCTTTGGACATTTGATTCTTAAGCCCTTTTACCATCAGATCTTCGCTTTGAAGAGTCTTATTGCCTTCCTTTGAGTTTGTACTTCTCATTGGCAGACCTTTTTATGCTCATTATCTAGAGAATTGGTTCATTTTTGGACTTAGATCTCGCCTGTCGCACCTGGTCAGTGTACCCAGAGAGACACTGTGTTGTTTTTGATCTCTGTTCTTTTCCTGTTAGTCTGTCGTCGCAGCCCTTCCATTGGTATACTGCGACGTGTTGATGTATATGTAACTTCGGAATGTATTTCACCCATGTATTTCATATATGTATATTGTACTCCTATAGAGATGGTATTATTTCTCTATACAGAAGTGTTTGTATTCCTATAGAGATGTTATTATTCCTCTATACGGAAGTGTCGTCAATTATATTGTAAGTGTCGTAACTTATACTTGATGGGTTATTAGACCACCTTGTTGGGGTCGGCCCTGTATAAGTCATGTGGGTCAAAGGGTTATTAGACCACCCTATTGGGGGTCGGCCATGTGGGTCAAAGGGTTATTAGACCACCCTATTGGGTGTCGACCCAGTCATCTTTATGTTCTGTGGTTAAGTTGAGGCCAACCTAGTAAAGGTTATTAGGCAAGTCAAGTCAAGTATAAATAGAGTGCGGGAGGCACTCTATTTCATCATTCTATTCTCACATACACTCTTTGGAGAGTGGCACACTTGTGGAGGAGGAGACGCTACTGCTAGAGGATGTCTATCTCTTATGCTTGGGTTGTATCATTGCTCTATCTATCTCTGAGGAAGTTATTGGGGTTTTTCACCTTTATGGTTTTCCCCAAGTAAACTCTGTGTCTCTTGTGTGCTTGCATTATTGTGTCCATGATTGATATGCGGTAGATATGCTGTACATGTTGTTCTCTCAGTTAAGATCCTAGATCATATTGAATTAAATTTTGAAAATCTAACATGGTATCAGAGCTATCCTGAAAGAAGGCATGGTATGGCATGTATGACACTTGTTGCAATTGTGAAGCTAGGGCTTGATATAGAAAAAACCAGTCATCATAGAACTTTCTCTATAAATAAATTTCGGTAAGGTTTCAGGGTCTAAAAATCGTACAGAGAAAGGAAAACCTCTAATTCATTATACTTTGTGATTTATGATTTGTACAATATAGGGTTTCTGCCTCTTCTAGATCTCAGTCATAAACAGGTGACCTTGGAAAAAAGGTCATAACTTGGGCTAGGAAACTCCAAATGAAATTTCGTAAACAGTGACAGGTAGTGCACATACTGTACTTTATCAAGTAATGTATTCAGAGGCCAAAACTGAACCAGTGACACGTGGCATGCCTTACAAGTTTGCTCTCCTGTTTTATCCCATAAGCAGGTCACGTTGCGACACTTAGCATAACTCTCTCTCACAGAATCCATTTGAGGTTACACCTATGGGGTTGGAAATATGACAGGTCGGGCTATCATAGGGAAAAATTTTCAGACCCTGTGGATCGAAACGTTTGGATATAGAACAGAAAAAATCAGGTACATATTTCTGTCAAAACATAATTATTTTTTAGCACCTTCATTCATGGCTTCCAGAATTTAGGGTTTCGGAGAAAGTTGGAATTTTTGTAATTGGAGACTACAGCTGAATGCTACTCATCAAAATAAAAATTTAGAGACCAAGATCAAAAATTTTGGTTGGGCAGAAGGCCGGGATTGATCAGACCCTAGTTCGGGACTTTTATCGAAAAAGTGGAAAATTAGGGCTTCTGCAAGAATGGGAATTTTTAAAATCTATGACCACGGCTGGAATCTCCTTAGAAAACTATAATCTTAGAGCTTTGGATTGAACCTTTTGATTGGGAAGAAGGGTGTCCTTTATCAAACCCTATTTTCGGGTCATGTCCAATAAATATGGAAGTTTCAAAGGCAAATTTGAGGGGTGAAACTTTGCAGTTTTCAAATTCTGAGTATACCAGCTTGATTAGCTCATCAAGGCGCATATTTCTATCCTTTCAGAAGTTTGAAATTCAAAGTTTGAATTTTTAGGGTTTCTCTAACAAACCCTAATCCAGCTCCAGATCCAGTTCCTGCAAATCAAGTGGATTGGGTTAATCCTAGAAGAGAATGGATTAGTCACCTGCATAAGTGAAGAATTTCCTGTTTCAGAGGGAGATGAGGCTAAGGCCTTACATAAGAAGATTACAAGCAATCTCGACAAGTATGACTTATCCAAGTATATCTCAAAATTTGTTCACAATTAAGTTTATGGTATGTTTGTCTCCATGTTATTATGGTTAGTATAATCTTGATCAAATTTAGACTTGTCGTATCACCTTAATAAAATTATGAATACATGATAGAAGATATTCATTGATTAAGGTTTTGACACTTATGATTGTACTAATGCATTGTGATGTTGTATGAGGTTTATGGTGTTCGCTAACATGAAAGGTACATCAAGAAAGACAAATCGTGTTCTAGTTCAAGAACATATGACCATGTTAACATGAAGAAAAAGGTTCATCCATTACCATGGATCACATAGAAGATCTACTTACAAGGTATGTATAACTTGGTTAATCTATGAGATATGCAGGTTACTAGCACAAGTCACTTAAGAGAACAAGAAGACATCATGTGGGTATGTTAGACAATAACCAACTAACATATTAATCCAGGTATTTTTTGTTAAGATTTAATATGCTAAGACAGAAAATAGCAGCATTGCATTCCATTTCACAATAATAGCATATACAGGATCACTGAAGAAACAACAAGCACAGCATAAACACAAGAGACACAAATTTATCCTGGGAAACCCTCATGGGGTAGAAAACCCAGTAAAGCTTCCTCAATATAGATGACCAGCAATATACAAAGATGTAACCCTAAGCATAAGCTCCTCCTTCTCCATATCAGGCTTCTCCTCCACAAGTGCTCCACTCTCAAGTGAGTGAGTGTGTGTGTTAAATGAGTAATACACCTCCTCTATTTATACACTACTCCGACTTGTCTTTTACACAAGACATGTAGGCTCGTATTTAACCAATGGGTTAAATACCCCACTACAACTGACTGGGCCGATCCCTCTAGTGTGGTCTAATAACCCTTTGACCCACATAACACATGCATGGCCGACCCCCACTAGGGAAGTCTAATAACCCAAGTTACCACATTCTGACGGAGGAATAAACATCTCCGGATATACAATAAGATCTTCAAGGAGAAATGAAACATCTCCAGAATAATAAAGTACAAATATAATATTCTTTGAAGTTACAATATCTCAACACTCCCCCTTAACAAGAAGGATATTATAACAGCATATGCACGAGCAAGGAATCATCAACATCATACATGATACATCTATAAATCATTGGAAGCTTTCTCAACATCATCAGTAATTCAAGCAGTTACTGGAACATCTTCAATACTGGAACATCAACATCTTCAGTACTGAGTCTTTATATTCTGC
This sequence comes from Larix kaempferi, assembly GCA_027924585.1. Classification (NCBI taxonomy): domain Eukaryota; kingdom Viridiplantae; phylum Streptophyta; class Pinopsida; order Pinales; family Pinaceae; genus Larix; species Larix kaempferi. The sequence continues at coordinate 9,191,300 of BSBM01000557.1, read as the reverse complement.
AGCACTCGAACAGCTACAACAACATCAACATCTGGATCCTCACAATCATCAGCATCGTCATCATACGATCATCAATATTGGGATCATCTCAATCTACAGCATCTAGATCATCTCGATCTACAGCATCTTGATCATCTCGATCTACAGCATCTGGATCATCACGATCTACAGTATCTGGATCATCACGTTCTACAGTATTTGGATCATCTCGATCTACAGCATCTGGATCATCACGATCTACAGTATCTGGATCATCAAGTTCTACAGTATCTGTATCATCTCAATCTACAGCATCTGGATCATCACGATCTACAACATTTGGATCATCTCGATCATCACGATCAACATCATCGTCATCTAGATAATTACGATCAACAACATCATCAATACAAGTATAAATATCATTAATACAAGTATCCTCATCAATACAAGTATCCTCATCAATACAAGTATACACATCATCAATACAAGTATCCTCATCAATACAAGTATACATATCATCAATACAAGTATCCTCATCAATACAAGTATACACATCATCAATACAAGTATCCTCATCACTACAAGTATACACATCATCAATACAAGTATCCTCATCAATACAAGTATACAAAATAGCAACATATCCTGCAATACACATGATCCAATTACGGGATGATCAATCCCTCTCACTTTAGGACATAGGTCCAAGGATGATACAATCCTAATCCACTTACGGGATGATCAGTCCCTCTCACTTTAAGACATCTCACCATGTCTAGGGATGATGCAATCCCAATCTGTTTATAGGATGATTAGTCCTTATCACTTTAAGACATCTCACCATGTCTAGGGATGAGGCAATCCCAATCTATTTACAGGATGATTAGTCCTTATCACTTTAAGACACCTCACCATGTCTAGGGATGAGGAAATCCCAATCTAATTACAGGATGATTAGTCCTTATCACTTTAAGACATCTCACCATGTCTAGGGACGAGGCAATCCCAATCTAATTACAGGATGATTAGTCCTTATCACTTTAAGACATCTCACCATGTCTAGGGATGAGGAAATCCCAATCTATTTACAAGATGATTAGTCCTTATTACTTTAAGACATCTCACCATGTCTAGGGACGAGGCAATCCCAATCTATTTACAGGATGATTAGTCCTTATCACTTTAATACATCTCACCATGTCTAGGGACGAGGCAATCCCAATCTATTTACAGGATGATTAGTCCTTATCACTTTAAGACATCTCACCATGTCTAGGGACGAGGCAATCCCAATCTATTTATAGGATGATTAGTCCTTATCACTTTAAGACATCTCACCATGTCTAGGGACGAGGCAATCCCAATCTACTTACAGGATGATTAATCCTTATCACTTTAGGACATAAGTCCAAGGACGATGCAATCCTATCACGTACATTTTGAACCAAACACTCAGGGATGATGCAGTCCTATCACGTCCACTAAGGACCACTTTCTCGGAGAGATATGTCTACGGATCTCTTTTAGGACATGTGTCCATGGATGATAAAATCCCCTCGTCCACTAGGGACCACATTCTCGGAGACATCTGTCTACGGATCACTTTTAGAACTGAAGTCCAGGGATGATACAATCCTCTCGTCCACTAGGGACCACATTCTCAGAGACATCTGTCTATGGATCACTTTAGAACTTTTGTCCAGGGATGATACAATCCTCTCGTCCACTAGGGACCACATTCTCGGATACATCTGTCTACATTTCTGTTTAGGACTGAAGTCTAGGGATGATACAATCCCCTTGTCCACTAGGGACCACATTCTCGGAGACATCTGTCTATGGATCTATTTAAGACTGAAGCCCAGGGATGATACAATCCCCACCTGTCCACTAGGGACTTCATTCTCGGAGACCATACGTCTATGGATCCTTTTAGAACATGTGTTCAAGGATGATGCAATCCCCTCCTATCCACTATGGACTTCATTCTCGAAGACCATACATCTATGGATCCTTTTAGAACATGTGTTCAAGGATGATGCAATCCCTCTTCTTTCTCGGAGACATATGTCTACGGATCCTTTTAGAACATGTGTTCAAGGATGATGCAATCCCCTCGTCAACTTAGACCCTGTCTAAGGACCATCCACCAACCTCTCTGTCAGCATCACCAATATAAGTATCCACATCATCGACCTCACTGTCGATGTAGGCAATCTCATCATAAGTGATCACATCACTCCCCCTTTCGAGGAGGGTCCTTCTAAACTATATTAAGTTTGTCTCGGAAAAATTTACTTGAGGTAGAGGTTTGGTTAGTACATCGGAAACTTGTTACAAATTCAAACTTTAATTCCTTTCTGCACCATATCTTGTATATAGAAATGTCAGATCTCTATGTGCTTTGACTTATCATGGAACACTGGATTCTCTACCATTTTGGTACAACTCTGTTTGTCACATAGGATCACAGTTGGGTCTATCTCTAATTCAAACAATCTTGTAGCCATACTTCTTCACAACGTAGTAGAGAAAGAAGCCATATATTCTGCTTGTGCTGAGAGCCACACTAGACTGCTTCCTGCTAAACCACAAGATCATGGTTGATCCCAGACAATAACATCTTCTCAATGTGCTCTTCCTGTCTGATACACTTTCTGCTCAATCAACATCTGTGTAGCCATTTGAAGTCATGATCTCCAAGATAACATAGATCAAATTCTATCGTATCCTTTAGGTACCTCATCACATGCTTTGCAGCTATCAGGTGAACTCGTCTAGATTCCACTAGATATTGTCTCAAGGTGTTTCACAGCAAAGCATATATCTGACCTAGTATTCGTTAGATACATCAATGACCCAATAAATTTTTCTGTACAGAGCTATATCCACTAACTCTGATGAGTCATCTGCTAACAGCTTCAAGTTGGAATCCATGAGAGTGGCCATTCCAACACATCAAGTCTTCTCAAGATTTCTCAACATACTTTCCCTGGTTGAGAAAGATTCCTTCTGAGCCTTTCCATACTTCTAGACCTAGAAAGTAATGCATCAATCTGAGATCTTTCATTTTCATTTATGTATCCATCTATCTGTGCCATCTCTCATCATATGGGTCTACTGATATGAGCCTCAACATCATTCGAACTATGTGGTGAGTTCCTTCTTGCATCCATGTCATATGTGTATAGAAGCCATATTCAACCTTGTAGCAAAGGTTTAGATCCACATCACCCATGGTGATCATTAAGCTCATCAATTGATTATCGATCCTGGGAACCCATACAGAACCTGATTCACACTTCTTCTTTAATTACACCATTAAGAGAATGGTATTATCTAGCCACTTGGAGCAAACATCTCATCATGATTCTCTTCCTCTTTCTAAGAGAATCTTCTAGCCACAAGCCTTCTATAGTGTGTTTGATTTGTAAATCCTTTTGTTGAACATCCATCGCTTGTTCAGTGTTCATCATTCATCATGATCTTTCCTACAAATCAAAATTAAGTACATGATTAGTAATACTTCATAATCATCAAATCATATTGACATGATAACCTATTATGCATACAGATATCATTTACATAGTTATGCAACTATTTTGACCAATACTTTGGCACAACACTTTCCCATATCCTGTATGCATACAATGGCTATCTAGATGCCTTCCATCTCTACCAGAACATACTATCGAGAGTGTGCATAGCTCTCAGCATGTCAGCAAAGAGGCTTCATTCTAGACAAGCAACAATGGAATGTTTGTCCAACTTACCAATCATATGCACATTAGTAGTATACTGTTCAATGCTCTATGAATGTTTACACTCAGCATGATATATTCTAGGAATACAAATATGCATACAAGCAATATCATTTACTATTTCAAATAACAACTCAAATACTTATCTTTTATGTTTGTGTGGTTGCCTCCCGCTTGATCTTCTATATGTCTTTTGAACTTCTATTCATTCTGTACCACTATGTATGCTCAAGTGTGCACTAGTGTCATCCTCATGATCTCATACACAAACATACATTCATTAGTATATTCTCAAAACATTCTAATTCTAAATAATATTGAATATGTATAGTCATGATCATTAGTATTCAGGGTTTCAAGGAAGTCTTCTTTTACTCATGCATATTCTTGTTTGATCATAGTACTCTTCTGGTTAATTAAATCATCAAGATAAGAGACATAATATGCATAAACCCTTGATTACTAACTTTATGAATAAGCATAACCAATCATACCAAGTATACTTATATAAGAAATCCTAACACAAGGTAAGATTCTAACTTGACATAGGAAAACATACCTGGATTAGTATACCTGCTTAGTTATGTACAACATACCTAAACAATCTCTTCAATGATTTAGAGATCCTGAGCTAGAACCTGCATGTCTCATAGGTTAATCATAATATAACAAAGTCATACATACCTCGTAAGTAGAACAAATATTATGGATGAGTCTTTGTCTTCATGTTGTCATGGTCATGGAACTTGATTTGTCTTTTGTGATGTACCTGTATCTTGTTAGCAGACAATATCAACCTCACACAACACCATAATGCATTAGTACAATCATATAGCCCTAATCAATGAATGTCTTCGATCATTCACATGCACTCATACTGTTACTAGGGTGATAAGACAATTCTAACATTAATCAAGATTGTACTAAATAATATGAAGACAAACACATCATGAACTTAATCAAGAATAAGATTTCAAGACATACCTGAACCTCCTTAAGTCATACCTGTCGAGACTTCTTGTAGTCTTCTTATGTAAGGCTGTATCCTCAACTCCCCTTCAATTTTGATCTGGAGCTTGATTAAGGTTTGCTAGAGAAACCCTCAAAAATTCAATCTTTGACTTTCACACTTCTGAATGGATGGAAGGATGTGTCTTGCTAGCATACTTCAATTTTGAAATCTCTAAAATTTGACCCCTCAAAATTACCTTCGAAACTTCTGGATCTTTTGGACAGGAACCCGAACTAGGGTTTGATGAAGCCCACCCTTCTATCCAATCAAAAGGTTCGATCCAAGGCTCTAAACTCTTATTTTTCTGAGGAGCTTCCAGCCGTGGTTTCCGATTCCAAAAATTCTAACTTTCTCTGAAACCCTAAATTCCGGAAGCCATGAATGAAGGTGCTCCAAAAATAATTCTGTTTTGACATAAATATGTACCTGATTGTTTCTGCTGTAAATATGAACTTTTCATTCCATAGGGTCTGAAAAAATTTTCTGTGGTAGCCTGACCTGTCATATTTCCATCCCGATAGGTCTGACCTCAATTGGATTTTCAGAGAGAGAGTTATGCCAAGTGTCACAATGTGACCTGTTTATGTGGTAAAATAGGAGAGCGAACTTGTACGGCGTGCCATGTGTCACTGGTTCCACTTCGGCCTCTAAAAACATTTCCTGAGATAGTACAGTCTATGTACTACCTGTCCCTTTTTACAAAATTTCATTTGGAGCTTTCTATCCCAAGTTATGACCTTTTTTCCTAGGTCACCTGATTTTGACTGAGATCGGCAAGAGGCAGAAACCCTAACTTGTACTGATCATAACTTACAAAGTACAACGAATCTGAGGGTTCCCTTTGGACACACGATACCTGTAGATGCTGTGTACGATATATAAAGGTTTCATATCCTGAACCTTCTCCAAAATGTATTTATGGCGAAAGTTTCACGATGACTGGTTTTTGCTATATAAAACCCTAACCTTCAAATTGTCGTAAGTAAAGCAAGTGTCGTAAGTGTCGTACATTGCCTTCCTTTAGGTTAGCTCTGATACCATGTTAAGATTTAATATGTTAAGACAGAAAATAGCAGCATTGCATTCCATTTCACAATAATAGCATATACAGGATCACTGAAGAAACAACAAGCACAACATAAACACAAGAGACACAAATTTATCCTGGGAAACCCTCATGGGGTAGAAAACCCAGTAAAGCTTCCTCAATATAGATGACCAACAATATACAAAGATGTAACCCTAAGCATAAGCTCCTCCTTCTCCATAGAAGACTTCTCCTCCACAAGTGCGCCACTCTCAAGTGAGTGAGTGTGTGTGTTAAATGAGTAATACACCTCCTCTATTTATACACTACTCCAACTTGTCTTTTACACAAGACATGTAGGCTCGTATTTAACCAATGGGTTAAATACCCCACTACAACTGACGGGGCCGACCCCTCTAGTGTGGTCTAATAACCCTTTGACCCACATAACACATGTAGGGCCGACCCCCACTAGGGAAGTCTAATAACCCAAGTTACCACATTCCGACGGAGGAATAAACATCTCCAGATATACAATAAGATCTTCAAGGAGGAATGAAACATCTCCAGAATAATAAAGTACAAATATAATATTCTTTGAAGTTACAATATCTCAACATTTTTTTCCTATATCAAGTTAGAATCCTACCTTGTGTAAAGTATACATGGCATGATTGATAATGATTATTCATAGGTTTGAATAAACATGGGTGTATGCATATTATGTCTCTTACCTTGATTGATGATATGACTAACTAGAAAAGTCTTTTGGTCAAATATGAATATGCATGAGTAAGAGAAGTCTTCCTTAAAACATTGAATGCTAATGCTTATTATCTGTGTTTGAAATTATCATGACTATACATGTTTAAGATTATTGTGTTTTGATAGTATTGAGAATATACTAGTAAATGTATGATTATGTATGAGATCTCGAGGATATCACAATAATGATACTTGTAAGCATGCATAGTGATCAAGGATGGATATAAGTTCAAGGACACGTAATCCAGGAAGCAAAGATCAAGAGGGAGCACACTCCAGTAGTTTCTGCAAGAATGCAGATATTCAGAGGGAGTCCACCCAACAACCAAACAAAGATAAGTATTTGAATCATCATTTCTTGTATATTTGATTGTTTAAATAATACTGTTCAATGATGTATATACTGATGTTATTAGAATTAGGCTGTGTATTTTTGCATATTAGAATAATTGCATTAATGAATAGCATACTACTAATATGCACACTCTTAACAATGTTCTGGTAGAGATTGGAAGGCATCTAGAAAGTTACGGGATATGGATAAATGTTGTATTGAAGCATTGGCTAAAATAATTGCATGACTATATGACATATTTCTTTATGTGTAAGAATTTGTTCTGAAAACTATGAGATGTTTCTAATCATGCAATTTAACTTGTTTTGTAGGAAAGATCGTATACCATCACCTACAAAAGAAGGACTACAACATTTGTTTCAGCAACAAAGTTATCTATTGAAGATATTGAATATATTGAAGTTCCCAGGATTCGGGAAGAATGCCATGATCGAGGAGTGCCAGTTGATCATGAAGAATGATGTTTGGGATGCAGTCTTAAGACTTGAAGGGAAGTCTGCTATGACTTCCAAATGGATCTATAAGATCAAGCATGCTATAGATAGTAGCATGGACAAATTCAAAGCAAGGTTTGTAGCTCATGGCTTCTCCCAGAAAAAGGGAAGTATGCAGTAGAGATCCTGAAGAGGTTCGGGATGATGGACTGCAAGGACATGGACACACCTATGGCATCGAACCTTAAGCTTCTGGTTGATGCTTCATCTGAGCCGATTGATGTCACTATGTATCGTCAGATGATTGGGTCCTTGATGTACCTGACGAACACAAGACCAAATATTTTCTTTGCGGTGAACACATTGAGCCAGTTCCTGACGGATCCGACGAGTGTTCTCCTGGTTGTTGTAAAGCATATTTTGATGTACCTGAAGGGTACAATTGAATATGGGCTCAAGTATGATGCGAATCAAAAGTTTAACATGCAGGGTTATGTTGATTCAAATTGGGCAGGCAGTGCTGCAAATAGGAAGAGCAATTCTGGGTGTTGCTTCAGTATGGGATCAGGTGTGATCTTTTGGTTTAGTGGGAAGCAGTCCTGTGTAGCACTGAGTACGGCTAAAGCAGAGTATGTTGTAGCTTGTTCAGCTAGTTGTGAGGCAGTATGGCTTCGGAAGCTACTGTATGAGTTATTTGATCTCCCACTGGAGGCTACTGGTATCTTTTGTGACAACCAGAGTTGTGTGAAGCTGTCTGAGAATCCGGTGTTCCACGATAGGTCGAAACACATTGAGATCAACTATCACTATATCAAGGATATGGTGCAGAGAGGAGCAGTGAAGCTCCTGTATATTGCGACAGATGAGCAGGTTGCAGATGTGCTGACGAAGCCACTAGCCAGAGTGAAGTTTGAGTACTTCAGAGAGAGGCTTGGTGTTCTTCAGATTGATGACACTTCGAGGAAGAAGTGATGGACACATTTGCAGGAGCCATTCCAAGCATGGTGAGAGGAGGATCCTTCCCATGGCTATGGATGTAAGTGCTCGATGATGAGCATCAGGACGATGCTCCAGTTACTGCTCTGTATATGCATCATGTTGGATGCTTGTTATGATCACTTAGATCATGTATATGTATAAACATCATGTTGGATGCTTGGACCATGTATCTGCATATGTATCAGGTGGATACATTGTATGATCAGGTAGATCATATATGTTGATATATATATCAGGTGGATACATTGTATGATCAGGTGGATTATGTATCTGTGTATGTATCAGGTGGATACATTGTATGATCAGGTGGATCATGTATGATGATATGTATTAGGTAGATACTTGGTATGCATTAGGACAATGCATTGTATGATCAGGATGATCATGGATGCCGAGCTTTAGGATGTTTCTCCAGATGACATGCATCAGGATGATGTAGTGATGATGATCAGGATGATCATGTGTGATGAGTATCAGGACGATACTCTAGATTATATGCATTAGGACGATGCTATGATGATGATCAGGATGATCATATGTGATGACATGTATCAGGTGGATACATTACATAATCAGTTGGATTATGTGTGATGAGTTTTGAAGACACAAATGCACATGAGCTTTTCGTACATGGTTGTAGATGTGTTCTCCCATGGTCGCGATGTAATTGCTGGGATTTTCCGACATGGTGGCAGATGTGTTCTCCCATGGTCGTAATGTAATTTCCAAGGCCATTCGAGCATGGTTGTAGATGTGTTCTCCCATAGCTGTGATATAAGTGCTTGGGACATTCGAGCATGGTTGTAGATGTGTTCTCCCATGGCTGCGATATAAGCACCGGGGCCATTCGAGCATGGTTGTAGATGTGTTCTCCAATGGCTACGATATAAGTTCTCTATCCATTCGAGCATGGTTGTAGATGTGTTCTCCCATAGCTACGATATAAGTACTAGGCCATTTGAGCATGGTTGTAGATGTGTTCTCCCATGGCTGCAATATAAGTGTTGTGCCATTCTCGCATGAATGTAGATGTGCTCTCCCATGGTGTAGATGTAAGTGTTGTGTGATGTGCATCTGGGTTGTGCTTCGTGAACGATGATCATGAATATCAAGATGATACTCTGTGGTCGTGGACAGGTTGTGCAGTAGCATGTAAAAGGTCCTAGGAGATCCGATAGGTTGAGCTATGTGCTCGTAATCAGTCCTGAGATGCTCTTTCGATGTTTTGCTGACTCACGTAATAAGTCCTGAGGATTCCACAGTATGGCCACTGATGATGAATACCTACAGGTGGTGGGCCTACATCCAGTATAAAAAAGGACTGGCTCTGTAGAACTTCCTATGACGAGTAGATTCATAGATTGATTGAGATAGCAATAGCAGTGACGATGACTCGATGACGATTATCCAGTGACGATGATCCAGAGAAGAAGACTTGTGCTAGAAGACCTGTGACGATGATCTCTGAGGAAGTTATTGGGGTTTTTCACCTTTATGGTTTTCCCCAAGTAAACTCTGTGTCTCTTGTGTGCTTGCATTATTGTGTCCATGATTGATATGCTATAGATATGTTGTACATGTTGTTCTCTTAGTTAAGATCCTAGATCAGATTGAAGTAAATTCTAAAAATCTAACACGATGTCGTCACACTTCCCGCACTAGTGAACTGCGACATCGCACTGTGCATAAGCACAGAGTGCGTCGATCTGCCATTTTTTTCCGTACATGCACCTTTTCTCCATTTCTAATTTGAGTTTTGGTTTGTGTAAAGACTCCTCTGCACTGTACCTTCCAGGAAGAGCCCCTTTTGTCTAGCAGTGTTTTGTTTGGCTTGTTTGTATTGGTTTTTGGGTCTTTTGAGTTTTGGATTCATGTTTGGCCCCTTGAGTAAAAACTAGTGTTTTGTTTGCATTTTTAAGCGAAATGGGTTCTATTTTTGAAAAAAAATTCCCCCTCATGGCCCCGGGGGGCCATGAATCATGCATTCTTCAGTCGTTTTGACCCATCTTAAGGTTTTGAGATCATTTTTGGTTTGGTGTGATTAACTTGTTTTAAAGACTTGAAGAGTGTGGGATATCCATGTCTTTTTTAGCCTCTTTTTCTTAGGTTATGCATCTTGTTTCCCTTACATGCTAAGCTATCTAATGATTATTGGGAAAGATTGATTCTTTGTCTCCGCTTTAGTTCAAAGAAAAACTTGAATTTGTCACTCTTTTGCCATATTCATGAAATTGGAAAACATAGGTCTTCTTCTTGCTTTAATTTGATCATTTGAAATTCTTGGTCTCACACTCATAAGAAGAAGAAAGATTCGTTTCAGATTTGTATGCATTTGAGTTAGATAAGATTGTTAAATGCTTTCCTTTGTCTTGCATTTGATTGGAAATGTTAGTGGAATCCTTCTTTTGTGGCTTAGATGTGTCTTTTTCAAGTGTAAAAAGATAGGAAATGAGTTATAAATATTGCATTTGGTAGATTTTGAGCCTTTCTTGAGTGCCTTTGAGTTGTTTGGGTGCTTGCCATTTTTCTTTGGAAATTTCTGAATGATTAGAGTGTTGTATATATTCTCTCACTTTCTGTATATATATATATATGAAAAGCGTTTAGTTATCAAGTTCCATTTTTTATACATGCATTTGAAAATTGAAAGTGATTCATCATTTTGTCTTATACATTGTTAAGATTAGCTGCATCTTTCATTTTCTTTACGCTTTTTGGCTGATTATTGAAGAAAGTTAGAATTATTGCACTCTAGGAAGGAATTCTTCTTTTCGCTACTACTTAAGTATTTTTGGTTTGAAAGAAAGAAAAATCTCTCCTTACCTTAAGTAGTTTTCATTTAAAAGGAAAGGAAAATGTGCATTATCATGTAGTTGAGGATTGAATTATGTTTACATTGATGTACTCACCTCATGCATTCACCTAACCATACAAGATAAAATTAACGCTAGCTTAGGTTAAAATCATTTAGTAACTATGTGTAAGTTAGAGATGTGTTCTGACGTCGTTAAGCGTGGCATCTGTCATTATTTTCCAGCACTGTATCCTGGGGGTATTGTAGTCTTCCACGTACTTATCGGTATATCGAGCTCCTTCATGTACCCACCAAGTACAATAATCCATACTTGGCGTATATCAAAGGGTGTATCACATACTCGGTATTATATCAAAAGGTCTCTTACCGAACGGTTGTGCATTAGACAGCAGTACTACAGATTTGAGCTCCCACGTACCTTGCATATATCGGGAGACACCACTGGGATTCCTGAAACCAACTAAGTTAACCATTTGGCCGTCTTGGCAAAGCAATACACCGAGAACAGCACTCGAGGAGATTAGCACACACCTACTATCTAGGTAATCGGGTATGCAAGCAAGGGTACAGTCCCAATCCTCCTTGTCGCATCATATTGTTGGACCCTGCAGTATATAGTGGTTTGCGATGCCCTGATAATCCTGTGAGGATCCTGACTTTTCATCCACTCCTATTCACACAGTCTACTTGTTGCTTTTAGACTTGAGTAGTGTTTTATTTTTGTGGTACTTTAGAGACTCTTAGGAAGTTTAGATATGGAAGATCCTTCCGGGACTACCAACCAAGAGGCCCCTTTCCAGGGTATGCCATTTGTTATTCCCCCTTGTGGAACTGTTGGTCCTCCCTTTATGGCTACGTTGAGTCTTCCTGGATTAACGATAGGATTACCAATATGGTTATTCTCCAATCTAGTTACACCAAGTGCACTAATTACGTCCAACCTAGGTCTGTCACCACATGAGCATCGATCTCATGGTGACCCTTGTCCTTCTCTGTCGAAAGTTGGATCGGCTTCCATCTCTTCCTCTTCTCCTACTGAAAACTCCGATGTTAGTAAGAAGGCGGGTGTTGTGAGAAAATCTCCCTACGGATAGGTAGATATCCCCTTGGGATTAGAAAAGGCCCCTAGTTTCCTACCCAAGACAGAGATGAAACAAATAGACACTAGTCCTCCTAGATCTAGCTCACACATCAGCTAACAAGCTATGGAAATACAAAGCAAGTAGATGGCATACCTTACTTTGATGGTTGTCTTGCTACTCCTAAGTTGCTACAGCTCCAGCCTTTGATTATGGACTTATGAACCTGTTCACAAAGCAAACACAACACCTTCTCCAACGCAATATATGTATAAACAAAGATCTAACTATATAAATAGAGACAATTTCATGCATTCATCATTAAAGACATGAAAATGAGAGGAATAGGCTAAGTTATATTAATGATAAGAAAGCCAAAAGAAGCTGATTACAATGTTATACCTTGATGTCCAAAGTAGTAGCACCTCCTTCCAAGCTCTCCAACATCACCCTTGCAAGACTCATAGGATCATAGGTTTAGTGTTTCCAAGATCACCCCCCATAGCTCATGGATGGCTCTCTTTAAGTAGGATTTGGGAGGCCAACCACTAAGATGAGATTATGGATCTAAGTGAATAATATGTGGATCAAAGATCTAAATCATGCCAAGGAGCGAAAGTGAGATGGGATTCGAAGGGGTACCTCATCCCAAGAAAATCTCCATGAGATCCAAGATCCAAAATAAAAGGGATAAGCCTAAACCAAGACTACCGCTCCCCTATAACTAAGCAAAGCGCGATAGTACCGCTCCCCTATAGGCATGCAGAACGCGGTAGTTTGACACTACTGCTCCCCCATAGGCATGCAGGGCACGGTAGTTCCAGAAGGCTTAATTTTTGGAGGTGGTTAATGTGGGTTTCGACCCCTTGCTTGTTGGATTTTCTTCCAAGTGTGACTAGGAAAGGTACCAACATTAAAATGAAGGGTCCTAACACCCTTAGGAGGCATAAACATCATGTTTTCCATGGTGGTGAAACATGTATATTCTCACTTACACATGGTGTGGCAATTTGAGGTATAACAGATTCCCCCTAAAGTGTGAGGTCAGAAGGAATCTGATGGCCGAAACACTTTACAAATAATAAGTCTACAAGGATATCTGAAGGAGAGTTGGAGAAGAGCTGCAAGCAAATATCGACAATATGTCTAACGACCTCGAGGTGGGCATACCCATGCTCGGAACAACTGACTGAAAGCATGGTTGTCGACCAATACATTGCAGATCCATGATAATACTGACTTAACAATGACTGGAGACAAATCATGGCTACTAGACTACAAGCGTAGATCCATGAAAAGACAATGACACAGCCACTACCAATACAAGAATGGATCTGTGTGATAGTACATCAATGAGGTCACCAACATAATATATATGTGGGAACCTACTCAAAAAATATCCATCGCAACCTGGATGTGCTAAAAAGACTTCAGAACTATTCAGGGTCTTCTACTCGATCCCGAATCAATACGAATCTAACCATGTGATTACAAGGTGTTGAAGTCGAACATGGTAGAAGCCGCTTGACTACCGGTCAATGATTGAAACCGTTAACAAGTGCGAGGGAAATCACCAATGATGAAAATGACTCCCAAGGTATCATAGTACATCTCGACGAAATGTGAATAGATGAGTTGATGTCAAACATCCACGAGATCATTTGATCATAGGTCAATGATGAAAACCTACTGTCGAATGCGAGGAAACCTGCCATTGAGGCATGCAGGTACCAAGGTACTAAGGTTGGTTTCTAAGACTAATTCCTGGATAATGAGTTGAAGTCGACAGGAATAAACTCGTCGAAGGAGGGCCATAATGGATCCCACATCATCGACACGAAATGGACATAGGAAAGTGATATGAAGTAATGAATCAGATGAGTATGGACTGACACAGGGATGTAAAGGCTAACAATATTGTAGAGTATGACTAAGGTAAACTTCCCTTGAACATGACGACACGACAATAATGACTCGACAGCATTTGACTCAACGAGGCAGAGACCAAGACATAATGCAACGATGACTGAGGCATTCTTCAGATGATTTGAAGGAGTGGGACAACTCATAGAATTGGCATGACTCAGAGATAAGTAGATTACCCAACTGTATGACGAGACACAAAAAGGTGCCATGTTCAAGGGCGACACAAGCTGCCATGAATCTTTCTAAAAGAAACTTAACTTATTCCCAACCAACCCCCATCATGTTTGATGAGTACCTCTTTGTTTTTTAACGAGCTTGAGGACGATAACAGATGCTCATTATAGCTCATCCTTTGGATGAGTCCAATCCCACATGTTTTACGAACCTGAGAAAGGAGGGGTTCGGTCCTAAAAAGGGTCCTTCGATGTTTGATTTTACGAGTCCAAGGAAGGAAAACTCGATAATTTTTCATGTTTAGAGAGTCTGAAAAGAACTAAAGAAGACTCCAATGGTCCTTTTTCGTAAAGTTAGCCTCATCGCCCGAAAAAGGGTAAAACCATGCGGGAGAGGACTCTTCCAGTCACAATTGGCTGGAGTATACCTTTCTCGTAAATAGTATAGACGGGCTGAAAAAGGTATAACCTATCACCGAATAAACGACCTTTCAAATACTTTTACAAGTGTGAAAGAGTCAAGATCACTTGGCAATCTTTTCAATTTTAGGGAGTCTGAAAAGAGCTTAACTGTGGACTCCATGTACAACTTTGTCATGGTTGATGACCGAGTACGACAAAGGAAAAGTAAACTCGGCACAGGTCCTTTTTTGTAAATAGTCTAGCGAGGCCGGATAAAGTGATAAACCTATACTCGTTAGACACACCTTTTTACTCCAATCATTTAACAAGCACGATAATGGTATCAAAATCATTCGAAATATTTTACATGTTTAGATCCAGAGCACAAAAAAGGAAAAAGTAAGCTCAAACCACTTTTCATGTTTTAACCAGAGCACGAAAAAAGTGAAAAGTAAGCTCAAACACCATCTTACTATTTTTAACAAGCTCGAAGATAGGTTGGAAGAATGCTCATGATGTCTGCTTCATTTTTTAACGAGCTTGTAACAGAAAATGAACTATGCTCAGGATAACTGTCATGGTTTAATGAGCTCAAAACCTAAAGAGGAAAGTATGCTCGAAAATGTTCCCAATGGTGAACTTCTTCCCGTCATGAAAACCAAAGGTTGGTACATGCCCCAAGCATGATTGCTAGAAGTAAGTGACTTAGCTCCAACATGGTGTGGAGAGGCGATCGAGTTAACTTCAACGTAACTTCCAGAGGTTGAAGACATGCCCCCAAGATTCATTTCATTCTCCTAATATATAGGCGAGTGAAAAGAAGGTTCAGGTACTAAGTCTACGAGGAGACTCGACTCAAAGGGAAAGGATATGTTTCATTTTTTAACGAGCTTGACACAGGAGTAGAACTTTGCTCAGATTAATGGTTTCATTTTTTAATGAGCTTGAAGCCAAAGGTAAACTCTGCTCATGATTAAGGCCCATTGATGGGTTCCCTCCCAACATGATAACCAGAGGTTGGTAAATTCCCCGAGCATGATTGCTAACGGTTAAACATGCCCCCCAAGCTTCGTTTCGTCTGACTACTCTTCTTCCTTACCCAAAAATCCTGGCTACTAATCCAAATGTGTTCACTAGGGGGGTAGGGAGAACCAGGATCAAGTGACCCAGGAAGATGAAATGAAGGTTCAAATCCTAACTCTAGCGAGAGACTCGAACAAATGGAAGGGAGATCTATTTCATTTTTACACAAGCTTGAAATAGATAATAACAATGCTTGAAAGGGTCCTTTTTATTTTTTAATGAGCTTAAAATAGAAAGAAATTATGCTCGCAGGTAGTTTCATTTTTACACAAGCTTGAAACCGAATGTAAACTATGCTTGGGATTGGTTTCATTTTTACACAAGCTTAAAACCAAAAGTAAACTGTGCTTGAGGGTTGGTTTCATTTTTTAACGAGCTTGAAACAAAGAATAAACTATGCTCATAGGAACCTATTTCATTTTTTAACGAGCTTGACATAGAAAGGGAACTATGCTCATAATGATGGTTGGTTTCATTTTTACACAAGCTTAAAACCAAAAGTAAACTATGCTTGAGATGATGGTTGGTTTTATTTTTACACAAGCTTAAAACCAAAAGTAAACTATGCTTGAGAAAATGGTTTCATTTTTTAACGAGCTTGACACCGGAATAGAACTTTCCTCCAACGTCCCCCTCTTAGGGGGAAGAAACCACTAAAACATGTGGAACATTTAGGGAAGTCTGGTGACTAGGAGTCATGCGATGAGTGGGCATCACAAAGGAAAGCTGATCGATGGTCACAACATTCCCATGATGGGGAAAATACATCACTAGAAAGAGTGAGGACACTACAACCTTCATGGCATGGACGTAATCACGTCCAAGGAGTAGATTAAAATCTAAGTGACCTTGGACGACCATAACATCAATACAGACAGTTTTCCCTCCCAAAGTGATAGGTAACTGAGGAAGGGACCCTAAAGGTCCAGTAGGCTTTCTATTGAAATCCAGTATCTGGTCAGTGACGGGCACAAGCCGAGGAGAACCTAAGGCTTTCCAAGTAGTTGAGGATAGAATACTAATAGAATCTCCTTCATCAACTATCGTACGAAAAATTTCTTTATCGTAAACTCCTACAGATATTTGAAAAGGAACACTTGAAGGAAGACGAGATTCTGTTAGACCATTCCAATCAAAGGAAATAACCTCAGTACTTAGAGGGGGTCTCATGGAAACGGACAAGGTTTCCCCTTGCCAAGGACATTCTGAACCGATAAGGAAAACATCAGCGGTTTCCAATTCACTCTCGCTTGGAAGATAAGAATGAGATGAAGATTGTGTCACGGTGACTGCTTCAGTCTGGATTCTCTCCAATGAAAGAGTGGGATCAAGTGGGGATGACAGCGACTTGATCACTTTACTCTCGGGAGGGAGAGTGGTATCAATTGCAGATGAAACTGAATTGATCACTTGGTCAACCAGCGGGGTGTCGAGGGGAAACTTACTATCATTTGTTGGAAGCACCAGTTGAGAACTAGTAATATATTCCAACCACTGCGAAGCTTCATCCATGCTTGGACAAAGGAACGTACGGTGCATACCCTTGCATATCAAATAGGGATATAGGACTTTACCCTTCCGACCCTTCACCAAGGGGTCACTGGTCAAAGGAGTGTCATCGACATGATGGTCAGAGGTCGACGATACAATTGGTTTGGGGTTTTTAGACCACTCTTCTGACACACGGGAAAGACCAGGGCAATCCTTTAGAAAGTGATCACCCTTGCAGAGTTTGCAGGGGAACTTGGGCTTACGAGGTGTTTTCATAGAATGAGTGCCATTAGAGGCAACTGGTTTACGCTTGGTCTCTTCCTTATCCTTCTTCTTCTTAACTTTCATTTTCTTCTTCTTCTTATCCACCTGATTACTAACACTATTTCTTTGATCAGGCGAGGAAGAAGGAACGGAAGAAGATTCATCCAACGAAGAAGGGGAAGGATTAGTTTGGGATTGACTCTCTCGTGGTGGATAGTTAACAATCGAAAAATTGGGCGCAATCAGAATTACCGGATTGAATAACCATACCGGTAATCCTATGGTTAATCCAGGAAGATTTAACGTGGCAATAAAGGGAGGACCAATATCTCCAACTAGAGGAAAAGTAAAAGGTACCCTTTGAAAAGGGGTCTCCATATTGGTAGTCCCAGAAGGAGCATGGGTGCATGGAGGTAGATTCTCCATGGAACAAAACTAAGTGATGTGGACGAAGTGTTGTTAAAAATAACTCAAAAACCCTCAGGCAACCGAGCGTGCGAAAGGGGAGCTAGGAAAAGATAAGGCTCACAAGCCAAAAGAGTAAGCTAAAAAAACTATTTTGAAGCCGCTGCCACAGTAAGCGAGCTATACAACAAAATGGCCAAAATGCCAACAAGCAGCCCTACAAAGAAAAAGACCCTTTATAAGATAGCAAGCAAAACCTCCTAACTAAGAGCTGGAGACCTCAACAAATTGTATCCTTCGCAAGGTGATGAAATCCAAGTCGAACAATACAAAATGAGAGACCGATATGAGAAGGATATCCCTCTACCGAAAGGGATCCTGGGTAAAAGAGCCCTAGTAGAAAAGTCACTAAGCTACCTCATTCATGACACGTTAGAAAAGGTTTTGGGCACTTCTTCCTTCCAAGGAAGACAATGATTGATGTTTCCTTAGGGCTAAGTGGAGTGCAGCATTCCACAGAGTCCGTCCGGTTCTCAATCTCGCGGTCGTTTAACCCCTGAAAGTTAAAAACAGTCAGGAGGCCCCTCCATAAACTGGTTGTGACCGTGTCAATAAATACTAGAGGATTTTAGTTCCCTAAAGACAACGACTATGTCTCAGATGAAATGACAAGGGGGAATTATTTTTATGCCTATCACCGGTGTCCTACCTAACTACCAAATTCTTTCGATTTCCTCAAGTGAGGTTAATGTTGGTTTAGTTAGGGAGATTAATTTTAGTGGCTATCTTACACAATCGGGTTATGGAAGTGCAACTTGATGGTGTTGTGATGACTCAAACCATGCAAATGAAGATGAATCGAAATGAGCCTTTCTACTCGATGAACACTAGCTAAAGTAAGGAAGAATTCTTTCCGTTCCCAATATGCACAACTCAATGCACATGCAATTTTATTTCTTTTCAAAATGATAGAAAGAAGTAAAATATGTATCCAAAACTACCCCAAAGCAATAAAAAAATTTCTTTATATGAACACCAAATGTAATAATTATAATATGTTTCCTATCTCTTTACACTTGAAAAATACGCATCTAATCTATGGAAAGAAGGACTCCACAAACGCTTCCAATCAAATTCAAGACAAAGAGAAGCACCTAATAATATTGTCTAACTCAAATGCACATAAATATGAAACAAGCCTTTCTTCTTCTCATGAATGTAAGACCAAGAATGTCAAATTATTAAATTAAAGCAAGAAGAATGCTTATGTTTTCCAATTTAATGAATATAGCAAAAGAGTGACAAAATAAAGGTTTCCTTTGAACAAAAAACAAAATGGAAACAAGGAATCGATATATTCCAACGACCAATAAATAGCTAAAGATGCAAAGGAAACAAAGTGCAAAACCCAAGAAAATGACTTCCAAAGACAAGGATGTCCCAAGTTTCTCAAAGCCAATCTAATCAATCCAAATAATGCCAAACCAAACAAACCTTTGGAATATCACACTAAAGAGATTTCTGAGAAAAAATGAATCCAATTACAATCCAATGGTGAGAAAAAGTTTTAAAAACCAATGCAAGCTATTGGGGCTTGAAAAGAATGACAATTATACCCAACAAGCAAACAAAGCACTAGTTTGACTCAAGAAACCAAACAAAGGCTTTGATCTTCCAAAATATGCAAAGAGTTTCTGAAACAAGCTAAAAATGAATTGTATCAGTCCAAATTGGTCATGTAATGGTCACAAAATCATTGATCAAGAGACTCTAAATCAGAAAAATTGAAAACGTACACAAGGGATCAAGTTAACCCAAGGGGATTTCAACTTTCCAAGATAGAACCTAGTCTCCCAAACAAAGAAAAAGGGGCACAAATCTTCTCAAATGAGGTTTGGAAGGGTTCAAAGTTATGTTATAGATATCCTAAAGTGATTGGGAAGGTACACTTGACTCCTAGAACTAAAAAATGGCTTAGAGGACTCAAAATTGACCAAATGGCCTCAAAGATGCCAATGAAGGACTAGAGACAAAAATGTGGATGAAAAGGACTCAAAAGAGACTCAAATCTCTTTAAAAATGTGTAAAAAAGAAGCCAATGGACTATATGGAGGCACCCCAAGAGTTTGGAAGCAAAAAACCCAAGGGAACCCCTCCAAATAAGCTCAAAAATGACCAAAAAATGACAATCCCGCCCCCTAGAACACTGTGGGGGAGCGGTAGTTGGATAGTACCGCGCCCTAGAACACTGTGGGGGAGCGGTAGTCTCCTATAGGATTAAAAAATCAAAGTTTGGCCAAGATCCGAGCAAGGATAAGGTCTTAAGTTTAAAATGGTCCTCAATGATGATCAAAGAGGATCTAAGGTGATGAGAAACAACACTTAGAAGAGGATTTGATGATCTAAACAAGCAAGCAAAGGTGAAACTAGGAAAGAAAGGGTCCCCAGTATGGTCACCAGTTTCTGTTGTGAGAAAATCTCCCTACGGATAGGTAGATATCCCCTTGGGATTAGAAAAGGCCCCTAGTTGCCTACCCAAGACAGAGATGAAACAAATAGACACTAGTCCTCCTAGATCTAGCTCACACATCAGCTAACAAGCTATGGAAATACAAAGCAAGTAGATTGCATACCTTACTTTGATGGTTGTCCTGCTGCTCCTAAGTTGCTACAGCTCCAGCCTTTGATTATGGACTTATGAACCTGTTCACAAAGCAAACACAACACCTTCTCCAACGCAATATATGTATAAAAAAAGATCTAACTATATAAATAGAGACAATTTCATGCATTCATCATTAAAGACATGAAAATGAGAGGAATAGGCTAAGTTATATTAATGATAAGAAAGCCAAAAGAAGCTGATTACAATGTTATACCTTGATGTCCAAAGTAGTAGCACCTCCTTCCAAGCTCTCCAACATCACCCTTGCAAGACTCATAGGATCATAGGTTTAGTGTTTCCAAGATCACCCCCCATAGCTCATGGATGGCTCTCTTTAAGTAGGATTTGGGAGGCCAACCACTAAGATGAGATTATGGATGTAAGTGAATAATATGTGGATCAAAGATCTAAATCATGCCAAGGAGTGAAAGTGAGATGGGATTCGAAGGGGTACCTCATCCCAAGAAAATATCCATGAGATCCAAGATCCAAAATAAAAGGGATAAGCCTAAACCAAGACTACCGCTCCCCTATAACTAAGCAAAGCGAGATAGTACCGCTCCCCTATAGGCATGCAGAACACGGTAGTTTGACACTACCGCTCCCCCATGGGCATGCAGGGCACGGTAGTTCCAGAAGGCTTAATTTTTGGAGGTGGTTAATGTGGGTTTCAACCCCTTGCTTGTTGGATTTTCTTCCAAGTGTGACTAGGGAAGGTACCAACATTAAAACGAAGGGTCCTAACACCCTTAGGAGGCATAAACATCATGTTTTCCATGGTGGTGAAACATGTATATTCTCACTTACACATGGTGTGGAAATTTGAGGTATAACAACGGGTGTGAAGAAGAAGAAAGAGAAGATTAAGAAGAAGGTTAAGAAAGAGACCACGCGTCAACCATCTTCCTCTGATGGCACTCATTCTATGAGAACGCCTCATAAGCCAAAGTTCCCTTGCAAAATTTGCAAGGGCGATCACCTTCTCAAGAATTGTCCCGGTCTTTCCCGTGTGTCAGAAGTGTGGTCTAAAAACCCCAAACCGCTTGTATCGTCAACCTCTAACCATCATGTTGATGACACTCCCTTGACCAGTGACCCTTTGGTGAAGGGTCGGAAGGGTAGATCTTCAGACCCTTGCTGGATATGCAAGGGAATGCATCATACGTACCTTTGTCCAAGCATGGATGAAGCTTCACGGTGGTTGGAAGATATTACTAGTTCTCAATAGGTGCTTCCAACAAGTGATAGTAAGTTGCCCATCGACCCCCCGCTGGTTGATTAAGTGATCAATTCAGTTTCATCTGTAATTGATCCCACTCTTCCTTCCGAGAGTGAAGTGATCGATTTGCTGTCATCTCCACTTGATCCCACTCTTTCATTGGAGAAAGTACAGACTGAAGCAATCACCATGACACAATCTTCGTCTCATTCTTATCTTCCAAGTGAGAATGAATTGGAAACCATTGATGTTTTCCTAGTTAGTTCAGAATTTCCTAGGCAAAGGGAAACCCTTTCCATTTCTACAAGACCCCCTCCAAGTATTGAGGTTATTTCCTTTGATTGGAATGGTCTAACAAAATCTCGTCTTCCTTCGAGTATTCCTTTTCAAATATCTGTAGGAGTTTCCGATAAAGAAATATTTCGTACGATAGTTGATTAGGGAGCTTCTGTTAGTATTTTATCCTCAACTGCTTGGAAAGCTATAGGTTCTCCTCAGCTTGTGCCAGTAACTAACCAAATTTTGGCTTTTAATAGAAGGCCCACTGGGCCTTTAGGGATTCTCCCACAGTTACCTGTCACGTTGAGGGGTAAAACCGTTTATGTTGATATCATGGTTGTCCAAGGTCCTTTAGATTTCAATATGCTCCTTGGACGAGATTATGTCTATGCTATGAAAGCTGTAGTGTCCACGCTCTTTCGAGTGATGTATTTTCCTTATCATGGTAATATTGTGACCATTGGTCAACTTTCCTTCATGACACCCACTCATCATATGACTCCTGTTGATGAGACTTCCCTAAATGTTCCACATGTTTTAGTGGTTTCTTCCCCCTGAGGATGGGGGGTACGAGAACAGTTTATGTTATGTTTCAAGCTCGTTAAAAAATGAAACTGAACACTCTAGCATAGTTTCCTTTTGGTTTCAATCTTGAATAAAAATGAAACCAATCACCTGGAGCATAGTTTTATTCTATTTCAAGCTCGTTAAAAAATGAGATAGACCCCTTGTTGGCAAGCAACACCCTCCGGAGCAATTGAGCACTAAAATCCAATTGGTCATGATATAAGTTTTGATGAAAAGGAACCATAATGCATGTCACCACTTTGATTGACACTCATCCATTATATTTTAGGAGTGCCTTCAGAATCTTTGATTCTGAAGGTACTCCCAATAAATTTGATAAGTTGATTGACATAGGGGAATTAACATCATTCTTCACTTTAATTAAATTGCTTGACTTAGTTTCGTCTTTCTGGTTGATCATTTGTGAATTACACAAGCCTGGAATTATCAGCTCCTAATCTTTACCACATCGGTCATCTTTACAAATCCAAAGTCAACCAAAACCGTTTCATTGATGATCTCAAACTGTTGACTTAATAGACTAATACATCACATATCAAGTTGTCTCTTCAATCTATGTGTTTGGTCTAATGAGTTGCCTTTCATCAAATTAATCTCTTGGTGACAATCATGAATATTAATGCTGGCCTCATATAAATATTATAAGCTCATTTTATTTATCTACTTATCCTTATTTATAGACTTTTGTATTTATAATGGGATAAGGTCCATAAAATGATAAAATGTTTTTTTTATGATGCCTAAGGTAAGGTCAAATGATTCGATCATAGCTGATCAACGTGATTCTCAAAAGATAATCGAAATCTTAACCACATTCATTAATTATTTGTTTATTTATTTATCACTATGATTATCTTGATTTTGATTGAATCGACATTATCATGCATTATTGAATTATGACATTAATGATATCAAGTGGTAGAGGATCATGCGATGATAACCATTAACTTATGTTTTAAACGTTTGAAACTTTGGTTATATCTAATGCATCAGATTTTATGGGAAGGTGTCGGATAATATGGAAAATATCATATGATCAAAGGTTTTCTTTGCTGCGTAACCATACCATTTTTCCATCTGTTGTTTCACATGGGGAAAATGTCGCGACTAACTCTCACCCTACTATCATTACTCTGAGCGGTATTATTGCACCTTGACCCTTCTGTGATTTTCGATAACCCTTACCAGTTCTAAGGCATTATGAATCCTCCTTCCATGATTGCGTATGAGTGTCTACAGTACCTTGACGGGATGAAGTCGGTTGGGATTTTCATTAACCTGCGCGGGCCAAGGATGAGCTCGTTTCGTTGTTCTGCCAGAGTTGTGAGGATCCCAGAGCTTTGTATGATCGTTACTATGGCCCCTGTGTCTAGGTTTGAGCTTATTGGCTACGAATACTTGGATTCCGCTCCTGAATGTTGTGAAATGGTAACAAGGGAAGGATGGTTAGGGTTCCTGCATAGGTTCTATGGGTTTAATCTAATGGTCTCTAGGGAATTTGCGACTTTGTTTGATGGTGTGAAAGCACATGTTGGGGATATCATGTTGGAATTATCGGAGGAATTTGTGTCTTGAGCTATTGGCTTGCCCATGGAGGGAGAATGCTAGTATAAGGGCAAGCATTTAAAAAACGATGAATGGAAGGAGTTCTTGACTCCAACTAATCGGCAAACTGAATACAAGTCCGGTTTCCCTTCTTGGCTACTAAGGAAGAAATGGCATGCCATGCTTGGGTTGATTATCAGGTATGTTACCTGTGAGGGACGTCTGTCTCAAACCCAGTTTTATCATATCATGCTACTGATGATTTTTAGAGGGCATTCTGTGAATATGCCATTTTATTTTTTAAGTAGTCTGGAGAAGATGGCCGTTACTTATTAAGGAAATGTAGGGGATAAATAATGCAGCCTATTTCACCACGGGCTCATAAAAATTCTTGTCTCTTACCGATTGGAAGAGTTGGGTGATTCATGGGAATCCTTTCTTACCCGCAATAATTTCGGGGAAAACGACGAATGGCCCCGTCGGAGGTCCAAAACCAGGTCTAAACGGGTTGAGCCGTTGTTAGAAGAGCCATTATTAGAAGAGTAGGGGTCCCAAATTAATCTTGAAGATGAAGTGCCTGAACCCAGCCAAACCCCAAGTGTCGGTCATCCTAAACCCGAGGCTAAGTTAAACCCTGAAATACCCTGTGATAGCCCTCTACCCCAAATGAGTCAACTTGTGACTATTCCACCTCCTCCAGGTGATGCCCAGCTTCATCCACAGATCAATCCCTATCGCAAACCAACAGATCAAGAAGTTAGCAAAATGCTGAGTGATCAAGAAATTCGCCGAACCACTCGTAGCATGGTTGTTGTGCTCTTTGCAAAAAGGGATCTAGTTGCAGAAGATGCCCCGGTGATTGAATTGAGCGATTCCTTCAAGTCACGGCCACATCGATCTCCCATTGGACCCACAATCCTCGACCTCAAGTATGTGTCAGCCTCTCAGCATGAAGTATAAGTGTTCAAATATCTAATCCAATGCCTAACAAAAAACAAGAAGTTAACCAAGAGCTGCGAACAGGGCCAAACATGGAAAGGTGCATCAACCTGTTGAAATACCCATGGCTCAGGTTATTTCATCTTTAGAAACAGAGTTGAAGGAAGCACAAGTGGTTAATATGTTTTCCATGGAAGCGATCGCGGGTTTAAAAACTGATTTTTCCTCTTTGGTTGATAAGTGGAATTCTTTGAAGGAGAAGAAAACTTAGTACAAGGCTTATGGTAGGAATCTTCTGATGAAAAATAAACGATTAATCAAGCAAAACAAAATTGCAAAAACAAGGGTTGTGAGGTTTAAAGCTAAATTGAATGAAGCAAGGAGGGTGGTCCTAGTTCAAGTATCAGTTCAATCATCCCCAAAATCATAATGTTGTTTAAAATGAGGGTCATTTTTTGATTTTTTGATTTTGTTTGAATGGTCAGGTGACATAAAATTGGATTTATACAGGTCAGCAAATATAACCAATTTGTTATTTCAATACATATTTTTTCTTTTTATGAGGATGTCTATAGAATTAAAAATTCTGCTGACATCCTATTCATTATTATATCTGTATTAATCAATTATTGGTATTTTTTTACAATTCCTACCTGATTTGTTTCATAAAATCCAGGTGTTATGCAATTTTGGAAATGGAGGTCGATCACGTTGGTTCAATTTTGGAGTTAATTTTGTTGAGATGTACCTGTTGAAGATCCTATACACGCGCAGCTGGTTTCTTTCGTTAGCATCATATCCCATGTTTGGCACAGGCGGTTGATGGTGATTAACGCAAATTATCTCATGCCCAAGAATAATGATACAGGAGTTATCCAGATAGTTCTGAAGATTATCTTCTGTTTTATTCCGATCTAGGTGTCACCAGCTGGCATACATTCGAGTTATATTAGAAGCAACATTAAGTGATATGTTATTATTGTAGGGATCCACGTGGTTCCATAAAAATATAACTGATAGGAAGTTAGAAGCTCATTTCTTTTTCTATATAAACAATCTCAAGACTTTGATGAGGGGTTCGATTTCTAAAACATTGGGGAGCTTTTATTATACAACAGTACTTTTTATTCTGTTTACATAGACTGTCTCATGAACTTCTTTTGATGACTGTCAAATGTGCCAGGATACTGAAACCTTAGCTAAGTTTTTGATAATCATTACTGTGTGATTCATCTCTGCCTTGTTATTTTGTTTTGCTTCATATATAAATGTCTTTATATTGTATGTGAAATGTTTTATGAGAAATTCGAATGCTTATGTTTATCTGGATCATTAATTGATTTGCTTACTCATTGATGTTGATGAAATTTTTCTATGATGTCAATAGTGGTTAATCAAATTTTGTAATTATCTGGTTTGCAGAGTGATCTTGTTCTAATTGCAAGTCAGTTTAATTATCTCTTTCATGTTTTCAAAACGACATAATCCTGTTAGTGGATTTTGGCTTTTGGTTTGAAGTTCCTATATATAGATTATTTTATAATAGTTCTATTTCTATCTATTATAAAATAATTTAAATTCACTTTTATTTTTTAGTATGTTTATCACTAAGCTGTAACTAGTGAATATTATTCTTGCTTCAAATTTTTAGTCAAATAACTAATCTTTGCTCTTGGCCGAGATAGGAATGCTGACTTTAGATAGATTAGTATAACTTGCCTTATCATAGAGTGATATTAGGAATTACTAACTTTGTTATTTAAGTTCTAGATAGTCTTTAGGATTATATCATAGGTAGTTTAAGTTCTTTCGATAGTTGTTAACAGGTAGTTTCTTTTGAGATTTACTCACCTTGGGAGACTCTCTATCTTGAGAGCACAAAACACAGGCAGCAGGGCCTTAAATCCCGTGAGAAACAGTTATTCCAAACACATACAAAACTGTACCAAGTTGAGTGTGCGGACTGTTTTTCCTTAGTTGGCATAAGACAGTTCTTCTGGCCAACAAATGGCACTAGAAGGAGGGCCTGGACTAAAATCTTAATGGTTGAATGATCACATACTACTCCCACAACCAGTCAAACAACTTCCCTTCTCAACAATATTGAACCGGTATCCACTCCTACCCCTACATCACAAACAGATTCTACAACTACACCTCTTGCGAATACTGTTAGGGCTACCATACTGCGTAGTACCATTTTACCACTAGTTACTCCGAAAGATATACAAGAATCCCTAGAAGAATCAAGACATATCTTGACTAGAGGCTATTCTCGCTAGACAAGCATTCCCCCGATCAATTTCGGTATACCTAGAAGATCTTATAATCAAAATCAAACAAATGAAGAACCTGTTCATTCCCCAGTGGGATCACCTGATTACCATCTTAGCGGTTTTCTCAGAGGAGAAATAAACACGAATACTTCAAGACAACTACCAGCTTCTGGTGGTTTCGACGAACCCCCTCCAACCCCTGATTCACCACCTGATAGTCCAGGTGATCATAACAACCAATCTTCATCAGATTCTGAATCTGATCGAGAAATGGGGGACCGTGATGGAGGAGATCAGAACAACAACAGACCCTGGTTATGACGAGGTGCTGTTTCCATACCTAGAGTTCAACATAACTTACCAAAACACCCTGATAAAATTTTGCCGAAGTTTGATCCTGTCAACAAAGAGCCTGCAGAAAACCATATTGATAAGTTCATCCTCGCTATGCAAACCATGAATGTTCAGCATGAGGATGTCGTATGCCATTTTTTTCCTTTAACTTTCAAAGGAAAAGATGCAAGTTGGTACTTCTCCCTGACCCAAGGATCCATAACAAGCTAGGATGATTTCAATCAGGCTTTCATAAACAAATTTGGAGAAGATAAGACACCTGCATTTTTAGCACTTGAACTGGCTAGAATTAGGATGGAAAACAAAGAACGTGTGAAAGATTTTAGCCAACGATTCCTCACCTTGCTGAACAGAATACCAGCAACTTCTCAACCACCAAAGGATATTATAATTGAGAATTTTTCCTCTGCATTACCAAAAATCTCTTGGCATGTTTGTCAAGCAAGCTCGCAAAACCACTTTGGTTGAGACTTTCGAGGAAGCAATCAAGGTTGAAAATAATTCCATGACTTTTGAACCAGAAAATAGCGGTAAATTCGACAACCCCTTGCGCAAAAGGAATGAAGTCACACCGAGAACTAGTACAGATAAAAAAGATACCTCTGCTTTCGATATGGAGAAATTACAACAAGCAGTTAGGTCCTTGACGAATGAAGTGGTGCTTTTAAAAATAAATAATGGAGAGGAACCTCGAATAGGGGAAATTTTAAGGCTCCATATCGACCTTATACACCACCCAATGTGCGACAAAATCCTCCCCCTGATGTTTCGACAAATGAGGAAATATTCAACACGATTAGGGATATTTATGCTTTACTTGAAACCTCATCTGACCATGAGTTAGAAGAACATCAGGAGCATGAACAACCTGAAACCGAAGAGCAAGTTTCTGAAGATCCCCTCCCATTCAACTGTCATTTTTGGGATAGCTCGGTAAGTCAACAGGAGTGTCATGACAACTCTGTTTTCGTCAATCAACATACTCATAATACTAGGAGTAAAGGTCCTGTCAACTCTCAACCATCACCCACTCCTAGGAACGGTCCGCAACTCACACCTCAACATCCTGCAATTCAAGACAAAGATCTCCAGTATGATATCATAGATGATCTTAAAAAGCAAAGAGCAAACATAAGCATGTTTGGCTTGTTGAAAATTTATCCTATGCCTGGAGGGTCACTGTTTGCAAATCTACCATCTACTTCTAACAGAAATAATAGAAGAAATCAGCCTCCCTCATCTGCAGCTAATAATTTCGATCCCACCACCAGTAAAACGGTGGCAAGTTTCAATAATGAAAATAAGACAGCTGCTGATAGGGATACGCTGATAGGAAAGAACTCTAAGTATACAACTCCCCCTTTCCTATTGACATTCAAGATTTTCAACTAGAATGTTCATAATTGCATGGTTGATTCCGGAGCATGATCAAACATTATGCCATATTCGGTATGCAAGAAGTTAAATGCTGTGATTGTCCCTTGTGAAACTCAGATCAGCCAGCTTGACCACTCTAAGGTGAAAATTATGGGAGAGCTGAAAGGAGTAATGATTAGAATGGCTAATAATCCGCAAATCTTTCAAGTTATTGACATTGTAGTGGCAGACATACCTGATGTATATGGGTTGTTTCTAAGCCGTGATTGGTCTCAAACTTTAAAAGGTTATTTTTCGACCGACTGGTCACATCTGTGGTTACCTAAGAATGGGCGGCCAAATCAGATCAGAATTGACAGGGAAAGGTATATGAAGAATACAGTGACTAAGATCAATTCACCTAATGAACCAGTTATGTTTAGTGATTCGATTCTTGGAAACTTTGGTTTTGATTATGATTTAGGCACTTTTCAGGCACATAAATCAGCACTTGTTGATTATGTAATTAAATCGGAAATTTTACATTGTGATTTCCAGGATGCTCCTTCCAGATTGTTAAATATTGTAAATAATGTAAATAATGTAGATAATCTTATTGATAAGCCTTGGCATTTATACTTTGATGTTGCATGATCAAAAGATGGCGCAGGGGCAGGTTGTATGCTCCTTGACCCTTTAGGAAATAAACACCTGTTGTCTTGTAGATTGGAATTCTTGTGCACAAACAATTCAGCTGAATATGAGGCTCTCATTCAGGGGTTAAAGAAGGTGTTAGATTTAAATGTGAAGGTATTGGTTGCTTTCGATGACTCTGAAATCATTGTTCGTCAAGTTCGCAATTCTATACATTGTTTATCTAACCATCTGCAAAGCTATCAAAAGGAGGTATGGAACTTAATTTCAGCATTTGATGCCTTTAATATTAACTCTATTCCTCACTTTCAGAATACAGAAGCTGATCTTTTGGCGAATGTGGCCTCACGGCTTCTCCCGTCGGAAAATTTCTCTCACAATATATTTTCTGTTGAATTATTATTTAGACCATCAATCCCTGATAATATCACTAATTGGCATGTCTTTAATGATGATTCTCATATTATTGACTTTTTAACGGGAGAGGATGCTTTTAAAGAAATGGCTATCGACGAGATCACGCATGATGAAGATCTACACAATTTATCAATAATCCATCCACCTCATTCTGTTGACGAATCATTTAAGCTGGTAAACTCGATCCCTACTTCAGTTCTTAGACTTGAAAATTTTTATGATCTACATGATAAATTCAAGGGAGTGCCTAACTGCAAAACGAATAGTTCTAGCATGCGTTATGAAACCATAAACTTAGGCACAGAAGCAAATCCCCAAAACATAAATTTAGGATCAGATTGCACTCCAGCTGAGAAAGCAGCTTTGATCAAACTGTTTAAAGAGTTTAAGGACGTATTCGCATGGACATATGATGACCTGAAAAATTTTGACACACAGATAATACAACACATAATTCCCATGAAACCAGAAGCCAAGCCATTTCATCAGAAACTCAAGAAAATGCACCCTACTTTAGAACCGGCAATAAAGAAAGAGCTGAACAAACTGCTTGCTGCTAGAATCATATTTCCAATACGTCACACTCAGTGGGTAGCGAACCTAGTTCCTGTCAGAAAGAAAAATGGAGACATCAGGTTGTGCGTAGATTTTCGAAACTTAAACCGATCATCAAAAAAGGACAACTATCCGGTTCCACCAATGGAACAGATCTTACAGAAAGTCTCTGGTGCCCAGATGCTATCTTTATTAGATGGTTTTTCTGGGTATAACCAAGTCCTAGTCTCTCTCGAGGATCAACTAAAAACTACTTTTAGGACTCCTTGGGGAACCGATGCCTATAGGAAGATGCCTTTCGGATTAATAAACGTTGGGGCTACATTCCAACGGGCAATGGATGTCTCTTTTAGAGGTCTGATCAATCACTTTGTGGTTGTCTAATTGGATGATGTTACAGTATACTCTAAGAACAGATCTGATCATATCTTCCACCTGCACAAAGTCCTTGAACGTTGTAGGAGGTTTGGAATTTCTCTAAACCCAAAAAAGACGATCTTTGCAATCACAAAGGGAATTTTGCTGGGATTTGTGGTATCAAAAGAAGGAATTATGATTGACCCAGAAAGGACTAAAGCTATCTCTAAGATTCCTTTTCCTACTACCAAGAAAGCTATGCAGTTCTTCATGGGAAAGATAAAATTTTTAAGAAGGTTTGTCCCAAGTTTTTCAGAGATAGTTCGTCCACTATAGAACATGATAAAGAAAGACAGTAACTTTATATGGGGAGAGAAAGAAAAAGACTCATTCGTCAGAATAAGATAAGATATTGCTGAGGCCCCTGCACTTTTGAGCCCCGATTTTAAGAAAGATTTCATTCTGTACACCTTTTCCTCTGACATATCCTATGCTGTTGTCCTTACTCAAAAGAATCAAGAAGAACATGAAGTACCAATTTCATTCATGAGTTCAAATTTGAAAGGAGCTGAACTAAATTATCACGAGGTATATAAACAAGCTTTCGTTGTGTTTAAGGTAGTCAAACACTTTAGACCTTATCTCCTAAAGTCAAAAATGAAATTCATTGTTCTTTTCTCCGCTGTAAGGAACCTGTTAGTACAGAAGGATTTAGGAGAGAAACGGGCACATTGGATGGCTTCTTTATAGGAGTACGACCTAGATATTAAACCCTCTCAGGTTGTACGAGGGTTGGGATTATGTAAATTAGCAGCTGAATCATCCCATTTACCTGCAAGACAAGATGACTTACCCTTAGATGCTTCATTGCTGCAAAAGGAATTTATTTTATCCCAGATCCTGCTAATTCTTGGTATGCTAATATTCACATTTATCTCGAAACAGAAGTGCTCCAGACCACTTGGAACCAAAGAAAAAGTGAGCTGTTAGGTTGAAATCAACACCATATCAGTTAGTGAATAACATACTTTTAAGGAAGAATGCAGATGGCATTTTGATCCGCTGTTTAGAAAAGGAAGAGTCTAAGTCAGTCTTGAAACAATTACATGATGGCCTTGTTGGTGGTCACTTCGGTGGTGACACTACTGCTCACAAAGTTCTGAGAGCAGGTTATTTTTGGCCAACCTTATTTAAAGATGCTCATTCTTTTGTGAGAAAATGTCAGGATTGTCAGCGGGCATCTGGTAGAATCAAAAGGCCAGCTTTCCCTTTACAACTAGTGATTGTGGACAGACGTTTTCAACAGTGAGGGCTCGACATAGTGGGTTCAATCAATCCTCGATCTTCTCTCCAACATAAATACATCATAACTGCTACTGATTATTTCACCCGTTGGTCTGAAGTTGCTTCTCTACGGGTAGTCAATACAAGTTAGGTACTCGATTTTATTGAGTCTCATATAATTACTAGATTTGGATTGCCTGAGTCTTTAGTTTTTGACAACGCATCATATTTTTCTTATGGATAATTGACTGAGTTTGTAGTAGAAAAGGGAATCAGAATTAGGTTTTCAGCTAATTATCATCCCCAAGGCAATGGCCTTGCCGAATCAACAAATAAGAACTTGCTGAAAATTCTTAAAAGGTCAATAACTAAAAGCCACAAGAATTGGCACACTGTTCTATATCAAGCATTGTGGGCCGACAGGGTTACCCTGAAGTCTTCTGTCGGTAATTCCCCATTCTTTCTGGTATATGGTACTGAGGCTATACTCCCTCCTAATCTATTCTTTCCTTCCTTGCAACTTGCGCAATCTGTACAAGACACAGAATGTTCTGCAATTGAAAAAAGAATAAATATGTTGTTGAAATTAGAGGAGGAGAGGGAAAATGCAAAACGATGTTTCTCGAAGCATCAAAAAATTGTTAAATCCTGGTTTGATCGCGGGTCATCCTCAGACAGAGAGTTTCAGATAGGTGATCTTGTTTTAAAATGGGATAAAGCACATGACGACAAGAAAGACCATACAAAATTTCAGAGACTTTGGCTGGGCCCATATATCATAGCAGAAAAGTTAGGCCCCAGCACCCTTCGGTTGCAAACTCTGCAAGGACAGCCTGATACCTTTCCGGTGAACGGGCAGGTCCTTAAGAAATACTTCTAGTAGTTTTGCATTGTTTGATCCATTCTCATTGTACATTTTCATTGTAAATATTTGTGTACATAGTTAGCTTTTTTTTAGTTTTTCAGGGTTATCTAATCTGATGGTCTCACATTTTCTGATCACTTTTCATACCAATCATCAATTATACCTACTTATCAATATCTGGTGATTGATTACATCAACAATGTTTCATTATCAAGGCCATCTTGATTTTAGTTACTCATTTATGTTTGTCTATTCATAATGAGGTCGACCAACTTCTTAGTTAATTTCTTATGACTTCATCATCTTTTATTACTTCTTAATTGTTGTACATAAAGCAAATCTGCATGCATTCAATTGAATATAGTGATTCCTATTTTTTTTTTATTAGATTCGGGTGATTTAAATGGTTGTCGATTCAACAAATTTTTCCTTGCTAGTAAATCAAATGACTCAGTGCTTTGGCATATTTCATTGTGCAGAATTATATTAATCCAGTTGAGTCATAGAATCATCCTGGCCTGATTTGTTGCTTTTGTACATACAGAGATTGTAATTATCTCAAATATGAGACTTTTGTACATAATCAACCTCCTTCTTGTTGTAAATATTTCTTCAGCAGATATACCATGCAGTTTTGCTCGGATCTGGCCTGAACAGATGACCAGCTTGGAAGACTTATTACTTGTTGAAACTGTGTCGACTAGGCTGAATGAAATACATATCATATCATAATTATTGATTTTGTTTCAAGTATCTGATGACTATAAGGTATGTTAATTCTCACAACTGGTTTTGGTATGTGAATCTGTTGTCTTTTGTAGCAATCCTTAACTGTTATCTTTGGATGCCTACCCAAAAGACCAATGACTCAGGAAACTTATTTATTGGTTCCAGTAGTGTCTATTAGGCCTGTAGATCAGTTGACCAATGTTTAGTAACTTCCAAGCTATTTCAAGAGGCCAGTGGTTTTCTAACTCCAGTTTTTGTAAATACTTTGTAAATAACCCATAATAATAGAATTTTTAGTTCAAGAACAGGAGGTCTTCTTATAAAGCCAACCTATCATGATCATCAGCACTACCGAAGATGACAACACCATTATCTGGTCACCAAGCCAGGGTGGTGATTCTTGTTCGAAAAGAATGAGAATGAGGGGGTCTCATCACGAGCCAACCTATCTATCTTTAGTAGTTCTCGTGAATGATGCTGTTAATTTCTGGTCACCAAGCCTGAATAGTAGTCTTGAACTAAAAATCTTTTAATTTGTTTTTTTAATTTTTGAATATGAGAAAAGTTAATTAGAGGACAGAAGGTCTCATACTGATCCGGTATGGTTATGATCATAAGTTCTATTGGGCTGACGTTGTCTACTTTTGGTCACCAAGCCAGGTCAACGACCCTTGCTTTAAAAGCAGGGGGGCAGGAAGTCTCATCACAAGCTGGCCTGATCAGTTTCTGGTAGGACTGGTGAATAACGCTACCATCATTTAGTCACCAAGATAAGGTAGTATCTTTGATTAGTGATTTTCATATTTATTCATCTGTATATAAATTCAAAAAAAAAAAGAGAATGAATGAAAATGAACAAATATCACATGCTTCCTTTGTTTGCAAGAGAAGAGAATTATCTGGCATTCTTGAGTAGCTATATCTTTCACTGACATTGGTTAAACTATCTCAAGCCTCAAATATTTCCTTTGGAGCTAAGTCATTCTTTACCCTGATTGTCAAAAGTTGAAGTAGGTAAGGAATGCTCAGATAACAGCCAAAGGCTCATTGTTGCTGAATAAGTGACGCCAACATGTTGGAACTAGTATGGGTTTGAATCATCCAAACAGGAGTTTGGTGCTTCGAAACATTGTTTATGATTATTTGAGGTATTGAAATTTTTCCCTTTTGCAGAAGAGATAACTGGTTCGGTCCCAGCATGTCGCCATTTGTTGGAAAGCAACACCCTCCGGAGCAATTGAGCACCAAAATCCAATTGGTCATGATATAAGTTTTGATGACAAGGAACCATAATGCATGTCACCACTTTGATCGACACTCATCCATTATATTTTAGGAGTGCCTTCAGAATCTTTGATTCTGAAGGTACTCCCAATAAAGTTGATAAGTCGATTGAAATAGGGGAATTAACATCAGCCTTCACTTTAATTAAATTGCTCTACTTAGTTTCGTCTTTCTGGTTGATCATTTGTGAATTACACAATCTTGGAATTAGCAGCTCCTAATCTTTACCACATTGGTCATCTTTACAAATCCAAAGTCAACCAAAACCGTTTCATTGATGATCTCAAACTATTGACTTAATAGACTAATAAATCACATATCAAGTTGTTTCTTCAATCTATGTGTTTGGTCTAATGAGTTACCTTTCATCAAATTAATCTCCTGGTGACAATCATGAATATTAATGCTGGCCTCATATCAATATTATAAGCTCATTTTATTTATCTACTTATCCTTATTTGTAGACTTTTGTATTCATAATGGGATAAGATCCATAAAATAATAAAATGTTTTTTTTATGATGCCTAAGGTAAGGTCAAATGATTCGATCATAGCTGATCAACGTGATTCTCAAAAGATAATCGAAATCTTAACCACATTCATTAATTATTTGTTTATTTATTTATCACTATGATTATCTTGATTTTGATTGAATCGACATTATCGTGCATTATTGAATTATGACATTAATGATATCAAGTGGTAGAGGATCATGCGATGATAACCATTAACTTATGTTTTAAACGTTTGAAACTTTGGTTATATCTGATGCATCATATTTTATGGGAAGGTGTCGGCTAATATGGAAAATATCATATGGTCGAAGGTTTTCTTTGCTGCGTAACCATACCATTTTGCCATCTGTTGTTTCACATGGGGTAAATGTCGCGTCTAACTCTCACCCTACTGTCATTCCTCTGAGCGGTATTATTGCACCTTGAGCCTTCTATGATTTTCGATAACCCTTACCAGTTCTAAGGAATTATGATTCTTCCTTCCATGACTGCGTATGAGTGTCTACAATACCTTGACGGGATGAAGTTGGTGGGGATTTTCATTAACCTGCGCGGGCCAAGGATGAGCTTGTTTCGTTGTTCTGCCAAGGTTGTCAGGATCCCAGAGCTTTGTATGATCATTACTATGGCCCCTGTGTCTAGGTTTGAGCTTATTGGCGACGAATACTTGGATTCCGCTCCTGAATGTCGTGAAATGGTAACAAGGGAAGGATGGTTAGGGTTCCTGCAGAGGTTCTCTGGCTTTAATCTAATGGTCTCCAGGGAAATTGCGACTTCGTTTGATGGTGTGAAAGCACATTTTGGGGATATCATGTTCGAATTATCAGAGGAATTTGTGTCTCAATCTATTGGCTTGCCCATGGAGGGAGAACGTTGGTATAAGGGCAAGCATTTAAAAAACGATGAATGGAAGGAGTTCTTGACTCCAACTAACTGACAAACTAAATACAAGTCCGGTTTCCTGTCTCGGCTACTAAGGAAGAAATGGCGTGCCATGCTTGGGTTGATTATCAGGTATGTTACCTATGAGGGATGTCTATCTCAAACCCAGTTTTATCATATCAGGATATTGATGATTTTTAGAGAGCATTCTGTGAATATGCCATTTTATTTTTTAAGTAGTCTAGAGAAGATCGTCATTACTTATCAGGGAAATGTAGGGGATAAATAACGCAGCGTGTTTCACCACGGGCTCATCAAAATTCTTGCCTCTTACCGATTGGAAGAGTTGGGTGATTCATGGGAATCCTTTCTTACCCGCAATAATTTCAGGGAAAACTACGAATGGCCCCATCCAAAACCAGGTCTAAATGGGTTATGCCGTTGTTAGAAGAGCAGGGGTCCCAAATTAATCTTGAAGATGAAGTGCCTGAACCTAGCCAAACCCCAAGTTCCGGTCATCCTAAACCCAACGCTGAGTTAAACCCTGAAATACCATGTGATATCCCTCTGCCCCAAATGAGTCAACCTGTGACTATTCCACCTCCTTCAAGTGATGCCCAGCTTCATCCATAGATCAATCCCTATCACAAACCAGCAAATCGAGAAGTTAGCAAAATGATGAGTGATCAGGAAATTCGCCGAACCACTCATAGCATGGCTGCTGCGCTCTTTGCAAAAAGGGATCTGGTTGCAGAAGACGCCCCGGTGGTTGAATTGAGAGATTCCTCTGAGTCACGGCCACATCGAGCTCCCATTGGACCCACAATCCTCGACCTCAAGTATGTGTCGGCCTCTTAGCATGAAGGTATAAGTGTTCAAATATCTAATCCAATTCCTAACGTAGAACAATAAGTTAACCAAGAGCTGCGAACAGGGCCAAACATGGAACAGGTGCATCAACCTGTTGAAATACTCGTGGCTTAGGTTATTTCATCTTTAGAAACACAGCTGAAGGAAGCACAAGTGGTTAATACATTTTCCATGGAAGAGATCGCGGGTTTAAAAGCTGATTTGTCCTCTTTGGTTGATAAGTGGAATTCTTTGAAGGAGAAGAAAACCCAGTACAAGGCTTATGGTAGGAATCTTTTGATGAAAAATAAACGATTAATCAAGCAAAACAAAATTGAAAAAACAAGGGCTGTGAGGTTTAAAGCTAAATTGAATGAAGCAAGGAGGGTGGTCCCAGTTCAAGTATCAGTTCAGTCATCCCCAAAATCATAATGTTGTTTAAAATGAGGTTCATTTTTTGATTTTATGATTTTGTTTGAATGGTCAGGTGACATAAAATCGGATTTATACAGGTCAGCAAATATAACCAATTTGTTATTTCAATACAGAGTTTTTTATTTTCTGAGGATGTCTACAAAATTAAAAATTCTGCAGACATCCTATTCATTATTATATCTTTATTAATCAATTATTGGTATTTGTTTACAATTCCTAACTGATTTGTTTCATAAAATCCAGGTGTTATGCAATTTTTGAAATGGAGGTCGATCACGTTGCTTCAATTTTGGAGTTAATTTTGTTGAGATGTACCTGTTGAAGATCCTATACACGCGCAGTTGGTTTCTTTCGTTGGAATCATATCCCATGTTTGGCGCAGGCGGTTGATGGTGATTAATACAAATTATCTCATGCCCAAGAATAACGATACTGGAGTTATCCAGTAAGTTCTGAAGATTATCTTCTGTTTTATTCCAATCTAGGTGTCACCAGCTGTTATACATTCGAGTTATATCAGAAGCAACATTAAGTGATATGTTATTATTGTAGAGATCCACGTGGTTCTAGAAAAATATAACTGATAGGAAGTTAGAAGCTCGTTTCTTTTTCTATTTAAACAATCCCAAAACTTTGATGAGGGGTTCGATTTCTAAGACATTGGGGAGCTTTTATTATACAGTAGTACTTTTTATTCTGTTTACACAGACTCTCTCATGAACTTCTTCTGATGACTGTCAAATGTGCTAGGATACTGAAACCTTAGCTAAGTTTTGGATAATAAATATTGTGTGATTCATCTCTCCCTTGTTATCTTGTTTTGCTTCATATATAAATGTCTTTATATTTTATGTGAAATGTTTTATGATAAATTCGAATGCTTATGTTTATCTGGATCATTAATTGATTTGCTTACTCATTGATGTTGATGAACTTTTTCTATGATGTCAATAGTGGTTAATCAAATTTTGTAATTATTTGGTTTGTAGAGTGATCTTGTTCTAATTGCAAGTCAGTTTAATTATATCTTTCATGTTTTCATAACGACATAATCCTGTTAGTGAATTTTAGCTTTTGGTTTGAAGTTCCTATATATAGATTATTTTATAATAGTTCTATTTCTATCTGTTATAAAATAATTTAAATTCACTTTTATTGTTTAGTATGTTTATCACTAAGCTGTAACTAGTGAATATTATTTTTGCTTCAAATTTTTAGTCAAATAACTAATATTTGCTCTTGGCCAAGATAGGAATGCTGACTTTAGATAGATTAGTATAACTTGCCTTATCATAAGTAATATTAGGAATTACTAACTTTGTTATTTAAGTTCTAGATAGTCTTTAGGATTAGATCATAGGTAGTTTAAGTTCTTTCGATAGTTATTAACAGGTAGTTTCTTTTGAGATTTACTCACCTTGGGAGACTCTCTATCTTGAGAGCACAAACATATGCAACAGAGCCTTAAATCCTGTGAGAAACAGTTATTCCAAACACATACAAAACTGTACTAAGTTGAGTGTGTGGATTGTTTTTCCCTAGTTGGCCTAAGACAGTTCTTCTGGCCAACACCCCTCTAAGCATAGTTTACCTTTGGTTTCAAGATTGCATAAAAATGAAACAATCCCCTCGAGCATAGTTTTATTCCATTTCAAGCTCGTTAAAAAATAATATGGCCCCCCTCAAGCATATTTATTGTCTATTTCAAGCTTGTGTAAAAATGAAATAGATCTCCCTCCCTTCAGTTCGAGTCTCTCGCTAAAGTTAGAACTTGAACATTATTTTCCTCTGATTCTCGTTTTCCCCCCCTTGGTGAACATTTTCATATTAGAAGCCAAGTTGGTAGTTGGGTTAGCGAGCAGCATTTTCAGACGAAATGAAGCTTGGGGGTGTAATGTCACCATCTTAACCCCATGGAATTAAAATTGTAAATGATGTAATATTCTTATGAAATCATGGTGAGGAGCTCAAGGCCAACGCCCTGCCATCGATTCATTGATGCATATGGTTTACGTGCTAGCCAGGCATAGTGGAATTGCGGATATTATGTAAATATGCATTTTAATAAAATACCCACAACTAGCTATGCAATGCAACAAAGATATGGGATCATTATTTTACAAGGAATTGGGAGGGAAACATTCAAACCCTTGGAGCCAATCAAGTCAAGCCAAGTGTCAATGAGCGAACCCATCAAACCCTCAACTACCCATGTTGACTTTTGTACCCAATCAGTGATTTCTCCTAAGAGTTGGTTGAGGTAGTTAATGCCTTGGGGAATGAGAGGTATGGCTGTCCAAATTCGGGTATGGGAAAGCCACCCTGCATGGGAAATCGTGTTTTGCTTCTTGGGCAAGAAAAGAGCCATGAATTTCTCCCCAAGCCATTACCCATGAATGGGTCTTCCTCCCTCACGAGTTTGGAGCTACCTGGGTGTTTTCTAACCATGTTTGATGTGTTTTCCTTCATTCTCTTAGCTGAGAAGGGCGTTTATGTATTGTATACCAGTGGTGAAGAAGGGGAATGGAATTGGGGTTCCACAGAGACCGGTTTTACTATTAAATGCTGAGAGAGTTGGGGAGAAAACATTTTCCTCCCTGTAAATGTTTTT
Source organism: Larix kaempferi (assembly GCA_027924585.1). Lineage (NCBI taxonomy): Eukaryota > Viridiplantae > Streptophyta > Pinopsida > Pinales > Pinaceae > Larix > Larix kaempferi. Next base: position 9,150,669 of record BSBM01000557.1, on the reverse strand, counting down.
CCCCATCCCATACTTCGTTTTTGGATGGAAACAATTTGGGGAAAGCCCAAACCCATGGCCATCCTGTTGGTAAATCCATTGCTTTGGCTTGAGCTTCAGTGTAAGCCTCCATGGTTCAAATGTAGCCTGGTAAACCCAGCTGGGACTAGCTTGGCTCAGATGAAATGATTAATTGGCTGTGAAAGAGTGAATGTCCACTTTTCCTTGTAAGAATCATGCCCAGCTCAAGGGTGGCAGTTGTGTTGATAGGTTGATGAACACAACTTGCATATGGTTGGGTGCAACGTTGCAGTGACATAGCTAGCTGTTTGGGACAATTCCACAATGAAGATAAGTGTTTTCTATCTATGTATCTACTTCTGCAATGCTTAAATTAATGACTCTTATTGATATGTTGAATGCATATGAAGAGTGTGTGGATGAATATGTTTTATTCCGCCGTGCATGTTTAACTGATTTGCATCTGCACACATTCAATTTATGGTTGTGAATCTAATGAACGGGCTGAGTTTTATGAAAAGCCCCTGAGATTGCCATCATGTACCCTTTCTTGCTTTGGATAGATGGGTGGATATGTTACAGGGGGCATGTTGCATGTCGTACCATCAACAATCATGTTGAAGGAACACTACCATGTTAAGCCACTAGCAATCATGCTGGGGGCATTTACCAACCTCTGGGCATCATGTTGGGAAGGAATCCGTCAATGGGACTTAACTACGAACAAAGTTTGCCTTTGGCTTCAAGCTCGTTAAAAAATGAAACCAGTAGTATGAGGATAGTTCCCTTTCTATGTCAAGCTCGTTAAAAAATGAAGCATATCCTTTCCCTTTGAGTCGAGTCTCCTCGTAGACTTAGTACTTGAACCTTCTTTTCACCTGCCTATGCCTTAGGTGGATGAAATGAAGCTTGGGGGAATGTCTTCAACCTCTGGAAGTTACGTTGAAGTCAACTGGATCGCCTCTCCACACCACGTTGGAGCTAAGTCACTTACTTCTAGCAATCATGTTGGGGGCAGGTACAAACCATTACGGGAATAAGTTCACCATTGTGAACTTTTTCGAGCATACTTTCCTTTTTTAGGTTTTGAGCTCATTAAACCATGAAAATTACCCCGAGCATTGTTCATGAGCATTTTTCCAACCTATCTTCGAGCTCGTTAAAAACAATAAGATAGTATTTGAGCTTACTTTTCACTTTTTTCGTGCTCTGGTTAAAACACGAAAAGTGTTGAGTTTACTTTTCACTTTTTTTCATGCTCTGGTTCAAATATGAAAAATATTCCGAGTGATTTTGATACCATTCTCGTGCTTGTTAAAATTTTGAGTTAAAAAGGTGTGTCTAACGAGTATAGGTTTATCACTTTATCCGGCCTCACTAGACTATTTATGGAAAAGGAACTGTGCCGATTTTACTTTCTCCTTTGTCGTACTCGGTTATCAACCATGACAAAGTTGTTCATGGAGTCCTTTTTAAGCTCTTTTTAGACTCCCTAAATAGGAAAATATTACCAAGCAAACTTGATGCTTTCACGCTTGTAAAAGCATTTGAATGATCGTGTTTTTGGTGATAGTTTACCACAAGGGGGCAAGCCCCCTTGACCGCCGTCATCCCCCGGAGACAGTTGTTGAAAGTGTGAAATGCATTCTCTATGCTTGGAATGAGAAGCAAGAATTGAATAGAAAGGGTTTTGAAATCTCAAATAAGATTAGTGGGTTGTAATACCACTTGTGGAGGATGAAAGGGAAATTCCTCACCTTAAACTATTTATGTTTATAGCATAATAATTGCATATAGCAAGAATGAATGTTATATACGTATGTATATGTTGAATTTCTAATTCATGAGAATATCATAGCTAATGATTGCTTGTATGCTTGGTAGGGAAGCCAAGAGAAGGATCAACTATGATGTGGAGGAGGAACTCCATGTCATGATGAGGAATTGGAAAGGGAGAATTGCTTAACTCTTCCATTGCTATTATATTTATATTTCCTAAGATGTCTATACTGAAAATTATGGCATAGGGATGCTGGAAATGCAAGAGGATAGATAGATGAAGTGAATATGTACTAGATGGCATATTGCATAGTGCATGTGAAAATGTTTTTGCGTGTATATGATATTGCATATTGGTAAAATAGTGGGGTTTTACATATGCAATGAGCCACTTAAGTTAATGATTGTGGTTGCTAATAATTAGTTGTGTTCACATTGGTTGTAGGACCAAAGACAACCGAAGCGTGGCTAAGGATGTGGATGATGATTGTTGCATACCACCTTATGAAGAAAGGAAGGTGCAACAAATTTGTGATCATGAGCTTGGCAAAAGGACTGTGAAGCCTTGGTAAGAGGCCAACTGATCAGGAAATATCAAGCAATGTGAACAACAACCATGCATGTAATGATTATTTATGCGTAAATTGCATGAATGTTGAAAGATGATTTGGTGAGATACCTTGAACTATGTTCAAACTATGATTGATTGGTTTGCATGTGGTATTGAGTGCCTAAATGTGAATGTTGACCCACCGAGTATGGTGAGGTGTGGGTAAGTAAAGGAAAGGAGCCTTGTACCCTATAGTTTCTTAGAAACCTCAATGCATTCATATGAAAATTATATATACCATTTGTGTATGTTGGTTGTGAGTTTAATAACCAAAGCGAGTGATGACTTATGGTCCTGTTGTAGTGTATGCCATATGGGATAGGCATGGTTAGGCCATAATATGTTCAAATGCATAGTATTTCAATGTAGTTAGATAATAGATGAAATGGTGGACTATCGTTAATCCTGAGACCATTTCATGAGCTACTATGAATGCAGGAGGAAGACTGCATAAAGAAGGTAGACAGGTGATGGACTACCATAGCACTCTTTTGGAAGGACAAAATTGCATGGAATATGAAGTAATGAGTATTTACAGTTTATTTAAATTGCATAGATAGTGTGACTATGTCTTGCAATTTTATTATGATGATGATGCATATATAGAAAGGTAGAAAAGTCCTGCGTATGGCAATGAGGATAAGTCCATAGTAAAGACCGAGATCTACCATGTGCAGAAGCCAAAGTTTATGAGAAGGTTCTCATGGTTGTAATTTATGCATGAAACAAATCTGAAAATTGTTTTAAGTTTATGAGAATAATCTCTTGGTTGCAAATCTAATTTCTGTAGTAAATTTCAAATTTGAGAATTTGCTTATAATTGCTAATCACTGTTTGGCTTATATAAAATTGTGTCAGGAGGACATGTTGTAGGTGGATGTTCATGTATGGTAGAAAGGTTGAAACCATAATGGGCAGAGTCATACCACTTATAAGAGCCAAACAATATGAGGAGGGCCTCATTGCTAAGCAAATCAATTTATGTAGGAGACAAAATTGTAAATTCATATTGAATTTAATTATTAATAACATTGATTGGTTATGGAACAATCAAATTTGAAGCTTATTGCTAAATGTTGCTGACTGTTTAGCTATTTGATAAAGTGTGCCAGGATGACACATTGCAGGAAGACCATGTGTGATGGCCTGCAGAAGCCAAACTAGATGGGAAGGATCCCATTCTTTGGAAATGGGTTTCGGGTGAAACGCCATAGTAAGTTTTGTTAATATCCCAGTTGCACTGCATGTTGGAAAGCCATGTGAGTAAGATGGTGAAATTATGCTAATGAGGCATGTGAGCATCATGGAATGTGGAAATAATGGGGTGGAAAACCGAAGTACTGTTGACTCAGAGAAGGGAGCCCCCATTCTTCGCCAATCAAGGAAAGATACATATGTGAAACGAATGAGTATCGGTAACCCTAACTGAGGATATACATGCCTGGTTATTATATTTAATATGCAGAGCATGTTTTATTATTTCATTATTATTTCAGACTGCTTGAGTGGGACTAAGGCCTACATGGCTCACATCGGAAAGGGATGCATACCTTTCGGGTGATGGGTTATGTTAGGGTTTTCAATATTGACTACACCCTAAGGGAATGGACGCATTCCTAGTGTTTCAATACTTGTTAGTGAATGTTATGAAATATGGTTACAATCTTAGAGCAGGAATACTGATGAGTCTACTTATCCTTCTTGTGCTATCAACTTACACAGATGCAATTTGGTATTGCACGTTAGAGGCAAAGTGAGGAAAGGGTGCTCAAGAGGACTATATGGGTAGTGGTAACCTTTCTACGCTCACGCTAAAGGACACTAGAAGAGATGGATAGGCCCGAGGAGCTGTGTTGCAGAAAAGGGGTATCATCCTTGTGTAGTGTGAGTGGGTATTGTTGGGCCATGCTAGCCTGTAGTCAAGTGAGTCACCTATGGAGTTCCTAGAGGGAACCACTGGTTGCATAAGAGAAGGAGCCACATAATCATATTATGTTGTTCATATTTCCTGATAAACCCAGTCGATGTACTGGCTTGGAAACGGTTGTTGTATGCCTGATAAACCCAGTCGATGTACTGGCTTGGAAATGGTTGTTGTATGCCTGATAAACCCAGTCGGTGTATTGGCTTGGCATTGGTTAATTGGGTGTTGTGGCGAAGGGTTGCTAGATGCCTGATAAACCTAGTCGGTATACTGGCTTGGCATGTTTTTAAATTGATGCCTGACAAACCCAGACAGTGTACTGGCTTGGCATTGGTTATTTGCATGTTGTGGAGGTATTGGTGAAGGGTGTTATTTCCTAACAAACCCAGTCAGAGAACTGGCTTGGAAATGGTTATTGTATGCTTGATAAACCCAGTTGGCATACTGGCTTAGCATATTGATTTTTGAAATGATTGATAAACCCAGCCGACGTACTGGCTTAGCATATTGATTTTAGGGATGCCTGATAAAACCAGTTAGCGTACTGGCTTGGGATTGCCTATTTGGATGATGCTGTGGAGCAGCATGTGTGATGGTAAAGCATCCACCCCATAGGTGATCCAAGGCTTGTAAAGCAGAGAAGGAAACCTGTAGAGTAGCGAGAAAATGCACAATACAGATAAGTATTCATTTCCATTTATTTATTGTTGGAATAATGAATATTTCAGGTATAAATATTCTAACAGCTAAGCTGATACACTATTGTTTCCTTGTTGGAAACCTTGGTCATTGCAGGAAGCAAGGACCCTGAAAAAACTATAAATTCTTGGTAAACCCAAAGAGTAACTGGTTGGAGCTATAAATGCTTGGTAAAGCCATGGAGTAACTGGTTGGGCACTATAAAATGCTTGGTAAAGCCAAAGAGTAACTGGTTGGGCACTATAAAATTCTTGTTAAATCCAGAGAGTAACTGGTTGGGCACTATAAAATTCTTGGTAAATTCAGAGAATAGTTGGTGGGAACATTAACCACTTGATGTTGTGGAGTAGCCAGCGTGCTGGCCAAACATTCCTTAATTAATTGATAAAAACCGAGTCGGCATACTGGCCTGGCATTGCCTATTCAAATGGTTGTGGAGTAGCGTGCGTGCTGGCCCAACATTCATTATCGTACCCACGGGAAATCAAAAGCTATTAAAGCAAAGAAGGATCCTGTGGAATAAAGAGAAGACATCCAATACAGATAAGTATTTGGTTATCTTGCAACTCTTGCTTATGAATATACCTGTGTATATGATTTAATTATGATTTCTTAAACTCTTGTTTAGAGATAAACCTTATGAAAATACACTAAACATGAGAATTGATTCAATGTTTGAGTGTAGGTATTGCTAGAAGTAAGGACAATGAAAGCATCTGGAGGATGCATGTGGACGCGTGATTGTCGTAAAGAGAGCTCAGTATGAGCAGTAATAAAAGATGGTGCTAGTGGACATGTGTGGGTCTTAGCAGCCAAAGGTTCTGTAGGCAACAATGGGGAAGGATTCCCTAGTTGAAAATCCTTAGACAAACCTTAGACACTAAGTGTCATAGCCAAGAAAGGGCAAGTCGAGCATTCACATTGAAATGAAAGAGGCTAAGGAGCGTGAAACCACCATGGTGGTGTAGCTCTGGATTGGAAAAAGACTAAGTGGGGGAAACTCTTACTCTTCTCTTTCCTTTTTGACCGATGCATCTTAGAAACAAAATATTGTTGAGTGCATGTCATAAATGAAAACAAATTATGTTTAATTGCTTGAAATGAATTGTGAATGCTGAAATAGTTATTTTCCTGTGAAAGGATGAACATGAATGAGTTCATGTGTATGTGGGAAAGCATGAAATGTGTGTAAGTCTCACGAGTAAAGCATGGACGTTCCAAGTCAATTGGGAAAATAATTTACTAATTTTAATATTGTGTTATGCTTTTCCTAACAGGAATTGCCATGATAAGTCTCACATGAGAGACATTGAAATCCATTGTTGCAGCTGTTACTAGCCAAGTGATTGCTAGTGAGAAAAGTGAGATCCAGTTGTGCACCTTGATCATGGAAGCAGACCAAAAGCTATTTGTTTTGGTTGAAAATATTCCTCAAATAGTTGACAGGGACAACAAGGAAGATAGCAGCCATGAAGTTCCAGACTTGTAGATCAGTTGAAAGGTGAATAAAAGGAAGGGATTGTTGTGGAGCAATGCTCGCCTGCAGAGCTGGAAGATCAAAGCTAGCAGGAGCATCTTGTGGAAGCCAAAGGAATTGATTCTGAAGGTTCAAAGTAAAATGATCAAATGCAGGACAGAACTGCCACCATTTGAGAATTTCTAAAAAATGTATAAAGTGGGTATTTATTCCTAAGTATTGGAACACCGAGGATGGTGTTATTCCAAGGGGAGGCGTATGTAACATTCCCATCTTAACCCCGTGGAATTAAAATTGTAAATGATGTAATATTGTTATGAAATCATGGTGAGGAGCTCAAGGCCAAGGCCCCGACATCGATTTATTGATGCATATGGTTTACGTGCTAGCCAGGCACAGTGGAATTGTGGATATTATGTAAATATGCATTTTAATAAAATACCCACAACTAGCTATGCAATGCAACAAAGAGATGGGGGCATGATTTTACAAGGAATTGGGAGGGAAACATTCAAACCCTTGGAGCCAATCAAGTCAATCCAAGTGTCAATGAGAGATCCCATCAAACCCTCAACTACCCATGTTGACTTTTGTACCCAATCATTGATTTCTCCTAAGAGTTCATTGAGGTAGTTAATGCCTTGGCGAATGAGAGGTATGGCTGTCCAAATTCGGGTATGGGAAAGCCACCCTACATGGGAAATCGTGTTTTTCTTCTTGGGCAAGAAAAGAGCCATGAATTTCTCCCCAAGCCATTACCCATGAATGGGTCTTCCTCCCTCACGAGTTTGGAGCTACCTGGGCATTTTCTAGCCATGTTTGATGTGTTTTCCTTCATTCTCCCAGCTGAGAAGGGCGTTTCTGTATTGTATACCAGTGGGGAAGAAGGGGAATGGAATTGGGGTTCCATAGAGACCGTTTTTGGTGTTAAATGTTGAGAGAGTTGGGGAGAAAACATTTTCCTCCCTGTGAATGTTTTTCCCTATCCCATAATTCGTTTTTGGATGGAAACAATTTGGGGAAAGCCCAAACCCATGGCCATCCTGTTGGTAAATCCATTGCTTTGGCTTGAGCTTTAGTGTAATCCTCCAGGGTTCAAATGTAGCCTGGTAAACCCAGCTGTGGAATGGCTTGGCTCAGATGAAATGATTAATTGGCTGTGAAAGAGTGAATGTCCCCTTTTCCTTGTAAGAATGATGCTAAGCTCGGGGGTGGCAATTGTGTTGAGAGGTTGATGAACACAACTTGCCTATGGTTGGGTGGAACGTTGCAGTGACATAGCTAGTTGTTTGGGACAATTGCACAATGAAGATAAGTGTTTTATGTCTATGTATTTACTTCTGCAATGCTTAAATTAATGACTCTTATTGATATATTGAATGCATATGAAGAGTGTGTGGATTAATATGTTTTATTCCGCTGTGCATGTTTAACTGATTTGCATATGCACACATTCAATTTATGGCTTTGAATCTAATGAATGGGATGATTTTTATGAAAAGCCCCTGAGATTGCCATCATGTACCCTTTCTTTCCTTGGATAGATGGGTGGGTATGTTACAGGGGGCATGTTACATGTCGTACCGTCAACAATCATGTTGAAGGAACACTACCATGTTAAGCCACTAGCAATCATGATGGGGGTGTTTACCAACCTCTGGGCATCATGTTGGGAAGGAATCCATCAATGGGACTTAACTACGAGTAGAGTTTACCTTTGGCTTCAAGCTCGTTAAAAAATGAAATAGGTTCCCATGAGCAGAGTTCTAATCTTGTGTCAAGCTCGTTAAAAAATGAAACATATCCTTTCCCTTTGAGTCGAGTCTCCTCGTAGACTTAGTACTTGAACCTTCTTTTCACCCGCCTATGCCTTAGGCGCATGAAATGAATCTTGGGGTCATGTCTTCAACCTCTAGAAGCTATGTTGAAGTCAACTCGATCGCCTCTCCACACCACGTTGGAGCTAAGTCACTTACTTCTAGCAATCATGCTGGGAGCAGGTACCAACCGTTACGGGAAGAAGTTCACCATTGTGAACTTTTTCGAGCATACTTTCCTTTTTTAGGTTTCGAGCTCATTAAACCATGAAAATTACCCCGAGCATAGTTCATTTTCTGTTACAAGCTCGTTAAAAAATGAAGCAGATATCATGAGCATTTTTCCAACCTATCTTCGAGCTCGTTAAAAACAGTAAGATAGTATTTGGGCTTACTTTTCACTTTTTTTGTGCTCTGGTTAAAACATGAAAAGTGTTGTGAGCTTACTTTTCACTTTTTTCCGTGCTCTGGTTCAAATATGAAAAAGATTTCGAGTGCTTTTGATACCATTCTCGTGCTCGTTAAAAATTTGAGTTAAAAAGGTGTGTCTAACGAGTATAGGTTTATCACTTTATCCGGCCTCGCTAGACTATTTACAGAGAAGGGTTGCTATGTTAAGTCATTGGTTGTGGTTCTATATCTCTATCATGTACTCCTCTATTTGCAGTAATACAAATGATTTCCACCAATATTGTTCATGTGTGCAATGATATTGAGTAGTTTACATGCTTAACTGTTTACATATATCGCTTATTCTATAGATGTCTTTTACTGGTTTCTCTTGTTTCTTGTCTTGACAGGTCTTGCAGCTTGGATCTGATGACCGTGAGATGTGGAGCAACATTCAGGAGAAAAGATTGCGTAGTGAAAGGTAAGACATCTAGTACTTGATCCTTATGTAGATATAGGAAATGCATTAGTAATCTGTTCTATTTGTTCTAGACTCACTTTGAGCTAGGGAGATCCGGCTCACGTCCGCTTGAGTGGATTGTCCAATAACAGTGGCGGTAGAAGATTTGCATCTTGAAGATTTAGATGTAAAAACAACCTTTCTCCATGGGGATTTCGAGGAAGAGATATATATGTAGCAACCACAAGGGTATGAGGTCAAAGGGAAGGATAATTTGGTGTGCAGGTTGAAAAAGAGCTTGTATGGCTTGAAGCAAGCTCCAAGGCAATGGTATTTAAAATTTGACAGGTTTATGACAGAACAAGGTTATAGTAGATGTCATTCTAACCACTGTTTTTATTTCAAGACACTAGATAATGGAACATATATTATCTTGTTATTGTATGTGGATGACATGCTTGTTGCAGGGTCTAACATGCAGGAAATAAATGTGCTCAAAAGGAAGTTAGCAAATTCATTTGCGATGAAGGATTTGGGTGGTGCAAAGCAAATCCTTGGTATGAGAATAACAAGAGATAGGAAAAATCACAAATTGACATTGTCTTAGGGTGAGTACATACAAAAGGTGTTGGAGAGGTTCAGAATGCGGAATGCAAAACCAGTTAGTACACCTTTGGCCATCCATTTCAAAATAAGTAAGGAAATGTGTCCCAAGACACAGGAAGAGATAGATTGCATGTCCAAGATTCCCTATTCATAAACAGTTGGTAGCTTGATGTATGCCATGGTGTGCACAAGACCAGATATTGCACATGCAGTGGGAGTTGTGAGTAGATATATGAACAATCCAGGTAAAGAACATTGGAAGGAAGCACAATGCATTCTCAAGTATATGAGAGGTACTACCACTCATGCATTATGTTTTGGAGGTTCAGACACTTTTCTACAGGGATATGTTGATGCAAATATGGTAGGTGATAAGGATAGCAGGAGGAGCACCACAGGGTATGTGTTTACTGTAGGTGGAACAACAGTAAGCTATATTTCAAAACTGCAAAAGGTTGTTGCACCTTCAACAACGGAAGCAGAGTATGTTGCTGTTAGAGAGGCTAGTAAAATATTATTTGGTTGTATAGGTTTATGGAAGAATTGGGTAAGAAGCAGAAGGATAGCCGGTTGTATAGTGACAGCCAGAGTGCCATTCATCTTACAACTCAACATTCCATTCCAGGACTAAACATATACAGCTCAAGTACCATTTCATACGCAATGTTATGAAAGATGAACTGTTGAAGTTGGAGAAGATACATACTAGACAGAATCTTGCAGACATGCTTACAAAGGTAGTGACCACAGATAAAATGAGTTCCTGCTCTGTTTCAGTTGGCCTTCTAGCTGAAGGTGAAGATGAGAAATTTTCCAAGTCCAAGGTCCAACAAGTACAACAGCGGTGGAGTTGTTGTGATCAGTCTCCAAGTGGGAGATTGTTGGTTGTGGAGCCTGATCTTCCAGTCTCATAGATGATGATTCAGTGGTGTTTGTACCCCAGTTTTGGTTATGATCTTGACACGCAAAACAGGGGGTCCAGGGGAGTGCAACACTCCCTCGGTTGGGGGGGCGTGGGGGCAGCTCCCCCGAAAGGAATTTTTGTTATGGGTTGCTTTTTCTCCAACAGATTACGGGCCCATGGTTTTGGGTAACCCGTGGTATTTTCCCATTGTATTTCCCTTTTATAAGAAATACATTGTAATACGGCTAGGGTTGATGTATTAGGTATTATGCATTGTAAATATCTATGAGATCGTGAAAGAGAGACTGTGAGACAGTGAAGAGGAAGTGCAACGGATGTGTTGCAGGTTGTATTCCTTCATTTGTTGGATGGTATAATAATAAGGACTGGAAATTTCAGTGTGGACGTATCCCATCTTAGGTGAACCACGATATATTGGTGTCTCTCTTGTAATATGATTGTGTGATTGTATTTGCATCCGATTTATTGTCATTGCTCCGCGATCCTGTTTTTCTAACACGAAAAAGGTATGTAGACTTACTGAAGGAGTTTGTGAATGAATTTCATGGTCTTATGAATATTTAAAGACTTTTGATAAAAGTATTTTTCAACATAAAATACCTTAAAATCCCGCTACAAAACCATTCAGGAAGAAGTGAATCCAAAGTTGTTACCAATCATAGAAAAAGAACTAAAAAAGTTGCTCGATGCAAAAATTATTGTTCCTTTGAGATTTTCTACTTGGGTCACTAATCTAGTTCCCATGAGGAAGAAAAATGGGGAAATCAGACTCTGTGTTGATTTCCTGAATTTAAACAGAAGTTCCCTAAAGGATAATTACCCTTTACTGAAAATGGATCAAATTCTGCAAAAGGTAGTTGGAGCACAACAAATTTATATGATAGATAGGTTCTCAGATTATAATCAGATTGGTGTTCATGAACAAGATAAGGAGAAGATTTCCTTTGTAACCCCTATGGAACATTCATGAACAACATAATTCCTTTTGGTCTGATGAATTCTAGGGAAACGTTTCAGAGAGCTATGGATATAGCTTTCATATGGGAAAAGGACAAGTTCATTGTTATTTATTTCTATGATGTTACAGTTTTTTCTAAATTAGAGGAAGAGCACCTTAGGAATCTCAAGAAAAACTTTTTGAAGTGCAGGAAGTTTAGTATTTCTCTAAATCCAAAAAATTCAAATTTTGCAATGATGGAAGGAATACTTCTTGGACATATTGTCTCTCAGCAAGGAATCAAAATTGATCCAGATAGGATAGCAACAATTTTGAAAATTGATCTTCTTAAGAATAAAAAAGGAATTCAATGTTTCCTTGGTAGATTAATTTCCTTAGAAGCTTTGTATCCAATTTCGCTGAGATTATTAAGCACATTATAGCTATGTTGAAGAAAGATGTTGAATTTAAATGGACTAAAGAAGCTAGGTATTATTTTGAGAAAATTAAACAGGCTTTAATTGAAGCTCCAATACATGTTGGCTAGATTATTCAAAGGAATTTTAGACATTTTATTTCGCTTCAGAAGACACTATTGTTGTGGTATTATTGCAAAATAATGAAGATGGATATGAACATATTGCCTTTTCCAGTAAATTTCTGAGAGATGCAAAATTGAAGTATAATATTTTGGAGAAACAAGCTTATGCTCTAATTAAAGTCTTAAAATACTAGTAGTGTTGTGAAGGATATATTGATTAATCCCGATAGCGAACGAAAAAGGGGTAAGTGCATAGATAAATTGATTGAATACAATGTTGAAATCAATTTGACCAAACTGATAAAAGGTCAACGTTTAGCTAGATTGCTTGTTGATTCAAATTGCAAGGCATTGGGGTTAAATTTGGTTTTAAATCAGTATGTTGTTGATCAAGCACGAGAGAATGATGGAACCTAATAGATTATTGATAAATATTTTGTGTCAATATGGTATAAATATATTGTCTTTTCCTGTTAAATTTTTAGTGTACACCCAATCTTGGTAAGAAGAAATTTAGATCTTTGAAGTTGAAATCTCAGAAATATTGTATTGTAGACACAACCTTGTTCTGGAAAGATATAAGAGATGTATTATTAAGATGCATAGATAAGGATGAAGTTGATTTGATCCTAACAAATTTTCATAGTGGTATTTGTGGATGTCACCACTATTGGAAGACAACAACATACAATATCTTTAGGACTGGATACTATTGGCCATCATTATTTTTTGATGTGTTTGCTAAAGTCAGAGCCTATGTAGAGTGTCAACAATTTGCTGGAAAACATAAGCTACCTTCATTACCATTAAAAACTATTGTTGTTGATGCCCCTTTTCAGTAGTGGGGGTTATATTTTATTGGAAAAATTCAACCCCCATCCAATGGAAAGCATAGATGGATTTTGAAAACGACATATTTCTTCAAAAAGTGGGTAGAATCTATTCCGAAAAGGAAATCAATTGATAAGGTAATATCCAATTTTCTAGAAGAACACATTTTTGCACGATTTGGACATCCACACAGATGGTTGGCTAATAAATTCCTTGCATTTAAGTATGCCGATATCGTTCATTTTTGTGAAAAGTATAATGTTAACCTTGAGAAATCTACACCCTATTATCCACAAGGAAACAACCTTGCTATATCAACAAAAATCTCATCAATAGTATTAAAAAGTTGTTTCCAGAAAACAAAAGAACATCGTGCTACAGAGAAAAACTTCCTATGGCTTGGGGTAGACCACAACAGACAGATGACTACCAGAAATCAACTCAATTCTCAATGCAATGCTATTATATACATGAAAATTCTAAGATGTGGATAAATTACCAACCTTCAACCGGATGTTCAAAGTAGATCCCCGTTGAGATTTCCAATCTCTACACTTGAACCTACAGCTTAGTCTCAACAACAAATACAAGCAAGTGCATATAATATGTGAAAGATATTAGCATGAAAAATAGCATGGTCCATTATATAATAAGCAAATGTACCCAATGTTAATTAACCATTGAAAACATCAATTGGACGAGAAAATGAGTATTTATATTAATGAAACAAGAAGTACATGATACATTCTCTTGTCGGAAACTCATATGAACCGAGAACTAGGTCCCTCCACTTGTGTCTCCACCACTTCAATCCCCCATGTAATGGAAAACTCAAACTATGAAAGAGTTTGGTAGGTGAACATAAGAGGTTCACAACAACTAGGATCAATGGATGTAGACTCAAGCTATGGAAAAAATCCAATAGAGTTTTCATGCTCTCCCTTTCTCCTCCTTCCATGTACCATAAGAGCTCAATATATAGCCTTCCAAAGGTAGATGAAAGGTCGAATCGAGTCATTTCGGGATACATGGAGGGCCAAAGGTCACCCTAAGACCGCTTTTTGGAGTAAAAAGTGAGTTTTTATTAAAATTTACCATTTTAACTTGATGTACGCGAGCTGTAGTGGGATAGCTCGCGCATATGCGCGAGTTGCAGTAAAGAAGCTCACGTACATGAACAAAAATAGGGAAAATTGGGTTCTTGAAGGGAAAAAAGTGGTTATGAGTCCATGAAATGAATATCAGAGGACAAATAGTATAAATGCTCATAGGGTGGAAAAATACGTTGTAACAGATGCCCCCTAATGTGTGAGATCAAATAAGGTACTACGATGGCCGAAATACATTATAAATCTCAAAAGTGGAGTGATGGAAACACAAATGGAAGGAGTATCCCACTCTTCATAATACAATGATCTCTCTAAATACATATTGGTACAATACATAGCAATCTGATACAATGGCCATGAATAGGCAGTATATAGTGAATACATGTCATAAGTGGTCATAGCCACGACCCAGTAAGATATGGTCTCCTACTAAAAAGGAAACAGCTGATGCGAACTGAAGGTGCAAACTGCTAATGTATGAGATTGATCTCTCATAAGCATAATCACGATCACCAATATCATACTAAATGCTACTAAAGTATGGAGGTGCATTCCCTATCAAACGAATAAAGGTGTTGATGTTGAACCTGATGTGGCATCGTCTGATTACCAGTCATTGATGTATAGCGTTAACAGACGTGAGATAACCCACCAATAATGGAAATGGGCATCATGGCATGGAGTACATTCATCAAAGTGTGAATAAAGGTATTGAGGTTGAACACTCTGACGAATCCATCGATCAGGAGGCATTGATGAATCCCCAACTCTCAATGGTGAGAGAACCTACCACTAATGACTACAAGCCTCAAGGTACTCAACCGAATCTAAGTCTCAATTCCAGAATAAATGGGTTGAAGTCGATGGAACGAAACTTGCTGGAAGGAGGGCATTAATGAATCCCCCATCATCCAACACAAGGTAACCAGCTACGCTGAAAGATTTGGAAGAAATCGAACGAACAAATCAGACTATATGGGATGGCCGACATGCAATAGTCAAGAGATATGAGGAGTGTCTGACTTTGGTTTCAATACTTCCTTTGAAAAAGAGCATGAGCATATGGATAGACTTAGGCAACATAGAATCAATGACTAGATGATAATAAAACTTTGTGACACAGGAGGCATCAACAAAGGCCCCATAATGACTGGAAGCTTAACCAGCCGGTGGAGTAAGATATGAGAAACGAGTACAACCCCCAAGGTCCTACTAATGTTCTGACTCATGATGAATGGAATGGAAATGAATGCTTTGTTCAAAAGCAACATGATAGCTGCCAGTAAGAGGTAGTAAATATTTTCCCATCTAGATTTTTGAAATATTTGATTTTTTTGGTATTTTTCATATTAGGAAATCTTGAAAAAGAATAAAATTACTTATAGTACAACAAGTGAGGGAACGAGTTTAAAGTGCAAGCAAAGTAGTTCCAAGTAGTGGAACATACCTATGATCAATGCAAGGAAGCATGTGCAAGATATGGACACTTGGGGGGGTGTTCCCTCAAGGTAAGGGGTCGATCAAGCTGCGAAAGATAAATGGAGGCTTTGCTTGGCTCGGAAGGGAAAGTGTACAGGCACACGGCTAATCACCGAGAAAGAGGGATTTGGGACAAGGCTCAAAAGGAAAGCAGGATAGTGCAATTTAATCACAACTCGACATAAATGGGGTTGTCCTCAAGGGAGATGGACAGAATATAATGAAGTAGAGTATGAGTCTTCATCGCAATGTCATGGCGTGAATACAAAGGACTCCCAAACCTAAGGAGGAACAATGGCATGGGTGCCAAAAGACATAAAAGGATCTAACTAGGGCACCCATGGTAATACAAGCCCTAACCGCCAAATAACGGCACTTCTAGAGCAGCATAGAGGTCCCGTGTCAGTTAAAAAGAGGGGTCGCACCTAAGGTTAATGATTATGGTCATAAGGTCAAATGCAAAAATGAAGGAGAAATGACATCCTAACTTATATTCCAGGTGTAGAAAATACCTGTTGAAGGCGCGAAACAATTGAAAAATCCACTTTCATCGGAAAAATCTATTCAAAACGGCACTTTACAAGTTCATATTAGTCCAAAACGGCTCAAAACAGAAAAAACTATAGGAAAATGTGTATGAAAAACTATAAACAGTAACAAAAAATTACTTTTACCATTCCATTTTCATTTTTACCCACCCTAGTGCTTTTGGTTGGTTTTTACCCTTGATCTTCAGCTACGGATTCTTGGAGCTATGGGCGTCGGATTCGTGAACTGTCTGGATCAGGTTGGTGGTCTCCTCCCCCTCTTCAGTTTCATAGCTTTTATTTCAGTTTTTGATGGTCAATTTTTTTTCTTTTTCCATAGATTACATCCAGAAATCGTTGTATGTGATCTTCCTCTATGCGGGTCATGTGGAGGGCTTTTATGCACGATCAACGCATGCATTGACAGTGTATACTCGCGACCATTTATAGAATAGCCCATGTACAACGCCGTAGGTTTGGTTTTTTAAAAAACTCGGCACTAAAATGCATTGTTTCTTTTCTCCAAGATCGTCCTAGAGTGGAGAGAGAGAGAGAGAGAGAACATGACATTGTGGATGAGCATGTACACCAAGATATACCCGCACAACAAGCACTGCAAGCATGTGGGCTTTACAAGTTTTGGAGCATCGGAGGTTTAAGGGCCCAAAACTGATTTCTCACACATTTGATCAACTATTGGGATGCTGAGGCACACCAGTTCGATCTAGATGGCCAGCCACTTCCATTGGAGGTGGAAGACATATACTTTATTACTGGATTGTCCCGTTGGGGTGAGACAGCGAGTCTTAGGTATCGCAGCATGGGTGTAGGAATTACCATCAATGATTACAATGACAGGTATTGCATCACTGGTACCCAAAAGGTCAGCATCCAGGTTCCCATTGAGGCCATAGCGAGCCTAAGTATGAATATCATAATCCTCACCCTTGGGAGGATTACAGGATGGGTTTCGCTTCATCAGGTGTTGAGGCCTCTGATAATCTACACAGAAGAGTGTATGAGACCCAAAGTGTTTGATTGGTGCACAATGTTGTTGGGTACGATGAAGACCCAACTAATGGAGTGCAAGCTTGGACGGGCCAAGAAATTTGGCTTTGGAAGTATTCTATGCAGTTTTTTATTTGAGAGAGTACCAGGATTGAGTCCGAGGGTTGAAGTCCCTCCGCATGGTCTCCGAGATCCCTCCCAGACCCAGTGGGAAGAGGTATTGATGCGACAGGGTGGTGGACGACAGGCGTCACCATATTCTGAGGAGTTCTTTCATTGGTGGGCATGACAGGTCATCGCCATCGATGACTATCCATACGAGGGTATAGACTTTGGAGGGGATAGAAAAATGCCACTCCCACTAGGGGCCGCGTTTGGGGACATAGGTATGAATACTCTTTTTTTGAGTTTTGTGTATTAATTTTTTTTGGGATTTTTTATTATAAATGAATGCAAAAATCATTTTGGTGTCCTATCATAGATTGACGTTTGACTATTTGCTCGCAGATCGGGGTCCGTGAAGACCTCAGGGATTCCCACAGCACCGCCACATAGGAAAGGGAGGCGAGGTCATAGGTGCGGCGGCAGAGCGCACACTAGAGATGGTATGGGTTAACCTCTCCCATATGAATGCTCGGGTACCACTCATAGAGGTAGAGAATCTCCCGGAGGTGATGCAACGACATGTGGTCGGGATACCAGGTGTATGGGTGTGGCTGTTGCGGCATATAGCCAATGCCATACACTACTATAGTCAGACTCATCCTGCCGACGCGGTGAGACCTCCCCGCAAGGCTTAGATTCCATGGGGCTCACTATTTTGTATCAGATTGTATATGTTTGAGAGCTACGGGCTCCCGTTTTGTATCATGACACCACTTTATATATATATATAACTTTGATTTTCTGACTCTACTATTGTGTATGTACAAATGTATGAATGAATGTTTATTTGTGTGCTTATTTGATTGATGTGAAAAATGCCAATCTAGGACATAATTAGCATATGCATCAGTTATATGATTAAAACATCATGGAATGTGAATGTATGTAATAAAAAAAAAATGACGCTCCAGGAGTCTTACCCTTAAGAACCTCCTTAGTAATGTAGGATCCCTCACACGGTACTGGCCATTCAACTGAGACACAACCAGTTGCACATCCAGGTGAACTTCTAAAGACTGAATATCATGCGAAATGGGATCACGAAGTAACTCGATGACGGCAATGTACTCAGCCACATTGTTGGATGTAGGACCAAGAAAAGCACCTCTTGAAGAAACAATCTGATGGTCGGGCGAGTAAATAACCCACACAACAGAAGCAAGTCTCTGCATATGAAATCTATCCCCATCTGTGAATCCCAAGAACACTAGATATTCCACTGACATCTATCAACCAAACGGAAGCGAATCAGCAGATTCCAAAAAATCAAAAGAAAGCTAAACTTTGTACAGAAGCAACTATACAATAGTATACAAAAGTATCATCTCACGCTATAAGCTTAAGCATAATACCGCTTGAGGTAGAGCCCATTTCTAGGCTCCTTCAAGGCATTCCATTCGTAATATTTCAACTCGTAGGCTCCTTTCTCCAGAACACACCTCACAACGTAAGGACTGTGCCACATGGGATTAAACTTTGCTATCCCCAAGGGTTCTTTATCTTGGTTATAAAGGAGGACCAAGTCAACTTCAGCATATTGCCGAGGATGGAAAGACCTATCATATTGAACCTTAACACAAAGTTTGTTAGCATCAATTACTATGGCGGCATACCAACATTGCTCGTCAAGTTGGTCGAGGTAGACTAGACGTTCCTCTTCTTCTGAAGTGTCAGGTAGGAGCTCTATATCTATTTTTATAAAAGGGATTTCGCATTCAATCGGAAAGATAGACTCCACACCATGGACTAACTGAAATGGTGAGAACCCGATAGAAGTCTTGAATGCGGTTCGGTATGCCCACAAAGCGGGATATAACATAATGTGCCAATTGCTCTTGATTTGGTGGATGGTTCATTGGAGAATGGTCTTTAAGGACTTATTTACTGCCTCAACTTGACCATTCTCTTGGGGGTAGTAAGAAGATGAGTGATCTTGCTTAAACCCAAGCTTGAGTGACAAATCCGCCATCATATGGTTTTGGAAGTGACTGCCATGTTCAGTGACAATCTCCTTCGGGATACCGAATTGAGTTATAATCTGATTGAATACGAAGTGGGTTGCTGTAGCACCATCGAATTTAACAGTCCGCATGGCCTCAACCCATTTGGTAAAATAATCAACGACCACGATAATATGGTGATGCCCCCCAGCCGAGGCTGGGTTGGAATCCATGAAATCTATCGCCCACTTGGTGAAGGGACCGACGGTGACGACCATATGTAAAGGAGCAGGGTGCGAGCGCATGTTCCAAGCAAACACCTAGCAAGGGTGACATCTCTTCACAACACTTACACAATCTTTGAAGATCATAGGAAAAAAATAGCCAGCTCGCAAGATATGTTGGGCTATCGCAAGACCAGATAAGTGACCGCCACATGCTCCGCTGTGGCAATAATTAAGTACTAGCTTTGGTTCTTCATGAGTTAAACAACGATGGAGGATAGAGTCTTTTCCCCGATGATACAAAGTTTCACCAACGATGACATGATCTTTAGCGTGATGTCTCACACGTCGTCGCTCATCTCGTGAATAGTGCAAAGGGAACTTCATAGTTTGGAGATATATAATGATATCCCCTTACCAAGGGTCTGTTGATGAGATAAGAAACAAATGTTCATCCACAAATGATTCTTCATGGACTACTTCCTCATCAAGTCGTGGGAAATTCGACATCAATTCTGCGAAAACCAAGGACTTCACCGACTTCACCGAAGCAAAATCAAGATCAAAATCTTGAAGGATGACAATCCATTTATTATATTTCTCCCCAATTATGCATTGTGAGAACACAAATTGAAACGGATTGACATGCGCTATAATGGTGGTCTTCCTAAGAAAAATATACGGTCGTAGTCGTTGGACTACATGAACAGTCGCAAGGGCCAATTTCTAAATGTGAGAGTATATTAGCTCAACATCTATGAGATTTCTACTCAGATAATAGACAAAACGCTCCTGAATCACATCATCTACTTGAACTAAGACCATACCAATCGTCTCTTGAGACTCTACGACATAAAGCAATAATCTCTTTTGAATTCAGGTGGACTAAGAAGAGGGGACAATACCAAGGCTTTCTTCAAAGCATCGAAGGACTGCTAGGCTCGCTCATCCCAGATAAAAGGGGTGCCCTTCTTCAGTAATCGCATGAAACCCTTAGTAATATTGGCATAATTCACGATAAAACGACACAAGAAAGTGGCTCTTCCTTGGAGGCTTTGAAGCTGAATCAAGTTACGCAGGGGATGAAATTGCAGTATTGCCTCAACCTTTAAAGGATTGACTCTAATACCCTCTTCGAAACTACAAACCCTATAAGAAGACCCGTTTTCACAACAAATATGCACTTGTTAGGGTTCAGCCTAATCTTATAACACCGACATCTTTCGACAATGAGGCAGAGGTGACTGGGTTGATCAACTCTCTTACGAGAATGACCTGCAAGATCATCTAGATAAGCCTCCGCTATGCGTTTAAGGTCATGAAAATCGTAGGTCATGGCACGCTGAAAAGTAGCTACAGCGTTTTTAAGGATGAAGGGCATCTTCCGGTATGCAAAGGTACCCCAAGGACATATAAATGCAGTATTATGTTGATCCTCGAGTTTAATCTGGATCTGATTTTAACCTGAAAAACCGTCCATGAATGAAAAACACTTTGCTTCCTGCACAAGCATCCAAGATATGATCTATGAATGGAGTGGGAAAGTTATCCTTAGGACATGCTCGGTTCAGATCTCTAAAATCGGTGCACACACGGATGGTTACCTACTTATTATCCACAGGAACGGGATTCGATACCCATTCAGTAAGGGGAACCGGGTAGATGAAACCAGCTTTGAGCAGTTTCTCTACCTCTTCCTTGATCATGGTTTCCTTCCTAGGATTCATAGCATGAAGACGTTACCGAACACGCTTAACATTTGGATAAGTCTTAATTTCATGTTAGACAATACTAGGGTCTATTCCTGGCATCTCCTCATAAGAATAGGTGAAAACATCCCAAAATTATTTGAAAAGCTCAGTGTAAATGCAGATCTCCTTGGGGGAACAATCGACACCGATGTAAACATTCTCAATCTTTCCGGGAGTGCGAGAGATGTTGATTGGAATGGTTGGGGAAATGTTATCCATGTTACCCTCCGCGTAAATACCATGTGAATCCAAAGGAGCCATAGGGTGACCAACCTTCTCTGCTAGAGTTGATCGAAACTCTTCCTGCTCAATAAGATCAAGGTCAGGAAGAAAATACAATCGATGATGTAGATCTTCCCAAGGCTTATCACTAACATACATGGCTTCGATGATAGATTCATCTAAAGGAAAAGTACCATCAAGGAAATCATGCGAGCAAGAGGAGTCAACTACCCACGCAGGAAGCATAATGGGACCTTCCTCTCATGTCCGTGAAGAGGAGAGATTCGGTTCTGCAGTGGCTTGTTGAATCTCATAGTAAGCGAGCTCATCTACAAAAAAGGGCATAGCCATCCCGATATGCGCAATGTTTCCAGACGAAGAACTCGTGGAAGGTAAATTCCATGAATCATTAAAATATGACATCCGTAATGGTACACTCTATAATGAGGATGGGGCACTATCGAAAACAATTCCTATAAAGGATATTGGTGCAACAAAGTCGAAATATCCCATCAAAGAGGAATACAATCCTACACCAATATTCCTAGTTGCTAGCTGAGAATTTTCGATCTGAGGAACTTCCATTCCTGGTGATGCAATGGTATTGGGACTTAGAAATCGAGCTGATCGACCATCACAGTATTACCTTCATGTGGAAAGCATATAACTCTAAACACAGAGGACACGATCGCTCGCATAGCATAGATCCAATTCCTACCCACCAAAAGGTTGTAGTCGATGGGTGCATCAACCACCTCGACTTCAATTGGCATGGTCTTCCCACCCAACTGGACTTCAAAGGAGGGGATAATACCATGCAATATGAATGAATGACCATCGAATGCAGTCAACATGGTCATAGACTTCGATAAAGGAGGGGAACCTAGAGCCTTCCAACAAGATAACGACATAAACGAAGTAGAATCACCTTCGTCAACCACGACACCTAACGTGGACTTGGAAAGCCGCATGATAGGGAAACTGAGGCTGGACATTAGTAGTGTTGAACTTGATAATATTCGGGATACACTGATCCTGGACACCCAAAGCACATAAAAGGGTGGTCCTCTTAGAAGGACAATCCTGGAGAACCTCGAGAGCTGACATGGAACATGGAGTCTGGACCAAATATTCTACAATGGAGTAGTTATGGGTAGCTCGAGCATTGGGATTGTGCGTCGAGAGCTTAAGAACACCTTTCGGTATCCGTGGCATAGAGTTCAGCTTCTCGATATGAAATGGAGTATCAAGTGGAGGGGGCTCATTCCCTAACGGAGGTTGCGGAGCTCCATAATCATGAGAGCCAGTAGAAACACTAAGCTCTGATTTGACCATATTAACGCATCTATAACCGTCGACAGGGGTAGAGGATGTCAAATTTTCATAAGTCCTGCTACCGGCGATCGAAGCACTCGAAGCCATATTTTGGGGGTGAGGAAGGGGATCCCTCAGCACAGTTGGGCCCTACGCTATGTGCTTTGCATCTTCTTCAAGACGAGGAAACAAATGTGTAAGGTGATATTCTGTGCAAAGCTTACAAGGGAATTTCACTTTACGTCTAGGTTTTCAGTCCCCACTAGCATTTCCACCATCCCGAGGAGGGTTAGCGTTCTCTTTCTTAGGATTGTTGTTATTCCTATTATTCCCACCCCTATGATTATTCTTCCCCTTTTTCTTCCCACCAGTTTGTTGGTTACCTGATGAGTTCGTCAATAGTATAGAGTGAACATCCAACGATTGGGTGGAAACAGACGAGGCGTGAGCTTGTCCGGGGGTAGATTGGCTAATGGACAGATTGTGCATTTGATTCGTAACCAAATCTACAGGATGAGTACTTTTGGATCCAACAATACCATCGGCATGTGGTCCGAGAACAGGCTTGGGCTCATGTCGTGACCGTGGTGCATCATGTATAATATCGTATAAGATGCCAAACTGAGCATAGACTAGGTCTAGCTGTTGGGATTTGAAAATAGATTGTTCCTCAGTCATAATACCAGAAAATGAAACATCTTTCGAAACATAAGGAATTAAAGACTTAAGGAACCACTCCAACATAAATAATGGGGGAATGTTGGATTTCACTAGCCTCTTATGTCGGCGCCACTCCTGAATATGGTCAGAGATGTGTGTGGCTTTGTCCTGACGGAAGGTGGATTAAATATCGATACCAGTATCGTAACAAACTGGATACTGGAAGTGATCTAGTAAAACCAAAGATAAATTGTTAAAACCTCTATATGTGCCCCTAGGCAACTCGACATACCATTTCGCCGCTGCCCCCGTGAGGGTGCGTTGAAATAGCCTTAAACGAATAGAGTCATGCTTCAAGGAATTTGAGGAGCACCATAAGTGAAAAGTATTAACGTGATCACCTGGATCCTCACTCTTCTTCCCCTCAAAATTTGGAATGTCAGAAGGCATCTTGGTGGGGACTGGAGGCCATGTAGGATCATGATACACCATATCACTCGTGAGCTTTGAAAGATCGAGTAGATTCAATCTAGCAAGAAAATAATGCTAAGGCTGTGAAGCTTGATTATAATCTCTCGAAAGAGAATGGTTCTGCGAACCGTAAGGTGGGACTGTATACATCAAAGTTGACACCTGCGGTGTCAACGAACGCTGGTAATAACCGTGACCATGACTATAAGGATAGTAACCTCCTCCAAACTGCCCTGTGTTGGAATACACAGGCACATGCGTAGCAGGGATTCCATGGGAAGGATTAGGATAGTAGTTAGGACCAACTGAAAATCCATGAGAATGACCTCCATGAGAATGGGGTCCCATATACCCACTCGAGGAAGGAATACCGGATGAGTGAGGGCTGTATGAAAATGGTATGTGCGCACTCCATGGAACTAAAGAGCTAGCAGGAGGAGGGCTTTGTGCATTCACAAAATCATTCGAAGGTACAAGCATAAAGGCATGCAGATGAATGGACAAAATGAAAGTTGTGGATCCAATACCTAACGTGAACCTCCACTCAAAAATGGGTTCACACTAACACTAGGGGCTGGCAAAGGAGGGGGGCCTCTACCAACAGTCGGAATAGAAGGAGGGATGTGACTACTCCCAAACTGATAGGAAGTGAAAGCAGGCATGGTGCCCCCGACTCCAACACTAGAGCTAGCGTGAATACTAGACATAATGGATGTAACAGTCGGCATAAAGCCGTGCATACCATATGAAAAAGCACTTGAGGTCGAAGAGAGGAATGAAGTATCATAACCTGGCATCCCATATCGAAAAATGGATTTCTATGTATCGTCGAATGGGTTTGTACTCGTGGGTGGGGACCTCCAAAACCCATGAGGAATCATGTGTGGAGAACCTCCTCCCCATTCACCCCTAGGAATGGCCGGAGGGGAATTTCCCATTGTGCTAATGGACGGAGTCACTCGGACTCTAGTCGTGCTAGGTGTAGAACCCATAATAGAATCTCTCTGAATTTCATGAGATGTGTGTGTAGGAGCAGCGGTAGTCTTCCGACGCTTCCCAAGAAGAGACTGGGATGGATCGCTAGCCGGTAAACCAGCCAACCTACGAGATTGATGTAGAGGTGGATCTTGATCCATGATGACTCCAAAAAAGTCAACAAATCAGCGTCTCCTAAAGGCCTACTAGGTCGTCACATAGCATACACCTAAAAGAAACCTACAACCAAATGCACACAAACAGGACTGGCTCAATGGACCTCCCGACACTACAGCCGGTATGTCTCTCCTAGGAGAGGCCCGAGACTCCTAAACTATAACCGGAGGTAACAAAATCAGTTATAACATGTAACATCCCAATATTTACATAAAAATTTAAAATTTATTAATTCATCATTTAATGCTAATAATTGTAAAATGCGGAAATAATAAATGTGTAGTAAGCAGTAATTAATCATTTTTCGTCATTATGTAGGGAGAACTTACTGCTGTGTTTTTTTTGTTTTCTGATGGTGTATTGTGTCGGCAACACATCGTGAATCCAAATAATGATTACGACATTTATTTATATGCTTGACTGGTTTAATTTTCGATACATTTGGAAAACATAATCCTCCTCAACAAGTACTGACAGTTTAAATTTTTTGGATGATGATGAAAGGGGTCCCACAAGGTGCCGAGAGGCTTACTTAGTTGCTCAACTAAAGCTTTGTACTCGTCCTTCATGCGCAGATTCGCAGGTAAGAGATAGAGATAATTTTCAGAGTGTTTAATAACCATTTTCAAAATGATAACTGCAAGTACTTGACGTCACAGGTATGGTTTCTTTTCTATTTTGTAAGAAGTAGCTTGGCTAGCTCAAGCTGCAGAAGTCGTCAATTCCAGAGTGTGGTTGTTATCATTTTTCTATACTAAGAGTTTATGGCTTCTCTTATTATCATTCCATAGTTGACTTGCGGCTTTTCAAAACAATCTTTGTATGAATTTCGACTTGTGACAATTCTAAGGCAAGGGAACACGGTCCTATGCACACCATAGCGAGAGTGGCAAGGTGATTCTAAGTTCTTTATTGTCCTAGCAATTACAATGATAATGTTAATGCATTAATATCCTACCAAGCAATTTATACGATGGATCCTTCGGTGGCAACTATACCCTAAGGGTGTATCCATATAAATAATGACATGAGCCAAGCTTGAAGAGCTTGATAATGAACTTTGCGATGAATTTTATATTAAGTTGGGGCGGAATCTATCCATACCTTAGGATCGAATGCGACCTAGGTGGATGTTTTATATTATGAGTGCACTTATATCGATTTGAATGGAACATACGAAGTCTTTAATACATGCTATTGATGAATGTTTTAACCTTGGTATAGTTTATAAAGTTGATGCAATTAACGTTGATCCTTATGGTTGGCAGGTGGAATAATGGCGTTGTAAAAGTATGCGTACGAACTCGAGGGTATCATAAATGATTGGGATTGTAATGAATTCGAATGGCCACAGCGTTGATGGTAATATTACGTGCACATTGTAATGGGTGTCCAGCATGTGAGGAAGGTTCGCCAAAGCTGACTTGTAACGGGCCTCCTGCCTCGATGTCAACAGAGTTGGCAACTTCATGGCTTGTGAGGTGGATGGGTGAGTTATTACCACATCTACCACCCTCCATCGTGGCTTATTGAAAATAGATCTCTGTCATTGATTGTTGTGCATTGGGATTGTGGTGAACCCTATCGTAACTTACAGGATCTTGTAACGTTTTCTTGGTCATTGTTTCGGTGGTAGGGTTTGGGGTGATGCCAACCGGCCGTGAGGCACTTAGGTTTTTGAAAGTTTTTAGCCTCCCTCAGGCTCGAACCTGAGACCTACAACAACCTTCAAACTATGAGTGATTGTTATCCATGGAGGTCGAGTTTGGAAATGAATAATGTAGCAATCCATAGGTTGGATGAGTGTGTCCATTGGGGCGTTGTAGTGACTGGAAGGTCTGGGGTTTCAAATCAGGTTGCAAGTTTTCACAAGTGTCAACACAACGTGTCCTACAAGTTGGGTATTTCTCCTTCGAA
This sequence comes from Larix kaempferi, assembly GCA_027924585.1. Lineage (NCBI taxonomy): Eukaryota > Viridiplantae > Streptophyta > Pinopsida > Pinales > Pinaceae > Larix > Larix kaempferi. The sequence continues at coordinate 9,123,734 of BSBM01000557.1, read as the reverse complement.
GTGGATAGATGGCTTCGTCACTCTCCTATCAATGAAACATGTACAGTGATATTGCAGAGGTTTAGCGTTTTCTCTGTTGCATGCATCAATATTTTAAGAATCGTTATCTAACTCTAAACATATTGCTTGACAGGTAGCATCACGGCGAACAACAATGTGCCGGGAAAGTTGACGGGAAAAAGGAATACAGCGAACCCACCGGTAAGCTTCGGTGGTACCCCTACCTTGTGGTTCTCCTAGATTCGAAATTAGTGAGTAGGGTGTTGGAAATGTGTCTTCTTGGAAATGGTCTTTGCCTCGCCTACAACTTTTGGGAAAACGTTACTGTTTATGGTTTTGTTATTCGCGTAGATGATATAAATTTTTTTTCTACAATGTATGGCCAGCCTTCCCTCAGCTCGGCGAGCTTGATAGGGTTTGAACCCTCGTTGTTGCAAGGGATTCCACAACATTAAAATTTTTATGTTTATCGTTTGTGCTTCTAAACCGATGGAAGAAATAAGTGTGGAACTGTAGGGAATAAAATTGTTGACTATGGTTTGTTTCGGCAATAGTTGTGTAGTGTAAAAAGAATGGGTTTTGAATGGAACCCTCAGTAAACAATGAGGTGATATGTAGGATGCTGCGATCGTATTTTAAAATGGAAATGTTTATTGCTAGGGTTTAATGTTTACATATGGTGTTTTGAACTCTCATTTTCGAATTAGTCTTGAAAGGCATGTTTTTAAGTGTTTAATCAATGGATGGTTGGAAGTCGATAATGGAATGCCTAGCTTACAAAATGTCTGTGCATACTTGGGTTAAACTATTAATAAAAGGGTATTAGTTTGGGTTTGAATACAACAATGTTTGATGTTAAACCCTACCCTGTCAATAATAATGGAATGTGATGGGCTATACTGATGTTTAAATGCACGAATAACAGTTCTGGTTTCCATAGTTAAAATATCTATGATAATGGAAACAATTGATTTTGCAGCTGTTTAAATGTTTGTAAATATTATTATGATAAGAACAGATCAACCCTGATTTGGGTGTAGAGATGTTGTATTTTACTCTGTTAGTTAAATAATGCTATCCTTTTCTTTGTTTTTAAGAACATGCTACTATGTGATGTGAATTCTGCCACATACAGTTGATAATACAGAATCAAAGAAAATTACAGTGTATTCGTCAGTTAGTTTAATTTTCCTACTAGTATAACAGTTTGTCTGCTTTAATTCTATCTCCCTGTATCTATCCAATTTGGACCTCTGGAGAAATCAAACAACAATACAGTACCTATTTTTTTTTGCACAAAAATAATACAGTGATGAAAATAATTTTTATAAAGATCGATCAGATTCAAATGACAATTAAAAAATAAAAGAATGGGCACATGGTTAACAGAATGCATGACATTGGTTTCTTTTTTTGAAGAAATAATTGATGATTAGTAAACCCTAGATACTAACACCATGTCTACCTTCAGAAGTCAGACAAGAAAATACTGTCATAACTAGTCTCTGGTAGATTGTTTCAGCATTTAGAGTTTGAACAGTATAATCAATGCATGCAGAGATCTAATCTGTAGCTGCTAAAATATAAGATGCACGGGGAACATAAGTCTGTGCATGGGGTCTCTTTGGGATTATGAATTTTGATGCATGCTAGGTTTCACTTTTAAATTGACAGATTTAATGCTACCTCTATGTACTGGAGTACGATGCAGCTTCACGCATGGGGAAAAATGTAGAGGAGTCATTTTATTAGTTCAGTAATTTAAAATCAATCAGGATCTATCATTTTACTGCTACTGGTCATTAATAACATTTCTAAGCCATTTTCCGAGAGCATTCATATGATTGGAAACATAAAAACAAAAGAATAGAACCTGAGTGTGATAGGAGGAACAAATCACTCAAGAAGACTTTTCCACCCAACCTGCTCCTAAGCAGCCAAGATGTATTCCTTAGGACCCCCGATCCTGTCCATTGATCCACCAAGAGGAAGGAAGTTCAGAAGCTTAGGGTCTCTACTTGCAGCAGCAAGAAAATTTATCCAGCCTTACAAGCTTAGTAGTCAATGGGACCTGTACCAGCACCTTTGGTCCATCCTTCTCATAATATTTGCAGACTTATACTTGCACTCTCCACAACCTCCCTATTCGAATCTCTCAGCCATCACCTAATGCACATGAGGAATGTTTCTGCAGAAAACATTGTAAGATCTCCCTGCTCAATTCAAATTGCCTTTTATAGGCTGCCTAGGTATTTTTGTAATTAACTGATCATTAGTGAGCTACCTGCTCACCTCCCTCCACCTGGAGGGGGAAATGCCACAAAATTAGGGGGAGTTGTCCCATACCAACAGCTAATGGTAGAGTGCAAATGCTGCCATCTGTCCCAATCCTTCCAGCAACTTCCATTCCTCCTAGTAGGCAAGTGGGCACTCTTGTAACAACTTTCTTGAGTGTTTGTCTCCTATTTTTATTTATTAAATAATAATAATGAGTCATTACATTCATCTTTGACCTAATTGGTCATAATTACAAAACTTGTAATTATAATTTAACACAAAGTATTTTGTTAAAAGGATAATAGTAGAAAATAATTATTCTCAAAAATTGGGTAGGTGACATTGTTGATGTATATGTAACTTCGGAATGTATTTCATCTATGTATTTCATATATATTTATTGTACCCTTATTAGAGATGTGTTATTCCTCTATAAGGAAGTGTCGTCATGTGGATTGACAAGTGTCGCAAGTGTGTGTACTTGCCAATGGGTTATTAGACCACCATGTGTGGGGTCGGCCCTGATATATATATATATTATAATGTGGATGTACCTAGCTAGACAAGTCGGCCCCATAAGGTCACTCGGCAAATAGGTTAGTATAAATAGAGATCGAGAGATCTCTATTTTGATCATTTGGAAAAGTATCTCTCTCACTCAGAAAGTGGCGCACTAGTGAGGAGGAGGATCATCTGCTACTAGGAGACTATCTCAATGTATTTTAGTTGTACTTTGGTTGAGCCATTTCTCTCTCTATCTCTGAGGAAGTTGTGGGGTTTTTCACCTTAGGGTTTTCCCCACGGAAACTCTGTGTCTCTTGTCTCTCATGCTTTTGATTCTTGTGATGCTTGTCATGCTTATTGTGATTGTTATGCATTGATATACTGTATATGTTATTCTATCAGTGAAGATCCTAGAGTATTGTGAATTAATGCTCAAAATTTAACAGACATACACCCCCCCTTAAGCCTCAACATCGTCCTCGATGTTGCTTTATTCACTCCTTGAGTGTTCCTAGAACAGAGTTGGGTATGCAGCGCGCATACTACTCTCCAACTCCCAGGTAGCCTCTGCTGGGCTAAAGTGCTTCCATTGCACTTTTACTTGGCCAACCGTGCGGCTCTAGAGTAGAGTTTCTTTCCTTGCGAGAATACAGTCTGGTTCCACTGGAAAATCGCCGCCTTGTTCCACCTGAACATTATTCCAATTTACAACATGAGTAGGATCATGCACATATTTCTTTAAAAATGAAATGTGAAAAAAATTATGGACTTTGAGGTTTGAAGGTAAGGCTAATTGATATGCCACAGGTCCAACTCTGGACAAGATTTCGAAAGGATCACAATACTTGGGTGCCAGTTTGGCACAGATCCCCAATTTTAAGGAACTTTCTTTCGGCCTTACCTTAAGAAAAACATGTTCACCAACCTGGAACTCTGTATGAGTTCTTTTAAGGTCTTCTTGACTTTTCTGTCTATCTTGGGCAGCTTTAAGATTTCCTTGTACTTGCTTCACGATTATTTCTAATTCATGCAACAATTCGGGCCCTAAGGTGACTCTGCTAACCGGATCAATCTATGACACCGGTGTGTTACACTTTCTACCGTAAAGAATCTCAAACGGGCTAAGTTTGCCTGAAGCATGGTAGTGATTGTTATACGCAAACTCTGCTAAATGCAAGTAGTCTTCCCACTTACCATGCATCCTTAACATACATTCTGAGCATATCTTCCAATATCTGGTTCACCCTTTCAGTCTGCTCGTTTGTTTGCAGATGAAATGCAGTGTTGAAATTTAAGGTGGTGTTTAACCCCTTGAACAAGGACCTCCAAAAGTTACCTGTGAACTTTGAATATTTGTCTGAAACTATTACCTTGGGTATCCCATGCAGTCGAAAAACCTACTTCATAAAAATTTCTGCAATATCAGGAGCTTTATGGGTAGTTTTGACAGGGATAAAATGGGCTACCTTGCTAAGTTTGTCTACTACCACCATGATGGAGTCATGTTGTTTTGATTCTTTGGTAACCCAGTGATGAAATATATACTTATGATTTCCCACTTCCAGCTGGGTATAGGAAAGGGCTGCAGCAATCCAGCAAAATGTTGATGTTCCACCTTTACTTTTTGACAGTCAAAACACTTAGCTATATATTCTGCTACTTCATCCTTCATTATGGGCCAATAGTACTCCTTCCTTAGCATTGTGATGGTTTTCTGGTAACCTGGATGGAAAGAATAGTGGCTTTTGTGCATCTCATCCAAAATCATAATCTTTACTACTGGTACGTTTGGTACGTACAATCTATTTTTGTATAGCAGTAAGCCATTTTCCTTCAAACTGAAATCTATTATAGAATTTTCAGAACTGTTTTTTGCTGTCCTTTCCTGTAATTTTTTGTATTCCTCATCCTCTTTAATTCCTTCAAAAATATGTTTTTCCAAATCTTTTGCGTATGTGTTGATGGCTGAAATAAAATGGATCCTTGCATTACGACTTAACGCATCAGTAACTTTATTCTCCTTCCCCTTAATGTGCTGAATTTCAAAATCATACTCACTTAGAAAAGTTAGCCATCTGGCTTCCCTGTCATTCAAATTTGTTTGGTCTAATAAATATTTCAGCCCCACATTATCCGTCATTAAGGTAAATTTTCTGCCAATAAGGTGGTGACGCCACATTTTCAAGGCATGAATTAATGCTAACAATTCTAGATCGTAGGTGGAATAGTTCTTCTCATGTATTTTCAGATTTCTTGATTCATAGGCTACAGCATGTCCCTCCTGCGTTAGGACTCCTCCCAATCCATCATTGCATGCGTCTGTACATACTACAAAATCTTTATTAGGATCTGTAATCCTTAAAATAGGTGTTGAAGGCAGCAATTCTTTTAACTTTGCAAAATTGTCCGCACACTTTTGATCCTAGACAAACTTCTTCCCCTTTTTCTGCAGTGACGTTATGTGGTTTTCAATCTTGGAAAACCCTTCAATGAATTTTCTATAATAACCAGTGATGCCCATAAATGATCGCACATCCGTCACATCTTTAGGAATCGGCCATTCATTAATGGCCTTTATCTTGGCGGGGTCAACCGAAATCCCTTCCGCAGAGATTGTGTGTCCTAAGTACTGAATCTTGTCTTTGTAAAAATCACATTTACTGAACTTAGCATATAGTTGGTGCTCCCTCAGAACTTGCAGAATGATACGTAGATGTTCATCATGCTCCTCCTTGTTCTTAGAATATACTAAAATGTCATCGATAAGCACAACTGCAAACTTATCTAAGTACTTGTGAAGAATTTTGTTCATTAAACACATAAATACAACAGGGGCATTAGTTAATCCAAACGGCATGAAAACGAACTCATAGTTCCCATAATGAGTTCTAAAGGCTATTTTGAAAATGTCTTCATCCTTCACACGAACCTGATGATATCCTGCTCATAAATCGATCTTCGAGAATATTGTTGCTCCGCGTAGCTGGTCAAAAAGATCGTCAATGCGGGGCAGTGGGTACCTATTCTTGATCATCGTTTTATTTAGGTGACGATAATCTATGCAAAGTCTCAGGGTGCCATCCTTCTTCTTAACAAAAATGACCGGTGCTCCCCAAGGAGACACGCTGGGTCTTATGTATTTTTTATCAATCAACTCCTTCAGCTGGTATTTTAACTCATTCAACTCTAGTATATTCATCCAGTATGGAGCTTTAGAACTTGGTACTGCACCAGGTATTAATTCAATAGAAAAATCTGGGTCCCTCTTGGGAGGTAATTATGGGATCTCTTCAGGAAAAATGTCTTGGAAATCCTTTAAGACAGGTATGTCCTCTATCTTCAGTTTGTCCTCCTTAGTACTCATCTTATCATGCACTGCATTTACTGCAAACATCTGACACCCTTTTCTGATTTCCCTTTTTAATTGCATGGCTGAAATCTGTTGGACGGATGTTTTCCTAGGGATTCCTTTTACCTCTGTGGTCTTTCCTTCATCATCCAGGAAAATAAAACTTTTTTCATAACAATTCCGAACGACACGATGGGTTTCTAACCAGTCCATACCGATTAGGATGTCGTATGACCCCAGTGGAAAAATATTTAACTTAACCTGTGTTGTTAGTTGATTCATAGATAAAACACAATTTTCCACAGAATAAAAAACCTTTCCTTTTGTTCCTGTCGCTAATCTAACTATCCAGGATTTATTGAATTTCTCTATTTTCAAATCGAGTCTTTCTAAAACTGGTGATATATAACTTAGACTAGCAACAGGGTCAATTAAAATAGAAACTGGGTGGTTTTGCAGCATACCTTCAACCTCCACCATTGAGACTTGGTGTTCTGCTTGTCGGTTGTCTAATGCTACACTAATTCTGGGTACTTCTCTTGCCACATATCCTACAGTAGCTTCAGACTGTATGGAGTGAATATGGTTGGCCATCCGTTTCTTGAGGGGGTAGTATGAGCCATAATGGGGCCCTTGGCACTCAAAGAATTTTATAAGTGGCTTATGTTCATTGGTCCTGGCAACATTGGGGACATTTCTGGGTGCTATAAATTTCTGCTGCTGATTATTCTTGTTCTGTTGAAATTTTTTATTCTGAAAATTTTTCCTCTGGAAACAAGAACTGCCACCATATCTGAAAATTTTCCTTTTCTATTCAAAATTACTAGGTTTTGGGTTTTTCCAGCTAGGTACCCCTTCTCTTTTCTTATTCTGGTCAAAGCAAAAGGTTGCTTTCCTCATGGCTTCTTCTAGTGTCTTAGGGTTATCGTACTCTATCATGTCCTTGATGTGGAAAGGTAGACAACTTAAGTACCTATGGACCTTCGGTTTTTCCTTCACCATGTACGGCACATACCTTAGCAAAATTAAAAACTTGTTTTTCAGTTCTTTCATGTTCATCGTTCCTAGTTTTAGATCATAAAATTATTTGGACTTTTCTTCATAATACTACTCAGATAAGAATTTCTTCTTGAAGTGTTTTTTAAAAGTACTCCAACTCACATCTCGGTCTTTTATACCTTTTACCCTTTTAAGGTCTTGCCACCAAATATCTGCCTTCCCAGTCATATTATAAATTTCCATTTTTGCCTTTAAGGATTCCGAATAGTCGTAGATCTAAAAATACTTTTTCATGCCGGACAGCCATGCTTCCGCTGTCTCTCCTTTCTCTGTATCGCCATTGAAAGTTGGGGGTTTGATTTTCTTGAATTCACCAGATATTTGTTCATACTGTTTATTTCTTTTTCTTTTTGGCTTGAAGTCTCCTTCACTGCTGTCACTAGAGTAGTTATGCTTCTTTTTACGTGGATGCTTGGAAGTTCTAGATGATGTTGAGTTGTTGTTTCCCTCAGCTGTTTCTGTTCGTTTATCCTTGCCTTCATGAGATAGATCTTTAGTTTCAGAAGTATGATCAAGTTTCTATTCATATTTTGGATATTGGTCAAACAGTGCTTGCTTCAACTCCTCCTGTGTCCTCAGGATTCTTTCATTGTCCTATTTTACTGACTGGATCTCTGCCTTCAACTCTTGAAAAGCACGCAATAATTCTGACGAATCGTTACCTCGATTGCCCTGGAATTGTTCTTCCATACGTGGGTTGTTTGGCGGAAATCTGCCCCTTATGTGTTCAGCTGATCCTTCCATATCTGTCAATCAAAGAAATTTTTTTGTATATGACAAAATGATTTAAACTTGAGTTAGTGAAAAATTTCACAATCATAAATTTTCTATTTGCGTGTTTCTTGGACCGTCTTTAGACCTAGAGTTCGAACATGAGCTCTGATACCACATGTAACATCCCAATATTTTCATAAAAAACTAAAATTTCTTAATTCATCATTTAATGCTAATAATTGTAAAATGCGGAAATAATAAATGTGTAGTAAGCAGTAATTAATAATTTTCGTCATTATGTAGGGAGAACTTACTGCTGTGTTTTTTTTGTTTTCTGATGGTGTATTGTGTCGAAAACACGTCATGGATCCAAATAATGACTATGAAATTTATTTATATGCTTGACTGGTTGAATTTTCGATACATTTGGAAAACAGAATCCTCCTCAACAAGTACTGACAGTTTAAATTTTCTGGAAGATGACAAAAGGGGTCCCACGAGGTGCCCAGAGGCTTACTTAGTTGCTCAACTAAAGCTTTGTACTCGTCCTTCATGCGCAGATACGTAGGTAAGAGATAGCAATAATTTTCAAAGTGTTTAATAACCATTTTCAAAATGAAAACTGCAAGTACTTGACGTCACAGGTATGGTTTCTTTTCTATTTTTGTAAGAAGTAGCTTGTCTAGCTCAAACTGCAGAAGTCGTCAATTCCAGAGTGTGGTTGTTATCAGTTTTCTGTACTAAGAGTTTATGGCTTCTCTTATTATCATTCCATAGTTGACTTGCGGCTTTTCAAAACAATCTTTGTATGAATTTCGAATTGTGACAATTATACGGAAAGGGAACACGTTCCTATGCACACCATAGTGAGAGTGGCAAGGTGATTCTAAGTTCTTTATTGTCCTAGCAATTACAATGCTAATGTTAATGCATTAATATCCTACCAAGCAATTTATACGATGGATCCTTGGGTGGCAACTATAACCTAAGGGTCTATCTATATAAATAATGACATGATCCAAGCTTGAAGAGCTTGATAATGAACTTTGTGATGAATTTTATATCAAGTTGGGGCGGAATCTATCCATACCTTATGATCAAATGTGACCTAGGTGGATGTTTTATATTATGAGTGAACTTATATCGATTCGAATGGAACATATGAATTCTTTAATACATGCTATTGATGAATGTTTTAACCTTGGTATAGTTTATAAAGTTGATGCAATTAACGCTGATCCTTATGGTTGGTAGGTGGAATAATGGCGTTGTAAAAGTCTGCGTACGAACTCGAGGGTATTGTAAATGATTGGGATTGTAATGAATTTTCCTGGCCATAGCATTGATGGTAATATTACATGCACGTTGTAATGGGTGTCTAGCATGTGAGGAAAGTTTGCCAAAGCTGAGTTGTAATGGGCCTCCTACCTCGGTGTCAACAGAGTTGGCAACTTGGTGGCTTGTGAGGTGGATGGGTGAGTTATTACTGCATCTACCACCCTCCATCGTGGCTTAATGAAAATAGATCTCCGTCGTTGATTGTTGTGCGTTGGGATTGTGGTGAATCCTATCGTAACTTACAGAATCTTGTAACATTTTCTTGGTCATTGATTCGGTGGTAGGGTTTGGGGTGAGGCCAACCGGCCGTGAGGCACTTAGATTTTTGGACGTTTTTAGCCTCCCTCAAGCTCGAACCTGAGACCTATAGCAACCTTCAAACTATGAGTGATTGTTATCCATGGAGGCCGACTCTAGAAATGAATAGTGTAGAAATCCATAGGTTGGATGAGTGTGTCCGTTGGGGCATTGTAGTGACTGGAAGGTCTGGGGTTTCAAATCGGGTTGCAAGTTTTCACAAGTGTCAACACAGCATTTCCTACGAGTTGGGTCTTTCTCCTTCGAAGTGGATAGATGGCTTCGTCACTCTCCTATCAACGACGTAGGTATAGTGATATTGCAGAGGTTTAGCGTTTTCTCTGTTGCATGGAACAATATTTTAAGAATCATTATCTAACTCTGAGCATATTGCTTGACAGGTAGCATCTCGGCGAACAGCAGTGTGGTGGGAAGGTTGACAGGAAAAACAAATACAGCAAACCCACCGGTAAGCTTCGGTGGTACCCCTACCTCATAGTTCTCCTGGATTCGGACTTGGTGAGAAGGGTGTTGGAAATGTGTCTTCTCGGCAATGGTCTTTGCCTCGCCTGCAACTTTTGGGAAAATGTTACTGTTTATGGTTTTGTTATTAGCGTAGATGATATTAATTTTTTTTCTACAATGTATGGCCAGCCTTCCCTTGGCTCGACGAGCTTGATAGGGTTTGAACCCTCATTGTTGCAAGGGATTCCACAACATTAAAAGTTTTATGTTTATCATTTGTGCTTCTAAACCAATGGAAGAAACAAGTGTGGAACTGTAGGGAATAGAAGTGTTGACTATGGTTTGTTTCGACAATAGTTGTGTAGTGTAAAAAGAGTGGGTTTTGAATGGAACCCTCAGTAAACAATGAGGCGATCTGGAGGATGTTGCGATCGTATTTTAAAATGGAAATGTTTATTGCTAGGGTTTAATGTTTACGTATAGTGTTTTGAACTCTCACTTTCGAATTAGTCTCGAAAGGCATGTTTTTAAGTGTTTAATCAATGGATGGTTGTTAGCAGATAATAGAATGCCTAGCTTACAAAATGTCTGTGCATACGTGGGTTAAACTATTAATAAAAGGGTATTAGTTTGGGTTTGAATACAACAGTGTTTGATGTTAAACCCTATCCTTTCAATGATAATGGAATGTGCTGGGCTATACTGATGTTTAAATGCACGAATAACAGTTCTAGTTTCCATAGTTAAAATATCTATGATAATGGAAACAATTGATTTTGCAGTTGTTTAAATGTTTGTAAATATTATTATGATAAGAACATATCAACCCTGATTTTGGAGTAGAGATGTTGTATTTTACTCTGTTAGTTAAATAATGCTATCCTTTTCTTTGCTTTTAAGAGCATGCTACTCTGTGATGTGAATTCTGCCACATAAAGTTGATAATACAGAATCAAAGAAAATTACAATGTATTCATCAGTTAGTTTAATTTGCCTAATAGTATAAATGTGCTTGCTTTAATTCTATCTCCCTGTATCTATCCAATTTGGACCTCTGGAGAAATGAAAGAAAAATACAGTACCTCTTTTTTTTTGCACAAAAATAATACAGTGATGACAATAATTTCTATAAAGATAGATCAGATTCAAATGACAATTAAAAAATAAAAGAATGGGCACATGGTTAACAGAATGCATGACATTGGTTTCTTTTTTTGAAGAAATAACTAATGATCAGTAAACCCTAGATACTAACACCATGTCTACCTTCAGAAGTCAGACAGGAAAATACTGTCATAACTAGTCTCTGGTATATTGTTTCAGCATTTAGAGTTTGAACAATATAATCAATGCATGCAGAGATCTAATCTGCAGCTGCTAAAATATAAGATGCACGGGGAACATAAGTCTGTGCATGGGGTCTCTTTGGGATTATGAATTTTGATGCATGCTAGGTTTCACTTTTAAATGGACAGATTTAATGCTACCACTCTGTACTGGAGTACGATGCAGCTTCACGCATGGGGAAAAATATAGAGGAGTCATTTTATCAGTTCAGTAATTTAAAATCAATCAGGATCTATCATTTTACTGCTACTGGTCATTAATAACATTTCTAAGCCATTTTTTGAGAGCATTCATATGATTGGAAAAATAAAAACAAAAGAATAGAACCTGAGTGTGATAGGAGGAACAAATCACTCAAGAATCCTTTTCCACCCAACATGCTCCTAAGAAACCAAGATGTCTGCCTTAGGACCCTTGAGCCTATCCACTGATCCACCAAGAAGAAGGAAGTTCAGAAGCTTAGGGTCTCTACTTGTAGCAGCAAGAAAATTTATCCATCCTTACAGGCTTAGTAGTCAATGGGACCTATACTAGCACCTCTGGTCTGTCCTTGTCATAATATTTGCAGACTTATACTTGCACTCTCCACAGCCTCGCTATTCGAATCTCTCATCCATCACCTGATGCACATGAGGAATGTTTCTGCAAAAAACATTGTAAGAGCTCCCTGCTAAATTCGAATTTCCTTTTATAGGTTGCCTAGGTATTTTTGTAATTAACTGGTCATTAGTGAGCTACCTACTCACCTCCCTCCACCTGGAGGAGGAAATGCCACTAAATTATGGGGAGTTGTCCCATACGAATAGCTAATGGTAGAGTGCAAATGCTACCATCTGTCCCAATCCTTCCAGCAGCTTCCATTCCTCCTAGTAGGCCAGTGGACACTCTTGTAATAGCTTTCTTGATTGTTTGTCTCCTATTTTTATTTATTAAATAATAATAATGAGTCATTACATTCATCTTTGACCTAATTGGTCATAATTACAAAACTTGTAATTATAATTTAACACGAAGTATTTTGTAAAAAGAATAATAGTAGAAAATAATCATTCTCAAAAATTGGGTAGGTGACATAACAACCCTCAGACTTCACTGCGTGCACAGGGTCAATTCCCTATAGTTACAACAACTGTGTTTTCCAACCCCTATCTGACTCGGGATACTCACAGTATAACCGCTGCAAGCACCCTATGTGATACCTAGGTAAAGCAACTAAGGCCACCACATATAACCAATGCTCAGGCGAACAGTTGTATGTGGGATCAGTCATATGGGAAGGGTAACTAAGCCTGAAACTCAAGAGGGTCAAATCTCTCAAGAGTCCCCAAACACGAACAGATCCTGCAAATATCTCCCACGTTCAACTAGTATTGGAGGGCCATCTCCGCAACCAACCTCCTATTACCTCGTGCTTAACTCTGTTTTTAGTAAAGTGCCCTGAGAACACTAATGAATTCCATGGGTTTCACCACTCCTTGTTCAGACACATAATGTTTGGTTCAATAGTCTTGGATTGTCAACTCACAATGATCTATTCCAAGACTCTAAACCTATACTAGTTGGTGCACCCTATAAAAGAGAAAATCATGTCTAATCAATTTTAGATTAAGCGTTAATTTTAAATGGTTGTGATTACTCAAAGGATATGGTCGTGAAACTAATTATGTGTAAAGACTCAATGATATGCACACCCGAAAAACACTAGACTCATCTATTGATAAAAATATATGCCACTATATGACAGTCAAATCAACGATTCAAAAATAAAAATGCAATCTCTTTATATTTTAATGCTCAAGCAAGTCCTAATGAAAGCACAAACAATCTAAATGCAAAATGCAATAACATAAAGAAAATATTTTTGTATTTTCAAATGTAAATGAAATGAAAATGCAATTTTTTTTGTATTTTTTCAATATAGATGAATGAAAAAATGCAAGCAGAATCAAAACTCTTCAAAAAAATGCAGAGCAAACGAAGCAAGCAAACTAGAAGATCCCAAAAAGTAAGACTTATTCAAGCTAATGAGGTATAAAAATGAAAAAAGGTTCAAAACCAAAAAGCTCAAAAACTAAAGAAAGAGGAGTTTTTGGTCAACAAAGAGACATGGAACAGTCAGAATACATGCCTACTAAGACTCAGGAACACCCAAAATTCACCTAGCAACAACCAAATATCAAAAATCAATCATTACGGGAGTTGTATGCATTTGTTCAAAGAACAATAGCGTGTATACGTAGGCTACTGTACTGACAGTAGCGCATCCACACGGGCTAAGCAAAGTTGACCCGCGTACAAGGAAAGGTGAGTGGACCAAAAATGAATCAAACAGCCCAGAAAAATCAAGATTTCTGATACAGATCCTAATAGCCAGTCAGTGACACAGAAGCTCGACAAAATAGAAACTCAAAACAAGGAAAAATGCCAAAAATCCCCAAAATGGAGGTTCCTCCCTAGTGGAGTCACCATTTCTGTTACAGAGAAAAACTTCCTATGGCTTGGGGTAGACCACAACAGACAGATGACTACCAGAAATCAACTCAATTCTCAATAACATGCTATATAAATGAAAATGCTAAGATGTGGATAAATTACCAACCTTCAACCGGATGTTCAAAGTAGATCCCTGTTGAGCTTTCCAATCTCTACACTTGAACTTGCAGCTTAGTCTCAACAACAAATACAAGCAAGTGCATATAATTTGTGAAAGATATTAGCATGAACAATAGCATGGTACATGATATAATAAGAAAATGTACCCAATGTTAATTAATCATTCACAACATCAATTGGAAGAGAAAATGAGTATTTCTATTAATGAAACAAGAAGTACATGATACAACCTCTTTCCGGCAACTCATCTGAACCGAGAACTAGGTCCCTCCACTTGTGTCACCACCACTTCAATCCCCCATGTAATGGAAAAATCAAACTATGAAGGAGTTTGGTAGGTGAACATAAGAGGTTCACAACAACTAGGATCAATGGATGTAGACTCAAGATATGGCAAAAATCCAATATATTTTCGATGCCCTCCCTTTCTCCTCCTTCCATGTACCATAAGAGCTCAATATATAGCCTTCCAAAGGTAGGTGAAAGGTCGAATCAAGTCATTTCGTGATACATGGAGGGCCAAAGGTCACCCTAAGACCGCTTTTTGGAGTAAAAAGTGAGTTTTATTAAAAATTACCATTTTAACTTGATGTACGCGGGCTGTAGTGGGACAGCCCGCGCATGCACGAGTTGCAGTAAAGCAGCTCGCGTACAGGAACAAAAATAGGGAAAATTGGGTTCCTGAAGGGAAAAAAGTGGTTCTGAGTCCATGAAATGAATATCAAAGGCCAAATAGTATAAATGCTCACAGGGTGGCAAAATATGTTGTAACACATGGGACACAAGACTTAAGTATGCATTGTGGGAAGACAAAATTAGTACTAAAAAATCTATTGGTATGTCTCCTTTCCAACTTGTGTATGGAACTTAATCAATTTTTCCTATTCAGCTAGCCTTGCGTGTGTTGAAGTTTTTACAGGAATAAAATAAAGAACCTAATGCAATCCAACGAAGGATATTTCAGATGATTGAAGCTCGGAAACTTGGAGAGACATTGCTAGAAAAGACTTAGAAACATTGTGATAAAGTTGAAGTAGATTTTGATAAAAAAATCAAAAGAAGATACATTTTCCTTAGGTGACTTAGTTTTAAGATGGTATGCTCGAAGAGAGGAAATGTCTAAGCATGGTAAGTTTGATAATTTGGGGTTTGGACCATTTCAAGTTTTTGAAGTATTGCATAATAAAACATTCATTCTTGAAAATATTGATGGAGATACTGTTACTTGAGGCCCGGTCAATGGGCATTTTCTAAAACACTTTTTTTTTCGCTTGAAGAGGTTGTTAATAGCCTATAATCATTGTAAATACCAGTAGTTATTTAATCACTCAATAAGACTCCAACACCCAACGGAAGCACTGGTACATAGTTTGCAAGTTTTGTTGTAATTGATTTTTAGAAACATTAAAGACTACCAAAATATAGGTTATCGGAACAAAGAAGACACTGATCTACGAGTTCTAATAAATTCACAGGGAAACGCTATCCCTAGTAAGAACCAATGTTAGTACATGGGTCTACACTTAGGATTACCTTCCCTTTTCACCTTGAAACCTTGAAACTTAGTATTTTCCAAGATCATTTAAAGGTTTTCTTTACCTAAGAATATTTTCCATTGATTCTCTATTTGGTGATGTTGTGGTTTTCATAGTATTTAATTTCAAATTTTGATTATTAGTTTGTAAAGTGATAACATGGCACATTTTGTATGGTTTTTTTGTGTTCTTAGTTCTTGTAGGCATTTTTGGTGACCAAATAACATTACTTTGAGAAAGTTAAGCATGAACGTGGGATAAAACTAAAGGCCCGTTGAGCTAAAATATTGCAAAAAAGGTTGCGCTACCAAACTATGGATGCTACCAACTTCCCACTCATGCTACGAAACTGACACAAAGTTGTCAGAATGATTCTTGCAGGAAACACCTTTGTCATGTTAATCTCCAGAAGACCTGAAATCAAGATAAGTGAAATCAAAATGGTAAATTATGGATCCAGGTGCATGTAATATTTTCAGGTTCCTATCAATCGAATTGTGGATTTATTCCATGATATTCCATGATTATCAGTTTATTTGGAAGAATGATTACAATTAACTAAAGTTCGTTTCGAGATTGCTAGTTGGTCTTGTGAAAGTGAAGGATTGTGCACAAAATTGGATCTAGTTCTTCACAGTAGCCGAACGAAGTAACCTTGCCTTCAAAAATGAGTTTACCCTTTTATTTTCTGAAGAGTCTCACAAAGATGGTAGCTAGGGTTAGGAATTTTCCAAATAGTCAACACAATATTTTTCATCGGGCCCTGATTAAACTATTGATAGTTCAAGAGTTAAATAAATTTGATAGGAAATGGGACCATTTCATAATATATTCTAAATTTTAAATCCTAGAAGATAAATCCTCACAGAGAGGCATTGGTAATCCCTCTACCAGTTTGGAAACTTCTGAGACTTGTAAATATGTTGAAATAGATTATTCATTTCCAGAGAAGAGTATAAAGAAAGAAGATAAAAAAATGAAACCAGGGATGAGAGGGGTTGTTAGACCACTGCCAAATTTTGAAGATATTAGGTTACAGATAACAGAGCAATTTAAGGATCCGTCAAATGATGAAGAAAAATATAAGAGTCAAAAGAGGTAACTAGATGCTATGAAGTCTTATGCTCTCAGAGGACCACACACCAAAGACACAAATAAATTTAGGCTTAATTCGAGGGATATTTTTTATCCTTCCCCAAAAGAAAAAAGAGGTTATTGACCTCAAAATTATGCTAGATGAAAAACCAAAGAAGCCAAAAAAACCAAGGATTAAAGCTTTGGTTTCAAAACTTATGTAGACTAGAAGCAGTCTCATAATTAATAAGGGGAAATGAGTAATGGATCCTATGAAAGAATCTAAACTTGCAAAATCAAAAACAGGTGGGTAGTTCCAGGAACTTAAAGAGGTTTAAGAAGTTGTTAATGAAGGGTCAAATTCGTCCATGGAGGTTGAAAAGAAAGTAGCTGAATTGTTGACCAATCTGAAAAAGACCATAAACGTAGTTCCTTGCTCACCTCTGGCTCATTCCCGCATACCTATGATTTCTGAGGAAGAACAAGAAATATTGCATGAAGAATTTAATGATGTTGTTAAAACATGGATAGAAGGTAATCAAATAAATCCTCCAAGAACAATTAAATTTTCTCAGGACTATTTTAAAACACCCTTGGAATTTCTAGATTTTCCTAGGAATTATAAAAATGCTCCAGCATTTTTTAAATTCACCGAGGACTGTTTCAAAGCACTACAATAATCAATAGAAACACCTAGACATCATTTCACACATCCATGCATCACTAAAAAATACCGAGCAAGTATAAATTCACCCAACACTCTTTGAATTTACACGGGACTATATTAAAATGCCCCAATGGTACATTTAGTTGTTACCATGATTTAATAATAGATATTAAACAACATTATTGCATAAAATAGATATTAAACAGTTTGTTCACAGCCATCAAACACCATTTTCAAAGCATTGTATGGTGATTTTTTTTTATTTCTCAAAAGGTAATTAAGTACAAAGGGGTGAGATATACACTAAGATTGTGGATTGTTACTCACTCATAAATACAAAAAATGCAGATGGAAATGGCTCAGAGACCCTTTTGATATTCGTGAATAGGCTCCTTTACTCCTTAATCCACCATTCTTCAAGCGAGTTAACCTCTTCAAGTTTTCATTGTTGCTAATGTCCTCTGCTTTCTTTTCTTCCTCTCTTACTCCCTGAAGAATAAATGCCTCCTCTTCTTCGGTCTTCAATTTTTATTAGCTGGCATTGGAAGGAAAACCATCACAATGGTTCATTTCAACTTCCGAGGTGAAATTGGAGTTTTCTCACTTTGTCAAACAATTAATGTTTTTAAGAAAATATCACAAGAGAGGTTTATCTATTTATTGAGGATCCAATTTGGATCATACCTCCCCATTGGGAGGCTTTTGGTCCCCAAAACATGGACCATAGATGAGATGGAATGTCATGTCCCCATTTTGACCCCATTGCATTAAATCGTAAATGATGTAAATATTGTTATTTAATCATGGTGAGGAGCTCAAGGCCAAGGCCCCACCATTGATTTAGCGTTTTTATGTATCGGCAATTAAAAATAGATTCCTATAGTTCTTGTGCTAGACATGCACAATGTAAATTAAAACATCATGTAAATACAAATTTTAATGAAATACCCACAACTAGCTATGCAATGCAACAAAGAGATGGGGGCATGATTTTGCAAGGAATAGGGAGGGGAAATTATTCAAACCCTTGAGCCAATAGTGTTAAGCCAAGTTTCATTGAGAAACCCCATAAATCCCAACTATCCATTTTGACTTATGCACCCACCCAATCATTTAATTCTTCCAAGAGTTGGTTGAGGTAGTTAATGCCTTGGGAATGAAGAGGTATGGAAGCCAATTTCGTGCATGGGCAAGCCATCAACCTGGGAATTCGTATTTTTTCTTCTTGGGCAAGAAAACACCCACGAAATGGTGCCCAAAGCCATCTTTTACCCATTGCCTTTGCTCTCTCACACAGTCGAAGCTAGTTGGGGATTTCCCCATCACGTTTTTCATCATTTTCCTGCATTTTTCCATGGCTAGGAGCTTGTTTTTGTGTTACACAATGGATAGGAGAAGAGGAACACGATTTGGGGCTGTTATGGAGGTCGTTTTTGCCCCAGAATGTCCATGGACGCTTTTCTGAAAACGGATTTGGAATCCCAGGGTTGTTTCCTCATTTAGCTTTTCGTTTTTGGCTGCTCACATTTTTTTCTGAACTGGAAGAAACCCCATTTTGGCACCTCAATGTAAAAACGTTTTCTTCATGCCTGACACTTGTGATTTTGTTGTTTTGTGCATCCCTCTTTTGGTCTGAACCTGTGACAAGAAATTTGGAGTGGAAGTGGACCAAAATTGGCTTGATAAACCTAGTGAGGAAGGTAACCTCTCAAGAAGATAAATATGGATGGTTACTCTTCTATGCATACCTGGAAGAACACTAGAATGGGAGGTATGGCCTGAGGGACTGTCTAGTAGTGAAGTGAATACTTCCTTGTTCCATGTGTGTAGGAATTGTGGGGGCCAAGCTAGATAGATCTTGTAGAGGGCATCCATATCTTTGTGGTTGAGCTCACTAGCTTAGCAATTCTTCCTTTCCATTACCTTAGCAACCTAATAAACCCAACTATGGATTGGCTTGGCTGATTTTGGTCTATTTTGGCTATGTGTGAGTCTGTTGTTCCATTTTTCCTTGTAGAAATCATGCCCGGCTCGAGGGTGGCAGTTGTATAAAGAGGTTGATAAGCACAACTAGCCTATGGTTGGGTGCAACATTGCAGTTGCATATCCAGTTGCTCGGGACTACTTTGTTTTAAGATAAGTACTCTCATGTGTTTAAATTCTGTAATGTATTTATTTAATGTCTGTCATAAAAATGTTTAAATGTATGTTAGATATGTAGATGATTTTAATTCCGCTATGTTTAATTACAATATGCACATGTACATGTATTTTATTAGCAATAAGTTTTACTTAATGGATATGGGGCTAGATGCTGGGATTTAGTGTCATGTTCCCTCCCTTGCTTGGTCTGATGGGAGGGTATGTGACATGGAAACACATGGCCCCCATTTGCATTGTCATATCCACCACTTTATTGTTGCAGAAGGTTGCTTGCTTCCTGCTTGTCTGGCCCTGTTTTGATGCTAGAGGAGAAGTTGTCTCTCTCCCTTGCTATGCTTTGACGAGGTAAGCTTTCCACCCTATTGCAGTTGCAATAACCTTCCCTAGTTTTTTTTGTGCAAAAGTTGGGGCCCCTCCCTTGTTTTTTAGAATTCAAAAATTGGCTTGATTCACTCTTTTAGTTTGTTCCATCACATGAGACTAGTATTTCTTGAAGTTGGTTGTTCCTTGGAAAGGATGACACTTAGAGTTTTTTTCAAGTTTTGACCCCTTTTTACCTTTTCAATGACTTATTGAAAACTTAGCAAAACATCAGAGAAGATTCGTGTTTTGTAGGGAAACATAGGGTAGTTGTTGTGAAATGCTCCAAAACAGGTTGGGAGAGTTTCCATTTTTTCCCCAAAACATCGAAGGTAATTTTCATTATCTCCCGAAACACCGGTCGAGTTTTCTCTAAGTTACAGGGAAACGCCGAGGACTTTGGAAAACTTCCCTAAAGCAAATCAGAGAAGTTTTAAGATTGGCCCAAAACATCCGAAAGATTGGGATTTTTCTTGTGATAACATGGTATGTATTTAATTTCCTAACTATCCCTAAACAATTAACTTAGAAACAATTTGGCAATAAAGCAAGTAGTGGTCGTTTGGTTTTCATTTTTTACTCTGAAACGCATCGGTGTTCCTTGTCTCTTTCTCTCTGAAAATGTCGGCTGAGAAATATGTTCTTCCCCAACCATATTGCATAATGCTTGAATTCTTTTCACCAAATATTTTGTAGTCGCAATTTCCAGAGGCTAATAGGGTTTGTTGTCAAACTATATCGGTGGAAAAGGAAGATTGATGACGATATAGGTCGGAAATATTTGGATTTCCACACCAAAACAATGTCGCGAAAAATGTGAAAACCCTTAGATCTGTGCCAAGGTGAAATTACTTATGCCCTGATGTATTTAAGTTCTTTTTAACACATTTTTTCGACATTTTGAAGTCACTTGGAAAAAAAATATGGTCTTGGAGTTCCCTTTTTAAACACTCAAACCTTGTTGAGCGATATTAAATACACTCAAGCTTGTGGAGAAAATTGTACAAAGAGCTAGAATCTCGTTTGCAAACTATTCTCTCAATGTCGTGCGTCCCTTGTGCCACCTGGATAACAATCTCTACTAGATCAACTGAGCACTAAGAATTACGTTGTTCACCTAGCCAGGTAAGTATTTTTCTCCCATCATAATTGTTTCTTTCCACCCAGCATTGAGGGATTGGAATAGTAGGAGTTAACATGCGATTGATTGATACTATAAATCATTTTCTTATTTTTTATATGCCATTGGTTGGGTAAAACTGTTAAATATCGGGACTCTTGGCCCACTATTTAAACATACCCTAAATATCTTATCGATGGAGAGAAGCGGCATTGAACCCTAGTTTTTTTATCTTTTCTCAAACATTATTTTGCTCAAAAGAATTTCAAACCCTAGTTTTGTAGCGTGCTCTGTTTGCATTTACTAAGCATTGGATTCAAGATTACCTTAGGAAGTAATTTAACATTTTTTATGTTAACATGAGATTGATTTCTCAAG
Source organism: Larix kaempferi (assembly GCA_027924585.1). NCBI lineage: Eukaryota > Viridiplantae > Streptophyta > Pinopsida > Pinales > Pinaceae > Larix > Larix kaempferi. The sequence goes on along the minus strand of BSBM01000557.1, from coordinate 9,102,474 downwards.
CCCTTAAAATAAAACACTATTCATTGAAGTTCTATTTCTTGCATTACATTTAATTTATAGCTTCAATGGAAGTTTTGCAACCAAATGATACTTCCGTTGTTCCACAGGATCTAGAAATGTATAGGAGGGATCCGAAGTGTAAAGTCAAGGTGGTATCGGATTCAGAAGAAGAAGATGCTCCATAAATGGCCCTAGAAGTTCATGTTGGTGACACTAAATCCACCACAGGAGTATCTCCTGAGTTTAAGTGGAGTGAACTCTACCATGTGATCAAGGATCAAAACATACCGAAATCAATAATGGAAGAAGATTTGATATATCAAAATATCAAGAAATCTAGTATTATTCATAAGGCTAAAGTGTGCCTAGAGTTATTTCCATACGCCAAAGTGATAGGGTGGATTCTCCCCTATGTTGATTTTGAATCCAAGATCATTTCAAGTGCTACTAGAAAAGGCTTCACTTCCTTCCATCCTACCCACATAGGAAAATCCTACAAGCTCCCAACACCCAAAGTCTTCTTAACAGAAAATTGCGTTAAAAGTTTGAAGATAGATCATGCAGAATGTGCGAAAAATATGTTGATCCCCGACAGAAAATTACGTCAAAGAAATAGTGGAGGATATGTTGGTCTACTACCTCATTCTTTAAATTTCTCTTACTGACCCGGGCTCGACATAATTTTGGTCCAAAAAAACCCTTCTTCACCGGCCCTTTTGGCAACAGTCTGCAAACAGACTGAGATCTCACTCGAGGCGAAGCTATGGGGGGTTATAGAAGCACGTTTCTACAGACAGGTGATGCGCAGATAATACACTGGTGAGCTACACAAAGTCACACCTACTTCGAGTTTACTTCTTACGTTATAGCGCACACTGGGACTGCACACTTCACAATGGACACAATACAATATGACACCGCACTCCAGAATGCACTTCTAAACAACACACTTTACAGGCTTCGTTGATTTAGTATTTGTACATATGACTTATGCATTGAACCTACTCAGAATTAATTACGCAGTCAGTTATATATGTTCAATACTTAACATATTATTCTCATCCATCACACATGTGAAAATACATATAAAAGAGAGAACACACACAAACATGAATATAAACATAAGCAATCTCACAGATTTAATCACACAACACAAGTATTTACGTGGTTCACCCCCCGGATGGGATCTACGTCCACGACAACTATTGTTTATATTAATGTGAATGGTTCAACAGTTCCAGTCTGCGCACTGAGCTGCATACTCTTCTTTCTACAATAGGTCTTTGCGCAATCAGCTGCATAGCCTTTTCCTCTCTTCGGATTAATGTAAGATCTTATATCTTTTCAATAATACCTCTCAAAGATCAACCCTTCCCTTACAAAATTTCCCTTTTTATAGATCGTGCTCGAGGGTCACGTATTTACAATCATTGTGGGCCAAAATCCTATGCTACCCAAAAATCCCCCAAAAATGGCATGGTTGCCCCGCTAACCAAGTCTGTTGTAGTCAACAGCTACATCACTTGACTTCGACCACCTTTATGCATCGTATTTGGCTCTGACGCCTCTTTTGACAGTTGCAGTTCTGACTTTGAAGCTCTAACTACGTGCTAGTACGTCTCTTTCAGTCGCTCCACTTCTTTTGCCGTTGTCAATCCTTCGCTCCTCTTCTAACGGTCTTCGCCGCCCTGGATTTCTTAGTACTATGTATGTACTAAGGTGATAGGTCTCTTTCCTCCAATTCCACACCGCTCCTTACCCAAATCCCATGAATTATGGATTTGCTTACCCAAAATAAGTCGTTGTTGGACCTCGCTTTACTTGGACACGTTACAAAAAATAACTACTACACTGGACCTATGTTTCAACAAAACTACGCTATGTTTGGAATTCACATTTCCAACTATGCTTACTTAAACTTCGCTTCACCAAAAATGTATCAACATGGGCCATGCCTAACATGCCCTTAACACTTACTCGTGGATCATCTCTAATCCACTTTACTTTGGCTCTGCGTCCCCTGGGGGACTCAATTTTCCAGTGAATTCCTGAAGATTTGTGCTTAGCTTCGTAACTATTTCCTTTGTTTCCTGCTCAAAGACCTTGATACTTTCCAACATCTTTTGTGAGACATATTCCTGAGCATGCTACTTTACCATCTGCTCTGTGGTGCATATTTCTTGTAATTTTTCTTCTATTTATTATGAAATGGAAAGCGCCTCTTCCTGCATTGGCTGCAATGTCGCTGAGGTGTCAGCTTCCTTATCCCTTAGAACTTTAAGTTCTTTTTGCAAGTCCTTGATTTCTACAAACTTTTGTATTTTATCTCTGGGTCTCAAGGTTTTCATGGCTGCGTTCACAGAATCCAGCTCTGACTGTCGTTGATGTAGGTCATCTTGAATCCTCTACGGCTCAGGATCCTCCTATAGCATAGTCCATACTCTAGTGGCCTTATACATTAGTTCTTAACACTTCGCTACTTCAATGCAGATGGTCTCTGCTGAAGCCCTGAGTTATGCATCTCTTGCTTCTTCCATACCTGGCGGTGTACCAGTGGTCTTCTGAGTATGTAGGTTAGCAACCTCTTCCTTGTGTGTGATATCCATATCTTCCATCTCTTCCTTAAGATTGATCACCACCGAACCAATCTTAAGGATGGTATCTTCGATCTTCGGTTTCTCTTCGCATTCTGGAATCTGTGCACATACCATAGCAACAGTCTCTTCCAGCCTTCTCCGCTTCTCATGCGCACCATGAAGCTCTCTTGTTTTCTGTGCACATTCCTGTTGTAGCTACTTGTAACTCTCTTCTAGATGTTGGTTTTGATTGTAAGAGATGATGTCTCTATCTTTGGTCTCTTCTACAACCTGCAAATGCAGATTGTCCAACCCCTCAATAGGTAGCATACCAACATTGATATCCAGGTACTCTAACCTATTCGCACCTTCATCTAGCTCATCGTTTGGGAAGATGATACTAATCGGCTCCATTCAGACCAAGAGAGGCTTCGTTGTCAAGGCAGGAGGCCTTCTCTTCTTTTGAATTGATTCACCTGAATTTTGCTCTGAATCAGAATCGCACACCAAGTCCTTCTGGACTTTCTCTATCCTTGCAACCATGCTCTTGAGTTTTGCAAGATTCTTGTTTATCTACGCCTGAGTCTCTTCGCTTTTGCTATCTTTTAGCGTGATCATCTCTTCTAAGTGCTCGGTGATGCGTAGTGCAATGCAGTCATAATCATCGTCATGTAACTTCACCTCTAGCGGAGTCTTCGTCTCCTTGTGTTTCTTCCTGTGACCTTTCTCTATTCCCGAACCTCCAGGGTCCTTTCCCTTTTCCCCTATTTGTGCCTCATATTTGGTTGTCTCCTCTTCATCCGGTGTATCTTTTTCTTTGCTTTCCTCTGATGTGGTATGGATTTTCACCAGTGCATCGACCTTCCATTCTGGTGGCCAATCTTCCATAACAAGCTCGATCTTCTGCGCATCAAGATGATAGTTACCTGGGAACAATTGTGGATTCTTCTTCTCAGCTCTTGGCTGAATATAGATATAGTGCAAGTCAGCCTTGAATGTTACTCTTTGGAGATACTTAGCCATCGGGTCCTTTGAGATGTGCGGAGTGCACCTTATCACATCGCACAACTCCCCGAGGTAAGTGAGCATTTTTTCATTGTTTACACATTGTCTTTCAGGCCTCGCATTTTCCCACATGTTGGAATACTTTGTTGCACGAAAATATACTGTCATTGCTGGGAGGTTGTCTTGGTACAACGGCTCCTTCTAGCCTATAAAATAAATTAGCACTAGTATCCAAGTATCATGGAATGGGATACCAATCTCCTGAGTTTCTCGGACATCATCTAGGAACTCATTCAGTAAGTAACTTTGCCAGTTATATGGTGTTCCATCCTTGGTCTTCGCAACTAGGAGAACTACTACAGCCGGCCCCTCCGCTGGTTTGCACTTCCTCAATATTTTTCCTGCTAGCAGCTGGATAGTGAACCGCGTAGTTGGGTATTCAATGCCATCGGTGATATATAAAACCTTCCCCTTTACTAATTTATATTCTTCCTTCATTTGCTGGGAAAGCTCTTTGTCCTTCGTCTTTCCCATGAAATCTGTTGCGGGATCATCAGCTCGCTTGCTGAGATGAGTGATTATGTGGATGAGGTCGATATTGATATCAATCCTGCGGTTGAGCCACATATATCCCTGATGCGTGCACGACAACAAAGTGCACACCACCATAGTACACTCGGGACTTCGGTACAAGATAAGAAGCAGAACAATATTATGTTGCAAGTTTCACTCTTGCAGGTTTCTTCAACTTCACACACCTATCTAAAGAATGGTTACGCTTCCTGCAATGTTGACAAGGATGAAGATAAAAAAATCGATCTTTCATATGGCCAACTTGATCACAATGTTTTCATTTGGAACTCTGAACAGGGTGTACAACTTCTGGCATTGTTTCATTGTGTCCTGACAGTTGATAGGAATCATCTTCAAATAGAGGGTTGTTTTAAACAAACACTAGTTCAAAATGTTGATTCATGTCATGTACATCATCCTCTTTGTATTTTGAATCCTCCAGATGTGTGATAATAGTTTGGAGAGTATCTTTATTGATTATGATTGAGTCATCTACAACAACAAGAATTAAAGTATTCAACAAATCTAATATTTATTCATCTTGAGATAGTATGAGTACTATGTGAGGCCTCCTTGTGCAGGAAGGACCAAGTAGATTTAATCAGCAAACTGAGGGATTCTTTCAATTCCACCCTTCACAAACAAGATTTCAGCAAATTCAAACCCAAAAAGTGAGGGGTGTCGATCTTAGCACAGAATGCACCCAAATACAATGCAATTCAACTTTTCCTTCACTTTGATACTATACAAAAAGCACATGCAAGTACCAAAGAATGCACTAGAACTTACAAACAAAGAACATGTTGCAAGTTACACTTATAAATGTTGAATTGATGAATCTGCTAAAACCTAGGTTCTTAACTCATGATGATATGTTTCTGCAACTTCTTCTTTTGGAGAAACTGGAGCAACAACTACAAACTTGCTTGGATCCTTCAAATGGGAACACCAAACTAGTACCAATGATCTCCGGAAGCTAATGATAATATCAATAAGTTGCAAATTTCACAATTCATGTAGCTTAACAGTGTTTGGGAGACAAAATCAAGAAGGGTGTAGGTCTATGTCTCTGCCACCTTATTTACAAAAGTTTTATTTATTGTTTATGCAGGCTATATGATATTACTATAGAGAGTATGCAATTTCTATAGACACTATGCTATTTCTACAGATACTAAAGTATTTATGCAACCCATTCCCAAATCAAAGTATAAATGCTTTACATCAATGGCTGTGGATTCATGCCTGAAAATGCAGTACACCTCCTCTAGTTGTGATGTCAAACAGACCCCAAATACCATGAGTGCATCTTTAAACTCTGCAATATAAGCTCTCTAACAGGTTTACAGTCCATGTAATAATAAATTTTCTTCATGAATTTTCAAATTCCCTTTTGAATTCATAAATGAAGATGAACCATTATAATTCAAACTTTCTTCTAAAAAATAACAGTAAACAAAGTGATTATCTTGAGACTTCTACTAAAAGAGAAACCTTACACACATGTGGTATTCTCCAATAATAAAATAATGTTTTCTTAAGCTGCTATAAATGATGCATTAACAAGAAGGCTACCAATATTAGAATAGACACATTTCATAAAACCTGAACCATTTCCACTTCTTATTTATGTTTCCCTAGAAATCTCGGCTATAGGATAGGACTCAGCTCTAGCTCTAATTCTTAACGCAGAGTGAAATATCTTTCACTCATCTACGCACAGCTTGGATTAGTGTTTCCACAAACTAGTATTTAATGTTCCAATGAGTACAACTATACTCAGAATGAGAGATTTCATTTTAACCTCTATTGACAATTCCATTTCACAATTCACAACCCAAAGTGAGATGATCATTAGTGCATATCACAAGAAGCACAAATCTATCTATGGGAGTATGAGAAACTCGTGAAAAAAAAATTACTACTGCATCCAAGGACTAAAAGAATATTTGATCTCCGACAAAGAATAAATACCCAATGCTCCCATTTCCGAAACAAAATTTTTCACTTGCTCGCTAAAGAATCTTATTTTGAAAATATACTAAATAGGCGTCAATAGTTTCCCTATAGGGACCAGATACACCATTCCAAAGTACATGCTCTCCTTCAATAATTTCATATCTTTGCTTGCAAGGGATCCAAGATAGGTAGTGACCAAGTAACCTTCAAACTGACAGCACTTTAGCTATACTTTCATCAGATAGTCTCAATCATCCTGATCGAATGTCAACGACAAATGACCAACCAAGCACATGAACTATTTCGGTAGTGCTTCCTCCATCATCTGATACATAAAGAACATGTGCAACACGAGTTGTCACCTTCTTCAATTCTTCAACAAATCCATTGAATGTGGTTCCTCCTGAAAAAACCAACATAGATGGCTATCGATATCGGACATCATAGGGTAATCATCATAGAATTTCATATCTCACTCTTGCACATTGGACCATGCCATTGGAAACAATCAATGTAGAAATCTTCCATGCTTCACATTGGGTTCACTAGTGATTTATTCCGCCAAAAGCTTAGGGATTCAAGCAGATATCACTTATCCATGAAGAGGTAAATTAGGATTTGTGTGTCCATTTCATGACGGGTTCACCATCCAGTGTGAAAGGATAAGTATACCATATACTGCATTTCTCCTCATTAAAGGATCAAGAGACATACTTACAGATTTGAGAGAGCCCGCGCACTTGCACTTGGAGAGACTCACATGCACTGTTGGATCTAGGGTTCATAGTATTTATGGTCCACGGGTGCATTGTCCAGTAACAAAAAGCCATGTGATATTGAGCAGTCAACACAATCTTACGGTTCATCGAGTAGTCAAAACAATATCACCACATCCACACCAATCACAATCTCGGAGATTCTATGGTTTACATCACTCAACGATATTCTTCACTGTAGCACCAATGTACTAGAAAGATAAGGCCCACACCACCAAGAGATCGTGGTGAGAGAGACTGTATTTCAGAACGGGCACATCACCATATATGAGAGACACCAATATTTACGATGTTGAGAATCACTTTACCAGTAGGATTCAACAATGTTTCACCATAACAACATCAACAAGGAAAATTTTAGGGGCTAATCTTAGCCCTGTTGTGGCCACAACAGATCCCATGCTTAGATGAAGCACGGGAACCCCCATTTTGAATAAACACAAAGGTATTTTGGTGAGTGTACCCTGTAAATATGAGAATTTTGGTTTTCACTTGTTTAGATCTCTCTCCCATACTTTTGTCCTGCATGTTTCCCTCTTTCTGGATGATCCCTAACTGTCTGGTTTGTCAAAATCCTCCGATTTTGAGTATTTTACCCTTTTCTTCAATCAACCCGAAACCTGATAGTTAGGAGACCCGAACCCCACAACCCGACAATTTCGGGTTGCGGGGTGTTTGCTTTGCAGTTTCGATTTTGGCCAACCCGAAACCCGCAACCCGATGGTTGCGGGTTGTGTGTTCGTCTTGTAATAATCTTGGGAAACTATCATCCCAAAACCCGAAAACCTGCAATTGCGGCTTTCGTCTTTCGGGCTCTGTCTTTTATTTATTTATTTTGTTGCGCTTCCCAAAACCCGCAACCCACAACTATTGGGTTGTGGCTTTCAGGAAGTTTTTTTCGGTTTACGAGTGTGTCATTCCTGAACCCACAAGTATCAAGTTGCGGATTTCGCGAACGCATTTCTCATTTTTCGATTGTGATTATTCCTGAAACTCGCAATTGTGGCTTTCGACTTTCGGGAATTCTTTTCCACTTTTTCCATTTGCGCGACCCCGCAACCCGCAACCCACAATTATCGGGTTGTGGCTTTCAGGACCCCTTAGTAAATTTTGTGAATAAAACTTTCGCGCAACCTCGCATCCTGCTTCGGTTAATCACGGTCATTCATTTATTCTGATCGCATGGTTATCTTTAATCCGGTGAATTCAATAAATAGGGTTTTTCCTATTTTATTTTTACCATTTTACTTTTGAAGAATTATCCCGTTGCACTGAGGATTTCCCTGCCGAATCCTTACCAGAGGACATTTTAACTGATTTTTCAGTTCTTCTGGATGGATTGCTGCCTTTCTTACACTTGGTGTGTGACAGTTCCGATTTTGTTTTGACACCTTTTTCATTATTTGTTTCTACTTTTTAAGGTTTTGCGCCATTATGCCTTTTTCGGTCTGAAAGATTCTTCCAGTTATTCTGTTAAATACGGACACCCGAATTTGGTTTGACACGTACACGAAAGTTGCTCGTCTATGTACTCAAGATTCTGTTTCAATCATTTCACAGTCATTTTTCAAGCCATAATTTTCATTACGGTCACGAATGTGAAGCCATGATTTCTAATGTGAGAATACTCGTAATGATAAGCTTTTGGATACAATTTAAGACATGCGAGTTTCGATTGGTTTTGTACTTTCACACAGGTTTTATCCAACTAATGCATGTCCTCGCTTGTTTTCATCACAGTTTGGATAATTGCAGTGAATCGGCCATATAACTTCAATCATTGTTATTTGTCTTGCTCAATGTCTGTTATCTTATCTGTTGGCTTTAAGTTAGCAACAAATATGAAACTTTTAGCTCGTCCTTCGCATTCTTTAAGAGGAAACATTATGTGTGATAGTCTTGGAATTTTTCCTTCTAGACATATCTAATACGAGCAATATGCAGACAGGAAACAGATTCCCAAATGCACGTTTTAAGTATGAAGAACTCTTTCCCTTACTATATCAAGAACCTATGTCACCACCTTTTGATGCAAATGTTCCCGATTTAAGCAGTGATAGCGGTGAAGAAGATTCCGACGCTCTGTCTATCTGCATGCAATCCCCTAATAAGAAAGAGAAGAAATTTCCCAAGGAACTGGCTGACCGTGACAACGATGTTATACAAGATTTTATAATCAACCAAGAACCTGATGTCCCACCGACTTCTTCTAAAATAGATCCTTTAATGGATTTTTTTGTTTTTGAGAAAATAGTCCCTGATCCAAAAGTTCCCGCGGCAGATTCTCTATAGGCTGAATCATCTATTGCTGATAATGAGCAAGTTGGGGTGGGATTCTTGTTGTGCTATGAGGATATTTTTTATTAAAGAATGTATCTTTAATAAACTATTTTGAAAGGTGGTAGAAATCATGTAGACCGAGGAATGGCAAGATTTCTTGGATCTATAGTTTGATCTGATTTTGTAATCCCTATTTTTGGGAAATCTCTATCTTTCTGTTCTACTGTAATTTCTTATTTAAAGAAGGATATCTCTCTTAGTTAGGGGTTGGTAATTTTGGAGTTGTAAGTCAGTAGAAGACTGGACTAGAGATACTCTGTTAAGTAGATCCTTTTGTAATTTCTGTACAAGACCTCTTCATACAGTAAAGTTATCTTTTAATCTATCTTCTGTTATTCCTCAAATTTCTTTGAGAATTTTTTATTTATGCTTCAAATTGTCATCTGTTGTGTATCTGATCTGTTTCTAAACATTTGTTAATACACAAATCTGTTGTATTGATTTATCTATATGAATGGTTTATGTTTCAAAGTACGTCATTGAGTTTTTTCAACACAAGTACTTTCATGTTTTATTTTTGCAAATGATTCGGTGCTTATAAATTTATATAATCATTGTTAATTTTTAAATTAGCAAAGTGATTACAGACTGGATCTTGAATGAGCCTGAATACTTGAAAGATCATCATTTAATTTTCATTAACTGATAATAATTTAAGTTAACAAGTAATACAACTAAAGACATTTTTGTTTAAGCTATTCAATTACTTGTTTAATCATATCTCAAGACCAATCTGCACATAAACAAGCTCTCATTTTAGAATAGGACTGACATAGACTAGTTCCCATTTTCTGAAATAGGTTAGGTTAAATTTGTATTACCATATCCACACCTTGGTTTTCCTTGACTAGAAAATTGATCTTATAGGTCAACTTATCTACTCTTAGAGTACCAGCGGAGACCTAATATCCATGGGGGATCACCACGTCAAACAAGTTGGGGATAGAACTGCCCTTGCATAGGGTCTTTCGAAGCCTTTCAACTTGGGTTTTCTTCCTCTGTTGAGTGCCTTGGAACATTCCAGCACCTTTACATCTAACCTACACAACCGAGGCATCAACAAATGGCGCTAGAAGGAGGACCAATAGTATAACATGCCTAAACAAGCCACTAAGAAACCTCCTCCAGCAAGGGCTTCAACTGTTCAAACTCGAAGTCAAACAAGGGCTTCAACATCTAAACAACCAACGATTGTCCCTGTTACACCTGCTCAACCCACGGTTGTCCCTGCTACACCTGCTCAACAAATTGTTGTACCTGTTGTATCTGTAGCACAACAGGAAAACACAGGGAATATATTTATTGTATCACCTACCAGAGGAACCCTCTCACTAGAGCTGATATTGAAAACATCAACCGATAGGATCACTAGGGCAGAACAAAGATGCGCTGATCAACAAGGATGTGGTTTTGCAGCAATCAATTTAGAAAATTTTCTGCAGACCAATAATCAAGAACCTCAGCAAGACACAGTTTCACAGATCAGTGATCCAATTATCCAACAGACAACTGATCAAAATATTGAACATCGAAAAATAGTTAATTCACAACCTGAAAGTCAAGAACTGGTTGGTCAATCATGTTCCCCTGAATACAACCTTAGTCAAGTTTTTCAAGAAATGCAAGATCAGCCAAAATTTGGAACTGGTGGACCACCACCATCTCCTCCTTCATCCTCATCCTCTTCCTCAAACAGTGAATATTATTCAATTTCTTCGTAAGAAGGAGAAGAAGAAGAACCACCGATGGCTGCAGAAGGCCAAAATAGACCATGGCTCGACCAAGATGTAGTATGGGTACTTGGAGACCAACATAGACTACCCAAAAACCCTGAGAAGTGGTTACCCAAGTTTAACCCAGACGACAAATCACTCGTGCTAGATCGTGTTAAAACCTTCATGCAGGCCATTAGGATTAGAAATGTCATTCACGAGGATGTGGTCTGCAAACTCTTTCCTTATACTTTTCAAGGAAAGACAGCAGCATGGTATTTTTCCTTGCCACCAAGGTCTATTGTTTCTTGGGATGAGTTTGAGAAATTATTCATCCAAAAGTTTGGAGATGACAAAACACCATAGGTTCTTGTTTTGGAATTATCCTCCATGAAAATCAAAGGGAAAGAAAGGGTTAAATATTTCAACCAAAGGTTCTCATACTTAAAGAATAGGATTCCTATCAACCTTCTTCCTGCTGAAGAATTGTTGATAGCCTACTATGAAAAAGGCCTACCTGCTTCAATTTCAATGTGGGTGAAACGAGCACAAAAGGGAACTTTGCTGGAAGTGTTTACTGAAGCAATACAAGTTGAGAAGGATTTTTTTTGTCTCAAGGACAATTCGGAAATATCAGAAGAATAGCCTTCAACTTCCAGGAAAAGGAATGATAGTGTTCCTAAACCCACTGCACAAAACAAGGATCCATTTGACATAACTGACATGAAAAAGCTCATCCAGAAAATGTCAAACAAGATGGTGGATTTGAAAAGAACTAACAATGAAAATCAAAACCAGAATAGAGGTTTTGTGAGGCCACCTTTTAGGACACCTTATCAACCTCCACCGAATCCACCACCTCCTAATCCAACAGAAGGCCTCACGAATGAAGAAATTTATTCTATTTTTAGAGCCTTAGCAGTAGAATCTCAAAACACCCCTGAAGTTCCCAATGATCAGACCACTCCAGACCCACAATTACCTGATGAAGAAGAAGATGAGCATGAGGATCCACAAATCAACACTGTAAGTTACTTTTCAGAGCTTCATATGTGTGAAGAAGAAGAAGAACGTGAGACTGTGTTTAATGTCCAGCATCCTTATAACACAAGGTCTAAACCTCAACCCCCTCAGGAACCTTCATCCTCCACACCAATTCCTAATAAAGGCAAGACTGTCCCTCACAAGGATACAATCATCCCTGAAATGGAGTACAATTTAGTTGAAGATCTTAAAAGAGTGAAGGCAAACATCTCTTTGTTTGAATTATTAAAAATCCCCTCGATGAGGGATACTTTACCCAAAAGCATGGTGGTCAAACAGCCAAAAGAATTACAGAATAATAACCTTGACTCTTTCACTAAACTAGATGATCAAAAGTATGGTAGCAGAAGGACACCTCCTTTTCTGCTTACCTTTGATATTTTCAACCGAAACGTACATAACTACATGATAGACTCAGGTGCTTCATCAAATGTGATGCCTCTTTCTGTCTGCAGAAAGTTTAATGCCACATGGGAACCTTTCCCTACTCAGATAGTACAACTAGACAGATCGAAAGTCAGAGTAGTAGGAATGCTCAGAAATATCTTAATTACATTATCAACTAATCCTCGAATCCATCAAACAATTGATATAGTCATTGCTGATATCCCAGAAGCATATGGTATGTGGCTTAGTAGAGAATGGTTAGAAAAGCTAAAAGGTTATTTTGCTACTAATTGGTCCCATTTGTGGTTACCCTACAATGGTCATCCAAACAAGATCAAGGTAAGCAGGGAGCCTTTCATGAAATAGACAGTCACAGACTTGAATGACTCAAGTGAGCCTGTGGGTTATTTCAACATGCATATTTAACACTTTACCTTTGATACCTTTTTCGGGAATTTATCAGTTGATGTTTCACCACAGGAGAATGCACAGAACAAGTCTTAGGTAACTCATCTCACTTCTGTTCCATTCTTAGGAGACATTGTACATAATGTTTTTAATGTAAATACAAATTTTAGATTAGATCCCATTGCTTGGACATTGTTTTTTTATGGCTCTAAATCTAAGGATGGAGCTGGTGCAGGATGTGTTCTCATAGATCCAAAAGGGACAAAAACTATGATTGCATGCAGATTAGAGTTTGATTGTACTAACAATGTGGTTGAGTATGAGGCCCTGATACAGGGACTGAAAAAGGCTATGGACTTGAAAGTACTGGTCATTCATTGCTCTGGAGATTCAGAAATTATTGTGAAACGGGTGAGGAATAAGATACACTGCTTGTCCCCCCACCTATTGCATTATCAGAAATTGGTAAGAGATCTTACCAGCTCTTTTATTGCATTCAATATTAATTCAGTTCCTAGGTCTCAGAACTTCAATGCTGACTTGTTAGCAAATAGAGCTTCCAGATTGATTCCACCAGAGGGCCTATCTCCTCAAACATTCTCAATAGAATTGATGTATAGGCCTTCCATACCAGATAATGTGACAAACTGGAAGGTATTCGATGATGATCAGAAGATACTTGATTTTTTGACAAACCAGGACACATTCCAGGATATGGCTATAGACGAGTATGAACATGAAAAGTCTCTCTCCGATTCCTCGAATTTCATCCCAAAGTCTGTGATTAATTTGGAGAAGTTCTATTATTTGCAAGACAAATTCAGACACAAAACCAATTGTAAAACACAGAGATCCACACTTAATTACGAGCAAGTCAATTTGGGCACTGAGCAAGAACCCCATTTCATCAATTTCGGAATTGATTGCACCCCAGAAGAAAGGAGAGCTATCATTAAGCTATGTAAAGAATATAAAGATGTCTTCACCTGGACCTATGACGAATTGAAAATGTTTGACACTAGCGTCATCTACCATAATATACCTATGAAGTCGGAAGTTAAACCATATCAACAGAGACTACGGAAAATGCATCCCAGTTTAGAGCCTTCTGTGAAAAAAGAACTAGAAAATCTACTCACAGCCCGAATTATTTTTCCGGTGAGGCATAAACAGTGGATAGACAATTTGGTGCCTGTACGCAAGAAAAGTGGTGAAATTCGACTGTGTGTCGATTTCAGGAATCTGAACCGGGCCTCAGAAAAAGATAACTACCATGTTCCACCCATGGAAAAGATTCTCCAAAAGGTAGTAGGGCCAGAAATGTTTTCTCTCCTAGATGGATTTTCAGGGTACAACCAGGTTATTGTTGCCCTAGATGACCAATTAAAGACAGATTTCAGAACCCCTTGGGGCACCTTCGCCTACAGGAGAATGCCTTTTGGTTTAATTAATGCAGGAGCCACTTTTCAAAGAGATATGGATATAGCTTTCTGAGATTTAATGCATAATTCTGTCGTGGTTTATTTAGATGATATTACCATATTTTCAAAAAAACGACATGAACACCTATTTTCTCTCAAGCAAGTTTTCAAACGTTGCAGGAAATTTGGCATTTCCTTGAACCCCAAGAAATCCATTTTTGCAGTCACAGAAGGAAAGCTGTTAGGCTTCATCATTTCAAAAGAAGGTATGATCATCGACCCTGAACGCACAGACGCGATTTCAAAAATCGCCTTACCAGGTTCGCGTAAAGCAATGCAGTCCTTCTCGGGTAAGATCAACTTTGTACGCAGGTTTGTACCTAATTTCGCTCAGATGGTTAAACCTTTACAACATTTAGTTAAGAAAGATGTACAATTCACATGGTCACAAGAAAAAAAAGATGCATTCGTGGAAATTTGTAAGGCTATTGCTAAAGCTCCTGCTCTCATGTCCCCATATTTTGATAAATATTTTATTCTCTACACTTTCACCATTGATTTCTCCTATGCAGTTGTTTTGACACAGAAATAGGATAGCGATACAGAGATCCCAATCTCTTTCATGAGTTCAAACTTCAAGGGTGCAGAGCTCAATTATTCACAAATTGACAAACAAGCCTACGCATTTTACAAGTATGTCAAACATTACAAGCCTTATTTGTTAAAATCCCGAACACACGTCATTGTCTTGTATTCTGCTATTAGAAATGTGCTGATCCAGAAGGAGTTGGGAAGAAAAAGGGCCCACTAGATGACTGCTCTGCAAGAGTATGATTTGGAAATAAGGCCAGCCAAAATTGTCAAGGAACAAGGCCTTTGCCTTCTTACTGCTCAATCTAACGATCCCCTGCAGCATTAAGTTGAATGGGAACAGGAAGAAGATATTCCTACAGGTTCTGTCAATGCTATTGATACCCCAACATCATAATGGTATGATCATATCAAATTTTTCCTGAATAATGGGTTTGCCCCTGAAACCTTGGACTTTAAGAAACGAAGAGCCTTGAGATTAAAGGCTTCCCCTTATCAGTTTATTAATGAAGTTCTGTTTAGGAAAAACTATGATGGGGTTTTTCTTAGGTGTTTAGAAAATCATGAAACTGATGACATCTTCCAATTTCATGCAAGACCAGCTGGAGGTCATTTTTCAGGCGAGACAACAGCTCATAAGATTCTCAAAGCTGGGTATTATTGGCCTACGTTGTTTAAAGATGCTTATGCCTATGTAAGGACATGTGAACCATGCCAGAAATGCACAGGGAAGTTCAACAAACCTGCCTTCCCTTTGTAACCAGTCACTGTTCAGTTTCCATTTCAGCAATGGGGGTTGGATTTTGTCGGGCCCATAAATCCTACCTCATCCCTCCAACACAAATACATTCTCACAGCAACTGACTACTTCACCAGATGGGTGGAGGCAGTCCCACTTAAGAAATGTAATGATAGCCAAGTCATTTCTTTCCTAGACAGTCATATACTCTCACGATTCGGTACTCCAAAATTCCTAGTTTTTGATAATGCATCTTATTTTTCTTCGATTGACATAACTGAATATGATTTTGAAAAGGGGATGAAACTCAAATTTTCTACCAATTACTACCCACAAGGTAATGGGTTGGTTGAGTCTTCGAACAAAAATTTGATCAACATTATGAAGAAGACTGTGGCCTCTCACCATAGAGATTGGCATACACGGCTCAATAATGCTCTTTGGGCAAATCAGATTACTCCAAAGGCAGCAATTGGAAATTCTCCTTACTGTCTAGTGTACGGCAAAGAAGCCATTCTCCCTACTAATATTACCATCCCTTCACTACAGTTAGCCCAGTTTGTCCAAGAAGATGATTCTTCTCCCCTCTGGGGGAGAATTGATACTCTACTTAAACTGGAGGAAGATAGAGAAGTGGCTAGAAACAAGTTATATCATCATCAGCAGATGGTGAAAAGATGGTTTGATGAAAAATCTTCATCTGATAGGGAATTTTCTGTGGGAGACTTGGTTTTAAGATGGGAAAAACAAAACAAAAATAAGAACCAGTATACCAAATTTCCATGCCTCTAGCTGGGACCTTTCATTGTTACAGAAAAGATGGGTCCTGGTACTGTTCGATTACAGACAATGGAAGGAGTTGTGGACACTTATCCAGTGAATGTTTCACTCCTCAAAAATTATTTTGTTTGATCAGGATGATGTACTTGTACATAGGTTTGTTTTGCTATTTCTTTTCTTGATTGGATTGTCTGCTTTGTTTTCATTTGTTTGCTTTAAACTCCACACATTTGGTGATACTCATTGATCAGTTTCTCTCTTGGTGATGATTTCAACTTGGGTTTTATAACTATCTGTCAGCCATAATTTTGTCCTGTATCGGAGGTTGTTCAACAAAGGGCATACAACTAATGATTGCAGGACCCTGAATTGATATCTCTCCATAATGGTCATTATCTTACTCATGTCTTACTTGTTAATTGGGGTCTGTAGAATAGCAGAGTCTCCATTGTATCATGTTTCATGGTTCAAGCTGCATATCATAATAACCTGCCTAGCTTGTTCTGCTCTGGATCCTTTTACAATCACCTTGGTAATAAATCTCTTAATAAATGTAAATTACAGGGTGGGAGGACTTACTATCAAGCCAGCCCATTAGATTCATAGGTGCTAAGCAGAATGACATCTTCACATCAAGCTACCACACTTGGAAGATGACTTTCAGTTTTACTAGGAGTTGGAAGATCCTATCACAGGTCGGTCCATTCATGATCAGCAAAGCATTGGTGAGTAACGCTACCAATATATGGTCACCAAGCCATGGTAGTACCTTGTAATTTTCAACCTAATAAAATTTGGTTGGTTCCTTTTTAAAGATGCTCGTGCATATAGGGACAGGGGGGCCTTATTGCAAGCCATCTCTACCATGATCATGGGTTTAATTTGGACTGAAGCTATCACATTATGGTCACCAAGCCATGGTAGTTTCTTTCAGTATTGCAATTGGAAGATAAGGAGTCTCTTTATCGAGCCGGCTTGATAAGTTTCTGAATTATGCTTGTGAATGGAATTACTTATATATGATCACCAAGTCAGGGAAGTGGTCATATATACACAGTCTCTTCTTTTAAATTAATCAAAAAAAAGAAAAAAGGGAATCTCTTGAATTGTTGCATGTAAATAAAATCTCAATAAATCAAGGTGATGTGTAATTAGGATATCCAGGAGCATTTTCAAGTATGTGCCTAGGTTCAACACAAGCTGCTTCTCCATGATTACATAAAAGTGAAGGATCTCAGTTCTTTCTTCAACCCCCTTATCAGATTTGCATTATCCTCAACATGATCATATATGGGGATTTATTAATTTCATGTTCCATGCTCGTTGACTGTCTCTCTGGTGATCAATTTTTGGAAAAATTCAGGTTGAAAAAAGTGATGTGGCTAACATGTTTCATTTAGCTGAATTTCATTGCAGAGATAACTGGTTCTTTCCAGCCAGTCGCCATTTGTTGGGGAAAAACAGATCCCATGCTTAGCTGAAGCACGGGAACCCCCATTTTGAATAAACACAAAGGTATTTTGGTGAGTGTACTCTGTAGATATGAGAATTTGGGTTTCAATTGTTTAGATCTCTCAACCATACTTGTGTCCTGCGTGTTTCCCTCTTTCTGGATGATCTCTAATTCTCTGGTTTGTCAAAATCCTCAGATTTTGAGTATTTTACCCTTTTCTTTAATCAACCCAAAACTCGATAGTTAGGAGACCCGAAACCCGCAACCCGACAATTTCGGGTTGCAGGGTGTTTGCTTTGCAGTTTGGATTTTGGCCAACCCGAAACCCACAACCCGACAGTTGGGGGTTGCGGGTTCGTCTTGTAATAATCTTGGGAAACTATCATCCCGAAACCCGAAACCCAAAAACCCGCAATTTCGTCTTTCGGCTTTCGGGCTCTGTCTTTTATTTATTTATTTTGTTGCGCTGCCTGAAACCCGCAACCTGTAACTGTCGTGTTGCGGCTTTCAGGAAGTTTTTTTCGGCTTATGAGTGTGTCATTCCCGAAACCCACAACCCGCTTTCGGGAACACGTTTCTCATTTTTTGATTGTCATTATTCCCGAAACCCGAAACCCACAATTGCGGCTTTCGGCTTTCAGGAATTCTTTTCCGCTTTTTCCATTTGCACGACCCTGCAACCCGCAATTGTCGGGTTGCAGCTTTCGGGACCCCTTAATAAATTTTGTTAATAAAACTTTCGCGCAACCTCACATCCCGCTTCGGTTAATCACGACCGTTCATTTATTCTGATCGCACGGTTATCTTTAATCCGGTGAATTCAATAAATAGGGTTTTTCATATTTTATTTTTACCATTTTACTTTTGAAGAATTATCCCGTTGCAGTGAGGATTTCACTGTCGAATCCTTACCAGAGGATGTTTTAACTGATTTTTAGTTACTTCTAGCTAGAATGTTGCCTTTTACACTCGGTGTGTGACAGTTCCGATTTTGTTTTGACACCTTTTTCGTTATTTGTTTCTACTCTTTAAGGTTTTGCGCCATTATGCCTTTTTCGGTCTGAAAGATTCTTCCATTTATTCTGTTAAATCCGATCACCCAAATTCGGTTTGACATGTACACGAGAGTTGTTGGTCTATGTACTCAAGATCCTATTTCAGTCATTTCGCAGTCAATTTTTTAGCCATAATTTTGATTTCGGTCACAAATGTGAAGCCATGATTGCTGATGTGAGAACACTCCTAATAATAAGCTTTTGGAACCTGTTTAAGACATAAGAGTTTCGATTGGTTTTGTACTTTCACACAGGTTTTATCCAACTAACGCATGTCCTCGCTCGTTTTCATCACAGTTTGGATCATTGCAGTGAATCAGCCGTATAAATTCAATCATTGTTATTTGTCTTGCTCAATGTATGTTATTTATCTATTGGCTTTAAATTAGCAACAAATATAAACTTTTAGCTCATCCTTCGCATTCTTTAAGAGGAAAAATTCTGTGTGATAGTCTTGCAATTTTTCCTTCTAGACGTATCTAATACGAGCAATATGTAGACAGGAAACGCATTCCCAGATGCACGTTTTAAGGATGAAGAACTCTTTCCCTTACTATATCAAGAACCTATGTCACCACCTTTTGATGCAGGTGTTCCTGATTTAAGCAGTGATAGCGGTGAAGAAGATTCCGACACTTTGTCTATTTGCATGTAATTCATTGATCAGAAAGAGAAGAAAGTTCCCAAGGAACTGGCAGACCGTGACGAAATTATTATACAAGATTTTATAATCAACCAAGAACCTGATGTCCCGCCGACTTCTTCTGAAATAGATCCTTTAATGGATTTTTCTGTTTTTGAGAAAATAGTCTCTGATCCAAAAGTTCCCACGGCAGATTCTCTACAAGCTGAATCGTCTATTGTTGATAATGAGCAAGTTGGAGTGGGATTTTTGTTATGCTGTGAGTATCTTTTTGATTCAAGAATGTATCTTTAATAAACTATTTTGAAAGGTGGTAGAAATCATGTAGACCGAGGAATGGAAAGATTTCTTGGATCTATAGTTTGATCTGATTTTGTAATCCCTATTTTTGGGAAATCTCTATATTTCTGTTCTGCTGTAATTTCTTATTTAAAGAAGGATATCTCTCTTAGTTAGGGGTTGGTAATTTTGGAGTTGTAAGTCAGCAGAAGACTAGACTGAAGATACTCTGTTAAGCAGAGCTTTTTGTAATTGCTGTACAAGACCTCTTCATACAGTAAAGTTATATTTTAATCTATCTTCTGTTATTCCTCAAATTTCTTTGAGAATTTTTTATTTATGCTTCAAATTGTCATATGTTGTGTATCTGATCTGTTTCTAAACATTTGTTAATGCACAAATCTATTTTATTGATTTCTCTATATGACTGGTTTATGTTTCAAAGTACTTCAATGAGTTTTTTCAACACAAGTACTTTCATGTTTTATTTCTACAAGTGATTCGGTGCTTATAAATTTATATAATCATTGTTAATTTTTAAATTAGCAGAGTGATTACAGACTGGATCTTGAATGAGCCTGAATACTTGAAATATCATCATTTAATTTTGTAAAATTAGTCACAGCAGATCTAATGAACAAGTAAATCAATCACAACAGATGAACATAGAAAATATGGTGTAAAACTGTGCAAAACATGCATCAGTGCTCAATATCCCAATGAGGGTGAATAATTACAATACAATACAGTAACAATGACTGAGCAATTCTAATTTCCTAAGGAGGTCATTCGAATCACTGAATGGAGTAGCTTGACTCCAACTAGGAGTCCTCATCATCAATCAGTGGTGGTCATCAATGCACAAGAACCAGTCATCCAGGTGTCAATCTGAGTCTAACTGAGTGTAACATGTGTAACTAAAGTGTGTAGCACTGATATAGGGAAGTGGGCTTAGTGGAGGGCGCATGAGAGGCTAACTGAAGTCAGAACAAGTCATCTAGTCAATCTGGAGGTCCAACGGAGTGAAACAGTTAGTCGGGAGTGAAACTAGCCTCAAATCAGGGAGAATCGGAGCTAATTGAGTGTAACTGAAGTGGAACTGCAGTGGTAGGTGAAGAAGTGCGCCCTTCTCTGGAAGTAGGTGAGAAGTGGGTGCCTTCCTGACTAGGATGGCTAATGAACTGATGTAAGAAGATCCCAGGTGCTAGAATAAGGTGGCTAAGGTGCTGGAGGCATCAACCCGGTGACTGGGATGCATGCAAAGCCTAATTGTATGCAAGATCCTAAAAAAGATGATGTGGATATCCGAACACCCCCCCTCAAGCTAGACTATGATGTGCAAAAAATAATGTGGGGCCCTGGTAACTAAGACCAAAGGTCACCCCAATACAATAATCCAAAAAATGCTGAAAATAAACTAAGTGAGGAAAGAGGGAAAACCCAGTGGGAAGAAAGCCCCCCCTCAAGCTAAAGCATAATAATGGATCAATCTGTCTCCACCATGATGGAAATCACCCCCAACAGTGAACGGAGGTAAGATAACTTCTTCTCAGTGAAGCTCTTGGTGAAGATGTCTTCAATTTGCTCATCAGTAGGGCAATATTGCAGAATGATGGTGTGATCATGCACCAACTGTAGAATGTAATGCATATGAATCTCAATGTGTTTGGTCCTCTGCCGCTGAACTGGATCTGTGGAGATCTTAATAGCACTTTGATTGTCACAAAATAGGACAGTCGAAGTAGTGCCACCAAAACCAAACTTGGAAAGAATACCCTGCAACCAAACTGCCTGAATGCAGGCATTGACTGCCCCTCGATACTCTGCCTCTGCTGAAGAAAGTGCAATGGCTGCCTGCTTTTTGCTGGACCAGTAAATAGCACCATGACCAATCATGAAAACATAACCAAAAGTGGACTTCCGATCAATGCTATCACCTGCCCAATCTGAATCAGTAAAACCCATGAAATCAAGCTCAGAATCTGCAGCATAATGTATGCCAAAATGTTTCGTACCTTGCACATATTGCAAGATCCGCTTGGCTACTCGCAAATGAACCTCATGGGGCTGCTGCATATACCTTGACACGGCACTCACGGCATATGAAATATCAGGCCTTGAGTGTGTCAAATAAAGTAGTGAACCAATCAACTGTCGATACATACTGCAATCTGCAAGCGGTGTAGAATCTCCCTCCTCAAGACTGATTCCTTAGAGGAATGGGAATGGGGATGCCTTACATTTAGCCATATTAAACTTCAAGAATAGGTCAGAATCATATTTTTGCTAAGATATAGTGATCCCATCAAAATTTTGAGCTATCTCCAAGCCCAAAAAGTGACTCAGCAAGCCCAAATCGCTCATGTCAAAAGCTAGATTTAAGGCATTTTTTAGCTTGCTTATTGAAGTAAGAGTGCTACCAGTAATGAGAAGATCATCAACATAAAGCACAATAACCAACAAGTTACCTTTAACTCGCTGAAAATACACATTCCGATCAAATTTGCATCTTTGGAAATTCTGAGAAAGAAGGAAGGAGTCCATCTTTGCATACCAAGCTCTTGGGGCCTATTTTAACCCATACAAATATTTCTTCAATCTGCAAACTAATGATGGATCTGATGTATAGCCCTCTGGCTGCTGCATATATACCTCTTCAATTAGGTCTCCATGTAGAAATTCACTCTTCACATCCATGTGGTGCACTTCCCAGTGCTTGGATGCGGAAATAGCCAAAACAAGGAAGATGGAATCCATCTTTGCAACCGGTACAAAGGTCTCAGTGTAGTCCACTCCTTGGACTTGGGAGAAACCTTTTTCCACCAAACTTGCTTTGTATTTTCTGATAGAGCCATCAGCAACAACTTTCATGCGGTAGATCCATTTACACTTCACTAATTTTCTTCCAGGTGGAAGAGAAACTAGCTCCCAAGTTTTGTTCTTTTGAAGAGAACTGTACTCTTCATCCATGGCACTTTGCCATCTCGGATCTCGGTGGGAAGAATAGTATGATGTGGGACTTGAACCAATCATCAAATAAAAAATATCAGGAAGTAATGGACCAGAAATAGAAAGAGCCATACCTGCTCTTTGAAAGTCTGCTCTTGTTCGTCTTGGATCAGCAGGATTTCCAAGGTTCGAACCAGCAGATTGAAGAGTTTTTTGGGCCCACTTTGGTAACTGAGGAGGATCATAATGGTCGGATTCCAAACCTGATATGTCATGATCATCATGTGCTTCTAAAATATCAGAAATATCAGAACTCATATCTTCATTATCGCTGCACGGATCTTCTTCTGGTGAAGGCGGTGAAACGACAGTTTCTTCCTCGACTAGTTGCAATTCTTGAAGTGGTTCTTCAAATTGCACACTGCGCTCTATGAATATCTTTTTAGATCTGATATCCATGAGTTTATATGCTTTTGATTCTTCCCCATATCCTATCATTATGCACTCAATACTTTGTGGATCCAAAGCTTGTCTCTTCTTGGAAGGAATTCTAGCCCATGCAGTAGAGCCAAAAACTATCAAATTTGACACATCCGGTTTGTGACCAAAGAATGCTTCGAAAGGATTCATACCTTTCACGGATGAATGTGGAACATGGTTTTGTATGTATGCATAAACATTGATTGCTTAAGCCCAAATATTTGCAGCCAAACCTTTTGATTCAATCATGCATGTAGCCATCTCTTTCAGTGACCGATTTTTCCTTTCTGCTACACCGTTCTGCTGGGGTGTGTAGGGAACTGTATGTTGGATCTGAATTCCACTTTGGGAACAAATTTGCAGCAAATCGGCCTTGATATATTCTCCACCATTATTATATCTAAGAGCTTTGATCTTTCTCTCAGTGGCGGTCTCAACAGAAGCCTTAAAATCCTTGAATTTTCCAAGCACTTCTAACTTGTTTTTGAGAAAGAATACCCATGTAAAGCGGGAAAAATCATAAATAAATGTCAAAACATACCTTGAACCATTTAATGACGTATGGGGCAGCAAACCACTGATATCAGAATGTATCAACCCAAAAACTGTAGAAGCTCTGCTAGCTTTTCCGCGGTCGAATCTGTGCTCGGGGTGCTTCCCAATAATGCCACCAATGCATATTCCCTTCGAGAAACGGAGTTGTGGAAGACCATCTACCATGGAATTGTTTGATAACAACAGAAAATAATTATAATTTAGATGTCCAAATATTTCATGCCAAATCCTACTAACCTCATTACCATGTGTGCGAAGAGCAGTGGGCTTTGCAAGTGGAATAAAGTGTGAAAACTCATAGCATTTTACAGTGTGGTTCGCCTTTCTAACTGCAACAAGTCTTCCACTTTTTATATTAGAAATTTCAACTGTATTAGGGCTGAATGTAACTTTCTTCAGTTCACCAGTGTGTGTCATTTGATACACAGAAAGAAGATTTGAATCCAAGGAAGGCACATAGAGAACATTCTGAAAGCTTCCATGATCTACATGAATCGTACCTTTGCCCTTTGAAGAAATTTTTGAGTCATCTCCCAAATGGATGGGGATGGAGCTGTTTGGATCGAATGAATAAAAAGAATCAATATTTGCAGCCATATGATTCGATGCACCCGAATCTATCAATAGAGTAGTGGGCTTCGAAACAGTTGCCATGAGTGCTTGTCCTCTTTCATGATCATCATTCCTATCCTTCTTCCTTGCACCGTCAAGAAGAGTTATGTTGTTCTTTTCCAAAAGGAGGGCCATTTGATCTATAGTCTTCTTCATACATGAACTTTTGGGATGAAATCCACGGTTGCAATAAGTACATTTAGATTTTTGGTTACCTTTTTTGCCATTTTGCTTGAACTTCGAACTGGATGGTGCATCCGTTTGTTTTCCTTTCTCTCTTTGCTTGTGAGGTTCGAATTTGGGCTTCTCCTTCTTTTGCTTTCCTTTACCATTCAAGATCTTGGGTCCTTGAACATATAGGGCTGAATCTTTGGAGCTTATGGACCCCATTTGAATCAACTTATCATGCTCTTTTGTGACGGACTCAATGAAGGCATTCAAGGTAGGCATCTTCCAATTCGGGGTAGTTAGCCGACTGGAATTGAAAGTAGAGACAAATACCGAATAATCTTTACCAAGCTTGCTGAGAATGGAGAGGATCAAATGCTTATCCTCTTTGATAACTCCACTATTCTTCAACTGCATGTTCAAGTTCTTGAATTTTGTGAAGAATTCATTAATGGTCTCGAAATTCTCAGGACTAAGGGCAATCAATTCATTCTCTAATTGAAAAGCCATAAGCTCGTCCTCCTTGCCAAATAGTGTTTCAAGTTGCTCCCATATAGATTTTGGAGTCTTTAATCCGCTGAGATGGAAGTGAAGATCTTTGGATATGGAGAGACAAAGAAGACCATAAGCTTCATCAAGCTTGTTGTAGTGTTTGGTTCTATCTGACAAGGTGTTTGGCTCCAATTCAAGACCAAGAGTGACTCGGTAGTAACCTTTTGAACGTAATATGATCTCCATATCATCTTTCCAATCAAAATAATTGAATGGGGTGAGGATAGGCTTTAAAGAGTATTCCATTGCTAGGAGCAAGTGCACACTGATGTAGAAATGCTTGCAATGGTAGAGTAGCAAATGCAATTGATGGAGACAATAACCTGCAAATCACAATAAAACCAAGAACAATGAGGTCGAACAATCCACCCTTTTAGAGTTGCATCACACCTGGGATTGGAGATCAAGCAATGTTGAATAGGTCCAATGTATCAGGTCCAGGATTTATGTGGAAACTCAAGCTTCTGGAGTGGTATTGGATGTATTTTCAAGCTTTGCATGCACAGGAGCGAATGCCCTTGAGATCTTTCATGCCAAAACTTTTTGTAATTTTTGAGCAAAATTCACTCAAATCCTTTTGTAGAAACACTTGTAGAAAAGAGATCTTGTCCCTGCAATGGCTCTGATACCATGTAAAATTAGTCACAGCGGATCTAATGAACAATTAAATCAATCACAACAGATGAACATATAAAATATGGTGTAAAACTATGCAAAACATGCATCAGTGCTCAATATCCCAATGAGGGTGAATAATTACAATACAATACAGTAACAATGACTGAGCAATTCAAATTGCCTAAGGAGGTCATTCGAATCACTGAATGGAGTAGCTTGACTCCAACTAGGAGTCCTCATCATCAATCAGTGGTGGTCATCAATGCACAAGAACCAGTCATCCAGGTGTCAATCTGAGTCTAACTAAGTGTAACATGTGTAACTGAAGTGTGTAGCAGTGATATAGGGAAGTGGGCTCAGTGGAGGGTGCATGGGAGGCTAACTGAAGTCAGAACAAGTCATCTAGTCAATCTGGAGGTCCAACGGAGTGAAACAGTCAGTCGGGAGTGAAACTAGCCTCAAATCAGGGAGAATCGGAGCTAACTGAGTGTAACTGAAGTGGAACTGCAGTGGTAGGTGAAGAAGTGTGCCCTTCTCTGGAAGTAGGTGAGAAGTGGGTGCCTTCCTGACTAGGAGGGCTAATGAAATGATGTAAGAAGCTCCTGGGTGCTAGAATAAGGTGGCTAAGGTGTTGGAGGCATCAACCTAGTGACTGGGATGCATGCAAAGTGCATGCAAACCCTAGAATTTGCATGCAAACCCTAATTGTATGCAAGATCCTAAAAAAGATGATGTGGATATCCGAACAAATTTTTATTAACTAATAATAATTTAAGTTAACAAGTAATACAACTAAAGATATTTTTGTTTAAGCTATTCAATTACTTGTTTAATCATATCTCAAGACTAATTTGCACATAAACAAGCTTTCATTTTAGAATAGGACTGACTTAGACTAGTTCCCCTTTTCTGAAATAGGTTAGGTTAGCTTTGTATTACCATATCCACACCTTGGTTTTCCTTGACTGGAAAACTGATCTTATAGGTCAACTCATCTACTCTTAGAGTGCCAGCGGAGGCCTAATATCCGTGGGTGATCACCACACCAAACAGGTTGGGGATAGAACTACCCTTGCGCAGGGTCTTTCGAAGGCTTTCAACTTGGGTTTTCTTCCTCTGTTAAGTGCCTTGGAACATTCCAGCACCTTTGCATCTAACCTATAGAACCGAGGCATCAACAAGCCCATGGGCTAAATTTAGGGGTTTTAATTTTTTAGTGGGCTATTTTTTAATTAAACCATCATTTAATATGAATAGCCCAATTTTTATATATTTATTTTTAATAAATGGCACATTAGCCCCATAAAATATATAAAGAGACCCTAAATATATCCATTTAGCCCTTGTTTGATTAGATTTGGAGCTCTCATCACCTGTAAAATAAGCCCGCTCCCTCTAATTCGCCCAAATCTCTAGAATGGTAGTTGCCCTTTGGTAAATTAGTCCATAATATATGGAGTGAAACACATTTTCAATTTAGTTAGCCCCATATATATATATATATATATATATATATATATATATATATATATATATATATATATATATATATATATATATGGTGTTTTCCATTTGGTTGTTATCATCTTTAGTGATTTTGGGTTTCTTCAAATTTCAGGATTTCGGGCCTTTGAAGCACGCAATCACGTTGTTCTCATATTGCTCTATCTTTAGCAAATAGCCTGAGGCCCTGATCCGGGTTAGTGTAACTGTACAAACTTCATACAGATCACTCCTTTGCATCACATGCCACTATAGATAAGTAATTCACATCCATCTTTCGTATGTTTATTTGTTGTTATGGAGGAAGTGGCCGAGAATTACCAGCATTCGTAAAACAAAACATTGACATTATTTCTCCAATGGTAAATTTTCTCAATTTATGGTTGTAATACCCCAATTTTGACCCTTAAGAAATATTGGCTTCTAATGTAAATATTGTATACATGCGTTGTATGTTTCCCTAGCGTGGAGCTCAAGGCCAAGGCCCCGCTAGTTTATGCTCGGATTTTATTTGAATTAGACACGCTTGATATTTTGTTACCCACGTACTATTAAGCCATGGGATATTGTAAATTGATGTAAATATTTAATATGGAAATAAAATACCAAAACTGGCTATGGAGGCAACGAATGAGAAGGGGCCACGTGTATGCACTAGGGAGTGGTGAGGGGGCTATGGGACTAAACCCTAGGCTGCCACATGTCATTATGAGAACCCATTGACTTCCCTAGATGACATTTATGCCTGTTGTAAGGAAGTAGTTGAGATTTCAACCCATGGCTTCAAAGAAGCATGGGAAGCCCAGAAATTCGTATGGGTAGTTATGAGCTCTGTTTTCTTGTACAAGAAGTCACTCAGCCTCATGGGGGGTGGCTTCATTCTCATCCCCATTCCATGGTGAAGTTACCAACATCATTCTCCATCCAAAAAAAAACCGAGTTTCCAGCAGGGAGAAAACCAGAAATCGCGACTGTGAGAGAACCCACGTTTTGGGAAGCCAAAAACGTCAAGATCTGGTATTGGGCAGTGAAATCAAATGGGGGATCCATTGGTATGACCCTTGGGGCGAATTTGGAAGTAGGAGCTACCCCGAAATCAATAGGAAAACCCAATTTTTGCAGCTCAGAAAACCAGTGACGGATTTGAGTTCTTTGGTGAGCAGAATGGTGAGGAATGAAGATGGAAATGAGTATGCAGAGGTTGGGTATGCTTGATAAACCCAGTGAAGGCTAGGATCTCAAGGATTAACAGCTAGACCTTTCTATGCCCATCGTGAAAAGCACTGGAGGGAAGAGTTTCCTGAGGGACTGTGTAACAGAGAAGGGGATCTTCCTTGTGTTGGATGTGGTAGGTAATGTGGGTGCCTGACTGTTGAGTTCACTTGAGATGCCTTTAGGTCTGTGGTTGAGCTCACTGGCTTAGCGTTACCCTCCTCTATCTTTTGGTATGCTTGATAAACCCAACGGTGTGTTGGCTTAGCATAGCTGATGACCGAAATCATGACTGTGAGTGAGCCCAGCCAGTTCCTCCTTAGTGAATACACAGCCCAGCTTGGGGGTGATCTCTCAGCTGAAAGAACACAAGCTGGACAGAGGTCTATGGTTGGGTGGAACGTTTCTCTTCCATAGCCAGTCGTTTGGACCGTTACAATTCAAGATAAGTATTCTTGTGGTTGAGTTATGTTAATTCTATGCCCTGCTAGTATTTGAAATAATGACTGTTGTTTATATGTTGAATGCATGATGAAACTGTGTGCATACGTAATGTTTAATTCCGCTGTGTTTATATTGAATTGAATCTGCACACAGAAGTTTTTAATTGTTGTGAAATTATGAGAAATAATATTGAGGCCAAGTCTTTACAAAAGCCCGGTGTGTTGTTAATGTTTCCTTCCCTGCATTTAATGGGAGAAGGGGACATTACAATGGTTATACAATTCTTTGTCAATCTGATGTATGTTAAAATATGCCTTCCATATTTTCCCATTTGGTTTTATTTTATTTCTCCATCCATGCCATTATAAATTTGTTCGGAAACCATTCACAGGATGTACACATTTTCTACCCGGCTTTGCTCCGGAGGTCACACGGGTGGTTTCATTCACTAAAGTTCAAAATTATGGAGATACTGGTTAAATGTATTGTACTTTATTAGGAATCCATCAACGAATCACTAGGCGCGGAGCGAGTTTATTGTTCTTTCTATTTAACGTGGTTTATTTAATCCTCCACGCAGCCATTTTCCTGCTCTTTCCATCACCCGTCTCCTTTTCCAGTAACTTACTCCTAATCCGTAGCCTCCAAAACCACTCACCTTCTCTACCATTCGCTTGCTCCCTGTTTCCGTATCCCCTATTCTCTTCATTGCTGCGCAAACCCAGAGTAGAACAACCCGCAGCCATTTCTTCCATTCGCGCTACTCCCTGCCCTTTTGTTCGTAGCGTCCCCTCCGTGACTCCATCTGCTCGTGGGCTCCATTTCCTTCTCGAAACCTCACGGCCCACTCCCACAGCTTGCAGCCTTTCCTTCGGCCTATCCTCGCAGCTCCTCGGCCCAAACCTTGGCTGCTCCTCCATTCCTATCCCACGGCCATTCCCCACGGCCCTCCTAGACCGTGGCCTCTCCCTTAGAATGTTGTGCCTGCTCCTCGACCAAGCCCGCAACCAGCCAACCTTTCCCTTCGTTACTCCTGCAACCCCCACAGCCCACGTCAACCCTTTCCTGCTCGTGGCCTCTCTTCTTCTGCCTGCCCGCAGCCATACATGCAGCTACGCCCTCCTTCTCGAGCTCCCTCAGCCCGTGACTTTCCTAACTCAGGTCTTCCTCCATCCTCTACACAGGAATGCCCTTTCGAGCAGCCCTTGTGTGCATCTCCCTATGCCTGCACACTGTAGAACGAAAACACACAAAACAAAAGATCGAGTCAGTGTTTTAGCATGTAAATTTCAGAGTTTAGTTTATTACACTGTAATAACTTATGTTGGCTATGAAATTACTTTATATATAAGCATATCTGTAATATTCAATTGATTTTTAGGTTGACACATCTGTAATGGTAAAGCTGGTAGCTATGGAAGGGTTAAAATTTGACATCAATTATTGTTTAATTGGTCTTATTAACGTTAATTTGATAAGTATTATTAATTTTGATAAATTGTCTATGTTGAATGCTAAAATTATAGTGACAATTAATGATATTGTTAACCTATGTTGTGTTAGTTAGTATCACAAAGGTTACAGAGCTGAAAGTGATCTAAGTTTCGCTATTGATGATTATTATTGGCCTCATTTGGACATACACTTCAATAATTTCTTACTATAATATTGAATGATACATTTGTGAAATGACCTTGAATTTACATTTGGTGAGTAGTTATTACTTGGTTCATTAATGATTTATATTTAATTTACATTGCATTACATTGGGTGACCTAAATGATACATATCATTATTGGACATTATATTCTTTTGCTCTTTATAATACATCTTAATTTATATTTGGTTGGATTGGTTAATGTGCAAGCAATATAGTCTTTTGATCCTACATTGATATATATTTGTGATTTAGTTAATGATTGATTGCTTAGTTTCTTTATCAATTAGTTGTGAATGACATTGGAAACTAACAATTGATACATCATTGGTTATTGGTCGATTGTTTTGTCAATATAGTCTTTTGATCCAATATTGAGTAATATGATACATGCTGAAACACTTCCTTGAAGGATTTAAATGAATGATTGACTCCATTAGGCACTGGTATAACTACGAATTACATAGAGAGTATTATGTTGTGGTTTTCTTAGTGTTCTACAAGATTACGTAAGGATACTTCTCCTTGGATGTTTCGACTTCCGAATAAGTTACAACGGTGACCGAGGTGACATTGGGTCATTGTTCTTAGTTGTGCTTACTGGGAATTGGCCCTGCTAATTTGCTCGGTAACACCAGGAATGCCACAATGCCACCAATGAACTTTCATAGTGATATAAATGGCCTTCAGACACCAAGATACTATACAGTTTGCACCTAGATTTGTCTTGAGGTATTATTTAATCTTGAAACTAGTGCTTTAACAGAATGGGGACCGAAAAGTGTCCATCTAAACGTTGGATTAACTTCAGATCTGTTGTAAGAATGTCATAAAAATTCTATATGAGACTTCTAGTCCTATGGGAGTCCATCACAACTCTTGAGTATTTGCAAAATATACATGAAAACCCTAGCTTCTCAAATCCTCAAAATTGTATCACACTTTTAGTGCTAATAAACAGTCAGCAATAAACCTCGTTTCTACCCCTTTGATCGATAGAAAATCACCAAGACCTTGGACTACTTCGGGCACATTGAAGGGAACAATCCCGACCTCTTGCATACCTAACGAAATCAAATTTTCAAAATAGCCTGTGGCATATTTCTCCAACAACAATGATGTAAATATATGACATCTCATTCATTATTGCTTTGGTTTCTTTCTTGATGCATGCTCACAGTTTGTTTAGGGCCTTTTTGTGGGCAATTTTGCAATAGTTTATGGATGGCATAACCAACAACAAGTTTTGAACCAGCTTGTAGAATTCTAAACCCAACATTGTCATCACTGAAATGTATTCTCCTCGCCATGCTATTCTGAGACTATTTTTGAGCATATTTTTGTGAGCAAGGCTTGTTCCTCATTATGCATATCTCATGCCACCAACACTACTGAAAACGTTAGTACATAATTGGTACTGGGAACCATACTTTATCTCCATACAATGTTGTCTCTTTTGTTGAAGACAAGGTACAAGACTGTTGTAAAAGAGCTTGAAATTGGGTCATTTTTTACCGTTATTTGTTCTCAAATGATGCCCTAATCATGCTTTTATGAGGTTTTTATTTATGTTTCTTGAAAACATCTTGATTCATGCCCATATTTCACCCATTCAACTGTCTCCAAATCTGTTGTTGTATGTGACTATTTAAGGCTTAGGTAAGTGGATGCCATATGTATTAAAACCTGAGGAACTTGAATGCAATGAACCAAATCCCCAATCAATGGCATGTTTCCTTTTCATATGCGCGTTCCTTGTAGAACACATCTCTCAAGACCTGAAAGGGTCTTCCAAAAAATGTTGAAGCAGCTCAAAGGGCACTTCTTATTCGAGCCGAGGCTAATTCGCTGACACGGCTTGGGCGATACTCTGCTGAAGGTGAAAGTGAGGAGTCAAAGAAGGGAATGTTTGTTAAGGGTTACACATATTAAGAAATAGGTTCATCTCTTTCTTATGGGAAAAACTCTTTCAACATGGATTGGCTAGGATTTTTTTATATTTTTTTATTTGGCACTCACAATCCTGAATTTTTCCAAGAGTTTATATTTTGGTTATTTGAATAATGGGGAAAGTGCAAAGTACTTGAACTGGTCTTTTACCTATGTTATACAAGTTTTGAGGGTATATTCCCCAACGTGAAATTTTATTAATTTTCAGGGTGCAAAGTTTATCAGAGATTTATGGTTCTCCTTTTAGCCAATAACCTCTTTGAGGAATTTTATCATTTATTCTATGAAATTGAGTGCGTAGTCTGTGATATTTTACTAATATCTTTTTCATTCCATAGTACGATTCATTTGGTCATTGATTTTAATATTTTTACATCAAATATTAATCATTGTTCATGAAAATGATACAGTAATGACTTGTTATCTAATCCATTTTCTTGTTTCTCAGTGACAATGTGTGCAATGAAATAAGTCACTTGTTTTTCCAACCCAAATTCCATGGAAGTGTAGAGCAGCCAACACAAGGTATCCATTAAAAAGTTTCACATCCCTTAGCCAACACAAGATAGCCATTAAAAAGTTTCACATCCCTTGAACTTACCATACGGTTATATCTGTTTGTTGTTCTTTTTGTATACTCATGGTTTCATTTGCTTGTTTATGGTTGCATACTCATGCATATCATACATGCCTGATATATCAGTCAATATGACCAACAAAGAGGGGAGTTTGGGTGGAGTTCTTAGAGTAATGCTCATTTAATGTAATACTATGTACATGTCTCATAATCTAATATTATTTGTGGGAGTATTAACCACACATACACAAATTATGTTACCATGAGATTGAGGTTCCATGTGAATATAAGTGTTCTGTGATATGGATACATGCACCTCCTAAGAAAATCTGTGTGTAATTTGTATAATGTGTTGGATCAAGTATTCTTAATATTGATTACTCCTTTGATATACATTTGTGTTCTGCCTCGTTGTACCCAAAAACTCATATTGCTGTTGTTGGGGCATTTGCAATTGTGGAAATTGCAATTGTTGAGGAAATTGTGGAGCTGGTTGTTGTTGGTTTACTAACTTCAGTGATATAGGTACTTATCTTACTCTAACATGCTCCTACATTGCCAATTCTTTCCTATAGGTATAATATCATTTACCCCTATTTCAGCCTACTATAGGTTTTCATGACACACGTTAACAAAATTCTTCTATAATCATAGATATATTTTTGGTTAATCACTGCTCAAATAAACTATATAGCTCTAACTCATATCATTGGGAGAAACTATTGGCAACTCCCTTTTATCTAAATGTCTTTTCATGTTGTTTCATTTAGTTGCCATACAGGTATTATATCTGCATGACATATTTTCAATTTGAATGCAACATATATCATATTTACTTGGCTTATTGGGTTGACGCGATGTTATAAATATAACTCCTACCACTAATGCAAATCCAAACCTTGATCCTCACTCTAAATTGATCGGAGCTCTATAGATTTTTTGATTGAAAGCTTAGTGAGTCATACTTGAACTACCTACCTACCACCCCATGAAAAACATCTCTTCCTACAAAACAAGGGATGCTCTCTCCTTGTCGTTGTTCACCTATTTCAATTAAAAAACCATTAAAATATAAAATTTGAAATAACCCCTTGGTAAGTGAGG
Organism: Larix kaempferi; assembly: GCA_027924585.1. Classification (NCBI taxonomy): domain Eukaryota; kingdom Viridiplantae; phylum Streptophyta; class Pinopsida; order Pinales; family Pinaceae; genus Larix; species Larix kaempferi. The sequence goes on along the minus strand of BSBM01000557.1, from coordinate 9,068,352 downwards.
TAAGCAATTAAATAATATTAAAAAAATCTAGTAGTGTGGCCTTGAACAATCCCAAGAAGGGGGTTAACCCTATGTATAAACATTATCACAATAGAGTTTTCCTCTCAATATTTGAGCAACTGGTTGTGATGGGATGTAGGAAGATATTTTTCCTTAAATTTGTTTGAAGTTGAATATCATACTTTCCACAAAGTTAATTTTGATATTGTAAATGTGCCAAGTTATTAGGGAATGCAAAGGAGACAGACACTAGGTTTAGACATTTTTTATACAATGTGGCTGGAAACACCTTATATACAAATAGACACTAAATTTTCTATCAGATTATGTGGAGATGCAAACCTGTCAAATAACCCTATTTAACCCGTGAACCTTTATAGATCCCATACATATCCATGTTGTAACCCTTTATGGATATGGATCCATAAAGTGTTGAATATGTATCCGAGAAGGATTGCATTCTGATATTTATCTGGGCATATCAATGGAGGGGGAAGGATCCAGTAACATCCCATTTGCAAGTATAAGATATTAAAGTTATAAGAAAATATTTTGGCACTGAAAACTGACTGAAGTTTGCATTAAAAAAGTCAATGAAATTGAAGGATCTTGAATTTATTGAAGGTTACTTAGGAGAATGGAAAAACATGGATTTTAGCCAAACCTAGTTTGATGTAATTGTATCATAATGGAATTGATTGAATAAATCCTATGCGAATAGGCAAGAAATCAAATAAAAATTATCTCAATTCAACAAGTATTGGATAATGGCTCTTTCTCTAGGATATTATAGTTTAATGAATATGTTGTTTTATTACTATATGTGATTTATGCATTATTGAAAAATTTGCCAAGTATTCATAATGTTTTATAATTTAATAAAAGATTCGCCAAGACTTTACAAGGTTTTATAATTTAATGAAAGATTCGCCAATTTTTTACAAGATTTTATAATTCAATAAAAAGATTCGCTGAGATTTTACAAGATTATATAATTTGGTGTGACATTCGCCAAAAAGTTATATATACGTATTATTTAATTGATAAAACATGGTTCATATTTTCCTATGTATCATGGGGATTAGCCCAATTATTATACATAGAAATTTAGGGGGGGTTCTTAAAATTTTCCCTGAACATCAAAAGAGTGCTAAGTCGCATCATTCAAGTTACACCAGAACAAGAAAATATCCAAGTCGTAGAAATAGTTGGAACACAATAGTCTTCAGAAAAATAAAAACACAGCTTTGGTTTCATTCTAGCAATGGCCCAATCATTTGTATCATTCTAATGAAATCTATCAACACAGACTCCAATCCATCTTGATATCCAGTTAGATGTAGTCGTATGCACCTCCAAGCATAGGAGAGGACTAGAAGTGGATTGTTAGACTTCAACTCATTCAACACCTCAATGCAAGAGGGAAAGCACTGCACTATGAAGCAATATAGACATAGGTAGGTAGATTTCTAACTCTCAAAATCTAGGATGTACTCAAAACAATTGCTAAGTCGCATCATTCAAGTTACACCAGAACAAGAAAATATCCAAGTCGCAGAAATAGTTGGAACACAATAGTCTTCAGAAAAATAAAAACACAGCTTTGGTTTCATTCTAGCAATGGCCCAATCATTTGTATCATTCTAATGAAATCCATCAACACAGACTCCAATCCATCTTGATATCGAGTTAGATGTAGTCGTATGCACCTCCAAGCATAGGAGAGGACTAGAAGTGGATTGTCAGACTTCAACTCATTCAACACCTCAATGCAAGAGGGAAAGCACTGCACTATGAAGCAATATGGACATAGGTAGGTATATTTCTAACTCTCAAAATCTAGGATGTACTCAAAACAATTGCAAACAGTTTCTACACAAGATTAGGGTTTCCCTGAGGTAGATGCAAAAACATTGGATACATAACACTACATAGTAGAAATGAGTAATGAATCGATGCCAAAACTACATAGAGGAATTACAATATGGGCCTATAGATATGGAAAATAGGGTTTAGAATGATTCCATAGGATGATGAGGTTGGAAGACTCCAATGCTTAAAGCAGACAGAATGGTCGTTTATTGCATACATGCAGGTCAAGCAAGCGGGATGGAAAAATGAGCATGCGCGAGTTATGGAAGTCTTCATCAGGCTCTGATAAGGAGCAGAGGTTTGTTGAATGGGAAATTATGGATGAATGCACATGAGAATATGGTAGGTAGGATTTATTGCACATGAAAAGGGCTCACAATGCACTCTGTTATCATTGTTTGGTTCTTATTAGGGAAAATAGATGATTAGCTAAGCACATAATCCAAATACATAAGTAGAATAACCATCAAGATAGAAAAGATAGGCGTTAAGCACACAATTCTCACTAATAAATGTATATTTATACAATGATAATTCCTCTTGGTTTTGTCTTCCAAGAGATCTCTTTGACTTCTTAATGACTATTCAATAACCTTGATGGATTAAATTCCAACAATTCACATTAACCAAAACTTAGAACACAAGTTTACATATACACAAAATTGACATACATCACAAAGAAATAGACAACATATACATATCCAACACAAATTCTAAGAAAATCATAATGAAGAGAGCACACTATCAATTCAAAGTAAGACCGATCATGCATGGACATTAGCATAAGAAATAGCTACTTTCATAAACTTCCTAGAAATTTATAGGCTCTAGCATTGTGGACTATAACTATTGGTAACATAAATGGAAGTAAACCAACAAAATGTAAACTACTTATAGAAAATCAAATAGCCCATGGCATCGCATAAATGGATTTACGGAAAATCCCAATAGAACAATGCCAAAGCAAATTGGACAAGCTATCAAACAAATAAATTGACAGAAAGCGACACTAGGTAACCACAACATCAAAACATATTAAAAGTAACATGTTTATGCAATCAACATTTTTCTATAAACCAAGACCCAAAACACAGTTAAATATATTTGCAAAAAGAAGGAATACATGAGGAAGACTTTAAAAAATGACCATACATCCAACACCAATATGAAAAGATTCTAGTGTAATTTGCACAACAACTAAATTTCCATTATCCCATAAAAAAATGTGAGTGCAATTCACAATATCAACGCTAAATAAAAAATAGGCAGCATGAAGACCAAAGAAAAATAGCAAAGGCAACGATTCCATCACAAGCTATTTTCCCCAAACCAGCTTCTGTGAAATCATGTAATAATCGCCATCACAATAGTATCTAACACAACCATAAATTTCCAACAGATACATTTGGCCAAGTTTCCCAACAAACACACAAATCAACTACCATCTAGGCATGACATATATGATTCACACTAACCACAACTTGAAACAAATCCTCACATATGCACAAAATTAGCATACATTACAAAGAAATAGATAGCAGATATATATCCAACACAACCAGATGTGAAATGCATAAGGGATGACTGAAAAAACACTAGACAACAGTGGAAAAGAAAATGCAAGTCAGAATGATTCTGCTGAAGGCTATTTTGGGGAAAACAACTCTAATACAATTTTGGAAGAGATGCCTTTACAACTACATAGATGATTTCAAAATATAAAATAAAATTATATGGATGAGATTGGTAGTCTCATAAACTAGAGAGTCCTTATCGACCGGGAAGGAAACACATGCTTGAGGGAGGGAGTTAGCTTGCATTTGTATCTATTGTTTATCCCAATGCAAACACCTTCCCAAATGCCTTATGGATCAAAGTATTCACCCAGATCTACCAACTCGGATGAACTTTAGAACATAAAATGTATCCAAGGGTTTCAAAATCTAGGACATATAAGGTCAAAACCAAAGGAAAACCTCATATGATAAACCAAAAGATCCAAAACTCTTCATATTTGCTTCTATTGATAGAGAGATAGAGTAAGGAATCTGCAAACAAGGTTTCAATGTTGTTAATGAAGAAGGGACCAAATCCCAATGCTTTAAGCATCACCAAAATGAAATGCCATTCACCTCTATCATAATCCTTCGCAAAGTAAATGTCTATGAATATGGCATTGAGTCTAGTAGAACTAGCACATTGCATTCCATCCTAGACATAAATAAAACCATCCAAAATAGAATTCCCACACTAACGCAGTAAAAAATCCATTCCTATCATAGACAAAATTTTTGCAAAGAATGCTTACAAATAAAACTACCACCCAAGGGAGATAATGCTTATATAAATTATATTGATTTTGGGTTCAATCCAGGTTCAACACGCACCTCTTCAATCACGTTATTTATTTCCAAATAGAATATAGTATTTGTAGTGTGCCCATCCCCCTTGATAAACCCCAACCAACAATCATGGTTGTGGGCCTACCCCAAGAAGACCAAGGAAAGTGACCTACATTGCACCTAACAAGATCAATTTCGCATGTCATCTCCCTTAAAAAATAGATACCATACCACCTCCCTTCAAAAACACATACCATACACCATATTTTGGGATACGAGATCACAACTTATGGGAAACCAGATTTAGCTAGGGCCACAAGATTGCGAGAATAAATATTGGGAAACCATACAAAGGCTATAAACAACCCCATATTTCTGGGAACAAAATGCCTAACCACATTTCAATATATTTTCAAAACAAGGAATACATGAGAAAGACATCTAATAAAGGCTATGGGTTGAACACCACTACCAGAGCACACAAGTAAAATTCAAATATCAAGAATAACCAATACATAGATGTTGGATAATCCTATGGGATTATTGTAAATATGTAAATAAATAGGAGAAGTTAGAAATGAAGATACGTAGGTATATGAAAGGTATCTTTGGTAGTTGAATAGTCTCTCTGTGTATCTATGCATAACCATTTACACTTATAAATAAAGCACTTCAAGTCATGTATTTTCATCTCTTAGCATATCAGTGGTATTAGACCGAGTTTATTGAGTTTTTGAAACTCCACGAGATAGTGTGAGAGAGTTTTCAATGAAGTCTCTCCATGTGAACAAGTTTATGGAGCTGCATTGAAGCTGCTACATTGGTGAATTATCATTGATTCTGGAGCAACGTTTGTGTGTGAAGAATCCCAATGGTATGCACTCAAATATTGGAAGTATTCTCTACACACAAATTCATTAAATTATCAAGGTATGACCATTGTGTATGCCATTCACTGTTGTGAATTATACTCATTGTTGCGTATTGGGTACTTTTGTGGAATACTAAGAGTAAGCTTGATCGCTGGTGGTATAGTATCTGTTAACACCAAAACTTTGACCACCAAGCTCATCCCCCTAGTCACATAACCCATTATGCCTTTTCTCTACATATTTGGCCTCCATAAACCCAAAATCTCTAAGTTTCCAATTAAATGGGAAACAAATAATTATTTCCCTCAAGAGATTAATTAAATTCCTCCAAAAAAGAAAATAAAAGAAAAAGAAAATGGGAAAAATTATTCAAAATAAAGGAAAAAGGAGGGAAAATATCAAATACCACTGGTTAATACTAGTGGCTTCCCGAAACCATGGGACAAGAAACCACCACCCAAAATTTCTATAAAAAGGTGGTGGAGGCCCCCATTTTCACATACATTAACTCTTCCCTACTGAGACTCTGTTGAAATTCCTACTGAAATCCTAGCCTACCTTTGAGCTTGGGTCTCCCCATTCTAGTTGCATTTTGGCTACCTGTGAGCATTCAGTGGAGAGCAAGAGACATTGGAGACCCGAAGCACCATCACTTCTATGGTTTCAAGGGCCCATACATTCTCACCATTTTGTGGTAAACTCATGTTGTAAATCCAATTTTACTATAATACAAAATCATTCTTTGATTCATGGGTGTTGAATATTTTAGTTTAGATTTCATTTTACTGCAGTAAATTTTAGCATTTTTACTTTCTACTATTTTTATTTTCATGCACATCAAATCACATTCACAAAATGTTACTATGAAGTTGTAATGTCCCCAATTAGAAATTTTTACCCAATTTGGCCAATTTTTGAACCTTGGACTAGTGAAGCTCCAAACTGTCCCAAATGATCCCAAATGGTTTTGAATTATGTCTAGAGTGGATTGAGGTGTATTAGGACACCATAATTCATCTATTATATTCTTGTACACCTTCTAAGTACTTCAACAAATTTCATTTACAATTAGAGAACGAAAGGAAAAATTACTAGGAAAACTGATGTTGAAACCCCCAAGGGTAGATGGCTCCAAAAGACTCCTGATGATTTAGAATTGGGACTGAGAGTGTTTGAAGGGTATTAGGACATAAAAATTAACCAAATTGGTTCTTATACACTATAAAAATACTTCTGCAACATTCATTTAAGTTTAGGAGAAAATAGGGAAATTTGCTAGTAAATTCGAGGTTCAAATCCCCCAAGGGTAGAGGTCACTAATGGCTTCCCAAATGCAATACAAATCTCCCAGATTTCAGAAAAAAGACATGGATTAGTTATCTGACTTCAATGGGAGCCCAAATGCAACATTAATCAGTTCCTAAAGGCTGCTGCAACTCCCATAAATCGGAGATTAGTAAACATGTCTTAACATAGGGGGAAATGAGAGAAAAACGCTATAACTTGCTATAAAATTTGTGAGAAATATTACAAGGAATTGCATAAGGTGTATGAAACTTCTTCAATATATTAATGTCTCTCCAAACAGCAATAAAACCACAAATATTTACTAATACAAGTTGATACCAAACAACTTCAAGCTCTCTTAACAAGATATATGGGAAAATGGCTCGAATCTCTTCCTTGAATGTAAATATCACTTGAAATACATATTGTTCCAAGTTGTGGCTCTCATGATAGGATTATTACAGAGAAATATATAAGCTAACATTTCCATGAATTCTAAATAGCAGTCCTTCACTAACTATGTGCAACAACACGTGCGCTATGTAAACGTTGTGGGGGGAAATGGCACCATTCATACATAGCTTGGCATTTTTACATGATTTTACTTGGATATTAGACCTGAGGTGTATATGAGCATCAAATATAGATTTCAGACATCATATTACAAATAAATGGGGCCCCTTGTACTTCCACAAAGAGATCAACATCTCACGATGTGCGCCCTTCCTCCAAGAGCAAGAATATAGAGAGAAAAGTGAGAGAGATGTGGGAAGAATTTGAAGGAGAAATGGTCACAAGCATCCCTATAGCTTCAACCTGCAAAAAATGAATCCATTTTAGCTCCAAATGAAAGGTATGAATGGCCTCTCCAATTTCCAATTAGGATGGGAATCTTTCACTCTCGAAATTGGTACTAAGGCAAGTAGAGTAAACACTCCACTAGCATGGACAAGCTATGCTCTCCAATTTGAAAAATGAGAAATGATCAAAATACCCTCTCCTTATTTTTTATTTTCTTTTATAAACTTCCCAAGTCCTGCATGCTTCAAATTCCTTCCAAAAGCTTCATGCCAACTCAAGTTGGGAAGAGATTCCAATGTGTGCCACTTGTCCAACAATTCCTAGTCTCCATCTTCCCTCAATTCGAATGGGGAAGCTTCTTGGCTTCCATAAATCCCTTTTGTGCCATATTGGAGGCTATTTTTATCCCTTACATGTCATATATGTCATATTTCAGCAATCATATCTGAAATTTGTCATAAGTTTCATAGAATCTTCATCATTGTTATCATAGGAGTTAGGGAATCTAGCTCCAAGTCTCACAATTCTTCTAAGATGTATCTTCCTCTTCCATGGGAGTTTCTCTTCCACTCCAATTCGACCTTACATGATTCATGCCATGAATAATACCTCTTCAAATTCCCCGAGTATGTTACCCTTCATCTTGAACTCGAATTGGTGAGAGAATAATGCCAAGTGTAGTGGGGAATCTTGCCACATGTGGGTCCCACAACCTCTTATGTGCCCTCATGATCCAAAGCTTCTTTATTTTTTTTATTATTATTTGTTTGACCCATTTAATGTGAATTTTTAATTCTAAGGTCATTTTGGGTCTTGTAGCTCCCTTATTACAACTTTTAATGATTCCACCCCAACCTAGGGAACTAGTAATTTTCCTCCATAATAGTTCATTTGGATGGGTATATTACAACTTTGAATTGGAAATTTATCTTAATGTAACCCACCTTGTCCATTTGGATCTAATTTTACATTATTACTAACTTGGACATCATTCTTGGCAATTATTTGACCCTTAGCACCAATTTGACAAACTATCGTGAGTATGGCCAAGTGGCTTAGGCCATTGTGACCCAATGCAAAATTTGGGGACATGACAAATACTCCCCTCACAATATTGCTTTTCCTCAAGTAATTTCAAACATGGATGTTGAAGAACCTGCTTTCTTTCCAAAAATTTATTTCCAAAACTTTGAGTAGTGGCACTCATGTACTACAATTGTGTGTTTCCAAAAGCAAGGAGATGTGGGTTTTCTTTTTGATATTGATATCCCATGTAACATCACCACTAAACACCAAAATATTAATTAAATCCATCAAAACAATTTTTTCACAATTACTCTTTACCTCTTTCATATTTTGGAAACCCTTTCTGATACCACTGTATAATTCTTTAAAGTTGCCATTAAGTTTCCCAACTTTGAGTCTTTAAGATCCCATGAAAATTTTAGAGAGGAACCACCATGCTTGTTGCTGCACTACTCTGATTAAAATCACCTTATTAAGTGGGAACTCAATATCCCATACTACTTGTTTCCCCCCAAAAAAATGAAACCAATGAAACTAAAAATTATTCCAGGTTCCCATTGCTTGTATTTCCCTCCAACAATTAGGAGTGCTCTCCATCCCATACCATCAGGAAAGATAATTTTTGGATCCCATTTCCTTGTATGCATTCTTCTAAACATCATAATTACAAACTATATATCATCAAAGTACATAACAATATAATAAAAATGTACATCAAGGAGGTGCCTCATCAAAGAATCATGAAAGTGCTTGTACCTCCAAGTAAGTAAACCACAATTTTCCAAGTGCATACAAGCATCAAGTGACCAATCAAATCGGCTCCAATGACATAGGTGAGGATACCATGCCCTATAATGCTACTCCAAAAGGATGCATGATGCATCAAAATAATAATCCATGTGTTCTTTCATCCGAGAAGTGAATGAAGAACCTCCACTCAAATATGAACCAATTAGGGAGCAAAGAAAACAATGAGCCTTCAAGGGGCTCAAGGAAGTACCATTTGTGCATCCATGAATATGTGTATCATCAAGAAATAACAAAGGATGTTGCTGCCAATAATAATTTTCTCCAATAATATATATCTTCACCCAATTATTGGATGAAGTTCCCCCAACATCAATTGAACTAAGCAAGGAGCAAGGAAGATCATGAGTATTCAAGTGACACAAGTGAACATAATAGGTGCATCCATGTATATATGTATCATCATAAGGTAACAAAGCATGTTGCTGAAAATGTAAATAATAAAGTGCTCTAATCATGTCATCATCTAAAGGAGATATAGGAGTTTCATACTCCTCATGTGGCACCATCAAAAATAAAAGTTTCACCCATACTTAATTAGGATGAATGCTGCAAAAATATGGAAGTGTAAGATGTAGGAGAATGAACCAACTCACCCAAATGATTAGAATGTGCAAATGTGTCATCATGTGTAGGCTCCATAAGGGTAGGATCATGCACCTCCCTCTTGGCACCCCAACAACTCCCCTTTGATTCTGCGAAATAAAGGGGCCCCCATGTAAATTTTGTAAATACTTAGCTTTTGGTTTTATTTTATTTTATCTTGCTTGATTTAGTTAGTTGTTCCATGATCTCATTTAGTCTTTTGGTGATGATGCTCTTCCTTAGGTGTTTGGTTTCCATGTTTGATTCTTTTGCTTATCTTTTATGGGATAATTTGGTTATTCTCAAACTTTTACAAGTTGATTTCACATCTCAATTTCCCGAACCAAATTCACATGATATTCCCATAATTTGATGAAGGTTTGGTTATTGAAACATCAATAATTTTTTTATTTTTTTTATATTTAAAATTTATTGATTTTCAGTTCAATTTGGAAAGCATTTTGTTTTTAAAAGATGAGATGAGATGAGAATTAATTTTGATTATGACTTAAATAAACTCTTGATTTTATTTTTGATTAATTTGTGTCAAACACATATATATTATGAATCAAAAATCTTGTATTTGAATAAAAGGACTTTAAGATATATATAGACAATATTACTTTGGATATATAAATATAAAAAATGTCCCTTTATTTCTATAAAACCTCAAAAGTTTATCCCAAGTTATCCTTAAATGTTTTTTATCAATAATAGCATAAGGATTATAGAGATCATTTTAATTTGTCAAAAGAGGAGAAAGAATTTTGTATATAAAGCATGTCACTTGTATTTTTATCATTTTATCCCAATATCTTAAATTTAATGGTTTGAAGCATACTTTTGACAAAGTAAGCACTCTTCACGTGCATTATTATTTATCATGTAAAATTTCAAACATTAAACAATGTAATTGTTAAGTGGTATTGTTTACATGGCATGTTAATCTCTTGACAAAGTATAATAAAATATTTTACTATGTACAAACTTATGCCTTTTCACATTAATGAATTCCTTAGGTAAAGAACATTTGTATTGGATTTTAATCGTTCCTTGGAAGCTACTCCATCTTAGAGAATCACTTCACATGATCCATTAGGTTTGTAAGTATCCCAATAACAACGAGGAAATTAAACAATAATTATTTAAAAGAAAGGTTCCATGGCCTTATCATAGTTGGATTATTATGGTTTATTGGGATTTGAAAACATTCTAAAATTGAGAAGGTAGAATAAAATATTCAAAGGTACTTTCTAGCAATTTGAAATAATATTTATCATGTAAGAGTTCTCCTCTCTTAAATAATTTCCATGTTGAACATTAATCCCAGTGAAATTTCTTACACATGATATGATACGACGATAATATTTTATTGTTGTTTTGTTTCAGGTTTTGAAGCATTGAGTGCCACGTTTTGTTCCGAAGCTATGCACATAAGATTACACTGGGAATTCATGCAATCTTAGATATTAGTGACTTCATATTTCATTGGATAGATATCCTTGCAGCCATGCAAAAACGTGTTCTTTCTTTTATGACTAGATTGTTAATCAATGCCACCTGGTGTCTTTGCTAAAAAATTACCGAGAAGTTGCTTGATAACAGATATTTGGGCCGTTGTCAAAGAACTAAAGATATAGTTAAGAAGTATGCTATCAAGTGCTTCTGAGATCCGCGATGTTGAAGGGACATGGCTCCAGATTGCTCGAGATTTTAGATCATAGACCACGAGTTCTCTAGGGAATCAGTTTCATGAATTTATGGATTGCTAATCTGGTTTGTTATGTATTATTTTAGATTGCATTGACCATTCTATGGAGTGGCGGAAAAAGATCTGTGTTTTTCCTTTTTGCACTAAATCAGAAATATCCCTACTATGATTATATGAGATTTTAGGGGTAGTAACGCCCATCATTGATTTGATCAGAAAATACTGCGTAAACCAATGCATTCAAAACGCAGGGTTAATCGCTAGAGATTATTGAGCTATGGAATTTCGTGAGCTCTGGATGAATTTCTTTCGTTGAAGTACCAGCACAACAATCCTGAGTCGGCGTTGTTTCTTACCAAGCGGTGGACTAGTGAAACATTTCTAGAAGTCGAGAATCATCTGTTTTGATAATTAAAGAAAATAATTGCCTCACCGGATCAAGCAAAAGGGAAACCTTTTTATTATTTTTACCACAGATTTTTATCGTTTCTCCCTTCTACTTCATGATTTCTCATGCTGGTTAGTTATTCCATAACTATAACTCTCTCATTTCATGCAGGTTTCTGGACCCTCATGCTGCCATGTATGCCCAGAAATCCGATGATTCTTGCAACTATCAAGAACCAGAAAAGGAAGGAAATCAATGAGTAGTTCGCCGTGTTACGATATTCAAAGAGCTAAAACCAGCTGCCAGATTAACCACAACCGGACCACTCAATCAGCAAAATTATTCTATTCACTAGATGGATCAACTCCGAAGACTGGATCGCTTTACGAAGGCCGGTTATGCAGATTATGTGCCAGATGATCCGTCTCTAGTTCTCAGATCCAAAAGAGGTGCCGGGATTACTGAAGAGATCGAGATATTGTGATGCTTGTTGTTGCTCACTAAAAAAACAGAAAAGGAATTTCCTGCAAATTACCGATGATTAGCTATATAAAGATAGCAGTAGTTCGATTGTAGGGGGGATTGGATGGAGCTGAGGAAACTTTAGTTTCTGTAAACTCTGTACCGTTTCTTTGCTGGGGGCGTTCGCAGACCAGAGAATGATTTTCCTTTCTCTACAATTCTTCTTTGGCTAGATAGATTTTTCTTTCAGAGTTCAAAGAAGCAGACTGAGGACACGCTGCCGGGGAGATGGACTTTAGAGCTAAAATCAGCAAGGAGTTGTTGGACACACCCTGTTTTTGCAGACATTGTAATTTCTTACAGTTGTGTTAATACAGTAAAGTTTCTCCATATGACTTTCTTGTTCACTCTTCAAGTTTCTTTGATTGGCTGTGAGTCTATTATCAGTAATTGTCTGTTATTTGTAAACAATTAACATTCTTAGATCTGAGATTTTGGTTTATCACTATAGATGATCTGAATGTGTTGAATAAGTTTCTTTATGCAACATATTTTTTTTTTTTACAAATGATATGCAGTTCATATCACATTTTTCAATTAACAAAAGGAACAAGAGGATAATATTGGATGCATTGAATCTTTAAGGTTATGCTTACTTTATTTTTAAATCTAGATCACAAAGAAAGTAAGTATGAGTTGTTTATTTTTCATTTTGCAAAGCTTCATTTCATTTTACTAATTGGACATTTCTTTGTTTTTGTAGGATTGGAGTTATTTGAATGGCTTCATTGGAAGTTTCATGTTACTTAGAGTTTTTTTTAAAGTATATTAAAACTTTGTATATATATATAAACTAGTTTCGTTACTTGTTTTTGTTTTTGAATAAATGCACTGATGGAGACAATGACAATATCGAAGTAATTTTGTATGCACTCTTGTTTATCATTGGATTTACTTTAAACATTCATGTTCAAGTTATATCTTCATTTTCTAAACTATAATGACTTTATTGAGACAATATTTTCATAAAAGTGCATAAGTTTTTATTCTTTCATGATGTGAAATGGAGTAAAAGAGTCTTCTTAATTTTATAACTGCACATTTTAACTTAGTTTAATTTTTTTTGGCTTCTTTATTGGTTTTTAATAACAACCTAATTAAATCTGATATCTCATGACTTATTAAAAACAATTTTTTTTTAATCACTAATTTTTCCTTTTAGTTAGTGATATAGCTGTGAGATTTTGATTTACTTTTGGTTCCAATGGTATATATGTTTGATTTTATCATTCTTCCATTTTCTTTTCTTGCTGGTTTGTTTTGAGTTTTTCATGATTTTCACTTTTAAAATAAAAGAGCTTATCACTCTTTTAGTGTCTTGAAATCTTATCTATAAAGGAAATCTTTATAAATGTTTTCTGATTGTGAAAAATCAATAATAGACTGTGCTGATAATTCTATTTGAATCTTTTCATCATTATCCCTAGAACTTTATCTTTAACTCAACATAAAAGTTTGAATTTAGTTACTTTTAAGGGAATCAATTTCGAGAAAGAAGTTTTAATCTGTAAATATTAGTAAATCTATAGATTTCTTACGCCATCCTTACTCTTAAAGAGTATAGTCGCTTCCCCACCCATTAAATAATCTCTTATGAGATTAACTTTAAACATAGCCCAATCGTTTTCTTTAACATCTATGGGAGTGAACTGGGAAACATGAGGTCTTATCATAAGCCCATCTGCTCATGATCATGCCTTCTTATGGAATGACTTTATCAAAATCTGGTCACCAAGCCAGGATATTGGCTTGTAGCCATATAAATGGTTGCAAGACGGGGGGTCTCATCATGAGCCAACCTACTCATTATCTATAAGTTGGTGTGAATGACACTGTCACAACGTGATCACCAAGTCAGGACAGTGGTTTCCACTTTCTTTCCAAGGATGCAAATATTTAACAAAGGATTGATCAGCTTTGTATATTTAATTGTTGGATGGGATAAAAGCAACTTATTGGGTTAAAAGGCATCCCTGTCGCGGCTATAGACGTTGGCTGGGTGTAGGGTCCTACCTGTGGTATTGGTGTCATTTCTTAATACTATGTCTTATATGATTAGCTTGATTTCTCGAGGTTAATTAGTGGTAAAGTTCTTGATTTTTACATCTTGTAAATAATTTATTTTGAAAAATGAGTTTATCTTAAAAAATATATATATATATTTTGGATAATGATGGGAATGACTTGGATGTTTTAGAAGCTTTGAAGTCTAATCAATACTATATCATTCAGTGATGAAGCTATTCATATTATTTGAAATTTAGCATGTGAAGACATTTTATTGTATTCCTAATATTTATAGATTTCAATATTGTAATTGTCTTTTGGTGATGATGCTCTTCCTTAGGTGTTTGGTTTCCATGTTTGATTCTTCTGCTCATCTTTTATGGGATAATTTGGTTATTCTCAAACTTTTACAAGGTGATTTCACATGTCAATTTCCCTAACCAAATTCACATGATATTCCCATAATTTTATGAAGGTTCGGTTATTGAAACATCAATAATTTTTTTTATATATATATTTAAAATTGATTGATTTTCAGTTCAACTTGGAAAGCATTTTGTTTTTAAAAGATGAGATGAGAATTAATTTTGATTATGACTTAAATAAACTCTTGATTTTATTTTTGATTAATTTGTGTCAAACACATATATATTATGAAACAAAAATCTTGTATTTGAATAAAAGGACTTTAATATATATAGACAAGATTAGTTTGAATATATAAATATAAAAAATGTCCCTTTATTTCTATAAAACCTCAAAAGTTTATCTCAAGTTATCCTTAAATGTTTTTTATTGATAACAGCATAAGGATTATAGAGATTATTTTAATTTGTCAAAAGAGAAGAAAGAATTTTGTATATAAAGCATGTCACTTGTATTTTTATCATTTTATCCCAATATCTTAAATTTAATGATGTGAAGCATACTTTTGACAAAATAAGCACTCTTCACGTGCATTTTTATTTATCATCTAAAATTTCAAACATTAAACAATGTAATTGTTAAGTGGTATTGTTTACATGGCATGTTAATCTCTTGACAAAATATAATAAAATATTTTACTATGTACAAACTTATCCCTTTTCACATTAATGAATTCCTTAGGTAAAGAACATTTGTATTGAATTTTAATCGTTCCTTGGAAGCTACTCCATCTTAGAGAATCACTTCACATGATCCATTAGGTTTGTAAGTATCCCAATAACAACGAGGAAATTAAACAAGAATTATTCAAAAGAAAGGTTCCATGGCCTTATCATAGTTGGATTATTATGGTTCATTGGAATTTCAAAACATTCTAAAATTGAGAAGGTAGAATAAAATATTCAAAGGTACTTTCTAGCAATTTGAAATAATATTTATCATGTAAGAGTTCTCCTCTCTTAAATAATTTCCATGTTGAACTTTAATCCCAGTGAAATTTCTTACACATGATATGATACGACGATAATATTTTATTGTTGTTTTGTTTCAGGTTTTGAAGCATTGAGTGCCACGTTTTGTTCCGAAGCTATGCACATAAGATTACACTGGGAATTCATGCAATGTTAGAGATTAGTGACTTCATATTTCATTGGATAGATATCCTTGCAGCCATGCAAAAACGTGTTCTTTCTTTTATGAATAGATTGTTAATCAATGCCACCTGGTCTCTTTGCTAAAAAATTACCGAGAAGTTGCTTGATAACAGATATTTGGGCCGCTGTCAAAGAACTAAAGATATAGTTAAGAAGTATGCTATCAAGTGCTTCTGAGATCCGCGATGTTGAAGGGACATGGCTCTAGATTGCTCGAGATTTTAGATCATAGACCACGAGTTCTCTAGGGAATCCGTTTCATGAATTTATGGATTGCTAATCTGGTTTGTTATGTACTTATTTTAGATTGCATTGACCATTCTATGGAGTGGCGGAAAAAGATCTGTGTTTTTCCTTTTTGCACTAAATCAGAAATATTCCTACTATGATTATATGAGATTTTAGGGGTGGTAACGCCCATCATTGATTTGATCAGAAAATACTACGTAAACCAATGCATTCAAAACGCAGGGTTAATCGCTAGAGATTACTGAGCTATGGAATTTCGTGAGCTCTGGATGAATTTCTTTCGTTGAAGTACCAGCACAACAATCCTGAGTCGGCGTTATTTCTTACCAAGCGGTGGACTAGTGAAACATTTCTAAAAGTCGAGAATCATCTGTTTGGATAATTAAAGAAAAGAATTGCCTCACCGGATCAAGCAAAAGGGAAACCTTTTTATTATTTTTACCATAGATTTTTATCGTTTCTCCCTTCTACTTCATGATTTCTCATGCTGGTTAGTTATTCCATAACTATAACTCTCTTATTTCATGCAGGTTTCTGGACCCTCATGCTGCCATGTATGCCCAGAAATCCGATGATTCTTGCAACTATCAAGAACCAGAAAAGGAAGGAAATCAATGAGTAGTTCACCATGTTACGATATTCAAAGAGCTAAAACCAGCTGCCAGATTCACCATAACCGGACCGCTCAATCAGCAAAATTATTTTATTCACTAGATGGATCAACTCCGAAGACTGGATCCCTTTACGAAGGCCGGTTATGCAGATTATGTGCCAGATGATCCGTCTCTAGTTCTCAGATCCAAAAGAGGTGCCGGGATTACTGAAGAGATCGAGATATTGTGATGCTTGTTGTTGCTCACTGAAAAAACAGAAAAGGAATTTCCTGCAAATTACCGATGATGAGCTATATAAAGATAGCAGCAGTTCGATTGTAGGGAGGATTGGATGGAGCTGAGGAAACTTTAGTTTCTGTAAACTCTGTACCGTTTCTTTGCTGGGGGCGTTCGCAGACCAGAGAATGATTTTCCTTTCTCTGCAATTCTTCTTTGGCTAGATAGATTTTTCTTTCAGAGTTCAAAGAAGCAGACTGAGGACACACTGTCGTCGGGGAGATGGACTTTAGAGCTCGAATCAGCAAGGAGCTGTTGGACACACCCTGTTTTTGCAGACACTGTAATTTATTACAGTTGTGTTAATACATTAAAGTTTCTCCATATGGCTTTCTTGTTCACTCTTCAAGTTTTTTTGATTAGTTTGATGATTGCTCCGAGTCTATTATCAGTAATTGTCTGTTATTTGTAAACAATTAACATTCCTAGATCTGAGATTTTGGTTTATCACTATTGATGATTTGAATGTATGAATGTGTTGAATAAGTTTCTTTATGCAACAAGTTTATTTATTTTTATTTTTCTTTTACAAATGATATGCAGCTCATATCACATTTCAGGTTAATTTTTCAATTAACAAAAGGAACAACAGGATAATATTGGATGCACTGAATCTTTAAATTGTTGTCAATAATTTTCATTATGTGATAATGCTTTGAAGTAATAAGTTAACCATCTGGTTTTGCATTTCTGTTAAGCCGGTTAAATTAACTTGTTAATTTACAAACCAAACTACCCTGCACGCAAAACTTCCACAACTTCCACTCTCTTACATTAGATCTCACTTAGTTTAGACTTCATTCTAGATAGGATTAACCTAAGACTTAGATCAACCTTTAGAGTTTGGATAAATTTGTCTTACATCTCTGTAGGATAGATCCATTTTGGATCAAAACCACAAGTGACAGCGGAGGCCTTTGTATCTGTGGGTGTTAACCATCCCAAACAGCTCAAGAATAGGGTAACTCTTGCGTAGGGTTAACTGAAGCCTTTGGCTGGGTTTTCATCCCCTGTTGTTTGCCTTGGACACCATTCCAGCACCTGCATAACCGAGGCATCAACACTCCCTCAAAGGGGAAAAACTTTCCTCATAGGTTGGTTCGATGGTAGTGGAATCATACACTTTTTCAAAAATTGTGTAACCATTTCCAAGAGGCAACCCAAGTTCCTCTTCCACCACAACAAGTGCTTGGTTCTCATCAAGCTCATCTTAAAACACATCAATCACCTAAAATTTGCCATGTTTCTCATGATCCATCATGTCATGAGAATCCTCCAAGAAATCTATCATTTGCAATATGAAACATAAGAGGAAGAACAAGTATCTTGCAACCTATCAAGAAGTTGCTCATTTTTCATTTTGAGCTTATGAATATCCTCATTATTATTCAAGTATTCTCCATGTAACCATTCATTAAGCTCAACCAAATTGTTTCTATCAAAAATAAAGGACATGATATTACCTTTGATGTTGCACATTTCTCTTTGAATCTTCTCCATGTCTTCAAGGAAGGATGGATCTTTCAATGAAGAAACTCTCCAATAAGAATTTGACACCAATGCTTGAGTGTCATGGAGTATTCTAATGGTCTCTTGGATCTTCTTTTCATTCATATTTAATGACACTTCAAGAAAATGAGGCTCTTGAAAATGAAATTCCTTGTCTTCTTCTTTCTTACTTGGACCAACTTCATGAAGCTCAAGTGTTGATGGGGAAGTTGATCTTGTTTCTTCTTCGACTACTACAAGGTATTCATTTTCATGCTTAATGGAAGTTTGGCTTGCAGAAACACTTTCAAAATTGATCTCTATGTCACCAACATAGAGGTGTGAGCACCCATCAGTAGGTACTCCTTCATAATTCAAGCATCTATCAGTATATGCTCTTTGATTCATGTCCAAGATAGAACGTGTCAAGAAAATGAGGCTCTTGAAAATGAACTTCCTCATCTTCTTCTTTCTTACTTAGACCAACTTCATGAAGCTCAAGTGGTGATGGGGAATTTGATCTTGTTTCTTCTTCAACTGCCACAAGGTATTCATTTTCATGCTTAATGGAAGTTTGGCTTGCATAAACACTTTCAAAATTGATCTCTATGTCACCAACATAGAGGTGTGAGCACGCATCAATAGGTACTCCTTCATAGTTCAAGCATCCATCAATATATGCTCTTTGATTCATGTCCAAGGTAGAATGTGTCTCAAAATGATATTCAATATTTTCAATAGATTCTTCTTCATGCTCATGTGATGTCTCTTCATATTTTTTAGAGTCACTTGGGAGTGACTTTCGATCCTCTTCATGTACTTCTTCTTCTACTTCACCTATTTCAGAACTAAGTGGCTCATGGGTCTCTTCCTTTTTACTCAAACATATTATGTGATTTTCTCTCCAAGGTATTTTGCAAGAAGGGCGTAGACCTTTCTTCACTAACACCACATCTTCATTTTTGGGCCTATTTTCAAACACCCAATCATCAAAGTCTTCAAAAAAATGTGTTTTTGTGTATCTCCCTTATACAGATCAAGATACGCCCGATATTGTTGGGGCAAGGTTTTACATGTTGCTCTCAATATTTGTAATTCATTCATAGAATTATCCTTTGGTAGTGTAACACACTCATCTTCATCATATTCAAGGTCATAATAATAATCCTCACTCCTTATTAAAATGTAATACGTGTTGCATGATGGAACCTCATACCATTCACACTCTTCTTCATATTGCTCATAAACATTGTACTCATAAGATTCATCATAATAGTAATACATGACTGCAAATTATTCTTCAATGTATGATATTATGCACAGGTGCAAGTACCATGCTCTGATATCACTATAATGCCCCCAATTTGATAATTTTACCCAATTTGGCCAATTTTCGAACCTTGGACTAGTGAAGCTCCAAACTGTCCCAAATGATTTCGAATTATGTCCAGAGTGGATTGAGGTGTATTAGGACACCCTAATGAATCTATTATATTCTTGGACACCTTATAATTACTTCAGCAACTTGCATTTACAATTAGAGAATGAAAGGAAAAATTACTAGGAAAATCGATGTTGAAACCCCCGAGGGTAGATGGCTCCAAAAGACTCCTAAGGATTTAGAATTGGGACTGAGAGTGTTTGAAGGGTATTAGGACATAAAAATGAACCTAATGGGTTCTTATACACTATCAAAATACTTCTGAAACATTCATTTAAGTTCAGGAGAAAATAGCTAAATTTGCTAGTAAATTCGAGGTTCAAATCCCCCAAGGGTAGAGGTCACTAATGGCTTCCCAAATGTAGTACGAACCTCCCAAATTTCATAACAGAGACATGGATTAGTTATATGACTTCAATTGGCACCCAAATGCATCATTAATCAGTTCCTAAAGACTTTTTCAACTCCCATAAATTGGATATTGGTAAACATGTCTTAACATAGGGGGAAATGAGAGAAAAATGCTATAACTTGCTAGGAAATTTGTGAGACATTTTACAAGGACTTGCATAAGGTGTATGAAAATTATTCAGTATATTAATGTCTCTCTAAACATAAATAAAACCACAGATATTTACTAATACAAGTTGATACCAAACAACTTCAAGCTCTCTTAACAAGATATATGGGAAAATGGCTCGAATCTCTTCCGTGAATGTAAATATCACTTGAAATACATACTTTTTAGAGTTGTGGCTCTCATGATATGATTATTATAGATATATATAGCATCTAACATGTCCATGAAGTCTAAATAGCAATCCTTCACTAACTATGTGCAACGACAAGTGCGCTATGCAAAAGCTATGGAGGAAAATGGCACCATTCATACATAGTTTGGCATTTTTACTTGTTTTACTTGGATATTCAACCTGAGGTTCATATGAGCATCAAATATAGAGTTAATACATAATATTACAAATAAATGGGGCCCCTTTTAATTCCACAAAAATATCATCATCTCACCATGTGCTCCCTTCCTCCAAGAGCAAGAATATAGAGATAGATGTGGGAACAAGTTGAGGGAGAAATGGTCACGAGAAGCCATGTAGATTCGACCTGCAACAACTGAATCCATTGTATCTCCAAATTAAAGTTTTGAATGGCATCTCCAATTTCCAATTAGGATGGGAATCTTTCACCCTCGAAATTGGTACTAAGGAAAATAGAGTAAACACTCCACTAGCATGGACAAGATATGCTCTCCAATTTGCAAAATGAGAAATGATCAAAATCCCCTATCCTTCTTTGTTATTTTCTTTTATAAAATCCACATGTCCTCCATGGTTCAAATTCCTTCCAAAAGCTTCATGCCAACTCAATTTGGTAAGAGATTCCAATGTGTGCTACTTGTCCAACAATTCCTAGTCTCCATCTTCCCACAATTCGAAGGGGGAAGCTTCTTGGATGCCATAACTCCCTTGTGCGTCCTCTTGGAGGATAGTTTTAGCCCCGACATGTCATATATGTCATATGTCAACAATCATATCTGAAATTTGTCATAATTTTCATAGAATCTTCATCATTGTTGTCATAGGAGTTAGGGAATCTAGCTCCAAGTGTCACAATTCTTATAAGATGCCTCTTCCTCTTCCATGGGAGTTTCTCTTCCACTCCAATTTGAACTTACATGATTCATCTTGAACCAAGTATGTTCAACTCCCCCAAGTATGTTACCCTTCTCCTTGAACTCGAAGGCGAGAGAATAATGCCAAGTGTAGTGGGGAATCTTGCCACATGTGGGTCCCAAAACCTCTTATGTGCCCTCATGATCCAATGCCACCTTATTTTTTTATTATTATTATTTGCTTGACCCATTTAATGTGAATTTGTAAGTCTAAGGTCATTTTGGGTCTTGTATCTCCCTTATTACAACTTTTAATGCTTCCACCCCCAACCTAGGGAACTAGTAATTTTATCCATGATAGTTCATTTGGATGGGTATATTACAACTTTGAATTGGGAATTTCTCTTAATGTGACCCACCTTGTCCATTTGGATCTAATTTTACATTATTACTAACTTGGACATCATTCTTGAAAATTATTTGACCCTTAGCACCAATTTGGAAAACTATCATGAGTATGGCCGAGTGGCTTAGGCCATTGTGACCCAATGCAAAATTTGGGGACATGATAGAAGCTCACAGCCCTTAGTAAGTGTACTTCTACACTAGCTAGTGTGAATAACCTAGCTACAGTTTTGGAAACTCTATCGGGGCATCCCACACCGTCGATGGCATCATTGGTCACATTGCATCCACCAGTCGGCCCTATGTACACATGCCTCTAGCACCAACCCCTATCTATAACCCTAACCCTAGTTATACGCTACCCT
Organism: Larix kaempferi; assembly: GCA_027924585.1. Classification (NCBI taxonomy): domain Eukaryota; kingdom Viridiplantae; phylum Streptophyta; class Pinopsida; order Pinales; family Pinaceae; genus Larix; species Larix kaempferi. Next base: position 9,046,087 of record BSBM01000557.1, on the reverse strand, counting down.
CCATGAGCTGCGGCCCTGATCTTTTGCGTGTAATGACTCATTCTGGAGCAATGACTTCATATGTTCCACCGGCCCAAACTCCTCACTAGCATGGTCCCACGTATCCAATACCTAGATATGGCGATCACTCGCATGCATATGTTTCCCCTACTGCACCACCCGCTTATTACCATCCTCCAACCGCACTCGCTCCTACCCAACCTCTAGATCCTCCCATTCCACACGGGCAATTTTATGCCCAACAAAATTAGTCATGGAATCAACCTTCCCAATGGAACCAACAAGGGAAACCGAATAGGAGACGAGGTCGCAATCAAGGAAACAATCAACAGCCCGGTGGCAGAGGAAAACCTCCAAACCATCCAGACAATAATGGCGCCAAACTGACCAGCCAAAATCCTGATCAACAACCTCGGCAAGGTAAAATCCCTCAATTGTGCACAAATAACCCATGCTCTTTCTATGGGGTTTACGACCATTACACAAACCATTTCCCCCATTTGGAAATATCTAGAAAACTTTGGAATGAGGAAAACCAACAACAAGGGATGAGTGCACCTCTGGCACCACCAAACCCACCGCACAACTAATGGTGTTACAAAACCCCTTACCCATGCAAGGGGTCATCACCACCTAGGCCATGGAACCCACATAAGGGGCCACTTCCATGAAACCACAAATTATTTACACCACTCCTTCTAGTCAAGTCCCTGACTCGGGAGTGCACCATCTTTTAATGATGTCTTATAACGAATTAAAACTCTAGACGCGTCGTAATAAGTATGGTTCGACCATCAAGACCATCCCGACAGAAAATACTACCACAACTACTCTTTTAGACCAGTCTTTATGACTACCCCCACCACCACCTGAGGGGGTACCTGAATCCCCCAAATTCCCTATGTGCCACATCACCAACAACCCCAATGCTTGTGCTACGGTTGGCTTATATAATTGTCTTGAGGTTTCCAATAAAGACCCAGGTTCTTCGCGGTTTCAAGGAACCAGCAAAACCCCTTTTCACTGGCCCTTTCGGCAACATCCTGTGAACAGAATGAGGTCTCACCTGAGGCGAAGCTATGGGGGAGCTGCAGAATCAAGTTTCCACAGCTATGTGATTAGTTGCTTAAACAAGTCTAACGAGCAGCGCACTGCGGAGCTCGTGCTGTGGAATGAGGGCTGTGCGATGATCACCTTCGTCATGGTTAACACTTCTACAAGCTAAGATGCTCACACAACCAATGCATCCAAGGACTGCGTGATTCAGATAGGATTCAATTGACAGGACAACGCAACTGACTTATATGCTTCCTATTCAAACTTAACCACTCATGAAGACTTTACTTAGTGTTTATTCATTCACCTACTACCTTAGATTATTTAGCCTTATGACTTATGCAACGGAACGAAATACACTGCCCTGCGGACTTCCGGTGCTGCGCTTCGAGGGAGTCGCACAACACGAACTCTCCTACTTAGGTTCTTATCTAAATGACTTGTGCATTCGTTAACTCAGAAACACTGCACATCCTTATCTAAATGACTCTCTTCTGTCTCAATAGGCCTCTGCGCACATAGCTTGCAGAGCCTTTACAATGGCAATCAAAACAGGTCTTGCTCAAGATTATACAATGAGATAAAAACCCAACTATAGATATTAACCCTTTCCCATACAAAATATGCCTTATTTATAGATCATGCCCGTACGTTGTCTTTACAATATGCAGGAAAAAACCCTTAAGTTTACAAAACTATCACGGTTTTCAGCTAACCAGACTTGTTGGATTCTGGTAGCGAATCTTCCATTGTGGCCACCCTCTGCGCATGCTCACGTCGCTATCAGCATCCCTGTCACGCACATGCCAACATGTCACTTTCACCAAGCCGTTCTTCCTCTAATGACCTTATGAGACCGGTTCAGGTAGTGGTTCCTTGCATGTGTGACCGGTCGCTTTCCTTCGCTTTGCTCCTTACCCATCGCCTGGAAATCATAGAGCATCTTTACCAAAAGTAGACCACCGATGGTCTAACTGGAATATGTTTTGTCTTTTGTCCAACCTTCTGCCTTGTCGGATCTCTGTAGATTGGGCTCATCACAACACTGTCTCCTCGCAGCATTGTACTTCACAGATCTTCTAACGTTGCGCTGTGCTCCACTTCGCAGCATCCCAAAATTGACTTATCCGAAAAGCCTTCAACTGAACTGTGCTTATCTCCGTAGTTCCAAAATCTGATTTGCAAAAAACTTCCCCACTTGGGCCAGGCCCAACAGGCCCCTAACACTTACATGTGGCTCGTCCCTGAGCCACTTTCTACTTGCAGTTCTCCCTCCTGCGAAGCCAACTTTGCAGTGAACTATTGGTATGTTGGAATCGGCTTTTCAACCGCTTTTTTAATATCTTGCTCAACTTGGTGGATGATTTCCAACATCTCAGGTGTTATATCATCATCATCGGCTTGTTGTTCCACCTGTTCTTGACCTTCACGCAGCTCCTTTAACTTTTCTTCGACTTGCTGTGTGAGTTTGTGGGCTTCCTCTTGAAGGGGATACGACTTGTCTCTGATTTCATTCTCTCTTTCTCGTAACACTTGAACTTCCTTTTTCAGCTTCCTGACCTTGGGGAACCTCTGGATTCTTTCTCTTGGAAGCAGGGCTTTGACTTCTACGTCCAACAATTCGAATGTTTCCTACTTATCCTTCACAATGTTCCTGACTTCCAACAACTCTGGGTCTTCTTCAAGTGCAGTGAACATTTTCGTCACCTCATCTAACATATTTTGACACTTAGCCACCTCAATGGCTATACTTTCTATTGCGTCCTTCACTTATTTTTCTCTTAAATGCTATTGATCGGGTGTATTTTTCGGCTAAGTATGTGCCTCCAAGGTGGAAATCTTAGCTTCGTGGCTAATCTCCATATCTCTCATCTCTTCCTTAAGATCGCTAACCATCTCTCCAATCTTGATGACAGTGTCCATCGGGTCTGTCTATATATTGCATTCCGATATCTCCTCAGCTACAGCACTGATCGTAGACTCTAATCTCTTCCATCGATCGTGCTCATATTGTAGCTCCATGGCTCTTCGTGAGCTAGATTCCTCTAACTGTTTATATCTTTCCTGCAGCTTAGTGTGCTTGTTCAGAGCATCGACACTTCACTCATGAATATCCTCAACATCCTACAAATGCAGATTGTGTAGACCGGGCAGTGGTATCTTCGCAATGTCAATGTCCACATGCGCTAGGTCCTTCGTACCCAAGATTAATTGTTCCAACAGTGACAGCCTTTCACTTAAGGGATCAAGATAGACAATGCGGGACTTCACAGGCATGGTTATGACCAACTGCGGTGTCTTCTACTATGAAGTGCCTCCTGACTTTCCTTCTAACTCAAAATCTCGCAGCACGGTTAAGTTGTGTTGAACCTGCTCAAACTTATCTGTTACAATTTGCAGGGCGGTAAGGTTCTTCTGCAATGCTTCTTGAATCACCGTGTCCTTTTTGTTCTTCTCGGTCATCATATCTTCCATGTGCGCCGTGACCGTCGATGTGATCATGTCAAAATCATCCTCGCTAAGTATTGCTTGTGATTGGCCCTTAACGGCTTTCTGTTTCTTTTTCTGTACCTTCTGTTGTATAGGGCTCTCGGCTTCCTTTCTTTTTCTTGTCCATGGCTATTCAACAATGGGCGAAGGAATGGGATTGTCCTCACCGGAGTCACTTTGGATATCCACAATTTCGACTCAAAATTCAGTAGGCCATTCCTTCATGATGTTGTCAATGTCCTCTTCATTCATATGGTATCTCCCTACGAACCATTCAGGGTTCTTTGTCTGTTCTTTGGCTGAAATGTGAATAGAACGCATGTCAATATAAAAATTGATAGTGCGAATGTACTTAGCCGTTACCTCTTTTTTAATCCGCGACGTGACGATAATGGCCTCGCGCAGCTGCTAATAATAAGTATAGAGGACCTCGACTGTCACGTGTTGTGTTTGCGAATTCAAATTTTCCCAAAGGTTTGCATAGCGGGCTCCTCTGCAGTCATTGATGTCGGTGATTACGCCAATGTAATCCTTCGGATCCTTCCACCCTATGAAGGCAATCAGCACTATCATCCATGTATAATGGAAATTACCTCCATGTGCCTGTGTATCATCCAGTTCCTCTAGGAACTCGTTCAACATGTACTGACACCGGTTGAATCTGCCTCCTTCCGTGGCCTTTGCCCCGAGTAGCACTGCGCCCGCAGGTACCTCTAATGGTCTTGATTTCCTGAGGATCTTTCCTGCTAGGATTTGTGTGACAAAGTGTGTAGCCTTATCGTCTATTTCATTGGTTTGGAAGCCTCTCTTCCCTTTCGTAGTAGGTGCGGATTTCTTCATCTTCGCAACGACGTCTTTGTCCCTGTTCTTTCCTTGGAAAAACTGCTTCCGATCTTCACCTCTTTTGCTTAATCCAGTGATCCGATGGATCAAGTTAATGTTAAGGTCTACGTTGCAGTCCAACTAGAGATATCCTTGGTGCATGCAAGACATCAGATTTTGCACCACCGCATTCATCTCTGACGATATGTCAAAGTGCAGGAGTCTCAACAAGTTGAGAAGCCCCGATCCGACTACTCCGGACAACTAGCTTTCTGCGACCAAGGTAATATTTTCTTTCATGTCTCTCTTCCAACACATGTACTGCTCAGGATGCAACTATGGAAACTTAGTTTCATTGGGATCCTTCTGCATCTAAAACAGATCGTAGTCCTCCCACTTACATTGCAGGATTTTCCCTAGCAGATTTTCCTCCACCTCGACATGCTTCGATATAGGTGAGAGCGGAATCTCGTACTTGGCGTTCTTCAATAGCTTAATGGTCGGTGCGTCCTGTGCACGCGGATAGATATATTCAGGGGTTAGCATTAAATGGATTTCCTTGTCGGCCAGTGGAGCTTGTGGCACTTTGCAACTCATCTTTTGTTGCTTCACTTTCTGCATCACTGGTTCTTTTCCTTTGTCTTGCGTAGCTACAGGGTGTCTTGGTGATCTTCGGGAAGCCTAACCCTGTTCTATTAAAACTTTCTTGACGGGGATTCTCATCAACCCTTCGATTCCCCCGTAGTTAAACACTTTCACAGTCTCCTGGATCGTGAACTCTTCTTCAATAGAAGACCTCTCAGGCATTCACTGGATGGATCTCAATGGGATTTCTAAGAGATTGTTGAAAACAACTCGCAAAGTAGTTCTCGCAAGAAAATTCAAAGTTTTTGGTAATGCCCATGAGTCCAAATGCAGTAGTATTTATAGGCGCAGCTAGCCTCCTTTGCGCCCCTCAATGGCTAGATAAGAATTAAATGTGGTATCTATTGGCCAAATCCGGTGAATATTTCGGTCCTTTCCTTCATTAACTTATTCAAAACGACTATTTTTGCGTAAATGCTCAAGCGGTCGCTGGCAAAAGTACTGTATAATGGCTATATTTGCGACCAACATTCTAATGGCTACGTTTCTAGAGTGTTGGGTCGAACTGCGCGGCGGGTCATCACTACTCCTGCGCAGCTACTTTGTGGTGCCTGATTTTGTGTGTCTGATCTTGGCCTCTTTTCTTGTTCAACTTGATCTTCGCAGTTGCATTTTGGCCTTCTCAACTGCATGGTTTGTCTTTTCTTTTTCTCTTTTTTTTTTCGGCGCAACTTCACTTCTAAACAAGTGTTGTGCAGTATATACATTTTCTTCATTACACTTCGCGTACAGACTCTTTCCCTTTTCTAGTTCCCAATTCCAACTGTACTTGGCACTTAGAAATTTCCTTTCTTTCTTGATCATTAAGGGTTCTACGAAGCAGGACTATCTCGGTAGGGTTTTAGTCTGCCTCCATTGACTAGGCCGTGCAAGCTATCTCCTGCTAACGTGTCTAACTGAGCTGTGCCACCATTAGTAACATGTACAACAGTGTATGGACCAAGTCAATGCATCTTAAACTTTCCAGGAAACTTCATGAATTTGGTATCATACAGGAGGACTAGATCACCTATCTGAAAGGTCTTGTTTTTGATATGGCGATCATGCCATGATTTTTCTCTTTCTTTCTGTACTTGTTGGTGAAAGCCTGCGATAAAGCGATCTTCCTCCAAACCAACCAAGTGTAGAAGCCTTTCTTCTAGTGCGTTAGGATCTGCCATGCCTATGAATGCAACTATTCTTAAGCTGGGAACAATGTACTCCATTGGCGTTATTGCTTCCTATCCATAGGCCAACCTAAAAGGTGTGTGGCCAGTCAACTTTTTGAAAGTAGTTATGTATGCCCATAAAACAGCTGGAATGCACAAATCCTAGTCATCCCTATTGACATTGCATATCTTTGTTAGTGCATTCTCCAATACCTTATTGAATGCTTCAACAGTTTCATTTTCTTGCGGATGAGATGGCGTACTTCACTGATGATGAATGTGGAACTCTTCTGTCAATGCCTCAATAGTTCTGTTCAGAAAGTGAGTTCCTTGATCACTCATCAAGATCTTCGGCCATCCAAACCTTGTAAGGATGTTCTCAAAAATGAACTGCATGGAAGTAACTGCGCTACAGTCCTCCACTGGATTTGCTTTTACCCATCTGGTGAGGTAGTCAGTTGCAGTAATAATGTACCTCGCAGCTCTTCTTTTTCCTGGTGGGTTTATAGGTCCCACAAAATCAATAGCCCATTTCTCAAATGCCTGTAATTTCAACTGTGGATTCAATGGCATCTCATCTCTTCGCGATGGCCTTCCTGTCCTCTAACAGACATCGCAACTCTCACAATATTCCTTTGCATCTTTGTGAATAGTAGGCCACCATAATCCTGCTCGCAATATCTTATGCGCGGTTTCTCGTCCTGCATAGTGACCTCCTGCTGCTCCTTAATGTGCATCTTCCAGGACAATTGGTTTCTCATGCTCTAACACACACCTGCGTAGCACTTCATCTGGTCCAGATTTGTATAGTTGTCCGACAATTATGGTGAAGTCTGCTACTCTTACTACTAGTTGCTTCTTCTACTACGTAGAAAAGTCTATGATATATTTATAGTAGTCGTCGGCAATCTGAATAGAAAACAACTGTGCATTAGGCAGAGTCTTCCAGGTTCGTAGGTTCTTCTCCTGACTCAATCCTTTACAGATGATCAGGTCCTAAGTTCAATATGTCCGACTTAACCACTATTTCAAAGTCACACTCCTAAAAGAGTAATAACCATCTGTAGATTCTCCCCCGTAACACTGGCTTCTTGACCAGGTATTTCAAAGCAGAATGGTCAGTGAACATAGAGAAGTGGGCACCAAGCAAGTAGTGCCTGAATTTCTACAGTGCGTAGACCATAGCTAGGCCTTCTCTCTCAGTGGTGGCATAATTCTTCTCAGCAGATGAGAGCTTCCTGCTTGAAAATGCAATGGGATGGTCAATATCCCCCTCTCTTAGTTGTGCTAAAACAACACCCAATGCTATACATGATGCATCAACATGTACATGAAATGGCTTCTCTCAGTCTGAAAAAACTAGGATCGACGCAGTTACCATTTTCTCCTTTAATGTGTCAAAGCCTTGCTCACATTCTGCATTCCAGATGAACGAGGTATCTTTCTTTAACAACTTCTGCATGGCTGCGGTTATCTATGCATAACCCTTTATAAAATTTATGTAGTAACCGGTATGCCCCAATGTGGTGCGCAACTGCTTTACTGAATTCAATGTTGGCAAGTTTACAATAAATGTGATCTTCGCAGGATCAACCATCAAGCCTTGTTTGCATACAATTTGTTCCGAGAGAATTCCATAGGGTACACAAAAGATACACTTCTTTAGGTTTGATGACATTTCATGCTGTCTACACTTTTCTAGCATCAATTTGAGGTTTGCGTAATGGTCCTTCAACAACCTAAATACTGTCCAATCATCAAAATAAGCTTCTAAAAAATTATGCATTAAATCTTTAAATGTTGCGACCACAAATCTGGAAAAGATAGCAGGTGTGTTCTTCAGTCCAAACGGCATCACTGTGTACTGGAACGACCCCCATTCGGTGGCGAAAGTGGTCTTATGCCTATCCATTGGATCAATTCTTATATGATGATATCTCGAAAATCTATCAGTAAAGGAATATGCCTCATTTCCTCCAACGTTATCGAGCACTTCATAAGTGAAGGGAGTAGGAAATGGGTCATGCATCGAAGCATCATTCAATTTTATGAGGTCCATGCAGATCCTGATCTCGCCTTTTGTCTTTTCGTCTTGGACAACCATAGGGATTATCCACTCAGATTCTTCAACCAGCTCGATGATCGTCGTGTCGAGCATCTTATCGAGTTCTTCCCTGGCTTGTTCTTTGTATCGCAGATTCAGTCTATAGGGCCTCTGCTTAACAAGATTCGCGCCTAGCTTAAGAGGTATCTTCATAACTCCTAAGTCACCCAAAATACCTTTCATATCTGTAAACTTTGTTGGGAATAAATTCCGATACTCATGTAATAGGTCTGTGATCTCCGCGGCCATCTAATCATCCCAATAGTCTTCAATAGACTCGAACTTCAGCTCTTCGCTGGTGCCAATGTTCACTTTCCTTATTTTCTTAGGTCCACTCATATCTGGAATTTCCAGTGGAGGTCCCTCTACCTCACACACACCTTCCGACTCTTGTATGTTTATGTTGTGCGGGTCCTCCTCATCACTTTCTTCTTTTTCTTCAACCTCTTCAGCTATGTTATAACATTCCATGGAATTCTCTACCTGTTCCTTCCATTCTGGCTATAGGCTTGCAGGTACTTCTCCAAAGAATTCCACTAATGTCATGTTTCTATGTGGACATTCTGGTTTAAATATTCTTTCCTTAATAATCTGCAAAGCATCATTTATGGTCGGGCTCTCATCTTCAAATCTGAAGGTCTTCTGGAAGTTCACAGTCAGCATGGCCCAATCTGTGGTTCCTCTGCGCAACTCCAAATCTAGATACCACTTCTTTGGAATCTGCTCCTTCAATGTGTGCACAAACAGATGCACCCATTCTGTCTGTGGTCTCTCCTTCCATGCTTGTGAACATATTTCAATATGATCCCTTGGATCTGTCTGTCCATTGTATTTTTCAAAGGATAGTGTAACCTTGTCAGCAAACCTGACCTGCATCTTGATTCTGCACTGATCCCATGTGGTCAATGTCTGCTTATGCACAACCCACCATCTAGCAAGTGTCTCGCGCAGTGCCATGTCTATTGCTTGTAAGTGATGCTATCCTGCAATTGCTACAGTGTATTCTTTGATAAAGGAATAAACATTAGATAAACCATCATAGGTGGGAATTGGGATTACCTCCTTTCCAATCCAGTGCAACGACTTTGTAACCTGTGCGCACCTCCTTGCTGATACTTCATGTATACGACTTTTCCAATTCTCCAGTCCTGCATCAGAGTCTGAGATGCAAGAGTTTTCGCATCGCCAACTGAGTGTTCCATCCGCCGTATGATTAACATAGTCTTCCTGGTTTGCAGACATGTTGTAAAGGCGATCCAAATCTTGAGCTCTGGATTCTTCCTGAATCAGCTCACTGTATCTTTCTCCGTCTGAAGGGTCCAGTGGTGCAATGACCTTGAGATGCTTTCCTTCCAAGATCATCTTCTTTGTTTTCAAGTTTATGATAGTGAAGTTATCCATAGCCCATTCAATCCCCAATAGCACAGGATAAGGCTGACTATCATCCACAATCTCGATAACCTCGAAGTCTGCATGACTTTGCACTCCATCGATGTCAACAATAACATTGGCTAACCTTCCAAAGGGAATGAATTTCTCCTAGTTGGCCATTCTCAACTAGATAGGTGACCATAACAGATTTGGTCTCCCCATCTGCTACCATGTCTATTTAGTTAGGACATTTACTTAAGATCCCAGATCAAGAATGATCTCATCCATTTCATAGTCTCCTATCTGTGCACTGAGCCTCATTTATCGGCCTGATCTTTTGTGTTTCTTGATCTGGTGAACTGCGTTGTCGATAGTCTCCATCTCGCTCTGTTGTTCATATTTATTTAACAGTTTTTGCAACTCCACTATAGCATCTATTCTCTTCAGCAACTTCATGCAGCTCCTTAGGAGCTGCGCAACAAAGGTGCATGTCTCTGCTGCGATGCTTGTTTTGTCATAAGTGGTCGGCATATCTTCTATATGCGGTATATCACTGCGCAACAGGATTCTCGGCAACTTGGGTGCTGACTCTTTGAGGATATCCCACGCTTCTTCAAAGACTTCTTTGTTTTTCTCCAAGTTGAAAGCAGGTGCTTTCCCATCAACTTTTCTTATCCATATTGTTTCAAGAAGAGTCTGCTTAGTGTTAAAGTCTCTAGAAGTCGAAGCTTCTGCTCCTCTATCTCTCCCTATTGTATCACCACTTTGCGTCACTATGTTGATACTTGGATCCATAGGCCTCCTCTCTGCTGTGATCAACTGAATGTTTGGTTTAGCGACATCTTCTTTTCTCTTTTGCATTTCTGCTGCTAAAACTGGACATGCCTCAATGACATTATCAAAGGACTTACAATAGCTGTAAGTAGTCCACTCATTGGTACATTCTGTGGACACATGGCCAGGATGACCACAATTATAACAGATTACTTGACCTCGGCCTCTTCCTTGCGCTGGGCCGACATTCCTTCCTCTCCCGCGGTAACCTCCGTGGCCTCTGTATGGTCCCTGATCGTGTTGTGCATTATCTTGTTTCTGCGGAGTCTCTTCTTGGACTCTGTATACTCCTCCATACATATGCTCAATATATTTCTTCCTTTCCAACATGAGCTCATATGCACGGAAGTTGGACTCATCATGGCCAACTGACTTACAGAAATTGTAGTATAGGTTTTTAGGTGTTCTTACATATTTATGAATTACGTAGCAGTCCTCTCGCCGGTGTCCTCTAGTTCTGCAGATTTCACACCATGGCCCTTGGTTCGGATTTAATGGGTTTGGTGCACCCATGTTAAGGAATTATTAGAATAAAGGGCATTGATCCTTAGTGTGTCCTTCTCCCTTGCATCTTGTACACCAGACTTCTTGTCTCTCTTGCTTTCCTTTCTTGATATCCTGTAGTTGTAGTTTTAGGGTAGCCAACTGGGTCTAAATCTGAGACATCCCAGTGCTAGTTTCTCCAATGGGTGAAGCTTCCAACTTCATCGCAATCTCAAAGGCTTATGCCTGCGAAGCCACCTTCTGTTGCATCAACGACAGTCTGATATGGGGCAATAGCGCAGCTATAAACCATTCCCGGTGCTGTTGCGGTGCTATAACGAATCTTACTTGGTCCAACAATGTTTTAAATTTCTGGTCAAATTCCCAAACTGTCTCATTAGGTTTATGCTTGATCTCTTTTAACTCTGTTACACATTGTGATTCTGACTTTGGTTTCTTAAATTCTGCTAAGAGTGTAGCCTTGATTTCTACCAGGGTTCTATTCTGTCCCTACGAAGATTTCATGAACCAATGTAAGGCTCTGTCCCTAAAGGTGGTGATGAGTTGTGATCGCTTCACAGCATCATCGGGAACTTGCTTAACACTCCATACAGCTTCACATAGAAACCAATGCTAATCAGGGTCTTCTACACACGTTCCTTTGAATATCGACAGCTTAATATCATTAGTCATGCTTCTTCTAGGTGGTGGAGGGTTCTGCGCAGGTTGCTGAGTGGTAAAAATGATAGTATTGCACGGAATGATGTTCTGAGTGCTAGGGATATTCACAATTGGGGGGTTCCGAACTGGTGGATTCTGTGCAATGGTAAGCGCGGTGTTCACAACCGGTGGATTATGCATAGTAATAGGCTGATAGGTGGAAGATAGAGGTGCGGTTTGGCTATCAACTTCTGCTTGTGAATCAATGTCTATGCGGAGTCCATGGTCAGTGGAGGTCTTCTTAGGTGAATATTTATAGCTTTTTCCACTTCTCAAATTATGTGTTTCTTCTTCAGACTCACTAAAAATGCTATTGACCATGACAGTTTGAAAATTTTCACTGCATTCTAAAAACGCCTTTCTCGGATAAAAGAATTTTAATGTATAAACTCATGTTGTTCAGGTACTTACCTTTGAAACCCTTGAAAAAATCTGCTTTTGCTGCACTATAGGACTTTAGCATGTCTACAACGAACTCCGACATGAATATTTGTAGTGTTATGTCAACCTAGTAGTCGACTAATTGCATGAATGGACTATCTACTGCTTTGAGCCTTTCAATAAGCTCTGGTGTCCACTCGGTCAGTACATTTCGTGGGGTACAATTTATGCGCTCTGCAAACCTTGAAAATCACTCGTGTAGCTCGTTCCCAAAAGATGCCCAAAATATTTCATGGAGATCTTTCCATAGGTATTTTTTCAACCACTGAACGTCAGAGAGATGTGGGTGTCTAGTTTCTTTCCTTGTGAAATATCTTCTCTCTTATCACACCAAGCCCATATTTTTTTCTTGTCTTGATGCCAAACGTCAATACCCAACAAAGCTTCTTCTTCATCTCACATCACAACTTCAACTCATCATGGATTCTTGGCCCAGTAATGGAACCATTTGTTAGCTTATATAACTGTCTTGAGGTTTCCAATAAAGACCCAAGTTCTTTGCGGTTTCAAGGAACCGACAAAACCTCTTTTCAGCGGCCCTTTCGGCAACATCCTGCGAACAGACTGAGGTTCACCCGAGGCAAAGCTATGGGGGAGCTGCAGAATCAATTTTCCACAGCTACGTGATGAGTTTCCTAAACAAGTCTGACAAGCAACGCGCTGCGCAGCTCGTGCTGTGGACTTCGAGAAAGATCTCGAAATGGCTATTTTTTCCCATAATAGACCTCATCGCACCTTGCTATGGAGAAACCTGCGATGTCGCATGTTGCTAGTGTGCAACCTGCGACAACCTCTCAAAAGGTTGTACAAACTGAGTACAAATCCTCCCAAATGAGTACTTGGTCCAGGTGACTTCAGGGATGTATACACTAAATCATGATGATGGGTAGATTTTAGGTGTAATAGAATGCCCCCCAAAGCACAAAGCTATTAAGGATGTACAGGTGAAGTGTTTTGATAGAAAAAATGGCAAAAGACTTGTCAGATGAAGGACGCTACTGCAGTACAACTGACTCTAAACTGACAATCTCATATGTAGTACAACATGGCTACCGACCAACACATTGCAGATCCATGGGAGTAATGACCGACTGAACACAATCATGGCTACTAGACACAAGCGTAGATCCATGATGAGATAATGACACAGCCACGACCAATACAAAAGTGTATCCATGTAATATGACACAATACAAACTCCATCGCAACCTAGGTAAAATGTTGGCTGCTTTTTGGATAGACCCGGGTTTTAATGAGGCGCAGCAACAAAACCCCTTGGCGCACTGGCCCTCTCGGCAACGAGCTGCGCAGCAGCTCGAGGTCTCACCCGAAGCGGCTATGGGGGAGGGCTAAGGAATCAGGCTTCCTTAACCTAGGCGACGCAGAGACTGCAATCTTCTCCCTTTCTTCCTCTAGGATTCCTCAAAGCGGAACGTCTTACTCTTCCGCATACTTCTCAGTGCAACAGCGCTGAAGCTCTCACTTACCAGCCTAGCTGCACGGTATCTCCGCTCCGGTGCACGAGGCGATTACCCTCTGCGTCCAATACTGTACCGTTTCTGGCCCTACGCCACGGCGCATCAACACACTCCTTAATTGCCGCAACGACAGCGTTCTACGGACTCCTTCGATACTTGACGATTATAACTACCAAGGAAGCTTCGAGAACTTACTTAACATATTCATAAAGATAACACAATGCTCATGTATACATAGATAGTGAACTAAAATATGCAATCACACAACACATCATCATAACACAAGAATTAGGTAATTCACCTCCACGGGGAAACCACGTCCACGGGAAGTGTATCTTTTATTAATCTCAAAGATAGAAATTACAGTCCTGCTGCACACACAGCTGTAGCCTTAGATCTTTCCAGGAAACTCCATGCACACAACTGGGAGCCCTTCTCTTGATCTAGTCTCTTCCTCTACAGAGATTACAATAGTTCAGGCATCAACCCAGACTGTCTGCAACTCAGGGATTCGCTTCACAACTATCCAGTTCTAACTCTTGTCTTCTAACAACACAATAGAAAACAAACAACAACCAACCCACCAACCCTTCTCTCTTATCAATTATACATATATATAGGTGGCCTTGACGGTCGCACCTTTACAAAACTGTGGGCCTTTCCCAGCAGTAATCCCCAAAAACCCTAACCGCGGACATGGCTAGGTGTGCTATAGGCGCCGCTTGCAGTCACGTCGCCACTTCCTGCAGGCTCTGCGATTTCCGGCACAGATTGCGGGTATGGGCGCCGCTTCATCATTCACTGCTCCTTGTCCTTCACCTTCAATGCTTTGGTCCATTGCTCTTCCTTGATCAGAGCAACCATAAATTCTGTACGTAGCCTTAATGAGGGTAGCTGAGCCCTCTCTTCCGTCGCTTCATTTATTATGGTAGCTGAGCTCTCTCCTCAGCCACATTCATTCTCCTTTGACGTGTGCACGCGAGCTCCACCATTTCCGGTCCGTAATCTGCGCTGAGCTCGTCTATCTGGCACCATACTGTGCACCGTTTACTTCTGCCCAAAAATTGGTGCTTATTCAAAATTAGCACTTTCCCTTCAACACTTGTGCTCTTTTCCTCAAAATTCACAGCTTTACCATAGCTGCAGCCTTGGCTCCAACAGGCCCCTAACACTTACTTATGGCTCGTCCTCGAGCCACTCGCACTAGTGTGTGGTCATTTTACTTGTGCATCTGCCTTTGCTTGGGTCGCAGCAAATGTTTCTTTCCACTACGCAATAGCGGAGTCCATTTCATCGACGCACTCCACAGCTGTCTGCACCATTTATGCAGTGGCTTCGTCTTCAGTTATGCCATCAACCATCTGTTGAGATTCTGCAATTTCTTTAATCTTTGCCTCGGCTTGGGTAACAAGTTCAGCATACTCATCCATAAATGGCTGAATGCTGTTGGTGAGTTTAGCATCTTCATTCCTGAGCTTGTGCAGTTGCTGTTGTATTCTGCGCACTTCGCTCATTTTCCTCATTTTTGCTAAGCCTTCTAATGCCTTAGCTTCTTTAGTCATAACAGTTAGGGACTGTTCTGCTACTTGTACCTGTTCCAAAAGACCGACTTTGAAAGGGATCTTCTCAAGCTCAGTCCAAGCCTCCATAGCTTGCGTCATCAAGTTCTCGGCTTCATCTGCTCAGCTCTTCATTTGTGTGGAAGCTCTCCGCAGTGCTTCAAATTGTTCCTGCCTATCATTTGTAGAATGCGCTGCAACACGAGCTTCCAACTTGACGATCTGCGTTCTATGGTCTTCAGCCATAGCAACTATTTCCTGCTCTAGGGATTTCACCCTTCCACCAATAATTTGAACTTTCTCAACTAGAGGAAGGTCTGGTTGAATCTCGCAGGCCGACAGCTCCTGGGCAATTTCATCAACTACGTTTCTTATCCCAGTGTCTTGTGCTTCATAAAGTGCAAGCTTCTCAGAGATGTTCTTATAGCCTGCCTTCAGCTCTATCTCCTGCGATTGCAGTCTTTGGTTTGCATGGAATGTGGAGAGCTCTCTAGCTCTCATCTCAATAGAGACCTTTTCTTGCACTAACTGCAAGGTTTCTATCGGGATCAAAGACAAATTTACTTCAATGGGGCCAATTGCGCTTACCTGCAGTGCAACCAAAGGATCCGGAGTGTCATGCTTGTAGGCGGAATGTGCACGACAATATTCCTTTCTGCAAGTACTTCGACTCGATCGGTACTTGTGGTTGCTTGTGGCACCTGCGAAGTAGATGCTGGTGCATGGGTCTGCGCAACTCTTCCTGCGAGACCTTTTAGCTCCACAAACTGTAGGTCCAAAGCACTTCTGATGTGAGCGTGCGCGGTCCACAGCTCGCGAAATTGCTCTTTCAAGTACTGGTTGATCCCCGAGGCAATGGTCTCAGAGGGATGCGACACCTTTTGCTTCTTGGTCACTGGTTCTGTTGAACCTTCATCACTTCTTTGCTCAAGCGCTTCCTTGCCCTTATCCTTCTCTTGCACCGCAGGAGGTGGCATCGCGGATGCGATTCGGCGGCCTCCCTCCATTCATCTGACCAAGACTCGATAGTTTCTTCAATATCTTCAGTATTCATCCTATAAAGGCCTACGGCCCATTCTTCTTGAATGCCGCAAGGGCGGAGGTAAATTTCATGCAAGTTGGCAGAAAAAACCAACTTCCCTTCATATATTTTTGCTGTCTCCTCACTCGGCCTCGGCATTTCCTGAATGGTATTTTTGAGGAGATGGTAGTATTCACAAAATACAACGCGGTTCATCTTGCGCTTCGCGGGATTGCTAGAATCCCAAAGGTTGAGATAGCGCATGCCTGCAACCTCTCCTGCGCGGCGCAGAAGGACTTGAGTGTTGGGGGGCTCCTTCCACCCGACCAAGGCGCATAAAATTAAAAGCCAAGAAAAATGGAACAACTGACCGGCGGTGTCTTGGACGTTCCGGCAGTCTTCCAAGAAAGAATTATGGAGGAAGAGAGAGCAGTTGTACTGCTCTCCCTCCGCAGCTACGATAGCGAGCTCCACGACAGCTCCAGTAACTTCTTTAGGTCTACACTTTGTGAGAAGTCTGCCTGCAAGCAAACTTCCGGTGAATCTAAGTGCTTCATCCTCAACTATAGTGAGGTCATAAGCCCAACCTCCTCTTGTCAATTTGTATTTCTGCACCAACTGTGCAGCCAATTTTCTGTCCTTATCTTTTCCAACCAAATGAATATTGGGGTCCTTACCAACCTTAGATAGGCCGGTAATACGATGGATCAAGTTGAAATTCAAATCGATTGGCCTCCCCAGCCAAAGGTAACCACCATGAAAGCAGGATAGCAGTGCCTTAACAACTGCATTGACTTAATTGCTATGCCCGAAGTGCGGTAGCTTCAACAAGTTCAACAGTCCCGGTTTCTCTAAGTTTGCTGTGAATTCTTTCGGGATGAATTCATCAACTTTTCTGGTGGGATTGTGGACTACCGTCAGATAGCGATCTGGCGCAAACTAAGGATATGTTCTGTAGTCACCTAAGTTGAAATCAGAAAACTTGACCAGTGGAAGGTGTCCAAGCAGGGACCCTTCTTGTCGCACGCCTTCCGGCAGTGATGGCAGCGGAATCGGATACTTTGCATTCTTCGGAATATGCACCTCTGGTGCATCATCTGGACGCGGCGGAATGTAATTCACCATAGTGGCCAACGGCTCTGGAAAGGGCTCGTCCGGCTGCTGCGGCTGAGACGCCCTCGTTCTTGGAGATTGTCTGGGATCAGTCCAACCAGGGTGCGTGTAAGCCGAGGTCGTCACCGGGGTAGTCATGCCGAAATCTAAGCCTCTACGCTTAAATTGACGAACAATTTCTTCAGTGGAGAGGTTCTCCGTCGTGAACCGGTATAGACAACAAGGACTTGAACAGACAAATGGCGGAACAGCGTAGGATACAAACGCTGAAAACAAGGGAAGCACTCTGCACAACTCGGCTCTAAAAACAATAACTTAGATTCTCAAACAAGACACTATGCAACTTGAGAAAAGTAACCCGAAAATATACAAGTGTGGGGTATTTATAGCTAAAGGCGATAGTAAATGCGAACAAGTGGGGTTACTAGCCGTAGATGCCTATGCATGAGTTGACAAGCCCCCTACCCCCGCGCCTTTGCGGTGCATTAATTGTGATGACGGGCTTTGACAGCCTTCCGAGAGAAGCTAAAGCTTTCGGCGCATGACATAAATGGAAATCTTAGGGATATCAAGCCAACTCTGTCAGAGCGGATACAATTAAGTGGCGAACTTATCCTTCATTAATATTCAAAGTTGCTATAGGACTACTGTAATTCAAATTTATCGGCGGGTCATTTCAGCATAGGTAACTGTGCATATAGAGGGGTCCACAACGAGAACTCCTCAAGCGGCAACTTGACATAGGAAACTCCGCAAGAGAGACGGTTTGACGAGCCGGAAAAACACTTTGCAAGAGCGCAAAAATAGGGTTGCTCAAAACAAACTTTATTGACATGCGCGGATGTTTCAAGGAACTGTGCGGGAAGCCAGAGACTAAAAGTGTCTCGCGACTTCTGTGTAGACTGTGATAATGCGATGCCTCTTTCAACTACACTGGACATCTGCACTACTTTAGCAATGTATTAAGTCGACAGGGCGGAGTGGCCGTCACGATAAAGCTTGAGCCGACTCCCGTTGATCATTGTAGGTAGCAATTCTCCATTAAGCTTCGCAAGCTAAATTGCTCCTCCTTCTGTTATCGTTATGACCCGAAAAGGGCCTAACCAATGTACACAAAACTTTCCTGGAAACTTGATGAATTTACTATCATAGAGGAGTACCAAGTCTCCTTCTTCAAAGTGTTTATTCTTAATATGCCTGTCATGCCAAGCTTTCTATCTTGCCTTCTGTACTTGTTGATGGAATCCAGCTAAAAGTCTGTCTTCTTCTAAGGCAAGCAATTGTGAGAGTCTTTCGCTCATAGTATCAGTATCTGCCATTTCTGTAATTTGCGCAATTCTGAAGCTAGGAACGATGTATTCCATGGGCATAACTGCTTCTTGTCCATACACCAAACTGAAAGGTGTGTGACCTGTTAGTTTCTTGCATGTGGTTCTGTAAGCCCATAATACAGCTGTGACTCTAAGGTCCCAATCATCTCTTTGTTGATTACAGATCTTCGTCAGGGCATTCTCGAGAATCTTATTGAATGCCTCCACCGTACGATTAGCTTGAGGGTGGTAGGGTGTACTCTTATGGTGATTAATGTGGAATTCTTCAGTAAGGGCCTCTATAGTCTCATTCAGGAAATGTGTACCCTGATTACTCATTAGAATTAGTGGACATCCAAACCTAGTGATAATGTTCTCAAAAATGAACTGCGCGGCAGTGACAGCATCGCAGTTCTTAACTGGCTTCGCCTCAGCCCATCTGGTGAGATATTCAGTAGCTGTAATGATGTATCTTGCGTCGGTTCTTTTTCCTGGTGGGTTGATAGGTCCTATAAAATCAATGGCCCACTTATCAAAAGCACGCAGTGTTATCTGGGGTCTTAGCGGCATTTCATCTCTCCTTGAAGGTTTTCCTGTTCGCTGGTACACATCGCAACATTTGCAAAATTCCTTAGTATCCTTGTGCAATGTTGGCCACCAAATACCTATGGCTAAGATCTTCTGCGCAGTCGGATTTCCTGCGAAATGGCCTCCTGCGGTTCCTGAGTGCGCTTCTGCGATGATGGAGTTCTTTTCATGCGGTAGGATACATCTGCGCAAGACTTCATCGGGGCCCAGCTTATAAAGCTGGCCTGCTATCAAAGTGAAGTCTGCAGCTTTGACAACAAGTGGCTTCTTCTACTGGATTGTAAACTCAACTGGCGCTTGCCAGGTAGTGAGAAACTCAAGAATATCGGAATAATATTCATCTGCTGCTTGAACAGAAAACAACTGCACATCGGTTAGATTGTCCTCCAACTTTGTAGGTTCGTCCCCTGACTCTAGCCTAGATAAGTGGTCAGGTCCCGCATTCAATCTACCTGGCTTGATAATAACCTCAAAATCATATCCTGGAAGAGCAGTAGCCATCTGCAAATTCTTCCCCCTAACACTGGCTTATTGACCAAGTATTTCAAAGCAGAATGGTCAGTATACATTTTAAAATGTGCACCCAATAGGTAGTGTCTGAACTTCTGTAGGGCATACACCATAGCTAGTCCTTCTCTTTCTGTAGTGGTGTAGTTCTTCTCAGCTGTGGACAACTTTCTGCTAGAGTAAGCAATGGGGTGGTCAATACCGCCTTCTCCCGGTTGTGTCAGCACAACCCCCAATGCTATGGAAGAAGCATCTACATGAACATGAAAGGGTTTTCTCCAGTCTGGGAAAACTAGAATAGGCGCAGTGATCATCTTTTCTTTAAGTGTATCCAAGCTCTGTTGGCATTCTTCTGTCCATTGGAACTTCGAATCCTTTTTCAGCAATATTTCCATAGGTGCAGTGATCTTTGCATAACCTTTGATAAATTTCCTGTAATGCCCTGTATGTCCCAATGTAGTGCGCAATTGTTTGACTGAGTTGGGCGCAGGTAAATTAGCAATGATGGCAACCTTCACAGGATCCATTAGGAGTCCTTGTCTGCATACAATATGACCCAACAAAATACCAAAAGGAGCACAGAAGATACATTTTTTCAAGTTTAGGGAAATCTGATACTGTCTACATTTTTCTAACATCATGCGCAAGTTCCCTATATGGTTCTTTAGTAAACCAAACACAGTCTAGTCATCAAAATAGACTTCTAGAAACTTATGAATGAATTCTTTAAATACAGCAACAACGACTCAAGAGAAGATAGCAGGAGCGTTTTTTAGACCAAAGGGCATTACCGTATACTAGAATGAGCCCCATTCAGTTGCAAAAGTGGTCTTATGGTGGTCGTCCGGATGGATTCTGATCTGATGGTATCCCGAAAAGCCATCAGTGAAGGAGTAAGCCTCTTGTCCTCCAACATTATCAAGCACCTCGTCTGTAAAGGGAGTAGGAAATGGATCATGCGCTGATGCGTCATTCAGCTTGTGCAAGTCGACACAGATTCTTATTTCTCCTTTTGTCTTCTTCTCTGGTACCACCATAGGACTAATCCAATCACTTTCCTCTACTGGCTCAATAATACCTGCTGCGAGCATTTTATCAATTTCTTCTCTAACCTTTTCTTTATATCGCGGGTTCAATCTGTGCGGGCGCTGTTTTACTGGCTTGGCGTCTGCTTTCAGAGGTATGCGCATCACTCCTAAATCTCCTAGGATGCCTTTCATTTCTGTGAACTTAGTAGGAAATATATCCTGGTAGTCACGTAATAAATCTGAAATATGCCCAACAGTTTCATCATCCCAATAATCTCCTATAGAAGAAAACTTGGGTTCGGCTTCTGTACCAATGTTAATCTTTTTGAGCTTGATGTGTTCTGTAATGGCAGGGATATCAAGCTGAGGACCTTCGAATTTGCGCATCCCTTCTGACTCCAGAATATTGATGTTGCGAGGATCATCTTCCTCTTCTTCAGTAGTGAAATTATAGCATTCCAGGGCATGTTCCATCTGGACAGCCCAATCTGGTTGGGAATATTCTGGTAATGGACATTGTTCAAATACCTTCTTTTTAATACACTTTAAAGCGTGGTCGATGCTTGGATGTTCTGACTCAAAGCTGAAGGTAAGTTGAAAACTTTCTATCATAAGAGGCAGGGTGATAGTGCCTCTGCGCAATTCTGCTTCAGTATACCAGTTCCTTGGGACTGTATCCAATGTATGGATGAAGAGGTGAACCCACTCATCCTCCGGAATATCTGACCATTGCTGAATACATGCTTCAACGTGTGACCTGGGGTCACTCTGTCCATCATATTTGCGCAACACTTCTGCTGTAGTTCCCTGAAATCTGCGCAGTATCAATCTGCGACAGTCTTGCCATGTGTGAATATTCTCTTTATGCGCACCCCACCATCTTGCAGGTGTAGCGCGCAGTGCTACATCCAATGCTTGTATGCACTGCTCATCTGGAGTCTGTTGTTCATATGTGTGTATGAATTTACGTACTTCAGTTAAACCATCAAAAATTGGAGTTTCAGTCAATTCTGTGCCAATCCATCGAATGGATTTAGTCATCATGGTGCAACGCCTTGCAGAAACCTCATGTAAGCGATTCTGCCAGTTTTCCAATCCTGCTTCTGAATCTGATGTGCACGAACTATCGCATCGCCAGCTGATATGGCTGTCTGCTGTGGGATTGACATAGTCACTATGACTGGCAGTCATCTGATACAAACTTTCCATGTGGCGCACTTCTTCTTCTGCTTGAATGGGTTCAATATACCTTGGTCCTTGAATGGGATCAAGCGGTGCAATGACCCTAATCTGGTCATCCTCAAAGGTCATCTGTCTTTTCTTCAAATTAATGACAGCCAAATTATCGAATGCTCAGTCTATGCCTAAAAGTTCTGGGTAAGGTCTACTATCATCTAGAATTTTAATTACTTCAAAGTCTGCAGAACTTCTTACTCCCTCAATATCAATAGGTACATTGGGTAGTCTGCCCAATGGAGAGACTCGTTGTTGATTCGCAAGTCTTAGCTGGATAGGAGATCTTGTAAGCTGAGGGCTACCCATCTGTTCCCATGTCTGCATGGTGAGAACATTAACTTCTGAGCCCAAATCTAAAATGACTTCGTCCATTTCAAATGCTCCAATCTGCGCTGTGAGCCTCATTTCTTTTCCAGTTCTAGTATGACTCCCAATCTGGTGAACAGCACACTGCGGTGTGTTCATCGAAGCAGATTGTTGACACTTATCCAATAGGTGTTGAAGTTCCATAGTTGCTTTTTCATTGTGCAACAAGTTTAAGCAGTTTCTCAGGAAAGCATGGACACTGCCTAGTGCATCCTCGTCAGCAGGCCTTCCAGATGTAGTGGCCTGTTCTTGTACCAGGTTCTCTTGTCTTAGCACTTGCGATCTGGTATCATTATGCGGAATTGCGACAAAACTTGAAGCTCTCGGATCTGAGAAATACTCTTGAGCTTGCTTGAATGCTTCTTTCTGCTTCTGCAAGTCAAGCGGGGTGGATTTAATATTGGCGCGGCGCACCCATTGCGTCGCTTGCTTTCCAGTTCCCAACTCTGGTGCACCAGTGGTTGCTCCACTGTACGTTACTATATTAACTGTAGGATCTGGTTCTCTTTTTTCTGCTCCAATTAGCTGAATATTTTGATTGACCTGTGGCGTCTTTGCTTGCATCTTAGCCATCAACTGAGGGCATTCTTCAATGACATGATCATAAGATTTACAATATCTGCAAATGGTTGTAGGATTTTGGCAATCCCTTGCAAAATGACCTTGAGCTCCGCAATTATAACAAGTGATCTATCCTTGTCCTCGACCAAAACCTGCTGCGCGTTCGCGACCCCTATAATTTCCTCCTCGGCCGTCGTGAGTTTGGTCATACTGTGGACCTGCTGTGGGTCCTTGTGCCTCTGACTGTACTCTATAAACATCATGTTTTCTTTCCATCATAAGATCATATGCTCTGCAATTGTTCTCATCATGGCCTACTGATTTACAGAAATTGCAATATAGATTCTTTGGAGTTTGTACGTATTTCTGTAATAAGTGACATTCTTGTGGTCTGTGACCTCTAGTTCTACAGATTTCACACCAAGGCCCTTGTGCCTGTGGTAAAGGGTTAGGTGCTCCAGTTGCAATATACTCTATGAAAACAGGACAATGGTCCTTTGAATGACCTTGCGCTTTACATTTTGTACACCAAATTTCTTCTTTAACTTCCTTGCCTTTCTTAATATCATGCACTTGCAAGGTTAAGTTTGCTAATTGGTTCTGCAACTGCGCAACATCATTGCTTGTTCCAGCAATTGGTGAAGCTTCTAGTTTCATAGCCATCTCTAGAGCTTGTTCCTGTGTAGTGAGATTCTGTTGCATCAAAGGAAGTCTAATGTGTGGAAGCAGCGCATCAATGAACCATTCCTTATGCTGTTGCGGTGCAAAATCAAAGCTTACTTGATCTATCAAGGCTTTGAACTTCTGGTCAAAGTCCCATACTGACTCTGTAGGTAGCTATTTTATGTCTTTGAGCTCTGTTATACACTGTGATTCTGATTTAGGTTTCTTGAATTCTCTAATCATAGCATTTCTTACATCAGCAAGCATCCTATTCTGTGCTGCTGATTATTTCATGAACCAAGTTAAGGCTCTTTCTCTTAGTGTGGTTGCTAACTGAACCAGCTTAACAGCATCATCATTAATTTGCTTAGTTGTCCAAATGGCTTCACATAGGAACCAGTGCTGCTCAGGGTCTTCTAGCCCTGTTCCTCTAAAAGTTGGTAGCTTCATGTCATCACCCATCCTTCTTGCGCTAGGTTGAGGTGGAGGTGCCGTAGAAGTGCCTTTGGGATGGTTAGACAATGGTGGTGCTGAGGTACTAGAAGTACCGTGCGGGCTACTAGAAGGTGTTACTGCGGGGTTATACTGAGCCCCGTCTGGCTTTTGCGGTGTAAAAGGGTGATAAGGGATATGAGCACTCCCTTGTCTCTCTATATGGCTCGCTCTAGGAACTTGAGTATCTTCTGGGCTAGACTCAAAAGAATGCTGGTCAAGGCCTACTTTATACTGTTTTCCACTACGAGTGCAACCAATAAGTTCAAGATCACTATCAGAATCTGCGGACATTACTTGTCTATGCTATTCATCGGAAGCTATGCATAGTTTTCCTTTTTCATACAGAAGCATTTTAATCCATAAGTTCAGAGAATTTAAGAACTTACCTCTGTGTGCTCTGAAGAAACTCCTCTCAGCTTCGCTGAAACTCTTTCTCGTATCTACTGCAAACTTGGTGATGAAGCCTTCCAGCAAACTGTTCAACCAAAAGTCTACTGCCCGGGACACAGAATTATCTACCTGCTTCAAACTGCTAACTAGCTCAGGCGTCCAAGCGACGGGTTGATCAACATGCACAGTGGGTCTAGTATCTGCTAGCTTGGCTACCCATGCATGCAATTCTAGTGCAAATGTGACAAATAAAATTTCGTGAAGGTCAGTATAAATATGCTTTTGCAACCAGTCTTCTGTCTGAAGCCTAGAGCTTCTATTTTCTCGTTCAGTGAACTCTGTAGCCTTTAAATCAAACCAGTCTTGAATTTCTTTAGCTGTAGGATTCCAGTAGCACATTGCCTTCAAAATAATAGGGTTAAATCCAATGACATAACCATTTGTTGGCTCCTTCTTTCTCTGGGTTTCACATCAATCTCGTGTGTCGGCGAAATAACGAGTCTCACAGTAACAAGTCACAAGGCAACGGAACGATTTGTTGGCTTAAGCAGTATCTCGCACGTCGCTGGAATAACGAGTCTCACAGTAACAAGTCACAAAGCAACGGAACCATTTGTTGGCTGCTTTTTGGACAGACACGGGTTTTAATGAGGCGCAACAACAAAACCCCTTGGCGCACTGGCCCTCTCGGTAATGAGCTGCGCAGCAGTTCGAGGTCTCACCCGAAGTGGCTATGGAGGGGGCTAAGGAATCAGGCTTCCTTAACCTAGGCGACGTGGAGACTGCAATCTTCTCCCTTTCTTCCTCTAGGATTCCTCAAAGTGGAACGTCTTACTCTTCCGCAGACTTCTCAGTGCAACAGTGCTGAAGCTCTCACTTACCAGCCTAGCTGCGCGGTATCTCTGCTCCGGCGCACGAGGCGATTACCCTCTGCGTCCAATACTGTACCATTTCTGGCCCTGCGCCACGGCGCAGCAACACACTCCTTAATCGCTGCAATGACAACGTTCTACGGACTCCTTCGATACTTGATGATTATAACTACCAAGGAAGCTTCGAGAACTTACTTAACATATTCATAAAGATAACGCAATGCTCATGTATACATAGATAGTGAACTAAAACATGCAATCACACAACACAGCATCATAACACAAGAATTAGGTAATTCACCTCCACGGGGAAACCACATCCACGGGAAGTGTATCTTTTATTAATCTCAAAGATAGAAATTAAAATCCTGCTGTGCACACAGCTGCAGCCTTAGATCTTTCCAAGAAACTCCACGCACACAGCTGGGAGCCCTTCTCTCGATCTAGTCTCTTCCTCTACAGAGATTACAATAGTTCAGACTGTCTGCAACTCAGGGATTAGCTTCACAGCTATCCAGTTCTAACTCTTGTCTTCTAACAACACAATAGAAAACAAACAACAACCAACCCACCAACCCTTCTCTCTTATCAATTATACATATATATAGGTGGCCTTGACGGTCGCACCTTTATAAAACTATGGGCCTTTCCCAGCAGTAATCCCCAAAAACCCTAACCGCGGACATGGCTAGGTGTACTATAGGCGTCGATTGCAGTCACGTCGCCGCTTCCTGCAGGCTCCACAATTTTCGGCGCAGATTGCGGGTATGGGCGCCACTTCATCATTCACTGCTCCTTGTCCTTCACCTTCAATGCTTTGGTCCGTTGCTCTTCCTTGATCAGAGCAACCATAACTTCTGTACTTAGCCTTAATGAGGGTAGCTGAGCCCTCTCTTCCGTCGCTTCATTTATTGTGGTAGCTGAGCTCTCTCCTCAACCACATTCATTCTCCTTTGACGTGTGCGTGCGAGATCCGCGATTTCCAGTCCGTAATCTGCGCTGAGCTCGTCTATCTGGCACCATACTGCGCACCATTTACTTCTGCCCAAAAATTGGTGCTTATTCAAAATTAGCACTTTCCCTTCAACACTTGTGCTTTTTTCCTCAAACTTCGCAGCTTTACCATAGCTACAGCCTTGGCTCCAACATAAAAACATGACTCCCCAAGGTCTTCAAGATGAACCCGCAATGATACGAATCTATCCATGTGATTACAAATGTCTTGATGTCAAACATGGAAGAAACCACTTGATTACCGGTCATTGATGTAAACCGTTAACAAGTGCAAGGGAGATCACCATTAATGTCAATGATTCCCAAGGTATCACAGTACATCTCATCAAGCGTGAATAAATGAGTTGACGTCGAACGCAAGATGAAATCTTTCAATCAAGAGTCAATGATGTAAACTCATGATGAAAGCGAGGTGACCTTCCATTGAGGCGTGCAGGACCAAGGTACTTGACTGGTTTCTAGATTCAATCATTGGATGATGAGTTGAATTCGACAAGGATGAATCCGTTGAAGGAGGGCCATAATGAATCCCCCATCAATCGACACGAAACACGACAAAAGATGTGTAGAGCGGATCGGATGCTACAATAACATGTGAGACTGACTCAAAGTAACAACGGCATGACGACATGTGTACTGACTAAAAATGATGAGTGATGAATGTGTTCTTGAACATGGGCATGGCATGACTTGGCAGTATTGACATGAGAATGACGGAACCTTCTAATGCAACTGATAGTGGAAGCTTTCTCTGAATGACTCAGAGGAGTAACAAGACTCAGAAAGTAAGCGGGGACTCATAGACAAACAGATGACCCAAGTATCGATATGCAAATGCAGTCGATTACCATGTTCAAGAACGACTATATACTGCCACTAAGGTATGTAACACAAACACTTTCCTTTTTCCCCATCATGAGTGATGAATGCCTCATGTGTTTTTTAACAAGCTTGATGATGGTAACCAGATGCTCGGTATAGCTCATCTCATAGATGAGTCCAATCCCAAATATTTTCTGAACCTAGGATAGGAGGGGTTCGTCCCATAATGGGCCCTTTAATGTGAAAATTTAACGAGTCCATAGAAGGAAAACTCAGTCGTCATTTCATATTTACAGAGTCTGAAAAGAACTAAAGAAGACTCCAATGGTCCTTTTTCGTAAAGTTAGCCTCATCGCATGAAAAAGGGTAAAACAACGCGAGAAAGAACTCTTCCAGTCATGATTGGATGGAGAATTCCTTTTTCGTAATTAGTGCCCCCTGGTTCGAAAAAGGGATAAACAATCACCAAGAAGACGACCATTCAAATACTTTAACAAGCGTGAACGTGACAAGGTCGCTTGGCAATCTTTTCAATTTTAGGGAGTTTGAAAAGAGCTTAACTATGGACTCCGGGGGGTGTCCTTTTCCGTGGAAGTTTAACGAGCCCGAAAAAGTGATAAATCATAACTCGGTACATGTTCTCATGATTCAATGAGTACGAGAACAAACAAAGAGTAAACTCATACTCATGCAATAATTACAACTTAACCAAAAATAATAATGACAAAACGTTCAAAGGAGTGTTCATACCTGCAATTACTGTTGGTAATGCGAGAAATGCTACAAAAGACCACTTTACGACTCCTATACACTAGAGAAAGTGTCAAATAGCCCCAAATATAATGACAAATTGTCAAAACTATAGTAAATGGCCCAAGAGCATCAAAATATTTGAAAAGGAATATTCCATTCCATTCTATAAATAGAAATATGGACCAAAAATAGAAACATTATTCAAATTGCCAATTTGGGTGGAGAAGTACCAATTTGGAGCCAAAACTTCCTTTGCCGATTTCGGGAGCTACGATCCGCCATTTCACCAGCCGTCCGGACCAGGTAGGCCTAAATCTTGTCTTGCAACTTTCCAGTGGTTTACTTTTTGCATTTTTTTAGTTTTTTGAGTTTGTTTATGATTTGGGGAGGGGCCATTGCGCCCTCGGCTCGTCGCAAGTGGCCCTTTCGGGACTTGCGATGAGCCTGAGTCGTCGCAAGTCTCAAAAATGGGACCTGCGACGACGTCGCCCTGTACCTGAAGGTGAGGTGCGATGGCAGAAACCCACAACTCAAACATCAAAAATATTCCAAAAACTGAGTTTGTGCAAGTTGGGAAAGGACCTAACATGTGTTAAATGCCCCTTTTGGCAGGTTCCCAACAAGCAGAGATGGTACTAGAGTAGCGAGAGAGAGAATGCAAGATAGAATATGAGAAAGCTGCAAACGATCCACAATGTGTGGCTGCTTTGTGAAACTGTGGGTTGCTCAAGTTCTTCCAGGTACAGGGGATGAGAGCCCATATCCCGTTCTTGACACACATGCTACAGAGTTGGGATACAGCCCAACGGTACTTTTCATAGGTGAGCATATCCTCAACATTGACATTGAGGACATATACTTTCTGACTGGTTTGTCCTGAAGAGGGGACACTGTACAACTCACTGGGACACGAGCCAGTGATCGTACAGTTGAGGACATGGTGTAACAACAATGTATTTCTACTTCTCATCCTTCTAGCAGGAAGATACTCATTAGAGATGTGGTGAGTCGTCCACTGAGGATTGTACTGCTTACTATTACCAGGGTGGCGGGTATCCAAGCTCCACATACGGCTACTCGGACCCAGATGTTATATGTGGAGGACTGTATGTCCCCCATGGTGTTCAATTGGTGTGAGGGTATCCTCGCAAACATCCGAGCTCAGCTGACCAAGTGTCGGTGAGGGGAGCTCAAGCAGTTTGGATACAGATCGATCATAGTGTCGTTCCTCTTGGAGCGAGTTACTCTCTTGCGCCCGCAGGTGGTACTGGATGACAGGGATTTGAGAGATCCACACATGCTCAGGTGGGCAGAGCTGATGACCCGTCATGGTGGGGGTCCCATCATCACTTTGGGCCCCGAGTTCTTCAGCTAGCTAGAGGGCCAGATGCTCATGGTCAAGGACTTCCCATACGGTGGCACGGACTTTTGGGAGGATCTCGACTTAGTGCTGCCAGAGGGTGCAGCATGGGGTGATATCGGTAAGAACAAAACCCTTGTACTTTTTAGTTTTGTGAATTATATTATTTTTTTTATGTAGTGCTGACAAGTACTTTATATGTGTGTGCAGATGTGGGTCCCGTGCGACCAATAGGTCTCTCTCTTCTAGCGAGGAGAGACAGAGGTGGAGAGGCAGTGGTTCCTACTGGTGCTCATCCTGCCGTCGAGGAGATGGAGGAGGTGTACCGGAACCTATCCGAGATGACTGTGGAAGTACCAGAGCCAACCATCGATGACCTACCGAGGCCCATGCAGAGGTATGGGATTGGAGCATCCGTGCGCTTCAATGCCTTACTCCGCAAGGTGGCTCGTATTGTAGACTGCTTTCTCACACAGCCTCAAAGAGCTATTAGAGGCAGGGGTTGTGTATGGGTCAGGCGTCCAGCTTGATTGCACTTTTAGACTTGTATTGAGAGCTTAGAGGCCTCAGATTTTTGTACTTACTGAAAGCTATGATGCTTCATATTTTTTGTAGAGACTCACTGAAAGCCATCGTGCTTCAGATTTTATACCAGCACTACTTTTGAGCGATTTATATATATATACATTATCCGTGATTTTATACATTATGTGTCTTTGGAATGATTAGTGATGTGATCTTGTTTACCTGTTTGCTTCTGTACATTGGATTTACATGTTATGAATGCTTTTACATATTATGGATGTTATGTGTGTGCAATGTACCAATCCAAAATGAAATTGGCCATCGAGTCATCAACTATGTTTAACTCTCGTGGAATGTGCAGGTATTGAAAATATTCAAATGACCTTTCCAGGAGACGTACTTGTCTAAAGAGACGGAGTAAGTGTTAAATTTTCATAATTTACTTCAATCTGATCTAGGATCTTAACTGAGAGAACAACATGTACAGCAAATCTACAGCATATCAATCATGGACACAATAATGCAAGCACACAAGAGACACAGAGTTTACTTGGGGAAAACCATAAAGGTGAAAAACCCCAATAACTTACTCAGAGATAGATAGAGCAATGATACAACCAGAATACAAGAGATAGTCTTCTCCTAGTAGCAGAACCTCCTCCTCATAAGTGTGCCACTTTTCGAATGAGAGAAGTGTGTAAATGAATGATCAAATAGAGATCTCCCGATCTCTATTTATACTTGTTCTGTCCTGCCCAATAAATAATGGGGCCTACATGTCTAGTTTAACCCATGGTTAACTTAATCCGGTGCCGACCCCACACTTGGTGGTCTAATAACACTTTGACCCACATGGCCGACCCCCAATAGGGTGGTATAATAACCCTTCGACCCACATGAATTATACAGGGCTGACCCCAACAAGGTGGTCTAATAACCCATCAAGTATAAGTTACGACACTTACAATATAAATGACAACACTTCCGTATAGAGGAATAATAACATCTCTATAGGAATACAAACACTTCCATATAGAGGAATAATGCCATCTCTATAGGAGTACAAAATACATAAATGAAATACATGGGTGAAATACATTCCGAAGTTACATATACACAACAGTAAGAGGGGATCACGGATGGCATATATCCAGTTTAGATGGGAAACCACTAATTGTGAATCGATGTGGATGACACTGTGGTTCATAGCCAAGGAAATGGCATCAGCTAAGGTTTCGATTACTGCCTGATATTCTGCGGCATTGTTGGTCGCAAACCCTAGGCAACTTCCTCCTGAGCTAATGAGCTCACCTGTTGGGGAATATAGTACCCAGGCTACCGAAGCAAGGTGAAGGGTATGCCAGCTAGCGTCGTCCGCGAATCCATAGCATGTTGCCATCACACACGCAGACAGAACATGGTATGAGAAGCGAAAACAAGATCAAAAGATGCCCAAAAAGAGAAATGCATCACACCACACAAAAACAAAAAAACACGCCATGTACAATATATACAAGCAATTCTATGCATGAGAGATCAAGTGTAGTATCTCTTCAGGTAAATCCCATCGTGGGGTTCACCTAAAGAGATTCCGTCATAATCTTCAAGCTCGTAGGCACCTTTTTCCAACACACATTTTATGACGTAGGGTCCATGCCACATGGACTCGAACTTCCCATCTCCTAGCTTATCATGTTTCTGGTCATAAGTGAGGACCAGATCACCCTCGTTAAAGATACAAGGTTCAACCGATTCGTATTGGGCCTTGATGCATTTCTTATGTGCTTCATTAGCAAGAACGACATCATGGCGAGACTCGTCAAGTTGGGCTAGGTGTATGAGACGTTCTTCCTTAGCAGTAGTGTTAGGAAGAAGTTCTACCGCGAGCTGTAAAGACGGGATTTCGCACTCTATCAGCAGAACAACCTCCAATCCATATACTAATTGGAAGGGACTGAAGCCTGTGGTGGTTTTAAAGTAGTTCGGTAGGACCATAATGCTGAAAAGAGCATATTATGCCAGTTGAACTTTTGTGTCCCTACCATCCTCTGGATCATAGTCTTCAAGACCTTGTTAATTGCCTTGACCTATACATTGGATTGTGGGTAGTAGGGTGTCGCTTTTTCATGGTGAAAACCCAACCTGTCGCTCAATTCATCAACCATGTGGTTCTGAAAGTGAGAACCATGATCAGTAACTATGGCTTGCGGAACTCCAAACCGCATTGTTACATGATTAAACATGAAGAGTGCGACGGTTTTTCCATAGTTTTGGTATGTAGGCATAGCCTTGGCCCACTTTGTGAAGTAATCTACAACTACGATGATGTAACTATGCCTCCCGGTCGAGGTAGGCTTACAATGCATAAAATCGATGCCGCATTTTGCAAATGGGCCAACGGCAATAACTGGATGTAGTGGGGCAGGATGAGTGCGCTTCTTCGTGTGGAAGTGTTGACAAGGAGGACATTTTTTAATGGCCTCAATACAATCTTTGAAGATAGTAGGCCAGTAATACCCTATGCACAAAATCGTCTGGGATGTAGGCCATCCCAAAGAGATGACCGCCACATGCCCCAGCATGACAATCATTCAGAACACATTCAGCCTCATCATGAGTGAGACAACATCGAAGGATTGAATCAACGCCATGACAATACAAAGTATCATTGATGATTAAATAATACTTTGGATGGTGACGAACCTTACGATGATCGTTGCAAGAAAGTTGAGGATCGAAGTGTTGGGTTTGAAGATACAACAGGATATCTCCATACCAGGGGTTAGTCGTACTGATGAGAAACAATGATTCATCTAGAAATGAGTCATTATGCTCAACTTCTGCATCAGGATGAGGAAGGTCGCAAATGAGCTCAACAAACACCAAAGACTTCTTAGACTTAGCTTTCTCGAAAGGAAGATCGAATTCTTGCAGTATCACAATACACCGTGAATACTTTCCCCAAGCACCTAACGTGTGAGTACATGGTACATGGGATTCGAGTTGGCAATGATAGTGGTGGTGCGGAGCAATATGTAGTGATGGAACTTTTGGATGGAAATGACTGCCGCGAAAGCCAGTTTTTCGACATGTGAGTATCTAGTTTCAGCATCAGCTAGACCCTTACTTGCGTAGTATATCACATGTTCCTGAGCATTTTGATCCTCCTATACCAAAACCATGGCGATAGTGGTAGCAGAAGCGACAAGATATAAAATGTAATCTCGATAATAATTAGGTGGTTGAAGTACAGGGGCATGCGTGAGGGCATGTTTAATACTGTCGAAGGATTTTTGAGCTTGATCATCCCAAATGAATGGGCCGTCCTTCTTAAGAAGTCTTATATAGCCCTAAGTCTTCTCCGCGAAATTGCAAACCAAACGTCTTAAATAAGTTGTCTTCCCTTGGAGACTTTGAAGTTTCGTAACATCAATTGAGGGTGGTAGGTTGATGATGGCCTCCACCTTTAAGGGATCAATGCGGATCCCATCCTTCGAAACGATAAATCCTAAGAGGCATCTTGACTCAACGCAAAAGATACACTTATGAGGATTCATATGGATATTGTACCGTCTGCATCTGAGGAAAATGGCCGTCAGATGATCGATGTGGAACTCATGCTGCCTTGAATGAGCAGGGTGATCGTCCAAGTAGGGTTCCACAAAGTCCTTAATATCGAGGAAGTAATACGACATAACGTGCTGAAACGTGGCACCAACATTTTTAAGGCCAAATGGGATCTTGCGATAAGCGAATGTACCCCATGGGCAGATGAAAACCGTCTTATGTTGGTCGGCTGGGTTGATCTCAATTTGGTTGTAACCAGAAAAGCCATCCATGAATGAGAAGATGACGCTTCCGGCATAGTTTTCGATGATCTAATCGATGAAGGGGGTCGGGTAGTTGTCTTTTGGACAAGCCCGATTAAGGTCTCGATAATCGACACAGACGCGAATGGTGCCCTGCTTTTTTTTCACAGGAACGACGTTTGAGACCCAATCCGTCAATGGGACAGGATAAATAAAGCCAGCCTTTAAGAGCTTTTCAATTTCTGTCTTTATCGCCGCAGTCTTCCGGGGGTGTACCGGTCACAACTTTTGACATACAGGTTTGATGTCGGGATAGGTTTTTATTTTGTGAGAAACAATGGCAGGGTCTATCCCAGGCATCTCCTCATAGGACCAAGCAAACACGTCTCAAAATTTCTTGAACAAGGCCGTGCTAACCGCGATTTCTTCAGGGGAACACTTCTAGCCTATGCGAATGTGTTCCACTATACCAGGTTTCACCGAGATGTCTACCGAGGTGGTTGGCTCAATGTTGTCCAAGTTTCCCTCTGATTTCGTAAGACATGTAAGGATGGGGGACTAAGGGGATGGGTAGATATCTGGCGAAAAGAGGGTATGGATGTTGTTCTCTATGTATTCCAAAGGAGGAAGAAAAAATGATCTGTGATGGAGATCATCCCATGGACTGTCGTCAACATTCATTACTTCCATGATGGACTCGTCTGAATGAAAAGTATGAAGTAAAAGATCAGGTAGAGAGGACGTCCGATGTAGAGAACAAGATGGGGAGGCCATAGGTAAATGGTCCTCCGGAGCTGATTGGATAGCCTCATAAATACGTTCAGCGGGTGAAAGAGGCATCATATCTCCAAACAGGTGTGTTATGGCTTCATCTGGTACAAGCCAAGCATCGTTTGAGTGAGATAAAATCTCGGTGGAGATCATGTTCACCGTGGCAACATGATTAAGGGGGTTCGCGGTTGGAAAAACACCCATGAGAGATGAATCTTTCAATAGGCCAACCCCTACACTCTCATACTATTTTGACGACTGTCCAATGGAAGGAACATGGTCACCAGGATGAGTAGTGGCGTCCAGTGTACAAAAATCTAACTGGTCGATAGTAGCAATTCGTCCTTGGTGGGGGAATTGTACTATACGGAAGACTCAAGAGGATACCGCCTACATGGTATAAAACCAATTACGACCGAGCAAGAGGTTATAATCTAACGGGGCTGAGACCACTTCCACATTAATGGTTATGGTCTTTCCTCCCAACTCAACTGCAAGAGCTTGTAAGAGCCCATGAGGTTGAAAGCCACGCCCATCAAATGCTTTCAACGTGGTAGGAGAACGATTCAATTCAGGGGAGCCAATGGCTCTCCAACAAGCGATGGACATGACAGAAATGGAGGCTCCTTCGTCCAAAAGAGTACGATGGAAACTCTTTCCACCAAGGTTCACAGTAACTTGGAATGCGAGTTGGTGTGAGAGCCTCAGCTTAAGGTTGTCAAGATGAAACATGATGGTGTTCGAGGAATCCAGGTCAACTGCACCAATAGTTGCAACGATATTTTTGCGTTGATTGGGACAATTCTACAAAACTTCCATGGTGGACATGGCGCAAGGAGCTTGGGCCAAGTCTTCTCCGATATTGTAATTTTGTGTCGCACGAGCATTAGGATTGAAAACAACTTTTCGAATTGTATTCTTGGGTGGATGCAATATCAAATCTAAAGAGGGTCTCTCTATGGTGAGAGAGGTTGATGGTACAGTGAAATCAGGTAAAGAGTCGGAAGCTTTTTCAGTATTACTTCCAGCGGGTTCCTTCGAAGGGACCTGTTTGTAAGATCACAAGTGAGTAGTTAAATTGATCGCCTCATTACGCAACATGAGAACATGCGTGGTATTGGATGGTTCCCCCTGGGTTGGGGGGGTTTGAGCAATCATCTGTTAATTTTGAGCAAGAATCGGATCGTTGAGGACTGCGGGAGATGGTTTACCCCTAAGAAAATTTTGCACTTCGTCTCTATGGGGGCACTCTTTGGAGAAATGATCTTCTCCACATAGTAAGCAAGGATACTTTAGTTTCCTTTTCTGCTTAGTATCTTCAGGAGTGCTCTTGGTTTCCTGCTGGGCAGAAGACTTCTTGGGTTTCCCCTTGTTCTTCTTTTTTCCATTAAAATTATGAGATGAAGTTGATTGAACAGAATTCACCTCTTCAGTTACAGCAGGAGGAGTGGACTTGGCGGTGTTGTGTCCAGGCGGAGTTGGGTTGGATGAGCCAACAGTGCTAACAGCAGGCTGGGTGGTAAAGGAACCAATGATTCCATCAACTTGGGGTCCCTTATGTGGTTTCGTGGGATCGTTGAAATCTCGGGGTGCATCAAGCAAAATATTGAACAGAGTGCCAGACTGGGTATAAACCAGGTCTAACAGATGAGCACTCGCGATGGCTTGTTCTTCGGTGACAGCACCTCGCATGGAAACATCTTTTTTTATGGTGGGAAGAGGCGATTTAGTAAACTAATCTACTAGGAGCTGATCTGGAATGGGAGCTTTAATGAGACGTCGTCTCCTTCACCACTCATGGATATGATCCAAAATGTGAGTGGCGGTATTCTGACAGAGCGAGGTTAAAAGCTCAGTACCAGTCTCATACCATATAGGCAGCTGGAAGTGCGTCAAAAAGTTCATAGCAAGAGAGCCAAAATCAGGAAAAGAGTGTGGTGGCAACTTAATGTACCACTTGGCAGCCAAACTGGTGAGAGTCTTTTGGAACAATCTAAGACGAATTGAATCGTCCATTAAGGAATTCGATGAACACCATAAGTGGTATGTCATCACGTGGTTCTTGGGGTCTTCACCCGGCTTGCCTTCAAACTTGGGTATATCAGACGAAAGTTTCACCGAAATCGGTGGCCAGTTAGATCCATGGTAAATCGGATCGTTGGTTAAACGAGAGGGGTCAGGTAAGTCCAAAGTAGCCAGAAAGGGCAGCTGTGGATTAGGCTACGCGTATTGATAATACGGATATGGTGCGTAAGGACTAAACTGACCGTAAGGTGTACCAGGATAAAACTGACCGTAGGGGGGTGTGCCGCCCGGACCATAAGGAGGTCCGCCACCATAAGGTGATCCATTCCAATAGGGTGGGGGTCCACCTCCACCTCCGGGAGGGGGTGGAGGTCTGCCGCCACCACCGGGAGGAGGTGGGGGTCCATAACCGTAATAAGGTGGGCCACCACCACATCCGCCTAGAGGGGGTGGTGGGCCACTTCCGCTGCCAGATGGGTGGGGGCCCCCACAACCTCCATTTCCGAAAGGATGAGGGTTTCTACCACCACCGCCACCACCATAGTAATTAGGTCCTCCACCGCCTCCGCCTGGAGGGGGTGGTGGACCACCACCGCCACCCAAAGGGAAATGTCCTCCACCACCATGATAAGGTGGTCCACCGCCAACTCTGCCTGGAGGAGGTGGTGGACCATTCCCGCCACCGCCTGAGGGGTGAGGGGCATTGTAGGTAAAATGAGGTGGGCCTCCACCAATGTTAGGTGGGGGTCCGCCGCCTCCAATAGGAGGTGAGGGAGGACCATTCAGGGGTGGTGGTACTTGGGAGATAGTCATTTGGGGTTCGTGTTGCAACATAGGTTGTTTCCCCCACAGAGTGTATGGATTCCCAAGATAATGTATCCTGTATGGTGCATTTTCGGGATTAGGTAGACCCGACACAGGGTTAAAAGAACCTGGATATGCTTGACTCCGTGATGGTTGGGTTACATTGGACGACCCTCCAACATGAGATAATCCCATGGTGGACGGTCTAGCGGGTTGGGAAGGTCCAACGAAAGGCCCGTTGAGGACTCCACTAATGTTCTAGTTAGGAAAAAGGGGTTTCCCCCTAGCCACAATGGGTTGACCACTATTCAAAGGTTGAACCAACGTGGATTGTTGACTAGCTACCGTGGTAATAACATTACCAATAAGATAATCCGTAGGAATGGAGTACCCTCCCCTTGAATTTTGAGGTGGGAGAGGAACTGGTAAAGTAACCGTGGTAGTGACAGGTGTGTTGGACCGTTGTCCTTCCACCGGTTGGATCACTTGAGGTGCAGGACTGGATTCCTGCGAGGGTTGACCAATCTCATTAGTGGTCACGTGGTGGGGTGCTTCAAGTGATCCGGAAGATATCGAATGAACTGGGATGTTTTCGTCGCCAAGTCTTATTTAAAAATGACGATTGTGGAACTCTTCAGAGTGTCGCTCGATAATTTGTCTTCGAAGCTCATCTCCTTTAAGACGTAACTGTTCCAAACGTTCGTGGATGGGGCCGAAAGTCTCGACAAGGTTAGGCGTATAGTAAGGCCTAGTGAACTCTGGAGTAGTCTAGTTAGGTGGGGATGAGATGGAAAAATGAGCCACTAGATGGTCTTTAGAAGATGTCGAGTAAGCTGTTGTAGGGTCGTCCTGGGGTCGGTTTATCCATTCCAATGATCTAGGTTATCCCGGGATGAGGGGAGAAAGGTCATGAGAAGTGGGGGTTTGTGCTTCTTCATCCTTCGAGGGATGAGAGGCAAGTGGATCTAGTGGAAACAAATGTCCACCAATATTCAAAGTGGGGTTCCCTACTTCAGTAACTATGACCGCGTTACACGGATCCATTCTTACCCTCGAAACAACCTCCGTATTAAGGGGAAATTCGGGTAGCAAGTTCAAGATCATACGGGGCATTCTCCAAGGAAAATCCGCTAGAGTATTAGGAAAATCAGCCAAAAAGGGCCAAAACAACGTTTCTCCTAAAGGTATACTAAAAGAAAAGCAGTCCAAGAAAACCTACTCAAACTAAGGCAATAAGCAAACTTATGTGACAGAGTGGATTCAAAAGTCTAGAACCTCACGGGATTATCAAGGCATCGCAAACCGCAATATAATGCAGGGTCCAACAATATGATGCGACAAGGAGGATTGGGACAGTACCCTTGCCTACATACCCGACTACTTGGACAGGACGTGTGTGCTAATCTCCCCGAGTACTGTTCTCAATGTATTGCTTTGCCAAGACGGCCAAATGGTTAACTCAGTTGGTTTTAGGAATCCTAATGGTGTCTCTTGATATACGCAAGGTACATGGGAGCTCAAATCTATAGTGGTGCCGTCTAATGCACAGTCATTGGCACGAGACCTTCCGATATACGTGTCGAGTACGTGATACACCCTTCAATATACGCCAAGTATGGATTATGGTACTTGGTGGGTACGTGAAGGAGATTGATATACCGATGTACGTGGAAGACTACAATACCCCCGGACTACAATGCTGGAAAGTAACGACAGCTTCCACACTTAACAATGTCGGAACACGTCTCTAACTTACACACAAGTTGCTAAGAATTTTACCTAGTTCTAGCGTTTAATTTTATCTTGGACGATTAGGTGAATGCATGAGGTGAGTACATAATTAGAAACAGAATGCAACTCCTAGCTACATACACGAAAAATTCTTTTCTTTCAATGAATTATACCTATGGTAAGGAGAAAGCTTTTTCCAATGGTATTGCCAAAACAAACTCAATGCAACACAATTCCCAATGCAAACAAATTTGACAATGAAAATACTCTTTTCTTTTTCGACGAAACACGCAAATGTGCACAACACTACTATCCAAATCAAAGTATTTTTTCTTTTCTTTTCTTTTTCAAATCAAAACAACACTAAGTAATGAAATGAGAGGATTCTGAAACGGAAATTCAAGCTTTTCACTTTCTCTTTTCAATGATCTAAAGGAAACAAGAATAAAAAATGCACCTATCTTTCCCTAGCATGGACACTACTTTTGAGAAAAAAAAATGTACTAGAGCTTTTCAAGAAGATGAATAATTCATAATTCAAGAAAAACACAATCAATCATATTTCCATTCATCTTTCCAAAACATTCCAATGCACAATGATCTTCTTGACCGAAAAGAAAATGCTACTTGCGTCACTCATACACTCAGAAAACTCAAGAAAAGACAAGCACTCAACCAAGCAAAAAGACACACTTAACTCAAAATCAAACAGCAACAAGCAAACTAAGCAAGCAAAGCTCAAAACAAAGGTAGATGAGGTCTGGAAGGTGATCCAATGTAATGATCAGATTAGGAATGGAAGGAAGGGAAAGCAAGAATGAATGGATGAAGGTGGGGGAGACAATAGTATCTGCCACTACCGATTTCAAACTTGTCCAAAGTAGAACCCAAAGTCAATCCAAACAATCCAAACTCTCAACACACAAATCAGAAATGGGATCGTTGGCTGAATGTTGCAACACAGAGGGAGTTCATACACCAAAACAAGGCTAAGACTGTCAAACAGGAGGATGGATTCCTGTAAGCTAAGTCTCGACAGATCGGTGCACTCTGACTTTGCAGACAGTGCGACATTGCAGTTTACCTGCATGAGAGCTGCGACGATGTCGCAGTCCACTAATACACAAGTCGCAACGAGCAAGCAACAGTCAAAGAACAAAGACCCATAAAAACACAATGTCGCTCTGTTTTCACTGCCCAAGTGCGACAGGCGAGTTCTAGATTCAAAAAATGAATCAGATCTCTCAAAAATGAACCACCAACAGGTTTGAAACTGATTTGTACAAACTCAAAGGAAGAAGATCAGGATCTTCAACGTGAAGATCTAACAATGGAATCAATCCTAAGAAGGAAAATGGCAAAAGAAATGACAACAAGTCTTGTGACAAGCAATCAACTGAAAATGACTCATATTAATGATCACTAAACAAGAATACTCCCCAGTATGGTCTCCAGATTTGTTACCGGATAATCCACTCGACCGGAGGCGAGCCGGATCTCCCTAGCTCAATGCGAGTCTAGAACAAATAGAACTGTCACATACCCCAATTTTATTAAAATAATGTAATTATTTTTAATATTCCTGAGAACATTATGTTAAATTTAATGCTAAGTAGGAAGGGATGACTCAGCAGAGTCTCCAGAAATGGAATGTAAAATCTGAATAATTATTATTAATAAATAAATTATGGAGACAACAGCATGGGAGAGCTGTTAAAAGAGGTTACTGGTCTAACTGGTGGATGGAATTAGGTGGAAGGACAAAAGACAAGTGGCAGCATCCTCAAACACTTCCTGAGTTGCAGGTGGCAACTTCCCTATATTTTGGGGTCATGATTCCCCAAGAAAGTGGAATCTGAGCAGGTGGCTCATTAATGACAGTTAGCCCAACTAAGACCTAGGCAATCTTTTAAATACTACTCAATGAACTGAGCTGGGGGTTCAGCAATTGTTCTAGAGGGAGAATACATTCAGGTGAATGCTATTCAGGAGTCCCATTGAGGAAGTGGGAAAATAGTAAGGAAGTGTTTTGAGCAGGAAGTTGCAGTAACTTGGTTCCAGTATAGCTGTTTTGGCTGAGGGAATTATTGGCCGTACTTAGATTCCAGCCAGTTAGACCAGAGCAAGCTCGGGGGTCCTGAGAAGTGCTGTCTGGGCACTCTCCAGGAATTGGTAGGGAGGAACAGCCTTCCATTGCTGTTATTGTCTACCATAGTCACAGGTTCTGTCACTCTCCTGTTGATTGGTTTAATTTAGATTCATATGAGATATTCTAGCACAGCTATGTTTTGACTGTTTTCAACTTCAGTAAATCAGTCTCTGTACTTTCTTTAGTATAAATTTCAGAATGCAGATGCTGTAGAAAATTTCTATTTGTATTTAAATGGAGTATTTATCTTATACAGAACCTAGTTGTTACTGTTACAGTTAGCAATACCATGTTTATGCATATTCTAGAAATTCTGTGATTTGTTAAATAATAGACAGAAATGTTAAACAATAGATATTCCAGTAATATACCTGCATATATATATGTATAGCATATTTCAGTCAACTTTAGTTTTAGGTCATTCTTATATCTAGTTAACAGATAAACAAAACTCAATTTAATATATTGTTTATACTCAGAACATGTTTGACAGCTATCGATTAACTAAAGAGGTGACTGTAACAGTATTTCATTGTTACAAGCTTCCACATAATCTTAAACATTTACACAGTAGTCAAGTACAAACACAAATAACTGTAGATTATTATTTTCTTCTATCTAGTTTTAGAACACAGTAGTCATGTCACTTTAATAGAAATAACAGAAGTATTTTTAAACAAATCAAACATATTAATACAACAGAGAAACAGTCGACGAACGCAACCATCATTGGCTGTTACAAACCATCTTAAGTTTACACAGTAATAATATTTATTCAGTACAAATATTCTTCCTTAGGTAGTCCACAAACCCTACACGGCCGTAGCCTTATATTATTCCTTTGACAGACTGAAAAACAATTGAAAAGAATGCTTTTTATGACAGACAGAACCTACAGCATCTTAACACATAGTTCTATGTATATATTATTCTATTCATAGTTTTATTTAATAATTATATAGATTCAAAATAAATTGTTACAACTCGTACCCAGTCACCACCGAGTTAACAATATCATACTTATGCATTGAACACAGAACAAAACCCCCAATTCGCCAGAACAACCCTATGATTATAACTATTACAGGCACAGTCGCTAACCTTTCCCATGTTCTATTTTAACTTTTCCAATAGAATAAAAACGCAGAGAGATAACTTATGGTTTCATTTATAAACAGAGTTATCATCCATTGTACGCATTGAAGAATACATCTATCCATACATTCCAAACACATGCTATTAATTTAACAAAACATAAACACAACCATACCAGGCCCAGGATATATATTAAGTATAAATATCATATGGCGAGGTTAAAAACCCCATGCTCAGCCATTACAAAGTACAACAACCGAAACCCTGGCCTCATAAGTTTTGGCCGTGAATGGCCTTCCATAACTTAACAGGGTTCCAAACCCCAATTCATTTCAAACAAAACAACTTCATACATATGACCGCACCTACAAACATCAGGTCGATAATGACCTCAACACACAGGAGTTGCCCCTGAAACACAACCCTAACCACTAAAACCAGCAAAGGAAGAGACAGCCGTGGATAACCAGGCTTACCCGGAGGAGCCTGCGTGGGTGACCAAGTCCTGTACACCTTCAGAGCCGCGTGACCTGCACATTCAATGCTGAAAGATGTTAATACACTGTTTATGCCAAGAGTTTTAAATAATTGTCAATCTACACTGCTTGCAAAACAGAAATTGCGAAATATGGTTATTTATTACCTGAGCAATGTAGCCGTGGATATTCTGGAAGCCACCGGTGGGAGCAGACACTGAAACCCCATCACCCTTGTCGGTTGAAAGAGCAAGGAACACCCTCAAACTCTTCCAATGACGGCCACGACAGACAAACCTTGCAGACAGAAACCTCAAACTGGAGCTGAATCAGTCGAGAAGCAAACTCAAAGCCCAATGGCATCAACCCTCTCATAACCTAAAAGACATAACTGAAACCCTATCTCATACCCACACCAGCACAGTGACGAACTGTAGATAGCTGGGACTTAAACTTATAAAGAGCAACGAGACCACGAAGAATTAAAACTATAGCAGACGCTATCCCCAGAGCCGAGGACATACCCTATTGCCGAATGGAACCTCAAAGCCATAACCATCACACTCTGCACATTGTTACAGTGCCTTCATTACAAAACTCAGACAGGGAAGGGTTTCATCCTTAGGACCCGAGCCCGAAGGCAACTACAATAACCTGTAGGGTTTCAATAGCAGCTTATATATCGCCCATCGCATGGAGGAGATGCAACCACGTAGCACACAAATAAATCAACGTAGCATGGGTCGAGAACCTATAGTTCCATTGCCAACCAAATCATTATACACCGATTCCAAATCATGTCATACATAAGTCAAACGTATAAGGTAACAAATGATATATAATCATTTGGCATATAGCCTTGCATTTGAATCATCGAGAATCCCAAGCAATGGGAATGTATAATCACTACAATGATAGAAATAAGAGTTAGTCAACATCACATATGGATTATTCCATAACTTAATAGTGTGGATAATACTTTAACATAACTTAGTTATAAATCTTATCCATGGTAAGGGAAGAACTTTAGGACTATGACAAAATCAAGTTAATGCACATTTACAATGAAACCAGGGCATAGGTTAATGTCTTTCGCATATCCCTTTACACAAGATGTTGGTCAACTTCAACCCTAGAGTTTTCTCTATGGCCTAGTATGATAAATACAACCATAACACTATATAGAATATAAAGTTTGCCAATATATGGAATATTATGATTATTGCCCAATCAATATATATATAAATTAATACCAAGCCATAGATTAATGCCAT
This sequence comes from Larix kaempferi, assembly GCA_027924585.1. NCBI lineage: Eukaryota > Viridiplantae > Streptophyta > Pinopsida > Pinales > Pinaceae > Larix > Larix kaempferi. The sequence continues at coordinate 9,002,178 of BSBM01000557.1, read as the reverse complement.
GGGCATATTACATTTTTATGTTCATATAAGTACCAAGGTAGTCAACCTTCAATGGAAAATGCCTCATCATTTAATACTTGAAATGTTACCAAGTCTTTAAGACAATAAATATATTGCCATTAAACACTATCATCAGAACTGCCATCAATTATATTGTTAACAGTAACAATATGAAAAATAAACCTCTATTATTAAGATGTTGAAATAGAGCTTCATCTACAGGTGTACATCGTAAAGATAGTAAAAATCAAGGCACTGTCAAGTAACATAAGTTAAACTCTAAGTGGACATTGGACTTCGACGCATAGGATCATATTGAAACAACGCTAGAGGCGTCACCTTCTCAACTCGCATTATCAATGCATGAACAAAACAGTAGTCACCGGTGTTAAGTTGACAACAGGTCACATGTTGCAAAGACACTGTTACAGCCAAAAATTCTGATATCACAAATGTTTCATTTTAGTTACAACAGTAACATAGCATAATAATCATAAAAACATAATTATAACTGAGACAATGTAAATCTTCGTAAACACTTGACGATACTAGCTGAATAAGAAATATCATGACGATCATTAAGTTTTGAAGTATAGGGAGTATTGATGCTCACCAAGTTTAACATACAGTGATCCTTACTTCACTGGCGCACCTGAGAAACAAAAAAACGACGTATGCATTAGCTCGTAAGCTAAGTAAGCCAGTCAACTACGACTAGCTCTTCCCTTGCGGTTCAAAACAAAACAATCATTAATTACAATCACCGAAATCAAAGTTTTAATAAAACAGAGTCTTTAAACAGTTTATGTTAGTTGTTTAAATTAAAACAATATCAGAAATACTACCTAATTAACATTTATTGTTACGAATAAAAATTTTTAAATTTTTCAGAATTATCGGGTTCTGACATGTGGTATCAGAGCGAGGTTCAGACACTAGGCCTGGATGTGACTCCACTAAACTTCCGCAAACAGCGATCATAAAAGAAGATTTTGTTTTATTTATAAAATACTAACATATATTTCGGTTCAATGTACAGTACAGAAAAATTCTCTTTTCTGAATTTTTCAGACAGATATGGAAAAACTGGGAGAATATGCTGAGGAGGAATCTCCCAATGCTGGGACAAGACAGATGTCAAAAGAACTAGAGGCAGAAGAAGAAATTGCTCACACCACTGAGCTGATGCAGACTATAAGAGGATTAAAGACAGAAATGGAAACGGTTAAGAAGGATAATGAAAGAATTCTAAAGACTCAGGAACAGCTAAATCAGCTATTGATAGAAAAATTTCAAACTGACGGAAGGAGCAAACCAGCTGACTCAGAAGAAGTTAATCATCCAAGAGGGTCAAAAAGGACAAAACCAACTAAATCTGATAGCAATTCCTCATCTGAAGAAAGAAAGGGACAACCCAGTTATCACACTAGCAGTGACAGCAGTGAAGCTGAGATGCACAACCGAAGGAAAAAGTACAGGCCTTATGAAGAGATTTCCGGGGAGTTTAAGAAGATAAAGCCCCCAACTTTCAATGGAGAAACTGAAACTGGAGAAGAGGCAGAATCTTGGTTATCCGGGATGAGAAAATATTTTCAGATCTATAACTACTCAAATCAGCTAAAGGCAAGAATGGCCATCTACAACCTCTCGGGAAAGGCGGACATATGGTGGCAAGACCTGAAAAGGGTCAAAGGGATCAAAGAAAGAGAAGTTAATTGGAGTACCTTTAAAAGGTATTTCAAGAAGAAATTCCTGTCCGAGCAGTATTATGAAGAAAGGGCTAAAGAATTTTATGAACTAAAACTCGGATCTATGACGATGAAGGACTTAAACAGTAAATTTTTAAGTCTGTTGCGTTATGTACCATATTTTGTCGAAGAGAAACCAAAAATACAGCGGTTTCTTAGTTGCCTGCCTTATCATATCAAGGACAGAATTGAATATGACAACCCCAAAACACTGGAAGAAGCTATGCGCAAGGCAAACTTCTGTTACGAACAGAATAAAAAGAAAGAAGGAATAGCCAGTTGGAAAGCCAAAAAGAACAGCAATCTGATCGAGTACAAGAAAAAGGAATTTGTTCCCCATAAAAATTTCAAGAATGGCAAAAACGGGAACCACTTTAATAGTAAAAGTTTCCAAGGAAACAAAAATGGAGCTGTCAGCCATTCAAACAATTACAAAAACAGCAAAGAGACTCCTAATAACCATGGAAACTACATCAAAAATTTTGAGCGAAAAGAACCTGTCAAGTGCTGGGAATGTAATGGGCCACATTATGTTTCAGTATGCCCAAACAGAAAGAAACAAGTCAGCAATATTCATACTGTTCAAGACGAAATGACAGTTGGAGATTTTGCAGGAACTATGCCCCGAATTAATGCAGCGTTGGAAAACCGCCAGGCTGACTACCAAACTTCCATGGTGGAAGTAGGAGGTATGATTAACAAAACCCCAGTTACTATATTAATAGATCCCGGTGCTAGTCTTAGTTATATTTCACCTCAGCTGGTAGAAAAATGTAATTTGACTGTTGAAAGGTTTGATAATTCTTGGTCTGTACAATTAGCTACTGGGGCTAAGAAGAAAGTAAACTGCTATGTAAAAGAATGCATCTTAAACATGACTGATTTTAGAACTACAGTTAAACTGAACGTTTTACCACTTGGCTCATATGACATACTTATCGGAATGGACTGGTTGGAACAACATAGGGTCGTTTTAAACTGTTTTGACAAAACTTTTAGGTGTATAAACAGTAGTGGACAGCCTGTAACTGTTAGGGGTATTCCTAGGAAAACAGTAGTTAGGCAAATTTCTGCATTACAACTTAAAAGAGCAGTCAGGAAAGGATGCAAGACCTATGCTGTAACTATTACAGACGAGACAAATAAATTTGAAAACAACCAGAAAACAGTAGAGAACATTCCTGTCGTCAATGAATTTATTGACGTTTTTCCTGAGGAAATTCCAGAATTGCCTCCCAAGAGAGAGCTTGACTTTACCATTGAGCTGGTACCAGGTGCTGTTCCCAGTTCAAAAGCCCCGTATCGTATGAATATCTTGGAGCTTAACGAGTTGAAAACTCAGTTGAAGGAGTTAATAGATAAGAACTATATCCGACCCAGTGTATCCCCTTGGGGAGCACCAGTGATTTTCGTTAAAAAGAAGGACGGAACTATGCGACTTTGCATAGATTATCGTCAACTAAACAAGATGACGATCAAAAACAGGTATCCGTTACCTCGTATTGATGATCTGTTTGATCAACTACGTGGCGCTACGGTATTCTCTAAGATTGATCTAAGATCGGGTTATCATCAGGTAAGAATTAAAGAAGAAGACATTTTCAAAACAGCCTTTAGAACCAGGTATGGACATTACGAATTTGTCGTAATGCCATTTGGACTTACTAACGCCCCAGCGGTTTTCATGTGCTTAATGAACAACATAATGCACAAGTACTTAGATAAATTTGTGGTTGTATTTATCGACGACATTTTAGTCTATTCTAAGAGCGAGGAGGAGCACAAGGAACACTTACGTATCGTTTTACAAGAACTAAGAGAACAACAACTTTTTGCGAAATTTAGCAAATGTGACTTCTTCAAAGATGAAATCCAGTACTTAGGACATGTAGTCACTAAGGAAGGGATTTCAGTGGATCCCGAAAAGATTCGGGCGATTGAAGAATGGCCAGTACCTAAAGATGTGACGGACGTTAGATCTTTCATGGGAATTACCGGTTACTACCGGAGGTTTATTGAAGGCTTTTCAAAAATAGCCAATCCAATCACTTCTTTGCAGAAGAAAGGAAAGAAGTTTGATTGAAATGCGAAATGTGAAGAAAGTTTCAAGAAACTTAAGACTTTATTGACAACTGCACCTATTCTTAGAATAGCGGACCCAAATAAAGATTTCATAGTTTGTACTGACGCTTGTAATGATGGCTTAGGCGGAGTGCTGACTCAAGAAGGACATGTCATTGCTTACGAATCTAGGAAGCTGAAAATCCATGAAAAGAATTATGCCACTTATGACCTAGAATTAGCTGCTGTAATTCATGCTTTAAAGATGTGGCGACACCACCTAATAGGCAGAAAATTTACCTTACTAACAGATAATAAAGGTCTGAAATACCTTTTAGACCAGCCAAATCTAAATGCAAGACAAGCCAGATGGCTGGCATTCCTAAGTGAGTACGATTTTGAAATCCAACACATAAAAGGGAAGGAAAATAAGGTGGCTGATGCCTTGAGCAGGAATGCAAAACTGAATTTTATATCAGCTAGCAGCACTTATACCTCTGATTTAAATAAACAGCTGGCTGAAGGGATAAAATTAGATGAAAATTATCAACATTTACAAATTACAGCCAAGGAACAGCCCACAGAAAGTTTGATAAAAGGGTATAGTATAAACGAAAACGGATTTTTGCTGTTTAAGGACAGGATGTATATCCCTAATGCACCTACAGTTAAGCTGTTAATTTTAGACGAAATACATAAAACCCCTTATTCCGGGCACCCTGGCTATCAAAAGACTATCACTATGTTGAGAAAAGAATATTTTTGGCCTAACATGAAATCTGAAACTGCTGAATATTTAGCGAAGTGTTTGGACTGCCAACAAGTAAAAACAGAACATCAACATCCAGCTGGATTGCTGCAACCTTTACCTATTCCTAGCTGGAAATGGGAAATAATTAGCCTGGATTTCATTACGGGTTTACCCAAAAACCAACATCAGAATGATTCCATTATGGTAGTGGTAGACAAATTAAGTAAATCAGCACATTTTATTCCTGTTAAAACCACATACAAGGCTGCAAACATAGCAGATATCTTTCTAAAACAGATTTTTCGGTTACACGGTATTCCAAAGGTTATTATATCAGACAGGGATCCTAAATTTACAGGAAATTTTTGGAGGTCCTTGTTCAAAGGATTAAACACCACTTTAAATTTCAGCACCTCTTTCCATCCTCAGACTGACGGACAAACGGAAAGAGTTAATCAAATATTAGAAGATCTGCTAAGGATGTATGTTAAAGATCAACCAGGTAAGTGGGAGGATTATTTACACTTAGCTGAATTTGCATACAATAACAGCTATCAATCATCAGCTAAGTTTAGTCCTTTTGAGGTTTTGTATGGACGAAAATGCAACACTCCTATCTCTTGGAGTAATCCAGTAGATAGATTAGTGTTAGGACCTGATTTATTGAAAGAAATGGAACAGATTGTGAAACAAGTGCAGGAAAACTTGAAGATTGCCCAGGATCGGCAAAAGAGTCAAGCAGATTTGAAAAGAACTCCTAAAGAGTTCCAGGTAGGTGAACATGTGTTCATCAAGGTAAGACCAAAGAAAAGCTCCCTAAGATTAGGAAGTTGTGCAAAATTAGCACCACGTTACTGTGGTCCATTTGAAATTTTAGCCAGAATTGGTCAAGTTGCTTATCAATTAGCATTACCGCCAAATTTAAAAGTACACAATGTTTTTCATATCTCTGTTTTGAAAAAGTATATTCATGATGCTACTCATGTTATTGATTGGAACATTGTACAGGTAGAACCAGAAGGGGAAGTTCTGGTAGAACCGGATTGTATCCTCGGGAGGAGGGAAATTACTCTACGGAACCGGATAATTGGACAAGTGAAGGTGCAATGGAAGCACCTTAGTCCTGAAGAATCTACCTGGGAGCTGGAAAGTAAGATGCGGGAAGCATATCCCCATCTATTCCAGCAGGTAGCTGAAGAAGAAGAATAAGTAACATCGAGGACGATGTTACATTTTAAGGGGGTGTGTATGTCACATACCCCAATTTTATTAAAATAATGTAATTATTTTTAATATTCCTGAGAACATTATGTTAAATTTAATGCTAAGTAGGAAGGGATGACTCAGCAGAGTCTCCAGAAATGGAATGTAAAATCTGAATAATTATTATTAATAAATAAATTATGGAGACAACAGCATGGGAGAGCTGTTAAAAGAGGTTACTGGTCTAACTGGTGGATGGAATTAGGTGGAAGGACAAAAGACAAGTGGCAGCATCCTCAAACACTTCCTGAGTTGCAGGTGGCAACTTCCCTATATTTTGGGGTCATGATTCCCCAAGAAAGTGGAATCTGAGCAGGTGGCTCATTAATGACAGTTAGCCCAACTAAGACCTAGGCAATCTTTTAAATACTACTCAATGAACTGAGCTGGGGGTTCAGCAATTGTTCTAGAGGGAGAATACATTCAGGTGAATGCTATTCAGGAGTCCCATTGAGGAAGTGGGAAAATAGTAAGGAAGTGTTTTGAGCAGGAAGTTGCAGTAACTTGGTTCCAGTATAGCTGTTTTGGCTGAGGGAATTATTGGCCGTACTTAGATTCCAGCCAGTTAGACCAGAGCAAGCTCGGGGGTCCTGAGAAGTGCTGTCTGGGCACTCTCCAGGAATTGGTAGGGAGGAACAGCCTTCCATTGCTGTTATTGTCTACCATAGTCACAGGTTCTGTCACTCTCCTGTTGATTGGTTTAATTTAGATTCATATGAGATATTCTAGCACAGCTATGTTTTGACTGTTTTCAACTTCAGTAAATCAGTCTCTGTACTTTCTTTAGTATAAATTTCAGAATGCAGATGCTGTAGAAAATTTCTATTTGTATTTAAATGGAGTATTTATCTTATACAGAACCTAGTTGTTACTGTTACAGTTAGCAATACCATGTTTATGCATATTCTAGAAATTCTGTGATTTGTTAAATAATAGACAGAAATGTTAAACAATAGATATTCCAGTAATATACCTGCATATATATATGTATAGCATATTTCAGTCAACTTTAGTTTTAGGTCATTCTTATATCTAGTTAACAGATAAACAAAACTCAATTTAATATATTGTTTATACTCAGAACATGTTTGACAGCTATCGATTAACTAAAGAGGTGACTGTAACAGTATTTCATTGTTACAAGCTTCCACATAATCTTAAACATTTACACAGTAGTCAAGTACAAACACAAATAACTGTAGATTATTATTTTCTTCTATCTAGTTTTAGAACACAGTAGTCATGTCACTTTAATAGAAATAACAGAAGTATTTTTAAACAAATCAAACATATTAATACAACAGAGAAACAGTCGACGAACGCAACCATCATTGGCTGTTACAAACCATCTTAAGTTTACACAGTAATAATATTTATTCAGTACAAATATTCTTCCTTAGGTAGTCCACAAACCCTACACGGCCGTAGCCTTATATTATTCCTTTGACAGACTGAAAAACAATTGAAAAGAATGCTTTTTATGACAGACAGAACCTACAGCATCTTAACACATAGTTCTATGTATATATTATTCTATTCATAGTTTTATTTAATAATTATATAGATTCAAAATAAATTGTTACAACTCGTACCCAGTCACCACCGAGTTAACAATATCATACTTATGCATTGAACACAGAACAAAACCCCCAATTCGCCAGAACAACCCTATGATTATAACTATTACAGGCACAGTCGCTAACCTTTCCCATGTTCTATTTTAACTTTTCCAATAGAATAAAAACGCAGAGAGATAACTTATGGTTTCATTTATAAACAGAGTTATCATCCATTGTACGCATTGAAGAATACATCTATCCATACATTCCAAACACATGCTATTAATTTAACAAAACATAAACACAACCATACCAGGCCCAGGATATATATTAAGTATAAATATCATATGGCGAGGTTAAAAACCCCATGCTCAGCCATTACAAAGTACAACAACCGAAACCCTGGCCTCATAAGTTTTGGCCGTGAATGGCCTTCCATAACTTAACAGGGTTCCAAACCCCAATTCATTTCAAACAAAACAACTTCATACATATGACCGCACCTACAAACATCAGGTCGATAATGACCTCAACACACAGGAGTTGCCCCTGAAACACAACCCTAACCACTAAAACCAGCAAAGGAAGAGACAGCCGTGGATAACCAGGCTTACCCGGAGGAGCCTGCGTGGGTGACCAAGTCCTGTACACCTTCAGAGCCGCGTGACCTGCACATTCAATGCTGAAAGATGTTAATACACTGTTTATGCCAAGAGTTTTAAATAATTGTCAATCTACACTGCTTGCAAAACAGAAATTGCGAAATATGGTTATTTATTACCTGAGCAATGTAGCCGTGGATATTCTGGAAGCCACCGGTGGGAGCAGACACTGAAACCCCATCACCCTTGTCGGTTGAAAGAGCAAGGAACACCCTCAAACTCTTCCAATGACGGCCACGACAGACAAACCTTGCAGACAGAAACCTCAAACTGGAGCTGAATCAGTCGAGAAGCAAACTCAAAGCCCAATGGCATCAACCCTCTCATAACCTAAAAGACATAACTGAAACCCTATCTCATACCCACACCAGCACAGTGACGAACTGTAGATAGCTGGGACTTAAACTTATAAAGAGCAACGAGACCACGAAGAATTAAAACTATAGCAGACGCTATCCCCAGAGCCGAGGACATACCCTATTGCCGAATGGAACCTCAAAGCCATAACCATCACACTCTGCACATTGTTACAGTGCCTTCATTACAAAACTCAGACAGGGAAGGGTTTCATCCTTAGGACCCGAGCCCGAAGGCAACTACAATAACCTGTAGGGTTTCAATAGCAGCTTATATATCGCCCATCGCATGGAGGAGATGCAACCACGTAGCACACAAATAAATCAACGTAGCATGGGTCGAGAACCTATAGTTCCATTGCCAACCAAATCATTATACACCGATTCCAAATCATGTCATACATAAGTCAAACGTATAAGGTAACAAATGATATATAATCATTTGGCATATAGCCTTGCATTTGAATCATCGAGAATCCCAAGCAATGGGAATGTATAATCACTACAATGATAGAAATAAGAGTTAGTCAACATCACATATGGATTATTCCATAACTTAATAGTGTGGATAATACTTTAACATAACTTAGTTATAAATCTTATCCATGGTAAGGGAAGAACTTTAGGACTATGACAAAATCAAGTTAATGCACATTTACAATGAAACCAGGGCATAGGTTAATGTCTTTCGCATATCCCTTTACACAAGATGTTGGTCAACTTCAACCCTAGAGTTTTCTCTATGGCCTAGTATGATAAATACAACCATAACACTATATAGAATATAAAGTTTGCCAATATATGGAATATTATGATTATTGCCCAATCAATATATATATAAATTAATACCAAGCCATAGATTAATGCCATGGGCATATTACATTTTTATGTTCATATAAGTACCAAGGTAGTCAACCTTCAATGGAAAATGCCTCATCATTTAATACTTGAAATGTTACCAAGTCTTTAAGACAATAAATATATTGCCATTAAACACTATCATCAGAACTGCCATCAATTATATTGTTAACAGTAACAATATGAAAAATAAACCTCTATTATTAAGATGTTGAAATAGAGCTTCATCTACAGGTGTACATCGTAAAGATAGTAAAAATCAAGGCACTGTCAAGTAACATAAGTTAAACTCTAAGTGGACATTGGACTTCGACGCATAGGATCATATTGAAACAACGCTAGAGGCGTCACCTTCTCAACTCGCATTATCAATGCATGAACAAAACAGTAGTCACCGGTGTTAAGTTGACAACAGGTCACATGTTGCAAAGACACTGTTACAGCCAAAAATTCTGATATCACAAATGTTTCATTTTAGTTACAACAGTAACATAGCATAATAATCATAAAAACATAATTATAACTGAGACAATGTAAATCTTCGTAAACACTTGACGATACTAGCTGAATAAGAAATATCATGACAATCATTAAGTTTTGAAGTATAGGGAGTATTGATGCTCACCAAGTTTAACATACAGTGATCCTTACTTCACTGGCGCACCTGAGAAACAAAAAAACGACGTATGCATTAGCTCGTAAGCTAAGTAAGCCAGTCAACTACGACTAGCTCTTCCCTTGCGGTTCAAAACAAAACAATCATTAATTACAATCACCGAAATCAAAGTTTTAATAAAACAGAGTCTTTAAACAGTTTATGTTAGTTGTTTAAATTAAAACAATATCAGAAATACTACCTAATTAACATTTATTGTTACGAATAAAATTTTTTAAATTTTTCAGAATTATCGGGTTCTGACAAGAACAGACTACAAACATGTTTCCTAGATCTACTTAAGGATCAAGTGCTAGATGTCTTACCTCTTTGATTCGCTATCCTTTCTCCCAAATGTTGCTCCACGTCCCAAAGTCGTCAGATCCAAGCTGCAAGACCTGTTAAGACATAGAAAAGAGAAATGAGTAAAGAGCATCTATACAATAAGAGATCTATGTAAACAGTTAAGCAGGTTAACAACACAACATCATTACACACAAGAACGATATTGGTGGAAAGCATTTGTATTACTGCAAATAGAGGAGTACATGATAGAGATATAGAACCACAACCAATGACTTAATGTAGTAGCCCTTCTCCACACAAGCCAATTGCCAAGCCCTTCCAAGGAAGCATGAATTCTCCAAGAGGTGAGTGAAAGTGTCTAAGAGAGATTTCACCAGCATGTAGATACCATAGTCTTCCTCCCTTTGGTATGAGAGTGAGCTTCATATATATAGGACTAATTGGATGGGGTTATGGATAGGATAGGTTGAGAGATGGTAGGAGAGAGATAGGGGATCTTCCCAATGAGTTAGGGGTCGAGTACCAGCTCTCCAAGAGATCAGGGATAAGTCCCCAAATAGGAAGGCTTCGAGAAAGATCTCGAAATGGCTATTTTTTCCCATAACAGACCTCATCGCATCTTGCTATGGAGCAACCTGCGACGTCACATGTTGCTAGTGTGCAACCTGCGACGACCGCTCAAAAGGTTGTACAAACTGAGTACAAATCCTCCCAAATGAGTACTTGGTCCAAGTGACTTCAGGGATGTATACACTAAATCATGATGATGGGTAGATTTTAGGTGTAACAGACCTTCGCACTCATATGCAGGCATTGAATGATAATACGTGCGTTCCATTCATTGAATTGCTAGCCACTCCTCCGATGTGTAACAAATAGTTTCATACCAACCAACCATGTGAAATCTATGGCACATATGGCCATTATTCCCGCCACTAACCCAACCTCCTAGAGTATAGGTTGGTGCTACATGCTCATTGCAACGACCATCTTTAGAATCCTCAATCACGGTAATTGAGGAGGTCCATCCCCCAGGATCCTCATTGACCGAGGTAAACACCATTTATTTTATTTCAACTAGTGATACCATAGTCACATTTTCAACTTCAACTAGTCCTTCCAACCTATCTATTCAACCTTTTCGAATCAACAAGGAAATCACATGTCCACAGCATGGGGTAGGCCCAAAAACTTGCCTACTCATCATCGTCGTCATTCTCATCGGAGATACTGGGGGAATCCACCCCACAATGGCAATCCCACATCATCACATCATCAATTCATTATGACACCATGGCCAATAACCTCACAAGACACCCCCCTTCCAACAGTTGGTCGATACCCTGTTGATCCTTCTCTAAGAGAGCATCTGCACCGCATTAACACCTCTAGGCTAGGGAGCATAATATATTACCTCAACCATGGGATAGGGGGCATGGTCAATCATTCTAACCCTGCCCTGTCACATCTATATTGGCCTTTCAATGACCCCATTTGTCAATCCAACACATATGTTCCCCATAACCACAAACCCCATGCCCATAGCATGGGGGAAAAACCTTAACCCTACTCACTTTTTCACATGCATGATCTCGACCATTTTAAAGGTCATGTGTCACTTGTATATTTGATTTGATTTCCTGACACCTAGTCCTCCACCCCCACGGTTCATCATATATCCCCACTGCTGCATCCTCATCTCAGTGGGATCCCCCTCATATATGGCCCCTTTTGTCCTTTTTTTCTCCCTATGACCAGTCCAAAGTCCTCCAATCTTCGTTGTTTTCATCGTTCATGCCATCGGATTCAAAATTCAATGCTCGTGATGATGCTTGAGACTGCTTCTCATGCTCACATACTTTTATTTGGTCATCCTTAACACATCCCCCCACCTTGGTTCACGTGCCCTTGGGTACACCGACTGTTCCATGTATCTTTTCCCCATTTTACCTATCGCAGCCTATTCTCGAGCAATACGCTCCCTCCATACTACAGTTGTTGCGTTATTTTGTCGCCATTCATCTTCTTGCAAGGATGAACCACTAAGTTTCCCCCCTAACCTTTGTAATGTTCCACTCATACCTATACCCCACTTTGAACACTTCCTCCCTGCTTGACCTTCACGTCTGTTTCATATACGTTTATCCCTTTTTCACTCTAAGCAGATCATTTATGAAAAAGGCAGTTAGGGAGTTTCTGTTAATCTCTTTTCTGACTCCTTAAAGAATGAAAATATCGTCAAGCAATATTTCTTCCTTTCAAGCTCGTTAAATTATCTAAAAGGATGTCTATCCAGTATAATTTTAACCCTTTTCCAATCTGGGTGGACTAATTACAAAAAAGGATTACTCTAGTCCCTTCGGCTAGAAGAGTTCTCCATTGCATACTGTTGGCTCGGTTTTGCAACCAAGCTTAGTGCTATGGGCACCTACTAACTAGTAGTAGCAGTTTCAATAGAAATAAAAACAATAAACTAAATAAACAATACTTTTCATGGATCTAAGCAAGAATCTAAGCAAATAATGTAAATATTTCAAAAATCAAGAACAAGAAACATAAGAAATAATTTTTGTATTGAAAAGTGGGGGGCAAGCAAGTGCTTGCGATATTACCTTCAATGGTGAAGGTTGATGTTGAGCAACTCCCAAGATGAGTAGCTCCAAACTCCAATAGGTCTCTTTCTCCAAGGTTGCTTCAATGGCTAAAAGTGCTCAGGGGAGATTTCAGCAGCATAAGGATGAGATAATGGAAGGATGTGAAATGAGGAGCCCCTACCACCTTTTTATAGGTTTTGGTGGTGAGGAATACCATTTGTGGTTTTGTGGAAACCAATGGTATTGACCAACATAGTTTAGGTAATTTTCCCTCCTTTTTCCTTTTTTGAATAAAAATAATATTTTAATTCCCTTTTTAATATTTTTGGGAATTTGGACCCTTTTTGAGGGTTTTTTATGATTTTCTTGGAAAAATAATCTTTTTTAATGGAAAAAGGGGTGTACTAAGGTCTTTTGGTGACCTTTTGTTGGTTTCAGAGGCTCAGATGGTGGAAAAGTGGACAAATGGGTCATGTGAGTAAGGGAATGAGCTAGTGAGCACTTTTTAGGTGTTAACAGATTGCCCCCTGATGTGTGAGGGCAGGAGCTCATCGTATGGCCGATAGACATCATAGTTCTTTTGTCCTTTTTCTGGGTTTTAGGGGAGAGAAGAGACCGGTTGGAGACTGGAGCCAAGGCCCTTGGAAGCTGCAAAAACAAAAAATATTACATTGCCTCAATATGAATGAGGTATAATCTCTGATAAAGGACGAGGCGGGCATTCCCATGCTCGTATCAAGACATATACAAAACAATTAGTCCCAAGAAGGGGGATCTAATACGTAAAGAAATATACTGGTACATCATAATGGTCCAGAGGGGACATTATTGTGGGATATACTCATGATCATGACTGATCTCAATAACTGATACACTGGAATAACTGTGGAACTGTTGAAACTGAAGGTGTCCAACATCTGTAGGGACTCAAAGACTATGAGTCATCTCTGAGAAATAATGTAACTGTATACTCAAGGGAGTATGAAACTGGGGTACATCTGAATACTGTCACCATACGCAACCCGGATATCTATAGAAAAAATGTAACTGGTTGTATCCATAGGTAGACTCTCAAATGTGGAGGAGTCAGGTGGTATCCGGGGTCTTCGACTAATAACTGAACGGACCAATACCCTGTGCGAGTCTCAACGATGCGATCAAGGTGTTGAAGTCGAGCATGTGAGAAACAACCATTCGGAGAGGCACTGAGGATTCCTCTCGAAATGATTCATAGGCACTCATCATAAATGGTAATGAGTCCAAGACACAGGGACCTCTAGATCTATCCTCTGGAATCAATGTGGTTGTCGTCGACAGAGGGAGACCAGCAACTAACAAGGCAATGATGTTTCCTTGACAGGAGCACGAGGTGTAGAATTGAAGTGATGTAGTACTGCTGGTAGGACTGACATACTTGTGGGGATGGGCAATAACTGGGTCAAAAATGGGTAGACTCAAACTTCCTTTGTTCAGAGCATGATGACGTGGTTGACCTAGCAGCGTAGGGAACTGACTTGTAGGTGTGGGGATCATCTTTTAGGGACTGAAGGGTATGTACTGACTCTGGGTGGGTGAAGCTGATGGTAGCTGTCGAGGGAGTTTCCGGGTGACATACTGCAGAATGCTCTGAACAAAGGCGACCAGAATGGGGAAGCTGCTATGTGAGTAGACATGGTCTGTCGTGGCGCCAAGAGGCACCATTCTTCCTTCTTCGTAGTTTTAATGAGCTCCAAGAAGGGATAAAAGTGTGCTCTAAAATGGTACGGTCCTGTGGATTTTGTGAGCCCAGGACGGCACATGCTCATGGTTGCTTTCATGTTTAGAGAGTCTGAAAACGGTAAGTGGACTTTGTTGGTGTTTCTTTTTCGTAAGTTTAGTCTCCAAGGCCCAAAAAAAGCATAAAATGATGCGGATGGAGAACTCTTCTAGCCGATGTGACTAGAGTATACCTTTTTCGTAATTAGTCTACGAGGTCCGGAAAAGGGGTAAACTTATACCAGGTAGACGCCCTTTCAGATACGTTTAGCGAGCATGAAAGGAAGCAAGATTGCTCGGCGATCTTTTCATTGTTTTAGGAGTCAGAAAAGAGCTTAACAGAAACTCCCTAAGTGCCTTTTTCGTAAGAGGGGTTGCTCGGCCCGAAAAAGGGATAAAATTATACCGAACAAAAATGGATTGATGAGGGCGAGAAAAGGTCTCAAGCATCGTCATCTGTGCGGAAAACTGGATCCAGTGACATAAGGATTGTCGAAAACGGAGAACGGCCGATGTGGCACGCAAACCGAGGTGACGAGGGGGCGTGAAAAAGATGCCCGAAAAATCTAAAGGTGAGAGTGAGAAATGATCTCAAGCATCATCACGAGCGCGGAAAACTGAATCCGACGATATAAGACACATCGAAAACGGAGCACGGCCGATGGGGCACGCAAACCGAGGCGACGAGGGGGCGTGGAAAAAATGCCCGAAAAATCTAAAGGTGAGAGCGAGAAATGATCTCAAGCATCATCACAAGCGCGGAAAACTGAATCCGGCGATATAAGGCACGTCGAAAACGGAGAACAGCCGATGTGGCACGCAAACCGAGGCGACGAGGGGGGCATGGGAAAAAATGCCCGAAAAATCTAAAGGTGAGAGCGAGAAATGATCTCGAGCATCATCACGAGCGCGGAAAACTGAATCCGGCCATATAAGACACATCGAAAACGGAGCACGGCCGATGGGGCACGCAAACCGAGGCGACGAGGGGGCGTGGAAAAAATGCCCAAAAAATCTAGAGGTGAGAGCGAGAAATGATCTTGAGCATCATCACGAGCACGGAAATATGAATCCGGCAGTGCAAATGGTGCGAAAAACGGAGGTCATAAAGACTCCGGAATGGTTAAAGGAAAGAACTAGGTTAAAAAATGGCTACAAATAAAGGTGATCCCACTAAGCGAAGGATGCAGTGGGGGGTAGAAATGATGACCCGTGGGGGAAAAATACTAGGTGTATCAAATCAACTGAAATATACAAGTGACACGTGACGTCAAAAATGGTTGAGATCACAAATATGAAAAAGTGAGCAGGGTTAATGACCTGCCCCCATGCTATGTGCATGGGGTTTGTGATTGTGGATCACATATGTGTTGGTTTGAACGATGGGCTCATTGAGGTGTTGAGATAGAGATGATGGGGAAGGTTCAAAATGATTGATCATGCCCCCTATCCCGGGGTTGAGGTAATCTATTATGCCCCCTAACTCAGAGGTGTCAATGTGGTGCAGATGTTGTCTCAGAGAGAGATCAATAGGGCATTGAGCAACTGCTGGCGGGGTGTTATACCATGAGGCTGTGGGTCGTGGTGGCATACTGAAGTGATGATATGATGATGGGGGATTCCCTTTGTGGGGTGGATGCCCCCAGTATCTCCGATGAGGATCACGATGATGATGAGTAGGCAAGGTTTTGGGCCTGCCCCCATGTTGTGGACATGTGGTTTCCTGGTCGATTTGAAAGGGTTGAACCTGTGTGTCAAAGGGATCAATGGAAGAGCTTTGAGTGGTCAAATCGAGTGATGAGGTAGTGGTAGTCGAAGAGATCATGTAGATGGTGTTAATCTCTCCGGATGAGGATGATGCGGGAGGGTAGATCTCCTTGATAGTAGGGGGTACCGTCTCTAGGTCCAAATTGTTCATCTCGTAGAGAGCTGCTCTGTAGTCTGGGATGTCAGGACAGTTGTGGGAGTAGTGGCCGTAAATACTGCATATCGCACATGGGTGGTTGGTACGCAGTGATTTATCACGAGGCATAGGGTTTGGATCTAGTTTGACCACCGGGATGTTGGGGTCGTCGTCCAACATTTGCATGTGTTCCTGCAATGCAGGTAACTGTGGACACTGATGGGTTGGATGGCCTAACTCATCACACAGCGAACATTTTGGAGGAGCACGGAATACGGGGGGAGGTTTAACTGCCTTGGGTGGGGGTACCGCAGTGTATGGTTGTGGGCCTCTGCCCCTAGTGGGCTTGATGAGTGGAGGGGGATTCGTCGATGACGAAGGAGTAGTGATACCGGGAGGTGGTTGGGTAGAAGTAACAATGGGTTGCACCGGTTGCAGGATGACATTTGGTGTCGGCGGTGGAACTGGAGGCGAAATATACCACACGGGTAATCCCAATGTTAACCCGGGTAAACTAAGGGTAGCCATAACCGGGGTGCTTACTACACCCGAAGGAGGAAATAGAAAGGGGATTGTGTGGATGGGTGTAACCCCAATGTGACTAGGGACCAATGGTGGTTTGGGTAACAAGGAGGGTTGATTACCGGGTGTTTGTGAAAGGGTGCAGAGGTTAGCGACGTGGGTCTCCGGTGATGGTGGTGGAATGGCCTGGAATGTAGAGGTCATCGGCGCCTCAGAGTAAATTCCAGGTCCTACCGAGGAAATGAATGAGGTAGTTGCACCACAAACATGTTGTTCAACCATGGGGAGAACATTTTCAGGTGTGGCGGGGGCCTTGGGATCGTAATAGGTGAGCTGGTCGACCTTGACCACACGTCCCTCATGGGGGAACTGTATGGTGCGAAATACGGATGAGGCAACAACCCGCATGGCATACATGTAGCTGCGACCAAGTAAAAGGTTATAGTCTAGTTGGGAATTGATGACCTCAATGTCAATGAGCACGGTTTTACCCGCCAGCTGGACAGGGACATTGGCTAAAAGACCTTGGGGTTGAGCCGAACGGCCGTCGTAGGCTCGTAATGCAGTGGTGGACTGCTGGAGAGTAGGGGATCCCAACTTCTGCCAAACGAATGTGGACATGACGCATGTGGAGGCCCCTTCATCGATAATGCACCAATGGATGACAAGATTCCGAACAGAAACGGAAACTTGAAATGCTAAAGAGGAAGGCAGGCGTGGTTCAGACTGGTCTGGATCGAATGCGATCAGCAGTGAATCGTTGGGGTCAATGGCGCCAATGGCAGAGAGCAAAGTCTTGCGCTGTGAAGGACAGTTTTTCAAAACTTCTAAAGCAGACATGGCTGCAGGAGACTGGGCTAAATCTTCGACAATGTTATAATTCAACGCAGCGCGAGCATTGGGATTACTGTTGATGCGACGAAGTGGGAAGCGAGGTGCTTGGGAAGCGCCATCAAGTGGAGCCGGAGGTATATGTAACGTTTGATCTGTGGGATTAACATTAGTATTCTTGTCGGCGGGAGGTGCTTCAGAAGTGGAGCCATATTGGTTCCGACGAGTTTGGAGGTTGGCATCGGCAGTTGACATCATCAACAAATGGTGAGTACCTGAATCAAACATGGGTTGATCAGGGGCTGCATATGTGATCTGCCGTGGTGGCACGTTTCCCTGAGGGGGGGCTAACGGCTGAGTGTTCACTACACCCTGGTTTGGAAAGGGGTTTTGCAGCACCAAGGGTTGATGTTGAGGTGGTGGAGGGTTGGGTGGCGGCTGAGGAACCGCTTGCCCTTGACGATGTGCATCGTCGGTCCAGAGTTGCCTAGCTCGCTCCAAATGTGGGCAAGAATGCATGTAATGACCATAGACTCCACAGATAGAACAAGGGTGGTTTGTTCTGAGGTTATTATTTCTAGGCTGCTTAGGATTCCGATCCGGATTGCGGTTGGGAGGAGCAGCATTGTTATTCTACGGAGGATTGGGAGGTGGAGGACCTTGCTGATGTTGTTGGTTATTACCGCGGTTATGACCTCTACCACGGTTCTGCTGCGCACCTTGGTTGCGCTGGTTGTTTTGGTTCTGGGGCTGGTTGTGCTGTGTGTACACTTGCCCTTGAGCAGTGGGAGGATTTTGGTTCACCACAGGTGCAGGAGCAGGTTGTGGTGGATAATAAGCCTATGGTGCTGGAGGTGGTCCAGTTGCCTGCTGGGGCTGTTGGTAACCCTGAGCTATTGGATAGTACAATGGTTGAGGTGCAGCTGGGGCAGTTTGCTGTGGGTACTGCAACGGTTGTGGTGAGAACTGAATGGGGTTCTGTGTAGCAGGTTGAGCATAGTATGTAGGAGGCACATATGCTGATGGCGCTTGCCCATAACAATGTTGTGGACAAGAGGGTCCATGAATGTGATGGGTCTGGTTTGTTGGAGCATAAGAAGTTGTTGCTCCGGAACTGGATGTAGCCCTAGAGAGGTCTGGGGCTGGCATGGTGCTCATCATGCTGAAAGGTTTTGCTTGCGGTGTAATTTGGCCAATAATGCCATCAGCGGCATGTGATGCCCCCGGTGTGTCACCGCGTGCAGAGTCACCTCGTGGGGCGTCAGGTATGATCGTGTATAGGTAACCTGACTGGGCATAGATAAGATCAAACTGTTGGGCCTTAAGGATGGCCTCCTCCTCAGACTGGGGTCTTTCGGATGCTACATCCTTCGCAATGAGAGGAAGGAGGGATTTAAGGAACCAGTCTAAAAAGATTCGGTCGTCCAATTTGATCTTGCATAGGCTTCGGCGCCGACGCCAATCATGAATATGGTCAGTGATATGCGTGGCCGTGTTCTGTCTGCAAGACAGTAGGATCTCGACGCCCGCATCATAGCGGACAGGAAGCTGGAAGAATTGTAGAAAGGTCGAGGCAAGGGAGGTAAATGTGGAATGCGTCCCATGGGGTTGCTCGATATACCATTTGGCTGAGGAGCCAGTGAAGGTGCGTTGTAAAAGCCGTAGGCGGATTGAGTCATCCACTATGGAGTTTGAGGAACACCATAAATGGAAGGACATGATGTGATTTTGGGGGTCTTCTCCAGCCTTACCCTCGAACTTAGGGATGTCAGAGGGAAGTTTAGTGGGCATATGGGGCCAAGCAGGGTCATGTCTGATGGGGTCATTTGTGAGCCTAGCTAAATCTGGCAGGTTGAGACTTGCCATGTATGGTAGACTAGCGGATGTGGTGGCCGGAACCGGGACTTGTCTAGCCATTGTGGTATGGTGTAGGGGTCCAGTAGCTCCTATAGGTATGCTAGGTATGGAGGGTATGTGCCCTCCAAAAGGTGTGGCCTGATATGGGTTAGCACTCCCAAGTGCAACTTGGGTTACACTTGGGTTAGGAATCGCAGTAGGGATTCCTGGTATAGCACTACCGAGTGCAACATGGGTTACACTTGGGTTAGGAATCGCACTAGGGATTCCGGGGATGGCACTCCCAAGTGCAACAGGAGTTACACTTGGGTTAGGAATCGCACTAGGGATTCCTGGGATAGGGTTTGTGGAAATCGAAGGGGGTATGACCCCCATGTTGGGCATGCCCATGACAGGTGAAGGTCCTGTGCTAGGCATTCCGGAATGTGGAGTGTTGCCCATATTGGGCATACCCAAGGGGGTGGCTGTTGCCGTTGATGGTACTGCCGCAGAAAGGTCTGCGGATGTCTGACCTATGGTTAATGTATATAGTGGATCAACTGGTGTTCCAGACATAATTGTAGTTGGTGGTAACTCTGTGGGGTTTTCGGATTCTACCTCCAAATCAAAGGTGAAGTGGGGTATGTCAGAATCGGATGACCGTCTAAATGATCGACGATGTGTCGAATCAAGGGATAATGCTCTGCGTCCGTGACGTGGAGAGCCAAGTGGACTAAACTCTGGGAGTTCGCCCCGTAGACGACGAGAACGTCTAGAATTCTCAATGGTGAGAAAATGTTTTTTATATAAAAAATTGTTTTAAGTATCAGGTGGTGATATATATGTAAAAGACTCAAAAACCCTAATGCAACCAAGGGTGCAAGAAGGGGAGTGAAAAAAGAAGGCTCACAGGCCAAAAAATCAATCCTCAAAAAATGCACTTATCCCAGCAGCTGTGCTACAATAAGTGGAGGAATGCAACAACCGGTCAGAATACCAACATGCAAGCGGCTCCTAGAAAAAATAGGTGTAACTAGACTCAATAGGTGGTAAAAATCATGCAAACACCTAATCTAAAAGTATTGTGACTCAAACAGACGATATCCTCTGCAAGGTGATGAAATCCAAGTCAGACAATATGAATGTAGAGACAACGGCTAGATATCCCCCTACCGGGAGGGACACCGGGTAATCAATCCTAAAAGACAGGCTACTAGGATACTCCGTTCATGACGCATCGAGAAAAGGTAAATCTGCCGTTTGGTCCTTTGATCGCAATATCCCAATACAGGGATATCCCGAGAACTGCGAATGGTAGCCCTTCGGTTACTGAATGGGTTTCGGTATCCCACTCAGGCTTCCGGAACCATCCTCGCAACTTCAACCCTCCTAGGGGAGAGGCCTTCCCACAAACCGGTTGTGACCGCGCCAAAAAGTACTAAGAGATTTTAGCTCCCTAATTGGACAACTTCTATGTCTCAGATGTATGAACTAAGGGGTGTTATTGGAACACCTATCCCCCCAATACTACCTAGCTACAAGAATTCTTTTAGTGTTCCCGAAGTGGGGTTAAGAATGTGTTCAAATTAGGGTACTTTTTAAGTCTTAGTTCAATTAAGTGATCGTGTGAGTGCACGTGAGGTGTTGTAAACTGAACTTGAAAAAATTAAATGCTTTAAGGGAAATTTTCAAAAAATAAAGGACTTTTCGAAAATACAAAGCAAATATTTAAGACTTTTTTCACGAAAAGTAATTAATATGCTTTTCAAAAAATAACTCAAAAAATAAAGGATTTCTTGGATTTATGAAAGCAAATAAAGAAATAAATGGATTTCTTTGTTTCAATAAAAATTGCTAAGGGCAATATTCTAAAGAAGTAAACAAGAAAATTTTTTGAATCTAGATAAAGAATGCAAAATGAGTCTTTTTTTCACTTTCTTGAAAATTTTTAACAAGATTTCTAGGTATGCACTTTTAAATAGTAAAAAAAATTTTCAAATCTGTAAACTATGCAGAATTTAGTACTGTAAAAAATGTGCTATGGGCAGAAAGTACAGTAAAAAATATTTTTCAAAATCGGGATGGCCGAATGAAAAAATTCAGCCGCGCGGGTTTTGGACGAACAGCCGCGATGGGCCGCGCGGGTTTTGGACGAACAGTCGCGATGGACCGCGCGGGTTTTGGCCGCACAGTCGCGATGGACCGCGCGGGTTTCGGCCGCACAGTCGCGATGGACCGCGTGGGTTTTGGCCGCACAGTCGCGATGAGCAGCGCGGAAAAACACAGAGAAGCCGCGATGGACCGCGCGACTGTCTGGAAAAAGGCCGCGATGGACCGCGCGGAAAAACGCAGAAAAGTCGCGATGGACCGCGCGACTGTCTGGAAAAAAGCCGCGAGGCGGAAGCCGTGCACGGAAATCGAGAAACGAACCCGAAAATTGAAAATTTCGGGCTGTTTATGGGGCCAAATCTCAGAACAGCAATGGATCTGCTGTCTAAGATGGTAGATCTATGGATTTAAAGATTAAAAACTCATAAAAACTAAGATTTAATGGCAAAGCTAGAGATCTAAAATTCAAACCAAAGCGGAGTCGCCAAAAACTGTTGGCTCGGTTTTGCAACCAAGCTTAGTGCTATGGGCACCTACTAACTAGTAGTAGTAGTTTCAATAGAAATAAAAACAATAAACTAAATAAACAATACTTTTCATGGATCTAAGCAAGAATCTAAGCAAATAATGTAAATATTTCAAAAATCAAGAACAAGAAACATAAGAAATAATTTTTGTATTGAAAAGTGGGGGGCAAGCAAGTGCTTGCGATATTACCTTCAATGGTGAAGGTTGATGTTGAGCAACTCCCAAGATGAGTAGCTCCAAACTCCAATAGGTCTCTTTCTCCAAGGTTGCTTCAATGGCTAAAAGTGCTCAGGGGAGATTTCAGCAGCATAAGGATGAGATAATGGAAGGATGTGAAATGAGGAGCCCCTACCACCTTTTTATAGGTTTCGGTGGTGAGGAATACCATTTGTGGTTTTGTGGAAACCAATGGTATTGACCAACATAGTTTAGGTAATTTTCCCTCCTTTTTCCTTTTTTGAATAAAAATAATATTTTAATTCCCTTTTTAATATTTTTGGGAATTTGGACCCTTTTTGAGGGTTTTTTATGATTTTCTTGGAAAAATAATCTTTTTTAATGGAAAAAGGGGTGTACTAAGGTCTTTTGGTGACCTTTTGTTGGTTTCAGAGGCTCAGATGGTGGAAAAGTGGACAAATGGGTCATGTGAGTAAGGGAATGAGCTAGTGAGCACTTTTTAGGTGTTAACACATACTTTTATGCTTTTCAAGATTTGGGGACTAACAAATGAAAAAGAACACCCTCAGAGTCTTCTTATTACTTTCAGAATCTCTAAAATTGAAAGCACCCACGATCAATCACCATATTGGGCTCTTACAAATACACACAACGGTATCATATCGAGCACACTTCTATCCCTTCTTCAAGCTCCTTACACCATGAAGAAGGCCCAAATGGTGCCTTTCGGCACCCCTGTAAATCACATGTAGTCCCATATTATGGAATAATTCCCCAGTATGGTCTCCTTTGTTCAGAGTATTTTGCGATGTGTCACGCTTAGAGTCCCCCAATATCAATTATCCATTCCACCCTTTGAGTGTCCCTCATTTCAGTCAAAATCCCTGATCCCTTAAGCTACGATCCCCTTCCCCCGAGATCAGTTTCACATGCTTCCAAGTCTGCCCTGCCATCATACTCTAAACAAAGGAAGTTTGTGTCCCATCACTCCATGGCCCTCATATCCCCCATCAATGTCACAGTATCAGATCCAGTCCCATCAAATCTTGGTTGTCTACCTCATGCTCCTATCAATGAAACATCATTTCCTCAATATTTTTAGGTCTCCCTCTATCGACACCAGCACATCTATTCTAGAGGATAGACCCGGAGGTCCCTATACCTTGGCCTCATCCCCATCAGTGGTGAGTTCCTACAGCTGAGAGGAGTCCTTAGTGCCTCTTAGACTATTTGTTTCTCACGTGCTCGACTGCAACTCCATCATCACACCGCTGAGATTCGTACAGGGTATTGGTCCCTTTAGTAACTGGTTGAAAACCTAGGATGTCCCTTGACTCTAGCACATTGGTGAGTCTATTTGTAACCCCCCATTCATATGTTCCCGTGGATATCCAAGATGTGTTGGTGAAACTTTACAGAAACCCTTCAGTTCTATGCTTCCTAGAGAATCTAGTTCAGATGTAGTTCAATGTACATTTGAGAATCTGAATTCCAATCATTGAGTCCACCTAGTTGTTGGATCACTCCATATCCATCAAAGAATCTGTTGTTGTGATACCACATTTGGGATGAATTTCATTATTTCCATGCATCATTTCATCAGATCAGTCATGGTTTGTCACCTACCCAAATTCTGAAAATATTATTTTATTGGCAAAATACTTTATGTTAAATTTTAATTACAAAGTTTTGTAAGTATGACTAAGTTTGGTCAATGATGAATGTAATTACTGATTATTATTATTTAATAAATTAAAGTAGGAGACAAACACCCAAGGGAACTGTTAAATGAGTGTTCACTGACCCACTAGGAGGAATGGAAGTTATTACAAGGCATGGGACAGATGGTAGCAATTGCACTTCACCACTAGCTATTGGTTATGGGACAACTACCCCTAAAATTGTGGCATTATCCCCTACGTGATGAGAGTGAGTAGGCAGCTCATTAAATGACCAGTTAACCACTAAAAGGCCTAGGAAACCTACATAAGGAAAATTCGAATTGAGCAGGCAGCTCTTTGACAATATTTTCTGCAGAAATATTCCTCAAGTGCATCAGGTGATCACTGAGAGATTCGAATAGGGAGGCTATGTGAGAGTGCAACTGTAATTCTGCAAATTATTCTGAGAAGGAAAACCAGAGTTGTTGGTGCAGGTCCCTTTGACTGCTAAGTCTTTAAGACTGGATAATTATTACTACTGCAAGTTGAGGTCCTAAGCTTCTAAGTTTCTTCCTCCTGGTGGTTCAGTGAACAGGCTCAGGGGTCCTAAGGTAAGTAACTTGGTTGTCTTCAGGAATTGGTTGGGTGGAACAGGTTCCTTGGGATGTTTGTTTCCCTACAGTTAACCAAATTTCACTATTCCTACTTTTGTTTACAAGTTTAAAGTTTCTATTTAGTAGAATGATTAAACTCTGTCATGTAAAAGAAGTTATTTCATTTTCTGATCTAAGTGTGATTCTGAATAAAATAGCTTAGTGAAGTAATTGAATTGATAAACCATCTCTATATTTTTCCCCATGCTATTCTCTGCATAGTACTCTAGTATACAGAATCAAATTAATGATAGATGTGAGATAGGCAGATTGGCATTGATTGGATAATGATTGCAGTAAGTGTTATTTTTAAAATTATGTCCTATAATTAAACATAGTAAAAATTACAGTATAGAATCAACACTAATACAGAGTTCTTTTATTTATACATCGTCTATCTTCTACATAGTCATATATATTTCTCTTAACTTTAATCATTACCAGATAGAAATCAAATGCATCAATATTACACATTTCATGTTTTTCAAGCAACTGTAATTCAGGAAATAATAGTAGTTGCAAGAATTAGATTCTGCACAAGGTTTATATGATTACATTTCAATTACATTCTTTTCAAATAGAAATATCATGTATGTTTATCTGTAAAAGTCAGTTCTCTGCATAAATTTATTTTATGTAAACCTATTAATTCATCATCCATTCATTTCAATATTTTATAAATCTATTCAAGGAAGTATCAGACCCTAGTTTTGTTTTCAAAATTATTATTTCTACATCAAGCCATTCATGGCAAACTATAAGACAAAATTTCAGAAATAATAGCATTTATAACTTATTAAACACTAGTTATCGTTTTCTAAACCATACTATCTTTTATATATATGGCGAGTTTACCATCAAAGCATTATTTAGAAGAAAGCCGAAAGCACGATTTCATATCTAAACATTAGTTCACAACCATAGCATTTAAACATACACAATATCGAGATTATCATTACAACGATTAGGTCTTGTTACAAAGCCCAGGACAAGCCCGATAGCAATCAGAAGTTATCGGTAAGGTATCCTTCGTAAACGAAACTAGAACATGGAGACTTAACCTTTCGAAAA
This sequence comes from Larix kaempferi, assembly GCA_027924585.1. NCBI lineage: Eukaryota > Viridiplantae > Streptophyta > Pinopsida > Pinales > Pinaceae > Larix > Larix kaempferi. The sequence continues at coordinate 8,976,319 of BSBM01000557.1, read as the reverse complement.
ACATTTTGACAGTCAAACTATTTCATCTATTTTTCCAAACAAGATTATCATCAACGAGCACGGAATGCAGTCATACATTTTTTATACACATATGCAACTTAAAACCCTAGGCCAAAGACAACCATCATGGTTCGGCAAAAACTCAACATATATTTTACACATTGTTCTCAACTGTTATTCAAAAACATATCGTTCTATTTCAAATTACACTTTGAAACTGTCAAGGTTTCACAGTACACGAAACTTTCCCTTATCAACCAAAAACATAAAATAGAATCGTGAAACAACAAAGACTATACAGGGATTTTACCCTTAAGACATCTAGCAGAACAAACGAAAGTTTGGAGTCTCTATCGATAACATATCCAGGCATCCAATAGCCAAGTGGCAACTTAAAATACTGAGAGGCTACCCTCTGTACAGTTTAAAACAAAAAAAGACAAGTTTAAAACTTCGCTTTCGGCCATCACTCAAACAAGTCAAAGGTTTCCAACCCTTGGCACACAGAAAACACCATCGAAGGCACCTACGAGGTTATTCGAGAACCACCGAAACTTACCAGGAGAAGTAGAAGCATATCCCATTCTCCATACTTGCACAGGAACCATCCTATGAAGTGGGTACCTGCAAAATACATTTCGAAGGCATTAAAACAAGAATGCAAGAACACAAAACAAGCAACACAGTAATTTTTATCTTCGTGAGTATTTACCTGTTATTAAAACTCAAAACATTGGCACATCACACCATCATAGTAAAGGACAAAGCACACTGACATGTGACAGCAACCCTAAGCTAACACAAAATACCAATCTCACACATAGCATAATCGAACCCATACCGAATCACATTCGTTACATAGACTGGGAAAACCCCATCACTACAATGGCATATTGTGAGTTGAGTGCAGAAGGTTTAAGCCTGCAACTATCTCATAGGTCACATGGTAGAAACCCCTGAGAGGACTCTCTACAACCCTAAATTTTTTGCAGCCTATCGGCCTCAACTCAGCGTAACAATGAAAGACCGAGAAATTCGCTACCACTAAATACAATGCGGATAGGGTTACACAAATCAATGATCAAGATCTGGTGTGATCGATGGACAAGAAAGAGGCCAACAATGCTACATTTAAAGCCGAGCAACATAGCAATGATATCACATTAATTACAACAACCACGAAGTTTCCAACCCTGCATGCCAAGGAACATTACCGTGTACAGCATGGAGGAGAGACGATATAGCAACCATGCCAGGTAGAACTCCTAGTTACATTATCAATCAAAGTTCACGTGGATGGACTACGTGGTATGACAGCCACACATTCCACTATGGAGTTCAGTCATAACATTTAATACATGATCATAACCCTGTCAACCTGCAGTTGGAAATTTAATGCATGTCAACTCATCACTTCAATATCAAGACCTTTGAGAATACAATAACATACGTTAACAATACTTAGGACAAGAGCATAATTCAATCTAATGTTTAAGTCATAGCCTTTAAAAGGTTTATTTACATCATATTCATGTTTGCATAGTATAATATCCTATAGTGCTAAGTATAGCTAGGATTGCATATTAATCATCATATGTTTGTATATTGTATCATATCATTGCTTATTGTAATCATATCATGGCCTAATGAAAACCATGTCATTGTAATATATAGTGCATATTTAAATATAGTTCCAATTTTAAAACTTAGGCATCGTAATATTGGAATTACATGGCCATACATTATGTAAATACATAACTTTAAGATATATCTATTTCATCTCTATAGTTCTGTGTAAGCATAAGAATGAAGTTTTATAATGATAGTTCATAGCATACATATATATATATATATATATACCATAATTACGTTAAATTTTCTATGATTCCCATGTAGGGAAAGACTATGGTATCATCTTAAGAATCGTTTAAGCTTTGACGAGACACACACTACAGCCAAGTCTTATACAAGCACTAGTCACCATACCTTATATATATTAACTTTGTGTTGAAATGATAAATACATGACATAGAGTAGTCTAAGACCTGTAGACGCTAAGTATGATGATAGTTCGAAGGTGTAAACATTATTTCTACAAGCTTCATAATAAGCATACTTAAGAGATAGTATTATTAGTGTTTTAATTTTAACGACATTAGTCTTATAACAATAAATGTAGCATCATAACTAAACTTTTGGATGACATGCAATGATAACACCGAAGAGTTTCGTAAGACAGTATTTAAACTAGGAATAGAACTATGTATTCATACCTCCAGTAACTGGTGTCGCAAGGAAGTACTTAGCATTCTCATTTTACATTGACGATGAATTGAAAAACACAAGTACTCTTAACATATGATGTCTTATAGGATTTCATACCTGCGATCTACACATGGAAACAAGATTCAAATGCCTTAGCTAAACGTAGCTAAGTAAACTCCAGGGTACCTCGTAGGACCCCCTCGTCAACATACAAACAAATTGTCAGCACTTCATCAAGAATATCATAACAGTACAAACTGTAAACAGTATGCAATCATATCCAAATAACTTAAACAAATCTATAAACTGTACTAGAATGCATAATCATAAAATATCTTTCGCTAAGGAGATTACAATTATATCTTATTTATTTGGGATATATGACGTGTCATCGTCATTAATTATCTTAGTTAAGAATTCAAATTAATTTATATATTCCGCGTTAAAAGACTTTGATAATTATTGCTTTTATAAAACAAAAAAAAATGGTATTTTCAGGATGTTACATGTGGTATCAAAGCTCATGTTCGAACTCTAGGCCTGAAAAACGTCCAAGAACACATAGCAGAAAAATTTATTTACAGCAGAACTTTTACTATTTCAAAAATTTTAACTATTATGTTATACAGAAATTATTTTGAGTTACAGGTATGGAAGGATCAACTGAACATTTAGAAGACAGATTTCAACCCAACAGTCATAGCATGGGAAAGCATTTCGAATTAGAAGAATTCCATGGTGAAGTAAACGAAAATTCGTCAAAATTATTACCAACATTTCAAGAATTGAAGGCATAAATCAGATCTGTAAAACAAGACAATGAGAAAATTATGAAGGCACAAGAAGAATTAAATCAAGTACTATTTGAACAATTCCCAACTGATGAACAGAATAGAGAAATTGAGAATACTTCCAAGGTTGAAGATTTACCTCATCCAGACAAAAGTAAAAAGATGAAAGCTGATAATGCAAACAACATTTCGACATCATCAGAAGCTGCCCATGAAAAACGGAAAAAGAAAAGAAATTATTCAAGTGACAACAGGGAAGGGGACTAGAAACCCAAAAGGAAAAGTCACAAACAGTATGAGCAAATTTATGGGGAGTTCAAGAAAATAAAACCCCCAACCTTCAATGGTGAAATTGAAAAAGGAGAGACAGCAAAAGCTTGGTTGTCCGGCATGAAAAACTATTTCCAAATATACGATTATTCTAAATCATTGAAAGAAAATATGGCAATCTACAACTTGATCGGCAAGGCGGATATTTGGTGGCAGGACATTAAGAGAGTGAAGGGCATCAAAGACAAGGATGTCAACTGGAGTACTTTCAAACGATATTTAAAAAAGAAGTTCTTATCAGAACAATACTATGAAGAAAAATCAAAGGAGTTCTATGAATTAAAGCTGGGAAGTATGAACATGAAGGAAATGAACAGTAAATTTCTGAACTTACTGAGATATGTACCATACCTCGTGGAAGAAAAACCAAAGGTCCAAAGATACTTGTGATGTCTACCTTTCAATATCAAGGATAGAATCGAAGATGACAGTCCAAAAACCTTAGAAGAGGCCATGAGGAAAGCAACTTTCTGTTATGACACTAATCGAAAGAGAGAAGGAAAGTCAAACTAGAAAAGTCATAAACCCAGCAATTTTGAGCTGAAAAAGAAAAATTTCAGATTTAGTGGGAATTCTGGTTTCCAAAAGAAAAAATTTCATAATCGGAATTTTCAAGGAAACAATTCCAGAAACAGTCAGCAGTAGAATTTTACAGCACCTAGAAACACTCCCAATACTACTAGGACTAATGATCAAAAGGAACCTATCAAATGTTTTGAGTCTCAAGGTCCTCATTATGCATCAGAATACCCCAAGAGGAAGCGGATAGTTAACAACATTCACTCTATTCAGACTGAACCTACTATTGGAGACTTCGTAAGGGAGATGCCCAGAATCAATGCAGCACTCCACAACAGACAAGCAAATCATCAAATCTCTATGGTAGAGATTGAAGGTGGGACAAGACGGTGATTTTTAGGTGGAACCGGACTATATCCTCGAAAGGAGGGAAATGTTGCTCCGGAATTGCACCATTGGGCAAGTGAAGGTGCAATGGAAGCACCTTAACCTAGAAGAGGCAACCTGGGAGTTGGAGAGTAGTGTGCAGGCAGCATACCCAACTCTGTTTCAGGAACACTCAGAGAGTGATTAACCAACATCGAGGACGATGTTGAAACTTAAGGGGGGGTGTATGTCACCTACCCAAATTCTAAAAATATTATTTTATTGAAAAAATACTTTATGTTAAATTTTAATTACAAAGTTTTGTAATTATGAACAAGTTTGGTCAAGGATGAATGTAATTACTGATTATTATGATTTAATAAATTAAAGTAGGAGACAAACACCCAAGGGAACTGTTAAATGAGTGTTCACTAACCGACTAGGAGGGATGGAAGTTGTTAGAAGACATGGGACAGATGGCATCAATTGCACTTCACCAGTAGCTGTTGTTTATGGGACAACTACCCCTAAAATTGTGGCATTATCCCCCAGGTGGTGGGAGTGATCAGGCAGCTCATTAAATGACCAATTTATTAGAAAAATAGGATCGCAAAGCAATAAAAATAGACAAAAATGCAAATATAATCACACACACATTACAAGAGAGACACATATGTATCATGGTTCAACCCAACTTGGGCTACGTCCACATTGAATTTGCCAGTCCTTATTATTATTATCGTCCAGAAAGGTGAAGGGATACAACCTGCAGCATAGCCGCTGTAGTTCCTCTTCACTGTCTCACAGTCTCTCTCCTCATATTAGATATATTTACAATGCATAAAACCTAATACATCCACCCTAGTCGTATTACAATGTCTTTCTTTTATAGGGAAAAAAAATGGGAAAAATACCACGGGATACCCAAAACCATGGGCCTGCAAAATAGCTGGCGAAAACAACCCCGAACCCCTAAAAATGCAGAATGGGTGTACAGACCTCTGGGGTGCATGGCTAAGAGAATATCATCTATGAGACTGGAATATATGGCTCCACAACCAACACAGTTAACCACTAAAAGTCCTAGGCAGCCTACATAAGGCAAATTCGAATTGAGCATGCAACTCTCTGAAAATATTTTCTGCATAAATATTCCTCAAGTGCATCAGGTGATCATTGAGAGATTCGAATAGGGAGGCTATGTGAGAGTGCAACTTCAAGTCTACAAATTATTCTTAGAAGGAAAACCAGATTTGCTGGTGCAGTCCCCTTTGATTGCTAAGTCTTTAAGACTGGATAACTATTACTACTGCAAGTTGAGGTCCTAAGCTTCTAAGTTTCTTCCTTCTGGTTGTTCAGTGAACAGGCTCGGGGGTCCTAAGGAAAGTAACTTGGTTGTCTTCAGGAATTGGTTGGGTGGAACAGGTTCCTTGGGATGTTTGTTTCCCTACAATTAACTAGGTTTCATTGTTCCTAATTTTGTTTACAAGTCTAAAGTTTCTGTTTAGTAGAATTATTAAACTCTGTCATGTAAAAGAAGTTATTTCATTTTCTCATCTAAGTGTGATTCTGAATAAAATAGCTTAGTGAAGTAATTGAATTCATAAACCGTCTCTATATTTTTCCCCATGCTGTTCTCTGCATAGTACTCTAGTATAGAGAAGCAAATTAATGATAGATGTGAGATAGGTAGATTGACATTGATTGGATAAATGATTGCAGTAAGTGTTCTATTTAAAATTCTGTCCTATAATTAAACATAGTAAAAATTACAGTATAGCATCAACACTAATACAAAATTATTTTATTTATGCATAGTCTATCTTCTGCATAGTCATATATATTTCTCTTAACTCTAATCATTACCAGATAGAAATCAAATGCATCAATATTACACATTTCATGTTTTTCAAGCAACTGTAATTCAGGAAATAATAGTAGTTGCAAGAATTAGATTCTACACAAGGTTTGTATGATTACATTTCAATTACATTCTTTTCAGATAGAAATATCATGTATGTTTATCTGTAAAAATCTATTCTCTGCATAAATTTATTTTATGTAAACTTATTAATTCATCATCCATTCATTTCAATATTTTAGAAATCTATTCTAGGTAGTATTAAACCCTAGTTTTGTTTTCAAAATTCTTATTTCTTCATCAAGCCATTCATGGCAAACTATAAGACAACATTTCAGAAATAATAGCATTTATAACTTATTAAACACTAGTTATCATTTTCTAAACCATACTATCTTTTATATATATGGTAAGTTTACCATCAAAGCATTATTTAGCAGAAAGACGAAAGCACGATTTCATATCTAAACATTAGTTCACAACCCTAGCATTTAAACATACACATTATCGAGATTATCATTACAACGATTAAGTCTTGGTACAAAGCCCAGCAAAAGCCCGATAGCAATCAGAAGTTATAGGTAAGGTATCTTTCGTAAACGAAACTAGAACATGGAGACTTAACCTTTCGAAAAACATTTTGACAGTCAAACTACTTAATCTATTTTTCCAAACACGATTATCATCAATGAGCATGGAATGCATTCATACATTTTTTATACACATATGCAACTTAAAACCCTAGGCCAAAGACAACCATCATGGTTTGGAAAAAACTCAACATATATTTTACACATTGTTCTCAACTGTTATTCAAAAACATATCGTTCTATTTCAAGGAAACGAACCATAGTTTACAAGTGAAAAGAGAACCCTTGGTTCTTATTCTTCCATTTAAAATTATATAACTGAAAATTACACTTTGAACCTGTCAAGGTTTCACAGTACACGGTACTTGACCTTATCAACCAAAAATATAAAATAGAATCGTGAAACAACAAAGACTATACAGGGTTTTTACCCTTAATACATCTAGTAGAACAAACGAAAGTTCGGAATCTCTATCGACAACATAGCCAGGCATCAAATAGCCAAGATGAAACTTAAAAGACTTAGAGGCTACCCTCTGTACAGTTTAAAACAAAACAAGACAAGTTTAAAACCTCGCTTTCGGCCATCACTCAAACAAGTCGAAGGTTTCCAACCCTTGGCACACAGAAAACACTATCGAAGGCACCTACGAGGTTATTCGAGAACCACCGGAGCTTACCAGGAGAAGTAGAAGCATATCCCGTTCTACATACTTGCACAGGAACCATCCTATCAAGTGGGTACCAGCAAAATAAATTTCGAAGGGATTAAAACAAGAATGCAAGAACACCAAACAAGCAACACAGTAATTTTTATCTTCGTGAGTATTTACCTGTTATTAAAGCTCAAAACATATCACACCATCATAGTAAATGACGAAGCACATTGACATGTGACAGCAACCCTAAGCTAACACAGAAGACCAATCTCACACATAGGAGAATTAAACCCATACCAAATCACATTCGTTACACAGACTAGGAAAACCCCATCACTACAATGTTGTATTGTGAGTTCAGTGCAGAAGGTTTAAGCCTGCAACTATATCTCACAAGTCACAGGTTTGAAACCCCTGAGAGGAACTCTTTCCAACCCTAAATGTTTGGCATCTTGTCGGCCTCAACTCAGCGTAACAATGTCAGACCGAGAAATTCGCTATCACTACATACAATGAGGCTAGGGTTACACAAATCAACGATCAAGATCTGGTGTGATCGATGGACAAGAAATATGCCAACAATGCTATGTTGAAAGTTGTGCAACATAGAAATGATATCACATTAATTACAACAACCACGAAGTTCCCAACCCTGCATGCCAAGGAACATTACCGTGTACAGCGTGGAGGAGAGGCGATATAGTAACCATGCCAAGTAGAACTCCTAGTTACATTATCAATCAAAGTTCACGTGGATGGACTACGTGGTATGACAGCCACACATTCCACTATGGAGTTCAGTCATAACATTTAATACATGATCGTAACCCTGTCAACCTGCAGTTGGAAATTTAATGCACGTCAACTCATCACTTCAATATCAAGACCTTTGGGAATACAAAAAGATACGTTAAGAACACTTAGGACAAGAGCATAAGTTATAGCATAATTCAATCTAACATTTAATTCATAGCCTTTAAAAGGTTTATTTACATCGTATTCATGGTTTGCATAGGATAATATCCTATAGTGCTAAGTATAGCTAGGATTGCACATTAATCATCATATGTTTGTATATTGTATCATATCATTGCTTATTGTAATCATATCATAGCCTATTGAAAACCATATCATTGTAATATATAGGGCATATTTAAATATAGTTCCAATTTTAAAACTTAGGCATCGTAATATTGGAATTACATGGCCATACATTATGTAAATACATAACAACTTTAAGATATATCTATTTCATCTCTATAGTTCTGTGTAAGCATAAGAATGAAGTTTTATAATGTTATTTCATAGCATACATATATATATATACCATAATTACGTTAAATTTTCTATGATTGCCATGTAGGGAAAGACTATGGTATCATCCTAAGAATCGTTTAAGCTTTGATGAGATACACACTACAGCCAAGTCTTATACAAGCACTAGTCACCATACCTTATATATATTAACTTTGTATTGAAATGATAAATACATGACATAGAGTAGTTTAAGACCTGTAGACGCTAAGTATGATGATAGTTCAAAGGTGTAAACATTATTTCTGCAAGCTTCATAATAAGCATACTTAATAGATAGTAGTATCGATGTTTTAATTTTAATGATAGTAGTCTTATAACAATAAATGTAGCATCAGAACAAAACTTTTGGATGACATGGAATGATAACACTGAAGAGTTTCGTAATACTGTATTTAAACTAGGAATAGAACCATGTATTCATACCTCCAATAACTGGTGTCACAAGGAAGTACTTAACATTCTAATTTTACATTGACAATGAATTGAAAAAAACAAGTACTCTTAACATATGCTATCTTATAGGATTTCTTACCTGCGGTCTGCACATGGAAACAAGATTCAAATTCCTTAGCTAAACGTAGCTAAGTAAACTCCAGGGTACCTCGTAGGACCCCTTATTCAACTTACAAACAAACTGTCAGCACTTCATCAAGAATATCATAACAGTACAAACTGTAAACAGCATGCAATCATATGCAAAGAACTTAAACAAATCTTTAAATTGTACTAGAATGCATAATCATAAAAGATCTTTCGTTAAGGAGATTAACATCCACTTAAATCTGAAGTAGAAATTACAATTATATCTTATTTATTTGGGATATAGGACGTGTCATCATCATAATTATCTTAGTTAAGAATTCGAATTAATTTATATATTCCGTGTTAAAAGACTTTGATAATTATTGCTATTATGAAAAAAAAAAAAAATTGTATTTTCGAGATGTTACATGGTTGGACCATGAGCACATTCCAGACTTGTGTCCCCTCTGGACCATTATGATGTACACAACAATTACCTAATTATTGTTCAAGTCTCCTTTATGCCTCCCCATTATTTGTATATCTTGAGACATTGATACGAGCATGGGTATTCCCGCCTCGTCCATATATTTCATATTATATGTCCCTCATCCATTATTGAGGAGTTGTATTTGCAGTTTTATCCCTTGCAGTCCATATGAAGCACTTGTTCCACTCTTCGACTAGTCTCTTCTTTCCACCACCACAATGCTCACTACCCTGGAAAAATTCAGACCCTATAATGTCTATCGGCCATACGATGAGCTCCTTCCCTCACACATCAGGGGGAAATTTGTTAACACCAAAAATTTTGTTAAGTTTAGGATAATTTGACTAGCAAGATCACTGAAAGAAACACAATCAGAAGATAGACAAATATTTACCCTGGGAAACCCTCATGGGGTAGAAAACCTAGCAAAGCTTTCCTCAATATAGATAATCAACCCAATACAAGATGTAGTCCTAAACAAGAGCTCCTTCTCCTCCTATGCAGACCTCTCTCTCTCCTATGCACCAATCACAAGTGAGTGAATGAATAAAATAAGTGAGGAACATACCTCCTCTACTTATACTCATATCCCGACGGACTTTTTACCCTAATGGGGCCGACCTCTCCCAGGATAGTCTAATAACCCCCAAATAGTAAACTTAGGGCCGACCTCACATGGTAGATCTAATAACCCTAGTTACCACACTCTCTCAGAGGAATAAACATCTCCGGATATACAATAGGGTCACCACGGAGGAATGTACCATCTCCGGAATAATAAAATACAAATATAATATTCTTTGAAGTTACAATATTTCAACACTCCCCCTTAACGAGAAGGATATTATAACAACATCTACAGGAGCAAGGAGTCATCAACTACATGGTACATGATACATCTATAAATCATTGGAAGCTTTCTTCATACATCATCATCAGTAACTCAATAGTTACTGGAACATCATCATCTTCAGTACTGAATCTTCATCTTCTGCAGCACTTGATCATCTACAACATCATCATCATCTCGATCTACAACATATGGATCATCTCGATATACAACATCTGGATCATCTCAATCTACAACATCTAGATCATATCGATCTACAGAATATCGATCATCTCGATCTATAGCATCTGGATCATCTTGATCTACATCATATGGATCATCTCGATCTATAGCATATGGATCATATCGATCTATAGCATCTAGATCATCTCGATCTACAGCATCTGGATCATCTCGATCTACAGCATAATCTGCAATACACATGATCTAGTTACAGGATGATCAATCCTTATCAATTTTAGACAAGTCTCATGTCTATGGATGCTGCAATCTAGATCTACTTCCAGGATGATCAATCCTTATCAATTTTAGACAAGTCTCATGTCTATGGATGATGCAATCCAGATCTACTTCCAGGATGATCAATCCTTATCAATTTTAGACAAGTATCATGTCTATGGACGATGAAATCCAGATCTACTTCCAGGATGATCAATCCTTATCAATTTTAGACAAGTCTCATGTCTATGGATGATGCAATCCAGATCTACTTCTAGGATGATCAATCCTTATCAATTTTAGACAAGTCTCATGAGTCATGTCTATGGACGATGCAATCCAGATCTACTTCCAGGATGATCAATCCTTATCAATTGTATACAAGTCTCATGTCTATGGACGATGAAATCCAGTCACGTACATTTTGAACCAAAGGTTCAGGGATGATGCAGTCCTATCACATACATTTTGAACCAAAGGTTCAGGGACGATGCAGTCCTATCACGTACAGTTTGAACCAAAGGTTCAGGGACGATGCAGTCCTATCATGTACATTTTGAACCAAAGGTTCGGGGATGATGCAGTCCTATCATGTACATTTTGAACCAATGGTTCAGGGACGATGTAGTCCTATCACGTACATTTTGAACCAAAGTTTCAGGGATGATGCAATCCTATCACATCCACAAGGGACCACTTTCTCAGAGACATATTTCTATGGATCTCTTTTAGGACATGTGTACAAGGATGATACAATCCATTTGTCAACTTAAACCAAGTCTAAGGACCACTTCATCGACCTCATCATCGGTATCACCAATACAGGTATCCATATCATCGACCTCACTGTCGGTATCATCAATACAGGTATCCACATCATTGACCTCACTGTCGATGTAGGAAATCTCATCATCAGTGACCACATCACTCCCCCTTTCAAGGAGGGTCCTTCTGAAATACACCAATATTATCTCAAAAATACTCAAACTTTACTAGAGACAGAGGTTTGGTCAATATATCAGCAACTTGTTCGTCAGTGCTTCTATACTCGAGTTTGATAGCTCCTTTCTGCACCATATCCCATATATAGAAATATCGGATCTCTATGTGCTTTGACTTATCATGGAACACTGGATTCTCTATCTTAATACAAATCTGGTTTTCACACATGATCACAGTGGGGTCCATGTCTAAGTCAAATAGTCCTGATAATAGTTTATGAAGCCATACTGCTTCACAACTAGTAGAGAAAGCAGCTATATATTCCGCTTCAGCTGTGCTGAGAGCCACACTAGACTGCTTCCTGCTAAACCACGAGATGATGGAATATCCTAAACAATAACATCCTCCCGATGTGCTCTTTCTGTCCTATACACTTCCTGCCCAATCAGCATCTGTATAGCCATGTAGTCTGAAGTCATGATCTCCAAGATAACATAGACCAAAATCTATCGTACCTTTTAGGTACCTCATCACATGATTTGCAGCTATCAGGTGAACTCATCTAGGTTCCACTAGATACTGACTCAAGGTATTCACGGCAAAGCATATGTCTGGTCTGGTATTTTTTAAATACATCAATGACCCAAAAATTTGTCTGTATAGAGTCGTATCCACTAACTCTGATGAGTCATCAGCTAACAGCTTCAAGTTGGAATCCATGGGAGTGGCCATGGCTTTACATTCCAACATATCAAATCTCTTCAAGATTTCTACAGCATACTTTCCCTATTTGAGAAAGATTCCTTTTGGGCCTTGCCATACTTCCAGACCTAGGAAGTAGTGCATCAATTTGAGATCTTTCATCTCAAATTATGAAGAGAGCTTCTTCTTGCACTCGATAATCTGTCTCTCATTTCCAGTCAGAAATAGATCATCCACATACAACAATAATATGACAAGTTAATCATCCATAACTTTGAGATAAAGGTTAGGATCAACTTTACTTTTGGTAAAGCCCAAGCTTGTCAAGAAACTATCAATTCTTCCGTACCAAGCTCTAGGAGCTTGCTTCAACCAATAAAAATCCTTCTTCAGTTTGCATACGTGGGTTCTTCTATCTTCAACCTCAAATCCTTGTGGTTGTTCTATGTACACTTCCTCCTTAATCACACCATTCAGGAAGGCTGTCTTTACATCCATTTCGTGTAATTCCCACTTCATCATAGATGCAAGTGCCATGATGGTTCTAATCGAAGTGTACCTTGCAACTGGTGCAAATGTTTCTTCATAGTCAATTCCCTCTTTCTGAGAGAATCCTCTCGCCACAAACCTTGCCTTATATTTTTCAATGTTGCCATCCGCAGCATGCTTTATCTTGTATATCCATTTGGAGGATACCACCCTCTTGTCCTTTGTCTTGGGAACTATATCCCAAACATCATTCTTCATTATTGATAGGTATTCCTCCGTCATTGCCTCCACCCACTCTTTCTTATTGGATGCTTCTTCATAACTAGTGGGTTCTTGATCTACAAGATCACACATCAGGGCCACATAGTTGGAAAATGTCTTTGGTTTCTTGCTCACCCTAGTGGAGCCTTCAGGAGCTCCATACTTTTCTGCTCCTAGTATAATGTCTCTTGCCAATGCTGGTTTTCTCTTCCTTGATATTTCCATGACAGGGGGTTCTTGTGGTTCCATCATGTCATGGTCTTCAGGTGTTGTCTCTTCAGGGGTGGGTGCAACTTCTGTAATTCTGGAAGGTTCATCTTCCTCATATACTTCTTCATACTGGCACTTCCTAGATCTCTTGAGAGTTGCCTCTTCATCAAATGTCACATCCCTACTTATTTCCATATGATGGAATCCTGGGATGTAAATTCTGAATGCTTTGGATGCTTCACAATATCCAACAAATATTCCTTTCTTCCCAGAAGGATCTAACTTGGTCCTCTTTTATTTTGGAATGTGAATGTATACTAGGCATCCAAATATCTTGAGGTGACTTACCTCAGGCTTTTTCCCTGTGAACAATTCCTCTGGGGTATTGAAATCAAGAGCACTATGAGATAGTCTATTTTGCACATAGACTATTGTCCTGGCTGCTTCAGCCCATAAATACATAGATAGGTCTTGATCATGTATCATTGTCTTTACAGCTTCCATGATGGTCCTATTCTTTCTCTCTGCAACACCATTTTGTTGAGGATTGTAGGGAGTGGTTAGCTCCCTCTTGATTCCAGCTTCTTTACAAAATACTTCAAAGTCTTTTGAAGTATATTCTCCACCATTATCTGTCCTGAGTATCTTGATATTCTTTTCTGAATGATTTTCTATCAAGGCTTTGAATTCCTTGAACTTTCCAAAGATTTCATCCTTTCCCTTCAGGAAATATATCCAAGTCTTTCTTTATTTGTCATCAATGAATGTAAGGTATTATTCATATCCACTCAAGGATGTGGATGGAATCACTCCACATACATCTGAGTGAATCAATTCCAATGTAATCTCAGTCTTTGTTTCACTCTTTGGGAATGGGTTCTTGATATTCTTCCCTTTTGCACATCCTTTGCAAGTGCCCTCATGATCAATTTTTAAGTCTGGTAGTGCTATGACTACCTTTCTCACATGAGGTAGTGCTTTGTAGTTAATGTGAGCAAGCCTTCTATGCCAAAGCTCACTTGGGCTAGTGGCTTCATGAACAAGGGAAGCTTCTGGATGGCCTTTGATTTTGTATAGACCTCCTTCCTCTTCAGCAATAACAATTGAATCCTCAATTGATTTTCCTTTGGGCCACATGAGTACTTGACCATCTATGAATGCAACTCTATAGCCTTTCTTATCTAATGCTGAGATAGAAAGTAAGTTATTCTTCAAACCTAGTACATATAAGATTTCCTTCATCTTCAATGGGGTTCCAAAATCAAGCTTGTAGCTTGCTTCACCAATTCCCTTGATGGGATATTGATAGTCATCTCCTAGAGATACCTTCTGTGGAGATGACTTCTCTTCAAGTCTTGAGAGAGTCTTCTTTTGTCATGTCATGTGCTTTGAAGCACCACTATCAATGAGCCATATATCTTCTCCAGGTGTCACAGACCCAGAGAGTGCAAAGAATAGAACATATTCTTCCGCATCTTCTTTTTCTACTTTAGTTCTTTTCTTTTGAGGCCTTTCCTCTTCTTCTTCTTCACTATCATCTTCTGCTACATGTGCATGATGTATTTTGTGAATATTCTTCCTCTTCTTCTATGAAGTACAATTTCTAGCAAGGTGTCCTAGTTTGAGACAATTGTAACATTGAACTATGGAGAGGTCTCTTTCTGAGTTTACTCCCCCCTCTCTTTTTAAATATATGAGGAGGTTGAGACTCCTTGTGACCATTCTTCTTGGAGTTGAAATGACTCCTTCTTCTTCTAGTGTGAGTAGCCAAAGCTTGGTCATCCTCCTTGAGAAGGGCTTCTCTATTGGATACCCTAGCTTCTTCTTGAAGGCAATTGTGAAGCACCTGCAACAATTAATTAATAAGAATAAGCGAAATAGCAGAAATGACAGAACTCATAATCACTTTAATATTGATCGCAGGCCACTTCGAGGGGGCAACCTCCTTTGAGAAAGCTCAATAAAAATAACTTCACCGTGCCTTCATAGGCCTCAACACACACTTATATACTAAGTCTAGGCGCCAATACTATGGGTCTAAACCATGGGCCACTACAAACTATGGATCAACAATACTACGGGCGACTTACAAAGCATATGTGCCAACAACAATAACACAAACTATTGATCAACAAATACTACAGGACGACTTACAAAGCATATGTGTCCAACAACAATATACTAACAAAGTAAAGACATGGGTTCCTAACATCCCCTCCCCCTTAAAAAAAGCTTTGTCCTCAAAGCTTTAGATGTGGAAATTGTTGTTGAATCTGAAGGAGTGGTTCCCATGTAGCATCCTCTGGTTGCATGCTGTGCCACTGAATTAAGACCTCAGTGATAGAGCGAGAGCGAAGCTGACGAGTGCACCGATTGAGGATGGCCTCCGGCTCCAAAAGGATGGATCCTTCATTATCCAATTCGGGTAAAATAGTTTGTCCACTGATGTTGGTGCCAAGAACTTTCTTCAGACAAGAGACATGAAAAACTAGATGAATGCGGGAAGAAGGAGGAAGTTCCAATTTATAAGCAACAGACCCAATCTTCTGAAGAATCCGATATGGCCCATAGAAATTTGGAGCGAGCTTATGACGCCCTTTGATTTTCAGGGAGGATTCCTTGTACGGCTGGAGACGAATAAAAACCATATCGCCTGCTTGAAAAGTGCACTCAGAACGGTGTTGATCAGCTTGTTGGTTCATGCGATTTCTTGCCATGTGAAGAATGTCCCTCAAAATGCCAAGAATCTGATCGCGGTTTCGAAGGACCTTGTCAACTTCCTGAACTGGTGAACTGTTGGGGGTGTATGGAAGAAGAACTGGAGGTGCCTAACCATAGACTGCTTCATATGGGGTCATTTTAGAGGCAGTGTGGTAAGAGGTATTGTACCACCATTCAGCGAGAGGGAGCCACTTTTCCCACTGATGTTGTTGTTCAGAGGTGAAGCAACGAAGATAAGTTTCCAAGCATTTATTGATAATTTCAGTGACCATCTGTTTATGGGTGATACCCTAAACTCATCTTCAGTTTGGTGCCAGTGTGGCGAAATAGTTCTGTCCAAAAATAACTGGTGAAATTCGCATCACGATCCGAGACAATGGAAGCAGGAATGCCATGAAGACGAAAGATCTGGTCCAGAAAAATTTGAGCGACTAAGGAGGCTGTATAGGGATGGTTGAGAGCACAAAAATGACTATATTTGGAGAGGCGATCAACCACAACGAGAATCACTGTCTTCCTGCCAGATTTAGGGATCCCTTCAATGAAATCCATAGAAATATCTATCCAAATCTGTGTAGGTATGGGCAAGGGTTCGAGCAATCCTAGAAGGAGTGTTGTTTCACCCTTATTGCACTGGCAGGTATCACATTCAGCCACCATCTGTTGAATTGTCCTTTTAATGCCCTGCCAAAAGAACTTACGCCGTTCCCGTTCATACGTTTTGAGGAACCTAGAGTGCCATGCCAATGGAGAAGCATGGAGTTCATAGAAGACATCCTAATGAAGATCTGTGCTCTGGGGAAGCACCAGACGACCCTTGTATCTCAGAGAAGCACCATCCCAAGAGTAATGTGGTACAGCAGAAGGGTTGTTAGTCAAGTACTGGATGATTTGAGATAAGGAAGAGTCATTGACATAACCCTGTTGAACAGATTGCAACCATTTTGGAACAGGCATAGAAATAGATGAAAGAGAACCTTAGGCATCAAATGTGTGAGAAAGAGCATCTGCCACAATATTGTCTTTACTCTTCTTGTAAGTGATCTCATAGTCATAACCCATGAGTTTGCTAACCCATTTATGTTTTGCTAGGGAGGAGACACGTTGTTCCAAGAAATATTTTAGACTCTGGTGATCAGTCTTGATGCATAAATGATTCCCTAATAGGTATGGTCGCCACTTCTATACTGCACGAAAAATAGCCATCATTTCCTTCTCATATGTAGAGGCAACTAAATTATTACCTGAAAGGGCTTTGCTGGTGAACGCAATGGAGTGTTCATCTTGAAGGAGAACAGCACCAAGTCCATTACCGCAAGCATCACTCTCAATAGTGAAGGGCTTGGAAAAATCAGGCATAGCTAGAACATGTGTAGTACACATAGCTTGTTTCAGTTTGTCAAATGGACACTGAGCAGCATGTGTCCATGTAAAAGCATCCTTTTTCAATAGAGTAGTTAATGGAGATGCAATCTTACCATAATCCTTGACAAACTTGCGGTAGTATCCAGTCAACCCCCAAAAACCACGAAGGCTCTTGAATGTCTGAGGATGCGGCCAATTGTTCATGGCATCGATTTTGGAAGGATCCACGCGAACCCTTTGTACTGAAACAATGTGCCCAAGATACTCAACTTCCTTCTGTCCAAAAACAAATTTAGACTGCTTGGCGTGGAGATGAGGGTAAGAGAAAAGTTGCATGACAAGATCCAGATGCTGGAGATGTTCATCCCATGTTTTACTGTAGATGAGGATATCATCAAAGAATACCAGAATGAATTTCCGCAAGTAGGGCCAAAATATTTTATTCATTAAGGCCTGGAATGTGGAAGGAGCATTAGTGAGGCCAAAGGGCATGACCAAAAACTCATCATGGCCATCATGTGTGCAGAAAGCTATTTTAGGGATATCATCCTCATGAACCCGAATTTGATGATACCTAGAACGAAGATCCAACTTGAGGAAAAATTGAGCCCCATGAAGCTCATCAACAATAGGAATTGGAAAATTATCCTTGATGGTGAGGTGATTAAGTGCTCGAAATTCAATACAGAGGCGCCATGACCCATCTTTTTTTCGGACAAGAAGAACTGGAGAATAAAAGGAACTAGTGCTTGGGCGAATAATACCTTGCTTCAATAAGTCCCGAACGAGCATTTCAATCTTCGTTTTTTGGTGAAATGCGTAGCAATAGGGCCTGATGTTGGGAGGAATGCTTCCAGGAATAAGATGAATACGATGGTCTTCTGGCCTTGAAGATTGCAATCCCACTGGTTCAGCAAAGACACCTGTATATTGATCCAGAATTTTTTGTAGATCCAAAGGATTAGTGGAGATCGCTGATGGTTGCATCTGAACGGAATGGATCTGAGCGATGACACCATGTGAATTCTTCTTGAGGATTTTTTCCATGCGATGTGAACTGATGATGCTGAGAGACCCTGGTTGTAATCCTGTCAATGTGTGTTTTTTTCCATTGAGGGAAAACTGCATCAAAAGTTCAACAAAATCCCATAAGATAGGGCCAAGTGTGCATAGCCATTGAGCGCCCAAAACCACATCACATCCGCCTAAGGTCAAGACAAACATGTCAGAGTGCAAGGTATAATCTCCCATAGAGATACGCACATTTCGACACTTGTTGGCTTAAACTGACCCAAAGGTTTTCAATTAGACCCAAGTTCTTTGTGGTTCTCCCTTTGACCAAAAAAACCCCTTCGCACCGGCCCTTTCGGCAACAACCAGCGAGTAGGTTGAGGTCTCACCCGAGGTGTATCTTTATGGGGTACTGCGGAATCAGGTTTCCAAAATAAATGATGATTTGTTTATAAGAAAAAGTTGCGCAGCGCAGGACAGAAGGATGGCGCTGCGGGCAGAGTGACGCGGTACGCAGCAGGATCTATGCTACGAGCAGTACTGCGCGGTGCAGGAAACACTGCGGGCTGCACCAAGGGTTTCTTACTACTGTCAATCTTCTACTAGAAGTGCGAATAACCACACTTATCCTCTACTTGGAAGATCTCGGAAACGTTAAGGCACTGAAATGAATATCACTCATCCATTCATTCAGGCACTTACTGGTTATCTTTCTAGCGTTCATTCTAGAACTTGGATTATTACAATGTGAATCGAAATGATAAACATGACTAATTTTCCTGCGTTCCTTCACTGTGCTTAAGAAAGTATATAAACTTAAATGACTGATTCACAACCTTAACACAGAATTGAAATGTTTGACATTCATCTGCTTCCGTGGAACCTAGCATATCATTCCCAAATTTCTCCTATTGGTAAATGCATATCAAAGTTCTCATATTACAGCATGCAAGGAAACATTCAAGCATTCATTCTACAGAAAATACAGACAGTCATTCATTCATAAACATCATCTCATAACACAGGATCTAACGTGGTTCACTTCCCCAGATGGAAAGCTGCGTCCACAAGAACGGTTGGTAATGTATTTCTTTCAAAAGGGAAGGGGCACTTGTTCTTATTCCGTGCACTCAACTATAGACTCTTCTTTCTCTCGTCTAGGTCTCTGCGCACACAGTTGTAGAGCCTTTACAATATTCTCAGCTCGGAGAGATTTTACAATACAAAAAGGTTATCTTCTTAAATTCTCAGCAACAATAAAACAACAACAACCCAAAACCGAACCACACCGAGAACCCCCATCCCATACAAAATGTCTTCTTAAATAGATCATGCCCAAAGGTCATGTCTGTACAATGTCAAAGACCTAAAACCCCAAAACCCTAAGGGTTTACAAAACTGCGCCGATTTTCCAAACCGACTTGCTGGCTCCTGGTAGCGTCTGCTTGATCATGGTGGATCTCCATGTCCTCATTCTGTCGCTATCGTCCTTCCTATCGCACACGTGCCTACAGGCTGCTTCTGCCAAACTATTTCTCTCTAACGGTTTTACATTCTAAGCATGCCAAACGTCGCTTTCCTTAAAAACCCACACATGGCCTCCTTCCTGTTTTGCCTACGTCTGTCGCTCGGCAATCCTGAAATATCTTTCCAAAATTGGTTATTACCGATCAAGCCGATAGTTACACTTGATACTTGTCCAGCACACCACTTTTCTAGCTCCACGTGGCCTCCTAACTCCAGCACTACTTCTGCGCAGTACCGTTCTTTGCATCACGGACAAAACTTTGATGCTACGCGCAACTCCGTAGTCTGGCAAAAAGTTGGATGATGCGCGCAACTTCGCAGCATCCTCAATACTTAGCCAAAATTGTGTTTCTAAGCTGTGCTCAGCTCAGCTTTCCCTGCTTGCCTCAAAAAGGTGCTTCCAAAACTTCATCTCAACCTGGGCCCAACATGCCCCTAACACTTACATGTGGCTCATCCCCGAGCCACTAATTGTTTCAGCTGTCTCACTCTGTGCTGATACTAGTGGGACGAACTTGGCCGCGAACTCGTCATATGTACCGCACAACTACACCACTGCTTCTCTTGTATCCTCCTCAACCTGTTTAATTGTCTCAAGCAGTGTTGGGGTTATTTCTTGTCCAATTTGATCTTGTACCTGCTCTTGGTTATTGTGTATTTCTACTAACTTATCTTCAATCTGTTGCAATACTGCCATGGCATTCTCCAAGAGCTGTTGCGACTGATTATCCATCTCAGTCTCTTTTTGTCGTAATTCCTATACTTATTTCTTTAAGCTGTATATCTCCTTGTATCTCGGTATCCTTTCTCTAGGTGGCAAAGCTTTCACCTCTGCGTTCAACTTGTCCAGCGTGATCTGTTTTTCTTGTACGGCGGTCTTGACCTTCAGCAACCCTTGATCCTCTTCAAGGGTCACGATTTCCTGTGAAACCTTATCCAGGAGAGATTGGCACTTAGCCATCTCACTTGTGATGCTTTTCGAGGCGACGCTCACTGCTTGCTCTCTGACTTGCTGTTCAGTTAATGGCGCCTGCTTATTCAACTTATCCTTCAATGTAGCAATATCGGCCTCATAATAAATCTCTTTATCCTGCATCTCCGTCTGCAAGGATCTCACCTTATCTCCGATCCTCAGAACTGTGTATGCAGGATCATCCTGGATTTCTATGCCTTTGATATCCTTCGCCACATTGGATATGGTGGTCTCCAAATTTTGTCGGTGGTCCTGTTCGTTGCATAGATGTACTTCTACCTTCTACTGAATTTGTATGTTTGCTGCGGTGAGTTCTGCCTGTAACTTCATTGATTCAACCATCTATTCATGCATCTCCTCCATGATCTACGTGTGGATGAAGTGCAATCCTGGTAACGGGATTTTGGATAAGTCGAGCTCTATCCTCTGGACTCCCTTTGTGTCCAAGACCACTTGCTCTGCCATTGGCAACACAACAGCCCATGGGTCCACATGGACAATCCTAGTCTTTGACAGCAGCGTTATCACTAGCTGTTGGATTCCTTGCTACGAGGTTCCTACCGACCTCCTTTTAGACCCTGCTTCCTTCGGCACAATAAGGCTTTTCTGGACATCGTCCATTTTCTTCATTAGGCCTTGCATTGCGAGCCTCATCTGGTGCAGGTCATCGTGGATGACCTTGTCCTTCTTTTCTTTAGCCACCATCAGCTCCTTCATCTGCTCTAAGACTGTTTCAGCTATCATCTCGTAGTCATCATCATTGAGGACTACCTCCGATTGAATGTTTGTAGCCTTCACCTTTTTCCTTGACTTTGGCTTCTCCGAAGTCTCATCTTCTTTTCTCTTCCCTGTTTCTTCATTGATTAGGCATGAGAGCGGGATTGGCTCATCTTCTGCTGAATCTGTCTCCATGTCCATGACCTCTACGCAGAACTCTGCTGGCCAATATTTCATGAGGTCCTCAATATCCTTCTCATACATGATGTACTTTCCTGGGAACCACTCTGGTTTCCTCGTTTGTGCTTTCGGCAATATGAATATACATTTCATATCCGCCTCAAAGTCGATGATGCGGATATACTTCGCCATGACCTGCTTTGTAATGCGGGGTGTCTTCGTGATTGCGTCGCACAGCTGAATATAGTACTTGTAAAAGACTTATGCTGGCGCTCTGCATTTGTGTTTTCCCAGAGGTTGACGAACTTAAACCCTCTAGGATCCTTGGTATCCATAATGACACCCGCATAATCTCATGGCTCTCTCCATCTGCACAAAGCTATCAGGACGATGAGCCAGGTGAAATGGAACTGGCCTCCATTCACCTAAGTGTCGTTGAGTTCTTCAAGGAACTCATTCAATAGAAACTGACACCAATTGAAGTTGTGGCCTTTGGCCGCTGCGGCACCAAGGAGTATTGCGCCCGCAGGCACCTCCGAAGTTCTAGCTGTTTTGAGCATCTTGCCTGCAAGCAACTGCATTACAAATCTTGTTGCTCTGTCCTCTATATATTTTGTCGGGAATCCTCTTTTTTCCTTCACCACCGAGTGGGTTTTCTTCATCTTCTCAATAGCCTCTTTTTCTTTGCTCTTCCCCTGGAAGAATTGCTTCGGATCCTTACCGCGCTTGCTTAGCCCGGTGATGCAGTGGATCAAATCAATATTAATATCAATGTTTCTGTCCAGCCACAGATAACCTTGATGGATTCGCGCCATGAGTGTGCGAACCACGATATTCATTTCTGGAGAATGGTCAAAATCTGGCAATCTCAACAAGTTCAGTAGCCCTGACTGAATGACAGGTGCTAACCAATTGTCAGCTACCAAGTTCAGAGTTCCCTTGGCGTCCTTTTTCTAGCACATATACTGGTTTGGTTGAAAATCCAGGTATTTGGGAACATCTGGCTCATCTTTCTTCATTCCCAAGAGGTCATAATCCTCCCATTTACAATCTGCTATCTTTCCCAGTAGATTCTTAGCAACGTTTACATGCTTTCACATAGGCGACAGCTAGATGTCGTATCTCACATTCTTGGACAATTTAAACACAGGGGCATTCAGTGCCTGCGGGGAGATATATTCAGGTGTCATCTTCAAAGGTTCTGTATAAAAGACTGGTTCTTTTTTTGCTGAGGATCCCAACTTTATGATGTTGGATCAAGGTGCAATTACAACTTTTCCCTTATCTTTTGGTTTTTCCTGCATCGTGGGATTAATTCTTGGTGATCTGCGGGATCCTTCACCTTGTTCTACGGCAACCTTCTTAACTGGAGTTTTCATTAACTGTTGAATTCCTCTGTGCTGAAAGATCCTCAAGGGTCAGTTCTTCTTCTCTAAAGGAAGGTTCGGACATTCACAAATGAGGTAGCGGCTAAGGAAGACAGAATACAAATGGCTACTAGCTCAGAGAGGTTAATCGCAAGAAAATTCTAAGTGCTTGGTAATGCCCGTGTGTCTCCCAATGGTGTTATTTATAGGTGCAGTAGACCCTCTCCCGTGCCCTTCAACGGCTAGATAAGAATTTAATGTGGTGTCTGTTGGCGAATTTGAGCGGATCCTTTGGTCTTTTCTATCGTCATTGTGCTCAGAACGACTATCTTTGCTTTAAATGTTGAAGCGGTTGCTTCAACGGCATCTAATGGATATTTTTCTGAAAAGCCATGCAATGGCTATTTTTCTCTGGGTGTTGCACCGAACTGCGCGGCAAGCCATCTGCAACCCTGCACGGCTACTTCGCAGTGCCAAAAATTTCCAACTGCGCTGCTACTTCACAGTGCCAAAAATTTCCAACTGTGCGGCTTCCACTCTTAGTATATATATATATTTTATTTTATTTTCCTTTCCGCTCAGTTTCAATAGTGTTGTGCGGTGCATAGATCATTCTTCTTATCATACCTTCTTCCTTTTATCATACATGTACAGACTCCTTTACATTTATAGTGTCCAATTTCAACTGTACTTGACACTTAGAACTTCCTTCCTTGGTTCGTTATTCAGGGTTCTGCGAAGCAGTACTATCATGGTATAGCTTTAGCCTGCTTCCATTTATCAAAGTTGGAAAAGTATCACCAGCTAAATTGGCTAACTGGACTGCACCAGTGTTAGTAACATGTATCACAGTATATGGTCCAAGCCAATGCATCTTAAATTTACCAGGGAATTTCATGAATTTGCTATCATACAGGAGGACTAGATCACCTACCTGAAAACACTTGTTCTTTATATGGCGATCATGCCATGCTTTCTCGCGGTCCTTCTGAGCTTGCTGGTGGAAGCTTTCGATGAAGCGATCTTCCTCCAAGCCCAGTAAATGTAGTAATCTTTCTTCTAGAGCTTCACAGTCTGCCATCCCTATAAATGCAGCGATTCTCAAACTAGGGATAATATATTCCATATGCATTATAGCCTCCTACCCATAAATGAACCAAAAGGGTGTCTGTCCTATCAATTTCTTGCATGTGGTTCTGTATGCCCATAGCACAGATGAGACGCGCAGGTCCCAATCGTCTCTATTTACATTGCACGCCTTAGTGAGTGCGTTCTCCAATATTTTATTGAAATCCTCTAGAGTACCATTCGCCTGTGGATGATATGGAGTACTGCGTTGATGATGAATGTGGAATTCCTCTGTAAGCACCTCAATCGTCTTGTTCAAAAAGTGAGTACCTTGGTCACTCATCAAAATCTTCGGACAGGCAAATCTGGTGAGTATTTCTTCAAAAATAAACTGTGCAGCAGTGCTGGCGCTGCAGTCCTTAACTAGTTTTGCTTCTGCCCATCTGGTGAGGTAATCTGTAGCAGTAATATTATACCTTGCACCCATTCTTTTTCCTGGTGGGTTTATAGGACCCACAAAGTCTATTGCCCATTTTTCAAATGGTTGCAGTGTCAACTGTGGATTCAATGGCATCTCAACTCGGCGTGATGGTTTTCCTGTCCTCTGACAGACATCACAGTTCCTGCATTGTTCTTTGGCATCTTTATGGATCGTAGGCCACCATAGCCCTACGCGTAATATCTTCTACGCAGTAGCCCTTCCTGCATAGTGACCTCCCGCAATTCATGAGTGTGCATCGGCTAGAATAAATGGCTTCTCATGATCGAGTACACACCTGCGCAGGAGTTCATCCGGCCCAAGTTTGTATAACTGGCCTGCAATTATAGTGAAGTTCACAGCGCGCACCACAAACTATTTTTTTCTGCTGGACTGAGAATTCCTGGGGTGCCAACCCTGTGGTTAGGAAGTCAATGATAACTTTGTAATAATCATCGGCAACCTGTATACTAAATAACCACACATTAGGCATACTGTCTTCAATATTTGTCGGCTCCTCTCCTGACTCGATCCTTGACAGATGATCAAGTCCCAAGTTCAGTCTACCTAGCTTGACAATAATTTCAAAGTCATATTCATGGAACAGCAATAGCCATCAGCATATGCGTCCCCCTAACACTGGCTTGTTGACCAAATATTTCAACGCAGAATGGTCAGTAAACATAAGGAAGTGTGATCCCACCAAGTAGTGTCTAAATTTCTGTAGGGAATATACCATCGCAAGGCCTTCCCTCTCAGTAGTAGTATAGTTCTTCTCTGATGTTGAAAGCTTTCTGCTAGAAAATGCAATAGGGTGGTCAATACCTCCCTCTCCTGGCTGAGCTAACACGATCCCCAGGGCAATACATGATACGTCAACATGGACATGGAATGGCTTTGTCCAGTCTGGAAAGACTAGAATCGGAGCAGCGACCATCTTTTCTTTTAATGTGTCAAAACCCTGTTCGCATTTTGTGTTCCAAATGAATGGTGCGTCTTTCTTCGGTAGCTTTTCCATTGCTGCGGTTATCTGTGCATAACCCTTTATAAATTTCCTGTAATATCCAGTATGGCCTAATGTAGATCGCAACATCTTGACTGAATTTGGTGTTGGTAAGTTTGCAATAACTGCAATCTTGGCAGGGTCTACCATCAATCCTTGCTTACAGACAATGTGGCCAAGTAAAATTCCATAAGGCACACAGAAAATAAACTTTTTCAAATTCAAGTATATTTGATGCTATCGACACTTCTCGAGCATCATGCTAAGATTCGCGCAATGATTTTTCAATAGACCAAATACAGTCCAATCATCAAAATACACTTCTAAAAACTTGTGCATAAAATCTTTAAATGCTGCGATGACGACTCTAGAGAATATGGCAGGTGCGTTCTTTAGCCCAAAAGGCATGACGGTGTACTGGAATGACCCCCATTATATAGCAAATGTTGTGTTATTCCTATATGCAAGATAAATCCTGATCTGATGATAACCAGAGAAACCATCAGTGAAAGAATATGCCTCATTTCCTCCAATGTTATCAAGCACTTCGTCTGTGAATGGAGTAGGAAATGGGTCGTGCATGGAAGCATCGTTCAGCTTTTTGAGATCCACACAAATCCTGATCTCGCCTTTTGCTTTCTTATCTTGAACAACCATGGGGCTAATCCATTCGGATTCTTCAACTGGTTCAATGATTCTTGCTTCTAGCATCTTATCAAGTTCTGCGCGGCCTTTTTCCTTATAGCACGGATTCAATCTGTATGGCCTCTGCTTGACAGGCTTAGCACCTGGTTTTAAAGGTATTTTCATGACCCCTAGGTCTCCCAAAAGTCCTTTCATCTCTGTAAATTTTGTTGGAAATAGTTTCTGATACTCATGTAAGGTATCTACAATCTCTGCAATAGTCGAATCATCCCAATAATATCCTATTGATGCAAACTTCGGCTCTTTGTCTGTGCTAATGTTCACTTTTTGTGTTTTTACTCGTCCATTCATATCTGGGATTTCCAACGGAGGTCCTTCTACCTCACGTGCGCATTCTGATTCAGGTATATCTATGTTGCGCGGGTCGTCCTCATCATCATCATTTGTATCATTGGTATCTTCAGCTAAGTTGTAACACTCGATCAAGTGCTCTTGATGTTCCTTCCATTCTGACTATAGGTTCGCAGGAACGCACTCTGTCCCAAAAAACTCGTGCAATGTTATGTCTTGATTAGCTGTAATGCTTCATGGATTAATGGATTCTCGTCTTCAAAACTGAAGTCCTTCCAGAAGTTCGCAGCAAGCAGCTCCCAATCAGTGAGTTCACTGCGCAACTCCAGGTCGAGGTACCATTTCTCTGGGATACCCACATCCAATGTATGTACAAATAAATGTACCCATTCTGTAAGCGGTCTTTCCACCCATGCCTTTGAACAGATTTCAATGTGTTGACTAGGGTCTGTTTGTCCATTATACTTTTGAAAGGGTAAAGTAACCTTTTTGGTGAATTGGATCTGCATCTTAGTTTTGCATTGATCCCAAGTGGTTAATGTTTTCTTATGTGCATTCCACCATCTGGAAGGTGTATCGTGCAATGCTATATCTAAAGCTGGCAGTCTATGCTCATCTGGTATAACTGCAGTATATTCCCTTATGAAACTGTAAACATTAGCAGAACCATCATATGTGGGAATAGGACTCACCTCTTTTCCAATCCAGTGCAGTGATTTCATAACCTCTGCACATCTTCTTACTGATACTTCATGCATGCGGCTTTTCGAATTCTCTAGTCCTGTATCCGAGTCAGAGATACAAGAAGTGTCACATCGCCAGCTGAGCGTACCATCCGCAGTAGGATTAATGTAGTCTTCCTTGTTCGCAGTCAGCTGGTATAGTCGGTCTAAATCTTGAGCTTGGGATTCCTCCTGAATCGGCTCACTGTATCTATCGCCATCTTTAGGATCCAATGGTGCGATGACCCTAAAATGCTTCCCTTCAAATATCATATTCTTTGTCTTCAAGTTTATGATAGCCAAGTCATCCATAGCCCAATCAATTCCCAATATTGCTGGAAAAGGTTGACTATCATCCACAATTTCAATAACCTCAAAGTCTGCATGACTCTGTACTCCGCCAATGTCAACTACTACATTAGCTAAGTGGCCAAAAGGTATGACCTTCTCCTAATTAGCCATTCGTAACTGGATAGGTGACCAGAGCAACTTTGGTCGACCCATCTGCTACCATGTCTGCTTAGTAAAGACATTCACTTCTAATCCCAGATCAAGGATGACTTCATCCATTTCAAAATCTCCTATCTGCGCAGTAAGCCTCATCTCTCAGCCTGTTCTTTTGTGCTTCCTTATATGATGTACAGCGCTATATGGAGTCTCTGTTGCGATCTGAGGTTCATACTAGCGGATAAGATTCTGGAGCTCTACAATGGCTTTTTCACTTTTTAGTAACTTCATGCAGCTTCACAAGTGTTGGCTTGGTTTTGCAACCAAGCTTTGTGCAATGGGAACCTATCAACAAGTGATAGCAGTTTCAAATATTGAAAGCAAAAAACAATTATAAATCTGAATCTAACATGTGCATATAACAATAAACTTGAAAAAATTTAAGAACAAGAACAAGAAACAAAATAAAAAATGACTTTTGTATTATAATACCTCAAATGGTGAGGATGTTCTGGTGTAGAGCAGCTCCAAGGGTGAGATGCTCCAGGCTCCAATGGTCTCTTCTCCAAGATTGCTACAATGGTTAAGAACTCATGAGAGATTTTTACAGCATGATGATAGCATGATGGATGGATGGAAAGTGAGGAGCTCCTACCACCTTTTTATAGTTTTTAGTGGTGGCGAAGACCATTATGGTTTTGAGGAAACCAATGGTATTGACCAACATGGTTTAGGTACCTTTTCCCTCCTTTTTCCTTTTTTGAATATTTTTAATATTTTTATTCCCTTTTTAATATTTTTGGGAATTCTGGACCCTTTTTGAGGGTTTTTTATGCTTTTTGAGGAAAAATATTCATTTTGAGGGGAAAAAGGGGTGTATTATGGTCTTTTGGTGACCTTTTGATGGCTTTAGAGGCTCAAATGGTGGAAAAGTGGACAAATGGGTAATGTGAATAAGGAAATGAGCTAGTGAGCACTTTTTGGGTGTTAACAGATTGCCCCCTGATGTGTGAGGGCATGAGCTCATCGTATGGCCGATAGACATCATAGTTCTTTTGTCTTTTTCCTGGGGTTTGGGGAAGAGAAGAGATCGGTTGGAGACTGTATCCACGGCCCTTGGAAGTTGCAGAAACAAAAAATATTACATGGTCTCAATATGAATGAGGAATAATCTCTGATAATGGACGAGGCGGGCATACCCATGCTTGTATCAAGACATATACATAACAATTAGTCTCAAGAAGGGGGACCTGAATAATACATAAAAAAACTGCTGGTACATCATAATGGTCCAAAGGGGACACTATTTTGGGATGTACTTGTGATCATAACATGACTGATCTCAATAACTGATACACTGGAATAAAGTGACAACCATTCTGAACAAGGTTTCAGAAGGGTTGATGAACTGCTGAATCTGAAGGTGTCCAACATCTGTAGGGACTCAATGACTCTGAGTCAACTCTGAGGAGTATATGTAACTGTATACTCCAGGGAGTATAAAACTGGGGTACATCTGAATATTGTCGCCATGCGCAACCCGGATATCTATAGGAAAATGTAATTGGTTGTTTCCATAAGTAGTCTTTCAAATGTGGAAGAGTCAGGTGGTATCTGGGTCTTCAAAAAATAACTGAAAGGACCAATACCCTGTGCGAGTCTCAACAATGCGATCAAGGTGTTGAAGTCGAGCATGTGAGAAACAACCATTTGGAGAGGCATTAAGGACTCTTCTCGAAATGATTCATAGGCACTCATCATAAATGGTGATGAGTCCAAGACACAGGGACCTCTAGGTCTATCCTCTGGAATAAATTTGGATGTCGTCGACAGAGGGAGACCAACAACTAACAAGGCAATGATGTTTCCTTGATAGGAGCACGAGGTGTAGAACTGAAGTGTGGTAGTGTTGATGGTAGGACTGACATACTTGTGGGGATGGGAAGTAACTAGGGTCATAGAGTGTGTAGACTCAAACTTCCTTTGTTCAGAGCATGATGACATGGTTGACCTGGCAGCGTAGGGAACTGACTTGTAGGTGCGGGGATCATAGCTTTTAAGGACTGAAGGGTATGTATTAACTCTGGGGGGGACGAGCTGATGGGTGATGTCGAGGGATTCTCAGGGTGACATACTGCAGAATACTCTGAACAAAGGCGGCCAAAATGGGGAAGCTGCCATATTAGTAGACGTGATCTGTTGTGGCACCGAGAAGCACCATTGGATCCTTCTTCATAGTTTTAATGAGCTCCAAGAAGGGATAAAAGTGTGCTCTGAAATGGTATTGTCCTATGGATTTTGTGAGCCTAGGATTGTTCATGCTCATGGGTGCTTTCATTTTTAAGGAGTCTGAAAATGATAAGAAGACTCTGCAATGGTTATGAGTACCGTCCTGCGAGTTTTTACGAGCCCAGGATGGTGATTGCTCATGGTTGCTTTCATGTTTAGAGATTCTGAAAGAAGTAAGTGGACTCCATTGGTGTTCTTTTTCGTAAGTTAGTCTCCAAGTCCCGAAAAAGCATAAAATGATGCAAATGGAGAACTCTTATAGCCGATGTGACTAGAGTATTCCTTTTTCGTAATTAGTCTACAAGGTCCGGAAAAGGGGTAAACTTATACCAGGTAGGCGCACTTTCAGATACGTTTAGCGAGCATGAAAGGAAGCAAGGTTGCTCGGAGATCTTTTCATTGTTTTAGGAGTCAGAAAAGAGCTTAACAGAAACTCCCTAAGTGCCTTTTTCGTAAAAGGAATTGTTCGGTCCGAAAAAGGGATAAAATTATACCGAACAAAAAGGGATTGATGAGAGGGAGAAAAGGTCTCAAGCATCGTCATGAGTGCAGAATACTGAATCCGATGACATAAGACTTGTTAAAAAAGGAGAACGACCGATGTGGCACGCAAACCGAGGCAAAGAGGGGGCATGGGAAAAATGCCTGAAAAATATGGGCGTGAGAGCGAGAAATGATCTCAAGCGTCATCACGAGCGCGGAAAACTGAATCCGGCAATATAAGACTCGTCAAAAATGGAGAACGACCGATGTGGCACACAAACCGAGGCAATGAGGGGGCATGGGAAAAATGCCCAAAAAATCTGGGACTGAGAGCGATAAATGATCTCAAGTGTCATCACGAGCGCGGAAAACTGAATCCGGTGATATAAGACTCGTCAAAAATGGAGAACGACCGATGTGGCACGCAAACCGAGGCAACGAGGGGGCATGGGAAAAATGCCCCAAAGTTTTTGGTGAGAGGGAGAAAGCATCATCACAGGCACGAAAATATGAATCCGACAGTGCAAATGGTGTGAAAAATTGAGGTCGTAAGGACTCCGGAATGGTCAAAGGAAATAACTAGGTTAAAAAATGGCTACAAATAAAGGTGAGCCCACCAAGCCAAGGATGCAGTGGTGGGGGAAATGATGACCCGCGAGGGAAGAATACTAGGTGTACCAAATCAAATCAAATATGCAAGTGATATGTGACCTCAAAAATGGTTAAGATCACGCATGTGAAAAAGTGAGGAGGGTTAATGACCTGCCCCCATGCTATGTGCATGGGGTTTATGATTGTGGATCACATATGTGTTGGTTTGAACAATGGGATCATTGAAATAATGAGATAGATGTGATTGGGAAGGTTCAAAATGATTGATCATGCCCCCTATCCCAGGGTCGAGGTAATCTATTATGCCCCCTAACTTAGAGGTGTCAATGTGGTGCAGATGTTGTCTTAGAGAGGGATCAATAGGGCATTGAGCAACTGTTGGCGGGGGAGTGTGCCATGAGGCTGTGGGCCGTGGTGGAATACGGAAGTGATGATATGATGATGGGGGATTCCCCTTGTGGGATGGATGCCCCCAGTATCTTCGACGATCACGATGATGATGAGTATGCAAGGTTTTGGGCATGCACCCATGTTGTGGACATGTGGTTTCCTCATCGATTTGAAAGGGTTGAACATGTGTGTCAAAGGGATCAATGGAAGGGGCCGACCAGACAAAGGGGTATCCAATGGAAATCGTGTAAATGGTGTTAATTTCTTCCTAGGAGGAAGATCGTGGGGGATGAATTTCCTCAAGGAGAAGAGGGGATACCTCTAGTTCGACGTTATTCAACTCGTACAATGCTGCTCTGTAATCTGGGAGATCGGGGCAGTGATGAGAATAATGGTCGTAGATTCCGCATATTGCACAAGGATGGTTTGTGCGCAATGATTTATCACGAGGTTGAGGGGGGAGTTCTAGTTTGACTACTAGAACGTAGGTTTCATCATCCAACATATTCATATGTTCTTGAAGTGCTGGTAAATGTAGACATTGATGGGTGGCATGGCCTATGTCGTCGCACAAAGAGCACTTGGGGGGTATGCGGTTTGTTGGGGGATTCTTCGCCAACTTGGGGGTCGCTGGAGGGGTGCGAGTTGTGGGTCCAGTGGTGTAGGTTTGCGGACCTCTGCCCCCAGTGTTTCGAAGTGGTGGGGGAGTATAATTGGATGTTGATGTGGTGGTCACTGTTGGAGGTGGTCGATTCTGGATGTTTTCTACACCAGGGGGTGGACGGTTAGAAGTATTGATGGGTTGCACCGGTTGTAAAATGACATTCAGTGTTGGAGGAGAGGTTGGGGTAGGTAGGTACCACACAGGTAGTCCTAATGTTAATCCTGGGAGATTAAGTGTAGCCATGACTGGTGTGCTGATGGCACCTAAAGGGGGAAATAAGAATGGGATAGTATGAATTGGTGTGGCTCCTACATGAGTTGGCACTGAGGGTGGTTGCGGGAGAAAAGGGGGTTGTTGGTTTGGTACCTGTGTGTTCTGCGAGAGGGTGCACAAATCAGATATATCGATTATATTCAAAGGGGGTGGGATGGATTGGAATGTGGAAGTCATAAGTGATTATGAGTATAATCCGGGTTTAACTGTGGAGACGAACGATGTAGGTGCATTCTGAACTGGTTGTTCAATCATAGGGAGAATATTTTTAGGTGCAATGGGGGCGTATTGGTTTCGACGCGTTTGGAGATTCATGTTAGACGATGACATCATAAGGAGATGATGACTACATGAATCCATCAGTTGGTTTGTGTGTGCAACATATGTGATTTGCTGTTGTGGTGCTGTGGTTCCTTGAGGGATCCAACGGACGAGTGTTCGCCACTCCTTGTGTGGGAAAAGGATTTTGCAGCACCATGGGTTGTGGTTGAGGAGGTGGCACTGGTTGTGCCATGTGCCCTTGGCGTTGGGCGTCATCAGACCACAGATGGCATGCTCGCCCCAAATGGGGGCAAGTGTGTGTATAATGTTCGTATACCCCGCATATGGAACATGGGTGGTTTGTTCGTAAATTGGGGTTCTTACCCTGTTTCGGTGTTCGATCAAGATTTTGGTTGGTGGGGGTAGCGTTGTTGTTGTTTGGAGGATAAGTCTGAGCGATTGGAGTTTGTGGTGCAGCAAGGACTACTGTGGTGGGAAATAAGTCGTTGGGGCTTGTGAGTGAACACGAGCATGTGTGGCCTGCTGATGGTAATATGTAGGGGGTGCAACCAAAGGTGGATAGGCTGAAGGTGCGTGACCATAACACTGTGGTGGACATGGGGGTCCATGAGTGTGGTGGGGGTGGGCCATGGGAGCATACGAAGTTGTAGCTCCGGAGTGAGATGTGGCCCGCGAAAGATCGGGGCCGTTATTATTGCACATAATAGAAAATGGTTGGTTGTGGGACGCAACTTGTCCAATGATGCCATCGACGGCATGGGATGCCCCCGACGCGTCAGTCCGAGAGGAATCACCGCGGGGAGCTTCAGGTAAAATGGTATACAGGTAGCCACATTGGGCGTAGATCAGATCAAACTGCTGGGATTTTAGAATGGCTTCTTCTTCCGACTGGGGTCGTTCAGAAGTTATATCCTTGGCTATGAGGGGTAGGAGTGATTTGAGAAACCAATCCAAAAATATACGGTCGTCCAGTTTTATCTTGCAAAGGCTACGGTGCTTGCGCCACTCATGGATATGGTCGGTGATGTGGGTAGCTATGTTTTGTCTACAAGACAACAGTATTTCAACTCCTCCATCATAGCGTAAAGGTAGCTGAAAAAACTGAAGGAAAGTGGAGGCGAGGGACTTAAATGTATGGTGGGTCCCATGTGGTTTTTCAATGTACCACTTGGCTGCAGAGCTAGTGAACGTTCGTTGCAACAGTCTTAGTCTAATGGAGTCATCCACTATGGAGTTAGATGAACACCATAGGTGAAATGACATTATGTGGTTTTGGGGATCTTCCCCGGGTTTTCCTTCAAACTTCGGGATGTCCAAGGGAAGCTTTGTGGGCATTGGGGTCCAAGTGGGGTCATGTCTAATAGGATCATTAGTTAGTCTTGCCAAGTCTGGAAAATTCAAACTTTCCATAAATGGTAGACTGGCCGAGGGGTGTGATGTAGTGGTTGGGACATAATTGTTAATGGTAGCATTATGTAGTGGTCCAGTGGCCCCTAAGGGTATGCTAGGTATGGAAGGTATGTGTGCTCAACCGATGTGGTGTGGGAAAGGCCAGCGCTCCCAAGTGCAACATGGGTTGCAGAGGGGTTAGGAATAGTGCCAGGAATTCCTGGGATCTGGGTTGTGGTAATGAGAGGGGGTGTGACCCCTATGTTGGGCATACCCATAACAGGTGGTGGCCATGTGTTGGGCATACCTAAAGGGGGAATGGCCCCTCTATTAAGAATGCCTAATGGGGCTGTGTTACCATGGGTGGCACAGTAGTAGTAGGGTTTGTCGATGTATCTCCAATAGTATTGGTGAAAAGGGGATCGTATGGTGATCCATCCATGGGGTTGGTTGGTGATATTTCAGTAGGGTTTTCGGATTCAGCCTCAGAATCAGATGTGAAGTGAGGCATGTCAGAATCGGATGACTGTTTGTTTGGCCAATGACGTGTCGAGTCAAGGGATAAGGCTCTACGTCTATGACATGTAGAGCCAAGTGTACCGAACTGAGGGGGTTGACCCTGAAGACGACGAGATCGTCTTAAATTCTCAATGGTGAGAAATATTTAAAAATTTTAGTGCAAGGTGGTGATGTAAAAAACTCGAAACCCTAATGCAACAATGAGTGCAAGAGGGGAGTGAAAAAATAAAGGCTCTCAGGCCAACAACCAACCTCAAAAAGCACTTATTATATTATAGCAGTTGTGCTATAATAAGTGGAGGGATGCAACAAAATTGGTCAGAATACCAAAAGTCAAACGGTTTCTAGAAAAAAGGGGTGTTACTAGACCAAACAAAGGTGGGTAATGTATCATGCAAACACCTAACTAGAAGTATTGTGAATCAACAAACGATATCCTCTTCAAGGTGATGAAATCCAAGTCAGACAATATAGAGTGTTGAATCAACGGCTAGATAGCCCCCTACCGGGAGGGATACCGGGTAGACAATCCTAAAAAGTGGCAACTAGGATACCCCGTTCATGACACGTTCAGTTGGGTGAATCTGCAGTTTGGTTCTATTGCCGTTGTACACCCTCTTGGGTGTACACCGAGAACTTTGAAAGGTATCCTTTGGTTACTGAATGAATTGCGGTATTCCACTCAGACTTCCGGAACCAGTCTAGCTACTTCAACCCTCCTAAGGGAGAGGCCTTCCCGATAAATTGGTTGATAACTGTGTCAAAATTATAAGGAATTTTGGTACCGTAGAGGACAACCACTATGTCTCAAATGTAATAATTGAGGAGTGTTATTGGAACACCTATCCCCTCAAGTCTACCTAACTACAAAATTCTTTTAAATGCTCCCCAAGTGGGGTTAAAAGTTTGTTGAGTTTAAGGTAAATTTTAAGGCTCAGTTTAAATTATGTGGCAGAGTGGGTGCAAGTGTGGTATTTAAACTGAAATTGATTTGCCTCGCTTGGGCGATTGATTACAAATGAAAGAAAAGACGCTTCCATTTTTGCAAAAAATAAAGGAGTTTTTGAAATGTAAATGCTTGAAAAAAACTATTTCAAAAATAATGGATCTTTGAAATAATTTGAAGGAAAGAAAATAACATAAATATTTCAAGAAATAAATAAATCTCTTAAAATTTGCTTGGGCAAAGTATCGAGCAAATAAATAGTAAAACCTTGATCTAAATAAAATGCAGAAAAATCTATCTTTCAATTACTGAAAATTTTTAAAAAGACTTTTAATGGAGCATTCTAAATAGTAAAAGATTTAATGTGGCTGTAAAAATGCAGAAAAATTAATGCTGTAAAATATGCTAAATGGGAAGAAAATACAGCAAAAATAATTTTAAAAAAATTGGTCGAATTAAAAAAAATTGCATCGTGGGTTTCGGGAAAATAGCCGCGATGGGCAGCGCGGGTTTCAGCCGCGATGTGCAACGTGGGTTTCGGCTGCGCAGTCACGATGTGCAGCATGGGTTTCGGTCGCGAAGCCGCGATGTGCAACGCGGGTTTTTGTCACACAGTTGCGATGTGCAGCGTGGAAAATGGCCGCGAAGCCGCGATGTGCAGCGCGTAAAATGGCTGTGAAGTCGCGACGTGCCCCGCGAAAAAAAGCCGCGAGGTCGCGATGAGCCGCGCGACTGTCGGGCGAAAGTCGAAAAATGGACGCTGAAAAACGAACCCGAAAATGGAAATTTCAGGCTGTTAATGGCAATAGAAGGGGCCAAGATCTAGAACAACAATGGATCTACTGTCTAGGATGGTAGATCTATGAATAAAAATGATTAAAACTAAGAAAAACTAAGATCTAAAGCAAAAAACTGAGATCTAAGAATTCGAAGCCAGCGAAGTCGCCAAAAACTGTTGGCTTGATTTTGCAACCAAGCTTTGTGCAATGGGCACCTATCAACAAGTGATAGCAGTTTCAAATATTGAAAGCAAAAAACAATTATAAATCTGAATCTAACATGTGCATATAACAATAAACTTGAAAAAATTTAAGAACAAGAACAAGAAACAAAATATAAAATGAATTTTGTATTATAATACCTCAAATGGTGAGGATGTTGTGTTGTAGAGCAGCTCCAAGGGTGAGATGCTCTAGGCTCCAATGGTCTCTTCTCCAAGATTTCTACAATGGTTAAGAACTCATGAGAGATTTTTATAGCATGAGGATAGGATGATGGATGGATGGAAAGTGAGGACCCCTACCACCTTTTTATAGTTTTTGGTGGTGGGGAATACCATTATGGTTTTGAGGAACTAATGGTATTGACCAACATGGTTTAGGTACATTTTCCCTCATTTTTCCTTTTTTGAATATTTTTAATATTTTTATTCCCTTTTTATTATTTTTGAGAATTCTGGACCCTTTTTTAGGGTTTTTTATGCCTTTTGAGGAAAAATATTCATTTTGAAGGGGAAAAGGGGTGTATTATGGTCTTTTGGTGACCTTTTGATGGCTTTAGAGGCTCAAATGGTGGAAAAGTGGACAAATGGGTCATGTGAATAAGGAAATGAGCTAGTGAGCACTTTTTGGGTGTTAACAGCAAGAACTGCGCAACAGAAGTACGGACATATGTCGCAGTACTTGTTTTGTCATACGGAGTCGGCATGTCTTCAACATGCGGTGTTTCACTGCACAGCAGGATCCTTGATGACTTATCTGCTGGTTCTCTAAAGGTATCCCGCACGTCAATGAATATCTCCTTGTTCTTCTATAGGTTAATAAAGGGTGCTTTTCTTGGGTCTTTCCTTATCCATACTGTTTCAAGGGGATCCTTCTTCGTATGTGCTTCCCCTAACGTTGAAGCTTTCGCTCCTCTGTCGCGGCCTATCTCAGCGCCACTGCGCGTGACCATGTTAATGCTCGGATCCATTGGTCTATTCTCTACTGCGATCCACTGGACATTTGGATTCGGAGCCTCTATTCATCTTCTCTTCTGCATTTCCACCTCTAATACTGGGCAATATTAAATGACATGCTCAAATGATTTACAATAATTGCACGTAGTGCATGGGTTAACACAATCTCTAGATACGTGCCTGGGTTGGCCACAGTTATAACAAATGACTTGGACATGGCCTCTTCCTTGTGTCAGACCAGCATTTCTTCCTCTGTCGCGGTATCCACCACCATGACCTCTGTATCCTCCTTGGTCATATTGTGCATTTTCTTGTT
This sequence comes from Larix kaempferi, assembly GCA_027924585.1. Taxonomy (NCBI): domain Eukaryota; kingdom Viridiplantae; phylum Streptophyta; class Pinopsida; order Pinales; family Pinaceae; genus Larix; species Larix kaempferi. The sequence goes on along the minus strand of BSBM01000557.1, from coordinate 8,938,022 downwards.
TTGGCTGGGTATCTTCTTGTACACGGTACAAGCCAGCACCTCGCATTGAGTCCATATCCCTTTTTCTTTCATTCATTAATTCATATGTGTGGCAGTTGGATTCATCATGTCCAACTGATTTACAGAAATTGCAGTATAAATTCTTAGGAGTTTTCACATATTTCTGGATTAGGTAATAGTATTCAGGTCTATGTCTTGTGGTTCTACAAATTTCACACCATGGGGCCTGATTCTGATTTAATGGGTTAGGCGCACCACTGTTAATATAGTCACAGAATAGAGGGAAATGCTCGCGGTCATGACCTTCTCCTTTACAACTTGTACACCAGACCTCCTGTCTAGGTTCATATCTTTGTTCTTTACCATTTTTCATACTTTGCAGTTCAAGTGTGAGGGTGGTCAGCTGGTTCTAGATCTGAGACATCCCAGAACTAGTATCACCAATCGGAGAAGCTTCCAACTTCATTACAATTTCCAAGGCCTCTACCTGGGATAGAACCTTCTGCTGAATTAATGGTAATCTGATATGAGGTAACAGCACAACAATGAACCATTCTTTATGCTATTATGGTAGTATAACAAAACTTACTTGGTCTAGTAAGGTCTTAAATTTCTGATCAAATTCCCAAACCGTTTCTTTTGGTCTCTGCTTTATTTCCTTCAGCTCAGTTATACACTGACTCAGACTTAGGTTTCTTGAACTCCACCACTAGCGTGACTTTAATTTCTGCGAGGGTTCTCGGCTGTACGGTAGAGTATTTCATAAACCAATGTAGCGCTCTATCCCTAAAAGTGGTGATGAGCTATGCTTGTTTCACGACATCGTCCTGGATTTGTCTTACACTCCATACAGCTTCACAAAGGAACCAATGCTGATCAGGGTCTTCTAGACCAGTCCCTCTGAATATTGGCAGTTTCATATTAGTGTTCGCCATTGTGCTATTAGGTGGTGGAGCGCCGAGATTAGTGCACGGCTACTGTAAAGGGATCTGCGCAGTAAATACAAATGGGACTATTAGGAGAGATGGACTAGGCTGATTCTTCTGCGGGGTGGGCTGCGTAGCGGGTGGGTTCTGCGATAACGGTGGCGCGGTTTGTGCAGCTGGCGTATTATTAGGGGTAAATGGTTGTGCAACTTCACTATCAAGATCGCAGGGGATCTCAGTATCTATATGAAGTTTATGGCCTTCCGGATTCTTATTAATTTTATATCTCTTACCACTTCTAAGAGTATGTGTCTCTTCATCAGAATCAATATATGTACTATTTATCATGACAAACTTCAAGCATATTACTGCATTCTTAGAACACCTTTCTCAGCTAACAGCATCTTAATGTATAGACTGAGATTGTTCAGGAACTTACCTTGGAATCCTCTGAAAAAATGTGCTTCTGCTTGGCTGTAGGATTTGAGTGTGTCTACAGCAAATTCTGTTACAAAGCCTTCTAGCATATGATCGACCCAATAATCAACTGCGCATGACAACGGGCTGTCTAATGCTTTAAGCTGCGCCATGAGCTCAGGAGTCCACTCCGTAGGAACTCCTCCTTGGAAACAGTTTTTCTTCTCTGCGAGCCACGATATCCACGCATACAGCTCGTTTGGAAACGATGCCCAAAATATCTTGTGAATGTCATCTTACAGATATCTATCCGACCACAGTGTGTTGCTTAGATGCGGATGTCTATTTTCTTGTCTATTAAAATCGCTTATGGTCTTATCCAACCAAGCTTGGATTTCTGTCTTTTCAGGATGCCAATAGTCAGATCCTTCGGGGAACTGATATTCTTCTTCACACATCGTGATTGCAACTCAACTGAACCATTTCAACTCATCATGGATTCTAGCGTGGCAATGGAACCATTTCAACTCATCATGGATTCTACCGTGGCAACGGAACCATTTGTTGGCTTAAACTGACCCAGAGGTTTTCAATTAGACCCAGGTTCTTTACGGTTCTCCCTTTGACCAAAAAAACCCCTTCACACCAGCCCTTTCGGCAACAACTTGCAAGCAGGTCGAGGTCTCACCCGAGGTGTAGCTTTATGGGGTACTGCAGAATCAGGTTTCCACAGTAAATGATGAGTTGTTTATAAGAACAAGCTATGCAGCGCAGGACAGAAGGATGGAACTGTGGGCAGAGTGAGGCGGTACGCAGCAGGATCTATGCGGTGAGCAGTACTGCGCGGTGCAGGAAACACTGCGGGCCACACCAAGGGTTTCTTACTGCTGCGAATCTTCTACTGGAAGTCTGAATTCACCACACTTATCCTCTACTTCGAAGATCTCGGAAACGTTAAGGCACTGAAATGAATATCACTCATCCATTCATTCAGGCACTTAGTGGTTATCTTTCTAGTGTTCATTCTAGAACTTGGATTATTACAATGTGAGCCGAAATGATAAACATGATTAACTGTCCTGCGTTCCTTCACTATTCTTAAGAAAGTATTTAAACTTAAATGAATGATTCACAACCTTAACATAGAATTGAAATGTTTTCCATTCATCTGCCTCTGTGGAACCTAGCATATCATTCCCAAACTTCTCCTATTGGTAAATGCATATCAAAGTTCTCATATTACAGCATGCAAGGAAGCATTCAAGCATTCATTCTATAGAAAATATAGACAGTCATTCATTCATAAACATCATCTCATAACACAGGATTTAACGTGGTTCACTTCCCTGTATGGAAAGCTACGTCCACAAGAACGGTTGGTAATATATTTCTTTCAAAAGGGATGGGGAAACCGTTCTTAGTCCATGCACTCAGCTGCAGACTCTTCTTTCTCTCGGCTAGGTCTCTACGCACACAGCTGCAGAGCCTTTACAATATTCTCAGCTCGGAGAGATTTTACAATACAAAAAGGTTATCTTCTTAAATTCTCAGCAACAATAAAAGAACAACAACCCAAAACCGAACCACACCGAGAACCCCCATCCCATACAAAATGTCTTCTTAAATAGATCATGCCTGAAGGTCATGTTTGTACAATGTCAAAGACCTAAAACCCCAAAACCCTAATGGTTTACAAAACTGCGCCGGTTTTCCAAACCGGCTTGCTGGCTCCTGGTAGCATCTGCTTGATCATGGCGAATCTCCACGTCCTCATTCTGTTGCTATCAGCCTTCCTGTCGCACATGTTCCTACAGGCTACTTCTGCCGAACCGTTTCTCTCTAACGGTTTTACCTTCTAAGTGTGCCAAACGTCGCTTTCCTTAACAACCCACGCGTGGCCGCCTTCCTACGTCCACCTCTCGGCAATCCTGAAATATCTTTCCAAAATTGGCTGCTACCGATCGAGCCAGTAGCTACACTTGATACTTGTCCAACACACCGCTTTGCTGGATCCACGTGGCCTCCTAACTCCGCAGCACTACTTCTGCGCAGTACTGGTCTTCGCATCACGGCCAAAACTTTGATGCTGCACGCAACTCCACAGTCTGGTAAAAAGTTGGATGCTGCGAGCAACTTCGCAGCATCCTCAATACTTAGCCAAAATTGTGTTTCTGAGCTACGCTCAACTCAGCTTTCCTTGCTTGCCTCAAAAAGGTGCTTCCAAAACTTCATCTCAACCTAGGCCCAACAACACTTCCCTTTGCAAGGTAAGGTGCCCCCATTGGCAACCATGAATTCAAAGTTTGAGCAAGGATGGATAAAACAATCAACTTGTTTGGAAATCTGAGGGTCAATGAAATTATGAGTGCTACCAGAATCAATGAGTATTGTAAGAGGAAGCTTCTTGAAGTAAGCCCTAACCCGCATTGTTTGGGGGGTGGTTATTCAAGCTAAAGCATGGAGAGATATATCTAGCTGGTCATCCTGAGACAGAGGGTCAATAGGTAGTTCCTAAATGTCGACCTGAGCATCCATTGTTTCTGGATCTTCGTCACCAATTTCAGAGGCAGGCGGAGAATCCACATCCAAGAGATAGAGCTTTTGCTGAACACATCTATGTCCCCGAGTGAATTTCTCATCACAATTATATAAAATCCCCTTTTCTCTGCGTGCTTACATCTCTGTTTCAGACAAACACTTGATAGGAGTTGGTCGAGGAGCCTGCGGTATGGGTGGTCGTTGAGAACCCATATTTCGGAAGGGAACAAAAGTGGGCTTGGAGCGCTATTGGGCTGCAATCTTTTCTTCTACCAACTTAGCCAACCCTAGGGCTTCCATCATTGTGTTGGGACAGAACATTTTGACCTCAGAGCGGATGGAATCCTTTAGACCACTGATAAAACAACTCCGGTAAAAGTCATCAAACAATCCTTTAGTGTGGTTGGCTAGTTTCTCAAATTCGGTTTGATACTCTCTCACAGTGCCAATTTAGCGAAGTTTAGTGAGGGCTCCTGTGAAGTCATCAAAAGCACTAGGACCAAATCGTTGCAAAAGAAGCTGGCAAAAGTCAGGCCATTTTGGCTCTTCATGAGCCTTGATGTACCAATGGTACCATTGAAGAGATTCCTGTTCCAAATGAAAGGATGCAAGCAGAACTTTGTTGACATCAAAAGTATTATGTAGACTGAAATACTGTTCTACACGATAGATCCATCCAGTTGGATTAGTATCATTGAAGCAAGGAAAATCAAGCTTCGGACCACGGAAATTGCTGGAAGAAGAGAACCCATTGTCTGATGAAGACTCTGACTGTTGTTTGTTGTTCATAGTTGAATGTTCAAGATGGAGGCCGAGAAATTTTTCATCCAAATCCCGGAGTTTGGCTTGGATGGCTACAAGTGATTCTTCCATGGTTTTTGCTCCTGCGCGGGTGACAACCATAACCAGGAGTTTTTTTTTTTTTTTGGTTGACTGGGTAGAAAAACAAAAACAAAAACTGCTTCAGTAAAGGAAAATATGGATTTGGGAAAAAATATGAAGGGTAATTGGGGTTTGACTAGGTTTTGGACACTGTCAAATAGACAGGGAAGCAAAAAATGAGGATTTCAGAAGCGGGGTGAAAGAATGGGAAAATTTGGCAAAGGGGGACAAAGAAGCAGAATTCGAAAAGAAACTCTGTGGTACAATTTGAAGGTGATTGGGTGAAATCTGAGGAAGTTATGGCAAACCCTAAAAATAGACAAATGTGGGATTTTGGACTTTGGGAAGTGGAATTGGGGATAGGGTCCTCAGGAATGAAATATGCATAATGGGATTACAGGAGTTCCCCGAACGTTTTAAGGGAAACAGAGTGAAAACAAGGGAGATATGGAGAAAAAACTGAATAAGTGAGCGAAAACAGAGGGATCTGAAATGGCGCCGAATGGATTGAAAACGGATGGATCTAGAATGGCTTTCAGAATGGATCTGAATGGATAGATCTGAAATGGCACAGGAGTGATCGAAAACAGTTCAGTTGAAAATAGATATCGATCCCAGGTATGTGCGGCTTCCTAACAGTTCAGGGGTTTCACTTGGCCACCAATGTTTCCTGACGGCTTGCGTATTGGGGCAGTACCCCTCACTCCATGGCTCAAGTAAAACTGATAATCACTTTTCCAAAAATGACAGCTCTTGGTTTACCTCATGGGTGGGAACTAGTCAATCATGTAGGGGTCGTTGCCCTTTTTGCTGACAGGTCCTCTCAATTGGCCAGCTACTTCGAGGTTCCTGTGGTACTCATCACAATGAGTTTTAGGGATTATGCCCAAGTACTTCCCACAGTTAAGTGGATAGGGATTATTCCCAAATTCGAACCTGCAACAGATGTGAAAAAAAAATTTGGCAGAAATTTCACCCAGAGAGCCCAAGAAAGTGCTCTGATACCAGATGTGAAGCACCTGCAACAATTAATTAATAAGAATATGCAAAATAGCAGAAATGACAGAACTCATAATCACTTTTATATTGATCGCAAAGCACTTCGAGGGGGCAACCTCCTTTGAGCAAGCTCAATACAAATAAATTCACCGTGCCTTCATAGGCCTCAACACACACTTATATACTAAGTCTAGGCACCAATACTATGGTTCAAAACCATGAACCACTACAAACTATGGATCAACAATACTACGGGCGACTTACAAAGCATATGCGCCAACAACAATAACACAAACTATTGATCAACAAATACTACCGGATGACTTACAAAGCATATGCATCCAACAACAATATACTAACAAAGTAAAGACATGGGTTCCTAACAGCAATCCTCCCATACCACATCAAACTTCATACTTTCTTTCCTGGCACACATGGTTTGGATGAATGACTCCTAAGGTCTAGTGAGACCATTTAGAACAGTCATGACTAGTTCATCTTCATCAAGGGTATCTCCAATGGCATCTAGTTGTTCCTTGAACTGGGAAGCCCTTGAGAAATAGTCTTGAATGGATTCTCCTTTATTCATCTTGGTGCTCTTCAATTGAACTCTCAGATTCAACTTCCTATAGATGTTCTTTCCCTCATACATTCTGGAAAGGGCATCATACATTTCCTATGGGGTCTTCTAGGATGCCACTTGGGGAATCAAGTGGTCTTTGATAGAATCAGCAATGATTCTCTTTTCCCTAATCAAGTCCTTCCTATACTTCTTTTTGGCTTCATCTTATTCAAGTTCTGCAACCTCATCTTTAATATATTGGACAAGATCATTCTCTTCAAGAATGAGACCTCATTCTCTTCAAGAATGAGACCAATTCTATATTTCCATGCCCGAGAATTTTCTATACCCTCTAGCTTGTCTTCAAGCTTAGTGCTTGGAGCCATCTTATCCAGGGGTCAAAGAGATTGAAGTTTCAAAAGATAGAATACTACTTACCAGGAGATGATCTTGATTGAATTGAGAATTCTAGTGTGATCAGCTTCTGGAAACTTCAACTTTACACCTTCTGGATCTGCAACAGAATTTTTGGTTTTCTATTCTTCTCTTTTATGGATTTTTGGTGCACAGGTTCGCAGCTTTTCTGGTTCACTAGTGCACAGGTGCGCAGTTTTGCTGGTTCTCCGGTTTTCTGGTTTTCTGCACTTTTGGTCAAACTAGGGTTTGACTTTCCCGGAGTTCTACCCACTCAAAAATTTGATTTTGAGGAGGTCTATCTAGCCATGGAATCAGATTCCAAAAATTCCAACTTTTGTAGAAACCCTAATTTTCACTGGAGGAGGGGAGAGAGGTATTTTCACCTTGTGAAAGATGTCCTATTCAAGCTAGCTCTGATACCATGTTAAGTTTAGCCTAATTTGACTAGCAAGATCACTGAAAGAAACACAATCACAAGATAGACAAAGATTTACCCTAGGAAACCCTCATGGGGTAGAAAACCCATCAAAGCTTTCCTCAATATAGATAATCAACCCAATACAAGATGTAGTCCTCAACAAGAGCTCCTTCTCCTCCTATGCAGACCTCTCTCTCTCCTATGTGCCAATCACAAGTGAGTGAATGAATGAGATAAGTGAGGAACATACCTCCTCTACTTATACTCATCTCTCGACTGACGTTTTACCCTAATGGGGCCGACCTCTCGTAGGAGAGTCTAATAACCCCCAAATAGTAAACTCAGATCCGACCTCACATGGGAGATCTAATAACCCTAGTTACCACACTTTCTCAGAGGAATAAACATCTCCGGATATACAATAGGGTCACCACGGAGGAATGTACCATCTCCGAAATAATAAAATACAAATATAATATTCTTTGAAGTTACAATATTTCAACAAATTTGACCACCTAGCTCACCCCCCTAGTCACATAACCCATTATTCCTTTTTCCTACATATTTGGCCTCCATAAACCCAAAATCCCTAAGTTTCCAATTAAATGGGAAACAAATAATTATTTCCCTCATGAGATTAATTAAATTCCTCCAAAAAAAGTTAAAATCCCCGAAAAATAAAAGAAAATAAAAAGAAAAAGGGGAAAATATTCAAAATAAAGGGAAAATGAGGGAAAACATCAAATACCATTGGCTAATACTAGTGGCTTCCCGAAACCATGGGACAAGAAACCACCACCCAAAATTTCTATAAAAAGGTGGTGGAGGCCCCCATTTTCACATACATTCACTCTTCCCTACCGTGACTCTATCGAAATTCCTACTGAAATCCTAGCCTCCCTTTGAGCTTGCGTTTCCCCATTCTAGTTGAGTTTTGGCTACTTGTGAACATTTGGTGGAGAGCAAGATACATTGGAGACCCGAAGCACCATCACTTCTATGGATGCAAGGGCCCGTACATTCTCACCATTTTGAGGTAGATCCATGTTGTAAATCCATTTTACTATAATACAAAAGCATTCTTTGATTCATGGGTGTTGAATATTTTAGTTTAGATTTCATTTTAATGTAGTAACTCTTAGCATTTTTACTTTCTACTATTTTTATTTGCATGCACATCATATCACATTCACGAACTGTTACTAAGAAGGTCACAACCCTTACTAAGTGTACTTATGCACTAGCTAGTGTGAATAACCTAGCTACATTATTGTTGGTTTATTACTAACGATCATGAATTTGGATTGTCAATATTACATGGGAAAAGAACTCATACCTAATATTTTTGTTTTTTTTCCATATGAACTCATTGTTATTGTTGTTGTTATAATGGTATATTGTTGTGTGAATAATATCAATTATATATTTTGACAACACCATGCATTCTCTTATATCTATAGTTGGATTAAACACACCTTAATATTTGATGACTTATGGGATGGAATTTGTGAAGCCATTGAATCAACAGGTGATAAAGAAGAGAAAGATGACAGTGAACTAGTGCAACCTACAAATGTTAAAGATCTTCCTATATGAAAGAGCAAGGATAAGAAGGATTATGGCTTGATTGCAGCTTTTGTAAGTTAAGAGGTTAGCATACATATCATTTCCATTAAAGATTCTTATGGATCCTTGAAGAAATTGAAATACTTATATGACTCACACTCTAAGCTATAAATCATTCAATTATTGATGCATTTGTTTAATGTGGAATTGAAAGACAATGACCCTATGAGTCTGTATTTTGAAATTAAATCTATTTATTATGACATTGAATCTACTGGTGTAAAAGTTGATATTGAGATCACTGCCTTTATTAAGGCCTCGTACCTCACCTATTCACACTATCTCGTATCCCTTGAATCTAGTGGTCAGATGAAAGTTATGACTTTTGACTCTCTTGTTGAGAAGATTAAAGAAAGAGAGAATACTTTTGGGAAGAAATAAAGTAATCCCAATACATAAACACTTTTCCTTGCACAAAAAGGGTAGAGATCAAAAAGTGAACCTAAAAAAGAAGAGAGTAGCAACAGAGGTCATGGTAGAAGACAGTTCAGATGCAGGGGGGGTAGACACAACTCAGGTGAGAGACAAAATTTACAATGTTACCACTGTGGAAAATACGGAAATACTGCAAAATAATGTTGGACACCTTGGGAGGATATCTTAGACAAGCAGGAGCAGAAACAAGACACATGTAAAGAACTTGAATCTGCTCATTATATAGTTGCATGCTATAATTTTGGCATAGATGAAGTATTCAACACATCATTTTATTCTTGGAAAGATGCATGGTTATTAGATACATGATCTACATGCCATATGATTTTCAGAAGAGATTTCTTTGAGAACTTTAGTAACAATGTTAATGGCATAGCATACTTTGTCGATAAAACTAGCCTTTAGCCATCAGGAATTGGTTCAATCATACTTAAATTACTTGGTTTATCTAATTTTGTTCTTCATGATGTTCTTTCTCTTCTACAGTTAAAGAGGAATATGATGTATCTAGTGCACATTAGACAACAAGGTCACTTTATCCACTTTTTTTATGGTATTGTTGAAATGAGGAGAGCATTGACAATATGGTAGTAATGACTAGGGTGAAGGATGGAAAATTGTTAAATCTAAAAGGAGCATCTACTTGCTCAAAGAATTTTTCATATATGGCTCAACATAATGAAGGTACTTTATCTTCCAGTTTATTTGGCATGCTAAGTTTGGGCATATAAATTATGATAGCCTCATATTGTTGAAACATAAAGGTGTTGACAGATTTCCCACTATTCCAAGAAGAACAACACAACGTGATGCTTGTATTATGGGAAAACATTGTAAAAATCCATTTCATGAATATACTTCTAGAGCATGTAGAAAGTTAGGACTGACATAAATTGAAGCCTTGCATGAAAACAATTCTTCTACATAGAAAGCCTAAGAAAAAACTAGGGAAGTGTCACAACATATAGAGGATTAGATGGAACTCAAGAGAGGAGTATCATGCATGATAAGCATTGATATCCAAGATGTATAATATTGCACTTGCACTTGCAACAACACCAACACCATTTCATACCTAAGACATAGGAATTGAAATCATGGATGTTGAGCCCTGTGCTACAATTTGTACTTTGCAAGTGAAACTAGAAGCACTCAAGGAGATATAGGAGGGGAAGTGCCTCTTCAACTCACAAATGTGGGTGAAGGGAAAAACCCTACACTTTCTTGTTGAAAATGACAACTAGAAGAACTTAATCTTTGTAGATGTTACGAAGGTTTCACTATTAATGACATTTCACCCCCAATCATATGCAATCAAGTGGTTGAGCTAGGGATGGGACTTCCACTTTAGTTGGAAATGTTGTTTTTTCTCTGACATACAACTCTTCAAAGATGAGGCAATTTTTGGTGTGATTCCCTTTAAAGTATGATATGTTTTGCTTGGTTTGTTGTACATGTGGAAGGGACATCATGTGTATTAATCCAAAGCCTATAGTGTAATCATCACCTCGGGAGATCAATCCTACATGTTCCCCTTGGTAACACCTTTTTCCACATTCTCTTTAATCAATGCTAAGCATTCGAGGGAGTTGATTACCAATTTGGGAGGTTTGTGCACTTTCATATTTGAATCCTTGGTTAAATGTGATGCTCTTATGCGAATAAGATGAATTACTTTGTTTTTTATGATATTCTAAAGGATTAAATCATTCACAAGCATAAGTGATATGTCATGAAGAGGCACGTAGATATTTTATATGATCATTGTTGCCTATGACCCCATAATGAACCAATATTTCGTGTGGATTTCCTATCACACTTGATTATTAACATGGAACTTATTATCAGCTTTCCCATCACACTTGATTATTACAAAGGAATCTTGTAATATAGTATCACCTTGAGATGCATAAGGTTGGTGAAAACAATGAATTATGAGGCCGAAAATACCCCAAAGGTTGCACTTGGATTTTCTTAGGGGACTATATTGAATGCATCAGTAGAGAAAATGACCCCAAACTATGGTATTAATGTCAATAACCAATGTTAAGGTTACTCTCATAAAGTATGTAAAAAAATATTTGATGATAATGAATAGTAAAATACTTGGAACATACTCAGATTATCTTAAGACAATATAAATACTCTTATCAACAATGTCAGTGTGGTTTGGAGGATGTAAGTTTATACCACAATTTGAGATTCATGGTATCCAATAAGTTAGTGAAACGTATTGATGAATCAGCCACAACAATTTGATTTTATTCCTATAAGTCATACAATGACAAAAATAGAAGATTAATAACAAAAATATAAGATTGATTAGAAGAATATCATAAACATATCTTTATACTTCCTTCCATTGTGAACACAAACACCAATATGTAATTTCAACTTATGAGTGAACTAGGTGGTTGTTTTATGAAATTAACAAAGACAGACTTGATGTAAAGTGTATGTATCAAAATGGTATATGTATAATGACAATACCTAACAGTAATATACTCCTCAAAAATATCTCAGATCTTAAGTATGCCGAAAGCCTTGCCAACAATAGTAACCTGAGCTTTGTTGTGTGGTTTAGGGACTATGCAAATGAGCTCTTATGACAATCAATAAAACAAAAACGACAATGATCACTTAGTCTTCGAAAGAAAAAACACTTTTCAGCTTTTTGATCTCCATAAGACATCAATAAATACATGAGAAAATAGTGCTTAAGTGTCATTAGTTTTGCATCAAAGTGGAAGCAATAGTATGAAAAGGAAATATAGTGATGAAACCAACCAATGGAAACAGTTCATGTAATGATGCCCAAATACCTTTATTAATAATGCATATTTGAAGGAGAGGCCACAATGCTTTCTCAATACCAAATCATTCACTAACTCACCTGAATCAAACTAGATTCCATATGAAAGTTTGATACTATTGTCATATAAAATCCAAGGTTGTCATAGATATTTTACTCTTCATTTCCACGCTGACTTGATTGGGGATGTCGTTTCCTTGATTTTGACCCCACCTTGTTTTATTTGTTGACAAGACTTGAAATTTTGATTTATATTCCTAAGAGATATTTCCAACATTATTTGGAATAGTAGGAAATATCTCTAATTTCTTGAAGCAATAGGAATATCTCTCTCATAGGTATTCAACTCACGTCAAATTGGTATGGATAAATTTTTTTTAATGGAAAATATGATGCACTATCCATAAGGAATTTCAAGGAATGTGAGATGCCCGCAAAAGAACAAGAATATTGTACTGTTAGTCCAAATTTTTCCTTTGCTAATTAAATTGGCATGGTAAACACCCATAGTATCTTAACTCTTTTAATGGAAAATATGATGCACTATCCATAAGGAATTTCAAGGAATGTGAGATGCCCGCAAAAGAACAAGAATATTGTACTGTTAGTCCAAATTTTTCCTTTGCTAATTAAATTGGCATGGTAAACACCCATAGTATCTTAACTCCTATCTGTGAAAATTACATGCTCCCTTCCATATACAACTTTGTTAGATATTGGTAAATCATTGGTTCCAGTAGCTTCATTAAGGGATAAAGAATAATAGATTCTTATTGAAATATGTTCATGTTCTAAACATACAAGTTCCCAATTGCATCATGATTATTTTAGCAAAAAAACAAGGGAGATAAAGACAATAGTTCCTTCTATCTACACTTTATGGTCAACAAATTCTTGAATACTTTCCAAGATGATTCCATGGTACTCAATAAAAACTTCTCTACAATATACAATATGTTGGGAAATGACACTAGTTTTAGATATTGCATCTATGTTTTAAAAAGGGTGTCTCCAACTATGGCTAAACACATGTAAGGTTTTATCCATAAGTTAAATATGATCTAAATTGTCAATGAACATTACACATGCAAATTATCCCAATGAAAAGTAATCTATTGCAATAATTCCTAAAACTATCCTAATTGTAACTCTAATTGTTTTGGATGTAGCAGAGGAGGAATTCCCTATGTAAAACTACCCATAATTTTCTTATGAACAAAGCATATTTAGGTGCTCTCTTGTATCAAAATTGGATCATCGATTTGGAATTAACAAGTTTTATGAATAATTCTAGGGTCATGATTTTTCATATGTGTTTGAGGATTCCTATAGCTCCTTTGGGATAGAATTATTGGTATCCTAAAGCACTAGAAATTTATGGAGTAATCTACCCTCCTAATAGCAAAGAAAAATCTCATATACATTTCTTGGCACAATCTGGGTGTGGTTTGTTCCTTAAAACAATAGTAAGAGGCTTGATTTTGAAGTTTTAGGCATGCTTTTGGGTGGGAGCAGTAGTAGGTGGCCTAATTATCAGGCCTGGGCCAATTCTAGGTACAATTTGGGAAAACTAGGCATGATTTAGCCTTGCTTTGACCTCCAAGTAGTTTCAAACAACATTTTCTCTACATTTTGGGCATGAACAACAACATTGAACAATAACAAATTTATCATATGTGCAAGAGATAGACCTGTAGTAGAAATCCTAAGCATGTATTAACCTCTTAACAATAGTAAAGGGTACTTTTGGGTAGTTTTGTGCCAAAAATAATAGCTTTTTTTATTGAGAAGGCATAAATCCCTTTATATAATATTGTTACAATGTTCCATGAAGCCATACCATGGAACAAAACCATGATTGGGAGAGGGTGGCCTCTCCATTTAATTATTTTATGATGAATGGGAGAGGGTGTCCTCTCCATTTAATGCTTTTATGACTTATACATCTGAATTTAGACCATATGCCCCCTAAAATTCGGATCACCTTGATGATGTTTTTTTTGCACTCTTAATGCCTTGCTTTGGAAACATCTCACTTAGTAGTGGTTTGAGGAGCCAATATTGCACTTTGGAGGTTCCTTATATGTTATCTTGGAAGGGATGTTATTCTTACATTATTCTTCATCGAAATTGTGCAATTCTAATTTCCTTTCTGTAGGGTACACCCAAAAGGAATCAAAGGAAGGATTTGGCCTTCCCTTTGTGATTGCAAAGTGAACCCTTTAATACATCCATTTACGTGAGGGTATCCTAGATCATTCTTATTTATTGGATGATGTTGGTGAGGGTTTATTAGTGTATCCCACTTGTTGGTTTGTATCTCAATTTGTTGGATTGGTTGGTTACATCTTATGGTGTCTTGGATTCCTCATTTTGCACTTTATTCAACGTTAAACCTCGCCTCAAAGGAAGATTCAACATAAAATGAGAGAAAGGAGATAAAATTCGCTACTAAGGGAACATTTTTTCACATACATATTGAATTTATATATCAAGCATCACTATGTGTGTGTCTAATTGCTTGTTTCTTTCATTTATTTATAATGAATATTGGATTATTCTTTCTTGTTTTGAACAACTTCAAGTGTTCTAGAGTTTCTAACCCCCTTTTTGAGTGTTTTTTTGTTCCATTCCTAAGTCCAAGTATCACCTAGGTAGTTTAGAGTAGGATAGATTATATCCATACCAAGTTAATGATTTTCACTTGCATAGGAGCAAATAAACTTCCTAGTTATATTGGTATCCATAAACTTGGATAGCATGCATTAATACTTAATGTTTGTTTCTTTTAAGGGTTTAAAGGGGATTGATTGGGCATAATTCTATTGCTATATCATTTCATTTTCAGACATCTCCATTACCACAAATAGATTAAGTAGATCATAAAGAATAGAGGGAAATGAATAATCTAGTTTCATCTACTTTATTTCCATTTCTCTTTAGTTTAATTGACACTATCATAAACATAATTAAAATCGCTTACAGACCCTTAGATACATGAAACAAGACTAATTACATTAATAAAATTAGTGACCTATCCCTAATAAAAATAACTATGAGCACTAAATATAAATATATAGAACTAATCAAAATAAATGTGAGCACTAAATAACAATGACTAAGGTATAACTAGATATTTGATTGTTGTCCTCGTATGATATTCATTTCTGCTCCTATAGATCTCCTCTAGTAGTCGATATGATTTAACCAACACATAAAGAATAAACAAAAGAATAAAATAAATTAACATACATTTTTATGACTAAATAATAAATAAACATGCATTTCAACGTTGAGGAGACTCTAAAAAGACTAAAGTTCGGGAATACCTAAATGAGCTCCTCTTTATTTTGAGAAAAATGTATTCTCTACTAAACAAGGCCAACCATGTGAAGGTGAAATATCTTATGGCCTCTCTCCCCCCCTAACATCACTCTCAATTCCCCAATACCCAATCTATCTACTAGAAATAATTGAAAGCAACATAGTAAGATTCATGGATAGAAACTATAAGAAAAACAAAAATTTAAGGAAAATGAAAGCTTATCATCAAAAAAATACGTAAATATGCCAATGAAGGTTATCATCAAAAAAGTGTGCCAATTATAAGTTTTTCTACTTAAATGATCAATTTTTTTTCTTCTTATAAGTTTGTACATAATTCTTAACTATCTCATCCATTTCCACTTCCTCATCTCTTGAGCCTTGTTCTGATGTGGATTGTAATTTCATCCTCCCACACATAGTACGGTTGGTATGGTATTCATAGCTTGGAGGATGTTGTGAGGGGGCATTGTCTACAATAAAAAAAATGATTAAATTAATAAGGTGAGTTATTAATCATTGATGTGGTTCATTAATAAAAAAATTCCTTTGCAATGTTATTTACCTAGTGCACTAGCTGACACCATTGGAATGGCCACCATGTGCTCCTCTTCTCGTAGTGGAACCTTAGCTACAGGCTCTACCGTTGAAACAACATAAAAAATTATAAGTACACAATCGTAAGTGTATAAGTACACAAATTTAGAAGTACAAAAATTCAAAGTACAAAATTAATAAGTATACAATTTTATAGCCATACTACCATCATGGTCATGTGTAGAACCATCATGGGGCTACACTCCACTATCATGTGGATGTACGGACGCACCATGTTCTGAATTCATTCCACTATATTGGTGTTTCTATCCACTCATAGACTCATTATCATTGTTGCTCCCCTACTATAAATAAAGAAATATAATAATTTTTCGATGATATCAAACTTGAATTAATTTTACAAGTAATGAAGGGTTAAATTCAATTGAGGCCTATTTACCATGTCTTGCAGAGTGGATCCCGAGCTCTACCCCAGGATTCTTTGGCATTCAACCATAGTTTGAATATGAACTTGAAACTGAGTTGATGGTCTTCCTCTGTGGTTGCGGTTCCAAAAATATCCCCTTGCATTGCATAAGAGTGTGGATTTTGGTTATTGGATAGTGCAATTAAACATAAATTGGATGGTGATATGAATGATTTTGTTTATATATTTTGTTACTCACAATTCTTGCTTGTAACTTCATATAGACACCCTATCCAAGTTTATGTTTCCCATGTTTCTCAGGCCTTACCTTGGTGGCTTTTGAAGTGTCAGGGATCCTATGAAAAGTTTCAAATGTGTTATACACCGTAATTGTATTTTAAACTAAATGAAATTGAAAATATTAAATTCAAAATGTAATGTACCTTGGTGGACTAGGTGGCTTTTTTCTTTCTTTTTTTCATTTTCTTCTCCACTGCATCCTTGATAAGGGCATTCCACTCCCTACTGAGGAATCATGTGTGGATGCTCATATTTAAGGTTCTTTTGCAATTGTAACCTATACATTTTCCTAACAATTTTTATATAATTTTCGGCCGTTGCAGTAACCCCACTTCTGCTAAAGGTATCTTCCCCAAACAAACCTTCAAGGTAGTCTGTAAGGACCTTTTTCAAGTCAAAATTCTGGGAATTCCACATTTCAAGTATGGTGGGCCCAAACAAATCCAGCTCCTTGACATTTATGTATTTATAAAAGCTATTTTTTCCTAAATGGGAAACAATATCATTATTAATTTAAAAATAATAATCTATAATAAGTATGTTTGAGATAGATAACATGATTAAACAATTGAAACATTCAAAAATATATGGGATTTTCAGCGTCTTGATTGAAACAAGGTGCTCGTTCACGAAAAATGTTCATGGATGTGTCCTCATGCGATAAAGACATGACGATCTATAATATGCATAACATCATCAATAGGGCCCCCTTTGTCATCATTTGCAAGGATTGGCGGTGTGACATCCTCGAGTGTGTCATGGAGGACTGAAGATGTAGTCTCATCCTGAGTATGGGGACTATCGGTGAGAGGTGGAGAGGAGAATAACATCATCAATATATGTTGTCTCATGATTGGATGTTGTGGCACCTTTGCATCACTGCTACCAACACCGGGCTGAGGAGTTGACGCTTGCATGTGAGGTTGCAAAAAATACCATATATGAAAGAAAATGTTAATTCATTTAGACAGTTTAAAAGTTAAACAACTGAATATCATAATTCAACATATGTCATAAATAATCTCATTGAAACATGGTGCTTACATTATATCTATGTATCTCTTGCATCAACTTGTTGACCCATTCTTTGGTCTTATGTGTTTATTCAAGTTTAAGAAAATGAAGAAGTTCGTTGTTTAATTTTATGATAGTCTTGTTTAATATCCATATTAGGTCGAGCGAATGTAACAACTCCTCGTCATCAAAGACATCATGAACGTCATGGCCGGTGGAATACATATTTCAAAATAAATAAATTAATTCAATTATATAAACAATAATAAATTTCACATTAACTGGAACTTGAAATTGTTTACCTCTTCTTGGGATGGTGTTTTCCCATGATCATCCTGTCACATTATCATATAATTAGAACCGTAAATTATTAAAACAAATTTTAAAGATTAAAAATAAGTGCATATCTACTATATGAATCAACATGAGACTTTAATAAGTTCATACTATGTTATATGCATTTTTGGATAAAGATATAGTCCATTAAATTCAAAAAACAACATTGAATCCCCCAACATTTGTGACATAAAAATCATCCATCAAATCGTCAATGAGGGACATGGAAACATAATTTAGAAAGTGATTTGATTGAGTTTTATATAGTCAATATATAGGTGATAAAAACCATTTTTAATTACAAGACCACTAGGGAAACATAAGGACTCTTTCTAGGAGTGATGATCATTAAACTAGAGAGGGACTGGATTTTCCAAATCATGTAAGTAGGTGACTTTCGTAGCGAATGAAAACTCTAGTTGTAGTGCAAAGACACCACAAGCCCTATTTATTAAGTCATAAATTGAATCTGGGTACTTATATATATGTATATATGCATTTCACATATTCCTATCACAATCAAAATAAATCAACAAACATGAAGATGATCCTCTGTAAACTCGGCTCACAATGATAAAAATTAGCCCATAATGATTGAAATCACCTTCAAATCCACAATGACCCACTACTTGCATGTTATTTCAGCCCATACTTTCATGTGACCCACTACTTGCACATATTTATGTCACATATATGAGCTCACAATGATAAAAATTAGCCCATAATTATGAAAATCACCTACGAATCCACAATGACCACTGCTTGCATGTTAGTTCACCATGTACTTTCCATGTGACCCACTACCTATACATACATGCATCACATGCAAGTAGTGGGTAATTATAGAGTTAACTAGGCCACATCCAAGTAGTGGGTCACATGGGTAAATTGTTGCAAACCCTGGTTTCCACCAGATTTTGTTTTATAGTTGCATTATATGTGTGTTTGGAGATTTTTCAATGCAAGCTTCTAGACATCTATTTTTTAGCAGGTTTCCAGTTTAGGCTCCCATATATATTGCTAATAGTTTTTTCCCATGAATCAGATTGGCAATCAAATTATGGAGGATGCATGGGAGGTTGAGGAAAATCATATGGGTAGTTTTAGAGTCTTGATTTTGATAATTTTAGCAATTTTTTTTAGAAACTTGAACTTTTTTAGTAGAAATTGCAAATGACAATTTTTGAGACCTAGTATTGAGTTCTTGCATTGGGTACCTTCATATTTTCAAGATTCTTTATTTTGGAAAATTTATGGTTTTAGATATTTTATCTTTCTTGAAATCTGAAAGTAGATTTGGATATCCATTGGAGAGCTATGCATGAGATTCCAGCGTCAAATCCAGTGAAACTTGTTCAACACAAAGTCTAAAAGTAGAGAGTTTCATTTTTCAGATATTTTAACATTTTTAAGCGATCCAGTATCGAGTACAGTATGTGCGTGAAGTTTGCTAGCAATTAGACACTGGATTTTTGGTATTGTTTTAGCAATTAGAATTCTTGGGATTTGGCCTTATTTTTGGAGACCTAGTATTCCATATTGTAGTTGGGTCAATTTTCATGCCATTTTGGGAAGTTTAGTTTTTGGTCAAATTTTCAAGGTTTGGATCTCTTTGGATTATTCTAGGAGGTGCTTAATGGGACCCACTTGACATGTCACTACTATATTTAGAGACTTAAGGTGCACTAGCTTGGGGTGTACCTTTAACTAAGTTAACCAAAGACTTTAGGTGTAGTATGTGAGGAAGATTCCTCAAGATTCTAGGAAACTTTCATCATTGTTATTTATGTCCTAGTAGGATGTGCTCTACATGAGTATGACATGCATTTTGGAGCTCTAGTTCCACTTCAATTATCTCCAGTTCATGGTGAGTTTCTATTTTGGGAGATTTTCTATGTGCGTAGTTTCTATCCTTGGAGCCATCACACTTGATGATGACCATCCCTTTGCCTAATTTTTGGGATTCCTCATGCTACTCTTATCATAGAAAGATGCACCCCCTTTTGAGATGATTTTGTTATCTTTGGAATATATATGCTTATTCTTAGAGTTTGACTCGTGCTATACTTTATTGCTATTTTTGTAAATATTTTCTAAGTTAGGAACCTACTATTTGTGTTTAGAGGATATTTATTTTCCCATTTATCTGGAATATTTTGTGCTATACTTGACCTAGCAGAGGTGTGCTCCCCTTTGAGCATGAGTTGGTTAAATTTTTATGTGATGCATGCTATTATTATCCTAGGTGGATTCGCCCTAAACTAGTCTTTGCACCTTATCATGCAATATTCTACTTTGAGAGATACTACTTGGTCTCTATTTGGATCTTGGAGTTCTATTACAATTCGCGGATCTATATTTAGAAAGGGAGGCATTTTTCTTGTCCTATTGTCAACATACAAGAGTTCCATCTTCATGCATCATAGATATTTGGAGCAAGGACACACTAATGGAGGATTATAATTAGTGTAGGAATGAGTGTTTTCCTCCAACAGTTATGATTAACATCCATAAGTTGACAACTATGAAGAGAGTGTCACTACCATGTTTCATAAAATGGCTAGTTATGCCATCCAAGTGTTCCAAAATATAGTTATATTACACTCTTTCTCTTTTTTAGTGGTCTCTCTTTAAAATATAAAAACTTTATTAGACTTGAGGCTCACTTGTGAATTTGTGATCTCATATCACGCGTGCTCTTGGGATTTTGATCTATATGGTTTTCTAGGGCCATGTAAAAAATGGTCTTAATGTTGATAGCTTTGGTTCCTCAATTGTATGCATTTTTGTAGGTCTTCCCATGTATTTTTCATGATTCAATTTTCTTAATAAGAGCATAAGGACTTAACAAAAAATTCTATTTTCGATGAGCTAAAGAAGAAAAATAATGGAGCAAAAAATAAGAAAAAACTAATGGTCCCAATAAGGATCCTGTTTTTTTGTAAAACTCAATTTCATTCAACTTATTTTTCACATTCATCCATGACTTCATGCTATGGTAGGATTCTTACATCTCATGGTTTTTGGCTCTCAAGGATTCAACATTTTCATAAAATGTAGTTTTAGTTCCTCTTTTGAATGGCCTTTTGTGAATGAGATTAGTATCCCATCATAAGATGAAAAAAATACATTTTATAAAACTATTGGAACATTAGGAGGAAAGACCCTTAGGAAGTAATAACCAGAGCCCTAACATGGAGTTAGGAATGAATGTGCAAGCTAAGTTATAATAATGGAATCCTGGGTAGGACCATAAATTTTGTCTTTTGCTACATTTTTGGTCTTCTTTATCTCATTGGAAAGATAATTTGTAAGAGAAAGAAAATGTTGTTCTACAAGCCCCAGAATTGTGCAAAATACATGGAAATACTATGAAAAAAGCATTATAATTTCACAACCCAAAAATTGTCAGTTTCAAGACTATTTCTTAGATGACCCCTATCAATCACCCATATCACCTTCCTTGGATCTTCATATCAACAACACTTCACCCACTAAAAATATTTTCTATTAGTGTCCCCCCCTTATTGGTTTGGATATCCATTTGTTGGATTGGTTGGTTACATATTATGGTGTCTTGTATGCCTCCTTCTGCACTTTAGTCAACCTTAATGCTCACCTCAAAGGAATGTTCAACATAAAATGAGAGAGAGGAGATAAAATTCACTACTAAGGGAACTTTGCATCACAAACATATTGAATTTATATATCAATCGTCACTATGTGTGTGTCTAATTGCTTGTTTCTTTCATTTATTTATAATGGAGATTGGATTATTCTTACCTATTTCCATAAGGAAATCTCGACAAATTCAAGTTTTCTACAGTCTCTAACCCCCTTGTTGAGTATTTTTGTGTTCCATTCCTAAGTCCAAGTATCACCCGGGTAGTTTAGAGTATGATTGATTATATCCACACCAAGTTAATGATTTTCACTTACATAGGAAGCAAATAAACCCCATGTTCCCTTCCTAGTTAGGTTGGTCTCCAAAAGCTTGGATAACATGCATTAATACTTAATGTTTGCTTCTTTAAAGGTTTTAAAAGGGATTAATTGCGCATAATTATACTACTACATCATTTCATATTCAAACTTCTCCATTACTATAAATAGATTAATGTTGGAGCCGAGGCCGTAGCTGCGGTAAAGCTGCGAATTTTGGGGAAAAGCACAAGTATGAAAGGAAAGTGCTAATTTTGGGACAAGCACTAAGTTTTGGGTAAGAAGGAGACGGTGCGCAGTACGGTGCCAGATGGACAAGCTCAGCGAAGATCACGGACCGGAAATCGCGGAGCTCGCGCGCACGTCATCGAAGAATGAAGGTGGCTCAGCTACCATAATAAATAAGGCGATGGAGTAGAGGGCTCAGCTACCCTCATTTAAAGGCTTAGTACAGAAGTTATGGTTGCTCGGATCAAGGAGGAGCAACGGACCAGAGCATTGAAGGCGAAGGACAAGCGCCCATACCCACAACCTGCGCCGGAATTCATGGAGCCTGCAGGAAGCGGCGACGTGACTGCAAGCGGCGCCTACAGTACACCTAGCCATGTGCGTGGTTAGGGTTTTTGGGAATCACTGTTGGGAAAGGCCCACAGTTTTGTAAAGGTGTGACCGTCATGGCCACCTATATATATGTATACATGATAAGAAGAAGAGTTAGATACTTTTGGGATAGATAGATGGTTAGACTATTAGATAGTCAGTCTCGAGGATAGATCATGTGTTGATTATCCTTTGCTAAGTGTTTCTACTGAGTGTGTAGAACTAGGATGGAAATCGGATAGCAGAGGAGCTAATCCCTGAGTTGCCAAACAGTCTGAGTAGATGTCTGTGCCTTTGTAATCTCTGTAGAGAAGAGACTAGATGAGAGAAGGGCTCCCAGCTGTGTGCGTGGAGTTTCCTGTAAAGATCTGAGGCTGCAGCTATGTGCGCAGCATATTGTATAACTCTATCATTTTCTGGTTAATATAAACTCCCGTGGACGTGGTTTCCCTCGAGGAGATGAGCTTCACATATTTCTTCTTGTTATAAATGTTTGCGTGAATGATTAACTGTTTAAGTTCATTACTTGTGTATACAAGACTCTTGTATTATCTTTGCGACTGTTAAGTGAGTTTGGGAAGGTCCCTTGATAGCTATAAGTGTTAAGTACCGAAGAAGTGGTGAAGCGCTGTCGCGGCAAAGATCGAGGACTGCGATACTGCGCTAGTTGCGCAGGGCGAGGAGGTACTTAACGCGTCGACGCAAGGAATAGTTGCCTTCTGCGCTAGAGAGGAGAGACTGCGCAGCGGGCCTGCTGAGGAAGGAAGCCTTGCAGTTGCGCCGAGGGGCCTGCAGGAAAGTCAGGCCGCCGACATCTGAGGAACCAGTAGAGGAAGAACAATCTCCACGTCACCAAGGTTAAGGAAACCTGATTCCTTAACCCCCCCATAGCCACTTCGGGTGAGACCTCGAGCTGCCGTGCAGCTCGTTGCCGAGAGGGCCAGTGCGCCAAGGGGTTTGTTGCTGCGCTTCATTAAAACCCGAGTCTGCCCAAGAAAGCAGCCAACAAATGGTTCCGTTGCCTTATGACTTTTTGATCACGTCACTTCCGTTGCTTTGAACCCTGTTGTTGAGCCAACAAATGGTTTCGTTGCCTTATGACTTTTTGATCACGTCACTTCCGTTGCTTTGAACCCTGTTGTTGAGCCAACAAATGGTTCCGTTGCCTTGAGACTTCTTATTCCATTGACGTGCGAGATTGACGCGCAACCTAGAGAAAGAAAGGAGCCAAAAAATGGTTCCGTTGTCTTGCGACTTGCTGCTGTGAGACTTACTATTTCCGCGACGTCTGAGATTGCTGCTGAAGCCAGCGAAAGGTTCTGTTACACTGAGACTTGCTCAGTTAACAAATGTGTTACTGGAATCCTACAGCTAAAGAAATTGGAGACTGGTTTGACTTAAAGGCTAAAGAGTTCGCTGAACAAGAAAATAGAAGTTCTACGCTCCAAACAGAAGACTGGTTACAGAAGTATATTTATACTGACCTTCACGAAATTTTCTTTGTTACATTCGCACTGGAGTTACACGCTTGGATAGCCAAGTTAGCAGAATCTAGACCTACTGTGCATATTGATCGACCCGTCGCTTGGACGCCTGAGCTAGTCCGTATTGTGAAGCGGATAGACAATCTTGTGTCCCGCGCAATAGACTTTTGGTTGAATAGTCTACTGAAAGGTTTCATCACCGAGTTTGCAGTAGATACAAGAAAGAGTTTCAGTGAAGCTGAGAGGAATTTCTTCCAAGTACACAGAGGTAAGTTCTTAAATTCTCTGAACTTATGGATTAAAATGCTTCTGTATGAAAAAGGAAAGCTATGTATTGCTTCTGATGAATAGCATAGACAAGTAATGTCCGTAGATTTTGATAGTGATCTTGAACTTATTGGTTGCACTCGTAGTGGAAAACGATATAAAGTAGGCCTTGACCAATATTCTTTTGAGTCTAGCCCAGACGATAGCCAAGTCCCTAGAGCAAGCCATATAGAAAGACAAGGGAGTGCTCATATCCCTTATTACCCCTTTACACCGCAAAAACCAGACGGAGCTCAGTATAACCCCGCAGTAACACCTTCTAGTAGCCTACACGATACTTCCAGTACCTCTGTACCACCTTTATTTAACCAGCCCAGAAGCACTGCTACAGCACCCTCACCTCAACCTAGCACAAGAAGGATGGGTGATGACATGAAGCTACCAACTTTTAGAGGAACAGGGATAGAAGACCCTGAGCAGCACTGGTTCTTATGTGAAGCCATTTGGACAATTAAGCAAATTAATGATGATGCTGTTAAACTGGTTCAGTTAGCAACCACACTAAGAGAAAGAGCCTTAACTTGGTTCATGAAATACTCAGCAGCACAGAATAGAACGCTTGCTGATGTAAGAAATGCTATGATTAGAGAATTCAAGAAACCTAAATCAGAATCACAGTGTATAACAGAGCTCAAAGACATCAAACAGCTACCTACAGAATCAGTATGGGACTTTGACCAGAAGTTCAAAGCCTTGATAGATCAAGTAAGCTTCGAGTTTGCACCACAGCAGCATAAAGAATGGTTCATTGCTGCGCTGCTCCCACACATTAGACTTCCTCTTATGCAACAGAATCTCAATACTCAGGAACAAGCTCTAGAGATGGCT
Source organism: Larix kaempferi (assembly GCA_027924585.1). NCBI lineage: Eukaryota > Viridiplantae > Streptophyta > Pinopsida > Pinales > Pinaceae > Larix > Larix kaempferi. Next base: position 8,912,871 of record BSBM01000557.1, on the reverse strand, counting down.
ATGAAACTAGAAGCTTCGCCCATTGCGGGAACAAGCAACGATGTTGCACAGTTGCAGAACCAATTAGCAAACTTAACCTTGCAAGTGCATGATATTAAGAAAGGCAAGGAGATTAAGGAAGAAATTTGGTGTACAAAATGTAAAGCCCAAGGTCATTCAAAGGACCATTGTCCCGTTTTCATAGACTATATTGCAACTGGAGCACCTAACCCTTTACCACAGGCACAGGGGCCTTGGTGTGAAATCTGTAGAACTAGAGGTCATAGACCACAAGAATGTCACTTACTTCAGAAATATGTACAAACTCCAAAGAATCTATATTGTAATTTCTGTAAATCAGTAGGTCATGATGAGAACAATTGTAGAGCATATGATCTTATGATAGAAAGAAAGCATGATGTTTATAGGGTACAAGCAGAGACACAAGGACCCACAGCCGGTCCACCGTATGACCAAACTCGCGACGCCCGAGCAGGAAATTACAGGGGATGCGGACGCACAACAAATTTTGGTCGCGGAAGAGGACAGATCACTTGCTATAATTGCGGAGCACAAGGTCATTTTGCCAGGGATTGCCAAAATCCTACAACTCTCTGCAGGTATTGTAAATCTTCTGACCATATTATTGAAGAATGCCCTCAGCTACAGGCTAAGATGCAAGCAAAGACCCCACAGGTCAATCAGAATATTCAGTTGATTGCAGCAGAAAAAAGAGAACCAGACCCTACAGTTAATATAGTGACACGCAGTGGAGCAACCACTGGTGCGCAAGAGATGGGAATGGGAAAGCAAGCGACGCAATGGGTGCGCCGTGCTAATATTAAACCAGCCCCACTTAACCTGCAGAAGCAAAAAGAAGCATTCAAGCAAGCTCAAGAGTATTTCTCAGATCCGAGAGCTTCAAGTTCTGCCGCAATTCCGCAGAACAATATTAGATCGCAAGTGCTAAGACAAGACAACCTGGTACAAGAACATGCCACTACAGCTGGAAGGCCTGACGAGGAGCATGCACTAGGCAGTGTTCATGCGTTCCTGCGACAATGTTTAAAATTGTTGCGCAATGAAAAGGCAACTCTAGAACTCCAACACCTGTTGGATCAGTTCCAACAGTCTGCTTCGACGAACACACCGCAGTGTGTTGTTCACCAGATTAGGAGTCATATTAGAACTAGAAAAGAGATGAGGCTCACAGCGCAGATTGGAGCATTTGAAATGGACGAAGTCATGTTAGATCTGGGTTCAGAAGCCAATGTTCTCACTATGCAGACATGGGAACAGATGGGAAGCCCTCAGCTTACAAGATCCCCTATCCAGCTAAGACTCGCGAATCAGCAACGAGTCTCTCCATTGGGCAGATTACCCAATGTACCCATTGATATTGAAGGAGTAAGAAGCTCTGCAGATTTTGAAGTAATCAAAATCCTGGATGATAGTAGACCATACCCAGCACTTTTAGGAATAGACTGGGCATTTGATAATTTGGCTGTCATTAATTTGAAGAAAAGACAGATGACCTTTGAGGATGACCAGATTAGGGTCATCGCACCACTTGATCCTATTCAAGGACCAAGGTATATAGAACCCATTCGCGCAAAAGAGGAAGCGCGCCACATGGAAAGTTTGTACCAAATGACTACTAACCACAGTGACTATGTCAACCCCACAGCAGATGGCCATATCAGCTGGCGATGCGATAGTTCGTGCACATCAGACTCAGATGCAGGATTGGAAAACTGGCAGAATCGTTTACATGAGGTTTCTGCAAGGCGTTGCGCCATGATGACTAAATCCATTCGATGGATTGGCACAGAATTAACTGACACTCCAATTTTTGATGGTTTAACTGAAGTAACTAAATTCATACATGAATATGAACAAAAGCTTCCAGAACAGCAGCGCATACAGGCACTCGATGTAGCATTGCGCGCTACACCCGCAAGATGGTGGGTTGCGCATAAGGAGAATATTCATACATGGCAAGACTGTCGCATATTGATACTGCGCAGATTTCAGGACACCACAGCCGAAGCCCTACGCAAATACGAGGGACAGAGTGACCCCAGGTCACACATTGAAGCATGTATTCAGCAATGGTCAGATATTCCGGAAGATGAATGGGTTCACCTATTCATCCACACATTGGATACAGTTCCAAGGAACTGGTACACTGAAACAGAATTGCGCAGAGGCACTCTCACTTGGCCTCTAATGATAGAAAGTTTTCAACTTACCTTCAGTTTTGAGTCAGAACATCCAAGCATCGATCAGGCTTTGACGTGAACAATGCCCGTTATCAGAATATTCCCAACCAGATTGGGTTGTCCAGATAGAACATGCCCTGGAATGTTATAACTTTACCGCTGAAGATGAGGAGGACGATCCTCGCAACATCAATATCCCAGAATCAGAAGGGACGCGCAATATTAAAGGTCCTGAGCTTGATATTCCTGCCATCACAGAACACATCAAGCTCAAGAAGATTAACATTGGTACAGAAGCTGAACCAAAGTTTGCTTCTATAGGAGATTATTGGGATGATGAAACTGTTGGACATGTTTCAGAATTATTACGTGACTACCAGGATATCTTTCCTACCAAGTTCACAGAAATGAAAGGCATCCTAGGAGACTTAGGAGTGATGTGCATACCTCTGAAAGCAGACGCCAAGCCAGTAAAACAGTGCCCATACAGGTTGAACCCCCGCTATAAAGAAAAAGTCAAAGAAGAAATTGATAAAATGCTCGCAGCAGGTATTATTGAGCCAGTAGAGGAAAGCGATTGGATTAGTCCTATGGTGGTCCAAGAAAAGAAAACGAAAGGTGAAATAAGAATCTGTGTCGACTTGCGCAAACTCAATGATGCATCAGTGCACGATCCATTTCCCACTCCTTTCACAGATGAAGTACTTGATAATGTTGGAGGACAAGAGGCTTACTCTTTCACTGATGGTTTTTCGGGATATCATCAGATCAGAATCCATCCGGATGACCGCCACAAGACTACTTTTGCAACTGAATGGGGCTCATTCCAGTATACGGTAATGCCCTTTGGTCTTAAAAACGCACCTGCTATCTTCTCCAGAGTCGTTGTTGCTGTTTTTAAAGAATTCATTCACAAGTTCTTAGAAGTCTATTTTGATGACTGGACTGTATTTGGCCTATTAAAGAACCATATTGCAAATCTGCGCATGAATTTAGAAAAATGTAGACAGCATCAGATTTCCCTTAACTTGAAAAAATGTATATTTTGTGCGCCCTTTGGTGTTTTGTTGGGACATATTGTATGTAGACAAGGACTCCTGATGGATCCTGCGAAGGTTGCCATCATTGCTAATTTACCTGCGCCCAAATCAGTTAAGCAATTGCGCACTACATTGGGACATACTGGATACTACAGAAAATTCATCAAAGGATATGCAAGGATCACAGCACCTATGGAAAGATTGCTGAAAAAGGATTCGAAGTTCCAATGGACAGAAGAATGCCAACAGAGCTTGGACACACTTAAAGAAAAGATGATCACAGCGCCTATTCTAGTTTTCCCGGACTGGAAAAAACCTTTTCATGTTCATGTTGATGCTTCTTCCATAGCATTGGGGGTTGTGCTTACACAGTCTGGAGAAGGAAGTATTGACCACCCGATTGCTTACTCCATCAGAAAGCTATCTACAGCTGAGAAGAACTACACCACTACAGAAAGGGAAGGACTAGCTATGGTGTATGCCCTACAGAAATTCAGACACTACCTGTTAGGCGCTCATTTTAAAATGTACACTGACCATTCTGCTTTGAAATATTTGGTCAATAAACCAGTGTTAGGAGGAAGAATTTGCAGATGGCTACTGCTCTTTCAAGAATATGATTTCGAGGTTATTGTAAAGCCAGGCAGATTGAATGCAGGGCCTGACCATCTATCCAGGATAGAGTCAGGAGAGGAACCTACAAGTCTGGAGGACAATCTGCCTGACGCACAGTTGTTTTCTATTCAAGCAGCAGACGAATATTATTCTGATATTCTTGAGTTTCTCACTACCGGACAAGCGCCGACTGAGTTTACAATCCAGCAGAAGAAGCAACTTGTTGTCAGAGCCGCAGACTTCACTTTGATAGTAGGCCAGCTTTATAAGTTGGGCCCTGACGAAGTTTTGCGCATATGTATCTTACCACATGAAAAGAGCTCTATCATCGCAGAAGCGCATTCAGGTACCGCAGGAGGCCATTTCGCAGGAAAGCCGACTGCGCAAAAGATATTAGCCGCAGGTCTTTGGTGGCCGACATTGCACAAGGATACTAAGGCGTTCTGTAAATGTTGCGATGTATGCCAGCGAACAGGAAAACCCTCAAGGAGAGATGAAATGCCGCTAAGACCCCAGATCACACTGCGTGCTTTTGATAAATGGGCCATTGACTTTGTAGGACCTATTAACCCACCAAGAAAAAGAACTGGCGCAAGATACATCATTACAGCTACTGAATACCTCACCAGATGGGCTGAGGCGAAGCCAGTTAAGAACTGCGACGCTGCTACGGCCGCACAGTTCATTTTTGAGAATATTATCACTAGATTTGGATGCCCAGTGATCCTCATGAGTGATCAGGGTACACATTTCCTCAATGAGACTATAGAGGCCCTTACTGAAGAATTTCAAATTAATCACCATAAGAGTACACCCTACCATCCTCAAGCTAATGGTACGGTGGAAGCATTCAATAAGATCCTTGAGAATGCCCTGACGAAGATCTGTAATCAACAAAGAGATGATTGGGACCTTAGAGTCACAGCTGTATTATGGGCTTACAGAACCACTTGCAAGAAACTAACAGGTCACACACCTTTCAGTTTGGTGTATGGACAAGAAGCAGTTATGCCTATGGAATACATTGTTCCCAGTCTTAGAATTGCGCAAATTACAGAGATGGCAGATCCTGATACTATGAATGAAAGACTTTCGCAACTACTTGCCTTAGAAGAGGACCGACTTTTAGCCGGATTCCATCAACAGGTACAGAAGGCAAGACAGAAAGCTTGGCATGACAGGCACATTAAGCATAAACACTTTGAAGAAGGAGACTTGGTACTCCTTTATGATAGTAAATTCATCAAGTTTCCGGGCAAGTTTCGTGTACATTGGTTAGGCCCTTTTCGGGTGACAAAAATAACAGAAGGAGGCGCAGTTCAGCTTGCAAAGCTTGATGGAGAATTACTACCCACAATGATCAACGGGAGTCGGCTTAAGCTTTATTGCGACGGCCACTCCGCTCTGCCGACCTAATATATTGCTAAAAGAAATGCAGATGCCCAGTGTAGTTGAAAGAGGCACCGCATTCAGTCTACACGGAAGTTGCGAGACACTCAGTCTCCGGCTTCCTGCGCAGTTCCTAGAAACATCCGCGCATGTCTAAATTTTGGTTGGAGCGAACATAGTTGCGCTCTTGCGAAGCTTCTCCCCGGACCGTTGAACTATCGCTCTTGCGGAGCTCCCTGTGTTAATTCACCGCTTGAAGAGTTCTCCTTGTGGACCCCTAGAGGCACAGTTCCCTAAGTTGAAATGACCCGTCGAAAATTTTGAAGTACAGCAGTTATGTAGCCGCGTCTGAATAAATGAAGGATAAGTCCACTATTTAAGTCTAGCCGCTCTGACGGATTTGGCTTGATCTCCGATAGATTTGCATTTAACTCAGGCGTCGAAAGCATTAGCTTCTCCCGGAAGGCTGTCAGAGCCCGTCAATCATAATAAATGCACCAATGCGGCGAGGAGGATAGCGTGTTGTCAACTCATGTAAAGCTGCCTACAGCTAAGTAACCCCACTTGGTCGCATTTACTAGCACCTCTGGCTATAAATACCTCACACTTGTATAATTTTTGGGTTACTTTCCTCGAATTGCTATCTTGTTTAAAGAATCCAAGTTATTGTTTTCAGAGCCGAGTTGTGCAGAGTATTTTTCCTTGTTTTCAGCGTCCATATCCTACGCAGGTCCGCCATTTGCTGTCCAAAGTTTTTGTTCCCTACATCGATTCAGGACGGAGAACCTGTCAACTGAAGAAGTTGTTCGTCAATTCCTGCGCCGAGGCTTAGATTTCGGCATGAATACTCCAGTCACGGCTTCGACTTATGTACATCCTGGTTATCAGGATCCCAGACAGTCTCCGGCTACAAGAGCGTCGCCATCGCAGCCAGAAGAACCTGTTCCAGAGCCGTTGGCGACCATGGCGAACTATATTCCGCCGCGTCCAGATGATGCGCCAGAAGTACAGATCCCGAAGAATGCAAAGTATCCCATTCCGTTACCGCCACTACCGGCTAGCGTGCGGGTAGAAGGGCAACTGTTGGGACACATTCCACTGGTCAAGTTCTCTGATTTCAACCTCGGAGACTATAAGACATATCCTCAGTTCCAGCTAGACCGATATCTGAATGTAGTGCATAATCCCACCAGAAAGGTTGACGAGTTTATCCCGAAGGGATTTGCAGCAAATCTTGAGCGCCCTGGACTCCTGAACCTGTTAAAGCTACCGCATTTCGGGCGTAGCAACGAAGTCAATGCAGTTGTTAAGACGCTACTTTCATGTGTTCATGGAGGTTACCTTTGGCTCGGGAGGCCAATCGACTTAAACGTCGATTTGATTCATCGCATTACTGGCCTGTCTAAGGCTGGTAAGGATCCCAATATTCATTTTGTGGGAAAGGACAAGGACAGAAAATTGGCTGCACAGCTGGTGCAGAAGTATAACTTAACAAGAGGAGGTCGGGCTTATGACCTCACTACAGTAGAAGATGAGGCACTTCGATTTACAGGAAGTCTGCTTGCAGGCAGACTTCTCACAAAGTGCCGACCGAAGGAAGTTACTGGAGCTGTCGTGGAGCTCGCCATCGTAGCTGCGGAGGGAGAGCAGTACAACTGGTCTCTCTTCCTGCTGAATTCTTTCTTGGCTGATTGCCTGAATGTGCAGGACAATGCAGCCCAATCATTCCATTTTTCTTGGCTTCTAATTTTATGCGCTCTCATTGGGTGGAAGGAGCCCCCCAATACTCAATTCCTTCCACGCCGCGCAGGAGAGGTTGCCGGCATGCGCTACATCAACCTCTGGGATTCTCCCAATCCCGCGAAGTGCAAGATGAATCGCGCTGTCTTTTGTGAATACTACTATCTCCTCCGAGATACCATTCAAGAAATGCCAAGGCTGAGCGAGGAGACAGCCACATTATATGAAGGAAAGTTGGATTTTACAGCCGACATACATCAACTTTACCTCCGCCCTTGCGGCATTCCAGATGAATGGGCACTAGGCCTTTACAGAATGACTACCGAGGACGTTGAAGAAACCATCAAGTCTTGGTCGGATGAGTGGAGGGAGGCCACCGATCTCGCATCTGCGCTGCCAACCACCGCTGCGAAAGAGAAGGATAAGGGCAAGGAAGCCCCGGAGCAAAGAAGTGATGAAGGCTCCACAGAACCGGCCACCAAGAAGCAAAAAGTGTCGCATCCCGCTGAGGCTATTCCCTCGGGGATCGACCAGTACCTACACGAGCAATTTCGCGAGCTGCGCAATGCGCACGCTCACATCAAAAGTGCTTTAGATTTGCAGTTCGTAGAATTGAAAGGTCTCGCAGGAAGAGTTGCGCAGACCCATGCGCCAGCATCTACTTCGCAGGCACCACAAGAAATTCCAAGCGCCGAGCGAGTTGAAGTACTCGCAGAAAGGCATACTGTCGTGCATATTCCGCCTACCAGCATGACACTTCCAGATCCGCTAGCTGCACTACAGGTAAGCTCAGTTGGGCCTGTAGAAATAAATTTGTCCTTAATTCCTATAGAGACTCTATAGCTTGTGCATGAGAGTTTCTGTTGAGCTGAGAGCTAGAGAGCTCTCCACCTTCCAGGCAAACCAACGACTGCAATCGCAGGAGTTAGAGTTGAAGGCAAGCCATAAGAATATATCTGAGAAACTTGCACTTTATGAGGCGCAAGACATCGGCATCAGAAACGCAGTCGATGAGATTGCCCAGGAATTGCCGGCTTGCGAGATTCAACCAGACCTCCCTCTGGTTGCAAAAGTTCAAATTATTGGAGGAAGGGCGAAAACCCTGGAGCAAGAAATAATTGCTATGGCTGAAGGCCATAGAAGCCAGATCGCTGAGCTAGAAGCTCGTGTTGCCGCGCAGTTTACAGATGGTGCGCAGGAACAATTTGAAGCGCTAAGCAGAGCTTCCACACAGATGAAAGATAGAATACAGGAAGCCGAGAACCTGATGAGCCAAGCTATGGAAGCTTGGACGGAGCTTGAGACGCTCCCTTTTAAACTTGGTCTTTTGGAAAAAATACAAGCCGCAGAACAGTCCCTAACTGTTCTGACTGAAGAAGCTAAGCCCTTAACAGGCTTACCAAAAATGAAGAAAATGAGTGAAGTGCGCAAAATGCAGCAGCAACTGCACAAGCTCATAATTGAAGATGAGAAGCTCACCAACAGCATTCAGCCATTCATGGATGAGTATGCTGAAATCGTTGGTCAAGTCGAGGCAAAAATCAAAGAGATTGCTGAATCTCAAGAGGTGATTGAGACCATCACTAAAGAAGAAGCCACCGCAGAAACGGTGCAGACAGCTGTGGAGTGTGTTGATGAATTGGACCACGCTATTGCGCAGTGGAAGAAAACATTCACGGAAACACAAGCAAAAGCAGATGCGCAAATCAAGCGACCACACGCTAGTGCGAGTGGCTCGAGGGCGAGCCACAAGTGAGTGTTAGGGGCCTGTTGGAGCCGAGGCCGTAGCTGCGGTAAAGCTGCGAATTTTGGGGAAAAGCACAAGTATGAAAGGAAAGTGCTAATTTTGGGACAAGCACTAAGTTTTGGGTAAGAAGGAGACGGTGCGCAGTACGGTGCCAGATGGACAAGCTCAGCGAAGATCACGGACCGGAAATCGCGGAGCTCGCGCGCACGTCATCGAAGAATGAAGGTGGCTCAGCTACCATAATAAATAAGGCGATGGAGTAGAGGGCTCGGCTACCCTCATTTAAAGGCTTAGTACAGAAGTTATGGTTGCTCGGATCAAGGAGGAGCAACGGACCAGAGCATTGAAGGCGAAGGACAAGCGCCCATACCCACAACCTGCGTCGGAATTCATGGAGCCTGCAGGAAGCGGCGACGTGACTGCAAGCGGCGCCTACAGTACACCTAGCCATGTGCGTGGTTAGGGTTTTTGGGAATCACTGTTGGGAAAGGCCCACAGTTTTGTAAAGGTGTGACCGTCATGGCCACCTATATATATGTATACATGATAAGAAGAAGAGTTAGATACTTTTGGGATAGATAGATGGTTAGACTGTTAGATAGTTAGTCTCGAGGATAGATCATGTGTTGATTATCCTTTGCTAAGTGTTTCTACTGAGTGTGTAGAACTAGGATGGAAATCGGATAGCCGAGGAGCTAATCCCTGAGTTGCCAGAAAGTCTGAGTAGATGTCTGTGCCTTTGTAATCTCTGTAGAGAAGAGACTAGATTGAGAGAAGGGATCCCAGCTGTGTGCGTGGAGTTTCCTGTAAAGATCTGAGGCTGCAGCTGTGTGCGCAGCATATTGTATAACTCTATCATTTTCTGGTTAATATAAACTCCCGTGGACGTGGTTTCCCTCGAGGAGATGAGCTTCACATATTTCTTCTTGTTATAAATGTTTGCGTGAATGATTAACTGTTTAAGTTCATTACCTGTGTATACAATACTCTTGTATTATCTTTGCGACTGTTAAGTGAGTTTGGGAAGGTCCCTTGATAGCTATACGTGTTAAGTACCGAAGAAGTGGTGAAGCACTGTCGCGGCAAAGATCGAGGACTGCGATACTGCGCTAGTTGCGTAGGGCGAGGAGGTACTTAACGCATCGACGCAAGGAATAGTTGCCTTCTGCGCTAGAGAGGAGAGACTGCGCAGCGGGCCTGCTGAGGAAGGAAGCCTCGCAGTTGCGCCGAGGGGCCTGCGGGAAAGTCAGGCCGCCGACATCTGAGGAACCGGAAGAGGAAGAACAATATCCACGTCACCAAGGTTAAGGAAACCTGATTCCTTAACCCCCCCATAGCCACTTCGGGTGAGACCTCGAGCTGCCACGCAGCTCGTTGCTGTAGATAGCTTTCTGCTGGAGATTAATAAGGAATAGATGGAGATTAATAATCTAGTTTCATTTACTCTATTTCCATTTATATTTAGTGTAATTGATACTATCATAAACATAATTAAAATCCATTACAAACCCATAGATACATGAAAGAAGATTAATTACATTAATAAAATTGGTGGCCAATCCCTATCCCATACCTTTATTTACCAATTATCCCTAAAAATTGGGTTGTGATTACAACCTTGTAGAATACATATGTGTACTACAAAACCATAGTTCAAGTCCCTTGGGATGCTCTTAAGTTCAAGTCCCTTGAGAATCACCTCAAAACCATATTGTTTTTTAGAAGTGCAGTCATGAACCTTAAACCAAGACTTAGAGCATTTATAACATGGATTTGAAGTGGTGGGATTTTGGTTGGGTTGTTACATAAGAGCCTTAACGTGTGGAGACTCAATGTTTTCCTATTCCTCGCCCCTTTTTTCATAAGTATAATCCCTTTTGTTCCTTAAATTGTTAATGATCATTTACTTATTCTGGGGCTAGTGCTTTCCCATGATCATCATGCCACATTATAATATAATTAGAACCATGAAATATTAAAACAAATGTTAAAGATTACAGTACCTACACAAATGTTAAAAATTAGTGAGAGGTACATGAAAGTGATATAACATAATCAGTACTTAATGCAATGATATAACATTATCTATCCAATTCAAATAGTAATCATCTAATAAATCTTCCCTATAATCTATTGTTTTTATTTCTCACACAAATACTCTATTCCCTTCACCACATTCGAATATGGAATTGGGTTTCTTATTTGTTGTCTTGAGTCATGTGTTGTTTATAAACCCTACAATATTCCTAAAGGATTTAGACCTTCCATTAATATATATAGACACCCCCTTATTTTGATTGTGGTTTCTTAGTTGTATATAATTTGCAGTGATTGCATATGTCCACATGCTTTGCATGTATTGGACCAACCATATCCAATCGTTGTAATCATAACATGGTCCAACATAATCCATCAATTCAATTTCTTCATCGTATTTTAACTTTATCCCATCCATGGAAAATATCCCCATGCCATGTAGAGAGGATGGAGTAATGAAATACATCCTCCCATTGACATAGAAGGTAGTGGCCAATGGAGGAAGTTCCTTGGATACCCATTATTTCACTAGATGTATATATGTGGTATATACCTCAAGGGAACCTTGATGTAATATTTTCTCGCATCATCATAATAGCATGTTCCTTTTTCGGAAACAAAAAGTTCCATGCATCTACAAAATTTTCGTTTGACTTTTTCTCCTATATTCCTTATTCTCCTATTAGAGCTACGGGATGTCTCACTTCCCTTTACTTGTCCTAAACTTCCCTCGCTCGAGGAAGACATATCAAAAAAATACCTTCTTGGTTATACCTACACTCCATTGAATGAGAGATATAGCTAGCCAAGATCCTAATAATCGAGAAATATAAAAATGGCTTTTAGTCTATGATATTTATGCATGGATTCAATGAAAGTGAAGGTGATACTAGATTGGTCCACACCCTATAGTGTCACATACGTGACAAGTTTTTATGGTACAACAAATTTGTACAAGAAGTTCATCATAGGATTCAATGTTATATGCATACATATAGAACCTATATTTTTAAACATGTGCATTCCAATCGAGCGCACTGATGCAACAAAGTGTTGAGTTGCTAAGGATAAGATTACATTGAAACTTTTATTGACATTACCCAACTTTGGAAAACTATTTCAAGTTATTTGTAATGCAATTGTCATAGTTATTAGCACAATGTTAAGTTAGGAAGGAAGGCCAATAAAATTCTTCAATGAGAATTTAAATGAGTTGTGGCATAGGTAATATGCTTATGATCTTTAATTTTATGCTATTGTGCAAGGGATAAAGAATTGGAATCAATACTTGTTGCTACAGAAGTTTAGATTGTAGATTGACCATGGGGTACTAAAGTTTATCAACATAAAACAAAAATATAAATTAGAGGCATGTGAAATGGATTGAATTTCTACAAAGTTACATGTATTTGTTGAAGCATAAGTTTAGGGGGGGGGAATAAAGTCACAAACACATTATGCATAAGAGAGAGTTGATGTAGGATAAAATGAGGAATGAAGTATGCTTATTCTAGTCCATTTGTAAAGATTTCCACTTGCTCCATCCTTATATATTCTAGTCCTAGAATCACTTGGTTACCTCTTGGATCATAAAGTGGGATTGAGCTTAACTAATGGGATCCCCCTTCCTAGCCCTAACACAAGATATTTCGTAGTGAGAACATCAATGCGTATTTTTCCATGACCTTTCTTGAGGATAGTTCCTCCTAGGATATTAGAATGGATTTCATTGGCATGCTTTCTTACTTTAGGATCTAGTTTTTAGTGGTATGAAACCTCTTTCTACCGACAAAAAACAATTTCCAATCCCATACAATTTGGTTTCTTAGAACTAGGTTGATAACTAGCTTATCTAGGTATCCAATTACCTCGGTATCTTGTTTGTGTTCCACACCTCTACCAAGGATATTTGGAAGGTTGTAGTGTAGAGGATGGAATGAAAAAACTATAAATAGAGTATCGTTCCTCTAGAATTAGCAAACAATTTTCAGATATGCTTCAAGGTTTTATATACTATGAATTTTTTCACTCATGGGGTCTTGTTGAATCCCACATCCAAGGATGAAGCCCAATAACCAGAAGCCAAAATTTGAGTGTGTAGTGCAAATTGATAATTAAATTGAGTAACCACGAGATAATAATGGTTAATGGTAATGCAATACCCCTATATTATTTTAATGGCTCAAGGAAAATCAAAATCCATTATGGTGTGCTTGTTAAGGGTAAATAACCAAAAATCCTAAATGATTGATTATGTGTTAAGGAATAGAGATAAAATTAAGCAACACACTCAAAGCACAAGATGACAAAGAAGATCATGAAAGAATACTAGCAAAAATCATTGAACTAACATAGTCAAAGTTCAAGATGACAATACTAGAATCAAATATTGTAAGTATACAAAACATGTATTAAGCTATATATTTTTCACTGAAATTTTCATTTAAATAAATTAATGTTTTCATATACTTTTCATAATTATTTTTATTAAAAAATATTTTGAATATTAATGTTATAGTATGTAGATAAATTTAGTAGAAAATATTATAGGTGTGGATGTCACCACCATGAGGACTAGAAAATATAAAAATTACGGGATAAATTATATTGAAACAACCAAGTACAAAGATCATCATAACACAAGTCGAAAATACTTTAAATTAGAGTCTGCAACACACAAATCTTGATCATAAACGATAAAATATTTTCCTATGAATGAACATCAACATCTTCAAAACATTACATTAAATGTTTCTAACATATAACTTCCCCATGACACAATGAACTCTATCATACATAAATTGATTGGCATAAAGCTCAATATGATGGGGATGAAGGAGTTGTTGGTGACAATTTTGGTCATAAAAAATATTAGCCTACAAAGTGTTTCCAGACTCCCCCTCTAATTTTGAAAGTCTATAGCCTTCGCTTGTCTTCCCGCCTATTATTTGCGCAAGAGTGTGGCCCTAGACTAGGTCTCTAGCTAGCTTGATGTCGACTTGGGGTTTTCTCCATTACGGAGTTTATGGAATGTGTAATGAAATAAGGGATTTAACGACGTGTGGTTGAAGACCCTCCACTCGGATAATTTAAATGCAAAGATTGTATTGGGTACTATTCAAAATGCAAGGGAAGCACTTTGTGTTGTATTTGATAAGTGGTTGGGGTCATAGATAGTATTTCCAGTTTCATTTATGCATCTTATTTTTCTAGGGAAATAGTGACCTCCAACTAAATTTCTATATTTACAACTATTTCATATGTTTCCCTTAAAAAAAACCCAAACAATGTATTTCGATGTGTCTACATAGAAGCTATGAAAGCTCTTGCCAAAAAGAGACATCATGATTGGAGCATAAATTTGGCAAAGAATTAGGTCTTAAAGTAGTTGGCCTTATCTCAAAGACAGAACAGCGCAAACTGGTTTGGCAAATCAGCCTTTTCATCATGGATGAACTTCATTTAATTGTTGGAAGGGGTGGTCCAATCCCAAAGGTAATTGTATATAGAATGAAATATATTTCAATCCAAATTGAAAATCAAACCCGCATTATCAGTCTTTCCATTTCAGTGGCAAATGCAAAATATCTTCAAGTGTAGATTGGTGTTATCACATATCTGATATGAGCTCTTCCTTGTTCAAATGGTGAAGCGTTTGTTACAAAAGGTGGATTACAGAAGCCTCCGTCTCTTCAAATTTAAAGAGCCAATATGGAGCCATTCCTGGATGCAAGCCAGTCAAAAATGCCCACATATACAAAGTCGTCCCTTTAAGCATTTGTGGAAAGAAAGGGAAGCACATAACATTGTTTCTATGTGGGGTCGATGAGTGGGCTCCAGTTCAGCAGCTTCCAAATCGCCTCTCAGTGGACTCTTCGATTTCGCCTCTATCTATCACCGGACAAATTCAACTGCATGTGCCCAAATGGGGGTTTTCGGGGGTTTTGATTTGGGATTTTTTTTTTTAATGTTTTTTTATTCATATATATATAATTTTTTTAACGTATATTTAATATATTTTTCTGATTTTAAATATTGCTATGTGATTTTTCAAAATGAGGTGAATGAAAAAATTATTTTTGAAGACTATACATTATAGATGGGGCTATTCTTATGGTCCACATAATTCGAATCTTAAAAACATGGTTGATTCTTTCCCATAAGAGAGTCATTGATATCAATTGTGTCTATCTTGATGGTTGTGAGAGAGAGTGTTTACCTCCCTATTAACCCAATTACTTCATTAAATAATTCCAGCTACGTAGATCTAGGTGCTCCAGAGCCTACAAGTTCAACACCGAATTTAAACATCATCATAATGATTCTAAGCAATCTAGGTGCTCCAGAGCCAACAAGCTCAACACCAAACTCAAGTGCTCCAGAGCCAACAAGTTCAACACCAAACTCAAATATCATAATGAGTTTAATCAGTTTAGGTGCTCCAGAGCCAACAAGCTCAACACAAAGTACTCACAGTACACCAAGTACTTATTCAAATCATCTAGTACAAGAAGAATCCTATATTTTTGTTGTAGACTTGGTCAAAAGTTCAGGGTTGTTTTCTATCTTTATTACTAATACAGAGTAGCCACAAGGTTTTTTACCTGTTCTATGTAGAGTCCTGTAATTTTATCCCCCTTACATAGTCCATCCTAGACTATCCATATACTATACCATGGCAAAACTGAGAATCCTGTAATATGTTAGAAAAATATTAGCTATGTATTGGAGGTGGCGATTGTCATCTTTGGTCCTAAAACCATGGTCACCCTTTGTAAATGCTCAATAAGGATTATAAACTCGGTGCTTAAATTTTTTGAATTTTTACATGGTCAATGATCCATGTTTATATTTCCCTCCTTGTTTAACTTATACATACATGTTACTAGTCTTAATTGAAAATCATATTTAACATTTAATCAATTATTAAATTTATATTATACATGAGATTTAACCTTTAATCAACTATTTTACATTCAAAATCCCAAAGACTTTACCCATCTTACGTGAACTCCAAGTTCTCTTACCTTACCTTAGCTCTGGGAAATTTAAAAAAATAGTGTTCATTACTGAGATTTGTTTGAATGTGTGTAGTACCCATGATTCATTCGGCAAATTGAGCAAACCATTACCCACGTTACATTCTAAGAATAAAGAAAAGTTCAAACAAATCAATGATTGTCTATCATGTAAAAAGGAGAGACCTAATTAAGTAAATAGTAGCGATGGCAATGTGTAAGCACTTACTTTAATAATGAAAACTGATGGTATAAAACACTCACTTAAATTAGAATCTATCTCGATGTATCTAATGAACACTGATGATATATTTTATAGGTTTATAAAACTCTTAAAATTCTTTTGTTCCTTAGAGGTCACATCAACTACTATTTTCATAATTATAATTTTCATTGATTTTTTTTTTTAAATCATTTGTTTACTTTAGCCAAGTCAAGTTCAATTATTTATATTGAAAAAGGTGAAGTGATATAATTACTATTTAATTAGGATAAGATGTTGGTGTCAAAGTTGTAGAATCCAAGTTGAACCATCATTTAGTAGGGTAACTGGGACTTGGAGACAAGTATACGTTTCTCTACCCATTGACCAACTTTTAAATAGATGCTAGAGTGGATCTTAAAGAGATATAACTTCGTTAAAAATTTGTTTTGAATTATTTTTTTTTTTCAATTTCATTTTATTTTTGTGGAGGATGGACCCCATTTTTCACCTTGCGCTGGTTGGATTATTTAGATTCTTTGACTTTTTATGGAGGATTAAATCAAGATAAAGGGTTATGTGGATGACCGATAATGTACATCATTATTTGGCTATTGCAATGCATATGTATAAGACCAATAAGATCATTGGCAATTGCCTCAAGGACATTTTAGAAGCTCATAAAAGTCCATTTACAAGGGAGGGCCATAAAGGTATTTTCAATATCTCAACTGCATGGCATGTTCATGATTAGATATTGACCTAGCTACGATAGATCATGATGATGATGCCTATTTGGATAGGGTACAAAGGGAATCGATGTGTGGATTGCATATGCATTATAAGGAGGTAAGAGAAATGGAGGTGAAGGATTGGAGACATCAAGGATTTCCCTTCATGTGCTATATTTAGTGTTGTATTCCTTTCTCAAGGACAAACCTTTACCAAAATAATTATGCTAGAATCTTGGATGGACACCATTGATTTTAGGATGGCCTATGGTGGGAATTTGTAAATCATGATAGAAATAAGGCTTGGTAAAATTTGTAAGGAGAAGGAGATATGTTGCAAAGGAAATGGTTCTATATGTTCAAAAAATTAGTCGATAGTCGTTCTCTCTATCATTTGAATTTCCCTCTTCATAATTTGTAATTGGATTTCAGCTTACTAGTCTTGGGAATCCACTCTTTGTTAAAAATATGCATTTTGTCTCAGACGCATTTAGAGTGGACCCTTTTGCCGAAGAGGATGGTGACCAAATGGCAACAGATTGAGTAAGGTAAAAATAGTTAATAAATTTACAAAGGGAGGCTAAGAAAATGTAGGGATAACATTACCCCTCCTTAAATTCATTTAATGAATAGGACAAAATACTTAGAGATAGAGGCAACATCAAGGTTAATAGAAGTTGTGAAAATTGAAGTTGAGAATTATGAGTAGGTAAAGAAAGAAGTTGAAAAAACTGAAAGAAAGGTTAAGGAATAGAGGGGAATTACTTCAAACATTCAGGTTAATGAAGAGATATATCATGGAATCCATGTAATACCCCCAATTTGACCCTTGAAATGTATTCAATTATATTATGTAAATGATGTAATTATGCTAGCATGGATTCCTAGTGCAGAGCTCAAATCCAAGGCCCAACTAGTGAATGGCTAGGCATGTATGATGTAAATGTTGTTATTTGGACTGTATGGTTGGCTTGTCATGCTGATTTAGAATATATGTAAATATTATGTGCATAAATAATAAAATGGTCCAAGAATGGTTGTGTAAAGAGCATTAGAGGGGCTATGATTCCACAAGAGGGGAAGAGGAAAGGGGCTCTATGGGAGACTAAATCCTTTGCTTCCAAGAGTCAACCTTAGAACTCACCCAAATTCTGTCATTTGCTTTGAATAAGCCAATTATCTCCTTTTTCACTATTTCCAATTATTGAATGCATGTGTGAAGTGGGTGGGTAAAGTCACTTCATGTAGTTATTGAGGCATGGGGATGACTACACTTTTGTGATAGTTCTGTCAAGTCAGAAGTCGATCTGCAATAGTCAGGATTCCTTTCTTATATGGTCAGAATTTATGTCAGTTGTCTTTTCACCCTTTTCTCATATCTCTTGGAGTCAACCCTCATTCTCTCATTCTTTCATGCAAATCTACACTAGGAAGAGCTCTCCATTGTTGTTCATGAACTAACCAGACTGTTTTTAACCCAGAAATTCGAATTTGGAGAGTGTGTTGTAGATTTGGAAGTGAAAATTGATGGATGTAGGTGAGCAGAGAGTTTGGTGTTGGCACCCCAACAACTTCCCCTTTATTTTGCAAAATAAAGCCCCCCCCATATAAATTTTGTAAATATTTTGTTTTTGGTTTTCTTTTATTTTTATCTAGTTTGAGTTTGGTTTCATGGTTTCCTTTCTTTGATCACTCGCTCCCTGTGCTGCTTGTTCTTGGGATTGGTTCTTCTTTTTATGAGGATTGGGTGATTTGGATGACCTTAGTTGCTTTGAACCCTTTTGGCATTTTGGATGCTTAAAGTTGATTTCATGCCTTTATTGAGTCCTTTTGAAGTAATAGCATGCTTTGGTTTGCAAAAATCTTAACAACATTTGCGTGATCTCATTTGACCTTGGTCAAGTTGATTATATGTCTCCAATTGAATAAATTGATCTATTTTGATCTTGCGACAACCTTGTTAGATTTTAGGCTTTTATCACATCAATGAATAAGTAATAGCAACTTTGCTTATCAATAATTGGATTGGTGATTCTCTTTTAATCATCTCTAGATTATAAGTGTATTTTGCTCGATGTGGAAGATATTTTCATTTAATCTTCAAAATTATCTATATCTTAGCTCTAACTAAGTTAAGAACATTATTAAAAATTGATTATTTTATGATTACTAATCTACTATTCTGATTTTAGTTATTTGCTAATTATACATATTATAGATTTGCAAAATTTAAAATCATTTTACTTTATCACAAAAGGCTTACTATTACTTGTACACTATTTTGCTTGATAATCTCTTACTCTAATTCAATAATAGTCATTGGAAGGCGTATTATTAACATTCATTAAAAAACTCCTTGGTGAATTTCTCCTTAATATTATTATGAGGAATAATTACAATCAATAATGTCAATTAGGGTTAATATTTTGGAAATACTATTTTGTCTATATTTCTTTAATAATTATTTGTTAAAATATAATGAAAGAAAAGAAATTATCTTGGGATTTCTTATTTATTATATCCATAAGAATTGATTGTTATTATTTTGCACGCAAAAGAATACCTAAACTCTTTTAGGTTTGAAATTTTCTTTATGATTATTATTAATTGGTTAAAACTTTAAAATAATTATATTGAAATTAAAAATGGTAAAATGATTAGGTAAAAGAGAGGTCATAATTTGTTAAGCAAATTAAATAAGATTGCAACTTGATACCATGTGATCATTTCTAGAGAATGGAATATATGTTTTACACACTTTGTTTGAAATAGAAAATAAAATTTACATTTACTTGAAGACATTTCAACTTACAAAATGTTATTTTCTATTTTCTTTTTTATCTTTTAGGGTTGGTTATTTTCTATTTTCTTTTTATCTTTTAGGGTTGGTGAATAACGGAGTTGCAATATATGAATTGATTAAATTAAAAAGAAAATCTTATAATCATATTTATTCTTCAAAAACATGGGTTACTTTTCATTAATAATTACGTTCTCTTTTGCAGGGATTTTGGATTTAAAAGAAAACGCCAATTCACTTAATAACCATGTTATAATATCACAAGATTTTGAGAGGAAAAGTCAAAACTTAAAAGATTTAATCAATATCACAAATTGCTCTTGAAATCTGTTGTATGTGAAGGGTAAAAAAAAATATATAAAATATCTATTTCATTTTTCACATAGCAGGGTTAGAGTGGATCATATTATAGGTCACGGTGGCGGATGTCATGCCTCCAAATGTTCTTTCAATCGCCGAGAATGCCTTCCTGGAAAGGTAAGATGAATCTCCCTAATGGACTCATATGCATTGCTATAATAATTTGGTACCATTAAAATATTAATTTAGGTACGGGAACTGTTGTGTTTTCTTTGTGTTTTCCTTGGATTAAATAAGTAGAATTTCATAATTTTGGAGAGATCGAGAAGCAGATGTTCTAGTTCTATATGAATGTCAAAATGGTCAAGGTTGTGACTTTGCTCCATCAACTTAATGTCGAATTTCGATAGTATAA
Source organism: Larix kaempferi (assembly GCA_027924585.1). Classification (NCBI taxonomy): domain Eukaryota; kingdom Viridiplantae; phylum Streptophyta; class Pinopsida; order Pinales; family Pinaceae; genus Larix; species Larix kaempferi. Next base: position 8,892,636 of record BSBM01000557.1, on the reverse strand, counting down.
TACAACAATTGGGATTGAAGGTTGAGCAACATCTGCAACTATAGTTAAACCATGTTGCACAATAATGCAAAGTTGTGAGTGACCAAACAATGTACCTCCAAGTTTTTCATCTATGAGTACACCTATCCTCGATAATGGGGGCGGGGGATTAAATGAGGTGGCATGTAACATTCTGCTTCATTACATTTGCAAATTTGTGTTCGGTAGCCTACCTGGGTAGGGACATCATTTTCATAAGAAGGAAAATCATATATAAGTTGGTTGAGGGAGGTTAGCCATTCTCAATGAATGTTTACAAAGGGGGGTAAAAACATTCCCATTGGTATCGTCCCCCAATTATAAAGAAGGGATTCCAAGAGGATGGTGAAATGTGGTTCATGTTTCTGATGGTGAGGGATAAGGAGGAAGGAAAATAGGGAGAGAAGGAGGTTCGTCTAGTTGAAGGCCGCACTTGATTAAAAAAAGTAGGTAGCTAGGAGTCCTCTACAGGGGCAAGGAAATGCTCGTATCATGTTGTTAACTAAGATAATAACCAACAAAACAAAAAGGGGAAGAAATTGTAATATCCCGATTTTGACCCCATTTCATTTAACATGTAAATGATGTAATATTGTTATAAAATCGTGGTGAGGATCTCAAGGCCAAGGCCCCACCATTGATTTAGAGTTAAAATTGATGCTTAAGGTTTGCGTGCTTACCAGGCACAATAGAAACCGTAAATATAATGTAAATATGCATTAATAAAAACACCCACAACTAGCTATGCAATGCAATGCGAGTATGTGGGCATGATTTTTACAAGGAATTGGGAGGGAAATATTCAAACCCTTGAACCAATCAAGTCAATCCACGTGTCAATGAGAGAACCCATGAACCTTCAACTACCCATGTTGACTTTTGTACCCAATCATTTATTTCTCCCAAGAGTTGGTTGAGGTAGTTAATGCTTTGGGATTGGAGAGGTATGGTTGTCCAAAATTCGGGTATGGGCAAGCCACCATTTTTGGAAAACGTGTTTTGGATTCTTGGGCAAGAAAAGAGCCATGAATTTGCCCCCCAAACCATTATTCATGAACCAGTTTTTGCTCTCTCACGAGTTTGAAGCTACCTAGGCATTTTCCTCCATGAAATTTCTATGTTTTCCTTCATTCTCAACTGGGGGAAGGGCGTTTTTGTGATATAAAACAGTGGGGAAGAAGAGGAATCCATTTTGGGGGTCCTGGGAGGTCGTTTTTTCCCTCTGAATTCCCACATACCTATTGGGGAACTCGTTTTTTCACCTTGGGGTCAATTTTCCCTTCCCACAATTCGTTTTTGGGTGTGCCATGATTTGGGAAATCCATGGACACCGTGTGTTGTGCATCCCATAGTTGAAAACGTTTACCCATGCCAACAATTGTGCTTGCTGTGTGTGGAAAGAGTATGTTGGGGTATGGGTTATGGGTATCCATTTCTTTGGCTGTGCATGAGCTTGAGTATTCCCTTTCCTTGTAGAAATCATGCCCAGCTCGGGGGTGGCAGTTTTGTTGAGATATTGATGAACACAACTAGCGTATGGCTGGGTGGAATGTTGCAGCTACATAGCTAGTTGCTTGGGACAACTTCACCATCAAGATAAGTATTCTCTATGTGTTTAAACTCTGCAATGTTTTCAAATTAATGAATGTTATTGATATGTTCAATGCACGTGAAATGTGTGTGGATAGTTTAATTCCATTGTGCATGTTTATTTTGAATGGCATCTGCACACATGTGTTTTATTTGCTATGAATTGATGAATGGGGCTGAGTTTTTTGTAAAAGCCCATAATGATAGTCATGCTCCCTTCCTTGCGTTGGATCCATCGGAGGGGACATGACAGAAATACACTAGGCTTTCCCAAGTGGTATTAAATGATGGATCCTCCTTCTTTTTAGGAAGACCACAGTTATTCCCTTTGGCTAGTTGGAACTAATAAACAAATCCGAAGAAATAGAAGTCTCATTTCGGTAACTAGAGAGAGTCTTACTGGATCGGATGAACTCCTTTGGCCATACTCCGTACAATCAAAGTCTATGAGATTCCTATATCATAATGACTCATAGCATTTCAGTCACTAGCTAGGGATAGAGTGGTGCATAACTGCGCATAGATTAGTTGACAAATTATGGCCTGAACGTCTTGAATTTGGGAATTTCAGTAACTAATAGGGCCAAGGATAGAGTGGTGCATAACCAGGAAACCCTCACTCACTCCATAGAAACATACTTTTCTCATGTGTGAAAGATAGCAAGAAAACAAAATATGGCCAAGGAGAATAGGCCCACTCATCCCCCACTCCATAGACAAACTTAAGTCCATGTGAAGGCTGGGTTGTCGATAAACTGCATCAAAGTTTAACTAAGAATGCTAGCTCTGGAATTCACCTTATTTAAGTATCTCCCTCCTACAATCTTGCCATCTCTATATATGTGAAAAGATCCTTTATCTAATCCCTATCTAACCAATATAAGAGGGTGATGAGTTAGTGAGAGCATAAGGACGTACATATCCTTCCTTTGATTTATTTTCATTTGAAACGATCCTAACCAACCCTACGAAGGAAGAAGGTAGTACTCCATGGTTTTGAAAGTCTACTAGAGGTGGATAAATACTTCTTTCTTTCTAAGGAGAAACAAGGATATAAATTTCAATGTTTCTATGGTGTGGGGGTGTTGTGCTAGGTCCAATTATTCTCTCCTTAGCTAACCTTATTCATAAACCCTTTCTTTGTGTTTATTCCCAACTACAGTCACTCAACAAGACATCATCATATTTGATTAGAAGGCACAGATCCTGAAAGACAGTCCCACCCTTCTGATTTTATGATAAGGGAAGGAAAGAAAGGTCTTATTGATTCTATATGAATTTTCGTCACTTCCGAAGCGTTTCACCTTCCCAGTCATGAATTATCCAACTAGGAAGGGGTAATTATCCCAGTTAATTGGCTCGATTGCTCACACAAAACCATGTGAGTGAAAAAAATGACAAAGACCTTTATTCTATATGGATTATCTCGAGTCAAATTGCCTGCATTATGATATGTTTGGGTGGGGTATGATTGGACTTATTTTGACCTATTTGGTGAGTTATTTCTCAAGTTGAGTCCTTCGTTCTATTTCCTTTGCCCCTCTTTGCAGGTATTCATTAGTTTTTTGTCATTGTCTTGTTTGGTCCCGCCAAAATAAAGAGACTGGGGTTTCAAAGGCTTAAAGGGGCCCCTACGCGGCTCTTCTTAGGGAAAAGGGGCTCTCTAATTACACTTGCTAAGTGGATATTTGTGCACACAGAAGATGACGGGTCCATCACATAAAAAATTATGTGCTAGATATAAATATGGATATAGATATTTCCCTATACATAGAACTAGTTTCCTAAAGCACAATGGTTCCAAAATTCTTGTGGAGGCATGAACAATGCATAACATTTGGTGGTCTACATGTGGAAATATGACTAATGAGTAATGCATATAGAACCATGAGCACTATATGTGAAATCATGAATAAATTTGGTGGAACCATGAGCATTTGGTGGTGGAACCATGAGCAATGCCAATGGAACCATGAGTTGTTAAGGAACCATCAAAAAATTGGTGGAATCGTGAACATAAGTTAGTGCAGCCATGATCAATGTTGGTGGAACTGTGCACAAAGTTGGTGGAACCATAAATATATGTTGGTGGAATCGTGAAGATTTTGTTCAACTACTAACATAAGTTGCTAGAACCATAAACATTTGGTGATGGAACTAGGAGCAATGTTGGTGGAACCATGAGAAACATTTATGAAACTTTGAACAAGGCTAGTGGAACTATGTATATTTAGTGGTGGAACCATGAGAAACATTTATGGAACTTTGAACAAGGCTAGTGGAACTATGTACATTTAGTGGTGGAATCTTGACCAAAGTAGGTAGAATTGTGAGCATTTACAGAACCATGAACAATGTTAGTGTAACCATGAACATTTGGTGGTGGAACCATGAGAAATGTATCAATGCATATGATACCATGAACAACATTGTTTGTGGAACCATGAGTAAAGCATAATATTTGGTGGTCTACATGTGGAACCCTAAATAATGAGTCTTGCATATAGAACTATAAGCACTATCTATGGAACCATAAACATTTAACGGTGGAACCATGAAAAACATTTACAAAACCATGAGCAATGTTTACAAAACCATGAATAATTATTGGTGGAACCATGAAAATTTACTAGAATCATGAATAATTTTGACAGAACCATGAACATTTAGTGGTCGAATCATCATCAATGTTTAATGGCACCTTGAACAAAGTTCATGGAGCCATATATATTTGGTGGTGGAGCCTTGATCAAAGTAGGTGGAATTGAAATCATTATATAGGTATCCTCCACTCCCTTTTGACCATATCTATTGCTCCTAATGAGCATAAATTAGAATATATTCCATACATAGCATAAAAGGACATGAATATCTATTCAAGTTATGTGGAAAATTATGCTAGGATATATTTCCACAGGCATATGATAGTTGGTATAATAGGTTAAATCCATAATAATTTCTAGAATTGATCACATAAACCTATTGAAGTTTCACATTAAAAATTGCTTTAGTGTGTTTACTTATTATGTTAGACTTTAATCTAATTGCTTTAGTGTGTTTACTTATTAGGTTAGACTTTAGATTAGGTGGATTTTAGCTTCTTCTAGGTTATAACTTTTTTTTCAAAAAAAAAAATAATTTCTTGTTATTCGTGAGAACCAAAGAAATAAAAGTACAATACAAATTTAACCATTGTCTTCTATAACCAGCATAGATCCATCTTAAACTCGTATCTATCAAGCACCGAGAGGGATCCAATTTCTTGAGGTGTATTTCTTTTTTAAAATTTAAAGTCAAGAAATTTGATATCTCTTGATTGATAGACACTGGTTTAAGTTTTAAGTTTTTATTTTATAAACGAACATCGATTTTTTAAATACTTTTCATAATATTTTATTTTATAAGTCAACATGGATTTTTTTTAAATACTTTTATTAATTTTTTATTTTATAAGCCGACATGAATTTATTAATGGCCGACATAATATAATTTGTTACTTTTTACTATTGGATGTAATGCTACATCACACATGTAACGGGACACATACACGTTACAACATCTCCCCCATATTGGGTTGTAGAGCACCTCGTTTCACTCGGTGCAATGAATCTTTCAATCCAAAAATCTGAAATCAAGGACATAACTAATAATCAGCCCATCAGAACTTCCAACATACAGTGCCAAAATAAACCAAAAATCAACACAACTCTCCAACATTACTAGAAGCCAAAAAAAAATGGAATACATTACTTCGAGTACCACATCTCTATATAACGTCAAAACTAAAAACCCATTATAAAAAGAAAGGAACATATCCCTTATGAACTAGGGAGTCTTCATAATATTCCTCAAAAAATAAAATCCGTTCTAGAGAGTCCATTGCATTCTTGGAAAGAAGATCAACCTCTGCATTAAAAGACATGTACAGATGTGAAATTGAAACTTTGGAGACATATGAGATTAAATGCTTTGTTCTCTGGCACCAAGAGACAAGATATAAAATCTGAAGAATATATTTCCCATTGGCCCATTGCACAATAGCTTGAGAGTCTCCATGTACTTGTAATGAATCAATTCCATTCATCCTAACAAATTGGGGCAAAACCCAAAAAGCTAGCAATTCAACTTTTGTATTCGAACCAACTCCACTTCCCATCCATATCTTGAAACAATGAACTTCATTTATTCTTAGAAAAAATCCACAACCATAGGAGCCTGCTTGAGAAGCTCCATCAAAGAATCCAATAGCGGAATTGAAAACCAAAGAAGGGGCAATACCATGTCTAGCCTTCTTTTGTAGAAACCCTAAAACTCATAAAACCTACTAAATAACAAAATCATGTTAAATATGCATGCAGATCTATGAACCAACACAAGAATCTGATCACATGTAAAATCTTATAAAATCAAGAAACAAACAAGAACAACAACATGCATAGAAGAGGATCTAATCAGTAATAAGAGAAAATATGCTATGAAAATTAAGGAGCCATACCTGGATAGATGACCTAGCAGCTACCATTACCTTGATAGCTCCAATAGTGCAACTGAAGTTGGGGGGACGACTCTCCACCCAACCAACCCCCAGCCAAAAAGGCTGAGGCCCCCGATCCCCCAACAATTAACCCTATGCCAATGCTATCTTGATTTCCTCTCCTCTAGAGCTCCTCTTCCAAGATGCCCAAAGACAAAAAGACCAAAAATATCCCTCTCTTCACTTCTTCTCCTCCTTTTATCTCCTCCCTCTCCCAATTTCTTGATTTCTTATTTAATGCAATTTGTTTTCCCTTATTTTCTTTCATATCCTCAATTATATTATTATCTTACATTATTTTATATTTAGTATATTAAATATTCTCTATATTAGTATATGGGGGTTGTTAGATACTTCCCCCCTTCAAGAAGCTTTGTCCCGAAGTTATAATCTTCAAGCAATAAATACAATACTTATTCAATCAATCAACCAAGTAAATACTATAATTTTTAGGTAGCTAGTACTATTGTGAAGTTTAGAGATTTATATGTGTGGCCACCACATAGAAGTCTTCAAACCACACTAATACAATCAAATGCCCTAAGTTACAACATGCTCTTAAGTAATTTCCTATGGATCCAGTATGCAACCATATAAACAATCATGCATCATACATACATAAGCATTAGATAATTAATTAATAATTAATGACTGTGTGTTTGTTTACTTCCTCTTTCCTTACTCACCCTCTCCCTGAGAATCATACCATCCGATCAACCTCCCTACACCTCCCCTCCAACTCCGGATGGTCCCGCTCGCCATGGCACGGGCCCTCTACTGTAACCTGTCGGCGGATCATACAGTAGGCATCAGAGTTCCCCGGGAAGTTACCGAGGCATCGCCACCTTCCCAACTTCTGGTAATAATACGACCTCATCGGATTCTAACGGAATCTAGTCCTCATTGGTACTAGCCGGCATCTGGTTCCCGATACCTCGATCCTGATACTCCCGGTAACCCCCGATCCTGATATCAGGATCATTATACCCCAGGAATCTCGGAAGGCTAGCCTAAACATCCTCCCCAACACCCTCAAGGCACTAACCCCGGGCATCAGAAGTCCTTCTCCATAAACATCCCTTTCGGTGAGTATGTCTCCAACCGTGGACTCTGGTCACATCAGAAGTTCTCCAGGAAGTATCTGTGGCACTGCCACCTTCCCAACTTCTAGTACAAAAGTCAAGCGCTGCTGGCATAGAGATAATTGTTGGGCTTGTCCCCCAACCCATAATATATTTATAGTAGCCATTCTCATTCGTGGTTATGGGCTCCCACGAAATCATAGAATACTAAGCCTCATCGGGCTATTTGAGTGCATCACGTAGAACAACTGGCACTATCCATAATGAATAATCATTAGTAACCATTTCTCAATATGATATCATGGATCAACCTTGAATCATGTGCTAACAAGAATGTCTAGCCACCAATTCATATTGCAATACATTTCATCATAAGCCATTGTCACGATAAGTCATGCCGATTTTAACATCTAATGCATCTAGGTGCTCTGTGCTACCATTATAACATAACTGGTCATGACACTTTCATAATTTCACTAAGCATCTCATAAACATGTCATGATAAGCTGCCATTTTTCAACATTAGTACTATCAACATGGAATAACAACTCACATAATCCATCATCATATCAAATATGCATTCTACAGGGAGCAATAACGATTAGCATGAAATGATATCATGTCATACCAAATATCTGATATAATCTCTTATTCTCCACTAACACATAACATAGTTGTAAAATACCAACATTAACCGCAACATGCTTTCATACCATTTATGTGCCAAGTGTCATTTATCTCTAGATGCCATGATAAAGCTATTTAAAATGCTAAATTAATATCATCACAAATAATATCATTTTATGTTCCACACGCTATCTTATAAAGCACCATAACGTCTTGAAATAACATCAAGACGTATCACATGCACAACTCATGGCTATAAATAACAACATCAAATTTCACATGAATAATGCATGACCATGAAAGCATCATTCCAAAAACAACAGGTTGAAACACCATATCATGTACCACATAACTTACATCTCAAGATGCCATAATTAAGACTATAAATAACCAATTGAGTATCAACAATCAACGCATCATGTGCCTTATGTCCTATACATCTAGAGACCATAATAAACTGAACATGAAACATGCATCATGAAAACGGAGTAGCAACGTTACTACTACTACAGCTACATGTAAAACATCTCTCATAACCTTATCTCATAACATTAATGTATTTCATTAGGTTTTTGTAAGGTTAAAGTCAACTATGTTGGTCAAAATCCTGCTAATACTACTAAGTTGTTGCACTAAGAGAAACTAGATGCATTCTATATCCGAGTATAACACCTATTATAAATCAAAATAATTAAACAAAGGTTATAATCCTTATAAATCCACGTAGATCCAAAAATCTAAATCTTTTAAGCACAAAGAAATATGCATCTCAATTTCTTTTCAATCCTTCTAAATGCTTAATAAAACATGGAGTTAGGGTTGAAAAATTGTGCTAGTTTAACCTGGGTAACCCATAAAAGTAATATGTTTCTATCATTTATTCCACTCAAGCTATTTCACTTTAATTAATTTAATTAATTTGAAATAACACCTTTTGTAAAATGACTTTAGTATGGTGTAGGTGTCTCTGTAAAGATTTTTTTTAAAAGCTAGTGGCCTATTTCAAACATTTTGCAAGTCCTTGAAGTAATCTAATCTAAGGACAACTCGTCAAAGTACCACCAATTGACATGAACTAGCTCGTGACCTATTTAATAGAGTTCACATGTACTATTGACACTTTATAAAGGTGGATTTACAAATCAAAGAACTTCTTATTCAGTTCAAGTTTCCGCTAATGTTAAACTATATGGAATAGACTCACTTACATGTCTGTTCTTAAAGTATAACTCTATTTTCACTAAAATAATCAACTTGAACAGCAAGTGAAAAGCCACTCTCAGCCCCAAGAGTTAGCTCGATCGGTTGTGTTCCCGGAAGTTAGGCCTCCCAGCATGCGAGGTCACGGGATCCATCCTCATAGACCCTCTTGGGGTTAGGCTCGCAGCGGCCGCAGGCGTGAGGCCCCTTCGGGTGGGTCCGTCAGAAATTATTTCGTGGATGTAGCGGTCGACGCAGTCGATTAAAGTGAACCACATGGAAAAAAAAAAAAAAAAAAAAAAAAAAAAAAAAAAAAAAAAAAAGCCACTCTCAAAATAGTTTAATATATTTTATGGGAGACATGTCTATAATATCCTAAAGAACCAAAGCTTAAAAAATATATATATCATGGCCATGGCAATTACTTCTCCACGGGAGACTGTCTATGCTTCCTCTTTTTTCGATTAAATTGTTAAAACCTCAATCACTTGGACTTTTCCTTTCTGCAAATAGCTAAATTCAGCTGCATTCCCTAACAAATCTCTAAATTATTCACCTAAGAGGCTTATTCAATTTAATCTATTCTCATAAACCAATTTAATCTATTCTCATAAACCAATTTACTCGTAAAAGAATCAAACACGTATACAGGACAAAGTCGAGCCAGGCCGAAAACCCGCGTAGACTTTCATTATGGATTATAAAAGAGAGAAATTGCAAAAAAAGTTCTTTTTATTAAACTTATATTGTAAATTTAAATAATAAAAATAGGAGTTCTCTAATTTTTTGGTTTTTTTTGGATTCATTGAATCGAGCCATTTAATTTATGGCTCAATCTTAATTTTTTATTATTTGAAATCCAATTTTGATTGAAAAATAAATTAAAAATATATGTTACATTTAAAATATAAATGTTTTTAATAATTTTAACTGAATTAATTTAACAACTCGCGTATATATATATATTTGCTTCAGAACTTTGGACACGTCATGGATGACGCATTAAAGATAAAGAACTCGTCATTCCTTGATTTTCTGTTTTCCGGGCATCAAACATTTTAAAGTATCCGCATCATCAATATGATCTTTTAATACAATAATAGAATTAAGATTATTTATTCAAATAGACAGGAACACATCTTTCTTGAATTCTCTTGACAAACACTTGTCTTACATCCAGGAAATTCCAGTTATATAACCATAATAACCTGCATTAAATAAATAAATAAAAGATATCTGCTTTTATTATTAATTTGATTTAACTAATTGACCTCTTTTCTTTTTATTTTACAGTGAAAAATATACCAATATTATTTTTATTGTTATGATATACGTTATTTTCTTGTAGCTATGAATTTGACATGTTGAACGATGCACAGCCAGATAAGTTAAAAATAAATGGTATCATGGAATATTTTTCAAAACTCTACAAATAGATTAATTAATATGATGAAGAATATACATTTAAATATAAATGGTGTTTCTGGAAATAAATTCAAGGGTTGGATAGTGTTAAAAAAGTTGCATTATTGATTAGTAATTATAATATAAATACTTATTATTATTATTTATTAATAACTTGTGTTAAAGATCGAAATTACAATCTTAAATATTTATTAGCATTGCTACCTAATAACCATTTAACTTTTATATTCTCTTCTAATTCAAAAATTGACATAAAACTGTTTTTTCCATTTTTATCTTTTGCCTACTTTCTTTCATTGTCTTAATCAAATGGATAAGATATTAACACAAAAGCAAAATTATTGTTTTCATAAAACTCCTCCCATGATGCTTTCATAGAAAATGAGATTTAATTTGATGTGTTTGAGCCATCCTCCCCAGGTAGGTGGACTGAATCAAGGTTCCTAGAGGTGGTTGTAATCCTTGCTATGACAATTGATTTATCTATGTATTTAGTTCTTTAAAAATGTAGAAACTATTTTATGCTCTAGTAATTTCCTTATGTATTTAGTTCTTTAAAAATGTAAAAACTATTTTATGTTCTAATAATTTGCATAGATCATGTTCTATATTTTGTAACAATATATATTTTATTATGCCGATAGGCGTTTTCTTTTAACTTTTGGGGGTGGCGGCTGGGTGGGTGATTTATTATTTTTTTAATAATGGATGACTAGATTTTAATGATGCCAGAATATGCTTCGTCTAGTGCATGGATGAAGCATTCAGATTTGCTATGTTAACTTAGGCGCAACTTTAAATCCAAACTACACATGGTTATTTCAAATAATTTATTAAAATAATTACAAATGCCAAGTGTTTCTTCTCAGTTCCTGTAAACGCAGTCACCCAGAATATTAAATATTGTATTAAATTAATCATTAAATTATTAATTAGTTTAATCGAAGGGACTTAACCCTTCTTAAGAAATGCTCAAACCTTATAAAAAGCGAGCTCTTGTAAAGCGTTAAGCATCTTATCAATTCAATAATATATATCTTATTCAATATGGATCTCGCGTCCTAGTTTTTTCTGCCGCAGTATTGGTGTCCACTCCTAGAATTAATCTGTCTCTCAACTCCACTCCCCCACACTCTTGTATGATATGTTGCATTGTATGTCCGCTCAACACCCCAATTGGTAATGTAACACTCAAACGTCCCTAAGGTGATATTATATTTCCTGCAACACCCAAGATAGTATAGAAGAGCAAACCTCCTGTAACAAGCAGACCCAAGCACGCAAGATCGTGCAGAAGAGCGTGCATCTTCAACAACAGCCACCAGCAGAAATAGGTACGGATCGGACCGAGAGACTAGAAATCGATTGGTTTTTGTAATCACAGACCTGTGTAAAACTTGCTGATTCGAATGCTGCTAATCGAATGAGTTTATATTGATGTTCTCATTAATATAACACTGCATGTTCTGATTTTATATTCTGCGTTGTATGACCGATGGAACTATCCAATAGAAATTTAATTTACCAAGTTACACTACATACTGTATAAATAAATTCATAATTTGGGATCGAATGATGGTACTATCCAATAGAAATTTAATGAAAAAAGATAGAGATGGAGTGACTACAATCGCAAAGGTGCATCGATTAATTTTGAGTAAGAAAGAACTGGAAAATGCCGCATATATATATTGAAGTAAAATCTCCATGGTGATGAGGCGGAGTAGGAGATTGATAGGGCGGGTGATTGAATCCATAAAGAAGGAAAGACAATCAAAGAATATATATTTTTAAAACATTTTACTCTGGTATTCCACCTTCTGAATCAAGGGTTCGCTCAGGACACCTTTGGAATGGACCCAGAAAACTTACAGATGTTCTGATTTTATATTCACAGACTTTATATTGAATGTTCTGATTTTATATTCACAGACTTTATAATGAATGAGTTTATATTTTATATTATGAATCAATGAATCAATGAAGGGAAATGACGTTAACGAACATACCATTACAATTTTACAGAGATTTTCGCACAGTCTATATGCTTACTGATAGCAGGCCAACTTATAACGAGAACCCAGACAAGAATATAATAAAATCGTCCCCATTCTATACAGGAGTTGGGCTCAGTCCCTGCTCCAGTTAGGTTGCAGCATTTATAAATTATTATATACTTTGCATGCAGTTTTCCACCCCTGCAGAGCTAGATCGCTGCCCAGGTTCCATTTTTATTTATTTATTCATTAAGTTGCATGCCTATAGATAAATAGGGTAACTGTTTCAAGAAGAAAGGATGGATCATGGATGTCGCATTCTCGATCAAATCCAAACTACATTCAACCGCTTTAACCGACATTATTTCCCCTTGATGTCAAAACAATCTTATTATTTTGCACAGAAAACAATGTGGAGATCGAGGAGACGAGAAATTGAAATCTAAATCCAATGAAATAAGATTGACAACATATCCATATGTCGTGTTCTAGGGTTGCTCACCAGAAGCCAGGCTTTATATATTATAATAGGGTCTTGATGTGATGGATCATGGAGCGAGGGTTCAGAGGTGCCATCTAGATTGAAAATATTATGGGTTTATGATTGAGATGCCTTGACACCGACAATGTGAATGTGAGATTATTTTTGTTGTCTACTTCCATACGAATCGCCTTGTTTTATGGTGATTCTTCATGTGAAGAGGTGAGACTCACATGTGTTCTTGAGGTTTCTTACAATTGTGGTAGGCGGCTACTTCTGCATAGTAGAAGAAGTATTAAGACCGTACATACTTAAGCCATATTAAGCCCATACCCGCTTATAAAAATTGCGTAGAAGAAGTAAAGTTACTCTCATGATTGCATGAGCATAGATTTAGATTTGTCTATGCGTGCTTCATTTTTTGGAACTTTGCATTTGTTGTTGTATCTTCATTGGTGTTGATGTATATGTAACTTCGGAATGTATTTCATATATGTATATTGTACTCCTATAGAGATGGTATTATTCCTCTATACGGAAGTGTTTGTATTCCTATAGAGATGTTATTATTCCTCTATACGGAAGTGTCGTCATTTATATTGTAAGTGTCGTAACTTATACTTGATGGGCTATTAGACCACCTTGTTGGCGTCGGCCCTATATAAGTCATGTGGGTCGAAGGGTTATTAGATCACCCTATTGGGGGTCGGCCATGTGGGTCAAAGGGTTATTACACCACCAAGTGTGGGGTCGGCCCGGATTAAGTTAACCATGGGTTAATCTAGACATGTAGGCCCCATTAGTTTATTGGGCAGGAAAAAACAAGTATAAATAGAGATCGGGAGATCTCTATTTGATCATTCATTACACACACTTATCTATTCGGAAAGTGGCGCACTTGTGAGGAGGAGGTTTGCTGCTAGGAGAAGACTATCTCTTGTATTCTGATTGTATCATTGCTCTATCTATCTCTGAGGAAGTTATTCGGGTTTTTCACCTTTATGGTTTTCCCCAAGTAAACTCCGTGTCTCTTGTGTGCTTGCATTATTGTGTCCATGATTGATATGCTGTAGATTGCTGTACATGTTGTTCTCTCAGTTAAGATCCTAGATCAGATTGAAGTAAATTTTGAAAATTTAACAATGTTCTAGTTCAAGAACATATGATCATGGTGACATGAAGACAAAGATTCATCCATTGTCATGGATCACATAGAATATATATTTACGAGGTATGTATTACTTGGTTCTATAATGGTTAACTTATGAGATATGCAGGTTACTAGCACAAGTCATTGAAGAGAACAAGAAGACATCATGTGGGTATGTTAGACATAACTAGCTAACATTCTAATCCAGGTATGTTTTTTACTATATCAAGTTAGAATCCTACCTTCTGATAGGATCTATGATATAAGTATACATGGCATGATTGATAATGATTATTCATAGGTTTGAATAAACATGGGTGTATGCATATTATGTTTCTTACCTTAATTGATGATATGACTAACTAGAAGAGTCATGAAAGTATAGGTTTGAGTAATCACGGGTTTAGGCATATTATGTTTTTTACTTTAATTTATGATATGACTAACCATAAGAGCCTTTGAATGCTAATGCTTATTATTTCTATTTGAAATAATCATGACCATACATGCTTATTATTATTGTGTTTTGATAGTATTGAGAATATACTAATAAATGTATGATTATGTATGAGATCTCGAGGATATCACAATAATGATACTTGTAAGCATGCATAGTGATCGAGGATGTATATAAGTTCAAGGACAGGTAATCCAGGAAACAAAGATCAAGAGGGAGCACACTCCAGTAGTTTCTGCAAGGATGCAGATATTCAAAGGGAGTCGACCACTTCTCACAATCCACATCAGAATGGAATTGCAGAAAGGTTGCAAAGATTCAGAGGGAATCCACCCAACAACCAAACAAAGATAAGTATTTGAATTATCATTTCGTACATAGTTGATTGTTTAAATAATACTGTTCAATGATGTATATACTGATGTTCCTAAGAATTAGGATGTGTATTTTGGCATATTAGAATAATTGCATTAATGAAAAACATACTACTAATATGCATATAATGGGTAAGTGGCCTATGGCACTGTACAACATTCCATTGCTACTTATCTAGAATGAAACCTCTTTGCTGACATGTTGGGAGTTGTGAAGACTCTTAACAGTGTTCTGGTAGAGATTGGAAGGAATCTAGAAAGTCACGGGATATGGATAAATGTTGTATTGAAGCATTGGCTAAATTAATTGCATGCCTATATGACATATTTCTTTATGAGTAAGAACTTGTTCTGAAAACTATGAAATGTTTCTAATCATGCAATTTAACTTGTTTTGTAGGAAAGATCGCATACCATCACCTACAAAAGAAGGACTACAACATCTGTTCTAGCAACAAAGTTATCTATTGAAGATATTGAAGATGTTGAAGTTCCCAGGATTCGGGAAGAATGCCATGATCGAGGAGTACCATTCGATCATGAAGAATGATATTTCGGATGCGATCCCAAGACCTAAAGGGAAGTTTGTTGTGACTTCCAAATGGATCTATAATATCAAGCATGCTGCAGGTGGCAGCATAGAGACTTTTGCTCCTATAGCCAAATCCACTTCCATCAGATCAGTACTTGCTCTGGCTGCAATGATGAAATGGAAGATACACTAGATGGATGTCAAGACAGTTTTCTTGAATGGTGTAGTCGAAGAGGAAGTGTATGTGGAAAATCCACTCGGGTTTGAGACACATGACCGAGAGTCACATGTGTGCAAACTGAAGAAAGCCCTGTATGGTTTGAAACAGGAAACCAGGACCTGGTATGAAGGATAGATGGCTTTCTATCCAGTTTGGGCTTTACCAAGAGTAAAGTAGATTCCAACCTTTACTACGAGGTTGAGGAAGGAAATCCATTGATACTACTTTTGTATGTGGATGACCTGTTTGTTACAGGTGAGGATAGATTGATTGCCGACATGCAGCGGAAGCTTGCTGTCGAGTTCGAGATGAAGAACTTGGAGATGATGCACTACTTTCTAGGCATGGAGGTGTGGCAGAGTGCAGATGGAATCTTCCTTGGACAAGGAAAGTATGCAGTAGAGATCCTAAAGAGGTCCGGGATGATGGACTACAAGGCCATGGCCACACCTATGGCATCGAACCTGAAGCTTCTGTGTGATGCTTCATCTGAGCCGGTTGATGTCACTATGTATCATCAGATGATTGGGTCCTTGATGTACCTGACAAACACGAGACCAGATATTTGCTTTGCGGTGAACACATTGAGCCAGTTCCTGATGGATCTGAGGAGTGTTCACCTGGTTGTTGTAAAGCATATTCTGAGGTACCTGAAGGGTACAGTTGATTATGGGCTCAAGTATGATGTGAATCCAAAGTTTAACCTGCAGGGCTATGTTGATTTAGATTGGGTAGGCAGTGCTGCGGTTAGGAGGAGCACTTCTGGGTGTTGCTTCAGTATGGGATCAGGTGTGATCTCTTAGTTTAGCAGGAAGCAGTCCTGCGTAGCACTAAGTACAAATGAAGCAGAGTATGTTGCATCTTGTTCAGCTAGTTGTGAGGCAGTATGGATTCGGAAGCTACTATCTGAGTTATTTGATCTCCCATTGGAGGCTACTAGTTGGTATCTTTTGTGACAACCAAAGTTGTGTGAAGCTGTCTGAGAATCCGGTGTTCCACAACAGGTCGAAACACATTGAGATCAAATATCACTATATCAGGGATATGGTGCAGAGAGGAACAGTGAAGCTCCTGCATATTGCGACAGATGAGCAAGTTGCAGATGTGCCGACAAAGCCACTATTCAGAGTGAAGTTTGAGTACTTCAGAGAGAGGCTTGGTGTTCTTCAGATTGATGACACTTCAAGGAAGAAGTGATGGACACATTTGCAGGATCCATTCCAAGCATGGTGAGAGGAGGATCCTTCCCATGGCTGTGGATGTAAGTGCTGGATGATGAGCATCAGGACAATGCTCCAGTTACTGCTCTATATATGCATCAAGTGGATGCTGGAGATGATCAGTTGGATCATTTATATGTATATGTTTGTACGCATCATGTTGGATGCTGGATATGATCAGTTGGATCATTTATATATATGTATGTATGCATCATGTTGGATGCTAGATATGATCAGTTGGATCATGGGTATGTATCTGTAGATGTATCAGGTGGATACATTGTATGATCAGGTAGATCATGTATGATGATATGTATCAGGCAGATACTATGTATGCATCAGGTGGATGCATTGTATGATCAGAATGATCATGAATGATGAGCTTTAGGATGTTGCTCCAGATATGCATTAGGACGATGCAGTGATGAGTATCAGGACAATACTCTAGATGATATGCATCAGGATGATGTTATGATGATGATCAAGATGATCATATGTATCAGGTGGATACATTACATAATCAGTTGGATTATGTGTGATGAGTTCCGAAGACACAGATGCACATGATCTTTTCAGACATGGTTGTAGATGTGTTCTCCCATGGTCGCGATGTAATTGCTAGGATTTTCTAACATGGTGGAAGATGTGTTCTCCCATGTCCATGATGTAATTTCTAGGGCCATTCGAGCATGGTTGTAGATGTGTTCTCCCATGTCTGCTATATAAGTGCTGGGGCCATTCGAGCATGGTTGTAGATGTGTTCTCCCATGGCTGCGATATAAGTATTGGGGCCATTCGAGCATGGTTGTAGATGTGTTCTCCCATGGATGCAATATAAGTGTTGTGCCATTCCGACATGGTGGTAGGTTGGTCCTCCCATGGTCATTGATGTAAGTGTTGTAAGCCTTTCACGGATGGTGGTAGGTTGGTCTTCCCATGCCGGTGAGTGTAAGTGTTGTGTGTTTGCATCTAGGTTGTGCTTCGTGAACGATGTTATGATCCGTATGATCATGAGTATCAGGATGATACTCTGTGGCCATGGACAGGTTGTGTAGTAGCATGTAAAAGGTCCTGGGAGATCCGATAGGTTGAGCTGTCTGCTCGTAATCAATCCTGGGATGCTCTTTCGAGGTTTTGTGACGCACGTAATAAGTCATGAGGATTCCACAGTATGGCTAGTGATGATGAAGACCTGCAGGTGGTGGCCTACATCCAGTATGAAAAAGAACTGGCTCTGTAGAACTTCCTATGACAAATAGATTCAGAGATTGATTGAGATAGCAGTAGCAGTGACGATGACGATTATCCAGTGACGATGATCCAGAGAAGAAGACTTGTGCTAGAAGACCTGTGTCGAGAAATACCTTCCTAGTTAAGAGGGAGTGTCGATGTATATGTAACTTCAGAATTTATTTCATATATGTATATTGTACTCCTATAGATATGGTATTATTCCTCTATACGGAAGTGTTTGTATTCGTATAGAGATGTTATTATTCCTCTATACGAAAGTGTCGTCATTTATATTGTAAGTGTTGTAACTTATACTTGATGGGTTATTAGACCACCTTGTTGGGGTCGGCCCTGTATAAGTCATGTGGGTCGAAGGGTTATTATACCACCTTATTGGGGGTCGTCCATGTGGGTCAAAGGGTTATTAGACCACCCTATTGGGTGTCGGCCCAGTCAGCTTTGTGTTATGTGGTTAAGTTGAGGCCGACCTAGTAAAGGTTATTAGGCAAGTCAAGTCAAGTATAAATAGAGTGCGGGAGGCACTCTATTTGATCATTCTATTCTCACACACACTCTTTGGAGAGTGGCGCACTTGTGGAGGAGGAGAAGTTGCTACTAGGAGATGACTATCTCTTATGCTTGGGTTGTATCATTGCTCTATCTATCTCTGAGGAAGTTATTGGGGTTTTTCACCTTTATGGTTTTCGCCAAGTAAACTATGTGTCTCTTGTGTGCTTGCATTATTGTGTCCATGATTGATATGCTGTAGATATGCTATACATGTTGTTCTCTCAGTTAAGATCTTAGATCAGATTGAAGTAAATTCTGAAAAACTAACAATTGGGAATGGAATGGTTGATTGAAGCATAGGTCATCGGTTTCTTACACATGCCATTGTGGATGGGACGATCCTCTTGTGGTAGTCAACCATTTTTGGAACTGGATCTGTCTGTTTTCGCTAAACCTTGAAATCCGCTTGCTTATTATCCATGTACATGCTTGGTTGGTGATGGTGATGTTGATATGGGTTGACCGCTTCATTTGGGCATGGGTCAAGGTTCGGGACTTATATTATTCTGATCTCATTTCGAAAGTTACTATGTATCGACAGGGCCTTAACTTTCTGTTTCTTCGATCCATGGACAGTATATGTCGTTTGCTTATATTAAGCATTGTAGTATTTGATCAAGACCTCCTATACCTCCAAGACCCGGAGATGGAGGACTGCAAGGACCTTCTTGAGAATCCATTTTTTAATTTGGTGGCAAACACTAATAATGATTTATTTCTTAACACTAATGAGATCTACGTTTTCTCAACTCTTTATGCATAATTGCAAATAGAATAAATAAATTATATAGAATTTTGAGAGTGCCCATGATAGCCAAGTTTTCACCCAACAATATACAGTTAAAAGCATGTAGCATCACAACTAATTGTATCCTTGCGTAGTAAGTAATAAAGGGTCACTACATGCGGATATACTGCATAATAATAAAACTTGGTCTCTGTACAAATTAAAATCTACGGCCTTTATTTATTTTCCTACTATTGTTTTTCATATTTTAATTCGGTTTACAAACTCCTATCATGATTTTTTATTTATTTTCCTACTATTGTTTTTCATATTTTAATTCGGTTTACAGACTCCTGTCATCATTTTTTAGAATCAAATGGATTTCAGAATGTGTGATTTGAACCTTAGCTGTACAACAATCATGTTTTTTGAGTCATGATTTTTGTTTTTATGCAATTTTAAATTTGAAGGTAATTCACCAATACACTTCCAATTTGTTGCATTTTTGTCGATGATGAGTCTGCAAACCATCGTTGCATCGATTCCTTAAGGATTTTTGTTCTTATGCAATTTTAAATTTGAAGGTAGTTAATCAATACAACAATTCCAATTTGCTGCATTTTTGTCGATGATGAGTCTGCAAACCGTAGTTTTATCGATTCCTTAAAGAGCTCTTTCTTGCTAAAAGTTCTAAGATATAGTCTTAGATCACCAATGGCTAAACCCTAAGTAACCCTAAAATCATATGAGATGACATCTTAGCAAAAATAATCCCATTAATTATTGATTGGTAATTTTTTATATTTTTTATATGGTAGTAGTAATTTTTGATGTTTTTTCATAATTTTTTTTTAATATTTAGAATAACTTCCATAAAATTAATCTGGATATTATAATTATTTAATCTTCTTATAATATAAGAAAAATCCTACTGCAATCTAAAAAAACATACTTACTACTCCACTATAAATTTTAAAATATAAACACGTAATTTAGTGATAAACAAAATCACATACGAATAAAAAATTATTACATAAAGCAAAACAACTTACCATGTCAAAGTGTAAACATTTATTTTTCAATATGGCGGCCAGTGGTTGGTGCAGCACAAAGATATTGGATTCACACCTTGAATTTGTTGAAGGGCACCACCCTCAAATGTGGCAGATAGTAGGCTATTTATGACTGTACCTAGATTATGACTGTACATTTATTGGTTCTTATTATAGATAATGTTGCAGAGAATTGAATATTGTATATGTCGTTTTTCACAACTTCTTGCATGATGAGCAATACAGATCTAACAACATTACATTTAATGTTGTTACCAAAACATACACAATAAAATTTAATTTTAATAGTCTAAATCTCAACATTAAACTTAAAACTAATAATCTATATCCAACAATAACATTACTAGGAAAGCAACATTTATGCTTTTGTGCTGTCATTGTGAGTCAAATATATTAGAGTCATTAAAATACTTTTTTTTTTGTGAGTTTCAATTGTTTGGTAACTTTTATTAAGCACTTGGAGTTGTTTTATGATAGAACAGAGCATTGTGTTCAAAAATCCTTATTGGAATGATTTCATTGTTACATAAATTTTTTTGGTTGAGTTTCTAAGTAAAATTTTGTTTAACACAACAAATTTTGTTTAAATAACTCAACAAAAATCTATCTAAGTTTGAGTTCTTAGTTATTTAGAATATAAGAGACCTATCCTGTCCTACATATTGCATGGTGAGGGAACAACTTTGAAAGTCACATACCTGTGGTGCATATTGTTTATGATCCAAATAATCTTTCAAATGGTATGACATAAGATTTGGAGAAGGGCGATTCCTCTTGTGAGGACGCACTCCTTCTTTTTGAGGATTTTAGTTTGGTAGATTACATTCTTTCTTTTGTGGCTTAAATACTTTGGTAGATTACATAATTTTAAGATAGTTACAACTATTTTTGAGTTTTCCTAACTATGGATGCTATTTCTATGACATACAGGTAGATGGTGCTACTATTCAACATAGCAGATTGAAGAAGGTTCCATCCCCGCGATCAAGATAAATTTGGTCAAGCAAAGCATTTACCTCCTTGAGATACATATATGTAAAGAATTGTGATTCTTAATAAGTCTATTTGTATGCCTCTAGAACATTATCAGAAACAAAATGTAGATTAGGTTTAAGTTTCCACTAAAAAATTTAAACCAATTATATATATGTTAGCAGATTTGGCATATTGTTAGATTGGCCATATAGGGATATTGGGTAGATTACTCTTCAAGAAGAGCTTTTATTTCAAGAAGAGATTTGGGAAGATTGGGTAGATTACTCTTCAAGAAGAGCTTTTATTTCAAGGTAATGTTCATATCAATATTTTTTGAATAGTTTTATAGTTTTATAGTTTTATACATTTCCATATTGATAGGTTTTATAGATTTATACATTGCCATATTGATTGATTTTAATGTTTAACATTAGGTTTAAACATTAGGTTTAAGCATTTACCTCCTTGAGAAACATATATGTAAAGAATTGTGATTCTTAATAAGTCTATTTGTATGCCTCTAGAACATTCTCAAAAACAAAATGTAGATTAGGTTTAAGTTTCCACTAAACAATTTAACCCAATTATATATATATATATATCTGTGTGTGTGTGTGTGTGTTGGCAGATTCGGCATATTGGACAGACAGGGAGAATTTAGTTTCTTTTGTGCACCATCTTTGGCAATTAGTTTCTTTTGTGCACCATCTTTGGCAATGGTATTTTTCCTTTAATTAGGATTTTCGCTAGTAGCATTGTTATACTTTCTCCAACTGAAATTCTTTTAAAATTTATCTTTTAAACATGCATCTTTGAGATTGTGGATATAAAATATCTCTAGCTCTTTTCGAATTGGTGTGATCCACCCACCAACAAACTCAGTTGCCAGTTTGGCTTCTTCAGCCAATCATATAGTCATAGGGGGCGTCTATCTTTGTCCATTGTAGGATGCCCACCTTGGTCTTCACTTTAAGATAAGATCCCATATTTTACAACGGGTTCCCTTGTGAACTACTTGTATGTATAATAGTTGAGGGACATTACTATGCGGGTAGTACCCCTCCACTTGATAATCCGTTTGTTCTAAGACATCGAATGCAGAGCGATAGCTGTAAGGTGGGAGCCCATCCACACAAATGTAGAACAATATAAGTGCAGGGCTAAGAATCAAATCCCAACATCAACAAAGGATAAATATATGGTCTAATAAGAGCGTAATCACAACTAGTGTCATAGCAGATGAAAAAATAATACAGATCCTTAATATTTTATATTGAGGAATGAAGTTATGAACTCAGTGGTGGGAAAGCTTTAGTTTTCCTTCATACCACATTTGTCTTTGTGAATGTTATATAAACAACATTTAGAGTAAAAAGGGTTATGTGGAAACAGAAAGGCACTGGGTCTCGATCCGGGACATCCAACGTTTCCTTTCGATCACTCTCACGAGCATAATAATATGATTATAGGTTAACTGGTACTCGATCTCGATCTCGATATGGGTATTTTACTTAAGGTAAACTCGCGTTGGGGTTTTTTGTTGGATCGACTGCTTCATAAACCGATGCCTTATAACATAAGCATCTAAGCTGACATAAGTGTAGATAAAATATATCACTTATACCTTGTGTTCATAATGACCCTCATGCTTTACCTCGTTAAACCCCACCTGTTGTATAATGATAATAGAGTGCAGGCTGCACACAAGGAGATTGGGGGTCAAGATTTTTTGAATAGTTAAATATAGTTTTATACACTGCCATATTGATTGGTTTTATAGATTTATACATTGCCATATTGATTGGTTTTATAGTTTTATACATTGTCGTATTGATTGGTTTTAATGTTTAACATTAGGTTTACATTAGATTTAGATAAGTTAATATTACCATTAATATTAGGTTTACATTAACTTTAAACATTAGATTTAGATAAGTTTACATTTCCATGAACATTAAATTTACAAATTAGGTTTAAATAATATTAATAACATTAGGTTATAAGTATTAGCTTAATATTAATATTAAACATTATGTTAATATTAATATTAGGTTATATTTCGTTAATATTAATATTTACATTAGGTTTAAGTACAATATTAATATTAATATTTACATTGAAACAATAATACCTTACATTAATACCTCACATTAATACTAAACATTAAGTTAAACATTAATACCTTTAATTAATAAACATTAATACTAAATACTAATACCTCAAACTCAAATTAGTACTAAACATTAATACCTTAAATTATAAACATTAAAACATTAAATTAATATTAAATGATAAACAATAATACATTAAATTATAAACTTGTGCATTATAAACAATAATACATTGGACATTATAAACATTATGACATAAACATTTATACATTATTATAAACATTACACATTAAAAATTTATTAATTATGACATAATATTATGATTAACATAAACATTCATATATTAATTATGACATAATATTAAATATATGTAATTATGTTAAATATTTATATATTAGGTTTAAATAAATATATTAGAAACATGTATGTCATTTTAAATATTAAATATATGTAATTATTTTTAAATATTTAGACATAACATTAATACATAAATATTTAGACATAACTTAACATAAATATTATTGTATTTTTAAACATTAAGACATAACATTAATAGATTATAAACATCAACCGTTATTGCATAAACATTTTTTCATTATAAACATTAGTAGATATGTACATGAATGGATACTTGTTAATAATAGATACACATGTCTATCTATTAATGTGTATCTATTAAACCTAATATTTAAACCTAATGTCTATTAATAGACACACATGTGTATACATTAATATGGATTAATAGATACACATTAATAATACATACAATAATAGATACACATGTGTATATACATTAATATGGCTTAATATATATAGCTTGCTAGATACACATTAACATTAATATTAAACATTAGGTTACTATTAATATGAAGTTAAACTTATATGTAAATATTAAACATTAAACTAATATTAAGTTTCGATATATCCTAAACTAATATTATAAATTAAACATAACCGCATTATAAACATATATAAAGTTAAACATTAGGAAAAATACATTAAATAATAAACATTAGGATAACCATTAAATAATAACATTAGGATAACTGGTAAACATTATCAACATTAGGACATAAACATTAATACAAATTTCTTTTTTGAATACATTTTTCTGTATTTTGTTATATACAATTACTACTTCGAAATATTAAAATATCTTTGTGTTATTGACTTTTTTTTGTATTTGTTGGTTTTTTCTAATCTGTAGTACAATGGATACTACAATGGATCCTTCTACGTGGAGCTTTCTACCGGTTGAGATACTTGAAATGATACTTTTATGGCTTCCACTGTCTGCATTGTTTCGCTTCAAATCAATATCTAAGATGTGGAATGAAATTATATGCAACAATGATCTTGTTGGGAGATGGAACATGAAACACAGGGAAGATATTGGTTTCTTCATTGAGGAATGCAATCTGTATCGAGCTGAAGCTATGTGTCCGTACATTAATAAAAAAGGTGTAATATCATGTCTTAGTATCCCATTCCCAAGCACATTATATACCCTTGAAGCTTCATGTGGCTTCCTTCTTCCGTTATCTATCCCTGATCCAAATCCTATTTGTAAACAATATCATGTATTGAACCCTTTTACCAAAGTATGCACCTTTATAGGCTCTATTGAAATTGGATATTGGGGTTTCTTCACCATCTTCAGAAACATTGGTGAAGCAAAATATGATTGGATACACATAAAACATGCTTTTGAGAGACAGGGGTCAAAATATAGTATGTGCAGCAGTATTAACAGGACCTGGAAAGACATAGACTTATCTAATGCAGAGCCCATACATCCTAGGGATGCCATCTTTTATAAGGGAAAAATATATTGGTTGCATGTTGAGATGTTTATATCCGATGGAAGCCCAAGAATCAAGAACAAACTATATTCCCTTGATATAGAGAAAACTAAGTGGGTTATCCATTTTGTCCATCGTGAATTTAGTAAGGGATCTATATGTCTTGCGCTTCATCAAAATCGATTATTGTGGATTGTACATCCTCGTTTCACTATTGTGTGGTCTGGTGATATAATGCCCAATTTTGAACATGGTATGCAGCCTCCTACACAATCAAATGAATATTGGGAAGATGGTAGTGGAATGAGCTAGACACTCCTCAAAGACCTCACCACATATATAAATAAGAAGTGCAATGGATATCTTCCATTCCATACAATTGGGAACATTGTACTTATGTGCAACTTTGCCCAGATACCTTTGTTGTATTATGATTTGACAAGTCAAATGACAACACTTGTTGGATTTGATGACTTGACAATGTCTGAACAAAATCATATTTCCATGCCCCAAAGACCATACTTGTAGTGATTTCATTCTTGATGGGTTTTTTTTTCCCGCTTATCCGAGGCATTGACTCTGCATATGACATTCCCCTTCACGATTGATCTAAGTTTGATTTATGTGACTGTTCTTCACTTATTCAATACTTATTAATCGGAACATATTTTTGTCTGTAATTAAATTATTGTTTATTGATCAGACAATAAATATATGGTTGCATAGATTTTATTAATTTAATTTTGTGTAAATGATAAGATCCGTTTACATTATAACATTTAATATGTATTACAAAATTTACATATTTACATTGCAATATATCTACATGAACATATCGACATTACAACATTTAAAATATTTATTGTTTCCATTGATGATTTCTATTTTTTTGGTGGTAGGCAGTTTCGTTCTTCGATATGGATCCATTTATTTGGTCTAAGCTTCCCTCTGAAATAATAGAATGGTATTGCAATGGATTCCTTTCTCCATCTTGGTTTGGTTTATACTTGTTTCTAAGCATTGGGATGTTCTTCTCCGGACCCTTCTTTTCTATCGACATGCAATCAATTCTCAGAGAATAAATTTGGATTTACGGTTCCCATGTTCAACTATGGAGAAAATCACTTCAATGTTTCCTACCTTAGTGAAAAAGGTTGCATATCTCGTATCCTTCTGTGATGAACCTACAATAATTAATTAATGCAAATACACGAGATATCAGAAATAACAGAACTCATAATCACTTTTATATTGATCACGGGCCACTTCGAGGGGGAAACCTCCTTTGAGCAAGCTCAATACAATTAACTTCACAGTGCCTTCAATGACCTCAACACACACTTATATACTAAGTCTATGCCCAATACTATGGGTCAAAACCATGGGACATATAATACTACAGGACGACTTACAAAGCATATGCGTCCAATACTATGGGTCAATACTATGGGCTAATATAAACTATGGATCAACAAATAATATGGGACAACTTACAAAGCATATGTGTCCAACAACAATATACTAACATAGTAAAGAGAAGGGTTGACACGGGTTCCTAACATCTTCTTCCATTTATAAAATCAAGATAGGAAATTGAGTGCACAGTTGGATCCATGATTTTGTTTTCTTCACTGACTGGATGTTCATTTTCAAAAAAATATTTTGTTGTGAATCCATTTACAATGGAATTTAAGAAACTAGAATATATATGGGTTGGCGATGGAGGTTTCTTCACATTGGTGGAAAAAATGGGTTCTCGAAAATATGACTGGATTGTTCTAAAACATATTTCTCACATATTTCCATCTAAGTTTTACATATGTAGCAGCCTTGACATTATTTTTTACATGTAATAACCATTTGTACACATATTGGTTTATGGAATAAAATATATTCTCGTTTCACTGTGTGCTTTCCAATATGTTTGTTATATTCTTCCAATTTTCTCATATGCATCTATATTTTGGAAAAACATTTTAAAATGTGTTTCCGATGCCTTTTAATCTATGATTTTCTTTAATGTGTGTCTAATTGGATTTGCTACAAATTAGTATGAAATACATTGATACAGTTTTGTTTTATGGTCATCTTCACATTATCATATAATATTTTTTCCTCTCTTGATATGTAGAAATGTCGTCTGAAGGGACAAGTAAACGTAATAGGAAATGTACTCTCTCTCTAGCGTCACGTGAAAGAACAAATGAACGTCGGAATTTATGGTATCATCAAAATAAATATGCAATAAATGAATGTCGAAGGGCTCAATATCGTAGAAGTAGAGATGGTATTACAATTGAAAATGAATTACCCAATAGCCGTAAGTATCAGATTTTTGCTCATATAATGCAAATAACATTTCCTATTCATAGCTCCTTCCCTCAATATTATGTGTCTACCGAAACTATTCCTATTCTTCCATAGTCTCCTAACAACAATATTTTTCTTCGTGAAACATATCGTGTTCTGGAATATGATCGTTTACATAATGTAGATTCAAACCATATTTCTCACTCTTCCATCGGTGCAAATGATTCCTTTGAGCATGTACATGTGTTGCAAAACATGCACATTAAACATATTGATGTTCCTTAGCAAATACCTCCATCTCCAGTTGTGGGTGATAGCAATATGCTTGGAGACACGATTGGTATTTTGCAACCTCGAGATGAACATGTTGTTCTCCAATGAAATGAATCAGCTATCCCTCATACTATTTTGTTTAGAACTAAAAAGGTATTAAACACAACATCCATATTGAATATTATCGAAATAGTTGATCATTCTTAACAATTTGCTAAAATTTTGTGCCTTTTCTAATTTATCCTTACAAGCAGGGAATTGTTCAATGTAATTCAGTTAATGATGGAGTGCAATCTCATCGAACAATGAATGTTCAAAGTGAAACAAGACCATCTTATTACCGTCCTCCACTGCAACCTCGAGATGAACATGTTGTTCTCCAACGAACTGAATCGGCTATCCCTCATACTATTTCGCTTGGAACGGAAAAGGTATTAAACAAAACATCCATATTCAGTATTCTTGAAATACTTGATCATTCTTAATGATTTGCTAAAATTTCTTACCTTTTCTAATTTATCCTTGCAAGCAGGGAACTGTTCAATGTAATTCAGTTAATGACGGAGTGCAATCTCATCAAACAATGAATGTTCCAAGTGAACCAGCACCATCTTATTACCGTCCTCCACTTCAACCTGGACCCTTGAATTGGCAAGAAAATGTAAATTTTATATGAACAATATTTTATATTTTTTTACGTTTCTACTTATTATTATGTAGACTTTTAATTTTTCCATTCATGACTCTTATTGTATTGCATTTCCAGGAGACCATAGAGTGCAATCAATTTCGAGAAATTCCATCCACAAGTTTTAGAGAAAGAAATTTTTGTGGTTCTGCAACCATTCCTCCTCCACATGCCACTCTACCCAGATTTCGTACGCAGAGAGAAAATGAACATGTTCTCCATCATTTTGATAGCAACATGATCACCATTCATAAAAAAAATCGACAAAGGATTGATGTCTTGTCTACTGTGAAAATGTGCTATGTTATCTGATGTGTAGACAATATGCTCAGAATTATTAACAATATTTTTCTTTTATTGTTTTAACCTTAAAATATTGAAGAATTTAAATGCGTTTCTATTTATTTAATTTAATTTAAATAAATTAGTAATCAAATCATAATTCTATGCAGAAACCCTTTTAAATCATTTCTCCAGATTTTCATTGTTTTATATACCTACCTGTTTAAGTTGCATCTTCATAACCTTTTTTGTTTCATTTATGTGCATTTTTCCATTGCATTTATAAATAAGTAACTTTTAGGCAGTTTTCAGTAGCTATAGAATTGTATTTCTATAGCTAGTGAATTTGTTTTAAGTTTTAGATTAAGGTTTTGACTTAATTGTAGAATCAGTATGAAATAATCTCTAACTGGATAAAACCTTAGTTCTTGCTTATCAGTCGAAGCTAATATTCTGCATGAAAAATGTTGGCCAGGCCGGCTTTAAACAAACTACTATTTTGCATCCTGGTACCTGTGCCTAGGACTGTATTTGTTACATAGTTAAATTTGTTTTTGTTTTTTATTTAATTGTCTTATGGATTAAAATACATTTAGCAGGTGTTGATAAAGTACCATTTAGAACTATCTAATCCATTCAAAGAAGCTAAAACCTTTCTGAACAAGATGGAGACACAACTGAATTGCTTGAGCAAAGGAGCTATTAGAGGTTTCCCTTCAGGTATGGTTGGTTTCCCATTATTTTTAACTAAAAAGTTATAATCTTCTTTGTTTGAGTGGCCAGATGTTCAAACTCTGGAAATTTCAAAGGTGTATGCCATTCATAATGGTTATGTGGCATTAATGTGAACCTTCTATACTTCTGGAAAGTATCTGAAAAAGATTTAGGGTGCATTGAGTACTAGAAAATGGTGTACATTGCAAAAATATTATGTATACAAAGACTATTAGATAAATTAGTAAAAATTAAAAGTTGGTCCATATTACAACTCTCCATTTCTCTTTGAGTTGCTCTAATTTACCAATTCAATGCAAAAAGCATATCCAATTGCAAACCTAAAATTTTATCAACACACGGTAGTGACTGTGATATGAGCAAGAATAATAATACTAATTTCTAACATTTATCAACATAGGGTAGTGACTCTGATATGAGCAAGAATAATAAATTGCCCTTTTCAACAACGATGGCTCTTGTATTGGTCCTTAAAGGAGCATGTTTGTATTCCTCATCTATTATGAATTAATTTGGATAGAAATTGCCTTTCTCAAGAGAATCCAATGATCTAGTTTGGTTGTCTCTTAAGACGGTCAAGCTTCAACTTTGTACTTGGAGCATTTCTTTCTTATAAAATTAGGTGGTTAGGCCACCAACCTGGAATTATTGCAACTGGCAAACAATTTGGCCACGAGCCAGCAGGGAAGCATTAAACACATTCTAATACCAACTTAATCAAGGTTGTTTTCTAATGTTAAAATCCAAAACGTGGGTGAAAATCCTTCACAAAATCAATGAATGTGAAAAAAATGAATGTCTCTATAAGTCTTATCAAAGGGGTCTCTGAAGGGAAAAGTACACCGCAACACTGCACAATCACTTTAAAATTAACTGCGCAATAAACAAACTTTTCTTTCGCTACGGACTTTAACGGAAACTCCAATTTTGACTTTGCGAATGACTTTCACTTCTGCGAGCATTTACTTTGTGAGGATTAACTTTGCGGAACTTTAATTCACCATAACATTTGATATTGCACCAAATTTACTTCACAGCAATTGCTTTACCTTATGCGATATGTGATATGCATAACTTTGCGATATACGATATGCGATATGCTTAACCTTGCGATATGCAATACATTGCGGAAATTACAAACTTGAAGATATTTTTACTCCGTGTAACTTCGTAACTTCGAGGCGGACTTGTTGACATCGACAAACCTATTCTTAAGAAAATATTTTAATAAAATATTTCTTGCTAAAACATAAGAACGGAAGAATGAAGATTATGCCGAAGTTACTCCGCGTTAAACTCAAAACTTTACCACCGAGAAATACTTAGAATTCTTGATTTCTTTTACTTACAGTAAATGTAAACAACATTTACATAGGTGAGTATGAAGAATATGTGCGACATGTAATAACCACCATTCTTGAGAATGAACACAAAATAACTATTGACTTATATATTACAACAGTAAAACAAGTAACATTGCTGCAATACATAGAGATGGTAAATACTTCAATCTTTCACCATTTTACCCAGAGCTTGGGCTCCTCATTCATTTCACGACCAACTTCTTCTTCTCCTTTCACTCCTGCATCTCTTACTAATCTACTAAGATTGATTTACATTTATACATAAACTTGAGATCGCTTCGCCTGAAAGCTATTTAACTTCATTGAAGACTGTAATAACTTTCTACCTAAGAAATTCAACGTGCGGAATACAAATGCTGCCGATTAAATACTATGAAGAGTGCACGAAGCCTTCTGACAGATTGACAGACTATCTGACATCTCTACGATACAGCAGACTGACAAAACATCTGACGGGGTGACTGGCAGAGTCGACGCTAACTAGATGCGCATTCAACTCGTAATTACATTTCTCCAACACTCCCCCTTAACTATGAGCGGATGGGGATCTTTAAAAAAATAGATTTTACAAAATGATTCAAAGCTACAACATGCTCTATGCATGATGAAGTTCACTATGTAGAACTTGTCACTCCTAAACAAATTCGTAGATATTGGAATGCGTCCCTCACCAATGGTTTTGTGAATATGTCTGCTACCTGATCTTCAGACCCGCAAAATTCTCAACAAATTTCCTTGTTATTTATCAATTCTCTGATGAAATGATACCTTGTGTCGATGTGCTTGGTTCTTTTGTGGTACACATGGTTCTTTGACAGTGCGATAGCTGAATTGTTGTCGCAGTAAATGACTATGGGTTCTTGTTGGTTCTGCGACAGATCACTTAACATCCTCCACATCCAAACGGCTTGACATGCAGCGCTTGTCGCTGTGACATACTCTGCTTCTGCTGAAGAAAGAGTTACGATCGGTTGCTTCTTTGAAGCCCATGATACAACACATGTTCCTACATCAAATGTATTTCCAAATGTGCTTTTTCTGTCGTCTATGTTGCCTCCATTGTCGCTGTCTGTGTAGCCAATGAGATTGAAATTTTCTGCGGTTGAATACAAAATACCAAAGTCTTATGTTCCACTTACATACTTCAGAATTCTTTTACTTGCTTGCCAATGCGATTCTTTAGGTGTCTCCATGAATATTGAGATCAAACTGACTCCATACATGATGTATGGCCTTGTCAGATACATATGTTAAATTTTCAGAATTTACTTCAATTTGATCTAGGATCTTAACTGAGAGAACAACATGTACAACAAATCTATAGCAAATCAATCATGGACACAATAATGCAAGCACACAAAAGACACAGAGTTTACTTGGGGAAAACCATAAAGGTGAAAAACCCCAATAACTTCCTCAGAGATAGATAGAGCAATGATACAACCAGAATACAAGAGATAGTCTTCTCCTAGCAGCAGAGCCTCCTCCTCCACAAGTGCGCCACTCTCCCAAGTGTGAGTGAGAGAATAGAATGTGTAAAATGAGAGAGACACACTCTCTATTTATACACTAACTTGACTTGACCAATACTCAACCAAATCGGCCTCAACTTAACAACTTAACATAATGCTGACTGGGCCGACCCCCACTAGGGTGGTCTAATGACCCTTTGACCCACATGAATTATACAGGGCCGACCCCAACAAGGTGGTCTAATAACCCATCAAGTATAAATTACGACACTTACAATATAAATGACGACACTTCCGTATAGAGGAATAATAACATCTCTATAGGAATACAATATACATATATGTGAAATAAATTCCGAAGTTACATATACATCAACACTCCTTCTTAACTAGGAAGGTATTTCTCAACACAGGTCTTCTAGCACAAGTCATCTTCTCTAGATCATCGTCACTGCTGCTGCTATCTCAATCAATCTCTGAATCTACTCGTCATAGGAAGTTCTACAGAGCCAGTCCTTTTTCATATTAGATGTAGGCCCACCACCTGCAGGTCTTCATCATTTGTGTGAACGGTCTGATAGAGGTGGCCTCTCAGGACTAATTTTATGTGCGGATGCAATACCAGAAAGAGTATCCCAGGAACATTTATGTGCCTAAGCACGATCGACAAGATCTCCCAAGACTGATTACATGCATCTCCTCCACAATACCTTTAAAGAGCATCCCAGGAACATTTATGTGCCGCAGCACGACCGACAAGATCTCTAAAGAGCATCCCAGGACTTATTATGAGCACACAGCTCAACCTCTGGGATCTCCAGGACTGATTACATGTGGATAGAAAAAACCTTTAAAGAGCATCCCAGGAACATTTATGTGCCGTAGCCCGACCGGCAATATCTCTAAAGAGCATCCCAGGACTAATTACGAGCACACAGCTCAACCTCTCGGATCTCCAGGACTGATTACATGTCTCCGTAGTAATACCTCATCCCAGGACTGATTACGAGCACACAACTCAACCTATCGGATATCTGAGTACTGATGACATACTACATAGCAATACCGGAAAGAGTACCCCAGGAACATTTATGTGCTGCAGCACGACCGGCAAGATCTCCCAGGACTGATTACATGCTATTTGCACAACCTGCCACATATCATCTCTGACCTCCAAGTATAAACCTGATACTCATGATCCAATCGATCATCATCACACGAGGCATCATCCTGATGCCCATGATCATACTGATCATCATCACTTGTACCATCCTGGTACATATCATCTGGAGCAACATCCTGAAGCTCATCATCATGATCAACCTGATCGTACAATGCATCCACCTGATGCACACCAAGTATCTACCTGATACATATCATCATACATGATCCACCTGATCATACAGTGTATCCACCTGATACAAATACAAATACATGATACATATCAACATACATGATCTACCTGATCATACAATGTATCCACCTGATACATATACAGATACATAATCCAAGCATCCAACATGATGCATATACAAATACATACAAATGATCCAACCGATCATATCCAGCATCCAACATGATGCGTACATACATATAAATATAAATGATCCAACTGATCATATCCAGCATCCAACATGATGCATATACAGAGCAGTAAATGGAGCATCATCCTGATGCTCATCATCCAACGCTTACATCCACAGCCATGTGAAGGATCCTCCTTCCAACATTCTTGGAATGGCTTCAGCAAATGTGACCATCAATTCTTCCTCGAAGTGTCGTCGATCTAAAGAACACCAAGCCTCTCCCTGAAGCACTCAAACTTCACCCTGGCTAGTGGCTTCGTCAGCACATCTACAATCTCCTCGTTTGTCGCAACATACAGGAGCTTCACGGCTCCTCTCTGCACCATATCCCTGATATAGTGATATTTGATCTCTATGTGTTTCGACCTGTCATGAAACACTGGGTTCTCAGACAGCTTCACACAACTCTGGTTATCACAGAATATACCAGTAGCATCCAATGGGAGATCAAATAACTCAGGCAGTAGCTTCCATAGCCATACTGCCTCACAACTAGCTGAACAGGCTGCAACATATTCTACCTCAGTTGTACTCAATGCTACACAGGACTGCTTCCTACTGAACCAAGAGATCACACCTGATCCCATACTGAAGCAGCACCCAAATGTGCTCTTCCTATCTGCAGCACTGCCTGCCCAATCTGAATCAACATAACCCTGCAGGTTAAACTTTTGATTCGCATCATACTTGAGCCCATAGTCAACCGTACCCTTCAGGTACCTCAGAATATGATTTACACCAACCAAGTGAACACTCCTCGGATCTGTCAGGAACTGGCTCAATGTGTTCACCACAAAGCAAATATCTGGTCTCATGTTCGTTAGGTACATAGAGGACCCAATCATCTGACAATACATCGTGACATCGACCAAATCAGATGAAGCATCACACAGAAGCTTCATATTTGATTCCATAGGTGTGGCCATAGCCTTGCAGTCCATCATCCTGAACCTCTTCAGAATCTCTACTGCATACTTCCCTTTGTCCAAGGAATATTCCATCTGTACTCTGCCACACCTCCATACCAAGAAAATAGTGCATCATCCCCAAGTCCTTCATCTTGAACTCGGCTGCAAGCTTTCGCTGTGTGTCGGCAAGCAATCTATCATCTCTTGTTACAAACAGGTCATCCACATACAATAAGAGTATCCCTGGATTGCCTACCTCAACCTTGTAGTAAAGGTTGGAACCCGCTTTACTCTTGGTAAAGACCAAACTGGATAGAAAGCTGCCTATCCTACCATACCAAGTTCTGCACATATATGATTTCCTGTCATGTGTCTTAGAACCAAGTGGTTTCTCCACATACACTTCTTCTTCAACTACACCATTCAAGAAAGTTGTCTTGAAATCCATCTGGTGTATCTTCTATTTCATCACTTTTATATTTCTCTATGCTGCCATCTGCAGCATGCTTGTTCTTGATAGATCCATATGGAAGTCATAACAAACTTCACTTCAGTTCTTGGGACTACATCCCAAACATCATTCTTCATGATCGACAGATCATGGCATTCTTCCCATATCCCGGGAACTTCAATATCTTCAATAGATAATTTTGTTGCTGAACAAATGTTGTAGTTCTTCTTTTGTAGGTGATGGCATACGATCTTTCCTACACAACAAGTTAAATTACATGATTAGAAAACATCTCATAGTTTTCAGAACAAATTCTTACACATAAAGAAATATGTCATACAGTCATGCAATTATCTTAGCCAATGCTTCAATACAACATTTATCCATATCTCGTAACTTTCTAGATGCCTTCCAATCTCTACCAGAACATTGTTAAGAGTGTGCACAATTCCCAACATGTCAGCAAAGAGGTTTCATTCTAGATAAGTAGTAATGGAATGTTGTACAGTTCCATAGGCCACTTACCCATGCATATTAGTAGTATACTGTTCATCAATGCAACTATTCTAATATGCATAATACACAACCTAATTCTAGGAACATCAGTATATACATTATTGAAAAGTATTATTTAAACAATAAAATATGCAAGTAATGACAATTCAAATACTTATCTTTGTTTGTTTGTTGGGTTGACTCCCTCTCAGTCTTTGCTTCTTTTCTGCAACTCCATTCTTATGTGGATTGTGAGAAGTGGTCAACTCCCTCTGAATATCTACATCCTTGCAGAAAATACTGAAGTGTGCTCCTTTACTTTCTTGCAGGAACAACTAGAGTGTGCTCCCTCTTGATCTTTGCTTCCTGGATTACCTATCCTTGAACTTACATCCATCCTTAATCACTATGCATGCTTATTAGTATCATCATTGTGTTATCCTTGAGGTCTCATACATAATCACACATTTATTAGTATAATCTTAATACTATCAAAACACAATAATCTTAAACATGTATATTCATGATCATTCACAGATAATAAACATTAGTATTCAAGGTTTCAGGGAAGTCTTCTTTTACTCATACATATTCTTATTTGATCATAGGACTCATCTAGTTAGTTGAGTCATCAATCAAGATAAGAGATATAATATGCATAAAACCCGTGATTATTCAAACCTATACCTTCATGATTCTTCTGGTTAGTCATATCATCAATTATGGTAAGAAACATAATATGCATACAACCATGATGATTCAAACCTATGACTTCATGAATAATCATTATCAACAACACAACAATATAAGATCCTAATATAAGGTAGGATTCTAGCTTGATATAGGAAAAACATACCTAGATTAGCATGCTAGCTAGTTATGTCTAACATACCCGCATAATGTCTTCTGGTTCTCTTCAGTGACTTGTGCTAGTAACCTCCATGTCTCATAAGTTAACCATTGTAGAACCAAGTTATACATACCTCGAAAGTAGATCTTCTATGTGATCCATGACAATGGATGAATCTTTGTCTTCATGTCACCATGAGCATATGTTCTTGAAGTAGAACATGATTTGACTTTCTTGGTGTACCTTTTGTGTTAGAAAACAACATAAACCTCATACAACATCACAATGCATTAGTACAATCATAAGTGTCGAAACCTTAATCAATGAATATCTTCTATTAAGGTGATACGACAAGTCCAGTAATTAATCAAGATTGTACTGTAATGATATGAAGACAAACATATGATAAACTTAACCATGAAACATACCTGTAAGCCATACCTGTCAAGATTGCTTGTAATCTTCTTATGGAAGGCCTTAGCCTCATCTCCCTCTGAGACAGGAACTTCTTCACTTATGCAGGTGACCAATCCATCTTCCTCTAGGATTAACCCAATCCACTTGATTTGCAAGAACTGGACCTAGAGCTGAATTAGGGTTTGTCAAAGAAACCCCAAAAATTCAAACTTTGAATTTCAAACTTCCGAAAGGATAGAAATATGTGACTTGATGAGCTGATCAAGTTGGTATATTTAGAATTTGAAAACTGCAAAGTTTCACCCCTCGAAATTGCCTTTAAATTTCTAGATTCACTCGGGAGGACCCTGAATTAGGGTTTGAGTTTCCCGAAGCTTCACCCAACCAAAAGATTTGATTCAAAACTCTAAGCTTCGATTTTTTTGAGGAGCTTCCAGCTGTAGTCACAGATTTCCAAAATTCCAATTTTTGCAGAATCCCTAATTTTCTATCTTTCCGATCAAAGTCCCGAACTGGGGTTTGATCAAGCCCGGCCTTCTGCCCAACCAAAAAATCTGATCTTCATCTCTAAATTTTGATTTTGATGAGTAGCATCCAGCCGTGGTCTCCAATTACAAAAATTCCAACTTTCTCCGAAGCCCTAAATTTCGGAAGCCATGAATGAAGGTACTCAAAAATAATTATGTTTTGATAGAAATATGTACCTGATTGTTTCTGGTGTAACTCCAAACGTTTCGATCCCCCGGGTATGAAAAACCTTCTTGAGATAGCTTGACCTGTTATCTTTCCATCCCGACAGGTCTGACCTCAATTGGATTCTCTGAGAGAGAGTTATTCCAAGTGTCGCAACGTGACGTGTTTATGGGATAATACAAGAGAGCGAACTTGTACGGCGTGCCACGTGTCACTGGTTCAACTTCGGCCTCTAAAAACGTTTCCTGAGATAGCCCGACCTGTTGTCTTTCCATCTCGACAGGTCTGACCTCAATTGGATTCTCTGAGAGAGATTTATTCCAAGTGTTGCAACGTGACCTGTTTATGGGATAATACAGGAGAGCGAACTTGTATGGCGTTCCACGTGCCACTAGCTCAACTTCGGCCTCTGAAAAATTTTCTTGAGATAGTACATTCTGTGTACTACCTGTCACGTTTTATGAAATTTTATTGGAGCTTCCTATCCCAAGTTATGACCTTTTTCCCAAGGTCACCTGATTTTGACTCAGATCTGGAAGAGGCAGAAACCCTATATTGTACAGATCATTAATCACAAAGTACAACGAATTAGAGGTTGTCCATTGGACACAAGGTACATGGGGATCAGATCTTCGACCTGTAAAATTTTCAGAACCGAAAACATCGCCAAAATGGATTTATAGCGAAAGTGCTACGATGACTGGTTTTTGCTATATCGAGCCCTAGCATCGTAAGTGCAACAAGTGTCATACATGCCATATCATGCCTTCTTTCAGGCTAGCTCTGATACCATGTTAAATTTTCAGAATTTACTTCAATTTGATCTAGGATCTTAACTGAGAGAACAACATGTACAGCAAATCTATAGCATATCAATCATGGACACAACAATGCAAGCACACAAGAGACACGGAGTTTACTTGGGGAAAACCATAAAGGTGAAAAACCCCAATAACTTCCTCAGAGATAGATAGAGCAATGATACAACCAGAATACTGTTGAGATATTGTAACTTCAAAGAATATTATATTTGTACTTTATTATTCCGGAGATGTTTCATTCCTCCGTGAAGATCTTATTGTATATCGGGAGATGTTTATTCCTCCGTCGGAATGTGGTAAGTTGGGTTATTAGACTTCCCTAGTGGGGGTCAGCCCTATGTGTGTTATGTGGGTCAAAGGGTTATTAGACCACCCTAGAGGGGTCGGCCCAGTTAGTTGTAGTGGGGTATTTAACCCATTGGTTAAATACGAGCCTACATGTTTTGTGTAAAAGATAAGTCGGAGTAGTGTATAAATAGAGGAGGTGTATTCCTCATTTTACACACTCACTCACTTGAGAGTGGTGCACTTGTGGAGGATAGGTCTGCTATGGAGAAGGAGGAGCTTATACTCAGGGTTACATCTTTGTATATTTCTGGTCATCTATATTGAGGAAGCTTTACTGGGTTTTCTACCCCATGAGGGTTTCCCAGGATAAATTTGTGTCTCTTGTGTTTATGTTGTGCTTGTTGTTTCTTCAGTGATCCTGTATATGCTATTATTGTGAAATGGAATGCAATGCTGCTATTTTCTGTCTTATCATATTAAATCTTAACATGGTATCAGAGCTAACCTGAAGGAAGGCAATGTATGGCACTTACGACACTTGCTTCACTTGCGACAATTCGAAGGTTTGGGTTTTACATAGAAAAAACCAGTCATCGTGGAACTTTCACTATAAATCTATTTATACGAAGGCTCAGGATCTGAAAAGTTTACAGGTCGTAGATAACATCCCCAGGTACCTTGTGTCCAAAGGGAACCCTCAGATTCATTGTACTTTGTGAGTTATGATCAGTACAAGTTAGGGTTTCAGCCTCTTCCAGATCTCAGTCAAAATCAAGTGACCTAGGAAAAAAGGTCATAACTTGGGATAGGAAGCTCCAAATGAAATTTCGTAAAAAGTGACAGGTAGTAAACAAACTATACTATCTTAGGAAACTTTTTTCAGAGGCAGAAGCTGAACCAGTGACACGTGGCATGTCGTACAAGTGCACTCTTCTGTTTTATCCCATAAACAGGTCACGTTGCGACACTTGGCATAACTCTCTCTCAGAAAATCCAATTGAGGTCAGACCTATCTGGATGGAAAGATGACAAGTCAGGATACCACAAAAAAAAAATTCAGACCCTGTGGAGCGAAAAGTTTGGAGTTACAGCAGAAACAATCAGGTACATATTTCTGTCAAAACATAATTATTTTTGGAGCACCTTCATTCATGGCTTCCGGAATTTAGGGTTTCGGAGAAAGTTAGAATTTTTGGAATCGGAATCCACGACTGAATGCTACTCAGGAAAATCAAAATTTAGAGACCAAGATCTAATTTTTTGGTTGGGTAGAAGACTGGGCTTGATCAAACCCCAGTTCGGGATTTTGATCAGAAAGATGGAAAATTAGGGCTTCAGCAAAAGTTGGAATTTTTGAAGTCTGTAACCACGGCTGGAAGCTCCTCAGAAAAATAAGAGTTTAGAGCCTTGGATCGAACCTTTTGATTGGACAGAAGGGTGGGCTTCATCAAACCCTAGTTCGGGTTCCTGTCCAGAAGATCCAGAAGTTTCGAAGGCAATTTTGAGGGGTCAAATTTTGGAGATTTCAAAATTGAAGTATGCTAGCAAGACAGATCCTTCTATCCATTCAAAAGTGTGAAAGTCAAAGATTGAATTTTTAGGGTTTCTCTAGCAGACCCTAATCAAGCTCCAGATCAAGTTTCAGGGGGAGTTGAGGCTAAGGCCTTACATAAGAAGACTACAAGAAGTCTCGACAGGTATGACTTAAGGAGGTTCAGGTATGTCTTGAAATCTGATTCCTGATTAAAGTTCATAATGTGTTTGTCTTCATATTATTTATTAGTACAATCTTGATTAATGTTAGAATTGTCTTATCACCCTAGTAACAGTATGAATGCATGTGAATGATCGAAGACATTCATTGATTAGGGCTATATGATTGTACTAATGCATTATGGTGTTGTATGAGGTTGATGTTGTCTACTAACAAGATACAGGTACATCACGAAAGACAAATCAAGTTCCATGACCATGACAACATAATCTTTGATCACATAGAAGTTCTAATTACGAGGTATGTATGACTTTGTTCTATTATGCTTAACTTATGAGATATGCAGGTTCCAGCATAGGATCTCTAAATCATTGAAGAGAACAAAGAAGATATTGATTAGGTATGTTAGACATAGCTAAGCAGGTATACTAATCCAGGTATGTTTTCCTATGTCATGTTAGAATCTTACCTTGTGTTAGGATCCCTTATATAAGTATACTTGGTATGATTGGTTATGCTTATTCATAAAGTTAGTAATCAAGGGTTTATGCATATTATGTCTCTTATCTTGGTTGATGATTTAAATAACTAGATCAAACAAGAATATGCATGAGTAAAAGAAGACTTCCTTGAAACCCTGAATACTAATGATCATGACTATACATATTCAAGATT
Organism: Larix kaempferi; assembly: GCA_027924585.1. Lineage (NCBI taxonomy): Eukaryota > Viridiplantae > Streptophyta > Pinopsida > Pinales > Pinaceae > Larix > Larix kaempferi. Next base: position 8,851,216 of record BSBM01000557.1, on the reverse strand, counting down.
ATTTAGAGTTATGATGTTTTGATAATATTGAGAAATACTAATGAATGTATGTTTGTGTATGAGATCATGAGGATTACACTAGTGCACACTTAAGCATGCACAGTGGTACAGAATGAATAGAAGTTCAAAAGACATATAGAAGATCAAGCAGGAGGCAACCACACAAACATAAAAGATAAGTATTTGAGTTGTTATTTGAAATAGTAAATGATATTGCTTGTATGCATATTTGTATTCCTAGAATATATCATGCTGAGTGTAAACATTCATAGAGCATTGAACAGTATACTACTAATATGCATATGATTGGTAAGTTGGACAAACATTCCATTGATGCTTGTCTAGAATGAAACCTCTTTGCTGACATGCTGAGAGCTGTGCACACTCTCGATAGTATGTTTTGGTAAAGATGGAAGGCATCTAGATAGCCACTGTATGCATACAGGATATGGGAAAGTGTTGTGCCAAAGTATTGGTCAAAATAGTTGCATAACTATGTAAATGATATCTGTATGCATAATAGGTTATCATGTCAATATGATTTGATGATTATGAAGTATTACTAATCATGTAATTAATTTTGATTTGTAGGAAAGATCATGATGAATGATGAACACTGAACAAGCGATGGATGTTCAACAAAAGGATTTACAAATCAAACACACTATAGAAGGCTTGTGGCTAGAAGATTCTCTTAGAAAGAGGAAGAGAATCATGATGAGATGTTTGCTCCAAGTGGCTAGATAAGACCATTCTCTTAATGGTGTAATTAAAGAAGAAGTGTGAATCAGGTTCTGTATGGGTTCCCAGGATCGATAATCAATTGATGAGCTTAATGATCACCATGGGTGATGTGGATCTCAGCCTTTGCTACTGTTGGGTATGTTATATCTCTTCACATGGTCGCTGCGTGTACAAGTGCAATATTTCTAGCAAAGAACCCTTCTTATCACTCAAGGACAAAGCACATTGATGTGCAGTACCATTTCGTCAGAGACATGGTTGAACAAAACAAAGTGTTGCTGGAGAAGGTTGACACTTTGGTAAATGTTGCAGACTCTTTGACAAAGTCTGTGAGTACTCAGAAGTTCTCTTGGTGTAAAGAGAACATGGGCATTGTTGCCCTGAATTGTTGAAGTCATAAATTTCTCCTGTATGTGAAGAGAACAACAAGTGGGAGAATGTTGGGTATGTTATATCTCTTCACATGGTCGCTGCGTGTACAACACGATCCCTTTTTGCTTTTTCGTGATTTTCGACCCATTGTACTCTATCTAATTCCGGTAAAAGGAATTAGGGTTGTAACCTAATTCAGGTAAACGAATTAGGGTTTTAGATGCTGCAGAATACCATTTATTGTATTGTACATGTAAAATAAACATATAATGAAAAAGGAGCTATGCGGCTCTAAGTTTTGCTGGTTTTTTTCCCGGTTAAGGGTTTCCAGGTGAAAATCTCTGTGTAATGTGTGTGCCATTGTGTATTTTCTGTTAATGCTTAAGAATCGATATAAGTTTGTACTTCACTGTTAAGGTTTAAAACTTACAGCTACAAGGTTGAATATGGTTTCTCTACACAGATGTTGATTGGGCAGAAATTGTATCAGATAGGAAGAGCACATCGAGAGGATGTTACTGTCTGGGATCAGCCATGATCTCATGGTTTAGAAGGAAGCAATCTAGTGTGGCTCTCAGCACAAGCAGAATATATGGCTGCTTGCTCTACTAGTTGTGAAGCGGTATGGATTTAGAATGGACCCAACTATGATCCTATGTGACAAACAGAGTTGTGCCAAAATGGCAGAGAATCCAGTATTCCATGATAAGTCAAAGCACATAGAGATCTGACATTTCTATATACAAGATATGGTGCAGAAAGGAATTAAAGTTCGAATTTGTAACAAGTTACCAATGTACTAACCAAACCGCTACCGATCCGATGTACTAACCAAACCTCTACCTCAAGTAAAGTTTTCCAAGACAAACTTAATATAGTTCAGAAGGACCCTCCTCGAAAGGGGGAGTGATGTGATCACTTATGATGAGATTGCCTACATCGACAGAGAGATCGATGATGTGGATACATATATTGGTGATGCCAACAGAAAGGTTGGTGGATGGTCCTTAGACAGGGTCTAAGGTGACAAGGGGATTGCATCATCCTTGAACACATGTTCTAAAGAGAGCGGTAGACGTATGTCTTCGAGAATAAAGTCCTTGGTGGAAATGAGGGGATTGTATCATCCCTGGACTTCAGTCCTAAAGAGAGCCGTAGACGTATGTCTTCGAGAATGAAGTCCTTGGTAGACATGAGGGGATTGGATCATCCCTGGACTTCAGTCCTAAAGAGAGCCGTAGACGTATGTCTTCGAGAATGAAGTCCTTGGTGGACATGAGGGGATTGGATCATCCCTGGACTTCAGTCCTAAAGAAAGCCGTAGACGTATGTCTTCGAGAATGAAGTCCTTGGTGGACATGAGGGGATTGGATCATCCCTGGAATTCAGTCTTAAAGAGAGCCGTAGATGTATGTCTTCGAGAATGAAGTCCTTGGTGGACATGTGAGGATTGAATCATCCTTGGATTTCAGTCCTAAAGTGAGCCATAGACATATGTCTCCGAGAAAGAAGAGGGGATTGTATCATCCTTGAACACATGTTCTAAAGAGATCCATAGACATATGTCTTCGAGAATAAAGTCCTGAATGAACAGGTAGGGGATTGTATCTTCCCCGGACTTTGGTCCCAGAATTGATTCGTAGACTGATGTCTCTGAGAATTGAAGATAGGACTGCATCGTCCCTAGACCTCGGTTCAAAATGTACGTGAGGACTGCATCGTCCATGAACTGGGTTCAAAATGTATGTGAGGACTGCATCGTCCATGAACTGGGTTCAAAATGTACGTGAGGACTGCATCGTCCATGAATTGGGTTCAAAATGTATGTGATGGGATTGCATCATCCCTAGACATGAGACTTGTCTTAAAGTGATAAGGATTGATCATCCTGGAACTTGATCTGGATTATATCATCCATGGACCTAAGTCCTAAAGAGAGCGGGATTGATCATCCTGTAATATGATCTTGTGTGTTGCAGAGTATGTTGCTATGTTTTGATGATAGATGTATTAGTGAGAATACATGCTTTTGATGATAGATGTATTAGTGAGAATACATGCTTTTGATGATAGATGTATTAGTGAGAATACATGCTTTTGATAATAGATGTATTAGTGAGAATACATGTTTTGATGATATATGTATTAGTAAGAATACATGTTTTGATGATAGATGTATTGGTGTGGATACTAATACAGATGATCCAGATGATGTAGATCGAGATGATCTAGATGTTGAAGATCGAGATGATCCAGATGTTGTACATCGTGATGATCCAGATGCTGTAGATCGGGATGATCCAGATGTTGTAGATCGAGATGATCCAGATGCTGTAGATCGAGATGATCCAGATGCTGTAGATCGAAATGATCCGGATGTTGTAGATCGAGATGATCCAAATGTTGTAGATCGAGATGATCCAGATGCTATAGATCGAGATGATCCCGATGTTGATGATTGTATGATGATGATGCTGATGATCGTGAGGATCCAGATGTTGATGTTGTTGTAGCTGTTCGAGTGCTGCAGAAGATAAAGACTCAGTACTGAAGATGTTGATATTCCAGTATTGAAGATGTTCCAGTAACTGCTTGAGTTACTGATGATGTTGAGAAAGCTTCCAATGATTTATAGATGTATAATGTATGATGTTGATTATTCCTTGCTCATGCAGATGCTGTTATAATATCCTTCTCGTTAAGGGGGAGTGTTGAGATATTGTAACTTCAAAGAATATTATATTTGTACTTTATTATTCCGGAGATGTTTCATTCCTCCGTGAAGATCTTATTGTATATCGGGAGATGTTTATTCCTCCGTCAGAATGTGGTAACTTGGGTTATTAGACTTCCCTAGTGGGGGTCAACCCTATGTGTGTTATGTGGGTCAAAGGGTTATTAGACCACCCTAGAGGGGTCGGCCCAGTTAGTTGTAGTGGGGTATTTAACCCATTGGTTAAATACGAGCCTACATTTTTTGTGTAAAAGATAAGTCGGAGTAGTGTATAAATAGAGGAGGTGTATTCCTCATTTTACACACTCACTCACTTGAGAGTGGTGCACTTGTGGAGGAGAGGTCTGCTATGGAGAAGGAGGAGCTTATGCTCAGGGTTACATCTTTGTATATTGCTGGTCATCTATATTGAGGAAGCTTTACTGGGTTTTCTACCCCATGAGGGTTTCCCAGGATAAATTTGTGTCTCTTGTGTTTATGTTGTGCTTGTTGTTTCTTCAGTGATCCTGTATATGCTATTATTGTGAAATGGAATGCAATGCTACTATTTTTTGTCTTAGCATATTAAATCTTAACAAATACAAGAGATAGTCTTATCCTAGCAGCAGAGCCTCCTCCTCCACAAGTGCACCACTCTCCCAAGTGTGAGTGAGAGAATAGAATGTGTAAAATGAGAGAGACACACTCTCTATTTATACACTAACTTGACTTGACCTTTACTCAACTAGGTCGCCCTCAACTTAACCGCTTAACATAATGCTGACTGGGCCGACCCCCACTAGGGTGGTCTAATAACCCTTTGACCCACATGACTTATACAGGGCCGACCCCAACAAGGTGGTCTAATAACCCATAAAGTATAAGTTACAACACTTACAATATAAATGACGACACTTTCGTATAGAGGAATAATAACATCTCTATAGGAATACAATATACATATATGTGAAATACATTCCAAAGTTACATATACATCAACAACATAAGACTTCCAACAAGTCTTTTAAACAGCGCAGGATCTACATTGGGTCCGTCATCATCCTTGATCAATTTCAAACCTATTATCACTGGTGTTGGAGCTGTCTTACAGTTTAGCATCTTAAATCTATTCAAGACATCACTTGCATACTTCGACTGAGATATAAATATCCCATTTTCAGTCTGATGAATTTCAATAACCAGAAAGTACTTCATATGCCCCAAATTAGTCATTTCAAATTCACTTTCCATGATTGTTCTAAAATAATCTATGCCAAAATCACCAGTAAATATTAAATCATCTACATACAGGAAGACAATTAATTTATTACCTTGCTTGTTGATTTTTGTGTACAGCATTGGCTCACATTCACTTCTGTGAAATCCATTCTGAATCAGGTATGAGTCGATGCGACTATACCAAGATCTGGGATATTGCTTCAAACCATACAGTGCCTTTTCAATCTGTATACTCTGTGTCCTTGTCCTGGAAATTCATAGCCTTGTGGATGCTCCACGTATACTTCTTCCTCTAAATAACCATTTAAAAATGCAAACTTAACATCCATTTGGTAAACATGCCATTTCTTATGTGCTGCGATGGCCAGAACTGTTTTGACAGTGTCCATTCGCGCTATAGGTGCAAAAGTTTCATTGAAGTCTATTTTAGGATGTTGTGTGAAACCTCTTGCTACCAATCTCGCCTTGTGCTTCTGCACATTTCCTTCAGCATCTTGCTTGATCTTATAACTCCATTTTATACTTATCACATCCTTGTCAATAGGAACGTCGATTAATTCCCATGTTTGATTTTTCTCAATGCATTCTATTTCTTCATTCATGGCTTGAGCCCAAACTTTTTCTTCAACAACTTCTTCAAATGTTAGCGGATCATTAACTTGAGAAAATAAAGCAAAAACAGAAAATGAATTTGATGTACCGGTCTCATATATCTCACGCAGACTTCTTGTTCTTGGCAGAGTTGTTGGTGTCGAACTGCTTGATGGAGTTTGTTGCGCACTTGTTGTGCTTGTCGGAGTTGCTTGAGATGCGACTGATGTAGCAATACCTTGTGCTGAAACATGTTGCGCTATCCTGGGAGTAGACGGAGCCGCAACATTCTGGTTTATATGCGGAGTCTCAACCGCATCTTTTGCGATGTCATCATGTTCGATATGCAACACAATTTTAACATTCTTCTCTACGGTTCCATCCCATGCTTCATTTTCAACAAACTGAACATCGCGACTGACGATAATATTTCTTGCAACATGATCATATAGCTTGTATGCTTTTGTGTCTTCAGAATAACCAATAAAAATGCATGTATGTCCTTTATTGTTTAATTTCCTTCTTAAATCATCTGGAACATGTGCGTATGCTACACAACCAAAATATTTTAGATGGGAAACACTATGTTTCATACCTGTCCATGCTTCCTGCGGAACCTTATTCTTCACGCTCTTTGTCAGAAATTGATTCATGATGTATACAACAGTTGCGACTACTTCAGCCCAGTATTCATTTGACAGATGCGTGGCTGCCAACATACTGCGTGCCATCTCTATAATGGTCTCGTTCTTCCTTTCGACGATGCCATTCTGCTGTGGTGTATACCGCGCAGTGAACTGCCTGCTTATGCCATGATTTTTACAGAAATTTAAGAAATCATTTGAAGCATACTCACCACCTCTCTCTGTTCTTAATATCTTGATGATGTAACCTTATGTTTCTCCACGAGTGCTTTGAACTACTGGAAACAATCAAATGCATCAGATTTATGTTTTAGAAAATAGAACCATGTTTTTCTTGTGAAATCATCAATAAATGTGAGAAGATAAGTGCATCCTCCCATGGACAGTGTTTGCATCGGTCCACAAATATCTGAGTGCACAATTTCAAGTGGTGTGCGAGCTCTGTATGACTTTCTGACTGGAAAAGTCTCTCTGTGTTGTTTTCCAAAAATACAGCCTTCACAAATTCTCTCTGGTTTTTCAATTAATGGAAATACTTTCACCCTATCCTTAATGTGCAATAGCTTCAATCCACCAAAATTCAGATGTCCAAATATGAAATGCCATAACGAGGATTCATCCTTCATTTCTGTTTGAACCGCAGCTTACATTGCGCTTCCTTTTTCTTCCTTGTCGCAGTGAATGTTTGCTCCTTTTCTTTTTGCTTTGAAGGTGGTTCCAAAATTTTCATTTTGACTCGTATGAACAACTTGAGTTGTTTTTCCTTTTATAATTGATGTTATCCTCAAAGGAAACAAGCGATTGCTTGTCATCTGCACTTCGGCTATGAGTTGATTGCTTGAGTATATGTCTTTGATTAGACAACGCTTTCCAATCATATGGATTATGTAACATTTTTCCATCAGTTGTCTAGTGCTCATCAAATTATGCTTCAAACCTTGAACATAATAAACATGAGGCATAAATTTTTCTCCCCCTATTTGGTTAGAATATCAACAGTAACCTTACCCAAAACAATGACTTGAAAATTATTTCCAAGTGTGACATCAGTTTGAACTAATTCATATAGACTAGAAAACAGATTTAAATTACCAGTCATATGATTGCTACAGCCTGAGTCTAAATACCATATGTCATTTGGACTTTCTTGGACAACATTGCATTCAAGTGATGATGTGCATGCTAAGAACAGTGAGTTGTTCGTAGCGTTGTTGTTGCTTGACTACGATTGGCCTTGCTTTCCTTGGTCATACTGCTTCTTCGAGCATTCATATGCGAAGTGTCCATACCTCTTACAGTAATGCTATTGAATTTTTTATTTATCGTACCTTTTTCCACTTGATCGACTAGGAGTTTGATCTTGACCTCTAACAGCAACATGTGCAGGGTTGTTGCTGCGACCTCCTCTGAAAGAACTTCTTCCTCTGCCTCTAGAGTTTGATCTTCCTCTGCCTCTTCCGCGACTTATGGATGACTGTGTTGCGAATGCACCTTCCAGCAATGTATCTGAACCACTGATTCTATGTTCATGATTGAGTAATGAGGCTTGCAACTCATCAATATTAAATGTCGATAGGTCTTTGTTTTCCTCTAGGGTCACAACTCAATATTCAAATTTCTTTGGAAGAACTCTGTGAACTTTTTCAACTACTCTTTGATGAGTTAGAGTTTCTCCATGAGACTTTATTTGATTAACCAGACCAATAACACGAGTGTAAAATGATTCTACTAACTCTGTATTTTTCATCGACACAGATTCAAAATCTCTTCTAAGAATTTGAAGTTTCGTAGTCTTTACCTTGTTAAAACCCTCATATGATGTTTCCAGCGTGTCCCACACTTCCTTAGCTGACTTCGCAGCTGCTACTCTTGGGAGTATGGATTCATGTGTCGCTTGATGTATGTGGAACAACGTCTTTCCGTCTTTCTTCCTATGTTCCTTCAAAACATCTTTCTATGCTGCTGGATCTGCTCATTCTGCATAGCCATGCTGGACTATTTCCCATACATATTGACCTCTAAACAAAGCTTTCATAGTTAGCGACCAATATTCATAATTTTTACCGAAAAATATTGGAGTTCGCAAATTACTAGAAGTGGAAGTCATCGCTTTTCCCTTTTAGATATAATTCTTACTTGTTGTAAACCAGGCTCTGATACCAGATGAAGGGAAAAGCACACCAGGCACAGTCAATTTAAAATTAAATGTGCAATAAACAAACTTTTCTTTCGCTGCGCACTTTAACCGAAACTCCAATTTTGACTTTGCGAATGACTTTCACTTCTACGAGCATTTACTTTGTGAGGATTAACTTTGCAAAACTTTACTATGCCACAAAAATTGATATTGCACCAAATTTACTTCGCAGCAATTGCTTTACCTTATGCGATATGCGATATGCATAACCTTGGGATGATATGCGATATGCTTATCCTTGCCATATGCAATACATTGGGGAAATTACAAACTTGAAGATATTTTTACTCCGCGTAACTTCGGGGCTGACTTGTTGACATCAACAAACCTATTCTTAAGCAAATATAATATTTTAATAAAATATTTCTTGCTAAAACATAAGAACGGAAGGAGTTAAACTAAAAACTTTAAGGTCGAGAAATACTTAGAATTCTTGATTTCTTTTACTTACAGTAAATGTAAACAACATTTACACAGGTGGGTATGAAGAAGATGTGCGACATGTAATAACTACCATTCTTGAGAATGAACACAAAATAACTATTGACTTATATATTACCGCACTAAAACAAGTAACATTGCCGCAATACAGAGAGATGGTAAATACTTCAATCTTTCACCATTTTATGCAGAGCTTGGGCTTCTCATTCATTTCGCGACCAGCTTCTTCTTCTCCTTTCACTCATGCATCTCTTACTAATCTACTGAGATTGATTTACATTTATACATAAACTTGAGATGGCTTCGCCTGGAAGCTATTTAACTTCATTAAAGACTGTAATAACTTTCTACCTAAGAAATTCAACTTGGTGAATACAAACGCGGCTGATTAAATACTATGAAGAGTGCACAAAGCCTACAGATTGACGGACGTATTACTCGCGCGAAGATGCGCATTCAACTTGTAATTACATTTGTCCAACAGTCTCCAAATATTAAAATCAAGAAACATTATTAAAATCAAGAAGCATTGATAGATTCAATGACAATTGAAGCTCCACCTATCACCATTGATGAAATCATACCTCTACTAAAGGTATTGTCACCAATAAACACTGAAATATCAAATATCAACATGAACACAAGTTTAAATAAAAAATACATAATTTCTTAAGATAACACAAGAACCATTGCAGTAGCTACTGAATTCCAGCTAAAGTTGAGATCAACTGGTCGGAAAAAACACAACCTGGTAGCTTCAGATATGAATGTTCAAAGACATGGTTAAATGGATTATGCTATTAATAATAGAATTGCAAATTGAAAGTTCAAAGGCCGTGCCAGATTGAAAATATATGAATGCGATCTAGTTGATTTTTTTCTTAAATAGCCAATTTAAACCTCTCACAGAGCTATTGAAGCAAACTCTAAAAAAATCCAAGAGATACTATGATAGAATCCGTAATTGAAAGTTCCAAGGCCGTGACAGATTGAAAATCCCTAAATGTGAACTAGTTGAATTTTTTCTTAAACAGAAGGCCAAATAAAACTTATCACGGAGATATTGAAGCACACTCTAAAAGTGTCACCTTAACAGTATCGAACCAGTTATTTGTAATGAAAAAGGCATACCACAAAACATGCAGTATTCCTCTGTGCAACTCTACAAACATTATAACAGTAACAACGTTGAAATTGTCTGTATTTAAGATTTTAAAACAAATTGTCTACAAACCTCCCAAGACAAGCCACAGAACATGCAGTATTTCTATATGCAACTCTGCAAACCTTTCGCAAGCCTTTTAATAACAAGAAGGTTGAAATTGTCTGTATTCGTGATTTTAAGACAAATTGTCAACGTGAATAAAAAGAAAATGCATCATGTCAAATGCCAGTCTGTAAATGTTAGAGAATAAAACACTAACAGAAACATGTACGCGCCATTTTCTAGTTTGTTTTGATCTATATTCACAGTATGTTATGTCAATTTCATAAATCAAACTTGGGAATATATCTACCATTTTCTAAGTACTTTCCTACATGCACAATAATAAATATGACAACGTCAAATTAAAAACAATAATAAGCTGGGTTCAATATCTACTCAATTCTGATTACTTGAATAAAGGAAGAGATTAAACATAACTTCCCGTAGCATACCTGATAAAACATGCCAAGTTACAATAACATAATAGTAAAATAATAATAAATTTCCCTTTTACTCCAAGGGATTAGAGCCACTTCAGTAACATAACCCTCCACACAAACAAAAATGTATTGTTCTAACCAATGTAAAACAAAAACCAAGGAAAAGTCCTCTCCATATGCAGCCAACGCAAGCTGGTACTAATATTGCACATTCAGAATACACATGTTGGCTTTCCCATGGTACTCTTCAGATACAATCATCGGACCTGCAACATTTGAAAGTATTCAAAATCCATTTCCTAACAATAATTTGCTTAAAACATGCTTTCACTTATAATGAACTAATCCTTCAACTGACTGATAAGTGAAAAAAAAATTCCCTTTGAAACAAACAATAATAAATATAAAGCATAAAAAGGCTTGCAAGCTTACATTTCGCCAATTTTTCTTCAGCAAGGATACCAGGAAGTTCACACTCAATTGAACGTTCTGAAACACCTGCTTCTCCTCCATTCCACAGTTCCCCACAGCAACCCCATACATAGAACTTTTTTCAATTGAAACTTAACCGTTTCTTTTGTTTCATTCACCTTGGACTCCAAGGACTCTTGGTGTGAAACAAGAGTGGGAATTTACCAGCCTTGTTAAGACCAGGTCCAAGGAGTCTTGGAATTTGCTTAATGATTGCTTCTGAAGCAAGAAATGCATGGTACTTCTTTGCAAGCTTCTTAACAAGCTTCTTATTCTTGTTCATTTTCTTCAAACCTTCAACATCCACGTAGTCCAGACTGAGCTTCTCAGCCTGCATAATCAGTTATGTATTATCAATATGCAAAACCCAAAACAAAACATATTTCCTGTTAACAGCTCTCAAGTACTTGGCCTATTTTATGCTGCTATGGCCTATTTTATGCTACTAATAACCCCAAGTGTTGTTAAATTAATAATACAATGTAACACAACACAATAATTTCATATCTGAAACCTCATCAACTTGTAGAAACCATGCATGAGACCAAGTTAAAACATAATAGCTTGTATAATTATTCAAAGCTTTGTTTATGACCATACAATAGAAAACACAATACTTTACTAATAACCCCCCAGTGTTGTTAAACTATTGTCTATGAAGATACAATACATAAAGTATTGTCCTGATAAAGATAAGACCGCAGCATACCACATAACCACATAATCCAGAGAAAGAAAACAAGGCTAATAAAAAGAAAAATAGACAATACGAATTTTTAGTCGTTCTGTAATTTTAGCATCCATGATCATAAATGTTGCACACAAGCATGTGAATAAATACTACAAGATAAGATATATATTTTGAACTAATATAATGAACAATATGAAATTAAAATTGTTTATCAATATGAAATTTAAAGTGTAACAGTAAAATGCATTATATTACGTGTGGTGTTTTTGAATAATAACATACACTTTTCTATAAAAATGGTTATATGGGAGTAATAAGAATGGATGTATTAATTATTTAGCAATATGAAATTTAAAGTGTAAGAGTAAAATACAATATATTATATGCTGTTTTTTTAATAATAATATACAATTTTCTATAAATATTATATAATAGATAAACAATATGCACTCCGCACTAATATAATAAATGTTATTTACACAATTTGATTTTGATGATGTTTAAAAAAGAGTATATAACAAGAGCCACGAGGTGGCAATGTCCCCCACCTTGCCAATAGCTTTTGCTATAAGACGATAGCTATGAAAGGAGGTGTGATGTGTGTCGACTTTGATAGATTGAAGAAATACAACTTGATTTACATGTTGTTTGATAATTGAAAAGGTCTATACAAATAACAAGAACCAAAGCACAGTTAGTTGTTTTCGACTAACCCTAATCAGCCCAACAAAATAACCATATTGTTTTTTCATACCTTACAAGTTGGTAAAGGAGGATTCATTGCCACCATCTTCTATTATTAAATATAATCTTCTATCAATAGTAAATATCATCTTCTATTAATATGAAGTAGAAGAACACATGTTCTTCATGGTGAATCATACATATTTTTTATTTCGAACTTATATATGGGTAGGGTATGCATATTTGCATAAACTAAGTTGCCATATTGTAGAATGTATGAGATTTTTTGTTGGATACACAATAAACTTTTATAAGCTAATATGGAGCCTTTTATAACAAACAAAGAGATCATAGATATGGATTCATTACTTATGCTATGGTGAATGGATTATACCATTTATATTAAGTTGACATAATCATGGAAATGTGTTATGATACACATTGCCATTGATGAGTAAATAAAAACTTTGAATTTATATTATATTTTATAGAGAAATTTTTATGTAGACTTACATTGAAAATATATATTATAACATTACATCAATTTTGAAATTTTGAAAAACCTTTGAAGCTCCTAGGTGGTAACTTGTATGCATACAACTATACTTTCAAATGTACCACATTGGTACAATTGATAACTATTAACATTTTATTTATCATATTGATATAAATTTAGAGTGAATATAAACAATTTCAATTTATAGGAATTGACTTAAAAAAATATTATACACAAATTTGATGTTTGAGATTAAACTTTAAAATTGATTATTATAACTGAAAATAAAAAATCTTATACATTAATTTATTATTTAAATAAATTTTAATATTAAAATCAATTTTTATTGTTATTATTATAAATCATCAAAACAAATATCCATTCACATCATTTAAACAAGTATCCAAAAGAACAATAGCCATGTTATGTGAGCAATTTAAACAAATTCATTTTGCTAGCAATGTTTGAAATAAAGAACAAAGTTTCAAAAGCAAACATATAAACACCATTGACATATGCAACATGTTGTGTTTTCCGAAGAATTGATTCAAGAGACCTATTTTTTTTAAAGATTTATGGGCAATGGAACTAAAAGACCTATATTTTTCATATATAACCATGATCAATAACTTTTAATTTTATCTAAACTTTAGACAAGTCATCATACTCCATGATTGTATGAAAAAATAATTGAAATGCAAAACTATGTTCAAACAATAGTTGGAGTTTTATGTAATAAAAAACCAAGAGAAAAAGACTTGGCAAGGAATCACTGGACTATGAACCTAGAGCTTTCGTTTTTGGGACTCTTTCACAGTATTCTAAACAATGTTCTACTCCATTAATAATTAATAGACCACATGTGACCACATGTCATCATATTTTTAAATTTTCAAAAGCCTTCATAAACTGGGATACACTATATATGCAAGCATATGCTTATGTTTTCTATTAAACTTCAGCTGTAAGACACAAAGATAACAAACTCAAGAGACATTAGAAATTATTTGCAACAAAGTCAATCAACTTGGAAAACAAAGAGCATACTGTTTTTTGATAGAGGAGGTCTATAAATATAGACAAGACTGTATTTTTCTTTCAATTAGTTGGTGATATTGATTGTAAGCCTGTTGGAGCTTTGCATATATGTAGGCCAATTTATTGTGATAGCTACAAATCTACATCCCCAGGCTTATTTTGGTGCACATGTAGGCCAACAATGATTACCATAACCAACAAAGGAGGGAAAATGACCTAATATCTCATTCTTGCTTGCCTCAATATGAGTAAGCTCATTCAAATTTTCAAGAGATGCAACAATCACAGCAAGAAATTGATCACTAGCTAAGTCTAAGATAGGTTGATCACTAGTTGCTCATTTTCATCACATGAGCAAGTTCCCCATGATAAATCCAAGTTTTAGTCCATTGTTCCCATGTTCTTAGCACTCGGAAAAATTCCTACTCCTCCCTTTGAAGGAATTTTTAGCCTCTGTTCTAATATCGCTATCTTGGGAATCCTAAAGGTACTGAGTCTATTGTCCATACAGCTCTAAAAGGCCATATTTTGTTCATTGTCATAATAGTCTTCAAGGGGTAGTAGTAAAGTAACTAAATGCATAGTAATGCGATATACAAAATACACAAGAACAACAACAACAAGATTTCCACCATATATCCAAATGTCTATCAACACACATATGAAGTCGCAACAAGAAAACAATTTCCAAACATGGGATTAAAATTCCAGTGAAAAACTTTTTCCCAGTGACCCAATGGAAACTCATCACTATTGCTCTATGGTCTTCACTATAAAGTTGAGTAATGAGAAGTGCAAAGCAAGTTTTGTATGTTTATATTTGGTGAAATAGCAAAACAATATAGGAGCGAAGAAGACGAAAATAACATCCAAAGAAAACTAGAAAAATTTTATGGAAACGCATATGCATGAATGAATTGAATGTTGCATTTTCAAAGAAATCTAGTAAGTCAAAAAATGCAAACAACAATGTAAATGCATTTATGTAAACAACAATTTGGTAATTGAAGCAGTACACATTTGTAGAAGTTGAAAGTTTGTTCAAATGAAGTCCACTGTGTTCCATAGTTTTAAAATTCATGTGCAGTCGATGTGCAATTGCAAAAGAGCAAAGTTAAAAAAAGAGAAGCATCTTACCGATTCATTGTATCCAGCAAAGAACTGTTTAAAATTTGATACAGTACAAGAAATAATTCAGTTCAATTTGCTTTGCTTGCAAAACAAAATATAATGGATGGAAAAGGTACTGTGTCTGCAATGAGTTGAAATGTCTTTAGGCACATTGCTCTAAACCAATAAAGCATAAGTTTTTAATCTAGAACAACTGACATGTATTTCAATGTCATAACAAAAATGGCAGCTATCTTCAAAAATGAATTTGATAGTGGCATAGAAAGCGATGCAATTGCAACATGCAGCCTTTTTCCCTGCACAGTGCAAATAGAATGTAAGTGTTTTTTTTGCATGATACTAGCAATATAGACTGAAATAAACTTACAATGGGCCTTACCTTTCTTTTTTTCAAGAAGTTGTTTGCATATCCTGCAACAAAGATTGAGGTTATTTAAATGGGCAAGTATATAATCAATAACAAACCAATCTTCAAGTATGTTGACTTCTATGCAGTTCAAGTTAGCTTGGTTTGTGTTTGAAAAGAATGATTCAATTATTTTTTATTTTGAATTGGCAGCTTTGCCTAAGTCAATTTAAAATGCATGTGAATTGACAATCGACTTTTACACACAAGCATAGATGTTGCAGATTGCAAATGATTTGTACGAGACATAGATATAGAAACATATAAATTTGCTTATATATTTTAGTCTACTTTAATCATAGAATTTTTTTTTTCCGATGGCCATTTGAAAGCTGAAATCTTGAAAAATATGCAATTAGAAATATATGTTTTGTATACATTCTCCATGGAAAAGACAAGTGCTTGCCATAGCAAACATGGAAAAAATTGTGCAAACAACACAACCACCGTTGACAGCCATCGATGCTTTCTATTTATGTTTTGTATACATTCTCCATGGAAAAGACAAGTGCTTGCCATAACAAACATAGAAAAAATTGTGCAAACAATACAGCCACCGTTGACAGCCATCGATGCTTTCTATTTATAGACAATTTTTTTTTTTAACAAAGGAGTTTTTTTTTCTGAAAAACGGTCCAAGAGTTGTTGATCATTTTTTTTCACAATTCTGATGCCCCTATATTAACATAAATACGGACAAGACAAAAGAGAGTAAGAAAAAACACAGAAAACATTGAAGTCTCTAAATTAAAATCATAGAACCAACATGTTGCATAGGCAATATTTTTTATTAAGTATCTTGAAACTGTTTTTTGTTTTTTTCCTGCCAGAATTAAAAAGAGGCATCAAAAGGAAAATGAATTGATTAAAGCTATAGAATCTGTTGCAAGACTTGATTATGCCAAGAGTGTTAAATAAGTAAGAGAGCCTGTTTAAAAACCAACAGATGAAATTCAAATGAAAATATGCACATTTCACAAGTATCAAACTATAACAACCTGGCATAATCTCATCTAGTTGTATCAACCACTATCAGGACAGAAAACAAAACAAAAAGAACGGAAAATAAAACAAAAAGATGGGGGTTGAAATCCATAGCAAAAAAAGTAAATGGCACGTTGCTCTCAACAGATTAGTTGAAAACAGAATTCCAAACAAATGCTTAACAAAAGGATTGAAGAAGAACATGCTATGAACCTCTACCTAGAAAAAGACACTAACTTGTTCAGACATCACAACAAACAGAAAAAACAGCGACGATGGTTGGCAACAATTTGAATGAAGAGAAAACTGGGGAAATTATGCCCACAATGCGACACCATCTCAAGATTTGAACCTCCTCAGAAACACAACTTGGATTATGGCTTGAGAATTCTCAATCACACAGAATAGCTTCCCAGGGATGCGAGCCTACCTCCAACTTTCATAAAGTTACTACAAATTTGCCTACGAATGAAATTCTGGAGATCGCCATCCGAGATATCCCTTGTCTTTTCCTTAACCTGCTTCACTGGAAAACGAATAGAAAATGAATAAAGTCAGAACACCTGTCGAATTTGGCCTCATTGACTCTAAAATATACTTTGATTAAAATAAAAGGGATTTTACCTCCAAAACCGCAAGCGACTGAAACTTGGAACTAGAACACCAACCCACATCCGAAATCCCCTCCGCTCGGAACAATATGAGGAAGAAACAAAAAACTTCAACACCCAAGTGTGGTCCAATTTGAAGACCAAATGCAAGATGCAAGCTCGAGCACTGTAGGTCAAGGCTTGCAGGCGTGAAAAAAAGAAAAGGGAATTTTCCTCCCAAACCATGGGCGACTGAAACAAGGTACAAGAACACTTGTCCACACCCGGAATCCCCTTCGCATGAAGCAATTCTAGGAAGAAACCCGAAACTTCAATAGTCCAATGTAAACATTAAATGCAAGATGAAGGTTCAACCCTGACCTTCAACTCCGAAGCTAGCGGCTTCAACCGATGTCCTATCCACACCCCAAATCCCCTCCGCTCTGAACAATCCAGGGAAAGACGGAAGTTTAAAGACCCAAACACAGGTTCAAGCATGGCAGAATGAGGCTGGAAACCTGGCTGCCCATGACCTTCAACTCCAAAGTTGTCGGCATCAAAAAACCCAATAAAAAGGCAAGGTTCAAGACACAACCTGAAACTTCAAGAACCGAATGCAGTCATCGGCACCCAAAAATCCCAGGGAAAACGCAAGGTTCACGACGCAACCCGAAACTTCAAGAACTGAATGCGGTCGAACCCCAAATATTAAATTCGAGTTGAAATCGATTAATGTAGGTTCAAGCATGGGAGCCGAGGCTTGCATCCTGGACACCCACGACCTCCAACCCTGAAGCTGGCAGCATGAAACAAAATTAAAACCCCTGCATTCAATAAAAGTGTTGGCTGCTTTTTCGACAGACCTGGGTTTTAATGAAGCGCAGCAACAAAACCCCTTGGCGCACTGGCCCTCTCGGCAACGAGCTGCGCGGCAGCTCGAGGTCTCACCCGAAGTGGCTATGGGGGGGCTAAGGAATCAGGTTTCCTTAACCTAGGTGACACGGAGATTGCTCTTTCGTCCTGGACGATTCCTCTAAGGCGACGGTCTGACCTCTCTTCCGACTTAGGGGCGCGACAACTTTCGAGCTCCTGCGCGGTACTTCCACTCCTGCGCTAGGACCAATAATCCTCTGCGCGGGTATTCTATACGCAGTTTCACTTGCGAGCTCGTCGCAGCAACAGGTTCTCCTGTCGCAACGGCGACGTCGTCCTACCAATACCTTCTACTCTTAACGATTATAGTTCTTAAGGAAGATTTACTGATTTACTCGACACATTCATAAAGACAATGCAATATTTCTGTATTTACCGTTAGTAAGCTAAAACAGGTAATCATCTCTATCACAACATCATAATAGCGGGAAATATGAAGTCCACCTCCACGGGGAAAACCACGTCCACGGGAGTATCTTATATTAACCAGAAAATGGTAGACTTATACAATATGCTGCGCACACAGTTGCAGCCTTAGATCTTTCCAGGAAACTCCACGCACACAGCTGGGAGCCCTTCTCTCGATCTATTCTCTTCCTCTCCAGAGATTACAATAGTTCAAACGTCGCCTCGGACTGTCTGCAACTCAAGGATTAGCTTCACTGCTAACCCGCTTACTGACTATTTAGATATCTATCTCACCAACTGACTCTCTATCTTACTAACTAACATCTACCCATTACAATTATTCATATATATAGGTGGCCATGGCGGTCGCACCTTTACAACACTGTGGGCCTTTCCCAGCAGTAATCCCCAAAAACCCTAACCACGCACATGGTTAGGTGTACTGTAGGCGCCGCTTGCAGTCATGTCGCCGCTTCCTGCAGGCTCCATGAATTCCGGCGCAGCTTACGGGTATGGATGCCTCGTCCTTTTCCTTCAATGCTTTGGTCCGTTGCTCTTCCTTGATCCGAGCAACCATAACTTCTGTACTTAGCCTTAAATGAGGGTAGCTGAGCCCTCTACTCCATTTCTTCATTGATTATGGTAGCTGAGCTTTCTACTCTGCTGCCTTCATTCCCTTCTGACGTGCGCGCGAGCTCCGCGATTTCCGGTCCGTGATCCGCGCTGAGCTCCTCCATCTGGCACCGTACTGCGCACTGTCTTCGTATGTCCCCAAAATTGGTGCTTATTCAAAACTTAGCACTCTTCCATACTTGTGTTTTTTCCTCAAAATTCGCAGCTTTTACCATAGCTGCGGCCTTGGCTCCAACAGGCCCCTAACACTTACTTGTGGCTCGCCCTCGAGCCACTCGCACTAGCGTGTGGTCGCTTTACTTGTGCATCTTCTTTTGCTTGGATCTGCGCGAATGTTTTCTTCCACTGCGCAATAGCGTGGTCCAATTCATCGACACATTCCACAGCAGTGTGCACCGTTTCTGCAGTGGCTTCTTCTTTAGTGATGGCATCAATCACCTCTTGAGATTCAGCAATCTCTTTGATTTTTGCCTCGACTTGACCAATGATATCAGCATACTCGTCCATAAATGGCTGAATGTTGTTGGTGAGCTTCTCATCTTCAGTTCTGAGCTTGTGCAGTTGCTGTTGCATTCTGCGCACTTCACTCATTTTCTTCATTTTTGGTAAGCCTGTTAAGGCCTTAGCTTCTTCAGTCAGAACAGTTAGGGACTGTTCTACGGCTTGCACCTATTCCAAAAGACCAACTTTAAAAGGGAGCTTCTCAAGCTCCGTCCAAGCTTCCATAGCTTGGCTCATCAGGTTCTCAGCTTCCTGTATTCTGTCTTTCATCTGTGTGGAAGCTCTGCTCAGCGCTTCAAATTGTACCTGCGCATCATATGTAAACTGCGCGGCAACACGGGCTTCTAGCTCCGCGATTTGGGTTCTATGGCCCTCTGCCATAGCAACTATTTCATGCTCCAGGGTTTTCACCCTTCCTCCAATAATTTGAACTTTCTCAACCAGAGGGAGCTCTGGTTGAATCTCGCAAGCCGGCAGCTCCTGGGCAATCTCATCCACTGCGTTTCTGATGCCGATGTCTTGCGCCTCATAAAGTGCAAGTTTCTCGGAGATGTTCCTATGGCTTGCCTTCAGCTCTATCTCCTACGATTGCAGTCGTTGATTTTCCTGGAATGTAGAGAGCTCTCTAGCTCTCAACTCAAGAGAAACTTTCTCGTGCACTAGCTGTAGAGTCTCTATAGGAATTAGAGACAAATTTATTTCAATGGGCCCAACGACGCTTACCTGTAGTGCAGCTAGAGGATCCGGAAGTGTCATGCTCGTAGGCGGAATATGCACGACAGTATGCCTTTCTATGAGTTCTTCAACTCGCTCAGTATTTGGAATTTCTTGTGGCGCCTGCGAAGTAGATGCTGGCGCATGAGTCTACGCAATCCTTCCTGCGAGACCTTTTATTTCCACAAAATGCAGGTCTAGAGCACTTCTGATGTGAGCGTGCGTGTTCCGTAGCTCGCGAAATTGCTCTTTCAGATACTGGTCGATCCCCGAGGGAATGGCCTCAGAGGGATGCGACACCTTTTGTTTCTTGGTTGCCGGCTCTGTCGAGCCTTCATCACTTCTTTGCTCAGGGGCTTCCTTGCCCTTATCTTTCTCGTGCGCAGCGGCGGGTGGCATCGCGGCTGCGATGTCGGTGGCTTCTCTCCATTCGTCTGACCAAGACTTGATAGTTTCTTCGACATCTTCGGTGGTCATCCTGTAAAGGCCTACGGCCCATTTCTCTTCAATGCCGCAGGGACGGAGGTAAAGTTGATGTAAGTCGGCAGTAAAGGCCAAATTTCCTTCATATAGCGTCGCTGTCTCCTCACTCAGCCTTGGCATTTCCTGAATGGTATCTCTGAGGAGATAATAGTACTCACAAAATACAGCGCGATTCATCTTGCGCTTCGCGGGATTAGGAGATTCCCAAATATTTACATAGCGAATTCCGGCAGGTTCTCTTGCGCGGCGCGGAAGGAACTGAGTGTTCGGGGGCTCCTTCCACCCGACGAGAGCACATAAATTAAAAGCCAAGAAAAATGGAATGACTGACCGGGGTTATCTTGGACGTTCCGGCAGTATTCCAAAAAAGAATTGAGGAGGAAGAGGCACCAGTTGTACTGCTCTCCCTCCGCAGCTGCGATGGCAAGTTCCACGACAGCTCCAGTAACTTCCTTCGGTCTGCACTTCGTGAGAAGTCTGCCTGCGAGCAGACTTCCTGTAAATCTGAGTGCTTCGTCTTCTACTATTGTGAGGTCATAAGCCCGACCTCCTCTTGTAAGGTTGTATTTCTGGACCAGCTTTGCAGCCAGTTTTCTATCCTTCTCCTTTCCCATGAAATGGATATTGGGATCCTTACCAACCTTAGACAGGCCAGTAATGCGATGAATCAAATCGACATTTAAATCGATTGGCCTCCCGAGCAAATGTTGGCACACATCGCAACATTTGCAGAATTCCTTGGTATCTTTATGCAATGTCGGCCACCAAAGACCTACAGCTAAGATCTTCTGAGTAGTCGGCTTTCCTGCGAAATGGCCTCCTGCGGTGCCTGAGTGCGCTTCTGCGATGATAGAGTTCTTTTCATGTGGTAGAATACATCTGTGCAAGACTTCATCGGGGCCTAACTTATAAAGCTGGCCTGCTATCAAAGTGAAGTCTGCGGCTTTGACGACAAGTTGTTTCTTCTGCTGGACTGTAAACTCAACTGGCGCTTGTCCAGTAGTGAGAAACTCAAGGATATCAGAATAATATTCATCTGCTGCTTGAATAGAGAACAACTGCGCGTCAGGAAGATTGTCCTCCAAATTTGTAGGTTCTTCCCCTGACTCAATCCTAGATAAGTGGTCAGGTCCTGCATTCAATCTACCTGGCTTTACAATAACCTGAAAATCATATTCTTGAAAAAGCAGTAGCCATCTGCAAATTCTTCCCCCTAACACTGGCTTATTGACCAAGTATTTCAAAGCAGAATGGTCAGTATACATTTTAAAATGTGCGCCCAGTAAGTAGTGTCTGAACTTCTGTAGGGCGTACACCATAGCTAGTCCTTCTCTCTCTGTAGTAGTGTAGTTTTTCTCTGCTGTGGACAACTTTCGGCTAGAGTAAGCAATGGGGTCATCGATACCTCCTTTTCCTGGTTGTGTAAGTACGATCCCTAATGCTATGGAAGAAGCATCGACATGAACATGAAAGGGTTTATTCCAGTCTGGGAAAACTAGAATTGGCGCAGTGATCATCTTGTCTTTAAGTGTGTCCAAGCTCTGTTGGCATTCTTCTGTCCATTGGAATTTCGAATCCTTTTTCAGCAGTCTTTCCATAGGTGCTGTGATCTTTGCATAACCATTGATAAATTTTCTGTAGTATCCAGTATGTCCCAATGTAGTGCGCAATTGCTTGACTGAGTTGGGCGCCGGTAAATTAGCAATGATGGCAACCTTCGCAGGATCCATCAAGAGTCCTTGTCTGCATACAATATGACCCAACAAAATACCAAAAGGAGCACAAAAGATACATTTTTTCAAGTTAAGGGAGATCTGGTGCTGTCTACATTTTTCTAACATCATTCGCAGGTTCGCTATATGGTTCTTTAATAAGCCAAATACAGTCCAGTCATCAAAATAGACTTCTAAGAACTTATGGATAAATTCTTTAAAAACAGCAACAACGACTCTAGAGAAGATAGCAGGAGCGTTTTTAAGACCAAAGGGCATTACCGTGTACTGGAATGAGCCCCATTCAGTCGCAAAAGTAGTCTTATGGCGGTCGTCTGGATGAATTCTGATCTGATGGTATCCCGAAAATCCATCAGTGAAGGAGTAAGCCTCTTGTCCTCCAACATTATCAAGCACTTCATCTGTAAAGGGCGTAGGAAATGGATCATGCGCTGATGCGTCATTGAGTTTGCGCAGGTCCACGCAAATTCTTATTTCACCTTTTGTCTTCTTCTCTTGCACAACCATAGGACTAATCCAATCGCTTTCTTCTACTGGCTCAATAATACCTGCTGCGAGCATCTTGTCAATTTCTTCTTTGACTTTTTCTTTATAGCGCGGGTTCAACCTGTATGGGTGCTGCTTTACTGGCTTGGCATCTGGTTTCAGAGGTATGCGCATCACTCCTAAGTCTCCTAGGATGCCTTTCATTTCTGTGAATTTGGTAGGAAAGATATCCTGGTAGTCACGTAATAAATCTGAAATATGCCCAACAGTTTCATCATCCCAATAGTCTCCTATAGAAGCAAACTTGGGTTCGGCTTCTGTACCAATGTTAACCTTTTTAAGCTTGATGTGTTCTGTAATGGCAGGGATATCAAGCTGAGGACCTTCAACATTGCGCGTCCCTTCTGATTCTGGAATATTGATGTTGCGAGGATCATCCTCCTCTTCTCTAGTGGTGAAATTATAGCATTCGAGGGCATGTTCTATCTGAACAGCCCAATCCGGCTGGGAATATTCTGGTAATAGACATGGTTCAAATACCTTCTTTTTAATACACTTCAGAGCTTGATCAATACTCGGATGCTCTGACTCAAAACTGAAGGTAAGTTGAAAACTTTCTATCATTAGAGGCCAAGTAAGAGTGCCTCTGCGCAATTCTGTTTCAGTGTACCAGTTCCTTGGAACTGTGTCCAATGTGTGGATGAATAGGTGAACCCACTCATCGTCCGGAATATCTGACCATTGCTGAATGCATGCTTCGATGTGTGACCTGGGGTCACTCTGTCCCTCGTATCTGCGCAGTATCAATCTGCGACAGTCTTGCCATGTGTGAATATTCGCTTTATGCGCACCCCACCATCTTGTTGGTGTAGCGCGCAGTGATACATCTAATGCCTGTATGCGCTGCTGTTCTGGAAGCTGTTGTTCATATGCCTGTATGAATTCACTTACGTTAGTTAGACCATCAAAAATTAGAGTGTCGTTCAATTCTGTACCAATCCATCGAATGGATTTAGTCATCATGGCACAACGTCTTGTAGAAACCTCATGTATGCGATTCTGCCAGTTTTCCAATCCTGCATCTGAGTCTGATGTGCACGAACTATCGCATCGCCAGCTGATATGGCCCTCTGCTGTGGGATTGACATAGTCACTCTGACTAGCAGTCATCTGATACAAACTTTCCATGTGGCGCGCTTCTTCTTCTGCCCTAATGGGTTCTATATACCTTGGTCCTTGAATAGGATCAAGCGGTGCAATGACCCTAATCTGGTCGTCCTCGAAGGTCATCTGTCTTTTCTTCAGGTTAATGACAGCTAAGTTATCAAATGCCCAGTCTATACCTAAAAGTGCTGGGTAAGGTCTACTATCATCCAGGATTTTGATTACTTCAAAGTCTGCAGAACTTCTTACTCCCTCAATATCAATAGGTATATTGGGTAATCTGCCCAATGGAGAGACTCGTTGCTGGTTCGTGAGTCTTAGCTGGATAGGGGATCTTGTAAGTTGAGGACTTCCCATCTGTTCCCATGTCTGCATGGTGAGAACATTAACTTCTGAGCCCAAATCTAAAATGACTTCATCCATCTCAAATGCTCCAATCTGCGCTGTGAGCCTCATCTCTTTTCCAGTTCTAACGTGACTCCCAATCTGATGAACAGCACGCTGCGGCGTGTTGGTCGAAGCAGATTGTTGACATTTATCCAATAGGTGTTGAAGTTCCATAGTTGCTTTTTCATTGCGCAACAACTTTAAGCAGTTCCTTAGAAAATTATGGACAGTACCTAGTGCATCTTCTTCATCGGGCCTTCCGGATGTAGTGGCCTGTTCTTGTACCAGGTTGTCTTGTCTTAGCACTTGCGATCTAATGTCATTATGCAGATTTGTGACAGAACTTGAAGCTCTGGGATCTGAGAAATACTCTTGGGCTTGCTTGAATGCTTCTTTTTGCTTCTGCAGATTAAGTGGGGCTGGTTTAATATTACGCGGCGCACCCATTGCGTCGCCTGCTTTCTAGTTCCCAACTCTGGCGCACCAGTGGTTGTTCCACTGCGCGTCACAATGTTAACTGTACGGTCTGGTTCCATTTTTTCTGCTCCAATCAATTGAATATTCTGGTTGACCTGTGGCGTCTTTGCTTGCATTTTTGTCATCAATTGGGGGCATTCTTCAATGATATGATCATAAGATTTACAATATCTGCAAAGGGTTGTAGGGTTTTGGCAATCTCTTGCAAAATGACCTTGCGCTCCACAATTATAACAAGTGATCTGGCCTCTTCCGCGGCCAAAGTTTGTTGTGCGTCCACGGCCTCTGTAATTTCCTGTTCGGCTGTCGCGAGTTTGGTCATACTGTGGACCTGCTACGGGTCCTTGTGCTTCTGACTGTACTCTATAAACATCATGTTTCCTTTCCATCATAAGGTCGTATGCTCTGCAATTGTTTTCATCGTGGCCTACTGATTTACAGAAATTACAATATAGGTTCTTTGGAGTTTGTACATATTTCTGAAGTAAGTGACATTCTTGGGGTCTATGACCTCTAGTTCTACAGATTTCACACCAAGACCCTTGTGGATGTGGTAAAGGATTAGGTGCTCCAGTTGCAATATACTCTATGAAAACAGGACAGTGGTCCTTTGAATGACCTTGTGCTTTACATTTTGTACACCATATGTCTTCCTTAACATCCTTGCCTTTCTTAATATCATGCACTTGCAGGGTTAAATTTGCTAACTGGTTCTGCAACTGCACAACATCGTTGCTTGTTCCAGCAATTGGTGAAGCTTCTAGTTTCATAGCCATCTCTAGAGCTTGTTCCTGAGTAGTGAGATTCTGTTGCATAAGAGGAAGTCTAATGTGTGGAAGCAACGCAGCAATGAACCATTCCTTATGCTGTTGTGGTGCAAACTCAAAGCTTACTTGATCTATCAAGGCTTTGAACTTTTGGTCAAAGTCCCATACTGACTCTGTGGGTAACTGCTTGATGTCTTTGAGCTCTGTTATACACTGTGATTCTGATTTAGGTTTCTTGAATTCTCTAATCATTGCATTTCTTACCTCAGCAAGCGTTCTATTCTGTGCTGCTGAGTATTTCATGAACCAAGTTAAGGCTCTGTCTCTTAGTGTGGTTGCTAACTGAACCAGTTTAACAGCATCATCATTAATTTGCTTAATTGTCCAAATGGCTTCACATAGGAACCAGTGTTGCTCAGGGTCTTCTATCCCTGTCCCTCTAAAAGTTGGTAGTTTCATGTCATCACCCATCTTTCTTGTGCTAGGTTGAGGTGTAGGTGCTGTAGCAGTTCTTCTGGACAGGTCGAACAAAGGTGGTACAGAGGTACTAGAAGTACCGTGTGGGCTCCTAGAAGGTGTTACTGCGAGATTATACTGAGCTTTGTCTGGATTTTGCGGTGTAAAAGGGTGGTAAGGGATATGAACACTCCCTTGTCTTTCTATGTGGCTTGCTCTAGGAACTTGACTGTCTTCTGGGCTTGACTCAAAAGAATGTTGGTCAAGGCCTACTTTATACCATTTTCCACTACGAGTGCAACCAATAACTTCAGGGTCACTATCAGAGTCTACGGACATTACTTGTCTATGCTATTCATCTGAAGCTATACATAGTTTTTCTTTTTCATACAGAAGCATTTTAATCGATAAGTTCAAAGAATTCAGGAACTTACCTCTATGTGCTTGAAAGAAACTCCTCTCAGCTTCACTGAAACTCTTTCTTGTATCCACTGCAAACTCAGTGATGAAACCTTCCAGCAGACTATTCAACCAAAAGTCTACTGCGCGGGACACAGAATTATCTACCCGCTTCAGAATACTGACTAGCTCAGGCGTCCAAGCAACTGGTCGATCAATATACACAGTGGGTCTAGTATCTGCTAACGTGGCTATCCAAGCATGTAACTCAAGTGGAAATGTGACAAAGAAAATTTCATGAAGGTCAGTATAGATATACTTCTGCAACCATTCTTCTGGCTGGAGTCTAGAGCTTTTATTTTCTTGTTCAGCGAACTCTTTAGCCTTTAAATCGAACCACTCCTGAATTTCTGTAGTTGTAGGATTCCAGTAACACATTTGTTAGCTGAGCAACAGAACCATTTGTTGGCTCCAGCAACAGTCTTCTTCGTCGCAAAAATAGCAAGTCTCACAGCAACAAGTCATAAGGCAATGGAACCATTTGTTGGCTTCCTTCTTTCTCTGGATTTCGCCTCAATCTCGCGTGTCGCTGAAATAACAAGTCTTATTCACGCGGCAACGGAACCATTTGTTGGCTGCTTTTTCGACAGACCCAGGTTTTAATGAAGCGCAGAAACAAAACCCCTTGGCGCACTGGCCCTCTCGGCAACGAGCTGCGCGGCAGCTCGAGGTCTCACCCGAAGTGGCTATGGGGGGGCTAAGGAATCAGGTTTCCTTAACCTAGGCGACACGGAGATTGCTCTTTCGTCCTGGACGATTCCTCTAAGGCGACGGTCTGACCTCTCTTCCGACTTAGGGGCGCGACAGCTTTCGAGCTCCTGCGCGGTACTTCCACTCCTGCGCTAGGACCAATAATCCTCTGCGCGGGTATTCTATACGCAGTTTCACTTGCGAGCTCGTCGCAGCAACAGGTTCTCCTGTCGCAACGGCGACGTCGTCCTACCAATACCTTCTACTCTTAACGATTATAGTTCTTAAGGAAGCTTTACTGATTTACTCGACACATTCATAAAGATAATGCAATATTTATGTATTTACCGTTAGTAAGCTAAAACAGGTAATCATCTCTATCACAACATCATAATAGCGGGAAATATGAAGTCCACCTCCACGGGGAAAACCACGTCCACGGGAGTATCTTATATTAACCAGAAAATGGTAGACTTATACAATATGCTGCGCACACAGTTGCAGCCTTAGATCTTTCCAGGAAACTCCACGCACACAGCTGGGAGCCCTTCTCTCGATCTATTCTCTTCCTCTCCAGAGATTACAATAGTTCAGACGTCGCCTCGGACTGTCTGCAACTCAAGGATTAGCTTCACTGCTAACCCGCTTACTGACTAGTTAGTTATCTGTCTCACCAACTGACTCTCTATCTTACTAACTAACATCTACCCATTACAATTATTCATATATATAGGTGGCCATGGAGGTCGCACCTTTACAACACTGTGGGCCTTTCCCAGCAGTAATCCCCAAAAACCCTAACCACGCACATGGCTAGGTGTACTGTAGGCGCCGCTTGCAGTCATGTCGTCGCTTCCTGCAGGCTCCATGAATTCCGGCGCAGCTTACGGGTATGGATGCCTCGTCCTTTGCCTTCAATGCTTTGGTCCGTTGCTCTTCCTTGATCCGAGCAACCATAACTTCTGTACTTAGCCTTAAATGAGGGTAGCTGAGCCCTCTACTCCATTGCTTCATTGATTATGGTAGCTGAGCTTTCTACTCTGTTGCCTTCATTCCCTTCTGACGTGCGCGCGAGCTCCGCGATTTCTGGTCCGTGATCCGCGCTGAGCTCCTCCATCTGGCACCGTACTGCGCACCGTCTTCGTCTGTCCCCAAAATTGGTGCTTATTCAAAACTTAGCACTCTTCCATACTTGTGCTTTTTCCTCAAAATTCGCAGCTTTTACCATAGCTGCGGCCTTGGCTCCAACAAAAAGTCTCCCAACGTCAGCATGCCAGGTGTCAAATGGCACCCCGGGCTGTTTCACATCAACGACCGATGCACTCAAAAACGCATTTAACCCTACTAACGACAATCCGTTGTCGGGTCCTGGGGCACACAGCCCCAAGACGACGTCACGTGGAAAATAGCCAATCGTGGATGAGATAAATCGACCTCCCAATATATATATAAAAAAAAATTAATATAAAAAATTCAAATACTATGTTAAACTTTATATGTTTGAAAGTATTTTTTGTACTTAGTAAACTAATGCCTCCGACCGAAAACATAATGTCAGGGACATAATAATAAGAAAGAGTATATAATAATAAGACTATCATCCTCAAGAATGTGTAGTAAGAGTATCGAGCATGTGCCATTTTAAAATTGAATGGAAACTGGATGGAGTTCGAGAATGTTGGCAGGTTTTGTATATGTTCAAACCCTGGTCCTAAAAACAAAGCAACAGGTTTCTTGCAATTGCAGTAACAGTGAATGACCAAACTCTATCTAATGTCATATCTGTGCCCTTTGATTTGATTGAGATTTTTGAGATTTTTGTGTACGGATTTGAGTTGTAATTCTGAGTAGTGGAATTAAAATGCCAATGCCCTACCTAAATATAGTGGGAAATCTAGGTTTTTCCCAGGGTAGCTTCACTAGAAGGCAATATAATATCATATTTCCTTATTAAATATTCATGAAAACCTAAAAATTATATTGCTTATATATTAAGGGGCAAAGGGTTTTTTTAATTTAATGTAACAATACAAAATACTTTGGGGTCTTTCTTATAAGGGCGGGTTGACAAATATGGATCACCGCCGAAGGCATGCTTGAGGCCAAGGGTTTCGTTGTGAAGTGGGTTTCCATTTGATCATAGTCGAGAGACAATGGTCATTTCCAATTGTTACCAATAGCACTCAGCCAATTGTTACCAATAGCCTTGGGAGGCTCTAAGCCTCCACGGCCTGTTATAGGCCCTCAATAGGCCTTGGGGGCTTGAATACCCAACCACTCGTGCCTATTACAGGCCTTGGGAGGTTTAGTCAACCTCCTAGAGCTTGTTACAGGCCCTGGGGGCTTGGATACCTAGCCCATAACAAGCTTAGTCAACGATTGGGGAACTTCAACATGTAATCTAAATGTTGTACTATGTGCATTGGCTCTAGTGACATACAAGAAGTTATCTCCTATCTCTTCATTAGACCATTAAATGTCGCAAATCATAATGATATGTGGTTGAGTAATTACATTGTGGGTGAAGTAATGTGCATCCACAATATACATCGAAAGAAGCAAGGTGCATTGTAGAATGCATGTGGGGTCATAAGAGGGGTATCATATCAATATACTAGGTACGAATATAAAGGGGTATAACAAATATTAATGAAAAAATTGATATATACAATATCTAGTGAAAATAGGGGTTTTTTTTAATTGGGAAGGCATATTGGGAGGGGATTTAAAAAAAACGATTTTGGAAGGTATTTTCAAATATTTAGTGAAATTAGGGGTATTGTTTCATATGCCAAGAACGAATGTGCTATGATAGCGGTTTATTGAGTGAAGCGAGGTCAATCAATGCCTCAACCAAACTTGAAAGGGCGCCCTACTATGCTCATTACAATGCACTAAAACTAGCGAATTCCCTACCAACGTTACAAGCCAATCCAACAAGGCGATTCATAGAGATCTTCTGTTATGGAGAATGATGGTTATTTGATCCAAAATAACTCAAGGAAAAAGGAAAACCATTAGAAAGCAAGCCCCCACAACCTAGAAGGATACTTCTGAGAACAAGAACAAGTTCGAAGTAGGAGGGAAGGATATCCCACTAGAAGTCACTGCTCAAGATACCCAAGCTCAAACTAAATCCACACTGGAGGAAGATCCCGAAACCATGTACCAAAAAATGAAAGAACAAGAACATATATTCCCCATGCAAACACAACCTAGCGAAGAAACAAAGATTTGAAAATTGCTAAGCTTCAAGTCCGTTCCTTAAATATAAGGTATAAGGTATAATAAATTGAAATGAGTGTAAATGTGCTCATGCGCCAACTGTCCAATTGCACGCTTTGAGCTGTCGATTGCATGCTTTGAGCTGTTGGCGGGTGGTAGGAAGGAAGAGACTCTTTGCATAATATGTCAACGAGAGGCATGCTATTCTAACTCGGGCCACATATAACAAGTCCAGGTTCCTCGACTTCTTGCATTCCCGCTCTATACCTTTTGGATGCAGGGTAGTTTTCCCTTAGGAAATCCCATATCTTTTTTGTTTCCGGGTCTCAATAAGTCTATTCAGCCGTTAGGAGATTAAAAAGTGAAAAACAAGTATTTTATCTCATCTTGTTGTCATAATTTCTCAACTCTCATTTTAAGTATGGCATCAGTTTGGCAGCAGCCCTCGTCCAATACTTGGCGTGTTGTGGAGACTACGACCTCCAAGTGGCCTGAGGGAGAAAACTTACTTAGAAGTATTATCTCGGTGGAGAGAGAGATAGTTATGCCTGGATAGTAGTTTGTGGGATTTGTCCCCATTTGGTTATGGAGCACATCGAGTATTGCCATCTGGCAGGATTGTCTGCCATCACTGATTTCGGTTAAAATTTGATTGTCCTTTATAGTAAAGAGGCTGTCGTGAGTGGAAGGGGCATCTTTTATTCGAACTAAGGAGAATCGCCTCCTTTTTAGGGAGTGCTCCACGATGGGCAGCCTCCACCTACCTTTTCTCATTTATGACTTACCTTATTTTGGAGCGGGGCGTTGCCATCTGTTGCTAAAACCATCAAGCGAACTTCCTTAAGAGAAAGAGGATCCTGAGTGTGTGACGAGGGGATTGGATGGGAGTATACTACTCTTGTTTACGGAGAGAATAGGGAAAAGGGGGGTAACTGATTATTTTAGATTTAAGGGAAATGTGTGACAAATTTCTAGAGCATTCTATATATCTGTAGGTCAATCTCGGCAGTAGAAAGGGAGAGAGAGAGAGAGAGCGAGGTCTGCACTAGCATAATCCGAGTACATATGATGGAAAACCAACGAGGTTGTCCAGCTATTCGAAGAGAGGGCGTAAACCAGTTCCTTACGGGTAGTCAATTCAAGGCAAATCATGGATCCGGTAATACCATTAAGTTGGAAGTCGTTTCAGTTGGGTTGCTGCGTAGGTAATCTCCTTTATAAGGTCGATTCCAGGGGATAGCTGTCCATAGGATTTCATTACGTTGCTAACCAATGCCAGGTGAAGTGTGTAATTTATGTTTTCAATCTACTCTTAGTTATATAAGCTGGATCGCTATAATGGCTAAGATGCGTAGATAAGTTACTTATTGGATTTTCTGCTTGGTAAAGTATGTGAGTGAATTCGTAACTCTAAACCTCTGCACACATAATTAAGTTTATAAAAATTAGATATGTTTATATATTACTGTTTGCAAATTGGAACAGAATCTAGATATGTAGATATTACCGTTGCAAAATTGAAAAAAAAGGGCTACGGTTTATGTATATGTTACCGCTGCATACCATTGGGAAAGAATTTAATATTGCTTTAGATATATATATATATGTTTCTTATGTTTAGGGATAACCTAGGTTTATGTATGAGTGTTGAACTCCCTGTATAAACGTATCTTTTAGCTGAGCTTTATCCCTGGTCAAAAACCTGCTATAGAGTATTCGGATCAGGGTGACCTCTATGCAAATATACATTTATGCAAGTCTGATCTTTGTCAAGGTCTGACTACACACTATTTTAAACCAACGATGTTGTTTATGCTCGCTCGATCCCTGATAAAAAATTAATTTTATACTTTTCAAGGCAGTATGCTCGAACGCGTGCTAAGACAGTGATAGGGTCCTTTTCTGACTAGAGGTAATAGTTCTGTAATTACTCTATAGTAAGTAAAATGTAGCGATTTTATATAGCAAGCACCTCCGGCTAAGGTGTTGATGGAGAGAAGTGTAGTTCCAACGTCTTTGTGGCGAAACCCTATTTTCCTTACCTTTGTGTTTTATGTAAACCTTTAGTTTGATAGAGAAGATGCAACCATAAACGTTAATCTCTATTTTCTGAACAAGTCTGCAGCCTTAGAAGACGCAACCACCCATCTCTATTTTGGAATGAATTAAAATGTAAGTTTATTATATATATTTATACATTGAAAAGTTAAACGAAGGGTTACGATCCATAAGCTCTATTCTTAGGTTAAATTTATTTGTAGGAGTTAAGGGATAACTATTTATTAAATACCTACAGTAGGATTAGATAGAATTGAATCCGAAAGATTTGTGAAAGTTATATTGAGGATTTGATCCAACACCCTAACAAATTTATCGTTTAGGATATATGTACTAGGGTGAAACTTCTCCCCTAGCCACCTTTCGAGTTAGTAGAAATCCATGTCATAGACTAGACCCCTGAATTGGATTTCTTAAAGGTACTCTTGACGAGAGAGGTTACTAATTTGTAAGGCAACGGTTGTGTTGCAGGAATGTAATCCTTATTTTATAAATTCTTTAATACAAAAGATTTTGTGGGCGTAGCCCAAGGAGTGGGTGAACCACGTTAAAAATGGTCTCTCCTTATGTGGTCTCTCCTTTGTGTGTTCTTTTATTCAGTTTGAGTTGTTTTGAATATGTGTTATTAACTATGATGACTTTATGGTTATATCCTTGTGCAAATGTATGCATTTATGAATGATAGTTCCTTGTTATTTTATGATGACTATAAATTGTATCTCATATGTATACATTTGACTTTCTTTTAGAATGATTAAGACTAAATTGTTTTATTCATATGTATGAATAAGAGTTGTTTGAAAGTTTATTTACTACATTTTCGTTCTTACGTGTACCTTGTGACTTACCATTGTATAAATTGCATACTTCATTAATACTCATAGATAGAATTTTAACCCAATGATAAGTTGACATTGTTCCATGGGTAGTAATCAATATTTTGGTTATCCGCCATGGATAGAGAAATAATGTGAGGTATTTTTGAAGGAAGGATCTTAAAAATTACGTATATATTTAAGGAAGATTGAAATTAATATTTTTGATCTTATGATGGCTTGTCAGGCATGTTAAATAAAACTTTTTTTTAAAGGGATAATTTATTTTTGAATGATGATCATGTAAATGTTATTGAAAGTCATGGTAGTAGGAATCATTAAGCATGATCATTATAATTCAAGTGTTATCATGTTTTTTCTGGAATTTGTGTATCGTGTTTCTTTTTATAAATTGTTTAGGGAGAAAATTTTCGAAAATTCCCATAAATTACAGTTATTGAAATTTGGGTTCGTGACAAATGGTATCAGAGCTTTAGGTTACAAACACTAGGGCCTATTGGGCTCGACATGAGATAAATGATTTTGAAGGCTAATCAAGTTGTTCTTGTTTTATTTTGGCACATGAACTAGATGGGACGAGGGAGATATGTTAACAGATTTAAATTTCAAGATCTCCAAAATAGTTAAGATAAGTCTTTCTCATCATGGTTTTTCTTACAAATTGTGAATCAAGTATGTTCTCATTTTACCGTAAGTTATCCCTTGCTAGATATAAAATAAAGACACTCACATTATCACATGGTGTTGTTAAGAAATTAGTATTTTGATTTCAGTATATATGCAAAGGATTATGAGATTTACATAAGATAGAAAGTATTCATACTTAGTTGATTTTATTTATTGCTACAAATAGGTGAGTGATGTACTTTGATTTGAACTCTATAATAGTAAACGCATATACCCTAGTCAATGTTATAACATTCTAGAACATAATCATAAAAGATCAAACTCATTGATGGGCGGGCGCACGAAGATGGTCCCCATTTTCGTTGCAATGGGGGCGCGCTAGCGGAAAACAAAAATGGCACGTACGCACCTAAGGAACCGCGCACACACCGCTAGGTTTGGTACCGAACCGAAGCGCGCACGCACCGCTAGGTTCGGTACCGAACCGAGGCGCGTGCACGTCTCTGGCGCGTGCATGCAATAGTGGCGCGCACGCACCTCTGTTAAAATAAAAAATAAAAAATAGTGCCCAATTTCCGCATTGTTCAATTGGTCGGCCGAGCGCGACTTGCACCTCTGCGTACGCGTGACTTGAAGCACCAAAGTTTCCCAAATCAACGTCAAAACCACCCCACAACACCCACTAACTCATCAACAGTGCGATTGATAGGTAAATATCAAGTTTTGTTTTCATTTTATTCATTCTTTGTATCAATTTTTTGATTTTTTTTGTTTATTTAATTGTAAATAATTCTCAAATTTTGAAAACAATCAAACCAATTTTCTATTGCAGATTGTAATTGAGACAATAAGTGAACAAGATGTTAACCTCGAGTCCGATGGAACACAAGAAAACCCAAACCTTGGACCCAATGCCGAAGAAAACCATGAACACAATCCAAATGCCGAACAAAACCAAAACCCACAACTTAATTTTGAACAAGATGACACTAACCACTATGTAAATGAAATGCGAGTGCACACTCGCGAACTTAGAAACTTGGGTGAACCATCTCGATTGTCTCTTGCCACATCAATTGAGAACTCAATCGACTCCCTCATACATGCACACCAGCAATTGACAGACATGACTCAATTTAGAGCTAGGATGCGGGAGTACTACTCCACGGGAATCTCCAAGGAAGCAATAAAAGATTTGAACATTTCAAAAGCCCAATTATATAGTATGTTCACTGAGCCGAAAACGGGCCAACCACCAAACATTACAAAGCCACGTGTTTGCATGGATTGGTGTCATTACCGAACGTGGAGGGACAATTGGATGCAGAGGTGGTTCACGGTGTACGATAAACCTCCCTGCAATAATAGGGAGGTTCCACAGTACTCCCTTCACCAACTGTGGGCTGAGTTTTGCCTCGGTTTACATGTCAACTATTTTGACATAACCGAGTTCCAATGTGTTGGGCGTGGCTCTGCCCAAGATCGACCTGCTGCCAGGAGGAACCCACTGAGAGGGCCACCACCTCCGAGGCGCGACCCCAACCCCTCTCCCCAGCCACCTAAGTTGCTCCATAAGCTTGATCAGATCGAGGTGGCAATGAGGAATGTTGCATGTGGTCTCCTCAGACACACCTCCTTTATAGCAGCGACTACAGTGGAGAGGTCGAGTGACCTTGATAGAGATCCAGGTGCAGGGCCTTCACGATAGGGCTAGGATAGACCCAAGACCGATGGTATCCATGCTAGGCATTCCAGTTCGACGGGGAAAATGCTACATCTTTGTCCCCATTGTGGGCACACTTGCCCTGGCCCGATCGAGGGTTGTTATATGGATCAGGTCAGCAATTTTTTTAATGTGTTTTCAATCATCACTTTATAACTTGTAAAGTATTTTGAAAGTATTTTTGTTTGACTTAAACTATTATTTCAATGTACAGTTATTCAGAGCTAATACACCGAGATGGGAGAACGTAGAATATCCCAACTTGGATGCAGCAATGGCAGCTGCAAATGAAATTGCGGCACCCCACACGGAGGTATTTTCAGTACCTGACACAATTTTTTTATTACTTATGTCATTTATATTACTCAAGTATTTATATTTATGGCATACACGTTGATAGTTCGTACAATGTTTTTGAATATCTTGATTTCCTAGATAATGACTTATTTAACATGTTCATAACATGCATGCATTTTGTTGTCCACAAGTGTTTCGTGACTACGGTGATCAGCCACCCCCACCAGGGACTAGCACATCACCATATACATAGGTACAATGTGTAGTTATAAGCATGTTTTCAATTTGATTAGGTTACGACTTACTATGGTTTAATTTATTGTTTGTTTACTAAATTGTGATATTACAAATGTATATGTAGGTTCCACCAGCAGCTGTGTCTCCACATTTTAGTCCTGTGTATCCACCCTCTCCCATGAGTCCCCCCCCTCGCATTCATCTAGACCCCTCCCTACGTCCACCCCCTCCCTTCTGTCCATCCCCCCCTCTCCGACCATACTCCCCCCTCCATCCATCCTCCCCCACTCGCCCACCCCCCTACGTCCATACATCCCCCCCAATTTATCCACGCCCCCATGTCTATCCATCATCCCCCATTCGTCCACGCCCCCCCTTCCTTTCACCTTCCCCTCTTCGTCCACAACCTCCCATTTGTCAATCCTCCTCCCTCCATGCAGGACTGCCCTCCCATGCACCATCCCTCAACACCGTCTATAGCCCTTTCCGTTCGATACCCTCTATTCTACAGCCGGTAGGGGTTCATAGTCCACATGGTCCTCCTCCACCCCATACCACCGTGTCTTCTCCCACCATATCATCCCCACTTCCCGCCACTATTGTGGCATCTACTCTTCCTATATCCTCAACATTATCTCCAGTGGTTGCACCTGTAGTGGCTGCCACTACATCTGTGCCCCCCCCTATCACTGCATCGGAGTTGGTTGTTCGGCCATCTGCTCCACCTGCTAGCCCAGAAGGCCAGTCACATCCATCGCCGGAGGTGTTCACGATGAGAATCAAGTTAATTTATGAAAATATTTTGATGCATTAACAAAAATTAATTTAAGCAATTATGACTTTTCAATGAAATTATTATTTTAAATGTTGTAGGCTGGAATTGCTGAGAGGCTCCGCAGATCCAGGACACCTGCCCAACATTTCCCCCTCATGTTAGAGGTGATTTATTTAAGATTCGAATTCTACATTTGTTTTATAAATGTGGTAAATGTTGCAAATGCTTGAAAATGACGGTATCTTATATCATTTGTTCCAGATCCCGGAGAGACGGTCTACTCCTAGACAGACCAAGACCTGAGGCACCGGTAGCTCGAAGAGTAGGAAGATCGACTTTGGATCTGCACCTAGGAGTGACGGCGGTGGTCACAATGCTTGACATGCCACGTGTTATGTACATTAGCCACGATGTGGCACTTTTGTGCACCAGTTTTGATGTACTTTGTATCTATGGCACGAGTTGCCATGTATTTTGTATCTACGGCATGAATTGTCGCATTTTGTGTAGGGAACGAGTTGCCATTGTACGTACATTGGGAACCATGTTCCACTATTCGCCAGAAATTGTATATGTTTGGATGAGTTTTGTAGCCTCGATGTACATGGATTTTCAGTTATGTGATTTATATATCTCGTTGTCTAATGTGGTTGTCTCATGTTGTGTGTATCATGATGTGATGTTGTGCAAAATTGGGTTTTACCTAGATCTTAGAAGAGAAGTTAGATATCGTAGTTCAGCTTGGTTTATCTTTCCACATGTAAAAGCTTCTAACGGTATCTATGTTAAGAGAACATTGTAAACATAGGCTAACTCAAACAAAATCATGTGTGAGAATTAATCTAAAAATAAACGGAATAAATCGATGGACAAATCACACCTCATGGCACATAAGATATATATTGGGAACTTGAGTACTAGGAAAAGAACACTTAAAAATAGAAAATGTCCATTGTCGTCAAAAGGTTAAAATGAGATCCAACATGATTTTTAATAGCTCTACATAATGAGATCCAAAAATGCCATACTCTACATAATGAAATGTCGTCACTGGTATTTATTTTGACCATTTTGTCTACTTAAGATCATGCAACAAATTAATAACCAAGTTATGGAATCATTTCTTAATCAATTGTCACCATACAAATAGGACAACCTTGAGCACGATGTATAGCTAGCTCATTAATTCTCACTCACATATATAGCCACCTTTGATTTGATGACCATCACATCCACTACCATTTACAATTAGGACTTCCTTAATTTATCATTATGTGATAGCGATCTAATTTTATGTATGCATAGATGTGTATAGTGTTTTGGATTCAAATGTATGCAGATGAATATATATGTACAATGAAAATGATTTAATCTTTACATGTATTATAATTTAGGGCTAGATCTTAGGATACATAATAGGGTTTCTTGTGATTAGAATACAAACTAGGGTTTATGCTACCAACTAGGGTTTTTAGGCTAGGCTCTCGTGTTTCTAGGCTAGGATCCAAGCTCCAGGGTCACCATATTAATGTTTAATTCCACTATCATGTCATCATTCTCACCAATACCATGCCCACTACTACAATCACAATCAAGCCTCTCAATCCCACTTTGAACATTTCCCATACTTCCAAGTTAAAATTTATAGGTCTTGTTGCTAAAATATTTTCACTTATCTATTCACATAGACAAATCCACTCCTGTAAAAGATTTGTTGTAGCTTGGTACATGCAAGTTCACATGCAATAATACTTGAGAGATCATTTTACCCCATGATCCATGGAAGATTCATTGGATTCATATGAACCTCATTGTCATCACCCCAACCATGGTCAAGACGCCAAGATCCATCCTTAGTAGACAAAACCTCATGTTGGCACCCATACCACACTCAAAGATTAAAAAAAAATCATTGAAAGGGCATGTTTGGAGGTTGAGGGAATCTTGATTTTTTTATAATCACACATGAAAGGTTCTGAGAGTCAAATACATTGGATATAAATAAATTCCCCAACGCTTTCATCATCTTCATCATCGTCTTCATCACCATCGCCATCATCATCAACGTCTTCATCATCATCACCATCTTCATCATCATCACCATCACCATCACCATCAACCTCACCACCATCACCATCATCATCAACTTCACCATCTTCATCATCATCACCATCTTCGTCACCATCACCATCTCCATCTTTTACATGCGAGACGGAACCATCACCATCTTCATCATCACCATCACCATCACCATCAACCTCACCACCATCACCATCATCATCAATGTCACCATCTTCATCATCATCACCATCTTCATCACCATCACCATCTCCATCTTTTGGATGCAAGACGGAACCATCACCATCAACCTCACCACCATCACCATCATCATCAACGTCACCATCTTCATCATCATCACCATCTTCATCACCATCACCATCTCCATCTTTTGGATGCAAGACAGAACCATCACCATCAACCTCACCACCATCACCATCATCATCAACGTCACCATCTTCATCATCATCACCATCTTCATCACCATCACCATCTCCATATTTTGGATGCGAGACGGAACCATCACCATCTTCATCATCACCATCACCATCACCATCAAACTCACCACCATCACCATCATCATCAACGTCACCATCTTCATCATCATCATTGACCTCGTCATCATCACCATCTCCATCTTTTGGATGCGAGACGGAACCATCACCATCTTCATCATCACCATCACCATCACCATCAACCTCACCACCATCACCATCATCACCACCATCACCATCTTCATTATCATCACCATCTTCGTCATCATCACCATCTCCATCTTCTCCATCCTCACCATCACCATCACCGTCACCATCAACATCTTCATCATCACCACCATCTCCATCATCATGATTGACTCTAACTCTAACCCTAATTCAATTTCCCTCTATAACCCTAGCCCTAACCCTCACCCAAACCCTAG
This sequence comes from Larix kaempferi, assembly GCA_027924585.1. NCBI lineage: Eukaryota > Viridiplantae > Streptophyta > Pinopsida > Pinales > Pinaceae > Larix > Larix kaempferi. The sequence goes on along the minus strand of BSBM01000557.1, from coordinate 8,811,091 downwards.
CACTAAGCCATCTTCTCCATCCTCACCATCATCGTCACCATCAACATCTTCATCATCACCACCATCTCCATCATCATCATTGACTCTAACTCTAACCCTAATTCAATTTCCTTCTATAACCCTAGCCCTAACCCTCAAAATATGCGGCATATGATTTGCCACCACCATACAAATATGATAAATACTACTGTAGATGAATGCAGGGACACTAAGTGAATGAAGTTGGATGCTTCACTCAATAAAATGAACAGAAGGTCACATCTCCCTACTGCTAGCAAGGGGTACATCTCTCAAGTACTAGAGTTCGCTCAAGAAAAATCTCAATAAGATTCAAAAGAGGTGAGATCATGATGAGAAAAAACCCTTTGACTTGGTGGACTATTCCACATTTACAAGTCAAGTAGAAAAATTCAAAAGAGGTGTAAATTAGAGGAAGCAAATGAATCGCATTGATGCCAATTACACTTGCAAAATCAGAGCAATCAAAGATCTCAATATCACTGATACCACACTATCCCTGAAGAAGATTTCCCTATAAAGTACCTGGATCATGACCAAAGGAAGTGACTACTCCCAATCCAGTGACAACTACCCTCCTCTGATTAGTAGCACTTAGTTTTTTTCTTGCGCAGCCTTCATAGGTTGCAGAGCAATGGCCGTTGCTTTGCCTAGAGGTTAATTAGAGTGTGTAAGATAACAAGTGTTCTCCCAGCCGGATTTTTTGGCATTTGATTGGCGGCATATAGGCTATATAAGACTGGAAATGACTTAATGTGACTTGGGCCCTTAATAGATTGGGTAACAAACCCTTCTAATAGTGATCCTATCCCACTTGGAGTCGAGATACCCCCTATTGAGGGTACGTGTGGTGGGTCACGGATTCTAGGGATAGATTAGGTTAATAGGGCTAGGGGTCCCTGAAGGCCTTCTAGCAGCGAGACAGGACAAGCCATAGAATGAAGATCGTGGCTCGGATCGATGAACCGTCGACTCTGTTGGATTCAGCACGCCGGAATAGTGCTAGGGGTGCCCCTCCCCTCCGGCCCGATGGCCCCTCCCTCGTCTTGTACGTCCATCTTGGAAACTAGGGTTTTGCTCAGTGAGGGAGTGTGCAATTTTTGCACGTGTGAAGAATAATTGTAATAGATGGGGGGGTTTTTGTGTATGTGGCTCTTAGTGAGATCATGATAAGCTAAAACCCTTTGACCTGGTGGACTATTCCACATTTACAAGTCAAGTATAAAAATTCAAAAGAGGTGTAAATGAGAGGAAGTAAATGAATCGCATTGATGCCAATTACACTTGCAAAATCAGAGCAATCAAAGCTCTCAATATCACCGATACCACTCTATCCCTGAAGAAGATTTCCCTATAAAGTACCTGGATCATGACCAAAGGAAGTGACTACTCCCAATCCAGTGACAACTACCCTCCTCTGATTAGTAGCACTTAGTTTTTTTTCTTACGTAGCCTTCACAGGTTGCAGAGCAATGGTCGTTGCTTTGCCTAGAGGTTAATTAGAGTGTGTAAGATAGCAAGTGTTCTCCTAGCCGGATTTTTTGGCATTTGATTGGCAGCATATAGGCTATATAAGACTGGAAATGACTCAATGTGACTTGGGCCCTTAATAGATTGGGTAACAAACCCTTCTAATAGTGATCCTATCCCACTTGGAGTCCAAATACCCCCTATTGAGGGTATGTGTGGTGGGTCACGGATTCTAGGGCTAGATTAGGTTAATAGGGCTAGGGGTCCCTGAAGGCCTTCTAGCAGCGAGACGGGACGAGCCATAGAATGGAGACCGTGGCTCGGATTGACGAACCGTCAACTCCGTTGGATCCAGCACGTTGGGATAGTACTAGGGGTGCCCCTCCCCTCTGGCCCGGTGGCCCCGCCCCATCTTGTACATCCATCTTGGAAACTAGGGTTTTGCTTAGTGAGGGAGTGTGCAATTTTTTGCACGTGTGAAGAATAATTGTAATAGATGGGGGGGTTTTTATGTATGTGGCTCTTGGTGAGATCATGATGAGAAAAAACCCTTTGACTTGGTGTACAATACACATTTACAAGTCAAGTAGAAAAATTCAAAAGAGGTGTAAATGAGAGGAAGCAAATGAATCGCATTGATGCCAATTACACTTGCAAAATCAGAGCAATCAAATCTCTCAATATCACCGATACCACTCTGTCCCTGAAGAAGATTTCCCTATAAAGTACCTCGATCATTACCAAAGGAAGTGACTACTCCCAATCCAGTGACAACTACCCTCCTCTGATTAGTAGCACTTAGTTTTTTTCTTGCACAGCCTTCACAGGTTGCAGAGCAATGGTCGTTGCTTTGCCTAGAGGTTAATTAGAGTGTGTAAGATAACAAGTGTTCTCCCAGCCGGATTTTTTGGCATTTGATTGGCGACATATAGGCTATATAAGACTGGAAATGACTCAATGTGACTTGGGCCCTTAATAGATTGGGTAACAAACCCTTCTAATAGTGATCCTATCCCACTTGGAGTCCAAATACCCCCTATTGAGGGTACGTGTGGTGGGTCACAGATTCTAGGGCTAGATTAGGTTAATAGGGCTACATTAGGTTTCTAGGATTCTAGATTAGTTTCTGAGGGTTAGATTAGTGTTTATAGGGTTAGTTTAGCTTTCTAGGATTTCTAGGGCTATATTATGTTTCTAGGATTCTAGATTAGTTTCAGAGGGTTAGATTATTGTTTCTAGGGTTAGTTTAGCTTTCTAGGATTTCTAGGGCTAGATTATGTTTCTAGGATTCTAGATTAGTTTTTGAGGGTTAGATTAGTGTTTCTAGGGTTAGTTTAGCTTTCTAGCATTTATAGGGCTAGATTATGTTTGTAGAGTTATATTAGTGCTTCTAGGGTTAATCATACATGAATAAACAATCACATGGCTATACTATGTACCTCAGTCAATTAGGCCTTCTGGATCCTCTCGTTTTTTTATTGTCTCGAACAACCTCTCATGCTCCGCATGAGTTAGTAAGTAGCGTACCTTGTTTGATGACTTCGTTGACATTGTCTGTAGTTGGATGTTTGTACCCATGATCAAGTGCGTAAAGTGATACACCCGCGACCCTGGTCTATAATCTGTGTATGTGTAGCCATTTCTCTTTGGTCCCTTTCCATCCACTGTAAGATATTCCTCATGAACAACCATCGAGCCAGTCGGAAAGGTAATGCCTTGACTATCCGTTAATGATGCGAGGAGGGTTTTCTTCCCCTAGATGCATCGTGCCAACCAATAATTCGTCCCAATTGCACTGTCTGTCGGGCGACAACTACGTAGATGTGTCCTGCAAAAATGCATTTTAAGGTCATATTCCAACAAGCAGTGGTTTGATAAATTGGATAATTACAAAAACAAGGAGGGAACCAGGATATGCATGCAGAAATGTTTACCTGGTTGTACAAGATCAGATATATGATCATATTCATTCGAAATAGAGGATTGGCCTTCCTCTAACTGGATTATTTCAGCAACTGCAAGTGATACATGATCCCATTCATCAACCCAATCCATTGATTCGCACTCATCCCACTCACAACTGCTGCAAGACCCACAAAATCAAGCAAGTTTTCGCGTCCATATTTCAAATAAAGGATTATTTGAGTTTCGAACCGAATGAAATCCACGAGTGCCTTACACAGTACTACAACTATAAGAACACGATCGATCTATATCAACTACATTCCAGAAATTTCTGACAACATGTCCTCTACCTGTTGGTATGTGTTGCTCTGTGGTTCGATCTGACATTTTTTCTTTGCACCATCGAACTGTGAATTCGACATTCCGAATATGAGGGCCTCCCATGCACCTCATCTCCTCCCTTCGTAGGGTAGTTTTGAGACATGCTCCAGCCCCGTCGTGCTCTCCCTTTCCATGCCCGGTCTCAAAATAGTTCCATACATGCGTCACATCATAAGTCTTGCGCAACATACTCAACCACTGGAAAACACGTGCATTTTTGAACTGGCCTGCACAACCATCTGACCATATCCAATGTTGATCCATATGTATCCCTCTCTCCTTCAGTTGATCATAGAAAATTTTGAAGCAATGCTGCACATAATGCAGTTTGTGACACCTGTTGTCACTGATGCATAAGTTGGTCTCTTTCAATATTATCCTCATGTCGTTGCTGCTCTCTGGCGCGTGCTTGTACGTGATATGGACCATTATGCTAACTTGGTCTGAATGGTAGTATTGAATTTGAATATCATTATGTGGCTGTAGGGTATATTTTTCCGCAAAGTCCACAACCGACAATATTGTGCCCTTGGGAAAGGTGTCCCTGCACTGTCTGTACTGTTCATCCTGCCATCGTGCTACATGGACGTGATGTACATAATGCTCGGTCTTTTGGTAGAATTCCTTCATGAAATCACAAATTTGTACCTGGTGCCACAAAACCAAGGGCATTAATACAACGTGACATTTTCAATCTGAATATATATGTACAAATTCAACATGTACAGTATGAAAGCATGCAAACTTAGATTACCTATGACTTCACCAATGCAATATTTTTGCTTTCCTTCGAACTATCTACTTGATATGTTATGTACTGGAAGTTCTGCATTTCTACTAACATCCTCCCAAATTCGTGCTCCGTGATTGCATGGATGCAACGGCTCAATAATGCAAATCCACTGCAACTGGAACACGTCCCATATAAACATGATCTTTTGTAATATTTTTGTCCTTCAGGCCTTCCACACATTATGCTATGTATAAATTCTCTGGATGCATTCGGTGGTTGTAATGAAGGACAATCCTGCACAATGTTAGTATGCAAACCACAAAATATATGTCTATATGTATCATAATAGTACTCAAATTCTACATGGTATCTACAACAACATGTACTGCGATCAATGCAAATTCTAACATACCAGGGTTTGCATTTTTCGAAGGACCTTTGGCCCAAGTTCAATTGTGTGTGCTCATTCTTGAACCTCTCATAGAGTTCTGTTTGTGTGGTGTCAAGGAAGTGCTTGACATGGGGTTCACCCCCCCTAACACCTTTTCTCAACTTTAAACATCTCTTTGATTCGATGACGGTCTAGTGTTATCATGCCAAAACTTTTTCACTAGTTCTTTAACAGCATCAATGAGATTCATGTCTGAACGAAGTAACCTACCAACAAAGGCCCAACAATCTTTTTGGCCTGGGGTCTCAAGTTTTTCTCTAATGGCAGAATACTTTTGAAGAGTTTTTCTATCTACTTTAAAGATTTTACACATGTGTGATAGTAAGTGACGTTGCCTTGTGGATTTGTCTACAATCGATTCCGACAGTACACGACGGGCCGCATTAAAATCTTTTGTGCGAGAAGTTTTTCCAATCAAATTAAATGCAGATTGTAGATTTCTAACAACATGATTGTTGGCCTCTGAAATTCTAACTACCTTTATGCACAAAATTATCCTAACATCAGCTAGACAATGTGATTTTAACAAAGCAAGAAACAATTGACATTTTGGTGCATCGGTTTTGGATTCAAAAAAATCTTTGATTATCTTGTTACAATGGAAATCAATACTGCGTTTCGAAATCTTACCTTCAAGTCCTGAAAATGAACTTTCATCCACATGAATATGTCTGGGAGTTCTTCGTCGTCCGGTTGATAGTTGAGGCAAGGGAGTCGGCAAGGAAGTACGAGTCTCGTCAACGGTTTGTTGTGGCCCTTCGTTCAGTAATTGGTCCTGCAATGGAGTGTGTTCACCAGGTGGGTGCTCTTCTTGGGGTGGTTTCCAGTTAAGAATTTGGTCAATATCCATCCCTTCATACTCGACATCAGGAAATATTTGATTGAATTCAACCACTTCGTCATTGCTTGTTGATGGATCTAAGGCACTAACATTTTGATTTTTACAGTTTTGCATGTACAACCTGGCCTTTTCTCTTATCTCATGGGCCTTTTCAGGGGGCAGCGGCCTCCTTCTAGACTTTCTTTGATTATTACGTCTGTTGCCCATATTCAATGCGCTTTTGGAAAAACAAAAATATGACCCCTGCAAGAATGAACAACAAACAAGATATTAAAACTCGATGTGCATGATTATTAAAGCTCGATGTAGCAATTGATTATGTACAACAACATCTAGTGATAATGTTTTCATATAATCTTAAAAGCTATTGGGAATGCCCTACATATAAAGTTACAACATCATATCTAGGAACTCAGTAGGATGGTATTGGAAGGTGGTATGGGATGTTAGTAGTCCAGCAAATTCCCTACAAGGGAGAAGCTCATATTGACTTCATTTTCATGGTATGGATGAGGGAAAAATAGCCCCAAAAGACTAAGACTTTTCAATTGTTTAGGTGTTTGTGTGAGTTGTTGTAGTGAAACCATGAGGAATTCAACAAATTTTTGTCTACTAGATGGAGGAATGTGATTATGAAATGTTATTGGTGGTGATGCAATTAATTTTTTTTTATTATCTTCATGAAAGGTTGAAAGCATTGCTTGGTGCATGTTGTAGTTTTTTTTTGGTAGGATGTTTTTATTGTCTATGTTGAAGATTAAGAAGACTAAAATAGATCTATCATACAATTCATGAGGAAAAACCAAAATAGATGCCATTCAAACAAGTGAATGAAGACTAAATTTACATTTAACAAGATCAAATTTTCACCATACCTCAAGGATTATGATTTCTCTTTGCTTCAAATGTCAAATGCTCTTTTGATGTGTCCACTATATGTAAGAAGACTTCATGTGTATCCAAGTAGCATGAGAATTCAATCCAAGGTGCCAAATAGAGTCCAATTGTTTTGTATTCACTCAATTGATCCAAATAGAGCCCAATAGGTGTGTATTCAATACAAAGAGCCAAATAGAGCCCCAAATATTGTGTATTTTATCCAAATGGTGTATGAATTCAATCTACCATGAAAATGCTTGTTGGACTGTGCGTGAAACCAGCGAATAGAACATGATGAATGAGAAAAAAATGCGGGAGAAAGAACGCGGGTGATTTTCTAAATTTTATGTTCAACAGGGACGTGCATGCACCTCTGGCGCGTGCGCGTCCTTGCTGAACATTGCAATGGTTGGTGGGTAACGTTCATTGTATTTATTGCCCAACAGATATAAATGTGTCGGGTTATGCCTAGAGCCCCTCCCCATAAAGAGCCCCTCCCCATAAAGGCCTTTAGGACATCTTCTAAGTTTCTAACCCATAATCCCTAAGTGCATTTAAGTGCTTCTAGATGTTTGGGGGTTTAAGGGTATATTTACAAATTTGTGTATTTTGATTTCAAAACATTAATTTAATTTTCAGTTAGAAACATATGTATTACATCAAGAATAATTAAATACATAGTAGATATATATTAATGTTGTATAAAGACTACTCGGAGGTGCGATTATTGTGAGATCACAGTATGTCAGATTTGTTCATAATTACCATCAGATTTTATTCTCTTAGGGCGATGCAAATGTGACAAAATGCACTTTGATGGTTAGTTTTATTTGCTGGGAAATATTTTCCCGGTTAATTTATGGGGAAGGATAACAGTCTTGATACTCCGACCCCTATGGAAGGCTGGAAAAGCATAGCACACAAGGTATTTAAGCTTGGCTTCATGTAATATGAAGAGCACTCTTCTTTACATTGTTGTATTAATCAAAATCTAAGGCACCTGTTATTTTTTATCTCAGTGTAGGATGAAGATGATGAGATGTAAAGGATCTAATCAAGTAGTCATGGAGTGCCTCCTCATCATGGAAGATTTTACGAATAGTGTTCATCTGCTATAAGTGGAATCACAATTGCAATAAAATAAGGTTTTTCGTCATGATGATCTGATGATGATGATGATGAAGATCATGACGAAGATGATGATGATGATGAAGATGGTGATGATGATGATGACTAATGGAGATGATGATGATGACGATGATGTTGATGATGAAGATGATGACGAATATGCAACACATCATCCTCATCATCATCATCATCTTCATCATCATCAACAACATGATCATCATCATCACCATCATCATCGTCATCATCTTCATCATCAATGTCATTGTGAGGATGAGGATGATGATAATGATGATGATATGATGATGATGATGGTGGTGGTGGATGATGATGAATATGAGTACGATGATGATGATGATGATGCTGATGATGGTGATGATGACGATGGTGATGAAGATCATGATGATGATGAAGATGGTGATGATGATGATGATGACAATGAAGATGGTGATAATCATGATGATGATGACTAATGGATATGATGATGATGATGATTGATGATGATGATGATGTTGATGATGAAGATGATGATGAATATGTAGCACATCATCATCATCTTCATCATCATCCACAACATGATCCATAGCATGATCATCATCGTCGTCATCATCATCATTGTGAGGAAGAGCATGCGGATGATGATGATGATGAAGATGATGATGATGACGACGATGATGATGAAGATGATGACTAATGGAGATGATGATGATGATGATGATGTTGATGATGAAGATGATGAGGAATATGCAGCACATCATCCTCATCATCATCATCATCTTCATCATCATCAACAACATGATCATCATCATCACCATCATCATCGTCATCATCTTCATCATCATCATCATTGTGAGGACGAGGATGGTGATGATGATGATGATTTGATGATGATGATGATGGTGGTGGATGATGATGAATATGAGTATGATGATGAATATGATGATGATGATGACGAATATGATCATCATCATCAAAATCATCATATTCGTCGTCATCATCTTCATTAGTCATCATCATCACCATCTTTAACATCCTCACCATCACCATCATCATCATATGATCATGGTCACGATGATCATTGTCTTCGTCATCATAATCGGCATATTAATCATCCTCATCATACTTGTCATAGCCATCTTCATCATCATCATCATCATGAAGATGATGATGAAGATGAGGATGAGGATGAGGATGATGTGCAGCATATTCATCATCATCTTCATCATCAACGACATCATCTCCAGTATTCATCATCATCATCATCACCATCTTCATCGTCATCATCATCATCACCATCTTCATCATCGTCATCATCATCATCATCATCATCATATGATGATGATGTTGATGATGATGATGATGACGATGATGACTAATGGAGATGATGATGATGATGATGATGACTATGATGTTGATGATGAAGATGATGGTGAATATGCAACACATCGCCATCATCAGCATCTTCATTAGTCATCATCATCGCCATCTTCATCATCCTCCCCATCACCATCATCATCATATGATCATGGTCATGATGATCAATGTCTTCGTCATCATAATCGACATCTTCATCATCCTCATCATACTCGTCATAGCCATCTTCATCATCATCATCAGGAAGATGATGATGAAGATGATGATGAAGATGATGATGAGGATGAGGATGATGTGCAGCATATTCGTCATCATCTTCATCATCATCATCTCCACTAGTCATCATCATCATCATCACCATCTTCATCGTCATCATCATCATCACCATCTTCATTGTCGTCATCATCATCATCTTCGTCATGATGATGATGATGATGATGATGATGATGATGATGATGATGATGATGATGATGATGAAGATCATGATGATGATGAAGATGATGATGATGATGATGTTGATGATGATGATGATGACGATGATGACTAATGGAGATGATGGTGATGGTGATGATGATGGTGATGATTATGATGTTGATGATGAAGATGATGGCGAATATGCAACACATCATCATCATCCACAACATGATCCACAGCATGATCATCATCATCGCCGTCATCATCATCATCATCATCATAATTGTGAGGACGAGCATGAGGATGATGATGATGACGATGATGATGATGATGACGATGATGATGATGATGACGATGATGATCAAGATGACGAAGATGTTGTTTGAGATGATGACGAATATGCAACACATCATCATCGTGCTATGAATATTAAATATTGTATTAAATTAATCATTAAATTATTAATTAGTTTAATTGAAGGGACGTAACCCTTCTTAAGAAATGCTCAAACCTTATAAAAGGCGAGCTCTTGTAAAGCGTTAAGCATCTTATCACTTCAATAATATATATATCTTATTCAAGATGGATCTCGCGTCCTAATTTTTCTGTCGCATTTGGTATCAGAGCTAACCTTCTCGGGCCTCTGTGATTCCGGCTTTTAGGCATAGTTGTCAGAGATTCTCTGGAAGATTGGTCATTGACCAAATTTTGGGCCTTTGGCCATTCTCTCACTGCGCTCACTCTCACTCTCCTCCTCCTCCTCTCGCACCAGCTTCCACCGCTCCCTTCCCTCACGTTCCTCCTCCCTCCATCTTCCTCCTCGCTAAGCCGTTCTTCCCACCTGCGCCCTCCACCACCGCTCTCCATCTCCACCTCCAAGCTACACTCTCCATTCCACCGCCCGCTCCTCTTTCTTCCTTTTTTGCTGCACCTGCACACATCCCACACCCTATCGACCATCACCAGCCCCTCTTCCATCCCCACGCCCAACTCGACACTCCTTCTGCTGCTCCATCTCCCCATTGCCTCCACACGGCCCATCTCCTCCATCCCCTATGTTCTGCCTCTATCTTCCTGCACAACCGTGAGCCTCACTCCACTCGCCTCCCATTCTCCCCACGCCATCCCTGCGCTCCCTCACCATCGCCACGCTCCTCACTCCCCAATGCCCTACTCTTCCTCTCCTTCGCGCTACAGCTTCCGCTCCACCACCGCTCCACGCTGCCCCACACACAGCCACTCCTCTCCACTCCCCGTCTCCTGCCCTCAACCGCCGGCTCCCTCACGCCGACCACCACTGCCACCACCAACTCCACGCCCTTCTCCTTACAGCACCATCATTCATTCACTACACGCCCCTTTCCATCCATCGCTGCTCCCCACCGTGCTGCATCCACCACTCCTCGAGCCTTCCCCTCCGCTCCACTCCATGCTCCCACCTGCATCTAGATTCCCGCCATTCCCCTCTCCCTTCTCTTCGACCTCTAACCGCCAGCCTCTCCCCTCCACTTAAACCTAAAAATTCAAAAATAATATTAAAATTATTATAATATAATATTGTAATAGTTTTAAAAATTTTGGATTTAAAAAAAAAAAAAAAAACATTTCAAAAGAAATTAATAATAATAATAATATTATTATTATTAATATATATATATATATAATAAAACAATAATTTCAAAAAAAGGAAAATTCGAAAATAAATCATTATTATTATTTTATTAAAATAAATAATTATTATTATTTTATTAAAATAATAATTATTTTTGGAAAGAAGAATAAGAAAAATCGAAGAAGACAATTGTCATTGAAAAAGTCAAAGGAAAGAAGGCTTATCAAGAAGTCGAGACGCGTTAATGACAAGGACGACCAAGTTTAAGAAAGAGTCATCAAAGAAATCAAAGAAGATCGTTCCATTGTCGAAGAAGACAGAAACCATGGAGGTCGATTTGCGAGAGAAATTAGAAGCCAAGTTAAAGCGCTATCGAAAAGACAATGAAGAATTACGAGACATTAATACACAATCAGAAATAAAGATTGAACTATATAAGATACAAGAACGATTCAATGAACATACAATGTCCAACCAGAAAAATCACATAGAAAAATTATGTGCGCAAATCAAGGAATTAAAACATGAAAGTGATTTCAATCAGAGATTGAAAAATCAAGATATAAAGAAGGAAATAAATAATTGCGAAGCAGAAATAATACGCTTGAACAAAATCGTTAGCGACAAAGATGAAGAACTAATGCAGTTACGACATAAATTAGAAAGTCAAGAATCAGAGGTCGACCAGTGTCGACAACAGATAAAAGTTCTTCAACAGCAAAATGACGACTCTAAAAAGACACATAAGTCAGAGATCGCGAAGAGTAATAAAGCATTATCTAACAATCCTGAAGAAATTTTTAGACAAAGAAATCATAACAAGATACTAGTCACAAAAATTAAGAAGTTGAAAAATAGTCGGAAGATAGAACAATCTATGGACGACATTGAAGGGAAACTTCTAGACAAACAGGAAGAAAATAGTTGTATCAGAAGTCATAATGAAGATCTTAAGGAACAACCTAAGACATCTGAAGATGACAGAAAATCGCAAGTCGAATTGATTAAGAAGTTTCAAAATGATAATAGGCAGTTAGAAAACAAGTTGGAAAAGATACAGAACAAAAACTTAAATCCTCAAGAGACGAAAATACAACTTCCAACTCAGATCAATGATCTAAAGGCAACATTCGTAAACGAAAATGACATCGTGAAAGTTCCTTATCGACACCCCAACCATAAAAACCGATATTTGAAAAAGTGGGAAATGTCGAAAAATAATGGTACTAATGTGATCAAATCTCCTGACGACACATCAGTAGGAAATCCCATCAGTCCACAACAAATCAATTTGGGATGGATTGATCCGTCAATGTATCGGAGGTTATGCTCTACACTTAGCAGTTCATATCGACATGTTTCATCAGCCATGGCATCGCAAAGAACAATGCAACAAAATTATAAGGCTTTCAGGACAAAGCCTTTCTAAGAGAGTGGCAATGCTATGAATATTATATGTATGTTAATTAAAGTTATTAGTTATTAAGTGAAAGGGTGTAACCCTTCACTATATACGCTCAAGCCTATAAAAGTGAGCCTCATTGTAATTATTAATCATCCATTATCAATTATATATTATTATTTTATCAAATGGAGTTATTTTCCATTGGAGAATTATTCGCTTAAATAATCACTGAGTATATCCAGACACGGATATAGCATTGGTATCTGTCGCACATCGTCTTCGTCATGATGATATGATGATGATAATGATGATGATGATGGTGGTGGTGGATGATGATGAATATGAGTACGATGATGATGATGACTAATTTGGAGATGATGATGATGACGGTGATGATGATGATGATGATGAAGATGACAAGGAATATGTAGCACATCATCAACATCTTCATCATCATCATCAACATGATCATCATCATCAACTTCCTCATCATCATCATCATCATCATTGTGAGGATGAGGATGATGATGAGGATGATGAAGATAATGATGATAGTCATCATAACAGTCATCTTCATCATCCTCATCATACTCGTCATCACCATCATCCTTATCATGATGATGATGATGATGACGACAACGATGATGATGAAGATGTTGCTGATGATGATGACTAATGAAGATGATGATGATGAAGAAGATGACGAATATGCAGCACATCATTCTCATCATCATCATCATCTTCATCAGTATCAACAACATGATCATTGTTGAGCCCAGAATTGGCCCTTTTTGACCATCATTTAGCATCTTCCCTTACCTTGTCTTACACAAATTACCTTGGCAATTCAACTTATTGTCCTTATATATTCCCCAAATTACCAAGGTATGGCCGATTATTGTTTTATTGTGTTAATACTTATGATTGTGATGATTAAAGCTGTGCATCTCTTAATCTGTGCTAACATGATGCGATTTATGAAGGTAGTAAGACAATAGACTGCAGGAAGATCGGAGCTGAACAAGTCATGAAGGAACGTTCATCGCTTGTGGAAGGTTCCTTGGGGCTCAATTCGGCAATCAAGGCATAGGCGTGGCAGGGCAGCTGTCACCGAAGAACTATCTTAAGTATGTCGCTGCTCGAATCCAGCTGTGAGCTGGAAGGACCGTCACTCTTGGGACAATTAATACTTCTCTCATATTTGGATATTTCAGTTCTGCCACGCATTGTAACAGCTAGATTATTTAGGGCGCCTGAAGATCAGAGATCTTCATGGCTGCCCAATTATAGATTTAGATGTTTCAAATTGTATGTATAAATATGGGGAATTACCTCGACTGAGGGGTTGGACAGCAAACAATTAATTTATCCTGTATTAGCAGCCGAGCTGAAACTGTGTACTTATTCTTCTGTTAATATAAGGAGTTACTTCTGAGTTAAAGAGAGTGTTGTTCGACCAGCGTCTCTGTGTGAAGACTGGGCCCGTCTTCCACAGAGATTGCTGTGTTAATTTAGGATTTCCTCTTTCTTGTTGTGTGATGCCTTGATCTTTCTTTTGTACGCAGCAGCAATATTCATTGTGTGGATTTCTCAGTAATTGATTATATTTTCGTGAGATTGGTGAATGGTATCGAATAACAGTCGACTGAGTCAGGTTTGTTTTACATATTTCAATTTCTGTTCACACTGCTGTGTTCATCCTACAGCTGAGACGTAATCCCAGGAGTTCTTACAGTTTAGCTTTCCTGTTATGTATTGATTGAATTATATTTTGCAATTCAGTTTCTTAGAACAGTTGCTTCAATCTCTTTTATCAAATTCTAGAGTAATGTTCAGGTCATGCTTTATGATTCCCAGCTTGATTAAATTAGACAGTTGATTATTTTAGAATGCAATTGAGATTTCCTTCCTGCAATCGTTGATTAGATCTGATATTAATTCTGCTTGATGCATAATAGAAAAGAATTGTAGTATAGCAGTTAGAAGGCAATTGGGATTGCGTAGATTCTTGGGATGAACATAGATGATAGAAGATAAAAGTATTCACTTCTAATGGTTTTGTGTTTAAGCATATATTGTGCACTTGTCCTTTGAAATAAAAAGACTTTCTCGGGTTGACAATAAATTTCATACGGTCTGTGTGTTTGATATTTAATTATCTGCAAATAGAGTGCTTGACATTTTGGCGCTGTTGCCGGGGAAGGATAAAAATTAAACACTAGTCATTAGTTGTATCTGATAATTGCTTTTAGTCAGTCTTTTTGGTTGTTTTTGAAATGATCTGCTTCGCATGAATACGAGGAGGGTAAAACGCGATCACCTCCCAACCCCCAAAACTCCACAAATTACTAACAGTGCAGGTGGTTCGGTTCGTGGTCGAGGTCCACCGCTGGGCAGAAGAACATTCATCGACGACCTTGTTGACAAAACGGATTCAGCTGTCAGATCTCGTCAACGGGAAACTCCTATCAAAAGAGGCCCTGCTGATCCTGGAGCGCCAGCATCAGGATCTACAGTGGAAGATACAGGAGCAGCGGTGATTCCTGCATATACTCCTGCTAAAGAAGGAACAGTTGATTCAGCTGTTGCAATTGAAGAGTACGCAGCTGTTACAACTGAAGAATACGCAGCTGCTACAACCGAAGAATACGCAGTTGTTACATCCGAAGAATACGCAGCTGTTACAACTGAGGTAAGGGATAAAGGAACAAACGAAGGAGAAGATACAGAAGAAAAGATGAATAACAGACATGAGAATGAAGAGGAAGAAGCAGTGGTACAATACCATCATGAAGATGATTCCCCGCCAGAAACTATGGCTACATTGCAATTCCCAATACAGCAGCTCGAGGGGACAGCTCCTATGAAAAACATCTCACCGTCGGCGTTACCCCTCTTCCATGGCAGGGCGGCAGAAGATCCAGATGAATTCCTGTTTGAATTCGATATCCTCTGTCGCAGCTATGATTATGTCACAGATGCTCAAAAGTTAAAGCTTTTTCCTGCCACCCTGAAGGACAATGCATTACGATGGTTCATGAGCCTTGGGGGAGGAACTGTTGCTAATTGGAACAAGATGAAGCAAGTGTTCCTGGAAAAATATCAAGAATATTGCAACACCAGGGACAAAAGGGAGGAGTTATTCAAGATGGTACAGAAGGAGGATGAAAGTTTGGAGGATTTTGTGGAAAGGTTGCTGTATAATGTGCAGAGAGCTGGACAGACGAACATGGGACTAGATGTGCTTAAGATAATCCTGCTTCGAGGAATCAGGGACGATTGTTTAGACATGCTAAATTTATGAGGAAAGGGGGATATCTCTAAAGAATCTTTTGAGACAATTGTGGAATTATGTAAGAGATATTCCAGGGGATCTTCTAGGCATAATAAGCAGCATAAACGAAATAACCTGGAACGTGATGTCTTCGACAGAACTCAGAAGTCATCCAATGGGGGAGCTACACGTGCAGAGATAGGCAATCTTCTTGAAAACTTTAAAACAGAAATGATGAGCTCTATCTCTTCAGAGATTGACGTCTTGAAGGCCAAGCAAAGACAGGCAGTGGAGGATCTCACACTAGGGGTGTTTTGTCCCCGATGTAGAAAGACTCATCCACTGAAAGAATGCCCTCTTGAAAAAGTTCAAGTGTGTCAGTTGTGCGAGCTGAATCATGATATGAAAGAATGCCCCACGTTGCCCCAAGTGAAAGCTGTTCTGCAGGCATCAACTCCAGAGGTGGATTCAGCCTACTTTATTGCACAGAAGAAACCCTGGCAGCCCCGGAATCAAGGTATGTCTCCCGATTCATTTCCATTTTTGAATAATTTGAATAATTGGAATACTAATATGCAAAATGTGAATACACAATTCCCTTCAAATTATGCTCAGTGGAATTCCCCTCAACCTGCGATGCAAGGTTATAATTCATGGAGTCCTTGGACACAGCCTCCACACCAACCTACTTCATGGTCTCCTGGATGGAGGAACTTCCATCCTGGGAACCAGTTTCCTCAACCACCTCCACCCCAACAGTTACCGTATCCTCCATATCCTCAATTTCATCAATATCCTCAATACCCACCTCAGCAGTCGCAGCTGCAGCTGCAAAATAATCCTGTGCCTAACATACCAATACGGCCTCAGCTGCCTGCCCAACCTAACCCTAACCCAAATAATAAAACAGTCCAGCAACTGGAAGCTCTCAATATGCCAGCCTACTCTCTCTCCCCTGTACCTTGTAATGACATTCGCTTACGGTCTGGAAAGATAGTAGAACGTGTAACTTCAGAAAATATTCCACCAACTGTTTATGACAAAGGAGAGAGTTCCCAGCATCCATCTGATCCGGTTCCCATCACTGAAGATGCTGAGCATCCCTCAGATGGGAGGGCTGAAACATTAAACGATGAAGTGGATAACACGCAGCCTACCCAGTTGGTAAGACAACCACCTTACCCTGAGAGATTGATGCTGCCACAAAGAGGGGGGCAACCTCAGTTCAATCTCCTAGGAGAATTGAAGAACCTTTATGTTAAGATTCCCCTTTTACAAGCTCTTCAAGATGTACCTATCTATGCTAGAACTGTTCGGGACCTGTGCACTAAAAGATAGGGAAGGAAACCTAGAGATCCTCCTACTGTTCATGTTATAGGGAATTTATCCACTTTGATGACTGGAAAAACCCCTATAACCAAGTATGAGGATCCCGGCAATCCTACTGTTACTGTACACATAGGACAAACGCAGATACCCAACGTACTAGTAGATTTAGGAGCTGCGATCAATGTTATAACGATGGAGACTGTAAAGAAGCTTGGATTCACCAATATTAGACCGACTCCTACTATCTTAGAATTGGCAGACAGATCCACCATCAGACCCGAAGGGGTTTTGGACGACCTTGTTATTTCAGTAGACTCATGGGAATACCCTGCCGATTTTCTGGTTTTACAACCAAAATCACAGCTGGGGGGACATCCATTGATTTTAGGGAGGCCCTGGTTGGCTACAGCGGATGCTTGCATCAGCTGTCGATCAGGATCTATGACTATATCTGATGGCATGGAAACCAAAAACCTCACCCTGTACCCTCCAGCAAGGCCGAGTCTAGAAACTGAAACCTCCCTTTGGATAGAACAGGAAGAAGAAGAAGATGTTCAGCCATTACTAACAATAGGGAAGGCACTAACTTTCAAAAACGAAACAGAAGACGATGCCATTAATAATTTCATTAGCGAACCTACTTCAGTAGACAAGGAAGTTTATCAAATTCTGAACAGTACCCTCGGCAAAGAAGAACAAGAACAGCTTACGGAGGAAGCACTAGCCAATGACACAAACATAATCCCAGTATTGAAAATCTCGAGAAGCATTCCTATTGAGGTAGAGCCTGGAAGAACTTTGAACATCAATCCTGCTCTCTCCTCAGAAGAACAAAAGCGCCTAACCAATCTCTTGAAGGAACGTAAGGGGGCGTTCGCCTGGGAGTATACAGACATGAAGGGTATTCCTTCTAGTCTGTGCACTCATCATATTTATATTAAAAACGACTCCCGGCCTGTATGTCAACCCCAACGACGTATGAACCCCAATCTTAGGGATATAGTGAAGGAAGAAATCCAGAAACTCTTGGAAGCAGGATTCATCTATCCTATCTCAGACAGTGAGTGGGTTTCCCCACTTGTAATTGTACCCAAGAAAAATGGTAAATGGAGAGTCTGTGTCGATTATAGGGAGCTGAACAAGGCTACACAGAAGGATCACTTTCCTCTGCCCTTTATTGACCAGGTACTTGATAACTTATCTGGGAAGAAGTTCTTCTCCTTCCTGGATGGGTTCAGTGGGTACAATCAAATTCAGATTGCTCCAGAGGATCAGGATAAGACCACCTTCACCTGCCCTTGGGGAACGTTCGCCTACAGGGTGCTTCCCTTTGGATTGTGCAATGCACCTGCAACGTTCCAAAGAGCTGTGATAGGCATATTTTCTGAATTGGTTAATGATAGCATGGAAGTTTTTATGGATGATTTTACTCCTTATGGCAGGGATTTTGAGGAAGCACTGGAAAATTTGAAGAAAGTTTTAATTCGCTGTGAACAGGCTCGCCTCTCACTGAGCACTGAAAAATGCCACATGATGATGAGTGAGGGGGTGGTATTAGGACATTTCATCTCTACTGACGGTATTCAAGTGGATCCTTCAAAAATTAAGGTGATAAAGAATATACCAACCCCTTCAACTCAGAAAGAGGTGCGAAGTTTTCTAGGACATGCTGGGTATTACAGGAGATTCATAGAAAACTTCTCCAAACTTGCTTCTCCTTTGTTTTCATTGTTAATGAAGGATGTGCAGTTTGTATGGAGTACAGCATGCCAGACAGCATTTGATAAGCTTAAAGAGAAACTGTCCACAGCCCCTATTTTAAGGGGACCTAATTGGACCATACCTTTCCACATTTCTTCAGATGCTTCTGATACCGCCATTGGAGCAGTACTGTTGGAGAGAACTTCCGCAGCACTTAGGAAGCTGCTAATTTTGGGAAGGATAACTAATTTTGGAGAGAAAGTACCAATTTTGGCGGTAAGACAAAGATATCGCCGTAGCGCAAATCCCGGCGGGAATCACGGCGATAGGTACAGAAAAGTCAAGCAGGTGGTACAAAGAAGAGGCCGAAGGGAGAGCTCAACCACCGCAATAAAGGCGCCGGAGATGAAGAGAGGGTTCAGCTACCCTCATTAAAGAAGAAGGACTACAGTCAGCGTTGCTTGAACCAAGAAGAAGCAACGGGCCGATGCATTAAAGACTAAGGACTGCAGGAAGCGGCGACAAGACAGAAGGCGGCCATGGAAGTACAGCCAGTTGACTGTAAATGGTTAGGGTTGAGTCACTGTTGGGATAAGGCCCACAGTTTTGTAACTGCGATGAGACCTTCGGGCCATCTATATATAGTAGTCTTTTTATATGATAAGGGGTTGGCCGCATAGTGATAGAGACATCAGGTAGAGGTTAGTCAAGCCTTTTGTGATTGCAGAGTCT
The DNA here is from genome assembly GCA_027924585.1 of Larix kaempferi. Taxonomy (NCBI): domain Eukaryota; kingdom Viridiplantae; phylum Streptophyta; class Pinopsida; order Pinales; family Pinaceae; genus Larix; species Larix kaempferi. The sequence goes on along the minus strand of BSBM01000557.1, from coordinate 8,791,447 downwards.
GGACATCCCTGAGAGAATACAAGGGCCAACCTGTTGAGAGATAGTGCGATCCGCAGGGATTGTGAGAGGAAGAGGTCTATAGAGAAGGGCTCCCACTGAGGTGGAGTTTCCCAGAAGACCCTTGTTGTAAAGAGTGGAACGGAACTGTGTTTATTCTTCAGAATTGTAACCAAGAATCGTAGTTCCCCTGGGCGTAGTTCTCGCCCTGGGAGTAACAGCATGCTTATTTAAGTAGCATTATTGTATTTGTGTAGATACTGCTCTCATTCACTTGTCTGTGTTATACATGAATGCTTCAGTCTGTTATAAGTAATGTACATGGTCGTCAGTTTAACTTCTGAATGATGTATAATAATTGCGATAATCATAGCTACCCGCATAGCAAGTAGATAAGTGTTAACAAAGGATAAGGTGCGAGTAGGAACTGAATGTAAGTCATGACTGGTCTACTTAGACACTGCTCAAAGTGATATTCTACCTAGTTACGTTGTTGCGAGATATCAAGGGTCAAGCTCATTAGCGAGGGTTAGGCTTGGAGACTGAATGTTGTAGCTAACTGCAGTACCAGGATAAGGATAGCGGAGACCACTTATTAATCCAGGAAGCGGTCAAGATTCACTTACCGCAGGAACTAGAAGGGGAAGATATCGCGCCTACGATATCTTAGGTATCGCTAGACGGTCTCACATAGGGGGAGGACTTATCGCACCCCCTGCGTAAGGCGATAAGACAGAGGCGTAGCCGGAGTAATGGAATAAGATAGACAGCTCCAGTCAAAGGGATTAAGGTCGGTTTAAGCACCTTGGATGCCTCGGAACTTGGCTGAGGACACTTGAGTCTTCTGCCTCCCATTAGAATCACTTCGGGTGAGACTTCAGGTTGCCTCTGCGACCTGTTGCCGAAAGGGCCAGTGAGCTAAGGGTTCTGTTGGTCTAAGAGATTACCGCAAGCCCGGGTCTGCGAGAAGAGAAACCCGACCAACAAATGGTTCCGTTGCCGGTTTGAACACATTGAGCTGATGTTCTGTTGGCATCCTACCAAGCAAGAACTTAACCAGTGGGTTGAGTCAAAAGAAAGAGAGTTTGCTGCAAAAGAAAACAAGAATCCTAGACTGAGCACTGAGGCTTGGCTACAGAAGCACATTTTTACAGATCTCCATGAGATATTCTTCGTAACTTATGCTATTGAGTTATATGATTGGTTATCAAAGCTTGTTGACCACAGCGGTGTCAAGAAGAATCGAGAAATTGTCTGGACAGCAGAGCTGATTCAGACCTTGAAAGGTGTCGATAACCCCATCTCACGCGCAGTAGACTTCTGGCTTGCGAGTCTGCTGGAAGGCTTCATCACAGAGTTCGCGGTTGATCAGAGAAAGAGTTTCAGCACAGCAGAACGGTACTTCTTCAAGGGTTATCGCGGTAAGTACCTAAATTCTCTAAGTCTGTCCATTAAGCAATTACTATATGAAAAAGGCGTACTGGACATACTCTCAGATGAATAGTAGCATGATATTGTAATGTCAGTAGACTCTGAAAGTGATTACGAGTATCTTGGACATACACGTAGTGGTAAAAGATATAGAGTCAACGATTCATCTTCTTCTGAAGAAGACAGCTCAGATCACCCGGGACAGCAGAGTCAGAACCCTAGGACTCCTCAAAAGCCAGTCGGAACTCAGAATAATCCCGCAGGAACCCCGTCCAGTAGCTCTTACACAGCGAATACTGCCGCTACACCCTCCGCATCTACACAACCGCGTGGTAGTCATACAGCAAACCAGAACCCACCATCTAGAAACAGAATGGGAGATGATATGAAGCTACCAACATTTAAAGGTACAGGGTCGGAGGACCCTGAGCAACACTGGTTCTTATGCGAAGCCATATGGACCATTAAGCAAATACAAGATGATAATGTCAAGCTTGTCCAGCTGGCCACCACATTTAGAGAAAGAGCATTAACTTGGTATATGAAGTATACCACTGGCCATAACAGAACGCTTGCACAGGTTAGAACTGCTATGATTAAAGAGTTTAAAAAACCTAAATCCGAGTCACAGTGCATAGCAGAACTCAAAGATATTAAACAATTGCCTACGGAAACGGTTTGGGATTTTGACCAGAGGTTCAAGACCCTCATTGATCAGGTAAGCTTTGAGCTTGCGCCTCAACAGCATAAAGAATGGTTTATCGCAGCAATGTTACCACACATCAGACTTCCGCTAATGCAACAGAAATTAAATACCCAAGATGAAGCATTAGAAATGGCAATGAAACTAGAGGCTTCACCTCTAGCAGAAACTAGCACCGGTATCACTAATCTGCAGAATCAGCTAGCTAACCTCACCTTACAGCTGCATGAAATTAAGAAAGGAAAGGAGGTTGCGCATGAAATGTGGTGTACTAAGTGTAAAGCGCAGGGACACAGTAAGGATAACTGCCCTGTCTTTGCTGACTATATCGCCAGTGGAGCTCCTAACCCGTTGATGCAGAACCAGGGACCATGGTGCGAGATTTGTAGAACCAGAGGACACAGTCCTCAGGAATGCCCTCTCCTTCAGAAATATGTGCAGACACCAAAGAACCTATATTGCAACTTCTGTAAATCTGTGGGACATGACGAAAACAACTGTAGAGCTTATGAGTTAATGATAGAAAGGAAGCATGACCTTTACAGAGTTCAGTCAGAAGCATCCGGACCAGCAGTACGTGCACAAGCTGATCCGAATCAGGGAGGCCGTGGAGGAAATTTCAGAGGCCGAGGACGCGGAGGAGGCTATGAATCTGGCCGTGGCCGTGGAACTATCACCTGTTATAACTGTGGAGGCACAGGACATTACGCTAGAGACTGTCAGAACCCTACTACAACGTGCAAGTATTGTAAATCTTATGATCACACAATAGAGGAATGTCCTATACTGATAGCTAAGATCAAGGACACCAAGCCAGCAACCAATCAGACTATCCAGTTTATCGCTGCTGAGCAGAACGAAACCGAACCACGGGTCAATATTGTAACTCGCAGTGGTATCTCCACAAGCAACATATCGCAGGACGTGGAAAAAACGACAGGAACGCAGTGGGTGCGCAAAGCTCCAGGAAAACCTATCCCACTTGATCTACAGAAGAATAAGGAGGAATTTCAACAGACTAAGACTTCCTTTGCTGAACAGACACCGCCCAGATCACTATTATTACCATCTCAGGGTATACCACGGAAACCACCGCAGGATGTTAGTACTGCGCAGATACCACAGGCTAGCACATCTGGCAGATGCGACGAAGAGGAATTGACCGGGAGTGTACAGTCCTTCTTGCAGAGTTGTTTGAAACTTCTAAGAAACGGGAAAGTTGTAGAGGAACTTCAGAAAGTTATTGACCAATGTCAACAGAGCCCTTCTGTGAGCAATACACAGCGCACCCTTCACCATATAATGGGCCATACAAGGACAGGAAGAGAGATGAGGCTCACAGCGCAGATCGGACTATTTGAAATGGATGAGGTTATCCTAGACTTAGGATCAGAAGTAAATGTCTTGACTAAGCAGACATGGGAACAGATGGGAAGTCCAAAACTAAGCAGGTCCCCTATCCATCTTAGACTAGCTAATCAGCAGAGAATATCACCGATGGGTCGCTTATCGCATGTCCCAGTGGACATCGACGGAGTTCACACATATGCCGATTTTGAGATCATAGAAATTATTGGTGACACCAAACCCTATCCAGCTCTATTAGGTATTGAGTGGGCTTTTGATAACAAGGTTGTTATCAACTTAAAGAAAAGGCAGATGACATTTGAAGATGCTCAAGTCCGGGTTATCGCACCATTAGACCCTTTACAGGGTCCTCGCTACATTGAGCCAATCAAAGCAGAAGAGGAGGTGCATAACATGGAAAATTTGTACCAAATGACTTCTAATCAGACAGATTACATTGACCCTACAGCTGATGGACATATCAGCTGGAGATGTGATAGCTCCTGCACATCAGATTCAGATGTTGGCTTAGAGAATTGGCAAAATAGACTCCACGAAGTCTCTATTCGCAGATGCGCATTCATGACTAAATCACTGCGATGGATTGGGACTGAAAGCAGGTATATTCCAACTTTTGATGGATTAGCAGACGTCAATGATTTTTTGCAGCAGTTTGAACAAGAGATTCCTCAAGAGCAGAGGATGGAGGTTTTTGACCTTGCAGTTCGAGCCACACCTGCAAGATGGTGGTACACACACAAGGAACATATCGCATCATGGTATGATTGTAAGAGATTGATGCGCATTAGATTCTCTAAAGAAAGAGACAGTACACAGCGGAAATACACAGGGGAGAGTGATCCCAGAGCACACATTATGAACTGTGAACAAAGTTGGCTAGAAATTCCAGCAGAAGAATGGGTTCATTTGTTTATCCACACACTGGATACAGTTCCACGGAACTGGTATACAGAAACAGAGCTAAGAAAAGGAACTATCTCATGGCCTATTATGATTGAAAACTTTTTGGTCACGTTCAGTTTTGAATCTGAGCATCCAAGCATTGATCGGGCCTTGAAGATCATAAAGAATAAAATATTTGAGGATTGCCCATCACCAGCGGCTTCGCAACCCGAGTGGGCTATTCAGATGGAACATGCACTGGAATGTTACAACTGCGCACAAGATTCAAGCGATGAGGATGAAGATCCTCGCAGTATCAATATCGCAGAAACAGAAGGTACACGTGAAGTTGAAGGTCCACACTTAGAAATCCCAGCTGTAACAGAACCAATCAAGATTAGAAAGAACAATATTGGCACAGAAACAGATCCTAAGTTTGCCTCTATTGGAGATTATTGGGATGATGAGACAATTGGTCAAATCACAGACCTATTACATGAGTATCAGGACCTATTTCCTACCAACTTTACAGAAATGAAAGGAATAGTGGGTGACCTCGGAGTCATGAGAATACCGCTTAAGGAGGACGCTAAGCCGGTTAAGCAACGCCCATACAGGTTGAATCCGCGGTATAAAGCAAAAGTAAAAGATGAAATAGATAAGATGCTAGCAGCAGGCATCATTGAACCTGTTGAAGAAAGTGAGTGGGTTAGTCCCATGGTAGTACAAGAAAAGAAAACAAAAGGAGACATCAGGATCTGTGTCGACTTGCGCAAACTGAATGATGCATCGCTGCATGACCCGTTTCCGACACCATTCACTGATGAAGTCTTAGACAATGTTGGAGGACAAGAAATCTACTCATTTACTGATGGCTTTTCAGGCTATCACCAGATAAGAATCCATCCAGACGACAGGCACAAGACCACATTTGCGACAGAATGGGGCTCCTTTCAGTATACGGTAATGCCCTTTGGTCTTAAGAACGCCCCAGCAATTTTTTCTAGAGTAGTTGTTGCTGTATTTAAGGAATACATCCATCAATTTCTAGAAGTTTATTTTGATGATTGGACTGTATTTGGACTAGTCAAGAAGCACATAGGAAACCTGCGATTAATGTTTGAAAAATGTAGACAGCACCAGATTTCCCTTAACTTAAAAAAATGTATATTTTGTGCGCCTTTTGGTACGTTGTTGGGTCACATTGTGTGCAGACAAGGCTTGATGGTAGATCCCGCGAAGATCGCCATCATTGTCGATTTACCAGCACCTAACTCAGTAAAGCAGCTGAGAACTACACTTGGTCATACCGGGTATTACAGAAAGTTTATCAAAGGTTATGCCAAGATTACCGCACCAATGGAGAAATTATTGAAGAAGGATATCAAATTTCAGTGGAATGAGGAATGTCAGAAGAGTCTTGACGCTCTAAAAGAAAAAATGGTTACAGCACCTATTCTGGTCTTTCCAGACTGGAACAAGCCTTTTCATGTTCATGTGGATGCATCTGGCATCGCACTGGGCATTATTCTCACGCAACCAGGCGAAGGGGGTATTGACCACCCTATCGCATATTCGAGCAGGAGACTATCGACAGCTGAGAAGAATTACACCACCACAGAGAGAGAAGGGTTAGCAATGGTGTATGCTTTACAGAAATTTCGGCACTATCTGTTGGGTGCCCCGTTCAAGATGTTCACCGACCATTCTGCATTAAAGTACTTGGTCAATAAGCCAGTGTTAGGGGGAAGAATATGCAGATGGCTATTGTTATTCCAGGAGTATGATTTCGAAATCATTGTTAAGCCAGGAAGACTAAACGCAGGACCTGATCACCTGTCAAGGCTAGACTCAGGTGAAGAACCAAGTAATTTAGAGGACAACTTGCCTGATGCGCAATTGTTCTCCATTCAGGTCGCAGATGAATATTATGGAGACATAATTCAATTCCTTACTATAGGGTGGGCGCCACCTGAGTTTACCAAGCAACAAAAGAAACAATTAGTGGTGAAAGCAGCAGACTTCACCCTGATTGCAGGACACCTCTATAAGTTAGGACCAGATGAAATCTTGCGCAGATGCGTTATGCCCCACGAGAAACAGACCATTCTTAAGGAAGCACATTCGGGCATCGCAGGAGGCCATTTCGCAGGGAAGCCTACCGCTCAGAAGATCCTAGCAGCCGGACTATGGTGGCCTACATTACATAAAGACAGTAAAGAGTTTTGCAGATCATGCGATATCTGCCAAAGGACAGGAAAGCCCTCCAGAAGAGATGAAATGCCGTTGCGACCACAGATAACGCTACGCGCATTCGATAAGTGGGCCATAGACTTTGTGGGTCCTATTAACCCCCCAGGAAAACGAACTGGTGCGAGATATATTATTACAGCAACAGAATACCTCACCAGGTGGGCTGAGGCGAAAGCAGTCAGGAATTGTGATGCTGCTACAGCAGCACAATTTATTTTTGAAAACATCATCACTAGATTTGGATGCCCAGTGACTTTGATGAGTGATCAAGGCACACACTTTTTGAATAGCACCATAGAAGCCTTGACAGAGGAATTTGAAATACAGCACCATAAGAGTACACCTTACCACCCTCAAGCTAATGGTACGGTGGAGGCTTTCAATAAGATATTAGAACAGGCTCTTACAAAGATTTGTAAAAGTCAAAGGGATGATTGGGACCTCAGAGTTAATGCTGTATTATGGGCTTACAGGACCACGTGTAAGAAACTAACAGGGCACACACCTTTCAGCCTGGTATATGGACAAGAGGCTGTTATGCCTATGGAATACATCTTACCCAGTCTAAGGATTGCTCAGCTTACAGAGATGGCTGATTCTGATACTTTAGAGGAGAGATTGGCGCAGCTGCTCAATCTGGAGGAAGACAGATTTATCGCAGGATTCCATCAAAAAGTGCAGAAAGCACGAGAAAAAGCTTGGCATGATAGGCATATCAAGAACAAAATCTTTCATCTTGGAGACTTGGTACTCCTTTATGACAGTAAGTTTATAAAGTTCCCTGGAAAATTCAAAACTCATTGGTTAGGGCCATATCAAATTCAGCAAATAACAGATGGAGGTGCTATACAACTTCGTACTATGAGTGGGGAGTTTCTTCCTACCCTGATCAATGGCAGTCGGCTTAAGCTGTATCGCGACGGCCATGCCACCTCCCAGCCCTAGCCCAGAAAGGAAGTTAATGGTGCAGATGTTCAGTGTAGTTGAAATGAAGCATCGCACCCTAAGGAGTCTACACCGGGAAATACTTTAGGTAAGAATTCGCAGCCAGCTTTCCTGGTGGTTGCGATAATTTTGATATGAGGCGATTTTGTGGCACTTTCCATCTCCAGACGATGCGATATCTTATCGCAAAGGACAGAAAACAGATTGGTGCGACACCAGATTTTGAATTGATCAGAGGGCTAGTCACTTCGCCATCTGACAAGCATTAACTGCACGGCTGACAAGTATCTGTTGTACTAAGATTTGGCAGCAGTACGACGATTCTTCTAGATTTGGAAAATCCGATGCGACACCACTCCGGCGCACAGTTTCCCAGCGAAAATTCAAACGGCGTTTGCAATAAATGGGCGCGGGGTGCTGTCTTGTCTATGCATTAAATGCCGCCAGCGGGTCCAGTCACTGGTCCGTTGCCATTTAAAATTCCGCCTTATGATAAATACACGCTCTATTCAAAGCACGGGGCTACTTGGTCATTTTCACTAAAAGAGTTGAGCGCAGTTGAGTCGAGCCAAGCGTATTCTTAGCAGAGTTCTGAGCAGGGAAACCAAAAACAATTGCAGACTCTGATTTGCATTAAGATTAGCAATCATAGGAAGTCCAGAGTACCACAGGGGAAGGTCCCTCGCGCCAGACGAGCCTCTCGAAGACGTGTTGCAGAGATTCCAAAGGGGTGGAATCGAGTGCGCTATGACTTCGGTTGTGGCGAAGAAAGGGAAGAAAATTGCTGCTGGTTCTCCGTCTACACGCCAGTCACCAGGAACCTTAGCTAATATGGAGCGTAGCGAGACCCCGAATAGCACAGACTCAGAAGAACCGGCGCAGGAACTTCTGGAAGAAGTTACAGTCACTACCATATACTTCCCACCAAGAATAGAGAGTGGGCCAGCCATTGTTCTTCCACGAGACTTTAAATATGAACTCATACTCCCACCGCTGGATAACCGAGTGAAGGAAGAAGGTAACTTGTGGGGGAATATGCATGCTGTTAAGTTTACTGATTATAATCTGAGAGATTATACGCTGTACCCACAATTCCGCCGCGATCGTTATATGACGATTCAGAGGAACCCAAGGACACAGCACGATGAATTCGTCCCCATGGACCATGTAAGCCATTTAGCACCGTCGGGACTGCTCAATCTCCTGGAGATTCCACACTTTGGACGGGGCCCGGAGGTCAATGCTGTGGTGCGGACGCTACTGTCATGTGTGCATGGTGGTTACTTATGGTTGGGTAACCGAATTGATGTCAATGTTGACCTCATTCACCGCATCACCGGTCTGTCGAAGACTGGTTTCGACCCACAGATAAATATTGATGGCGCCACAAAGGATACCAGGCTCTCAACCAAGCAGGTTGCAGAGTATAAGCTGCAAAGAGGAGGTCGCGCCTACGATGTCAATTCAATATAGGATGATGCCTTGCGGTTTACTGTTAGTCTGTTGGCCGGAAAACTCCTCCTCAAGGTGAGGCCGAAGGAGGTCACAGGCTCAGTTATCCGCCTCGCCATTGAAGTCATAAAAGGTAAACCTTACAACTGGAGCTTATTTTTGTTAAATAGTTTCTTTCAAAGACTGTGCGCAGGCGCAGCAGGATCCACTTCACAGCTTCCACTTCTCGTGGCTGCTGATCCTTATGGCGTTCATTGGATGGAAAGAGCCGCCCAATTCGCAGTTTCCACAACTGCCACCAGGGGCGTGCAGAGGGTCGAGGTACTCAAATCTTTGGGCGAGTAGTCACCCCGAGAAGCACAAGAATAACGCAATGGTATTCCATGAATATTATATGCTATTGCTTGAATCCGTCGCAACGATTCCGCGTGTCGACTCGCCGGTCGTTGATCTTTATCAGTCCAAGCTGGAATTTAAAGTCGACAGGGATAAAACCTACATCAGACCCAAAGGATTCAGGAAACATAACGAATGGGCCCCCGGCCCATATCGCATGGAAATCCAGCAGGTTGAAGATACCATCAAGAATTGTTTTGATGAGGACATGAAACAAATGTATGATGATCTATCCTCTGGCCTAGTTCCAGCTGATCCCCCAGCTGAGGACCCAGAAGATGTTCAGGAGGTAGATCCTAAAGACAAAGAGAAAGAACCAATAGGTTCTAAGAGAAAGGCTATTGAAGGCCCTTCTCCGGTGCGACCAAAGAAGAAGAGAACAAAGGCGGTTACTTCCGACGAACCGCAGACACCAATCATGACAGAGGATGAGTATGATCTCATCGCCAGCCGAATACAGGAGAAGATGCGGGATAAATTCGCTGCGATTCAGTCATCGCAGGATCGTATGCGCATCAGCCTTGACAACAAATTGCGAGAGTTGAAGGCAATCACTGAGAAGACTGCTTCCATGCAGATTCAGCCAGCTCCAACTACAGTCGCAGAAAGTTCGCAGCCCCCTCCACAGAGCAGAGAAGAAAGCATTGCAAGGGACCGCACGAACATTGTTCGTATACCGCCAAGAAGTATCAAGTTCCCTGTACCTATGGAAGTGCAGATGGTTCATCCTCTTGAGGTGAACCTACCAGAAGTACCTGTGGATCAGTTGTATGAAATTTTCCAGCAGATAGGCACGGAGCTGAGGCACAGAGAACAAGTTACATATGAGCAAAATGTTTTGCTGTCTAACGACAATGTGCAGCTCATTGCGCAGCATGAGGCAGAGAGTGCCCAGTTGACGCAATATGTTCAGCGAGAGCAGGATGTCTCTCTTGTTTTAAAGAACATTGCAGCAGAACTTCCGCAGTGTGATATCAGGCCTGAGTTAGAAATAACTCAGAAGATCAGAAAAATAGCGGAAAGAGCAAAGGCTCTAGATGAAGAGAAGAAAAAGATGGAGGAAGAATACGAAGCAAGGATTGCTGCACTTGAAGCAAATAAGCCACCTACTCCAGAGGAAATCCAAGAAGCACGAGTGCAAGCTTTCAGAATTGTACAGACACAGATGCACTGTCGGGTGGAAGCAGCAGAGGCTATCCTGGAAGATGCATCAAAAACATGGCTGGAGCTAGAGGAGCTCCCACAGAAAGCCGAGCTCGATCAGCACATTAAGCACTGTGAAGATGCGATATCGAGAGCTGAAGAAGAGTACAAGGGCTTGAGTGCTCTTGCGAAGATAAGAAAGAAAGGAGAAATCACACAAATTCAGCAGCAGGTGCAGAAATACAGAGAACAGCAGATCAACCTGGCTAACGAAGTTAGCCCGCACGAAAGCAAAGTCGCACATCTGGTTGATGAACTGGAGCAAAAGGTGAAAAGCTTCACCTCAAGTAAAGGAGTCATTGAGAGCACAGAGGACTCCTTGGTAACTGCTGAGTTGCTCAGCGCAGCGCAGGAAGAAGTAACACACATGGATGAAAGTATTAAAGCGCTTAAGGCACAATTCGCAGCAATCTCACGAGCAGCAAAGGATAAGCTTAGGCAGATGAATCAGGCTGTTGTTGCAAGTGGCTCGGGAACGAGCCACAAGTAAGTGTTAGGGGAGTTGTTGGAGAGAACTTCCGCAGCACTTAGGAAGCTGCTAATTTTGGGAAGGATAACTAATTTTGGAGAGAAAGTACCAATTTTGGCGGTAAGACAAAGATATCGCCGTAGCGCAAATCCCGGCGGGAATCACGGCGATAGGTACAGAAAAGTCAAGCAGGTGGTACAAAGAAGAGGCCGAAGGGAGAGCTCAACCACCGCAATAAAGGCGCCGGAGATGAAGAGAGGGTTCAGCTACCCTCATTAAAGAAGAAGGACTACAGTCAGCGTTGCTTGAACCAAGAAGAAGCAACGGGCCGATGCATTAAAGACTAAGGACTGCAGGAAGCGGCGACAAGACAGAAGGCGGCCATGGAAGTACAGCCAGTTGACTGTAAATGGTTAGGGTTGAGTCACTGTTGGGATAAGGCCCACAGTTTTGTAACTGCGATGAGACCTTCGGGCCATCTATATATAGTAGTCTTTTTATATGATAAGGGGTTGGCCGCATAGTGATAGAGACATCAGGTAGAGGTTAGTCAATCCTTTTGTGATTGCAGAGTCTGGACATCCCTGAGAGAATACAAGGGCCAACCTGTTGAGAGATAGTGCGATCCGCAGGGATTGTGAGAGGAAGAGGTCTATAGAGAAGGGCTCCCACTGAGGTGGAGTTTCCCAGAAGACCCTTGTTGTAAAGAGTGGAACGGAACTGTGTTTATTCTTCAGAATTGTAACCAAGAATCGTAGTTCCCCTGGGCGTAGTTCTCGCCCTGGGAGTAACAGCATGCTTATTTAAGTAGCATTATTGTATTTGTGTAGATACTGCTCTCATTCACTTGTCTGTGTTATACATGAATGCTTCAGTCTGTTATAAGTAATGTACATGGTCGTCAGTTTAACTTCTGAATGATGTATAATAATTGCGATAATCATAGCTACCCGCATAGCAAGTAGATAAGTGTTAACAAAGGATAAGGTGCGAGTAGGAACTGAATGTAAGTCATGACTGGTCTACTTAGACACTGCTCAAAGTGATATTCTACCTAGTTACGTTGTTGCGAGATATCAAGGGTCAAGCTCATTAGCGAGGGTTAGGCTTGGAGACTGAATGTTGTAGCTAACTGCAGTACCAGGATAAGGATAGCGGAGACCACTTATTAATCCAGGAAGCGGTCAAGATTCACTTACCGCAGGAACTAGAAGGGGAAGATATCGCGCCTACGATATCTTAGGTATCGCTAGACGGTCTCACATAGGGGGAGGACTTATCGCACCCCCTGCGTAAGGCGATAAGACAGAGGCGTAGCCGGAGTAATGGAATAAGATAGACAGCTCCAGTCAAAGGGATTAAGGTCGGTTTAAGCACCTTGGATGCCTCGGAACTTGGCTGAGGACACTTGAGTCTTCTGCCTCCCATTAGAATCACTTCGGGTAAGACTTCAGGTTGCCTCTGCGACCTGTTGCCGAAAGGGCCAGTGAGCTAAGGGTTCTATTGGTCTAAGAGATTACCGCAAGCCCGGGTCTGCGAGAAGAGAAACCCGACCAACAAGTACTAGGACAGCAGGATGGTCAAGTACCTTATGCTATTTATTATGTTAGTAAAAACTTAGCCCCTGCTGAACTAAATTATACTGTTACTGAAAAAGAATTCCTTGCTATTGTTTATTCTATTAATAAGTTTCGGCATTACATTACTGGGTATCCTACATTTGTGCATACTGACCACTCTGCCATTAAGTATTTAATGAATAAACCTGTCACTAATGCCAGAGTAACCAGGTGGCTTTTATTATTACAGGAATTTGATATTACTATTATAGATAAACCTGGAAAATTCCTGATTTTTTATCACGATTTACTAACAGTGATGACAGTTCACCTGTTGAGGATGCTTTCCCGGATGAACATTTATTCGCACTCTCGGCTCATTCACCCTGGTATGCAGACGTTGCTAATTATTTGGCTGCAGGGAAGCTTCCGCCACATATGTCTAAACGAGAGAAAAGAAAAATTATTCAGCAAAGTGCCAGGTATTGTTGGCTCAAGGGCCATCTCTTTTACACAGGACCTGATCTTGAAATTAGAATATGTGTAAGGGAAGATGAGATCTTTCATATACTGAAGGCCTGTCACGATGAACCTTGCGGAGGACACTTTGCAGATAAAAGAACAGGGCATAAGGCGTTGCGGATGGGCTATTATTGGCCGACACTGTTCAGAGATGCTAAAAGATATGTTCAGTCCTGTGACAGCTGCCAAAGGATGGGCCAACCTAATAAGACAGATCAGATGCCTTTACAGCCCCAAGTGGTACTAGAACCGTTTGATAGATGGGCATTGGACTTTGTTGGTCCTATCAACCCTCCTTCCAAACAGAAGGTTTACATCTTGGTGTGTACAGATTACATGACTAAGTGGGTAGAAGCTGTAGCTTTGGCTAAGGCAAACGACCAGGCGGTGATTGATTTCCTGTACAGTGAAGTTTTTACCCGTTTTGGAGTACCAAAGGAAGTAGTTACCGATGGGGGACCACAATTTATTTCACACCAATTTGAATCCTTGCTCCGGAAGTATCATGTGCAGCACAAGATAGCTTCACCTTATCATCCCCAGGCCAATGGTCAGGTGGAAAGCACTAATAAAGTTATCGAAGCAATCCTTACTAAAACAGTTAAAAGCCATCGAAGGGATTGGGCTGACAGACTTCCAGAAGCACTGTGGGCATATCGCACGACTTGGCGCAACACCACGGGCTTTTCTCCCTATGATCTGGTGTATGGTAAGAGTGCCATCTTTCCAATTGAATTTGAGATCAAGACCCTGAAAACAGCCATTGAAATGAACCTGGATGTAGCAGAAGCCCAGAAAAGAAGATTGAATCAATTGAATGAATTGGATGAGAAACGGTTAGCTGCGGTAGACCAGACTATGCTGCTTCAGCAACAGAGATCTAATTGGCATGACCGATTCATCAAAAAGAAAATCTTCCATGAAGGAGATTGGGCACTATTATACGACTCCAGATTCAAGAAGGATTTCAAAGGGAAATTACGCACAAGATGGCTGGGTCCATATTTGGTTGACAGGGTATTTGACAACGGCACTGTTCGCCTGGTCACCATTGACGAAAACCGTATACCATTACTTGCTAATGGCCACAGACTGCGACTGTATCGAAAGCCCATTTCGAAAGATGCATTCATTTCACAGATTGCTGCTGATCCAAACTACCAATTGGCACCAGAGCAGGAACATTTCTCTACCTTTGCCAAATCTTAAAATGAAAATTATATTTGCTGTACATAAATAATTTCTTGCTGTAGCGTATAGTTGTCGTTTTCTTTCTCTCTGCATTTGATCTCTTTGCTTGCTGTTGTCTTTTTAAAAAAAAAATTTCAGGGAAGCGCCAGGAGAACGATCAGTTGGGGCCCGTAATGAGAATCTCTCTGTGCTGTCCTTGTGTTAAAAAAAAAAAAAAAAAAAAAAAAAAAAAAAAAAAAAATTCGGCAGCTGCAACATATTTTCCGGCAGCTGCAACATATTTTCCGGCGGCTGCAACATATTTTCCGGCAGCCGTATATCCTTTTCCGGCAACCATATTCTCCATTTCCCGGTAGCCATAATGCCCTTCCCGTCAGCCGTCAATCTTTTTCGACTGCTGCAATTTCGGCAGCTGCAACATTTGCGGCTGCAACATTTGCGGCTGCAACATCGGCGGCTGCAACATCGGCGGCTGCAACATTTGCGGCTGCAACATCAGCGGCTGCAACATCGGCGGCTGCAATTCCAGTTTCCGTGGCTGCCACCTCATCGTCCCCATGGTTGCCACCTCATTCACCAGCTATGGCCACCTCATCTCCCACGGCTGCCATCTCATTTTCCGCAGCTGCCATTCCATTTACCAGCCACGGCCATTTCACTTCCCGGTAGCCGTAATGTTTTTTTTTTTTTTTCCCGTCCGCCGTCAAATCTTTTCCGACAGCTGCAACTCCGGCAGCTGCAATCCCGGCAGCTGCAATTTCGGCAGCTGTAACTTCGGCGGCTGCAACATCTTTTTCTCGCAGCCGCCACATCATTTCCCGGCTGTCACCTTATTTCTCGGCGGCCGCCACCTCATTGACCAAGTCACTTCCACACCATAGCTGTCATTTCTTTCCAGCGGCTGCGACATATTTCCCATAGTCGTAAAATCTTTTCCCGCCAGCTGTAAGTTTCTTCCGCCGCCGTAAAATTTTCCCGTGACAGCCGTAATTTTTCCCTGATATCGTGAATCTTTTTCCGGCTGCCGCGAATTCTTTTCCGATGGCTGTAACTTCTTTCCTGCCAGCTGCAACAAGCTTTTTCATCGGCCGTGTGATCATTTCTTTGGCAACTTGCAGTGGTAACTCCCGTGTTAACAGAAGGATTGTTCAACCTGCTAATTATGATGCTGATTCATCCCAGTCCTGCCGGCGAACTCATCATTTTAACCCGGAGGATGCGACGCCTTGTGTTTTACCGGCGAAGGAAATCAGTGCCTTATCCGAGTCATCATGATTCCACGTTTGACTGTGCATGCGTTCGGCTCCGTGACGTCACCAACTCCATGCTCCACCAGTTTCCGCAGCCTTCCGACGCACAGTTTTATGAGGTATGGCTTTCATTTATCACGTGATTAAGTATTGATATCATGTAAACGAGATTGGCCGTACCTTCACTCGTACCACCATTTATATCTGATTAAACCTTTCCCTCGTACGACGTAATACTAATAACTGCCACCTTCCCCAATTCGGCATGAAATTTTAAACTCTTCTCTGCGCTTAACTTTCCGAATTAGTTCATTCGCTCAACGTCTCCGCTCAACGATTCGTGCATTCTCCGTGCTGCAACTTCCATTCTGGGATCCTGTACTCTGTCGAACAGCAGTTTCATCTTGCAGCCAGGACCATGGGCATTCCAGTTCGCCATGAACCTTTCAATACCCGGGAACTTAGAAGGAATTTGCAGGTTCTGGCCATTTTTCAAGCCGCTGGCTGGGTCGAGTTCTTTGAACGATTGGATGGATTCGATCGGGACGCAGCCCTGCAATTCGCATTGAATCTTACTAAAACACACTCCACGGTGTGGGGGCTGTGTATAGATGTTTCAGAGGTCATTATATCCGAGGTTACAGCTATCCCGTTGGTGGGAAAACCTTGGTTTAACCGTCGAGTTCCTGCAACAGTTGCACGGGAACAATTTTTACTTCCAGGGGAGCAAGTTGAAGCATCCAGGAGAGGGATTGCATTGAAGTCACTGCCGCAGCCATGGGACCAGGTCGCTATCTTCCTCAAGAAATACATAACTTGCGAAGGTAGATACCAAACTGTGTACAACTCTGAACTTCCTTTGCTTTCTCATCTCCGTCATGGCATTTTGTTGAATATTCCATTTTATCTATTGCACGACTTGCGCCATATGGCAACATTTGTTCAGTCTGCAAAGCACCCACTGTCCTCCCTCACCCACCATGGCCTTATTAAGTTAATTATTGTAAGAACCCTGGCCCAACATAATATAACATGGGAGCAATTCATTACCTGGCCACAGCAACCTGTTCCCTTGAGGGTCATTCCATTACAGCAATTACCGGTTCCGCCACAACAGGAGGACCGGAGTTCCTCCAGTGAAGTTGGGGGGAGGGATGAAACAGAAGAATAACAACAGGGGGCACAGGCAGGACCATCCGGGAGGGATGAAACGGAAGAAGAGCAAAAGGGGGCACAGGCAGGGCCATCGGGGGTTGGAAAAACCACAGAGGAAGAACAAACAGGGGCACAGGCAGAGCCATTTGAAGTTTATGAATCCCCAGCACAAGCAGAACCAGTGGGGGATGACACGGCATTTGAAGGAGAGCGAGGGGAAGCACAAACAGAGCTGTCAGGCGACAATGTAGATGAAACCCTCATGGAAAACCTAGACAACAGGGCAGCTCCGGCAGCAGAAGGTGAAATTGGAGCAGCATCAAATGCTGCGACAATGGAACCTGAAGATGACGGAGCCAGAGCAATGGAAGAAGATATTGAGCTGGTCACAATCGAGTCTTCACCGGAATGGGCAGGAGGAGCAGCTGTGATTGAAGAAGAACAGCATGGGGGGCAGGGAAATATTCCTTTAACTTCAGTTTTGCCTCCCTATATTCCAGCTCCACGAGAAGAAACACTACAAAAAGGAAAGTCACAAAAGAAAACCCCACAGAAAAGGAAGAGGGCCACCAATGAGTTTGATTTAGTGGCACCAATCAGAAGGAAACGAACTCGGTCAATCACAGCAGCAGAGGAAGCTAGAACAAAATGGGCAACCTTAGAGACACAGGTTGAACCCCCAATCCTTACACCAAAACCGAGGGATGCTCCACAAAGGCCAGTGGAGGAAGAGCCGGGAGTTGAGGGACTCTTGTATGAGAATGCAATGCTGAAAGAGGACCTCCAAGCACTTAGAAAGGAGCTGGAAACATGGAAGGAAATCTGCAGAAAGCAGGGTGGAAGAAAGATGTATACATTAATAGAGGCTGCAGACCAAGTGGAGGAATCAGCTTTTGCTGGAGCTGGAGAAAAGGATGAGCGAATACTCTGCCCCACCTGTGGGGAGATCTTTGAGGAAGCAGGCCATAAAATTTTACTTAGCACCTATTCAGCACAACAGCCTGTAGCCACAGAAGGGAAAGCAGTGGAGAAAGAGGATGCTGCAACACAAGAACCAGCACCTTTAAACATCCTTGCTGCAGCTGCTACTTCCCATGATGCAAAAGTCATAGAACAGATGGGAGAAGAACAGGGAGTGGAGGATGCCCTGGAAATTTATGAGGAATGTATGGCAATTCCAAAATGCTCCCACGACATAGAAATCATAGAACAGTTGGGAGAAGAACGGGAGATGAAGAATGCTCTGGAGCTTATAAAAGAGTATAGTGAAACCCCAGAGTGTTCCCATGACACGGAGATCATGGAGCCAAGGGATACTCTGGAGGATAGTGAAGAATTTTGTGCTGTAACCCCAGAACGTTCCCAGGACACAATAATTTTAG
Source organism: Larix kaempferi (assembly GCA_027924585.1). NCBI lineage: Eukaryota > Viridiplantae > Streptophyta > Pinopsida > Pinales > Pinaceae > Larix > Larix kaempferi. The sequence goes on along the minus strand of BSBM01000557.1, from coordinate 8,773,289 downwards.
AAGGAGAAACGGAAATGCAGGACAGTGATAAGTTGAAACAGGATGCTGCAACACAAGAACCAGCAATCCTGAATTTGACCGTCCAACCGACTGAGCAGACAGGAGAAGAAGCTGGGACAGAGGATATTCTGGCATTCAACGATGAACTCTGGGTGGTGACCCCAGAAAGCTCTCATGATACAGAACTCATAGAAGAGGAGCTGCAGCAAAAGAAAGATGAAGATGTAAGCCAGGATGTTGTCACACAAGAACCAACATCCTTGGATACTGCAGCAAGAACCCCTGAATTGCAGTTGGGAGATAACCCGGGAATAGATATCATTCCTGATACACAATGGAGTGATGATGAACAGGTACAGACACCCTGCTCAGGTGACACTGAAATCTTGGAGGAGGAGCTGCAAATTGAAAAGGATATCCAATCTCAGCAGCCAAATGACAAAGAAGACACTGTTACACAAGAACCAGTGTCTCCCAAAGCAATAAAGGCAGCTGCTGAAGAAGGTTTAAGGGATGTTGCTGTTACACAAGAACCAGCAACTCCCTTGATAAGATTAGATGCGCTGGAAGACACTGTCCCACAAGAACCAGTGCTTCCACCTCCTACAGGTGTCATTGAGTTGGATTCAGATTGAGTGTGTCTTTTAAACTTCCCCAGGCATAGCATAAGAGAACTGCAGAAAGGTCCCCACCACATCAAGTGCATTCTCAGATATTAGCAAGTAGCAGGGGAAGGGGAACAGTGAAGTTGGAAGATGTCGGGTTGCTCACAGAAACTTTTCAAAAAGATAGAGGGGATGCCTGATTTATCTACATTCTTTCCTCTTGCCTGGACAAGGTTCAGTGCAATATTCAGATGCAGGTTGTTGCATGAGGACATGCAACAGGATAGTTGGGGGGAGATGTTGAGCCCAGAATTGGCCCTTTTTGACCATCATTTAGCATCTTCCCTTACCTTGTCTTACACCAATTACCTTGGCAATTCAACTTATTGTCCTTATATATTCCCCAAATTACCAAGGTATGGCCGATTATTGTTTTATTGTGTTAATACTTATGATTGTGATGATTAAAGCTGTGCATCTCTTAATCTGTGCTAACATGATGCGATTTATGAAGGTAGTAAGACAATAGACTGCAGGAAGATCGGAGCTGAACAAGTCATGAAGGAACGTTCATCGCTTGTGGAAGGTTCCTTGGGGCTCAATTCGGCAATCAAGGCATAGGCGTGGCAGGGCAGTTGTCACCGAAGAACTATCTTAAGTATGTCGCTGCTCGAATCCAGCTGTGAGCTGGAAGGACCGTCACTCTTGGGACAATTAATACTTCTCTCATATTTGGATATTTCAGTTCTGCCACGCATTGTAACAGCTAGATTATTTAGGGCGCCTGAAGATCAGAGATCTTCATGGCTGCCCAATTATAGGTTTAGATGTTGCAAATTGTATGTATAAATATGGGGAATTACCTCGACTGAGGGGTTGGACAGCAAACAATTAATTTATCCTGTATTAGCAGCCGAGCTGAAACTGTGTACTTATTCTTCTGATAATATAAGGAGTTACTTCTGAGTTAAAGAGAGTGTTGTTCGACCAGCGTCTCTGTGTGAAGACTGGGCCCGTCTTCCACAGAGATTGCTGTGTTAATTTAGGATTTCCTCTTTCTTGTTGTGTGATGCCTTGATCTTTCTTTTGTACGCAGCAGCAATATTCATTGTGTGGATTTCTCAGTAATTGATTATATTTTCGTGAGATTGGTGAATGGTATCGAATAACAGTCGACTGAGTCAGGTTTGTTTTACATATTTCAATTTCTGTTCACACTGCTGTGTTCATCCTACAGCTGAGACGTAATCCCAGGAGTTCTTACAGTTTAGCTTTCTTGTTATGTATTGATTGAATTATATTTTGCAATTCAGTTTCTTAGAACAGTTGCTTCAATCTCTTTTATCAAATTCTAGAGTAATGTTCAGGTCATGCTTTATGATTCCCAGCTTGATTAAATTAGACAGTTGATTATTTTAGAATGCAATTGAGATTTCCTTCCTGCAATCGTTGATTAGATCTGATATTAATTCTGCTTGATGCATAATAGAAAAGAATTGTAGTATAGCAGTTAGAAGGCAATTGGGATTGCGTAGATTCTTGGGATGAACATAGATGATAGAAGATAAAAGTATTCACTTCTAATGGTTTTGTGTTTAAGCATATATTGTGCACTTGTCCTTTGAAATAAAAAGACTTTCTCGGGTTGACAATAAATTTCATACGCTCTGTGTGTTTGATATTTAATTATCTGCAAATAGAGTGCTTGACAATCATCATCATCACCATGCTCATCATCATCACCATCATCATCATCATCATCTTCATCATCATCATCATTGTGAGGACGAGGATGAAGATGATGATGATGATATGATGATGATGATGGTGGTGGTGTATGATGATGAATATGAGTACGATGATGATGATGATGATGATGAAAACAAAGATGTTGTTGTTGATGATGATGAGGAAGAGGGTGATGAGGAAGATGATGATGATGATGATGGTGGATGTTGATGAATATGAGTACGATGATGAACATGATGATGATGTTGATGATCATCGTACTCATCATCAACATCGTCATCATCATCGCCATCAATGTTGATGATGAGGATGGTGATAATGATGACGTTGACGATGAAGATGATGACCTAGATGTTGATGAAGATGAGGAAGAATTACGATGATGATGATGGTGTTGATGATGACAATGATGATGATGACGAAGATGATGATGATGATGGTGATGAGGATGAAGAAGATGATGATGATGGAGATGATGTTGATGTTGATGAGGATGGTGATGAAGATGATGATGATGAAGAAGATGACGATGGTGGAGATGTTGATGAGGAAGGGGGAGATGACAATGATGATGAAGATGTTGATGATGATGGTGATGGTGATGATGATGATGATCATCATCATCATCATCATATTCATCGTGATGATCATCATCTTCATCACCATCATGATCAGATCATCCTCATCACCATCATCCTCATCATCATCATCATCACCATCATCCTCATCGTCATCTTCATCACCATTGCCATCATCATCATCACCATCACCATCATCTCATCATCATCACCATCATCCTCATCGTCATCTTCATCACCATTGTCATCATCATCATCATCACCATTGTCATCATCATTATCATCACCATCACCATCATCTCATCATCATCAGCATCATCATCAACATCTTCAACATCATTGTCATCTCCCCCTTCCTCATCAACATCTCCATCATCGTCATCTTCTTCATCATCACATCTTCATCAACTTCATGTATCCCCTTGACAAAGGAAATTAAATAAACCATACAAAGGCATACAATAGCGCGTACGCGCAAGGACGCGTGTGCGTTGTTATTAACGCGTGCGCGCTTTCAATCACACGTGCGCGTGTTTGCGCGTGCGCGTAGTTGCGCGCGCACGTGTTTGAATTCAAATTGTTTTTGGCACCTTTGCAGGCTTGGAATTAGCTTCGGATTGTACCTTTAGGCTCAGTCTGATTTATCCATGATTTAGTAGAAAACATCAAACACTGCAACTTACTATTTTTCACAACTAGTTCTGCATAAGCTCCACGAGTGCACTGGAGATGAAATTGCACACACTTGTCGAGCTCTGTGTGCAGATTCCAAATATATAATTTTTTAATAGATCTGTTTTTGTTCTCTATTTTTAATTCATTTTAAACTGCACTCATGTCAAATTCGTAAAAAACATAGGTCGTTTATTTGACCTATAACTTTTGATTGGCTTACCTATTTCGAAAACGGAAAAGAGCCCACGTAAGAGCACAAAAATACCTACAACCTTATAAAACAAAAAATGCATTTTGATTATTTTTAGACCATGATATGGTGGATTAAAACTTGACAATGTCGTTTTAGGGCTTCACTGACTTCGGTAATTTAAAAAAATATATAAAATTGACTTTTAAAATTTTGGAAAAATAGCCCCGCACAAGATTTTTCTGTTGCCTACACCTCTACATATTTTTTTTCTCATAAATTGAAAATTTACATAGCAAACAGGTGGCTCAAAAAAAACATGTGCATTATGTTTTAGAAAACAAATAACATACCAATCTTCGAATAATGACATTTTGGGGTGGTTATACCACTTTTCCATAAATAAAAATTATATATTCCGGAAGGTCATCCGTTTTTCTACGTTTCATCTTTTTACACCTAATCGGAAAAAGTTTTGTAGGTACCTCTAATAATTGATTTTAATGACAATATTTCTGTTTTTCCATAATGTCATTGCAACTAACGTGTCATAATTGGGTATCATTACCTTGCACCAGCCCTGATATATTTAAATTTGTTAAAATGTCGGTTAGTTTGAGTAAGATACACGGAAAAACACATGAAAGGTTTTGAAAGAAACGTTAGGGTGAAATTTATTTTCATATGAAAGATGAATCGATATAGATGATGTTATTTTATGAAATTGATGTATGATTGAAAAACTTGTTGTTTGATTGTTGATTCATAATTAATGTTATTTTGTAAAAACTTAAGTCTAAGGAATAGATAAAGATATGAAATATCTTGGCGAAACATATTATTACCTTGACAAAACAAAGGATTCTGAAAGGTGTTGTGAACATGCCGATGAAATAAGTAAATTCAAATTGCGTAGAAGTATCGTTTAAATTTCGCATTTAGTTGAAGATATATTCTATTTCCATAAAAAATTACCAGGTGCATTACCTATGAGCATCACTAGGTAAAAGTATAGTTTTTATTTGAATTATACTCCAAGGAAGTAAGCTTGTTTGATAAAGCGAAGTCACGTGAACATCTTCAATTATAAATAGTTTCACTCTAGATGATATTGCATTACGACAGCTCATGGATTGCTATATAAGAAACTAAAGCCTCATAGATGAAATTATAGTTACTTTTATCGAAACAAAAAGTTGGTTTTCGAATGTCAAAGTCAGAATGTATATCATTTTACATAGATTTTGGTTGTATACTTATTGCAAAAATATTGTTGACTTTCTTTCATTCCTTTCCATGGATCCGATAGTATGGAGGCCATATCCTAAATAATTAATTATCATTGAGTATTGATAGTTAGGAGGAAATTGACATACTAGGTTACGAGTTAAAGATGTGAACGAAATTATGTGGCAAGATGGACTGATGTGTTTGAGCATTGTTTTTGTATATGAAAGATCGTTATTCTGTTAAAAGTTAAGATTATATTTTGAACATTCATTTAGAATTTCTTATCGATATTAGAATAGTAAGAATAAGTTTTAAAGTGTAGTACCGTATGGAATTGCAAGCAGTATTCCTAGCAGTTTAATTTATGAATGCATTATGATTCTAATTATTTCTTCTTATATAGACCCCTCGAAGGGATTTTTATATCTTCTAACAAGGATTAATGTGTATCAAGTTAAAAGACCTTGTTAATAGTAGGAGTGGGGTATAGAAAAAAAAAGGAATCCCAAACCTTGATATGATTGAAAGAGTATGGAAGGATTCTTAGATGAATCCATATCCAACTAACTGTTTCAATTAGGATACTGACATGTTTATTTGTTAACAAACTTGACTTCAAAAATATATTGAAGAGTTTATATTCATACAGCAAAGTGAATTAAAAAGGATGCACAAGTTATTGAATGGGCATGTGTGTAATGCTATGAGACTAATGTGTTCAATTGTTGAGCAATTGAAGCAAAGAAATATTTTATACTAACATTTCAGGAAGTGATCTTAACGATGACTGATGTCAAGATCAGAGAAGAACGTTGATTATAAAACTTATATAGAAGAGTTGAGCTATAACACTCAAGAATAAGTAATGATTTAATTTACATCTTATTTGGATTACAACATTTTATGAATCACGATTGGTGATAAAACTCATGATTAATGATGTGTAATCATCAAAATGCATAGAATGTGAAAAGTAAATATAATTGTGGCTATTACAATGCAGGTGGCATATAGAATGAGAAAGGAGGTTACTACATTCATGTTATAGCCATTGCAGGAGGCAAATTCCCTAAAAATTATATGTGGTCATGTTCCCCACGGAAGTGGAATAGAGCAGGTGGCTCGTTGAATGTTATACTGACCCATAAGACCTAGGCAATCTTGATATCCATCGAATTGAGCAGGTGGATCACTATGTTTTCTTCCTTGTGGTCATTCCTACAAACAATAAAGTGGAAGAATGCACAAGAGATTCGATGAGGGGAATGGAGATGAAGTGAATGGTAGAGTTAGTATGAAATCTGAACTAGTTCAGCCACATTGTTGAGTTCAATATTGCTAAAGGCAGAAGTATTAATATTGAGTGTACAATAAGTAATTATCATACTACTATTACAGAAAATATCACTGTTGAGTTTACAGAAAATGTTTCTAACTGCAAGTTTTATTTGCAGGTTTTATTTATAAGTTTTAACTCGAGGACAAGTTGTGTGTTCAGCAAAGGATTGCTGAAATTCCAAACTCAGGAGAGAATTTGGTGATCAACAAGGTGTTGTTGAAATATTGTGTTATGGCATAACCAATATTGAATGATTTGTATTGTGGAATAATAGATGTCTTTATGTATGAATGTTATGAATGCTAGAGTAAGCAAATATGCCCTCATGGATGAGGATGAATGATAAATGTTTGAAATTTTGTATACTTATGTATAATGAAAAATGTTGGAAGATCGGGTATGATATGAACAAACATACGGGTGATGAAAAAAGTACGAACCACAAAGACGTGTGAAAGTTGTATGAGTTTGAATACCCAGGAAAGGGGGAAACGACAAGTGAATCAAAGAATGATGAATTCTGAAGAGTGAAAGCATTGCTAAGTAGTATGAACACCGAGGACGGTGTTATTCTTAAGGGGAGGAGTATGTAACACCCCTCATTTTTTATCTAAATTTATAAATGTATATTGTAACTATGAATGTGACCCTGGTGAGGACCTCAAGGCCAAGTCCCCACCAGTGGACCATGAGACTACTGTTATGATTCCCAAGTGTTATTTAAGTCTAAATCCCTAAGTTGTAGGAGACTAAAAGATGGGGATGCAACAACGCCAGTCATTTGAGTTCGCTAAGGGGAAGTTTAACGACAAGTAGACCTTAAGTTTATAGCTGATGTCGTCCTAATTCCATGAGCACTTGAGTGAACATTGAAGTTCATTAAAGGTCACTTAGAAATTTCTAAATTTCCTTAGAAAGAGATACCGAAGACACTTTTTACGTGTCAAAAGGCACCTACGAACTTTTAAGACCTAATAGTTAAACTCTATGACTAAAATTTTCGTGGATGTCCTTAAGAGTTACTAAACCGACGATTAATACCAAGTAAGTATTATGAATTTGAAATAACTTGGAATTGGACAAAAATAGGACAAGAAGAAGATTACCATGGGAGGTATCCTTATAAGTTAAATTATACCATGAGTAATCTCCATATATGTGGAAAATGACACATAATATATATATATATATATATATATATATTAAAATCATGTACCTCGTTCATATATACATATATATATATATATATAAACCTAACAAAGTGAAGATGCCATATCACAAGGATATAGGCATGAATAGAATTAAGCACATAAAGATGATAAATAAATAGGCCATCTAGAAAGGTTTTTAAGAAATACCTTTAATGGAACTATACGTTATGATTATCTTTAAGAAGAACGATAGACTAATGAACGGAGTCATATTAAATGTATATATATTTATATAGCATTTAAAATATTAGTTGAGAAAACTATACGTATGAAGACATTTACCATGTCTACAAGGATCCTAATTTATTTATGAAGAGGATGCTCATAGTACGTGGCATCATATAGCTAGGTATTATTTATTTTTGAACCAAAAGGAGTTTTACCAAAATAATGAGTAATGGGAGACGTGCATGGGTAATGGAAGCTTATTACATTTATATATTCGAATTGACCTAAATATATTTAGTGGAATTTTTTTCTTTGATAAGTTTATTTTCTTAAAACTTTCGGTTGGCTTCCACCAACGTGTTGAGTAGAAATTAATTTGGCAGTAGCTCTCATCCAATACTTGGCCTGTTGTGGAAACTACGACCTCCAAGTGGCCTGAGGGAGAAAACTTACTTAGAAGTATTATCTCGGTGGAGAGAGAGATAGTTATGCTTGGATAGTCTGTTGTGGGATTTGTCCCCATTTGGTTATGGAGCACATCGAGTATTGCCATCTAGCAGGAGTAGATAAGTTACTTATTGGATTTTATCTACTTGGTAAAGTATGTGAGTGAATTCGTAACTCTAAACCTCTACACACATAATTAAGTTTATAAAAATTAGATAGGTTTATATATTACTGTTTGCAAATTGGAACAGAATCTAGATATGTAGATATTACCGTTGCAAAATTGAAAAAAAAGGGCTTCGGTTTATGTATATGTTACCGCTGCATACCATTGGGAAAGAATTTAATCTTGCTTTAGATATATATATAAATATGCTTCTTATGTTTAGGGATAACCCAGGTTTATGTATGAGTGTTGAACTCCCTATATAAACGTATCTTTTAGTTGAGCTTTATCCCTAGTCAAAAACCTGCTATAAAGTATTCGGATCAGGGTGATCTCTGTGCAAATATACCTTTATGCGAGTCTAATCTTTGTCAAGTTTCGACTGCACATTATTTTAAACCAACGATGTTGTTTATGCTCGCTCGATCCCTGATGAAAACTTAATTTTATACTTTTCAGAGCAGTATGCTCGAACGCGTGCTAAGACAATGATAGGGTCGTTTTCTGACCAGAGGTAATAGTTCTGTAATTACTCTATATTAAGTAAAATGTAGAGATTTTATATAGCAAGGACCTCCGGCTAAGGTGTTGATGGAGAGAAGCGTAGTTCCAACGTTACCTTTGTGGCGAAACCCTATTTTCCTTACCTTTGCGTTTTATGTAAACCTTGAGTTTGATAGAGAAGATGCAACCATAAGCGTTAATCTCTATTTTTTGAACAAGTCTGCAGCCTTAGAAGACGCAGCCACCCATCTTTGTTTTGGAATGAATTAAAATGTAAGTTTATTATATATATTTATACATTGAAAAGTTAAACGAAGGGTTATGATACATAAGCTCTATTCTTAGGTTAAATTTATTTGTAGGAGTTAAGGGATAACTATTTATTAAATACCTACACTAGGATTAGATAGAATTGAAACGGAAAGATTTGTGAAAGTTATATTGAAGATTTGATCCAACACCCTAACAAATTTATCGTTTAGGATATATGTACTAGGGTGAAACTTCTCCCCCTAGCCACCTTTCGATTTATTAGAAATCCATGTCATAGACTAGATCCCTGAATTGAATTTCTTAAAGGTACTCTCGACGCGTTAAAAATGGTCTCTCCTTATATGGTCTCTCCTTTGTGTGTTCTTTTATTCAGTTTGAGTTGTTTTGAATATGTGTTATTTATTAACTATGATGACTTTATGTTTATATCCTTGTGCAAATGTATGCATTTATTAATGATAGTTCCTTGTTATTTTATGATGACTATAAATTGTATCTCATATGTATACATTTGACTTTCTTTTAGAATGATTAAGACTAAATTGTTTTATTCATATGTATGAATAAGAATTGTTTGAACGTTTCGTTCTTGCGTGTACCTTGTGACTTACCATTGTATAAATTGCATACTTCATTAATACTCATAGATAGAATTTTAACCCAGTGATAACTTCACATTGTTCCATGGGTAGTAATCAATATTTTGGTTATCCCCATGGATAGAGAAATAATGTGAAGTATTTTTGAAGGAAGGATCTTAAAAATTACTTATATATTTAAGGAAGATTGAAATTAATATTCTTGATCTTATGATGGCTTGTCAGGCATGTTAAATAAAACTTTTGTTTTAAAGAGATAATTGATTTTTGAATTATGATCATGTAAATGTTATTGAAAGTAATGGTAGGAGGAATCATTAAGCATGATCATTATAATTCAATCGTTATTATGTTTTTCTGGAATTTGTGTATCAAGTTTCTTTTTATAAAATGTTTAGGGAGAAAAATTTTGAAAATTCCCATAAATTACAGTTATTGAAATTTGGGTTTGTGACACTTTATGTCAGCATGTATGTGCGTTGATCACGTTCAATCCCTGAACATTTTTCACTATTTCAGTATTTGAAATCTATTGAATGTATGTGCGTTGATCACGTTCAATCCCTGAACATTTTTCACTATTTCAGTATTTGAAATCTATTGAATGTTCAGGGATAGGGGTACAAGGATTAGGGGTTGGAATATGAGTATAATATTTTTCAAGTTGTTAGTTAGGTGATAGATTATTGTTGATAATATTTGCTTATAAGGATTTTTGAAGTTTTGTTGATAATATAGAAAATATCATAAAGGAAGTATTCAATTTTTTTGGGCGATAAAACAAATATTGAATTTCATAATAATGATAAAAATTATTATCATTGCTATAAATTGTTATTGACATTAAAGTTCAAAAATATTTAAGTTTGTTTCTCTATGATTAGTAACCCACCATAATTAAATTTTAAGTTAGATTTTATGACTATAAAAATTAAGTATAATTTTAGCTTTTGAAATTTATAAAAGAATATTAAGTGATTTATGATTTGGTGTGGATAGATTTTAAATTACTTGAAAAGTATGAAAGATGTTTTATGAGAAGTTGGGTATTCAACTAAATCATTTATGGTTTTAAGTAGAATGCATACTATAATGCAAAGCCTTAAAAAAATATGCATAGCCTTAACAAATAATCAAAGATGCTCACTTAAGAATTAAAGGAGAATTTAATAAATAAGTTTGAGTTAAACTATTGTTAAGAAAAATGATTAAAATGACATGTTGTTCAATGTTATATTAAGAAAAATGATTAAAACGGCATGTTGTTCAATGTTATATTAAGAAAAATGATTAAAATGACATGTTGTTCAATGTTATATTAAATTTATGTAGATAAATATTAACTTTGAAATTGATGATTATAAAATGATTAGTTGAATCATTTGAACTTCACTCTTCTAGAGTGTTTGGTTCAAAGAGTATCAATTGAAATTATGAAAATAGTTGAAACTGCTTTAGAAAATAGAATTATAATTTATAAAATTCAAATTTAAGACTAAAATGAAGTATTAAGATAATAAATATATATATATATTTATATTAAATAAAATAAATGAAGAGAAACATTGCATATATATTTGTATTGGTAATTAAAAATATTAACTATATAGGAACTTAGGCTTGATCATAAAAATAAATGATTTATGTAATACTTATGACCTTAGAATCATTTTCATTTTCAGTATGAAGTGTTGGAGTGCCTTAACCCGTTACCTTGTGGTGTATTGGGATTCTATGCTAGTAACTATTATTGTGGCATTCTTGAGAAACATAGTGTTAAATAGAGGAAAATAAATTAAAACATTGAATTATAATTGATGAACAACACAAAAAATTAAAAACTTGTATATATTCAAATATGATTAATAAAATAAGAGTTGAGTCAACAAAAGTAATGTTGATTATAGTTAAAAATAAAAATTGAAAAAAAAATAATAAATATGTTCATAAAATGACGTTGATTTACTCAAAATACAATAGGTTTTATAAGTGAGAAATTAAAGAAAAAAATTAATAGATTTTATAAGTGGGAAATTAAAGAAAAAAATTAATAGAATGATACAAATGAGAGAATTATGACGCTGTGTTATAGGTTTTATAAGATGTTGATTATAGTTAAAAAAAGAATTGAAAAATAAAAAATTGGCGTTGATCAAATCAAAATACAATAGGTTTTATAAGTGAATATGTTCATAAAATGGTGTTGGTTTACTCAAAATACAATAGGTTTTATAAGTGAGAAATAAAAAAAAATAATAAAATGATACAAATGAGAGAATTATGAAGCTGTGTTATAGGTTTTATAAGTGAGAAATTAAAAAACAATTAATAGAATGATACAAATGAGAGAATTATGAAGCTGTATTAGATGAACTGTGAGGATAATACATTCACAATACAAATAGAATAATAATAAAATGATAGCCTCTTAAAATAACTTGTGAAATGGATAAGAACTTTAATTTTAATTTTTAAAACTCATTTATAAAATTTATTTTATAAATAAACATTATATACCTAAATCCAATTTCTAAACCTATTTGTCAATCATGAAATTTTAGTTAATTTTAATGTTATTATTTATTATTTCATTAATTAACTATATAATATAAAAAAAAATCTAATCTTTGATATAGTTTTATTATAAATTACCAAAAATAAAAAGTAATTAAAAAATGTATATAAATTCCTAAAAACATTAAAATCAACATAAAAATAATAACCACTAAAACTAAATTCAATTGACATCATTCATCAATACTCAAATTATTTAAAAATTAATTTCAATTTTTAAAACTCATTTATAAAATTTATTTTATAAATAACATTATATAACTAAATCCAATTTCTAAACCTATTTGTCAAATATAAAATCAATTATAAAATTTTAGTTAATTTTAATGTTATTTATTTAATATTTTATTTTTAGTTAATTTTAATGTTATTTATTTAATATTTCATTAATAATTATATAGTATAAGAAAAAATAATCTTTGATATAGGTTTATTATGAATTACCAAACATAAAAAGTAATTAGAAAAGTAAAATAATTTCCTAAAATAAAAAATATTAAAACCAACATAAATATTTAAAAAGTAATTAGAAAATTCATATAAATTCCTAAAATAAAAACATTAAAACTAACACAAATTTTATTTTTATAAAGATATGAGAGAAACTAAACATAACTCTTAAGCAACTCCATGTTCGCTGCTTTGGCTACTGAGGTCATTTGGAAAATTTGGGAATGTAGAAACCTAACCATTTTTTAAGGAAAATCTATTCAGCCTGAATGGGTTGGGAGAAGGCTTTGGCTGAACATAATGAATTTTGGGATTCTGCTATGACAAATACAATGGGGGATCACCCTATTAACATATCGTTGTTGTCTATTATGTTTGCAGGATCTTATGGCATGTTTGATGGTGCATCACAAGGTTCGGATTGAGTTTGTGGGCTGGTGCTTTTATATTTTTGAATAGTCATTGCTATTTTAATATATGGATGGATGTTGGCATGGGCACTAATACCAAGAGTGAGGTCTGTGCTCTTTGGTGTATATTATATTTTGCTAAACTCAGGAATGTGGAACTTCAGCAGATTGCGGGGATTTTCAGGTGGTGGTCAATTGGATCAATGAGCTTGGGTCATTAAAAGTAATTACACTCTCTCCTTGGCTCGATATGATCAGATCCTTACTATCAGATTTTATTGGTATTCAGTTTCTCCATATCCCCCATTTAGAGAATGTACAGGCGGATGCTCTTTCAAAAAGAGCTCTTTTGGCGGAGGCAGGTAAACTTTGTTTTGAGGTTTGGGTTGAGGGTCTTCTTCGGGACTAGGCTGTTATCAGATGTTTTGGCTATGATGTGCTATATTTATTTTGGCTTTCCTTTTGTGGGTCATCGATGTTGGACTCATTCTGTTGGTGCAGATGTCTTTGCTTTCCTTTTGGGTTTTCTTTAGGCTGGGGCAGCCATATATCTCTTCTTTTCTGTTATTTGATGTTTGTTTTGCAGCAGTGGAGGGGGTGGGTTCTTGGCCATTGGTAGGCTGTTTGTATGTCACTTGACTTTGGAGCTCGTTATTGTACTTTTCTATCATATACTTAATATTAAAGTATAGCTATTTTTACAGTGTGAAAAAAAAAAAACCTTAATATTATTCAAAAATGTCTTTCAGTTGATTATTTGTTACTATTTGTTACAAATGAATATCAAGTGAATAATTCCAAAATTTTACAAAGTTCTAAGCAATGTCCAATGAAAGATTTGTACAAACTTCTAAGCAATCTTCTCAGCAAGTAAGCTATCACCAGATTTGCATAAGGTATCTAAGCTCCAACCTGGATTTGTGAGACGGCATTAGCGCAAAGCTGAAAGAAAAATTTACTCATTACACAAGCAAAGCTGCCAAAGAAAAATATATGTCTGAAAAATAATGGCTTGGAATTTGAATTGGATTTGAATTTAGTCATTCTCTTCTTGACCACTGCATTGCTTATGATTTAGAAAAGATATTATAAAAATAAGATTTTTTATCTTTCCCCTCTTTGAATATATATACTTAATGGGACATTCTCTATGGGGTAGTGACTGGAAAAATATTAACTTGGCCGGAAAAGACTAACTGCAGCAAAATATTAACTTGGACAGAAAAGAATAACTGCAGCAACTGTAGTGGATGGGGCATTATTTTTTGTGCTGAGGTATCTGAGTGGTTAGGACATGCTCTAGTGACATTGTTAAAAACTCGCTAAGAAAGAGGTTGGCATATGCACAATCACATTCACAAACTAAGTAAACATACAAACTAAGTAAACATAATCATCGTACTGGTTGTTTTATCATTATCTTGAACTTTTACCAGCGCACAGCTAAACATTAGAAATAAAAATAAAAATACAGAACATATTACCAAAACCATAACATTGCCTCCATTTATACATCTATTTCACACCTATACATCTATTTCACACCTATGACAATATGAGTTTTACAAAGAGATCTTCACCAGCAAGCCAAAAAACATTTTATAAGAACTGCGAGATCTTCACCAGCAAGCCAAAAACCATTTTATAAGAACTGCCTTTGTTGCATGTTGGCCTGTGCTCTTCTTCACCCAGGAATGAAAGGATACTATTCAGACTGAGCTTTAGTATTCCTGAATCCTGCTGCCATATTATATTTTGTCCAAATCCGTTACTATCAAGATAATTTATATAGCTAAAGCCTACAAAATGACAGTCTGATATTCGTCTCCTCTATCTATTATTACTAAAACGGGATCAGTTAAAATGCTGGAAAATTAGGGCCTCTATAACATCTTCACTCTGTTTGCCGAAGATTCTGATGCATGCGTCCCTCGCCTGGTATGATGCACGGCGTGTAATAAATATTTGATATTCATCACCATTCAAACGCTCGAATTCCTCAATCTTGAATTCTTCAATCTGCCCGGTTCCCATGACCAAAGTACGAATATGCCCTGGCACTGTGTTCTGAATGGCCTCCCTTGTTTCTATTACCGAAGGGACGCGGTTCTCCATCATCGCGTGCAATAACTCGTCCGATTGCAATGCTTGATGATATGCAGACACATACGACACACGAATCCAGTCCTTCTCTTCTTCCGTTTTCAATTTGGTAGACCTCCTGATAATCTCCTCTGCCTTCACAAAAATCCTTGCAAATTCATCCCCATTGAGACGCTGTTGATGAACAATGAATTGCTCATCCGCATTGAGACGCTGTTGATGAAGAATGAATTGCTCATTCACATTGAGACGCTGTCGATGAACAAAAAATTGCTCCATTGCTTTGTCCTGCAATTGTTCAAATTGTACATTTATAGACTTTAGGGCGCCCTTGAGAGAGCGCTCCAGAGTGCACCTCCTGCACTTGCACTTGAAACCCCAACCCTCGCACATGGCTTCCCGCTGCGTCAAGGGGATGAGGGGATCAAAATACGAAATAGTGATCTCCTCTCCTATCTCGATGGGTTTGGCGGCATGGATAAACATGGCACTTCCCACTTCCAGCCTGCTCGAGTTCGGCAAGCAAGAATGGTTAATCATGGACGGCAGCAGCCAAAGACCAAAATACACCTGGTCTTTCTCGTCGAGTCTAGCTCCACCGAATGTGTGCCGTTTTGTAAAATCCCGAATACGGTTAACATCCACCCGCAAATTTTCACTATGTACTTCTTGACCGTACGCCCTAAACAGATCAATGGCTGGAACATCCACGCTGCTGCCGGGTGCGCAGTATTCGTCTAAACTATAAATCTGTCGGAGTAAGCTCTGTGATTTCCTAGCCTCACCGACTACCGCGGCGACAAGATCTTCTCCAGGCGCCGTGTGAGTGTGAGTGTGAGTGTTAAAGAGTTTATCATAAAAAACTGCGACAGCATTGCTTACCAGCAAAAGCTCCCCGGTCGTTATTTTTCGGATGGCGTAGAGTCCTCGGCCGCGCCCGTCTTCGGTCATCTTGATTTTCAGAGCGCCCACGAAATCGGCCACTTCTGGAGGAGAACTGCGTCCGAGCAGGTAATCCGAGATATCATACTTGCCATTCAGGCTCTGGTCATACAAAGTCTTGGCTTTGTCGAGCACCACATGTATTTGCGTCTGCCCGGGACTGGCCTTGTTCGCTTGCTCTAAATATTCACAAGCAGCCGCATACTGCCTCAGGGAGAGCAATGCCCGGCCTTTCCTGTACAGCGATTTGAAATGGCTAGGATCGATGCGTAGGGCCTCGCTGGAATCCCCAATTGCACGCTCGAATTCCTTCATCTTCAGACACGTTTCCGCGCGGTTGGAATAAGCGTGGAGGAGGCAGGTATTGATATTATTATTGTCATTAATGGACCTCTTCTTGAGCTGAAGCAGGGCGGCGTCAATGCATTTGGTATAATGCTCTGCTGCTGCGTCCCATTTTTGCTCTCTGAACCACCCGTTTCCCTTCTTCCTCTCCTCCTCCACATCCACATGCAGCAGCTTCTCATTCCGAGTCATGAGCATCACCATGTTGGCAGGGTTGTCAACGCAAACAAGAATGCTGCCGTCAGCGGCGCGTTTCAAACAGGGCTCCTTGACGGCCACCTTGGCTCCCCTGGGGTAAAGCCTCTTGATATCCTCCTGATTAGCAACCACACTGTAAATTGCGAGCCTAAGAGCAAGACCATTACCGTCTTCAAGCAAGGTTATGACTTCGCTCATCCCTAATGCCTCCGCGCACAACGTCCCATAGATCACCTGGCCATGGTGGACTTTCCCAACCTGCAACTCAGTGAAGGTAATGGGGTTCAGCATTTCCAGCGGCACCGAAGAAGTTGCCGCGCTTCCGCCTCCGCCTGGGTTTGTGAAGGACAAGACCGAGTGACAAGTGCTTCCTAGCGCGGCTTCCATTTGCTGACGCCCGAATTCGTGGATTCGGAGAAGGGCTCCGTTGTCAAACGTCTCTGAGGCGTCTTTCGCAAAAGCAAGGGCAGGAGCTACCATCAAGCGATACAGGTTCTCCATCTTTGATTACTCTTCTTCGTCCTCGGCTTCTTTTACTGCTATCAATTTCACCACCTGTTTTGTTTTCTTCTTATTCGTGTGGCAGGTATTGAACCACCATTCACTAAACTTAAACCCTTGATCGAGTGGTTAGCGGGAATTTGAAACCGACAGAGCCTGCTGTGATTCTTTTTTTGGTTGAAAGAACTTCAAATTGGTGTTAAAGTACACCAACTTAAAGAATGTTGTCACCAACTTAAAGAGTTCTCACGTTTATTTTTATTTTTTTCGGGTCGCGGACTCGCGAGCTTAAGCTTAAATCTTCCTGAGCGTGACATCAACCGACATAGACCAGGGGATTCGAATCGATGCAAAATGACACGAGTGAATTTGTGCGGAAGGTACATTTAACGTGTGAAATATTAATTTTATTTATGATCATTTTTATTTTTTTATTTCTATTGGTTCAAACTAGTGAGGTCAGCCTTGAAAAACAAACAGCGAGGGGTTTCTTCTTACATCTGTCTACCTTGACATCATTGAATCTGATAATCCGTATGCATGTTAAAACTCCGATGCGTTATTGAGATTACTAAAGTATAGTATAAGATAAGGTAAGTACAGATCTCCGCCGCGCACCAAAATTCAATGATAATAGAAAAAAAAAAATTCCGAGCTTCTACCGGAGAACAGGGTCCTAGCAATTTGTGTTGCAGAAATATCAGCCGATGAGGAACGCCTTCTCGGAAGCCATATATATTTTAAAGTAAAATGATTTGTAACGAAGACAAAAACTACTTTTTGATTATTAATTCTTACTTTTTAATTATTAGTTCTCACAATAAATCAAATAGGCAATTCATATAAATAATATATCCTCACAAATGTATGGAAAAATATTAAATAATCCCTCACCAATCCGGTCCCGCTTGTAACGTGCTTTGATGGCGATGCCAAGAGTATTCAGTGGCGAATCGGCGATCGAAGGGATTGAATCGGAGCGTGGAGGATACAGATGCAGGAGTGTTCTCGTACGTGGAGATCTTAAACAATCTACCCTTCAAATGCCTAGGGCAGACTGAAATGACCTCACTGGCTCCAAAGGAAATAGGTTTAATAAGCACACAAGAAAACATTCCGTATAGGGAGTTGTCTATACATTCGACGACTTCGCCCGGACGGCGAAATTGTCAGCCCCCCTCAGGCAATCTCTCCGGCCGATTGTTCCAACTCCGCCCCGTCTTGTCATGGTACAGTTAAAGGATGTGACTGGCTCGATCAAAGATTCCGGCAGCTACTTGATTCCGCGACTGGCTCTATCTTCCGGTGGCTCCTTTAACCCTACGCCGTTAACCGCACCTCCGTTAGCATGTGCCACTTCTCGTAGTTGAAATTCGTACAGGTACCAGACTCACCATATCATGGCCATACATATGGGCAGTATGCCATCGCCCCTCCTTCGTGCAGCAAGCTTTTTCTAAATTTGAATTTTATAATATGCGAGAAATTTAAATTTGAATATCCCGCTAAGAGGTGATTTTACCAAAAGTTATAGCTGCATTCATTCAAAACTCCATAGACGAGATGATATTGATAAAGCCCATAGTGCTGCAGGAAACCCATCCCACTTGTCACCAAGCTCGGGCAGCAGCTCTGTAGCGAGCACGGTGGCAATATAAAAGCAAATTGCGCAAAGTAATTGATGGAAATAAGAGAAAGACAGAGAGGTCAGGTGTTCGAATCCTTTGCTTCAAGACCTCACAGATTTCTTCGTTACAATGCCATTTGGAGGAATTGCAGTGGGTAGGCTAGAGGAGGCCACCCACCCATAAGCCCTCAAGGCCGCACTCCCAGAGGGTATTTCCACGCTTATCTTCGTTTTCGCCTTTAATTTGTAGCTTCTGCTCTTTTACTTTCTTTTGTGTTTCTGAGTCATGGTGATCGTGGCGTGGTGCAGACGACGTCTGCGTTCTCGTTGTCTTCTGGCGTGGGAGTGGGCAACGCGTTGGTGTTCGAGATCATTATGACGTTCGCACTGGTGTACACTGTGTACGCCACGGCAGTCGACCCATAGAAGGGCAACATGGCACCATCGTTCCGGTCTGTATTGGATTCATCGTGGGTGCCAACATATTGGCCGACGGGGCTTTCGATGGCGCTTCGATGAACCCGACGAGGGCATTCCGCCCGGCCCTGGTGAGCTGGATGTGGGAGAACCACTGGATTTACTAGGTCGGACCACTCCTCGGAGGCGGTCTGGCTGGCGTTGTCTACGAGCTACAAGCTGTTTATGATCTCCCCGGAGCCAATTTCGCCGTCCGGGCGAAATTGTCGAATGTATAGACAACTACGTAATTCAATGGAAGTAATGGAAAATGAAAAGTATCCGAGATGCGGCTCTTTAACATATCATGGATAAACTGAAAATAAAATTCTAAACATTTTTCATAAATCAAACTTGTAAATTCCAGAAAATATGACAAACAATTCCTTCTAAACATCTCTTCCACGTCCAGCATTCCGCCCGATGCTGGTGAGCTGGACGTGGGAGAACCACTGGATTTACTGGGTCGGACCACTCCTCGGAAGCGGTCTCGCTGGCGTTGTCTACGAGCTATGAGCTGTTTATGATCTCCCCAGAGCCAATTTCGTCGTGTGGGCGAAATTGTCGAATGTATAGACAACTCCGTAATTAAATGGAAGTAGTGGAAAATGAACAGTATCCGAGATGCGGCTCTTTAACATATCGTGGATAAACTGAAAATAAAATTCTAAACATTTTTCATAAATCA
The DNA here is from genome assembly GCA_027924585.1 of Larix kaempferi. Classification (NCBI taxonomy): domain Eukaryota; kingdom Viridiplantae; phylum Streptophyta; class Pinopsida; order Pinales; family Pinaceae; genus Larix; species Larix kaempferi. The sequence continues at coordinate 8,753,261 of BSBM01000557.1, read as the reverse complement.
AACTTGTAAATTCCAGAAAATATGAAAAACAATTCCTTCTAAACATCACATGGCCACCAAATGCTTTACTCTGCATCATAAACACACAGAAAATTCAGAGAAGAGCTGATTTCCACGCTGAAGGAAAGGCAGAGAATAATGTAACAAACTTTGTAAAGCAGTGGAATGGCCGCTCTCGTAATAATGGACACAATTTTGAATAGTTTTTCAAAACAGAGTTGTCTATACATTCGACAATTTCACCCGGACGGCGAAATTGGCTCCGGGGAGATCATAAACAGCTCATAGCTCGTAGACAACGCCAGCCAGACCGCCTCCGAGGAGTGGTCCGACCCAGTAAATCCAGTGGTTCTGCCACGTCCAGCTCACCAGCGTCGGGCGGAATGCCCTCGTCGGGTTCATCGAAGCGCCATCGAAAGCCCCACCGGCCAATATGTTGGCACCCACGATGAATCCAATACAGACTGGAGCGATGGTGCCACGTTGCCCTTCTATGGGTCGACTGCCGTGGCGTACACAGTGTACACCAGTACGAACGTCATAATGATCTCGAACACCAACGCGTTTCCCACTCCCACGCCAGAAGACAACAAGAACGCAGACGTCGTTTGCACCATGCCACAATCACCACGACTCAGAAACACAAAAGAAAGTAAAAGAGCAGAAGCTACAAATTAAAGGCGAAAACGAAGATAAGCGTGGAAATACCCTCTGGGAGTGCGGCCTTGAGGGCTTCTGGGTGGGTGGCCTCCTCTAGCCTACCCACTGCAATTCCTCCAAACGGCATTGTAACGAAGAAATCTGTGAGGTCTTGAAGCAAAGGATTCGAACACCTGACCTCTCTGTCTTTCTCTTATTTCCATCAATTACTTTGCGCAATTTGCTTTTATATTGCCACCGTGTGCGCTCGCTACAGAGCTGCTGCCCGAGCTTGGTGACAAGTGGGATGGGTTTCCTGCGGCGCTATGGGCTTTATCAATATCATCTCGTCTATGGAGTTCTGAATGAATGCAGCTATAACTTTTGGTAAAATCACCTCTGAGCGGGATATTCAAATTTAAATTTCTCGCATATTATAAAATTCAAATCTAGAAAAAGCTTGCTGCATGAAGGAGGGGCGATGGCATACTACCCATATGTATGGCCATGATATGGTGAGTCTGGTACCTGTACGAATTTCAACGACGAGAAGTGGCACATGCTAACGGAGGTGCGGTTAACGACGTAGGGTTAAAGGAGCCACCGGAAGATAGAGGCAGTCACGTAATCAAGTAGCTGCCAGAATCTTTGATTGAGCCAGTCACATCCTTTAACTGTACCATGACAAGACGGGGCGGAGTTGGAACAATCGGTCGGAGAGATTGCCTGAGGGGGCCTGACAATTTCGCTGTCTGGGCGAAATCGTCGAATGTATAGACAACTCCTTTGGGATAGTGTTAGCAAGTCATGTTCAAATAATATCTTTTATTAAAACTAGCATACCCTCAAAGTCGGGGAAATGAAATGCCAAGAAGAACTTCAATATGTTGTAAAATGAGAGAAAGTTGTGTGTACATAGACAAGGAGTAAATTTTGTAACATATGGCAAGTTTGTTGAGCATTGATGTCTCTCTCAACAATTGCTTATAAGTTCGAACGATGATAGGCATATAAGGTTGAGCCATGTGGACATGATGTAGGTGTGATTCTAGGTTATATGTTCACCAAAATGCAAAATTTCAACATGCTCTCATTAATATCTATTGTTTATCCATTGAATATTTATTATTTAAGCCGTTGTTATTAGATTGCATTTAGCATGCCGATTTCAATCTTAACTACTGTAGGAGTGAATCTCTTTGTACATATTAATTAATATATATACTATTCCATGGTTTACATACCATTCACTCCAGACGAACTATATATATATCTTCAGATGCTAACCTCATTTGCAATAGGGACTTGCACTTCTGCCTCTAGTGTAATGGGGATCATTGCTACTTAGTGATCGAGGATGGGGATGAAAGTACAAATTTTTGCCTTAACTTGCTTTTGGTATGTGCCAAGCCCTTCTAAACTATGAACACACTCAAAACAATGTACATCCAATTGCTTAAAATCTTGTCACACTTGACCCCTCACATGTGACAAGAGCCCATACACTTGCTTTCATGTGACCAATGCCTAATTTATAACACACCATTAACCCCATACCAACACTCAATCTACATGGTGACAACTCCCCATGATTGCACAACCACTCTAGCATGAGATCATTAGTCCACACTAATAATATGTTTGCAATCTTTAAAGGTCACCTAACTATCTTTAAAGGTCACCTAACTAACTAAGTAGGTGTTCAAAGTTAACCAAACCTACGCCAATGTCTCAACATTAACCAAGTCAAAACAAACATCACACCCTCTCTACTTCATTTAATACATTAAAAAAATGGTATTGAATAGTTCCATTAGCAATAGAGGACAGTAAAGCCTCTCCCTTTGAGGCCGTTGAACCATATTTCTCTCATTTGCAAATCCATTGAGGATTCCACCAGATTTTACCAAGACATCCTTCATTTTGTTCACGTTAAAATACCTGAATTCTTTCGATTTAATGGAGCCGGGTAAGTGGTAACTACATCTTCTATTTCTATGAAAGTTATGCATACAATGCTTTTGGATCATCTTCAACTAATCAATTTATATTCACTTTACAAGCTGTTTAGTTACGGAATAGGCATCCATCTTTTGCAATCCCAGGACTCAGAAATTCTTTCCAAGAAAACTAAAATAAATCCAAGAGATAATCACATCTCCTCCTAGGTATATTACTAGATCTCTCCATATTCAACCCTGTACTCATCACCAAATTGTAGTAGTTAAAATGTTGTACTAACCTGACCCTTTCCATATGTCACCTTTGGAATTATAGTGCGAAGAAGTGCAGGCCGCGGAGAGAACGCTGAAAGAAATGAACATCAAATATGTAAAACAAATTGTGGAGGAAGTAGGGATCTACGTGGATCAACTATTTATTCATGACCCTGATGGATATATGGTTGAGGTCTGCAACTGTGAGAATCTGCCATTGGAGCCAACTGTTGGCTGCTTTCTTGGGCAGACCCGGGTTTTAATGAAGCGCAGCAACAAACCCCTTGGCGCACTGGCCCTCTCGACAACGAGCTGCGCAGCAGCTCGAGGTCTCACCCGAAGTGGCTATGGGGGGGTTAAGGAATCAGATTTCCTTAACCATGGTGACGCGGAGATTGTTCTTCCTCTTCCGGTTCCTCAGATGTCGGCGGTCTGACTTTCTCGCAGGCCCCTCGGTGCAACTGCGCGGATAAGTCCCTCAGCAGGCCCGCTGCGCACTTTCTCCTCTCTAGCGCAGACGGCAACTATTCCTTGCGTCGACGCGTTAAGCACCTCCTCGCCCTGCGCTCCCAGCGCAGTAACGCATTCCTCGCTCGCTGCAGCGACAGCGCTCCACCACTTCTTCGATACTTAACACTTATAGCTATCGAGGGACCTTCCCAACTCACTTAAACAGTCGTAAAGATAATGCAAGAGTCTTGTATACACAGGTAATGAACTTAAACAGTTAATCATTCACGCAAACATTATAACAAGAATAAATATGTGAATCTCATCTCCTCGAGGGAAACCACGTCCACGGGAGTTTATATTAACCAGAAAATGATAGAGTTATACAATACGCTGCGCACACAGCTGCAGCCTTAGATCTTTACAGGAAACTCCACGCACACAGCTGGGAGCCCTTCTCTCAATCTAGTCTCTTCTCTACAGAGATTACAAAGGCACAGACGTCAACTCAGACTGTCTGGAAACTCAGGGATTAGCTCCTCGGCTATCTGATTCTACTCTAGTTCTACACACTCCGTAGAAAACATAGCAAAGGATAATCAACACATGATCTATCCTCGAGACTGACTATCTAACAGTCTAACCATCTAACTATCCCAAAATATATCTAACTCTTCTTCTTATCATGTATACATATATATAGGTGGCCATGACGGTCACACCTTTACAAAACTGTGGGCCTTTCCCAACAGTGATTCCCAAAAACCCTAACCACGCACCTGGCTAGGTGTACTGTAGGCGCCGCTTGCAGTCACGTCGCCGCTTCCTGCAGGCTCCTTGACTTCCGGCGCAGATTGTGGGTATGGGCGCTTGTCCTTCGCCTTCAATGCTCTGGTCCGTTGTTCCTCCTTGATCCGAGCAACCATAACTTCTGTACTTAGCCTTTAAATGAGGGTAGCCGAGCCCTCTACTCCATCGCCTTATTTATTATGGTAGCTGAGCCACCTTCATTCTTCGATGACGTGCGCGCGAGCTCCGCGATTTCCGGTCCATGATCTTCGCTGAGCTTGTCCATCTGGCACCGTACTGCGCACCGTCTCCTTCTTACCCAAAACTTAGTGCTTATCCCAAAATTAGCACTTTTCCTTCCATACTTGTGCTTTTTTCCCCAAAATTCGCAGCTTTACCGCAGCTACGACCTAGGCTCCAACAGGCCCCTAACACTCACTTGTGGCTCGCCCTCGAGCCACTCGCACTAGCGCGTGGTCGCTTGATTTGCGCATCTGCTTTTGCTTGTGTTTCCGTGAATGTTTTCTTCCACTGCGCAATAGCGGAGTCCAATTCATCGACACACTCCACAGCTGTCTGCACCGTTTCTGCGGTGGCTTCTTCTTTAGTGATGGTATCAATCACTTCCTGAGATTCAGCAATCTCTTTGATTTTTGCCTCAACTTGACCAACGATTTCAGCATACTCATCCATGAATGGCTGAATGCTGTTGGTGAGCTTCTCATCTTTAGTTCTGAGCTTGTGCAGTTGCTGTTGCATTCTGCGCACTTCACTCATTTTCTTCATTTTTGCTAAGCCTGTTAAGGCCTTAGCTTCTTCAGTCAGAACAGTGAGGGACTGTTCTGCAGCTTGCACCTGTTCTGACAGACCAACTTTAAAGGGGAGCTTCTCAAGCTCCGTCCAAGCTTCCATAGCTTGGCTCATCAGGTTCTCGGCTTCCTGTATTCTATCTTTCATCTGTGTGGAAGCTCTGCTCAGCGCTTCAAATTGAACCTGCGCATCATCCGTAAGCTGCGCAGCAACGCGAGCTTCTAGCTCAGTGATCTGGGTTCTATGGCCTTCAGCCATAGCAACTATTTCTTGCTCCAAGGTTTTCACCCTTCCTCCGATAATTTGAACTTTTGCAACCAGAGGGAGGTCTGGTTGAATCTCGCAAGCCGGCAATTCCTGGGCAATCTCATCCACTGCGTTTCTGATGCCGATGTCTTGCGCCTCATAAAGTGCAAGTTTCTCAGATATATTCTTATGGGTTTCCTTCAACTCTAACTCCTGCGATTGCAGTCGTTGGTTTTCCTGGAAGGTGGAGAGCTCTCTAGCTCTCAGCTCAACAGAAACTTTCTCATGCACAAGCTGTAGAGTCTCTATAGGAATTAAAGACAAATTTATTTCTACAGGCCCAACTGAGCTTACCTGTAGTACAGCTAGCGGATCTGGAAGTGTCATGCTGGTAGGCGGAATATGCACGACAGTATGCCTTTCTGCGAGTACTTCAACTCGCTCAACACTTGGATTTACTTGTGGCGCCTGCGAAGTAGATGCTGGCGCATGGGTCTGCGCAACTCTTCCTGCGAGACCTTTCAGTTCTACGAACTGCAAATCTAAAGCACTTCGGATGTGAGCGTGCGCATTGCGCAGCTCGCGAAATTGCTCGTGTAGGTACTGGTCGATCCCCGAGGGAATAGCCTCAGCGGGATGTGACACTTTTTGCTTCTTGGTGGCCGGTTCTGTGGAACCTTCATCACTTCTTTGCTCCGGGGCTTCCTTGCCCTTATCCTTCTCTTTCGCAGCTGTGGTTGGCAGCGCGGATGCGAGATCGACGGCCTCCCTCCACTCATCCGACCAAGACTTGATGGTTTCTTCAACATCCTCGGTAGTCATTCTGTAAAGGCCTAGCGCCCATTCACCTGGAATGCCGCAAGGGCGGAGGTAAAGTTGATGTATGTCGGCAGTAAAAGCCAACTTTCCGTCATATAATGTGGCTGTCTCCTCGCTCAGCCTTGGCATTTCTTGAATGGTATCTCGGAGGAGATAGTAGTACTCACAAAAGACAGCGCGATTCATCTTGCGCTTCGCGGGATTGGGAGAATCCCAGAGGTTGATGTAGCGCATGCCGGCAACCTCTGCTGCGCGGCGCGGAAGGAACTGAGTATTCGGGGGCTCCTTCCACCCAACGAGAGCGCATAAAATTAGAAGCCAAGAAAAATGGAATGATTGGGCTGCATTGTCCTGCACATTCAGGCAATCAGCCAAGAAAGAATTCAGCAGGAAGAGAGACCAGTTGTACTGTTCTCCCTCCGCAGCTGCGATGGCGAGCTCCACGACAGCTCCAGTAACTTCCTTCGGTCGGCACTTTGTGAGAAGTCTCCCTGCAAGCAGACTTCCTGTAAATCGAAGTGCCTCATCTTCTACTGTGGTGAGGTCATAAGCCCGACCTCCTCTTGTCAAGTTATACTTCTGCACCACCTGTGCAGCCAATTTTCTGTCCTTGTCCTTTCCCACAAAATGAATATTGGGATCCTTACCAGCCTTAGATAGACCGGTAATGCGGTGAATTAAATCAACATTTAGATCAATTGGCCTCCCGAGCCAAAGGTAACCTCCATGAACACATGAAAGTAGCGTCTTAACAACTGCATTGATTTCGTTGCTACGCCCAAAGTGCGGTAGCTTCAACAAATTCAGGAGTCCAGGGCGCTCAAGATTTGCTGCAAATCCCTTCGGGATAAACTCGTCAACCTTTCTGGTGGGATTATGCACTACATTCAAATATCGATCCAGCTAGAACTGAGGATATGTCTTATAGTCTCCGAGGTTGAAATCAGAGAACTTGACCAGTGGAATGTGTCCCAACAGTTGCCCTTCTACCCGCACGCTAGCCGGTAGTGGCGGTAACGGAATGGGATACTTTGCATTCTTCGGGATCTGTACTTCTGGCGCATCATCTGGACGCGGCGGAATATAGTTCGCCATGGTCGCCAACGGCTCTGGAACAGGTTCTTCTGGCTGTTGCTGAGATGCTCTTGTAGCCGGGCTACTGTCTAGGATCAGTCGATACAGGGTGTACATAAGTCGAAGCCGTGACGGGGGTAGTCATGCCGAAATCTAAGCCTCGGCGCAGGAATTGACGAACAACTTCTTCAGTCGACAGGTTCTCCGTCGTGAATCGATGTAGGGAACAAAAACTTTGGACAGCAAATGGCGGACCTGCATAGGATATGGACACTGAAAACAAGGGAAAATACTCTGCACAACTCAGCTCTGAAAATAATAGCTTGGATTCGTAAACAAGATAGCAACTCGAGGAAAGTAACCCAAAAATTATACAAGTGTGAGGTATTTATAGCCAGCGGTGATAGTAAATGCGACCAAGTGGGGTTACGTAGCTGTAGGCAGCTATACATGAGTTGACAACACGCTATCCTCCTCGCCTCCGTGGTGCATTTATTGTGATTAACGGGCTCTGACAGCCTTCCGGGAGAAGCTAATGCTTTCGGCGCCTGAGTTAAATGCAAATCTTTCGGAGATCAAGCCAAATCCGTCAGAGCGGCTAGACTTAAATAACGAAGTTATCCTTCATTTATTCAGACGCGGCTACATAACTGCTGTAATTCAAAATTTTCGGCGGGTCATTTCAACTTAGGGAACTGTGCCTCTAGGGGTCCACAAGGAGAACTCTTCAAGCGGTGACTTAACACAGGGAGCTCCGCAAGAGCGATAGTTCAACGGTCCGGGGAGAAGCTTCGCAAGAGCGCAACTATGTTCGCTCCAACCAAACTTTAGACATGCGCGGATGTTTCTGGGAACTGCGCAGGAAGCCGGAGACTGAGTGTCTCGCAACTTCCGTGTAGACTGAATGCGGTGCCTCTTTCAACTACACTGGGCATCTGCATTTCTTTAGCCATATATTAGGTCGACAGAGCGGAGTGGCCGTCGCGATAAAGCTTGAGCCGACTCCCGTTGATCATTGTGGGTAGTAATTCTCCATCAAGCTTTGCAAGCTGAGCTGCGCCTCCTTCTGTTATTTTTATCACCTGAAAAGGGCCTAACCAATGTACACGAAACTTGCCTGGAAACTTGATGAATTTACTATCATAAAGGAGTACCATTATCAACAATCTCAGACGTCGCGGAAATAGTAAGTCTCACAGCAGCAAGTCGCAAGGCAAGGGAACCATTTGTTCTCCTCGATCTCGCGCGTCGCCTAAATAACAAGTCTCACAACAGCAAGTCGCAAGGCAACGGAACCATTTGTTGGCTCCCTTCTTTCTCTAGGTTGCGCATCAATCTCGCACGTCACTGGAATAAGAAGTCTCGTTCACGCGGCAACGGAACCATTTGTTGGCTCCTCCTTGATCCGAGCAACCATAACTTCTGTACTTAGCCTTTAAATGAGGGTAGCTGAGCCCTCTACTCCATCGCCTTATTTATTATGGTAGCTGAGCCACCTTCATTCTTCGATGACGTGCGCGCGAGCTCCGCGATTTCCGGTCCATGATCTTCGCTGAGCTTGTCCATCTGGCACCGTACTGCGCACCGTCTCCTTCTTACCCAAAACTTAGTGCTTATCCCAAAATTAGCACTTTTCCTTCCATACTTGTGCTTTTTTCGCCAAAATTCGCAGCTTTACCGCAGCTACGACCTAGGCTCCAACACCAACTATGGCCAGGACTTGAATTTTCGGGAATTTTGTGAGCGATCTTCGTTGGTAGAGCATGCGTATGGCCATGTTCCTGTGAGGGATATTTCTCCATATTTGGCGACTCGGAGCTTGGGATTCACTAAACTGAGTTCAATAAGAGCAATAAAATGGAAAGACCATTGACTGCGATGATCGAAATATACCTCCCGTGGAGCGTGTGCAATCCATGTGTTTGAGCGAGAGGGAGATCAAATAGGAAACAATGTAGGACCAATAGTAAGTTGTGTGGTGCGGGATTGAGGAGGGTGCAATGCGTGGAAGAGGTGCAGAGGTAGATTGAAGGATGGCGGTATGTAGGGGAATGAGGCAGGTGTGCAGGAGGTGAGGTGAGTACAAAGGATGGGGATGCGGGCTAGGAGATTGGGGATAGAGCATGTTGGAAACAAATCCGTTAGGTTGGGAGACGAACAGTCACTTGGGAGTCCAAGAGATTCCTTGGAATATGAATCCAAAGGGTCACGTATTATTGTATTTATATGTGCATATCTTAATGAAATATATTGCGCTTTCACACCTATTCAATTGTCTTTGAGTTCATTATTCATGGTGTATGTGTGTTTACCCAATCTATTCACCTGCCCTAAGGGGCTTCTAACAATGGTATCAGATATGTTGTAATTCGGATGGCCTGTAACATGCTGAGCTCTGCCAGACTTGCGGCCTGCTCCAGCCGAGTTCTTCTTCCCTTCTAACTGAGTATTAAAAATTCTCCACCGAGCTATGCATTGAAGCGCGGAGTTCCTACACATGCTCCACATGTTTGTTGAAGAATGTATTTGTGAAAATCCTCACAGCAGATCTAAGAGATGATGTATACCTCACAAGAGTAATTATGATTAAGCAGGAAAATAGAAGAAGAGTGAACAATACAATATAATGAGCAACAGAATAATATGGTACAGTAGAACTCAGATAGAAGCAATAATACTTCACACACACTGGTTAATTAATCACAATATGGACAAATAAATAGTACAATGGTAGAGGGGATTTGAATGCCCAAGGTGGCAATTCGAATTAGCCTCTCAGAGTGATCATAAGATCAATAGTGTCATCAGAGCACAACTAGGTGTCCTAATGATCATCGGAGAACAACTGGAAGTCTTCATCATCATCAGTGGAGTCATCAATGCTCAAGTAACTGTCAACCATCAGTCAAACTAACTCTGGTAGGTGTAACTCAGTGTAGCTGAGTGTAACTAAGTGTAACTGAGTGTAACTCATTGTAACTGAGTGTAACTGAGTGACAACTAGACTGGTAGGTGAAGAAGGGCGAGTTGCTCCCTAAAATCAAGGAAGAAGGGCGCATTAAGCAACTGGAGGGCTAAAACTGAATAGTGAGAAGCTCCTGGGGGCTGGCTAACTGAGGGCTAAGTGCTGGACTGATGACTGGGATGCATGCAAAATGCATGCAAACCCTAAAGGTGCATGCATGACTGAAAATGTATATGATCAAAATACTGGTGGGACTAGGATGGAGTATAGGAATATCCTAACACCCCCCCTTAATCCATCCTAGGCCCTGGTAACTAAGACCAAAGGTCACCCAATACAATGAATAATAACAATCAATAAACCAAGGAAGTAGGAAAATTTCATGGGAAACATATCCCCCTCCTCAAAAAATAGACTGTAAGGCACACATAAAAATAAATGCTCCAAACTCAAGCATGTGTGATGCTTGGTCATATGTCTGGAGGTATCTTCTTCTTGGGAAGAAGTGGATGAGATTGCCCAGGAATTGCCGGCTTGCGAGATTCAACCAGACCTCCCTCTGGTTGCAAAAGTTCAAATTATTGGAGGAAGGGCGAAAACCCTGGAGCAAGAAATAATTGCTATGGCTGAAGGCCATAGAAGCCAGATCGCTGAGCTAGAAGCTCGTGTTGCCGCGCAGTTTACAGATGGTGCGCAGGAACAATTTGAAGCGCTAAGCAGAGCTTCCACACAGATGAAAGATAGAATACAGGAAGCCGAGAACCTGATGAGCCAAGCTATGGAAGCTTGGACGGAGCTTGAGACGCTCCCTTTTAAACTTGGTCTTTTGGAACAAATACAATCCGCAGAACAGTCCCTAACTGTTCTGACTGAAGAAGCTAAGCCCTTAACAGGCTTACCAAAAATGAAGAAAATGAGTGAAGTGCGCAAAATGCAGCAGCAACTGCACAAGCTCATAACTGAAGATGAGAAGCTCACCAACAGCATTCAGCCATTCATGGATGAGTATGCTGAAATCGTTGGTCAAGTCGAGGCAAAAATCAAAGAGATTGCTGAATCTCAAGAGGTGATTGAGACCATCACTAAAGAAGAAGCCACCGCAGAAACGGTGCAGACAGCTGTGGAGTGTGTTGATGAATTGGACCACGCTATTGCGCAGTGGAAGAAAACATTCACGGAAACACAAGCAAAAGCAGATGCGCAAATCAAGCGACCACACGCTAGTGCGAGTGGCTCGAGGGTGAGCCACAAGTGAGTGTTAGGGGCCTGTTGGAGCCGAGGCCGTAGCTGTGGTAAAGCTGCGAATTTTGGGGAAAAGCACAAGTATGAAAGGAAAGTGCTAATTTTGGGACAAGCACTAAGTTTTGGGTAAGAAGGAGACGGTGCGCAGTACGATGCCAGATGGACAAGCTCAGCGAAGATCACGGACCGGAAATCGCGGAGCTCGCGCGCACGTCATCGAAGAATGAAGGTGGCTCAGCTACCATAATAAATAAGGCGATGGAGTAGAGGGCTCAGCTACCCTCATTTAAAGGCTTAGTACAGAAGTTATGGTTGCTCGGATCAAGGAGGAGCAACGGACCAGAGCATTGAAGGCGAAGGACAAGCGCCCATACCCACAACCTGCGTCAGAATTCATGGAGCCTGCAGGAAGCGGCGACGTGACTGCAAGCGGCGCCTACAATACACCTAGCCATGTGCGTGGTTAGGGTTTTTGGGAATCACTGTTGGGAAAGGCCCACAGTTTTGTAAAGGTGTGACCGTCATGGCCACCTATATATATGTATACATGATAAGAAGAAGAGTTAGATACTTTTGGGATAGATAGATGGTTAGACTGTTAGATAGTCAGTCTCGAGGATAGATCATGTGTTGATTATCCTTTGCTAAGTGTTTCTACTGAGTGTGTAGAACTAGGATGGAAATCGGATAGCCGAGGAGCTAATCCCTGAGTTGCCAGAAAGTCTGAGTAGATGTCTGTGCCTTTGTAATCTCTGTAGAGAAGAGACTAGATTGAGAGAAGGGCTCCCAGCTGTGTGCGTGGAGTTTCCTGTAAAGATCTGAGGCTGCAGCTGTGTGCGCAGCATATTGTATAACTCTATCATTTTCTAGTTAATATAAACTCCCGTGGACGTGGTTTCCCTCGAGGAGATGAGCTTCACATATTTCTTCTTGTTATAAATGTTTGCGTGAATGATTAACTGTTTAAGTTCATTACCTGTGTATACAATACTCTTGTATTATCTTTGCGACTGTTAAGTGAGTTTGGGAAGGTCCCTTGATAGCTATACGTGTTAAGTACCGAAGAAGTGGTGAAGCAATGTCGCGGCAAAGATCGAGGACTGCGATACTGCGCTAGTTGCGTAGGGCGAGGAGGTACTTAACGCGTCGACGCAAGGAATAGTTGCCTTCTGCGCTAGAGAGGAGAGACTGCGCAGCGGGCCTGCTGAGGAAGGAAGCCTCGCAGTTGCGCCGAGGGGCCTGCGGGAAAGTCAGGCCGCCGACATCTGAGGAACCGGAAGAGGAAGAACAATCTCCACGTCACCAAGGTTAAGGAAACCTGATTCCTTAACCCCCCCATAGCCACTTCGGGTGAGACCTCGAGCTGCCGCGCAGCTCGTTGCTGTAGATAGCTTTCTGCTGGAGATTAATAAGGAATAGATGGAGATTAATAATCTAGTTTCATTTACTCTATTTCCATTTATATTTAGTGTAATTGATACTATCATAAACATAATTAAAATCCATTACAAACCCATAGATACATGAAAGAAGATTAATTACATTAATAAAATTGGTGGCCAATCCCTATCCCATACCTTTATTTACCAATTATCCCTAAAAATTGGGTTGTGATTACAACCTTGTAGAATACATATGTGTACTACAAAACCATAGTTCAAGTCCCTTGGGATGCTCTTAAGTTCAAGTCCCTTGAGAATCACCTCAAAACCATATTGTTTTTTAGAAGTGCAGTCATGAACCTTAAACCAAGACTTAGAGCATTTATAACATGGATTTGAAGTGGTGGGATTTTGGTTGGGTTGTTACATAAGAGCCTTAACGTGTGGAGACTCAATGTTTTCCTATTCCTCGCCCCTTTTTTCATAAGTATAATCCCTTTTGTTCCTTAAATTGTTAATGATCATTTACTTATTCTGGGGCTAGTGCTTTCCCATGATCATCATGCCACATTATAATATAATTAGAACCATGAAATATTAAAACAAATGTTAAAGATTACAGTACCTACACAAATGTTAAAAATTAGTGAGAGGTACATGAAAGTGATATAACATAATCAATACTTAATGCAATGATATAACATTATCTATCCAATTCAAATAGTAATCATCTAATAAATCTTCCCTATAATCTATTGTTTTTATTTCTCACACAAATACTCTATTCCCTTCACCACATTCGAATATGGAATTGGGTTTCTTATTTGTTGTCTTGAGTCATGTGTTGTTTATAAACCCTACAATATTCCTAAAGGATTTAGACCTTCCATTAATATATATAGACACCCCCTTATTTTGATTGTGGTTTCTTAGTTGTATATAATTTGCAGTGATTGCATATGTCCACATGCTTTGCATGTATTGGACCAACCATATCCAATCGTTGTAATCATAACATGGTCCAACATAATCCATCAATTCAATTTCTTCATCGTATTTTAACTTTATCCCATCCATGGAAAATATCCCCATGCCATGTAGAGAGGATGGAGTAATGAAATACATCCTCCCATTGACATAGAAGGTAGTGGCCAATGGAGGAAGTTCCTTGGATACCCATTATTTCACTAGATGTATATATGTGGTATATACCTCAAGGGAACCTTGATGTAATATTTTCTCGCATCATCATAATAGCATGTTCCTTTTTCGGAAACAAAAAGTTCCATGCATCTACAAAATTTTCGTTTGACTTTTTCTCCTATATTCCTTATTCTCCTATTAGAGCTACGGGATGTCTCACTTCCCTTTACTCGTCCTAAACTTCCCTCGCTCGAGGAAGACATATCAAAAAAATACCTTCTTGGTTATACCTACACTCCATTGAATGAGAGATATAGCTAGCCAAGATCCTAATAATCGAGAAATATAAAAATGGCTTTTAGTCTATGATATTTATGCATGGATTCAATGAAAGTGAAGGTGATACTAGATTGGTCCACACCCTATAGTGTCACATACGTGACAAGTTTTTATGGTACAACAAATTTGTACAAGAAGTTCATCATAGGATTCAATGTTATATGCATACATATAGAACCTATATTTTTAAACATGTGCATTCCAATCGAGCGCACTGATGCAACAAAGTGTTGAGTTGCTAAGGATAAGATTACATTGAAACTTTTATTGACATTACCCAACTTTGGAAAACTATTTCAAGTTATTTGTAATGCAATTGTCATAGTTATTAGCACAATGTTAAGTTAGGAAGGAAGGCCAATAAAATTCTTCAATGAGAATTTAAATGAGTTGTGGCATAGGTAATATGCTTATGATCTTTAATTTTATGCTATTGTGCAAGGGATAAAGAATTGGAATCAATACTTGTTGCTACAGAAGTTTAGATTGTAGATTGACCATGGGGTACTAAAGTTTATCAACATAAAACAAAAATATAAATTAGAGGCATGTGAAATGGATTGAATTTCTACAAAGTTACATGTATTTGTTGAAGCATAAGTTTAGGGGGGGGGAATAAAGTCACAAACACATTATGCATAAGAGAGAGTTGATGTAGGATAAAATGAGGAATGAAGTATGCTTATTCTAGTCCATTTGTAAAGATTTCCACTTGCTCCATCCTTATATATTCTAGTCCTAGAATCACTTGGTTACCTCTTGGATCATAAAGTGGGATTGAGCTTAACTAATGGGATCCCCCTTCCTAGCCCTAACACAAGATATTTCGTAGTGAGAACATCAATGCGTATTTTTCCATGACCTTTCTTGAGGATAGTTCCTCCTAGGATATTAGAATGGATTTCATTGGCATGCTTTCTTACTTTAGGATCTAGTTTTTAGTGGTATGAAACCTCTTTCTACCGACAAAAAACAATTTCCAATCCCATACAATTTGGTTTCTTAGAACTAGGTTGATAACTAGCTTATCTAGGTATCCAATTACCTCGGTATCTTGTTTGCGTTCCACACCTCTACCAAGGATATTTGGAAGGTTGTAGTGTAGAGGATGGAATGAAAAAACTATAAATAGAGTATCGTTCCTCTAGAATTAGCAAACAATTTTCAGATATGCTTCAAGGTTTTATATACTATGAATTTTTTCACTCATGGGGTCTTGTTGAATCCCACATCCAAGGATGAAGCCCAATAACCAGAAGCCAAAATTTGAGTGTGTAGTGCAAATTGATAATTAAATTGAGTAACCACGAGATAATAATGGTTAATGGTAATGCAATACCCCTATATTATTTTAATGGCTCAAGGAAAATCAAAATCCATTATGGTGTGCTTGTTAAGGGTAAATAACCAAAAATCCTAAATGATTGATTATGTGTTAAGGAATAGAGATAAAATTAAGCAACACACTCAAAGCACAAGATGACAAAGAAGATCATGAAAGAATACTAGCAAAAATCATTGAACTAACATAGTCAAAGTTCAAGATGACAATACTAGAATCAAATATTGTAAGTATACAAAACATGTATTAAGCTATATATTTTTCACTGAAATTTTCATTTAAATAAATTAATGTTTTCATATACTTTTCATAATTATTTTTATTAAAAAATATTTTGAATATTAATGTTATAGTATGTAGATAAATTTAGTAGAAAATATTATAGGTGTGGATATCACCACCATGAGGACTAGAAAATATAAAAATTACGGGATAAATTATATTGAAACAACCAAGTACAAAGATCATCATAACACAAGTCGAAAATACTTTAAATTAGAGTCTGCAACACACAAATCTTGATCATAAACGATAAAAGATTTTCCTATGAATGAACATCAACATCTTCAAAACATTACATTAAATGTTTCTAACATATAACTTCCCCATGACACAATGAACTCTATCATACATAAATTGATTGGCATAAAGCTCAATATGATGGGGATGAAGGAGTTGTTGGTGACAATTTTGGTCATAAAAAATATTAGCCTACAAAGTGTTTCCAGACTCCCCCTCTAATTTTGAAAGTCTATAGCCTTCGCTTGTCTTCCCGCCTATTATTTGCGCAAGAGTGTGGCCCTAGACTAGGTCTCTAGCTAGCTTGATGTCGACTTGGGGTTTTCTCCATTACGGAGTTTATGGAATGTGTAATGAAATAAGGGATTTAACGACGTGTGGTTGAAGACCCTCCACTCGGATAATTTAAATGCAAAGATTGTATTGGGTACTATTCAAAATGCAAGGGAAGCACTTTGTGTTGTATTTGATAAGTGGTTGGGGTCATAGATAGTATTTCCAGTTTCATTTATGCATCTTATTTTTCTAGGGAAATAGTGACCTCCAACTAAATTTCTATATTTACAACTATTTCATATGTTTCCCTTAAAAAAAACCCAAACAATGTATTTCGATGTGTCTACATAGAAGCTATGAAAGCTCTTGCCAAAAAGAGACATCATGATTGGAGCATAAATTTGGCAAAGAATTAGGTCTTAAAGTAGTTGGCCTTATCTCAAAGACAGAACAGCGCAAACTGGTTTGGCAAATCAGCCTTTTCATCATGGATGAACTTCATTTAATTGTTGGAAGGGGTGGTCCAATCCCAAAGGTAATTGTATATAGAATGAAATATATTTCAATCCAAATTGAAAATCAAACCCGCATTATCAGTCTTTCCATTTCAGTGGCAAATGCAAAATATCTTCAAGTGTAGATTGGTGTTATCACATATCTGATATGAGCTCTTCCTTGTTCAAATGGTGAAGCGTTTGTTACAAAAGGTGGATTACAGAAGCCTCCGTCTCTTCAAATTTAAAGAGCCAATATGGAGCCATTCCTGGATGCAAGCCAGTCAAAAATGCCCACATATACAAAGTCGTCCCTTTAAGCATTTGTGGAAAGAAAGGGAAGCACATAACATTGTTTCTATGTGGGGTCGATGAGTGGGCTCCAGTTCAGCAGCTTCCAAATCGCCTCTCAGTGGACTCTTCGATTTCGCCTCTATCTATCACCGGACAAATTCAACTGCATGTGCCCAAATGGGGGTTTTCGGGGGTTTTGATTTGGGATTTTTTTTTTTATGTTTTTTTATTCATATATATATAATTTTTTTAACGTAGATTTAATATATTTTTCTGATTTTAAATATTGCTATGTGATTTTTCAAAATGAGGTGAATGAAAAAATTATTTTTGAAGACTATACATTATAGATGGGGCTATTCTTATGGTCCACATAATTCGAATCTTAAAAACATGGTTGATTCTTTCCCATAAGAGAGTCATTGATATCAATTGTGTCTATCTTGATGGTTGTGAGAGAGAGTGTTTACCTCCCTATTAACCCAATTACTTCATTAAATAATTCCAGCTACGTAGATCTAGGTGCTCCAGAGCCTACAAGTTCAACACCGAATTTAAACATCATCATAATGATTCTAAGCAATCTAGGTGCTCCAGAGCCAACAAGCTCAACACCAAACTCAAGTGCTCCAGAGCCAACAAGTTCAACACCAAACTCAAATATCATAATGAGTTTAATCAGTTTAGGTGCTCCAGAGCCAACAAGCTCAACACAAAGTACTCACAGTACACCAAGTACTTATTCAAATCATCTAGTACAAGAAGAATCCTATATTTTTGTTGTAGACTTGGTCAAAAGTTCAGGGTTGTTTTCTATCTTTATTACTAATACAGAGTAGCCACAAGGTTTTTTACCTGTTCTATGTAGAGTCCTGTAATTTTATCCCCCTTACATAGTCCATCCTAGACTATCCATATACTATACCATGGCAAAACTGAGAATCCTGTAATATGTTAGAAAAATATTAGCTATGTATTGGAGGTGGCGATTGTCATCTTTGGTCCTAAAACCATGGTCACCCTTTGTAAATGCTCAATAAGGATTATAAACTCGGTGCTTAAATTTTTTGAATTTTTACATGGTCAATGATCCATGTTTATATTTCCCTCCTTGTTTAACTTATACATACATGTTACTAGTCTTAATTGAAAATCATATTTAACATTTAATCAATTATTAAATTTATATTATACATGAGATTTAACCTTTAATCAACTATTTTACATTCAAAATCCCAAAGACTTTACCCATCTTACGTGAACTCCAAGTTCTCTTACCTTACCTTAGCTCTGGGAAATTTAAAAAAATAGTGTTCATTACTGAGATTTGTTTGAATGTGTGTAGTACCCATGATTCATTCGGCAAATTGAGCAAACCATTACCCACGTTACATTCTAAGAATAAAGAAAAGTTCAAACAAATCAATGATTGTCTATCATGTAAAAAGGAGAGACCTAATTAAGTAAATAGTAGCGATGGCAATGTGTAAGCACTTACTTTAATAATGAAAACTGATGGTATAAAACACTCACTTAAATTAGAATCTATCTCGATGTATCTAATGAACACTGATGATATATTTTATAGGTTTATAAAACTCTTAAAATTCTTTTGTTCCTTAGAGGTCACATCAACTACTATTTTCATAATTATAATTTTCATTGATTTTTTTTTTTAAATCATTTGTTTACTTTAGCCAAGTCAAGTTCAATTATTTATATTGAAAAAGGTGAAGTGATATAATTACTATTTAATTAGGATAAGATGTTGGTGTCAAAGTTGTAGAATCCAAGTTGAACCATCATTTAGTAGGGTAACTGGGACTTGGAGACAAGTATACGTTTCTCTACCCATTGACCAACTTTTAAATAGATGCTAGAGTGGATCTTAAAGAGATATAACTTCGTTAAAAATTTGTTTTGAATTATTTTTTTTTTTCAATTTCATTTTATTTTTGTGGAGGATGGACCCCATTTTTCACCTTGCGCTGGTTGGATTATTTAGATTCTTTGACTTTTTATGGAGGATTAAATCAAGATAAAGGGTTATGTGGATGACCGATAATGTACATCATTATTTGGCTATTGCAATGCATATGTATAAGACCAATAAGATCATTGGCAATTGCCTCAAGGACATTTTAGAAGCTCATAAAAGTCCATTTACAAGGGAGGGCTATAAAGGTATTTTCAATATCTCAACTGCATGGCATGTTCATGATTAGATATTGACCTAGCTACGATAGATCATGATGATGATGCCTATTTGGATAGGGTACAAAGGGAATCGATGTGTGGATTGCATATGCATTATAAGGAGGTAAGAGAAATGGAGGTGAAGGATTGGAGACATCAAGGATTTCCCTTCATGTGCTATATTTAGTGTTGTATTCCTTTCTCAAGGACAAACCTTTACCAAAATAATTATGCTAGAATCTTGGATGGACACCATTGATTTTAGGATGGCCTATGGTGGGAATTTGTAAATCATGATAGAAATAAGGCTTGGTAAAATTTGTAAGGAGAAGGAGATATGTTGCAAAGGAAATGGTTCTATATGTTCAAAAAATTAGTCGATAGTCGTTCTCTCTATCATTTGAATTTCCCTCTTCATAATTTGTAATTGGATTTCAGCTTACTAGTCTTGGGAATCCACTCTTTGTTAAAAATATGCATTTTGTCTCAGACGCATTTAGAGTGGACCCTTTTGCCGAAGAGGATGGTGACCAAATGGCAACAGATTGAGTAAGGTAAAAATAGTTAATAAATTTACAAAGGGAGGCTAAGAAAATGTAGGGATAACATTACCCCTCCTTAAATTCATTTAATGAATAGGACAAAATACTTAGAGATAGAGGCAACATCAAGGTTAATAGAAGTTGTGAAAATTGAAGTTGAGAATTATGAGTAGGTAAAGAAAGAAGTTGAAAAAACTGAAAGAAAGGTTAAGGAATAAAGGGGAATTACTTCAAACATTCAGGTTAATGAAGAGATATATCATGGAATCCATGTAATACCCCCAATTTGACCCTTGAAATGTATTCAATTATATTATGTAAATGATGTAATTATGCTAGCATGGATTCCTAGTGCAGAGCTCAAATCCAAGGCCCAACTAGTGAATGGCTAGGCATGTATGATGTAAATGTTGTTATTTGGACTGTATGGTTGGCTTGTCATGCTGATTTAGAATATATGTAAATATTATGTGCATAAATAATAAAATGGTCCAAGAATGGTTGTGTAAAGAGCATTAGAGGGGCTATGATTCCACAAGAGGGGAAGAGGAAAGGGGCTCTATGGGAGACTAAATCCTTTGCTTCCAAGAGTCAACCTTAGAACTCACCCAAATTCTGTCATTTGCTTTGAATAAGCCAATTATCTCCTTTTTCACTATTTCCAATTATTGAATGCATGTGTGAAGTGGGTGGGTAAAGTCACTTCATGTAGTTATTGAGGCATGGGGATGACTACACTTTTGTGATAGTTCTGTCAAGTCAGAAGTCGATCTGCAATAGTCAGGATTCCTTTCTTATATGGTCAGAATTTATGTCAGTTGTCTTTTCACCCTTTTCTCATATCTCTTGGAGTCAACCCTCATTCTCTCATTCTTTCATGCAAATCTACACTAGGAAGAGCTCTCCATTGTTGTTCATGAACTAACCAGACTGTTTTTAACCCAGAAATTCGAATTTGGAGAGTGTGTTGTAGATTTGGAAGTGAAAATTGATGGATGTAGGTGAGCAGAGAGTTTGGTGTTGGCACCCCAACAACTTCCCCTTTATTTTGCAAAATAAAGCCCCCCCCATATAAATTTTGTAAATATTTTGTTTTTGGTTTTCTTTTATTTTTATCTAGTTTGAGTTTGGTTTCATGGTTTCCTTTCTTTGATCACTCGCTCCCTGTGCTGCTTGTTCTTGGGATTGGTTCTTCTTTTTATGAGGATTGGGTGATTTGGATGACCTTAGTTGCTTTGAACCCTTTTGGCATTTTGGATGCTTAAAGTTGATTTCATGCCTTTATTGAGTCCTTTTGAAGTAATAGTATGCTTTGGTTTGCAAAAATCTTAACAACATTTGCGTGATCTCATTTGACCTTGGTCAAGTTGATTATATGTCTCCAATTGAATAAATTGATCTATTTTGATCTTGCGACAACCTTGTTAGATTTTAGGCTTTTATCACATCAATGAATAAGTAATAGCAACTTTGCTTATCAATAATTGGATTGGTGATTCTCTTTTAATCATCTCTAGATTATAAGTGTATTTTGCTCGATGTGGAAGATATTTTCATTTAATCTTCAAAATTATCTATATCTTAGCTCTAACTAAGTTAAGAACATTATTAAAAATTGATTATTTTATGATTACTAATCTACTATTCTGATTTTAGTTATTTGCTAATTATACATATTATAGATTTGCAAAATTTAAAATCATTTTACTTTATCACAAAAGGCTTACTATTACTTGTACACTATTTTGCTTGATAATCTCTTACTCTAATTCAATAATAGTCATTGGAAGGCGTATTATTAACATTCATTAAAAAACTCCTTGGTGAATTTCTCCTTAATATTATTATGAGGAATAATTACAATCAATAATGTCAATTAGGGTTAATATTTTGGAAATACTATTTTGTCTATATTTCTTTAATAATTATTTGTTAAAATATAATGAAAGAAAAGAAATTATCTTGGGATTTCTTATTTATTATATCCATAAGAATTGATTGTTATTATTTTGCACGCAAAAGAATACCTAAACTCTTTTAGGTTTGAAATTTTCTTTATGATTATTATTAATTGGTTAAAACTTTAAAATAATTATATTGAAATTAAAAATGGTAAAATGATTAGGTAAAAGAGAGGTCATAATTTGTTAAGCAAATTAAATAAGATTGCAACTTGATACCATGTGATCATTTCTAGAGAATGGAATATATGTTTTACACACTTTGTTTGAAATAGAAAATAAAATTTACATTTACTTGAAGACATTTCAACTTACAAAATGTTATTTTCTATTTTCTTTTTTATCTTTTAGGGTTGGTTATTTTCTATTTTCTTTTTATCTTTTAGGGTTGGTGAATAACGGAGTTGCAATATATGAATTGATTAAATTAAAAAGAAAATCTTATAATCATATTTATTCTTCAAAAACATGGGTTACTTTTCATTAATAATTACGTTCTCTTTTGCAGGGATTTTGGATTTAAAAGAAAACGCCAATTCACTTAATAACCATGTTATAATATCACAAGATTTTGAGAGGAAAAGTCAAAACTTAAAAGATTTAATCAATATCACAAATTGCTCTTGAAATCTGTTGTATGTGAAGGGTAAAAAAAAATATATAAAATATCTATTTCATTTTTCACATAGCAGGGTTAGAGTGGATCATATTATAGGTCACGGTGGCGGATGTCATGCCTCCAAATGTTCTTTCAATCGCCGAGAATGCCTTCCTGGAAAGGTAAGATGAATCTCCCTAATGGACTCATATGCATTGCTATAATAATTTGGTACCATTAAAATATTAATTTAGGTACGGGAACTGTTGTGTTTTCTTTGTGTTTTCCTTGGATTAAATAAGTAGAATTTCATAATTTTGGAGAGATCGAGAAGCAGATGTTCTAGTTCTATATGAATGTCAAAATGGTCAAGGTTGTGACTTTGCTCCATCAACTTAATGTCGAATTTCGATAGTATAATACAACAATTGGGATTGAAGGTTGAGCAACATCTGCAACTATAGTTAAACCATGTTGCACAATAATGCAAAGTTGTGAGTGACCAAACAATGTACCTCCAAGTTTTTCATCTATGAGTACACCTATCCTCGATAATGGGGGCGGGGGATTAAATGAGGTGGCATGTAACATTCTGCTTCATTACATTTGCAAATTTGTGTTCGGTAGCCTACCTGGGTAGGGACATCATTTTCATAAGAAGGAAAATCATATATAAGTTGGTTGAGGGAGGTTAGCCATTCTCAATGAATGTTTACAAAGGGGGGTAAAAACATTCCCATTGGTATCGTCCCCCAATTATAAAGAAGGGATTCCAAGAGGATGGTGAAATGTGGTTCATGTTTCTGATGGTGAGGGATAAGGAGGAAGGAAAATAGGGAGAGAAGGAGGTTCGTCTAGTTGAAGGCCGCACTTGATTAAAAAAAGTAGGTAGCTAGGAGTCCTCTACAGGGGCAAGGAAATGCTCGTATCATGTTGTTAACTAAGATAATAACCAACAAAACAAAAAGGGGAAGAAATTGTAATATCCCGATTTTGACCCCATTTCATTTAACATGTAAATGATGTAATATTGTTATAAAATCGTGGTGAGGATCTCAAGGCCAAGGCCCCACCATTGATTTAGAGTTAAAATTGATGCTTAAGGTTTGCGTGCTTACCAGGCACAATAGAAACCGTAAATATAATGTAAATATGCATTAATAAAAACACCCACAACTAGCTATGCAATGCAATGCGAGTATGTGGGCATGATTTTTACAAGGAATTGGGAGGGAAATATTCAAACCCTTGAACCAATCAAGTCAATCCACGTGTCAATGAGAGAACCCATGAACCTTCAACTACCCATGTTGACTTTTGTACCCAATCATTTATTTCTCCCAAGAGTTGGTTGAGGTAGTTAATGCTTTGGGATTGGAGAGGTATGGTTGTCCAAAATTCGGGTATGGGCAAGCCACCATTTTTGGAAAACGTGTTTTGGATTCTTGGGCAAGAAAAGAGCCATGAATTTGCCCCCCAAACCATTATTCATGAACCAGTTTTTGCTCTCTCACGAGTTTGAAGCTACCTAGGCATTTTCCTCCATGAAATTTCTATGTTTTCCTTCATTCTCAACTGGGGGAAGGGCGTTTTTGTGATATAAAACAGTGGGGAAGAAGAGGAATCCATTTTGGGGGTCCTGGGAGGTCGTTTTTTCCCTCTGAATTCCCACATACCTATTGGGGAACTCGTTTTTTTCACCTTGGGGTCAATTTTCCCTTCCCACAATTCGTTTTTGGGTGTGCCATGATTTGGGAAATCCATGGACACCGTGTGTTGTGCATCCCATAGTTGAAAACGTTTACCCATGCCAACAATTGTGCTTGCTGTGTGTGGAAAGAGTATGTTGGGGTATGGGTTATGGGTATCCATTTCTTTGGCTGTGCATGAGCTTGAGTATTCCCTTTCCTTGTAGAAATCATGCCCAGCTCGGGGGTGGCAGTTTTGTTGAGATATTGATGAACACAACTAGCGTATGGCTGGGTGGAATGTTGCAGCTACATAGCTAGTTGCTTGGGACAACTTCACCATCAAGATAAGTATTCTCTATGTGTTTAAACTCTGCAATGTTTTCAAATTAATGAATGTTATTGATATGTTCAATGCACGTGAAATGTGTGTGGATAGTTTAATTCCATTGTGCATGTTTATTTTGAATGGCATCTGCACACATGTGTTTTATTTGCTATGAATTGATGAATGGGGCTGAGTTTTTTGTAAAAGCCCATAATGATAGTCATGCTCCCTTCCTTGCGTTGGATCCATCGGAGGGGACATGACAGAAATACACTAGGCTTTCCCAAGTGGTATTAAATGATGGATCCTCCTTCTTTTTAGGAAGACCACAGTTATTCCCTTTGGCTAGTTGGAACTAATAAACAAATCCGAAGAAATAGAAGTCTCATTTCGGTAACTAGAGAGAGTCTTACTGGATCGGATGAACTCCTTTGGCCATACTCCGTACAATCAAAGTCTATGAGATTCCTATATCATAATGACTCATAGCATTTCAGTCACTAGCTAGGGATAGAGTGGTGCATAACTGCGCATAGATTAGTTGACAAATTATGGCCTGAACGTCTTGAATTTGGGAATTTCAGTAACTAATAGGGCCAAGGATAGAGTGGTGCATAACCAGGAAACCCTCAATCACTCCATAGAAACATACTTTTCTCATGTGTGAAAGATAGCAAGAAAACAAAATATGGCCAAGGAGAATAGGCCCACTCATCCCCCACTCCATAGACAAACTTAAGTCCATGTGAAGGCTGGGTTGTCGATAAACTGCATCAAAGTTTAACTAAGAATGCTAGCTCTGGAATTCACCTTATTTAAGTATCTCCCTCCTACAATCTTGCCATCTCTATATATGTGAAAAGATCCTTTATCTAATCCCTATCTAACCAATATAAGAGGGTGATGAGTTAGTGAGAGCATAAGGACGTACATATCCTTCCTTTGATTTATTTTCATTTGAAACGATCCTAACCAACCCTACGAAGGAAGAAGGTAGTACTCCATGGTTTTGAAAGTCTACTAGAGGTGGATAAATACTTATTTCTTTCTAAGGAGAAACAAGGATATAAATTTCAATGTTTCTATGGTGTGGGGGTGTTGTGCTAGGTCCAATTATTCTCTCCTTAGCTAACCTTATTCATAAACCCTTTCTTTGTGTTTATTCCCAACTACAGTCACTCAACAAGACATCATCATATTTGATTAGAAGGCACAGATCCTGAAAGACAGTCCCACCCTTCTGATTTTATGATAAGGGAAGGAAAGAAAGGTCTTATTGATTCTATATGAATTTTCGTCACTTCCGAAGCGTTTCACCTTCCCAGTCATGAATTATCCAACTAGGAAGGGGTAATTATCCCAGTTAATTGGCTCGATTGCTCACACAAAACCATGTGAGTGAAAAAAATGACAAAGACCTTTATTCTATATGGATTATCTCGAGTCAAATTGCCTGCATTATGATATGTTTGGGTGGGGTATGATTGGACTTATTTTGACCTATTTGGTGAGTTATTTCTCAAGTTGAGTCCTTCGTTCTATTTCCTTTGCCCCTCTTTGCAGGTATTCATTAGTTTTTTGTCATTGTCTTGTTTGGTCCCGCCAAAATAAAGAGACTGGGGTTTCAAAGGCTTAAAGGGGCCCCTACGCGGCTCTTCTTAGGGAAAAGGGGCTCTCTAATTACACTTGCTAAGTGGATATTTGTGCACACAGAAGATGACGGGTCCATCACATAAAAAATTATGTGCTAGATATAAATATGGATATAGATATTTCCCTATACATAGAACTAGTTTCCTAAAGCACAATGGTTCCAAAATTCTTGTGGAGGCATGAACAATGCATAACATTTGGTGGTCTACATGTGGAAATATGACTAATGAGTAATGCATATAGAACCATGAGCACTATATGTGAAATCATGAATAAATTTGGTGGAACCATGAGCATTTGGTGGTGGAACCATGAGCAATGCCAATGGAACCATGAGTTGTTAAGGAACCATCAAAAAATTGGTGGAATCGTGAACATAAGTTAGTGCAGCCATGATCAATGTTGGTGGAACTGTGCACAAAGTTGGTGGAACCATAAATATATGTTGGTGGAATCGTGAAGATTTTGTTCAACTACTAACATAAGTTGCTAGAACCATAAACATTTGGTGATGGAACTAGGAGCAATGTTGGTGGAACCATGAGAAACATTTATGAAACTTTGAACAAGGCTAGTGGAACTATGTATATTTAGTGGTGGAACCATGAGAAACATTTATGGAACTTTGAACAAGGCTAGTGGAACTATGTACATTTAGTGGTGGAATCTTGACCAAAGTAGGTAGAATTGTGAGCATTTACAGAACCATGAACAATGTTAGTGTAACCATGAACATTTGGTGGTGGAACCATGAGAAATGTATCAATGCATATGATACCATGAACAACATTGTTTGTGGAACCATGAGTAAAGCATAATATTTGGTGGTCTACATGTGGAACCCTAAATAATGAGTCTTGCATATAGAACTATAAGCACTATCTATGGAACCATAAACATTTAACGGTGGAACCATGAAAAACATTTACAAAACCATGAGCAATGTTTACAAAACCATGAATAATTATTGGTGGAACCATGAAAATTTACTAGAATCATGAATAATTTTGACAGAACCATGAACATTTAGTGGTCGAATCATCATCAATGTTTAATGGCACCTTGAACAAAGTTCATGGAGCCATATATATTTGGTGGTGGAGCCTTGATCAAAGTAGGTGGAATTGAAATCATTATATAGGTATCCTCCACTCCCTTTTGACCATATCTATTGCTCCTAATGAGCATAAATTAGAATATATTCCATACATAGCATAAAAGGACATGAATATCTATTCAAGTTATGTGGAAAATTATGCTAGGATATATTTCCACAGGCATATGATAGTTGGTATAATAGGTTAAATCCATAATAATTTCTAGAATTGATCACATAAACCTATTGAAGTTTCACATTAAAAATTGCTTTAGTGTGTTTACTTATTATGTTAGACTTTAATCTAATTGCTTTAGTGTGTTTACTTATTAGGTTAGACTTTAGATTAGGTGGATTTTAGCTTCTTCTAGGTTATAACTTTTTTAAAAAAAAAAAAATAATTTCTTGTTATTCGTGAGAACCAAAGAAATAAAAGTACAATACAAATTTAACCATTGTCTTCTATAACCAACATAGATCCATCTTAAACTCGTATCTATCAAGCACCGAGAGGGATCCAATTTCTTGAGGTGTATTTCTTTTTTAAAATTTAAAGTCAAGAAATTTGATATCTCTTGATTGATAGACACTGGTTTAAGTTTTAAGTTTTTATTTTATAAACGAACATCGATTTTTTAAATACTTTTCATAATATTTTATTTTATAAGTCAACATGGATTTTTTTTAAATACTTTTATTAATTTTTTATTTTATAAGCCGACATGAATTTATTAATGGCCGACATAATATAATTTGTTACTTTTTACTATTGGATGTAATGCTACATCACACATGTAACGGGACACATACACGTTACAACATCTCCCCCATATTGGGTTGTAGAGCACCTCGTTTCACTCGGTGCAATGAATCTTTCAATCCAAAAATCTGAAATCAAGGACATAACTAATAATCAGCCCATCAGAACTTCCAACATACAGTGCCAAAATAAACCAAAAATCAACACAACTCTCCAACATTACTAGAAGCCAAAAAAAAATGGAATACATTACTTCGAGTACCACATCTCTATATAACGTCAAAACTAAAAACCCATTATAAAAAGAAAGGAACATATCCCTTATGAACTAGGGAGTCTTCATAATATTCCTCAAAAAATAAAATCCGTTCTAGAGAGTCCATTGCATTCTTGGAAAGAAGATCAACCTCTGCATTAAAAGACATGTACAGATGTGAAATTGAAACTTTGGAGACATATGAGATTAAATGCTTTGTTCTCTGGCACCAAGAGACAAGATATAAAATCTGAAGAATATATTTCCCATTGACCCATTGCACAATAGCTTGAGAGTCTCCATGTACTTGTAATGAATCAATTCCATTCATCCTAACAAATTGGGGCAAAACCCAAAAAGCTAGCAATTCAACTTTTGTATTCGAACCAACTCCACTTCCCATCCATATCTTGAAACAATGAACTTCATTTATTCTTAGAAAAAATCCACAACCATAGGAGCCTGCTTGAGAAGCTCCATCAAAGAATCCAATAGCAGAATTGAAAACCAAAGAAGGGGCAATACCATGTCTAGCCTTCTTTTGTAGAAACCCTAAAACTCATAAAACCTACTAAATAACAAAATCATGTTAAATATGCATGCAGATCTATGAACCAACACAAGAATCTGATCACATGTAAAATCTTATAAAATCAAGAAACAAACAAGAACAACAACATGCATAGAAGAGGATCTAATCAGTAATAAGAGAAAATATGCTATGAAAATTAAGGAGCCATACCTGGATAGATGACCTAGCAGCTACCATTACCTT
This sequence comes from Larix kaempferi, assembly GCA_027924585.1. Lineage (NCBI taxonomy): Eukaryota > Viridiplantae > Streptophyta > Pinopsida > Pinales > Pinaceae > Larix > Larix kaempferi. The sequence goes on along the minus strand of BSBM01000557.1, from coordinate 8,724,369 downwards.
GATAGCTCCAATAGTGCAACTGAAGTTGGGGGGACGACTCTCCACCCAACCAACCCCCAGCCAAAAAGGCTGAGGCCCCCGATCCCCCAACAATTAACCCTATGCCAATGCTATCTTGATTTCCTCTCCTCTAGAGCTCCTCTTCCAAGATGCCCAAAGACAAAAATACCAAAAATATCCCTCTCTTCACTTCTTCTCCTCCTTTTATCTCCTCCCTCTCCCAATTTCTTGATTTCTTATTTAATGCAATTTGTTTTCCCTTATTTTCTTTCATATCCTCAATTATATTATTATCTTACATTATTTTATATTTAGTATATTAAATATTCTCTATATTAGTATATGGGGGTTGTTAGATACTTCCCCCCTTCAAGAAGCTTTGTCCCGAAGTTATAATCTTCAAGCAATAAATACAATACTTATTCAATCAACCAAGTAAATACTATAATTTTTAGGTAGCTAGTACTATTGTGAAGTTTAGAGATTTATATGTGTGGCCACCACATAGAAGTCTTCAAACCACACTAATACAATCAAATGCCCTAAGTTACAACATGCTCTTAAGTAATTTCCTATGGATCCAGTATGCAACCATATAAACAATCATGCATCATACATACATAAGCATTAGATAATTAATTAATAATTAATGACTGTGTGTTTGTTTACTTCCTCTTTCCTTACTCACCCTCTCCCTGAGAATCATACCATCCGATCAACCTCCCTACACCTCCCCTCCAACTCCGGATGGTCCCGCTCGCCATGGCACGAGCCCTCTACTGTAACCTGTCGGCGGATCATACAGTAGGCATCAGAGTTCCCCGGGAAGTTACCGAGGCATCGCCACCTTCCCAACTTCTGGTAATAATACGACCTCATCGGATTCTAACGGAATCTAGTCCTCATTGGTACTAGCCGGCATCTGGTTCTCGATACCTCGATCCTGATACTCCCGGTAACCCCCGATCCTGATATCAGGATCATTATACCCCAGGAATCTCGGAAGGCTAGCCTAAACATCCTCCCCAACACCCTCAAGGCACTAACCCCGGGCATCAGAAGTCCTTCTCCATAAACATCCCTTTCGGTGAGTATGTCTCCAACCGTGGACTCTGGTCACATCAGAAGTTCTCCAGGAAGTATCTGTGGCACTGCCACCTTCCCAACTTCTAGTACAAAAGTCAAGCGCTGCTGGCATAGAGATAATTGTTGGGCTTGTCCCCCAACCCATAATATATTTATAGTAGCCATTCTCATTCGTGGTTATGGGCTCCCACGAAATCATAGAATACTAAGCCTCATCGGGCTATTTGAGTGCATCACGTAGAACAACTGGCACTATCCATAATGAATAATCATTAGTAACCATTTCTCAATATGATATCATGGATCAACCTTGAATCATGTGCTAACAAGAATGTCTAGCCACCAATTCATATTGCAATACATTTCATCATAAGCCATTGTCACGATAAGTCATGCCGATTTTAACATCTAATGCATCTAGGTGCTCTGTGCTACCATTATAACATAACTGGTCATGACACTTTCATAATTTCACTAAGCATCTCATAAACATGTCATGATAAGCTGCCATTTTTCAACATTAGTACTATCAACATGGAATAACAACTCACATAATCCATCATCATATCAAATATGCATTCTACAGGGAGCAATAACGATTAGCATGAAATGATATCATGTCATACCAAATATCTGATATAATCTCTTATTCTCCACTAACACATAACATAGTTGTAAAATACCAACATTAACCGCAACATGCTTTCATACCATTTATGTGCCAAGTGTCATTTATCTCTAGATGCCATGATAAAGCTATTTAAAATGCTAAATTAATATCATCACAAATAATATCATTTTATGTTCCACACGCTATCTTATAAAGCACCATAACGTCTTGAAATAACATCAAGACGTATCACATGCACAACTCATGGCTATAAATAACAACATCAAATTTCACATGAATAATGCATGACCATGAAAGCATCATTCCAAAAACAACAGGTTGAAACACCATATCATGTACCACATAACTTACATCTCAAGATGCCATAATTAAGACTATAAATAACCAATTGAGTATCAACAATCAACGCATCATGTGCCTTATGTCCTATACATCTAGAGACCATAATAAACTGAACATGAAACATGCATCATGAAAACGGAGTAGCAACGTTACTACTACTACAGCTACATGTAAAACATCTCTCATAACCTTATCTCATAACATTAATGTATTTCATTAGGTTTTTGTAAGGTTAAAGTCAACTATGTTGGTCAAAATCCTGCTAATACTACTAAGTTGTTGCACTAAGAGAAACTAGATGCATTCTATATCCGAGTATAACACCTATTATAAATCAAAATAATTAAACAAAGGTTATAATCCTTATAAATCCACGTAGATCCAAAAATCTAAATCTTTTAAGCACAAAGAAATATGCATCTCAATTTCTTTTCAATCCTTCTAAATGCTTAATAAAACATGGAGTTAGGGTTGAAAAATTGTGCTAGTTTAACCTGGGTAACCCATAAAAGTAATATGTTTCTATCATTTATTCCACTCAAGCTATTTCACTTTAATTAATTTAATTAATTTGAAATAACACCTTTTGTAAAATGACTTTAGTATGGTGTAGGTGTCTCTGTAAAGATTTTTTTTAAAAGCTAGTGGCCTATTTCAAACATTTTGCAAGTCCTTGAAGTAATCTAATCTAAGGACAACTCGTCAAAGTACCACCAATTGACATGAACTAGCTCGTGACCTATTTAATAGAGTTCACATGTACTATTGACACTTTATAAAGGTGGATTTACAAATCAAAGAACTTCTTATTCAGTTCAAGTTTCCGCTAATGTTAAACTATATGGAATAGACTCACTTATATGTCTGTTCTTAAAGTATAACTCTATTTTCACTAAAATAATCAACTTGAACAGCAAGTGAAAAGCCACTCTCAGCCCCAAGAGTTAGCTCGATCGGTTGTGTTCCCGGAAGTTAGGCCTCCCAGCATGCGAGGTCACGGGATCCATCCTCATAGACCCTCTTGGGGTTAGGCTCGCAGCGGCCGCAGGCGTGAGGCCCCTTCGGGTGGGTCCGTCAGAAATTATTTCGTGGATGTAGCGGTCGACGCAGTCGATTAAAGTGAACCACATGGAAAAAAAAAAAAAAAAAAAAAAGTGAAAAGCCACTCTCAAAATAGTTTAATATATTTTATGGGAGACATGTCTATAATATCCTAAAGAACCAAAGCTTAAAAAATATATATATCATGGCCATGGCAATTACTTCTCCACGGGAGACTGTCTATGCTTCCTCTTTTTTCGATTAAATAAAGTCGAGCCAGGCCGAAAACCCGCGTAGACTTTCATTATGGATTATAAAAGAGAGAAATTGCAAAAAAAGTTCTTTTTATTAAACTTATATTGTAAATTTAAATAATAAAAATAGGAGTTCTCTAATTTTTTGGTTTTTTTTGGATTCATTGAATCGAGCCATTTAATTTATGGCTCAATCTTAATTTTTTATTATTTGAAATCCAATTTTGATTGAAAAATAAATTAAAAATATATGTTACATTTAAAATATAAATGTTTTTAATAATTTTAACTGAATTAATTTAACAACTCGCGTATATATATATATTTGCTTCAGAACTTTGGACACGTCATGGATGACGCATTAAAGATAAAGAACTCGTCATTCCTTGATTTTCTGTTTTCCGGGCATCAAACATTTTAAAGTATCCGCATCATCAATATGATCTTTTAATACAATAATAGAATTAAGATTATTTATTCAAATAGACAGGAACACATCTTTCTTGAATTCTCTTGACAAACACTTGTCTTACATCCAGGAAATTCCAGTTATATAACCATAATAACCTGCATTAAATAAATAAATAAAAGATATCTGCTTTTATTATTAATTTGATTTAACTAATTGACCTCTTTTCTTTTTATTTTACAGTGAAAAATATACCAATATTATTTTTATTGTTATGATATACGTTATTTTCTTGTAGCTATGGATTTGACATGTTGAACGATGCACAGCCAGATAAGTTAAAAATAAATGGTATCATGGAATATTTTTCAAAACTTTACAAATAGATTAATTAATATGATGAAGAATATACATTTAAATATAAATGGTGTTTCTGGAAATAAATTCAAGGGTTGGATAGTGTTAAAAAAGTTGCATTATTGATTAGTAATTATAATATAAATACTTATTATTATTATTTATTAATAACTTGTGTTAAAGATCGAAATTACAATCTTAAATATTTATTAGCATTGCTACCTAATAACCATTTAACTTTTATATTCTCTTCTAATTCAAAAATTGACATAAAACTGTTTTTTCCATTTTTATCTTTTGCCTACTTTCTTTCATTGTCTTAATCAAATGGATAAGATATTAACACAAAAGCAAAATTATTGTTTTCATAAAACTCCTCCCATGATGCTTTCATAGAAAATGAGATTTAATTTGATGTGTTTGAGCCATCCTCCCCGGGTAGGTGGACTGAATCAAGGTTCCTAGAGGTGGTTGTAATCCTTGCTATGACAATTGATTTATCTATGTATTTAGTTCTTTAAAAATGTAGAAACTATTTTATGCTCTAGTAATTTCCTTATGTATTTAGTTCTTTAAAAATGTAAAAACTATTTTATGTTCTAATAATTTGCATAGATCATGTTCTATATTTTGTAACAATATATATTTTATTATGCCGATAGGCGTTTTCTTTTAACTTTTGGGGGTGGCGGCTGGGTGGGTGATTTATTATTTTTTTAATAATGGATGACTAGATTTTAATGATGCCAGAATATGCTTCGTCTAGTGCATGGATGAAGCATTCAGATTTGCTATGTTAACTTAGGCGCAACTTTAAATCCAAACTACACATGGTTATTTCAAATAATTTATTAAAATAATTACAAATGCCAAGTGTAAACGCAGTCACCCAGAATATTAAATATTGTATTAAATTAATCATTAAATTATTAATTAGTTTAATCGAAGGGACTTAACCCTTCTTAAGAAATGCTCAAACCTTATAAAAAGCGAGCTCTTGTAAAGCGTTAAGCATCTTATCAATTCAATAATATATATCTTATTCAATATGGATCTCGCGTCCTAGTTTTTTCTGCCGCAGTATTGGTGTCCACTCCTAGAATTAATCTGTCTCTCAACTCCACTCCCCCACACTCTTGTATGATATGTTGCATTGTATGTCCGCTCAACACCCCAATTGGTAATGTAACACTCAAACGTCCCTAAGGTGATATTATATTTCCTGCAACACCCAAGATAGTATAGAAGAGCAAACCTCCTGTAACAAGCAGACCCAAGCACGCAAGATCGTGCAGAAGAGCGTGCATCTTCAACAACAGCCACCAGCAGAAATAGGTACGGATCGGACCGAGAGACTAGAAATCGATTGGTTTTTGTAATCACAGACCTGTGTAAAACTTGCTGATTCGAATGCTGCTAATCGAATGAGTTTATATTGATGTTCTCATTAATATAACACTGCATGTTCTGATTTTATATTCTGCGTTGTATGACCGATGGAACTATCCAATAGAAATTTAATTTACCAAGTTACACTACATACTGTATAAATAAATTCATAATTTGGGATCGAATGATGGTACTATCCAATAGAAATTTAATGAAAAAAGATAGAGATGGAGTGACTACAATCGGAAAGGTGCATCGATTAATTTTGAGTAAGAAAGAACTGGAAAATGCCGCATATATATATTGAAGTAAAATCTCCATGGTGATGAGGCGGAGTAGGAGATTGATAGGGCGGGTGATTGAATCCATAAAGAAGGAAAGACAATCAAAGAATATATATTTTTAAAACATTTTACTCTGGTATTCCACCTTCTGAATCAAGGGTTCGCTCAGGACACCTTTGGAATGGACCCAGAAAACTTACAGATGTTCTGATTTTATATTCACAGACTTTATATTGAATGTTCTGATTTTATATTCACAGACTTTATAATGAATGAGTTTATATTTTATATTATGAATCAATGAATCAATGAAGGGAAATGACGTTAACGAACATACCATTACAATTTTACAGAGATTTTCGCACAGTCTATATGCTTACTGATAGCAGGCCAACTTATAACGAGAACCCAGACAAGAATATAATAAAATCGTCCCCATTCTATACAGGAGTTGGGCTCAGTCCCTGCTCCAGTTAGGTTGCAGCATTTATAAATTATTATATACTTTGCATGCAGTTTTCCACCCCTGCAGAGCTAGATCGCTGCCCAGGTTCCATTTTTATTTATTTATTCATTAAGTTGCATGCCTATAGATAAATAGGGTAACTGTTTCAAGAAGAAAGGATGGATCATGGATGTCGCATTCTCGATCAAATCCAAACTACATTCAACCGCTTTAACCGACATTATTTCCCCTTGATGTCAAAACAATCTTATTATTTTGCACAGAAAACAATGTGGAGATCGAGGAGACGAGAAATTGAAATCTAAATCCAATGAAATAAGATTGACAACATATCCATATGTCGTGTTCTAGGGTTGCTCACCAGAAGCCAGGCTTTATATATTATAATAGGGTCTTGATGTGATGGATCATGGAGCGAGGGTTCAGAGGTGCCATCTAGATTGAAAATATTATGGGTTTATGATTGAGATGCCTTGACACCGACAATGTGAATGTGAGATTATTTTTGTTGTCTACTTCCATACGAATCGCCTTGTTTTATGGTGATTCTTCATGTGAAGAGGTGAGACTCACATGTGTTCTTGAGGTTTCTTACAATTGTGGTAGGCGGCTACTTCTGCATAGTAGAAGAAGTATTAAGACCGTACATACTTAAGCCATATTAAGCCCATACCCGCTTATAAAAATTGCGTAGAAGAAGTAAAGTTACTCTCATGATTGCATGAGCATAGATTTAGATTTGTCTATGCGTGCTTCATTTTTTGGAACTTTGCATTTGTTGTTGTATCTTCATTGGTGTTGATGTATATGTAACTTCGGAATGTATTTCATATATGTATATTGTACTCCTATAGAGATGGTATTATTCCTCTATACGGAAGTGTTTGTATTCCTATAGAGATGTTATTATTCCTCTATACGGAAGTGTCGTCATTTATATTGTAAGTGTCGTAACTTATACTTGATGGGCTATTAGACCACCTTGTTGGCGTCGGCCCTATATAAGTCATGTGGGTCGAAGGGTTATTAGATCACCCTATTGGGGGTCGGCCATGTGGGTCAAAGGGTTATTACACCACCAAGTGTGGGGTCGGCCCGGATTAAGTTAACCATGGGTTAATCTAGACATGTAGGCCCCATTAGTTTATTGGGCAGGAAAAAACAAGTATAAATAGAGATCGGGAGATCTCTATTTGATCATTCATTACACACACTTATCTATTCGGAAAGTGGCGCACTTGTGAGGAGGAGGTTTGCTGCTAGGAGAAGACTATCTCTTGTATTCTGATTGTATCATTGCTCTATCTATCTCTGAGGAAGTTATTCGGGTTTTTCACCTTTATGGTTTTCCCCAAGTAAACTCCGTGTCTCTTGTGTGCTTGCATTATTGTGTCCATGATTGATATGCTGTAGATTGCTGTACATGTTGTTCTCTCAGTTAAGATCCTAGATCAGATTGAAGTAAATTTTGAAAATTTAACAATGTTCTAGTTCAAGAACATATGATCATGGTGACATGAAGACAAAGATTCATCCATTGTCATGGATCACATAGAATATATATTTACGAGGTATGTATTACTTGGTTCTATAATGGTTAACTTATGAGATATGCAGGTTACTAGCACAAGTCATTGAAGAGAACAAGAAGACATCATGTGGGTATGTTAGACATAACTAGCTAACATTCTAATCCAGGTATGTTTTTTACTATATCAAGTTAGAATCCTACCTTGTGATAGGATCTATGATATAAGTATACATGGCATGATTGATAATGATTATTCATAGGTTTGAATAAACATGGGTGTATGCATATTATGTTTCTTACCTTAATTGATGATATGACTAACTAGAAGAGTCATGAAAGTATAGGTTTGAGTAATCACGGGTTTAGGCATATTATGTTTTTTACTTTAATTTATGATATGACTAACCATAAGAGCCTTTGAATGCTAATGCTTATTATTTCTATTTGAAATAATCATGACCATACATGCTTATTATTATTGTGTTTTGATAGTATTGAGAATATACTAATAAATGTATGATTATGTATGAGATCTCGAGGATATCACAATAATGATACTTGTAAGCATGCATAGTGATCGAGGATGTATATAAGTTCAAGGACAGGTAATCCAGGAAACAAAGATCAAGAGGGAGCACACTCCAGTAGTTTCTGCAAGGATGCAGATATTCAAAGGGAGTCGACCACTTCTCACAATCCACATCAGAATGGAATTGCAGAAAGGTTGCAAAGATTCAGAGGGAATCCACCCAACAACCAAACAAAGATAAGTATTTGAATTATCATTTCTTACATAGTTGATTGTTTAAATAATACTGTTCAATGATGTATATACTGATGTTCCTAAGAATTAGGATGTGTATTTTGGCATATTAGAATAATTGCATTAATGAAAAACATACTACTAATATGCATATAATGGGTAAGTGGCCTATGGCACTGTACAACATTCCATTGCTACTTATCTAGAATGAAACCTCTTTGCTGACATGTTGGGAGTTGTGAAGACTCTTAACAGTGTTCTGGTAGAGATTGGAAGGAATCTAGAAAGTCACGGGATATGGATAAATGTTGTATTGAAGCATTGGCTAAATTAATTGCATGCCTATATGACATATTTCTTTATGAGTAAGAACTTGTTCTGAAAACTATGAAATGTTTCTAATCATGCAATTTAACTTGTTTTGTAGGAAAGATCGCATACCATCACCTACAAAAGAAGGACTACAACATCTGTTCTAGCAACAAAGTTATCTATTGAAGATATTGAAGATGTTGAAGTTCCCAGGATTCGGGAAGAATGCCATGATCGAGGAGTACCATTCGATCATGAAGAATGATATTTCGGATGCGGTCCCAAGACCTAAAGGGAAGTTTGTTGTGACTTCCAAATGGATCTATAATATCAAGCATGCTGCAGGTGGCAGCATAGAGACTTTTGCTCCTATAGCCAAATCCACTTCCATCAGATCAGTACTTGCTCTGGCTGCAATGATGAAATGGAAGATACACTAGATGGATGTCAAGACAGTTTTCTTGAATGGTGTAGTCGAAGAGGAAGTGTATGTGGAAAAGCCACTCGGGTTTGAGACACATGACCGAGAGTCACATGTGTGCAAACTGAAGAAAGCCCTGTATGGTTTGAAACAGGAAACCAGGACCTGGTATGAAGGATAGATGGCTTTCTATCCAGTTTGGGCTTTACCAAGAGTAAAGTAGATTCCAACCTTTACTACGAGGTTGAGGAAGGAAATCCATTGATACTACTTTTGTATGTGGATGACCTGTTTGTTACAGGTGAGGATAGATTGATTGCCGACATGCAGCGGAAGCTTGCTGTCGAGTTCGAGATGAAGAACTTGGAGATGATGCACTACTTTCTAGGCATGGAGGTGTGGCAGAGTGCAGATGGAATCTTCCTTGGACAAGGAAAGTATGCAGTAGAGATCCTAAAGAGGTCCGGGATGATGGACTACAAGGCCATGGCCACACCTATGGCATCGAACCTGAAGCTTCTGTGTGATGCTTCATCTGAGCCGGTTGATGTCACTATGTATCATCAGATGATTGGGTCCTTGATGTACCTGACAAACACGAGACCAGATATTTGCTTTGCGGTGAACACATTGAGCCAGTTCCTGATGGATCTGAGGAGTGTTCACCTGGTTGTTGTAAAGCATATTCTGAGGTACCTGAAGGGTACAGTTGATTATGGGCTCAAGTATGATGTGAATCCAAAGTTTAACCTGCAGGGCTATGTTGATTTAGATTGGGTAGGCAGTGCTGCGGTTAGGAGGAGCACTTCTGGGTGTTGCTTCAGTATGGGATCAGGTGTGATCTCTTAGTTTAGCAGGAAGCAGTCCTGCGTAGCACTAAGTACAAATGAAGCAGAGTATGTTGCATCTTGTTCAGCTAGTTGTGAGGCAGTATGGATTCGGAAGCTACTATCTGAGTTATTTGATCTCCCATTGGAGGCTACTAGTTGGTATCTTTTGTGACAACCAAAGTTGTGTGAAGCTGTCTGAGAATCCGGTGTTCCACAACAGGTCGAAACACATTGAGATCAAATATCACTATATCAGGGATATGGTGCAGAGAGGAACAGTGAAGCTCCTGCATATTGCGACAGATGAGCAAGTTGCAGATGTGCCGACAAAGCCACTATTCAGAGTGAAGTTTGAGTACTTCAGAGAGAGGCTTGGTGTTCTTCAGATTGATGACACTTCAAGGAAGAAGTGATGGACACATTTGCAGGATCCATTCCAAGCATGGTGAGAGGAGGATCCTTCCCATGGCTGTGGATGTAAGTGCTGGATGATGAGCATCAGGACAATGCTCCAGTTACTGCTCTATATATGCATCAAGTGGATGCTGGAGATGATCAGTTGGATCATTTATATGTATATGTTTGTACGCATCATGTTGGATGCTGGATATGATCAGTTGGATCATTTATATATATGTATGTACGCATCATGTTGGATGCTAGATATGATCAGTTGGATCATGGGTATGTATCTGTAGATGTATCAGGTGGATACATTGTATGATCAGGTAGATCATGTATGATGATATGTATCAGGCAGATACTATGTATGCATCAGGTGGATGCATTGTATGATCAGAATGATCATGAATGATGAGCTTTAGGATGTTGCTCCAGATATGCATTAGGACGATGCAGTGATGAGTATCAGGACAATACTCTAGATGATATGCATCAGGATGATGTTATGATGATGATCAAGATGATCATATGTATCAGGTGGATACATTACATAATCAGTTGGATTATGTGTGATGAGTTCCGAAGACACAGATGCACATGATCTTTTCAGACATGGTTGTAGATGTGTTCTCCCATGGTCGCGATGTAATTGCTAGGATTTTCTAACATGGTGGAAGATGTGTTCTCCCATGGCCATGATGTAATTTCTAGGGCCATTCGAGCATGGTTGTAGATGTGTTCTCCCATGTCTGCTATATAAGTGCTGGGGCCATTCGAGCATGGTTGTAGATGTGTTCTCCCATGGCTGCGATATAAGTATTGGGGCCATTCGAGCATGGTTGTAGATGTGTTCTCCCATGGATGCAATATAAGTGTTGTGCCATTCCGACATGGTGGTAGGTTGGTCCTCCCATGGTCATTGATGTAAGTGTTGTAAGCCTTTCACGGATGGTGGTAGGTTGGTCTTCCCATGCCGGTGAGTGTAAGTGTTGTGTGTTTGCATCTAGGTTGTGCTTCGTGAACGATGTTATGATCCGTATGATCATGAGTATCAGGATGATACTCTGTGGCCATGGACAGGTTGTGTAGTAGCATGTAAAAGGTCCTGGGAGATCCGATAGGTTGAGCTGTCTGCTCGTAATCAATCCTGGGATGCTCTTTCGAGGTTTTGTGACGCACGTAATAAGTCATGAGGATTCCACAGTATGGCTAGTGATGATGAAGACCTGCAGGTGGTGGCCTACATCCAGTATGAAAAAGAACTGGCTCTGTAGAACTTCCTATGACAAATAGATTCAGAGATTGATTGAGATAGCAGTAGCAGTGACGATGACGATTATCCAGTGACGATGATCCAGAGAAGAAGACTTGTGCTAGAAGACCTGTGTCGAGAAATACCTTCCTAGTTAAGAGGGAGTGTCGATGTATATGTAACTTCAGAATTTATTTCATATATGTATATTGTACTCCTATAGATATGGTATTATTCCTCTATACGGAAGTGTTTGTATTCGTATAGAGATGTTATTATTCCTCTATACGGAAGTGTCGTCATTTATATTGTAAGTGTTGTAACTTATACTTGATGGGTTATTAGACCACCTTGTTGGGGTCGGCCCTGTATAAGTCATGTGGGTCGAAGGGTTATTATACCACCTTATTGGGGGTCGTCCATGTGGGTCAAAGGGTTATTAGACCACCCTATTGGGTGTCGGCCCAGTCAGCTTTGTGTTATGTGGTTAAGTTGAGGCCGACCTAGTAAAGGTTATTAGGCAAGTCAAGTCAAGTATAAATAGAGTGCGGGAGGCACTCTATTTGATCATTCTATTCTCACACACACTCTTTGGAGAGTGGCGCACTTGTGGAGGAGGAGAAGTTGCTAATAGGAGATGACTATCTCTTATGCTTGGGTTGTATCATTGCTCTATCTATCTCTGAGGAAGTTATTGGGGTTTTTCACCTTTATGGTTTTCCCCAAGTAAACTATGTGTCTCTTGTGTGCTTGCATTATTGTGTCCATGATTGATATGCTGTAGATATGCTATACATGTTGTTCTCTCAGTTAAGATCTTAGATCAGATTGAAGTAAATTCTGAAAAACTAACAATTGGGAATGGAATGGTTGATTGAAGCATAGGTCATCGGTTTCTTACACATGCCATTGTGGATGGGACGATCCTCTTGTGGTAGTCAACCATTTTTGGAACTGGATCTGTCTGTTTTCGCTAAACCTTGAAATCCGCTTGCTTATTATCCATGTACATGCTTGGTTGGTGATGGTGATGTTGATATGGGTTGACCGCTTCATTTGGGCATGGGTCAAGGTTCGGGACTTATATTATTCTGATCTCATTTCGAAAGTTACTATGTATCGACAGGGCCTTAACTTTCTGTTTCTTCGATCCATGGACAGTATATGTCGTTTGCTTATATTAAGCATTGTAGTATTTGATCAAGACCTCCTATACCTCCAAGACCCGGAGATGGAGGACTGCAAGGACCTTCTTGAGAATCCATTTTTTAATTTGGTGGCAAACACTAATAATGATTTATTTCTTAACACTAATGAGATCTACGTTTTCTCAACTCTTTATGCATAATTGCAAATAGAATAAATAAATTATATAGAATTTTGAGAGTGCCCATGATAGCCAAGTTTTCACCCAACAATATACAGTTAAAAGCATGTAGCATCACAACTAATTGTATCCTTGCGTAGTAAGTAATAAAGGGTCACTACATGCGGATATACTGCATAATAATAAAACTTGGTCTCTGTACAAATTAAAATCTACGGCCTTTATTTATTTTCCTACTATTGTTTTTCATATTTTAATTCGGTTTACAAACTCCTATCATGATTTTTTATTTATTTTCCTACTATTGTTTTTCATATTTTAATTCGGTTTACAGACTCCTGTCATCATTTTTTAGAATCAAATGGATTTCAGAATGTGTGATTTGAACCTTAGCTGTACAACAATCATGTTTTCTGAGTCATGATTTTTGTTTTTATGCAATTTTAAATTTGAAGGTAATTCACCAATACACTTCCAATTTGTTGCATTTTTGTCGATGATGAGTCTGCAAACCATCGTTGCATCGATTCCTTAAGGATTTTTGTTCTTATGCAATTTTAAATTTGAAGGTAGTTAACCAATACAACAATTCCAATTTGCTGCATTTTTGTCGATGATGAATCTGCAAACCGTAGTTTTATCGATTCCTTAAAGAGCTCTTTCTTGCTAAAAGTTCTAAGATATAGTCTTAGATCACCAATGGCTAAACCCTAAGTAACCCTAAAATCATATGAGATGACATCTTAGCAAAAATAATCCCATTAATTATTGATTGGTAATTTTTTATATTTTTTATATGGTAGTAGTAATTTTTGATGTTTTTTTCATAATTTTTTTTTAATATTTAGAATAACTTCCATAAAATTAATATGGATATTATAATTATTTAATCTTCTTATAATATAAGAAAAATCCTACTGCAATCTAAAAAAACATACTTACTACTCCAATATAAATTTTAAAATATAAACACGTAATTTAGTGATAAACAAAATCACATACGAATAAAAAATTATTACATAAAGCAAAACAACTTACCATGTCAAAGTGTAAACATTTATTTTTCAATATGGCGGCCAGTGGTTGGTGCAGCACAAAGATATTGGATTCACACCTTGAATTTGTTGAAGGGCACCACCCTCAAATGTGGCAGATAGTAGGCTATTTATGACTGTACCTAGATTATGACTGTACATTTATTGGTTCTTATTATAGATAATGTTGCAGAGAATTGAATATTGTATATGTCGTTTTTCACAACTTCTTGCATGATGAGCAATACAGATCTAACAACATTACATTTAATGTTGTTACCAAAACATACACAATAAAATTTAATTTTAATAGTCTAAATCTCAACATTAAACTTAAAACTAATAATCTATATCCAACAATAACATTACTAGGAAAGCAACATTTATGCTTTTGTGCTGTCATTGTGAGTCAAATATATTAGAGTCATTAAAATACTTTTTTTTTTGTGAGTTTCAATTGTTTGGTAACTTTTATTAAGCACTTGGAGTTGTTTTATGATAGAACAGAGCATTGTGTTCAAAAATCCTTATTGGAATGATTTCATTGTTACATAAATTTTTTTGGTTGAGTTTCTAAGTAAAATTTTGTTTAACTCAACAAATTTTGTTTAAATAACTCAACAAAAATCTATCTAAGTTTGAGTTCTTAGTTATTTAGAATATAAGAGACCTATCCTGTCCTACATATTGCATGGTGAGGGAACAACTTTGAAAGTCACATACCTGTGGTGCATATTGTTTATGATCCAAATAATCTTTCAAATGGTATGACATAAGATTTGGAGAAGGGCGATTCCTCTTGTGAGGACGCACTCCTTCTTTTTGAGGATTTTAGTTTGGTAGATTACATTCTTTCTTTTGTGGCTTAAATACTTTGGTAGATTACATAATTTTAAGATAGTTACAACTATTTTTGAGTTTTCCTAACTATGGATGCTATTTCTATGACATACAGGTAGATGGTGCTACTATTCAACATAGCAGATTGAAGAAGGTTCCATCCCCGCGATCAAGATAAATTTGGTCAAGCAAAGCATTTACCTCCTTGAGATACATATATGTAAAGAATTGTGATTCTTAATAAGTCTATTTGTATGCCTCTAGAACATTATCAGAAACAAAATGTAGATTAGGTTTAAGTTTCCACTAAAAAATTTAACCCAATTATATATATGTTAGCAGATTTGGCATATTGTTAGATTGGCCATATAGGGATATTGGGTAGATTACTCTTCAAGAAGAGCTTTTATTTCAAGAAGAGATTTGGGAAGATTGGGTAGATTACTCTTCAAGAAGAGCTTTTATTTCAAGGTAATGTTCATATCAATATTTTTTGAATAGTTTTATAGTTTTATAGTTTTATACATTTCCATATTGATTGGTTTTATAGATTTATACATTGCCATATTGATTGATTTTAATGTTTAACATTAGGTTTAAACATTAGGTTTAAGCATTTACCTCCTTGAGAAACATATATGTAAAGAATTGTGATTCTTAATAAGTCTATTTGTATGCCTCTAGAACATTCTCAAAAACAAAATGTAGATTAGGTTTAAGTTTCCACTAAACAATTTAACCCAATTATATATATATATATATATATCTGTGTGTGTGTGTGTGTGTTGGCAGATTCGGCATATTGGACAGACAGGGAGAATTTAGTTTCTTTTGTGCACCATCTTTGGCAATTAGTTTCTTTTGTGCACCATCTTTGGCAATGGTATTTTTCCTTTAATTAGGATTTTCGCTAGTAGCATTGTTATACTTTCTCCAACTGAAATTCTTTTAAAATTTATCTTTTAAACATGCATCTTTGAGATTGTGGATATGAAATATCTCTAGCTCTTTTCGAATTGGTGTGATCCACCCACCAACAAACTCAGTTGCCAGTTTGGCTTCTTCAGCCAATCATATAGTCATAGGGGGCGTCTATCTTTGTCCATTGTAGGATGCCCACCTTGGTCTTCACTTTAAGATAAGATCCCATATTTTACAACGGGTTCCCTTGTGAACTACTTGTATGTATAATAGTTGAGGGACATTACTATGCGGGTAGTACCCCTCCACTTGATAATCCGTTTGTTCTAAGACATCGAATGCAGAGCGATAGCTGTAAGGTGGGAGCCCATCCACACAAATGTAGAACAATATAAGTGCAGGGCTAAGAATCAAATCCCAACATCAACAAAGGATAAATATATGGTCTAATAAGAGCGTAATCACAACTAGTGTCATAGCAGATGAAAAAATAATACAGATCCTTAATATTTTATATTGAGGAATGAAGTTATGAACTCAGTGGTGGGAAAGCTTTAGTTTTCCTTCATACCACATTTGTCTTTGTGAATGTTATATAAACAACATTTAGAGTAAAAAGGGTTATGTGGAAACAGAAAGGCACTGGGTCTCGATCCGGGACATCCAACGTTTCCTTTCGATCACTCTCACGAGCATAATAATATGATTATAGGTTAACTGGTACTCGATCTCGATCTCGATATGGGTATTTTACTTAAGGTAAACTCGCGTTGGGTTTTTTTGTTGGATCGACTGCTTCATAAACCGATGCCTTATAACATAAGCATCTAAGCTGACATAAGTGTAGATAAAATATATCACTTATACCTTGTGTTCATAATGACCCTCATGCTTTACCTCGTTAAACCCCACCTGTTGTATAATGATAATAGAGTGCGGGCTGCACACAAGGAGATTGGGGGTCAAGATTTTTTGAATAGTTAAATATAGTTTTATACACTGCCATATTGATTGGTTTTATAGATTTATACATTGCCATATTGATTGGTTTTATAGTTTTATACATTGTCGTATTGATTGGTTTTAATGTTTAACATTAGGTTTACATTAGATTTAGATAAGTTAATATTACCATTAATATTAGGTTTACATTAACTTTAAACATTAGATTTAGATAAGTTTACATTTCCATGAACATTAAATTTACAAATTAGGTTTAAATAATATTAATAACATTAGGTTATAAGTATTAGCTTAATATTAATATTAAACATTATGTTAATATTAATATTAGGTTATATTTCGTTAATATTAATATTTACATTAGGTTTAAGTACAATATTAATATTAATATTTACATTGAAACAATAATACCTTACATTAATACCTCACATTAATACTAAACATTAAGTTAAACATTAATACCTTTAATTAATAAACATTAATACTAAATACTAATACCTCAAACTCAAATTAGTACTAAACATTAATACCTTAAATTATAAACATTAAAACATTAAATTAATATTAAATAATAAACAATAATACATTAAATTATAAACTTGTGCATTATAAACAATAATACATTGGACATTATAAACATTATGACATAAACATTTATACATTATTATAAACATTACACATTAAAAATTTATTAATTATGACATAATATTATGATTAACATAAACATTCATATATTAATTATGACATAATATTAAATATATATAATTATGTTAAATATTTATATATTAGGTTTAAATAAATATATTAGAAACATGTATGTCATTTTAAATATTAAATATATGTAATTATTTTTAAATATTTAGACATAACATTAATACATAAATATTTAGACATAACTTAACATAAATATTATTGTATTTTTAAACATTAAGACATAACATTAATAGATTATAAACATCAACCGTTATTGCATAAACATTTTTTCATTATAAACATTAGTAGATATGTACATGAATGGATACTTGTTAATAATAGATACACATGTCTATCTATTAATGTGTATCTATTAAACCTAATATTTAAACCTAATGTCTATTAATAGACACACATGTGTATACATTAATATGGATTAATAGATACACATTAATAATACATACAATAATAGATACACATGTGTATATACATTAATATGGCTTAATATATATAGCTTGCTAGATACACATTAACATTAATATTAAACATTAGGTTACTATTAATATGAAGTTAAACTTATATGTAAATATTAAACATTAAACTAATATTAAGTTTCGATATATCCTAAACTAATATTATAAATTAAACATAACCGCATTATAAACATATATAAAGTTAAACATTAGGAAAAATACATTAAATAATAAACATTAGGATAACCATTAAATAATAACATTAGGATAACTGGTAAACATTATCAACATTAGGACATAAACATTAATACAAATTTCTTTTTTGAATACATTTTTCTGTATTTTGTTATACACAATTACTACTTCGAAATATTAAAATATCTTTGTGTTATTGACCTTTTTTTGTATTTGTTGGTTTTTTCTAATCTGTAGTACAATGGATACTACAATGGATCCTTCTACGTGGAGCTTTCTACCGGTTGAGATACTTGAAATGATACTTTTATGGCTTCCACTGTCTGCATTGTTTCGCTTCAAATCAATATCTAAGATGTGGAATGAAATTATATGCAACAATGATCTTGTTGGGAGATGGAACATGAAACACAGGGAAGATATTGGTTTCTTCATTGAGGAATGCAATCTGTATCGAGCTGAAGCTATGTGTCCGTACATTAATAAAAAAGGTGTAATATCATGTCTTAGTATCCCATTCCCAAGCACATTATATACCCTTGAAGCTTCATGTGGCTGCCTTCTTCCGTTATCTATCCCTGATCCAAATCCTATTTGTAAACAATATCATGTATTGAACCCTTTTACCAAAGTATGCACCTTTATAGGCTCTATTGAAATTGGATATTGGGGTTTCTTCACCATCTTCAGAAACATTGGTGAAGCAAAATATGATTGGATACACATAAAACATGCTTTTGAGAGACAGGGGTCAAAATATAGTATGTGCAGCAGTATTAACAGGACCTGGAAAGACATAGACTTATCTAATGCAGAGCCCATACATCCTAGGGATGCCATCTTTTATAAGGGAAAAATATATTGGTTGCATGTTGAGATGTTTATATCCGATGGAAGCCCAAGAATCAAGAACAAACTATATTCCCTTGATATAGAGAAAACTAAGTGGGTTATCCATTTTGTCCATCGTGAATTTAGTAAGGGATCTATATGTCTTGCGCTTCATCAAAATCGATTATTGTGGATTGTACATCCTCGTTTCACTATTGTGTGGTCTGGTGATATAATGCCCAATTTTGAACATGGTATGCAGCCTCCTACACAATCAAATGAATATTGGGAAGATGGTAGTGGAATGAGCTAGACACTCCTCAAAGACCTCACCACATATATAAATAAGAAGTGCAATGGATATCTTCCATTCCATACAATTGGGAACATTGTACTTATGTGCAACTTTGCCCAGATACCTTTGTTGTATTATGATTTGACAAGTCAAATGACAACACTTGTTGGATTTGATGACTTGACAATGTCTGAACAAAATCATATTTCCATGCCCCAAAGACCATACTTGTAGTGATTTCATTCTTGATGGGTTTTTTTTTCCCGCTTATCCGAGGCATTGACTCTGCATATGACATTCCCCTTCACGATTGATCTAAGTTTGATTTATGTGACTGTTCTTCACTTATTCAAGACTTATTAATCGGAACATATTTTTGTCTGTAATTAAATTATTGTTTATTGATCAGACAATAAATATATGGTTGCATAGTTTTTATTAATTTAATTTTGTGTAAATGATAAGATCCGTTTACATTATAACATTTAATATGTATTACAAAATTTACATATTTACATTGCAATATATCTACATGAACATATCGACATTACAACATTTAAAATATTTATTGTTTCCATTGATGATTTCTATTTTTTTGGTGGTAGGCAGTTTCGTTCTTCGATATGGATCCATTTATTTGGTCTAAGCTTCCCTCTGAAATAATAGAATGGTATTGCAATGGATTCCTTTATCCATCTTGGTTTGGTTTATACTTGTTTCTAAGCATTGGGATGTTCTTCTCCGGACCCTTCTTTTCTATCGACATGCAATCAATTCTCAGAGAATAAATTTGGATTTACGGTTCCCATGTTCAACTATGGAGAAAATCACTTCAATGTTTCCTACCTTAGTGAAAAAGGTTGCATATCTCGTATCCTTCTGTGATGAACCTACAATAATTAATTAATGCAAATACACGAGATATCAGAAATAACAGAACTCATAATCACTTTTATATTGATCACGGGCCACTTCGAGGGGGAAACCTCCTTTGAGCAAGCTCAATACAATTAACTTCACAGTGCCTTCAATGACCTCAACACACACTTATATACTAATTCTATGCCCAATACTATGGGTCAAAACCATGGGACATATAATACTACAGGACGACTTACAAAGCATATGCGTCCAATACTATGGGTCAATACTATGGGCTAATATAAACTATGGATCAACAAATAATATGGGACAACTTACAAAGCATATGTGTCCAACAACAATATACTAACATAGTAAAGAGAAGGGTTGACACGGGTTCCTAACATCTTCTTCCATTTATAAAATCAAGATAGGAAATTGAGTGCACAGTTGGATCCATGATTTTGTTTTCTTCACTGACTGGATGTTCATTTTCAAAAAAATATTTTGTTGTGAATCCATTTACAATGGAATTTAAGAAACTAGAATATATATGGGTTGGCGATGGAGGTTTCTTCACATTGGTGGAAAAAATGGGTTCTCGAAAATATGACTGGATTGTTCTAAAACATATTTCTCACATATTTCCATCTAAGTTTTACATATGTAGCAGCCTTGACATTATTTTTTACATGTAATAACCATTTGTACACATATTGGTTTATGGAATAAAATATATTCTCGTTTCACTGTGTGCTTTCCAATATGTTTGTTATATTCTTCCAATTTTCTCATATGCATCTATATTTTGGAAAAACATTTTAAAATGTGTTTCCGATGCCTTTTAATCTATGATTTTCTTTAATGTGTGTCTAATTGGATTTGCTACAAATTAGTATGAAATACATTGATACAGTTTTGTTTTATGGTCATCTTCACATTATCATATAATATTTTTTCCTCTCTTGATATGTAGAAATGTCGTCTGAAGGGACAAGTAAACGTAATAGGAAATGTACTCTCTCTCTAGCGTCACGTGAAAGAACAAATGAACGTCGGAATTTATGGTATCATCAAAATAAATATGCAATAAATGAATGTCGAAGGGCTCAATATCGTAGAAGTAGAGATGGTATTACAATTGAAAATGAATTACCCAATAGCCGTAAGTATCCGATTTTTGCTCATATAATGCAAATAACATTTCCTATTCATAGCTCCTTCCCTCAATATTATGTGTCTACCGAAACTATTCCTATTCTTCCATAGTCTCCTAACAACAATATTTTTCTTCGTGAAACATATCGTGTTCTGGAATATGATCGTTCACATAATGTAGATTCAAACCATATTTCTCACTCTTCCATCGGTGCAAATGATTCCTTTGAGCATGTACATGTGTTGCAAAACATGCACATTGAACATATTGATGTTCCTTAGCAAATACCTCCATCTCCAGTTGTGGGTGATAGCAATATGCTTGGAGACACGATTGGTATTTTGCAACCTCGAGATGAACATGTTGTTCTCCAATGAAATGAATCAGCTATCCCTCATACTATTTTGTTTAGAACGAAAAAGGTATTAAACACAACATCCATATTGAATATTATCGAAATAGTTGATCATTCTTAACAATTTGCTAAAATTTTGTGCCTTTTCTAATTTATCCTTACAAGCAGGGAATTGTTCAATGTAATTCAGTTAATGATGGAGTGCAATCTCATCGAACAATGAATGTTCAAAGTGAAACAAGACCATCTTATTACCGTCCTCCACTGCAACCTCGAGATGAACATGTTGTTCTCCAACGAACTGAATCGGCTATCCCTCATACTATTTCGCTTGGAACGGAAAAGGTATTAAACAAAACATCCATATTCAGTATTCTTGAAATACTTGATCATTCTTAATGATTTGCTAAAATTTCTTACCTTTTCTAATTTATCCTTGCAAGCAGGGAACTGTTCAATGTAATTCAGTTAATGACGGAGTGCAATCTCATCAAACAATGAATGTTCCAAGTGAACCAGCACCATCTTATTACCGTCCTCCACTTCAACCTGGACCCTTGAATTGGCAAGAAAATGTAAATTTTATATGAACAATATTTTATATTTTTTTACGTTTCTACTTATTATTATGTAGACTTTTAATTTTTCCATTCATGACTCTTATTGTATTGCATTTCCAGGAGACCATAGAGTGCAATCAATTTCGAGAAATTCCATCCACAAGTTTTAGAGAAAGAAATTTTTGTGGTTCTGCAACCATTCCTCCTCCACATGCCACTCTACCCAGATTTCGTACGCAGAGAGAAAATGAACATGTTCTCCATCATTTTGATAGCAACATGATCACCATTCATAAAAAAAATCGACAAAGGATTGATGTCTTGTCTACTGTGAAAATGTGCTATGTTATCTGATGTGTAGACAATATGCTCAGAATTATTAACAATATTTTTCTTTTATTGTTTTAACCTTAAAATATTGAAGAATTTAAATGCGTTTCTATTTATTTAATGTAATTTAAATAAATTAGTAATCAAATCATAATTCTATGCAGAAACCCTTTTAAATCATTTCTCCAGATTTTCATTGTTTTATATACCTACCTGTTTAAGTTGCATCTTCATAACCTTTTTTGTTTCATTTATGTGCATTTTTCCATTGCATTTATAAATAAGTAACTTTTAGGCAGTTTTCAGTAGCTATAGAATTGTATTTCTATAGCTAGTGAATTTGTTTTAAGTTTTAGATTAAGGTTTTGACTTAATTGTAGAATCAGTATGAAATAATCTCTAACTGGATAAAACCTTAGTTCTTGCTTATCAGTCGAAGCTAATATTCTGCATGAAAAATGTTGGCCAGGCCGGCTTTAAACAAACTACTATTTTGCATCCTGGTACCTGTGCCTAGGACTGTATTTGTTACATAGTTAAATTTGTTTTTGTTTTTTATTTAATTGTCTTATGGATTAAAATACATTTAGCAGGTGTTGATAAAGTACCATTTAGAACTATCTAATCCATTCAAAGAAGCTAAAACCTTTCTGAACAAGATGGAGACACAACTGAATTGCTTGAGCAAAGGAGCTATTAGAGGTTTCCCTTCAGGTATGGTTGGTTTCCCATTATTTTTAACTAAAAAGTTATAATCTTCTTTGTTTGAGTGGCCAGATGTTCAAACTCTGGAAATTTCAAAGGTGTATGCCATTCATAATGGTTATGTGGCATTAATGTGAACCTTCTATACTTCTGGAAAGTATCTGAAAAAGATTTAGGGTGCATTGAGTACTAGAAAATGGTGTACATTGCAAAAATATTATGTATACAAAGACTATTAGATAAATTAGTAAAAATTAAAAGTTGGTCCATATTACAACTCTCCATTTCTCTTTGAGTTGCTCTAATTTACCAATTCAATGCAAAAAGCATATCCAATTGCAAACCTAAAATTTTATCAACACACGGTAGTGACTGTGATATGAGCAAGAATAATAATACTAATTTCTAACATTTATCAACATAGGGTAGTGACTCTGATATGAGCAAGAATAATAAATTGCCCTTTTCAACAACGATGGCTCTTGTATTGGTCCTTAAAGGAGCATGTTTGTATTCCTCATCTATTATGAATTAATTTGGATAGAAATTGCCTTTCTCAAGAGAATCCAATGATCTAGTTTGGTTGTCTCTTAAGACGGTCAAGCTTCAACTTTGTACTTGGAGCATTTCTTTCTTATAAAATTAGGTGGTTAGGCCACCAACCTGGAATTATTGCAACTGGCAAACAATTTGGCCACGAGCCAGCAGGGAAGCATTAAACACATTCTAATACCAACTTAATCAAGGTTGTTTTCTAATGTTAAAATCCAAAACGTGGGTGAAAATCCTTCACAAAATCAATGAATGTGAAAAAAATGAATGTCTCTATAAGTCTTATCAAAGGGGTCTCTGAAGGGAAAAGTACACCGCAACACTGCACAATCACTTTAAAATTAACTGCGCAATAAACAAACTTTTCTTTCGCTACGGACTTTAACGGAAACTCCAATTTTGACTTTGCGAATGACTTTCACTTCTGCGAGCATTTACTTTGTGAGGATTAACTTTGCGGAACTTTAATTCACCATAACATTTGATATTGCACCAAATTTACTTCACAGCAATTGCTTTACCTTATGCGATATGTGATATGCATAACTTTGCGATATACGATATGCGATATGCTTAACCTTGCGATATGCAATACATTGCGGAAATTACAAACTTGAAGATATTTTTACTCCGTGTAACTTCGTAACTTCGAGGCGGACTTGTTGACATCGACAAACCTATTCTTAAGAAAATATTTTAATAAAATATTTCTTGCTAAAACATAAGAACGGAAGAATGAAGATTATGCCGAAGTTACTCCGCGTTAAACTCAAAACTTTACCACCGAGAAATACTTAGAATTCTTGATTTCTTTTACTTACAGTAAATGTAAACAACATTTACATAGGTGAGTATGAAGAATATGTGCGACATGTAATAACCACCATTCTTGAGAATGAACACAAAATAACTATTGACTTATATATTACAACAGTAAAACAAGTAACATTGCTGCAATACATAGAGATGGTAAATACTTCAATCTTTCACCATTTTACCCAGAGCTTGGGCTCCTCATTCATTTCACGACCAACTTCTTCTTCTCCTTTCACTCCTGCATCTCTTACTAATCTACTAAGATTTATTTACATTTATACATAAACTTGAGATCGCTTCGCCTGAAAGCTATTTAACTTCATTAAAGACTGTAATAACTTTCTACCTAAGAAATTCAACGTGCGGAATACAAATGCTGCTGATTAAATACTATGAAGAGTGCACGAAGCCTTCTGACAGATTGACAGACTATCTGACATCTCTACGATACAGCAGACTGACAAAACATCTGACGGGGTGACTGGCAGAGTCGACGCGAACTAGATGCGCATTCAACTCGTAATTACATTTCTCCAACACTCCCCCTTAACTATGAGCGGATGGGGATCTTTAAAAAAACAGATTTTACAAAATGATTCAAAGCTACAACATGCTCTATGCATGATGAAGTTCACTATGTAGAACTTGTCACTCCTAAACAAATTCGTAGATATTGGAATGCGTCCCTCACCAATGGTTTTGTGAATATGTCTGCTACCTGATCTTCAGACCCGCAAAATTCTCAACAAATTTCCTTGTTATTTATCAATTCTCTGATGAAATGATACCTTGTGTCGATGTGCTTGGTTCTTTTGTGGTACACATGGTTCTTTGACAGTGCGATAGCTGAATTGTTATCGCAGTAAATGACTATGGGTTCTTGTTGGTTCTGCGACAGATCACTTAACATCCTCCACATCCAAACGGCTTGACATGCAGCGCTTGTCGCTGTGACATACTCTGCTTCTGCTGAAGAAAGAGTTACGATCAGTTGCTTCTTTGAAGCCCATGATACAACACATGTTCCTACATCAAATGTATTTACAAATGTGCTTTTTCTGTTGTCTATGTTGCCTCCATTGTCGCTGTCTGTGTAGCCAATGAGATTGAAATTTTCTGCGGTTGAATACAAAATACCAAAGTCTTATGTTCCACTTACATACTTCAGAATTCTTTTACTTGCTTTCCAATGCGATTCTTTAGGTGTCTCCATGAATCTTGAGATCAAACTGACTCCATACATGATGTATGGCCTTGTCAGATACATATGTTAAATTTTCAGAATTTACTTCAATTTGATCTAGGATCTTAACTGAGAGAACAACATGTACAACAAATCTATAGCAAATCAATCATGGACACAATAATGCAAGCACACAAAAGACACAGAGTTTACTTGGGGAAAACCATAAAGGTGAAAAACCCCAATAACTTCCTCAGAGATAGATAGAGCAATGATACAACCAGAATACAAGAGATAGTCTTCTCCTAGCAGCAGAGCCTCCTCCTCCACAAGTGCGCCACTCTCCCAAGTGTGAGTGAGAGAATAGAATGTGTAAAATGAGAGAGACACACTCTCTATTTATACACTAACTTGACTTGACCAATACTCAACCAAATCGGCCTCAACTTAACAACTTAACATAATGCTGACTGGGCCGACCCCCACTAGGGTGGTCTAATGACCCTTTGACCCACATGAATTATACAGGGCCGACCCCAACAAGGTGGTCTAATAACCCATCAAGTATAAATTACGACACTTACAATATAAATGACGACACTTCCGTATAGAGGAATAATAACATCTCTATAGGAATACAATATACATATATGTGAAATAAATTCCGAAGTTACATATACATCAACACTCCTTCTTAACTAGGAAGGTATTTCTCAACACAGGTCTTCTAGCACAAGTCATCTTCTCTAGATCATCGTCACTGCTGCTGCTATCTCAATCAATCTCTGAATCTACTCGTCATAGGAAGTTCTACAGAGCCAGTCCTTTTTCATATTAGATGTAGGCCCACCACCTGCAGGTCTTCATTATTTGTGTGAACGGTCTGATAGAGGTGGCCTCTCAGGACTAATTTTATGTGCGGATGCAATACCAGAAAGAGTATCCCAGGAACATTTATGTGCCTAAGCACGATCGACAAGATCTCCCAAGACTGATTACATGCATCTCCTCCACAATACCTTTAAAGAGCATCCCAGGAACATTTATGTGCCGCAACACGACCGGCAAGATCTCTAAAGAGCATCCCAGGACTTATTATGAGCACACAGCTCAACCTCTGGGATCTCCAGGACTGATTACATGTGGATAGAAAAAACCTTTAAAGAGCATCCCAGGAACATTTATGTGCCGTAGCCCGACCGGCAATATCTCTAAAGAGCATCCCAGGACTAATTACGAGCACACAGCTCAACCTCTCGGATCTCCAGGACTGATTACATGTCTCCGTAGTAATACCTCATCCCAGGACTGATTACGAGCACACAACTCAACCTATCGGATATCTGAGTACTGATGACATACTACATAGCAATACCGGAAAGAGTACCCCAGGAACATTTATGTGCTGCAGCACGACCGGCAAGATCTCCCAGGACTGATTACATGCTATTTGCACAACCTGCCACATATCATCTCTGACCTCCAAGTATCAACCTGATACTCATGATCCAATCGATCATCATCACACGAGGCATCATCCTGATGCCCATGATCATACTGATCATCATCACTTGTACCATCCTGGTACATATCATCTGGAGCAACATCCTGAAGCTCATCATCATGATCAACCTGATCGTACAATGCATCCACCTGATGCACACCAAGTATCTACCTGATACATATCATCATACATGATCCACCTGATCATACAGTGTATCCACCTGATACAAATACAAATACATGATACATATCAACATACATGATCTACCTGATCATACAATGTATCCACCTGATACATATACAGATACATAATCCAAGCATCCAACATGATGCATATACAAATACATACAAATGATCCAACCGATCATATCCAGCATCCAACATGATGCGTACATACATATAAATATAAATGATCCAACTGATCATATCCAGCATCCAACATGATGCATATACAGAGCAGTAAATGGAGCATCATCCTGATGCTCATCATCCAACGCTTACATCCACAGCCATGTGAAGGATCCTCCTTCCAACATTCTTGGAATGGCTTCAGCAAATGTGACCATCAATTCTTCCTCGAAGTGTCGTCGATCTAAAGAACACCAAGCCTCTCCCTGAAGCACTCAAACTTCACCCTGGCTAGTGGCTTCGTCAGCACATCTACAATCTCCTCGTTTGTCGCAACATACAGGAGCTTCACGGCTCCTCTCTGCACCATATCCCTGATATAGTGATATTTGATCTCTATGTGTTTCGACCTGTCATGAAACACTGGGTTCTCAGACAGCTTCACACAACTTTGGTTATCACAGAATATACCAGTAGCATCCAATGGGAGATCAAATAACTCAGGCAGTAGCTTCCATAGCCATACTGCCTCACAACTAGCTGAACAGGCTGCAACATATTCTACCTCAGTTGTACTCAATGCTACACAGGACTGCTTCCTACTGAACCAAGAGATCACACCTGATCCCATACTGAAGCAGCACCCAAATGTGCTCTTCCTATCTGCAGCACTGCCTGCCCAATCTGAATCAACATAACCCTGCAGGTTAAACTTTTGATTCGCATCATACTTGAGCCCATAGTCAACCGTACCCTTCAGGTACCTCAGAATATGATTTACACCAACCAAGTGAACACTCCTCGGATCTGTCAGGAACTGGCTCAATGTGTTCACCACAAAGCAAATATCTGGTCTCATGTTCGTTAGGTACATAGAGGACCCAATCATCTGACAATACATCGTGACATCGACCAAATCAGATGAAGCATCACACAGAAGCTTCATGTTTGATTCCATAGGTGTGGCCATAGCCTTGCAGTCCATCATCCTGAACCTCTTCAGAATATCTACTGCATACTTCCCTTTGTCCAAGGAATATTCCATCTGTACTCTGCCACACCTCCATACCAAGAAAATAGTGCATCATCCCCAAGTCCTTCATCTTGAACTCGGCTGCAAGCTTTCGCTGTGTGTCGGCAAGCAATCTATCATCTCTTGTTACAAACAGGTCATCCACATACAATAAGAGTATCCCTGGATTGCCTACCTCAACCTTGTAGTAAAGGTTGGAACCCGCTTTACTCTTGGTAAAGACCAAACTGGATAGAAAGCTGCCTATCCTACCATACCAAGTTCTGCACATATATGATTTCCTGTCATGTGTCTTAGAACCAAGTGGTTTCTCCACATACACTTCTTCTTCAACTACACCATTCAAGAAAGTTGTCTTGAAATCCATCTGGTGTATCTTCTATTTCATCACTTTTATATTTCTCTATGCTGCCATCTGCAGCATGCTTGTTCTTGATAGATCCATATGGAAGTCATAACAAACTTCACTTCAGTTCTTGGGACTACATCCCAAACATCATTCTTCATGATCGACAGATCATGGCATTCTTCCCATATCCCGGGAACTTCAATATCTTCAATAGATAATTTTGTTGCTGAACAAATGTTGTAGTTCTTCTTTTGTAGGTGATGGCATACGATCTTTCCTACACAACAAGTTAAATTGCATGATTAGAAAACATCTCATAGTTTTCAGAACAAATTCTTACACATAAAGAAATATGTCATACAGTCATGCAATTATCTTAGCCAATGCTTCAATACAACATTTATCCATATCTCGTAACTTTCTAGATGCCTTCCAATCTCTACCAGAACATTGTTAAGAGTGTGCACAATTCCCAACATGTCAGCAAAGAGGTTTCATTCTAGATAAGTAGTAATGGAATGTTGTACAGTTCCATAGGCCACTTACCCATGCATATTAGTAGTATACTGTTCATCAATGCAACTATTCTAATATGCATAATACACAACCTAATTCTAGGAACATCAGTATATACATTATTGAAAAGTATTATTTAAACAATAAAATATGCAAGTAATGACAATTCAAATACTTATCTTTGTTTGTTTGTTGGGTTGACTCCCTCTCAGTCTTTGCTTCTTTTCTGCAACTCCATTCTTATGTGGATTGTGAGAAGTGGTCAACTCCCTCTGAATATCTACATCCTTGCAGAAAATACTGAAGTGTGCTCCTTTACTTTCTTGCAGGAACAACTAGAGTGTGCTCCCTCTTGATCTTTGCTTCCTGGATTACCTATCCTTGAACTTACATCCATCCTTAATCACTATGCATGCTTATTAGTATCATCATTGTGTTATCCTTGAGGTCTCATACATAATCACACATTTATTAGTATAATCTTAATACTATCAAAACACAATAATCTTAAACATGTATATTCATGATCATTCACAGATAATAAACATTAGTATTCAAGGTTTCAGGGAAGTCTTCTTTTACTCATACATATTCTTATTTGATCATAGGACTCATCTAGTTAGTTGAGTCATCAATCAAGATAAGAGATATAATATGCATAAAACCCGTGATTATTCAAACCTATACCTTCATGATTCTTCTGGTTAGTCATATCATCAATTATGGTAAGAAACATAATATGCATACAACCATGATTATTCAAACCTATGACTTCATGAATAATCATTATCAACAACACAACAGTATAAGATCCTAATACAAGGTAGGATTCTAGCTTGATATAGGAAAAACATACCTAGATTAGCATGCTAGCTAGTTATGTCTAACATACCCGCATAATGTCTTCTGGTTCTCTTCAGTGACTTGTGCTAGTAACCTCCATGTCTCATAAGTTAACCATTGTAGAACCAAGTTATACATACCTCGAAAGTAGATCTTCTATGTGATCCATGACAATGGATGAATCTTTGTCTTCATGTCACCATGAGCATATGTTCTTGAAGTAGAACATGATTTGACTTTCTTGGTGTACCTTTTGTGTTAGCAAACAACATAAACCTCATACAACATCACAATGCATTAGTACAATCATAAGTGTCGAAACCTTAATCAATGAATATCTTCTATTAAGGTGATACGACAAGTCCAGTAATTAATCAAGATTGTACTGTAATGATATGAAGACAAACATATGATAAACTTAACCATGAAACATACCTGTAAGCCATACCTGTCAAGATTGCTTGTAATCTTCTTATGGAAGGCCTTAGCCTCATCTCCCTCTGAGACAGGAACTTCTTCACTTATGCAGGTGACCAATCCATCTTCTTCTAGGATTAACCCAATCCACTTGATTTGCAAGAACTGGACCTAGAGCTGGATTGGGGTTTGTCAAAGAAACCCCAAAAATTCAAACTTTGAATTTCAAACTTCCGAAAGGATAGAAATATGTGACTTGATGAGCTGATCAAGTTGGTATATTTAGAATTTGAAAACTGCAAAGTTTCACCCCTCGAAATTGCCTTTAAATTTCTAGATTCACTCGGGAGGACCCTGAATTAGGGTTTGAGTTTCCCGAAGCTTCACCCAACCAAAAGATTTGATTCAAAACTCTAAGCTTCGATTTTTCTGAGGAGCTTCTAGCTGTAGTCACAGATTTCCAAAATTCCAATTTTTGCAGAATCCCTAATTTTCTATCTTTCCGATCAAAGTCCCGAACTGGGGTTTGATCAAGCCCGGCCTTCTGCCCAACCAAAAAATCTGATCTTCATCTCTAAATTTTGATTTTGATGAGTAGCATCCAGCCGTGGTCTCCAATTACAAAAATTCCAACTTTCTCCGAAGCCCTAAATTTCGGAAGCCATGAATGAAGGTACTCAAAAATAATTATGTTTTGATAGAAATATGTACCTGATTGTTTCTGGTGTAACTCCAAACGTTTCGATCCCCCGGGTATGAAAAACTTTCTTGAGATAGCTTGACCTGTTATCTTTCCATCCCGACAGGTCTGACCTCAATTGGATTCTCTGAGAGAGAGTTATTCCAAGTGTCGCAACGTGACGTGTTTATGGGATAATACAAGAGAGCGAACTTGTACGGCGTGCCACGTGTCACTGGTTCAACTTCGGCCTCTAAAAACGTTTCCTGAGATAGCCCGACCTGTTGTCTTTCCATCTCGACAGGTCTGACCTCAATTGGATTCTCTGAGAGAGATTTATTCCAAGTGTTGCAACGTGACCTGTTTATGGGATAATACAGGAGAGCGAACTTGTATGGCGTTCCACGTGCCACTAGCTCAACTTCGGCCTCTGAAAAATTTTCTTGAGATAGTACATTCTGTGTACTACCTGTCACGTTTTATGAAATTTCATTTGGAGCTTCCTATCCCAAGTTATGACCTTTTTCCCAAGGTCACCTGATTTTGACTCAGATCAGGAAGAGGCAGAAACCCTATATTGTACAGATCATAAATCACAAAGTACAACGAATTAGAGGTTGTCCATTGGACACAAGGTACATGGGGATCAGATCTTCGACCTGTAAAATTTTCAGAACCGAAAACATCGCCAAAATGGATTTATAGCGAAAGTGCTACGATGACTGGTTTTTGCTATATCGAGCCCTAGCATCGTAAGTGCAACAAGTGTCATACATGCCATATCATGCCTTCTTTCAGGCTAGCTCTGATACCATGTTAAATTTTCAGAATTTACTTCAATTTGATCTAGGATCTTAACTGAGAGAACAACATGTACAGCAAATCTATAGCATATCAATCATGGACACAACAATGCAAGCACACAAGAGACACGGAGTTTACTTGGGGAAAACCATAAAGGTGAAAAACCCCAATAACTTCCTCAGAGATAGATAGAGCAATGATACAACCAGAATACTGTTGAGATATTATAACTTCAAAGAATATTATATTTGTACTTTATTATTCCGGAGATGTTTCATTCCTCCGTGAAGATCTTATTGTATATCGGGAGATGTTTATTCCTCCGTCGGAATGTGGTAACTTGGGTTATTAGACTTCCCTAGTGGGGGTCGGCCCTATGTGTGTTATGTGGGTCAAAGGGTTATTAGACCACCCTAGAGGGGTCGGCCCAGTTAGTTGTAGTGGGGTATTTAACCCATTGGTTAAATACGAGCCTACATGTTTTGTGTAAAAGATAAGTCGGAGTAGTGTATAAATAGAGGAGGTGTATTCCTCATTTTACACACTCACTCACTTGAGAGTGGTGCACTTGTGGAGGATAGGTCTGCTATGGAGAAGGAGGAGCTTATACTCAGGGTTACATCTTTGTATATTTCTGGTCATCTATATTGAGGAAGCTTTACTGGGTTTTCTACCCCATGAGGGTTTCCCAGGATAAATTTGTGTCTCTTGTGTTTATGTTGTGCTTGTTGTTTCTTCAGTGATCCTGTATATGCTATTATTGTGAAATGGAATGCAATGCTGCTATTTTCTGTCTTATCATATTAAATCTTAACATGGTATCAGAGCTAACCTGAAGGAAGGCAATGTATGGCACTTACGACACTTGCTTCACTTGCGACAATTTGAAGGTTTGGGTTTTACATAGAAAAAACCAGTCATCGTGGAACTTTCACTATAAATCTATTTATACGAAGGCTCAGGATCTGAAAAGTTTACAGGTCGTAGATAACATCCCCAGGTACCTTGTGTCCAAAGGGAACCCTCAGATTCATTGTACTTTGTGAGTTATGATCAGTACAAGTTAGGGTTTCAGCCTCTTCCAGATCTCAGTCAAAATAAAGTGACCTAGGAAAAAAGGTCATAACTTGGGATAGGAAGCTCCAAATGAAATTTCGTAAAAAGTGACAGGTAGTACACAGACTATACTATCTTAGGAAACTTTTTTCAGAGGCAAAATCTGAACCAGTGACACGTGGCATGTCGTACAAGTGCACTCTCCTGTTTTATCCCATAAACAGGTCACGTTGCGACACTTGGCATAACTCTCTCTCAGAAAATCCAATTGAGGTCAGACCTGTCGGGATGGAAAGATGACAAGTCAGGATACCACAAAAAAAAAATTTAGACCCTGTGGAGCGAAAAGTTTGGAGTTACAGCAGAAACAATCAGGTACATATTTCTGTCAAAACATAATTATTTTTGGAGCACCTTCATTCATGGCTTCCGGAATTTAGGGTTTCGGAGAAAGTTAGAATTTTTGGAATCGGAATCCACGACTGAATGCTACTCAGGAAAATCAAAATTTAGAGACCAAGATCTAATTTTTTGGTTGGGTAGAAGACTGGGCTTGATCAAACCCCAGTTCGGGATTTTGATCAGAAAGATGGAAAATTAGGGCTTCAGCAAAAGTTGGAATTTTTGAAGTCTGTAACCACGGCTGGAAGCTCCTCAGAAAAATAAGAGTTTAGAGCCTTGGATCGAACCTTTTGATTGGACAGAAGGGTGGGCTTCATCAAACCCTAGTTCGGGTTCCTGTCCAGAAGATCCAGAAGTTTCGAAGGCAATTTTGAGGGGTCAAATTTTGGAGATTTCAAAATTGAAGTATGCTAGCAAGACAGATCCTTCTATCCATTCAAAAGTGTGAAAGTCAAAGATTGAATTTTTAGGGTTTCTCTAGCAGACCCTAATCAAGCTCTAGATCAAGTTTCAGGGGGAGTTGAGGCTAAGGCCTTACATAAGAAGACTACAAGAAGTCTCGACAGGTATGACTTAAGGAGGTTCAGGTATGTCTTGAAATCTGATTCCTGATTAAAGTTCATAATGTGTTTGTCTTCATATTATTTATTAGTACAATCTTGATTAATGTTAGAATTGTCTTATCACCCTAGTAACAGTATGAAT
This sequence comes from Larix kaempferi, assembly GCA_027924585.1. Classification (NCBI taxonomy): domain Eukaryota; kingdom Viridiplantae; phylum Streptophyta; class Pinopsida; order Pinales; family Pinaceae; genus Larix; species Larix kaempferi. The sequence continues at coordinate 8,689,851 of BSBM01000557.1, read as the reverse complement.
GCATGTGAATGATCGAAGACATTCATTGATTAGGGCTATATGATTGTACTAATGCATTATGGTGTTGTATGAGGTTGATGTTGTCTACTAACAAGATACAGGTACATCACGAAAGACAAATCAAGTTCCATGACCATGACAACATAATCTTTGATCACATAGAAGTTCTAATTACGAGGTATTTATGACTTTGTTCTATTATGCTTAACTTATGAGATATGCAGGTTCCAGCATAGGATCTCTAAATCATTGAAGAGAACAAAGAAGATATTGATTAGGTATGTTAGACATAGCTAAGCAGGTATACTAATCCAGGTATGTTTTCCTATGTCATGTTAGAATCTTACCTTGTGTTAAGATCCCTTATATAAGTATACTTGGTATGATTGGTTATGCTTATTCATAAAGTTAGTAATCAAGGGTTTATGCATATTATGTCTCTTATCTTGGTTGATGATTTAAATAACTAGATCAAACAAGAATATGCATGAGTAAAAGAAGACTTCCTTGAAACCCTGAATACTAATGATCATGACTATACATATTCAAGATTATTTAGAGTTATGATGTTTTGATAATATTGAGAAATACTAATGAATGTATGTTTGTGTATGAGATCATGAGGATTACACTAGTGCACACTTAAGCATGCACAGTGGTACAGAATGAATAGAAGTTCAAAAGACATATAGAAGATCAAGCAGGAGGCAACCACACAAACATAAAAGATAAGTATTTGAGTTGTTATTTGAAATAGTAAATGATATTGCTTGTATGCATATTTGTATTCCTAGAATATATCATGCTGAGTGTAAACATTCATAGAGCATTGAACAGTATACTACTAATATGCATATGATTGGTAAGTTGGACAAACATTCCATTGATGCTTGTCTAGAATGAAACCTCTTTGCTGACATGCTGAGAGCTGTGCACACTCTCGATAGTATGTTTTGGTAAAGATGGAAGGCATCTAGATAGCCACTGTATGCATACAGGATATGGGAAAGTGTTGTGCCAAAGTATTGGTCAAAATAGTTGCATAACTATGTAAATGATATCTGTATGCATAATAGGTTATCATGTCAATATGATTTGATGATTATGAAGTATTACTAATCATGTAATTAATTTTGATTTGTAGGAAAGATCATGATGAATGATGAACACTGAACAAGCGATGGATGTTCAACAAAAGGATTTACAAATCAAACACACTATAGAAGGCTTGTGGCTAGAAGATTCTCTTAGAAAGAGGAAGAGAATCATGATGAGATGTTTGCTCCAAGTGGCTAGATAAGACCATTCTCTTAATGGTGTAATTAAAGAAGAAGTGTGAATCAGGTTCTGTATGGGTTCCCAGGATCGATAATCAATTGATGAGCTTAATGATCACCATGGGTGATGTGGATCTCAGCCTTTGCTACTGTTGGGTATGTTATATCTCTTCACATGGTCGCTGCGTGTACAAGTGCAATATTTCTAGCAAAGAACCCTGCTTATCACTCAAGGACAAAGCACATTGATGTGCAGTACCATTTCGTCAGAGACATGGTTGAACAAAACAAAGTGTTGCTGGAGAAGGTTGACACTTTGGTAAATGTTGCAGACTCTTTGACAAAGTCTGTGAGTACTCAGAAGTTCTCTTGGTGTAAAGAGAACATGGGCATTGTTGCCCTGAATTGTTGAAGTCATAAATTTCTCCTGTATGTGAAGAGAACAACAAGTGGGAGAATGTTGGGTATGTTATATCTCTTCACATGGTCGCTGCGTGTACAACACGATCCCTTTTTGCTTTTTCGTGATTTTCGACCCATTGTACTCTATCTAATTCCGGTAAAAGGAATTAGGGTTGTAACCTAATTCAGGTAAACGAATTAGGGTTTTAGATGCTGCAGAATACCATTTATTGTATTGTACATGTAAAATAAACATATAATGAAAAAGGAGCTATGCGGCTCTAAGTTTTGCTGGTTTTTTTCCCGGTTAAGGGTTTCCAGGTGAAAATCTCTGTGTAATGTGTGTGCCATTGTGTATTTTCTGTTAATGCTTAAGAATCGATATAAGTTTGTACTTCACTGTTAAGGTTTAAAACTTACAGCTACAAGGTTGAATATGGTTTCTCTACACAGATGTTGATTGGGCAGAAATTGTATCAGATAGGAAGAGCACATCGAGAGGATGTTACTGTCTGGGATCAGCCATGATCTCATGGTTTAGAAGGAAGCAATCTAGTGTGGCTCTCAGCACAAGCAGAATATATGGCTGCTTGCTCTGCTAGTTGTGAAGCGGTATGGATTTAGAATGGACCCAACTATGATCCTATGTGACAAACAGAGTTGTGCCAAAATGGCAGAGAATCCAGTATTCCATGATAAGTCAAAGCACATAGAGATCTGACATTTCTATATACAAGATATGGTGCAGAAAGGAATTAAAGTTCGAATTTGTAACAAGTTACCAATGTACTAACCAAACCGCTACCGATCCGATGTACTAACCAAACCTCTACCTCAAGTAAAGTTTTCCAAGACAAACTTAATATAGTTCAGAAGGACCCTCCTCGAAAGGGGGAGTGATGTGATCACTTATGATGAGATTGCCTACATCGACAGAGAGATCGATGATGTGGATACATATATTGGTGATGCCAACAGAAAGGTTGGTGGATGGTCCTTAGACAGGGTCTAAGGTGACAAGGGGATTGCATCATCCTTGAACACATGTTCTAAAGAGAGCGGTAGACGTATGTCTTCGAGAATAAAGTCCTTGGTGGAAATGAGGGGATTGTATCATCCCTGGACTTCAGTCCTAAAGAGAGCCGTAGACGTATGTCTTCGAGAATGAAGTCCTTGGTAGACATGAGGGGATTGGATCATCCCTGGACTTCAGTCCTAAAGAGAGCCGTAGACGTATGTCTTCGAGAATGAAGTCCTTGGTGGACATGAGGGGATTGGATCATCCCTGGACTTCAGTCCTAAAGAAAGTCGTAGACGTATGTCTTCGAGAATGAAGTCCTTGGTGGACATGAGGGGATTGGATCATCCCTGGACTTCAGTCTTAAAGAGAGCCGTAGATGTATGTCTTCGAGAATGAAGTCCTTGGTGGACATGTGAGGATTGAATCATCCTTGGATTTCAGTCCTAAAGTGAGCCATAGACATATGTCTCCGAGAAAGAAGAGGGGATTGTATCATCCTTGAACACATGTTCTAAAGAGATCCATAGACATATGTCTTCGAGAATAAAGTCCTGAATGAACAGGTAGGGGATTGTATCTTCCCCGGACTTTGGTCCCAGAATTGATTCGTAGACTGATGTCTCTGAGAATTGAAGATAGGACTGCATCGTCCCTAGACCTCGGTTCAAAATGTACGTGAGGACTGCATCGTCCATGAACTGGGTTCAAAATGTATGTGAGGACTGCATCGTCCATGAACTGGGTTCAAAATGTACGTGAGGACTGCATCGTCCATGAATTGGGTTCAAAATGTACGTGATGGGATTGCATCATCCCTAGACATGAGACTTGTCTTAAAGTGATAAGGATTGATCATCCTGGAACTTGATCTGGATTATATCATCCATGGACCTAAGTCCTAAAGAGAGCGGGATTGATCATCCTGTAATATGATCTTGTGTGTTGCAGAGTATGTTGCTATGTTTTGATGATAGATGTATTAGTGAGAATACATGCTTTTGATGATAGATGTATTAGTGAGAATACATGCTTTTGATGATAGATGTATTAGTGAGAATACATGCTTTTGATAATAGATGTATTAGTGAGAATACATGTTTTGATGATATATGTATTAGTAAGAATACATGTTTTGATGATAGATGTATTGGTGTGGATACTAATACAGATGATCCAGATGATGTAGATCGAGATGATCTAGATGTTGAAGATCGAGATGATCCAGATGCTGTACATCGTGATGATCCAGATGCTGTAGATCGGGATGATCCAGATGTTGTAGATCGAGATGATCCAGATGCTGTAGATCGAGATGATCCAGATGCTGTAGATCGAAATGATCCGGATGTTGTAGATCGAGATGATCCAAATGTTGTAGATCGAGATGATCCAGATGCTATAGATCGAGATGATCCCGATGTTGATGATTGTATGATGATGATGCTGATGATCGTGAGGATCCATATGTTGATGTTGTTGTAGCTGTTCGAGTGCTGCAAAAGATAAAGACTCAGTACTGAAGATGTTGATATTCCAGTATTGAAGATGTTCCAGTAACTGCTTGAGTTACTGATGATGTTGAGAAAGCTTCCAATGATTTATAGATGTATAATGTATGATGTTGATTATTCCTTGCTCATGCAGATGCTGTTATAATATCCTTCTCGTTAAGGGGGAGTGTTGAGATATTGTAACTTCAAAGAATATTATATTTGTACTTTATTATTCCGGAGATGTTTCATTCCTCCGTGAAGATCTTATTGTATATCGGGAGATGTTTATTCCTCCGTCAGAATGTGGTAACTTGGGTTATTAGACTTCCCTAGTGGGGGTCAACCCTATGTGTGTTATGTGGGTCAAAGGGTTATTAGACCACCCTAGAGGGGTCGGCCCAGTTAGTTGTAGTGGGGTATTTAACCCATTGGTTAAATACGAGCCTACATGTTTTGTGTAAAAGATAGGTCGGAGTAGTGTATAAATAGAGGAGGTGTATTCCTCATTTTACACACTCACTCACTTGAGAGTGGTGCACTTGTGGAGGAGAGGTCTGCTATGGAGAAGGAGGAGCTTATGCTCAGGGTTACATCTTTGTATATTGCTGGTCATCTATATTGAGGAAGCTTTACTGGGTTTTCTACCCCATGAGGGTTTCCCAGGATAAATTTGTGTCTCTTGTGTTTATGTTGTGCTTGTTGTTTCTTTAGTGATCCTGTATATGCTATTATTGTGAAATGGAATGCAATGCTACTATTTTCTGTCTTAGCATATTAAATCTTAACAAATACAAGAGATAGTCTTATCCTAGCAGCAGAGCCTCCTCCTCCACAAGTGCACCACTCTCCCAAGTGTGAGTGAGAGAATAGAATGTGTAAAATGAGAGAGACACACTCTCTATTTATACACTAACTTGACTTGACCTTTACTCAACTAGGTCGCCCTCAACTTAACCGCTTAACATAATGCTGACTGGGTCGACCCCCACTAGGGTGGTCTAATAACCCTTTGACCCACATGACTTATACAGGGCCGACCCCAACAAGGTGGTCTAATAACCCATAAAGTATAAGTTACAACACTTACAATATAAATGACGACACTTTCGTATAGAGGAATAATAACATCTCTATAGGAATACAATATACATATATGTGAAATACATTCCAAAGTTACATATACATCAACAACATAAGACTTCCAACAAGTCTTTTAAACAGCGCAGGATCTACATTGGGTCCGTCATCATCCTTGATCAATTTCAAACCTATTATCACTGGTGTTGGAGCTGTCTTACAGTTTAGCATCTTAAATCTATTCAAGACATCACTTGCATACTTCGACTGAGATATAAATATCCCATTTTCAGTCTGATAAATTTCAATAACCAGAAAGTACTTCATATGCCCCAAATTAGTCATTTCAAATTCACTTTCCATGATTGTTCTAAAATAATCTATGCCAAAATCACCAGTAAATATTAAATCATCTACATACAGGAACACAATTAATTTATTACCTTGCTTGTTGATTTTTGTGTACAGCATTGGCTCACATTCACTTCTATGAAATCCATTCTGAATCAGGTATGAGTCGATGCGACTATACCAAGATCTGGGATATTGCTTCAAACCATACAGTGCCTTTTCAATCTGTATACTCTGTGTCCTTGTCCTGGAAATTCATAGCCTTGTGGATGCTCCACGTATACTTCTTCCTCTAAATAACCATTTAAAAATGCAAACTTAACATCCATTTGGTAAACATGCCATTTCTTATGTGCTGCGATGGCCAGAACTGTTTTGACAGTGTCCATTCGCGCTATAGGTGCAAAAGTTTCATTGAAGTCTATTTTAGGATGTTGTGTGAAACCTCTTGCTACCAATCTCGCCTTGTGCTTCTGCACATTTCCTTCAGCATCTTGCTTGATCTTATAACTCCATTTTATACTTATCACATCCTTGTCAATAGGAACGTCGATTAATTCCCATGTTTGATTTTTCTCAATGCATTCTATTTCTTCATTCATGGCTTGTGCCCAAACTTTTTCTTCAACAACTTCTTCAAATGTTAGCGGATCATTAACTTGAGAAAATAAAGCAAAAACAGAAAATGAATTTGATGTACCGGTCTCATATATCTCACGCAGACTTCTTGTTCTTGGCAGAGTTGTTGGTGTCGAACTGCTTGATGGAGTTTGTTGCACACTTGTTGTGCTTGTCGGAGTTGCTTGAGATGCGACTGATGTAGCAATACCTTGTGCTGAAACATGTTGCGCTATCCTGGGAGTAGACGGAGCCGCAACATTCTGGGTTATATGCGGAGTCTCAACCGCATCTTTTGCGATGTCATCATGTTCGATATGCAACACAATTTTAACATTCTTCTCTACGGTTCCATCCCATGCTTCATTTTCAACAAACTGAACATCACGACTGACGATAATATTTCTTGCAACATGATCATATAGCTTGTATGCTTTTGTGTCTTCAGAATAACCAATAAAAATGCATGTATGTCCTTTATTGTTTAATTTTCTTCTTAAATCATCTGGAACATGTGCGTATGCTACACAACCAAAATATTTTAGATGGGAAACACTATGTTTCATACCTGTCCATGCTTCCTGCGGAACCTTATTCTTCACGCTCTTTGTCAGAAATTGATTCATGATGTATACAACAGTTGCGACTACTTCAGCCCAGTATTCATTTGACAGATGCGTGACTGCCAACATACTGCGTGCCATCTCTATAATGGTCTCGTTCTTCCTTTCGACGATGCCATTCTGCTGTGGTGTATACCGCGCAGTGAACTGCCTGCTTATGCCATGATTTTTACAGAAATTTAAGAAATCATTTGAAGCATACTCACCACCTCTCTCTGTTCTTAATATCTTGATGATGTAACCTTATGTTTCTCCACGAGTGCTTTGAACTACTGGAAACAATCAAATGCATCAGATTTATGTTTTAGAAAATAGAACCATGTTTTTCTTGTGAAATCATCAATAAATGTGAGAAGATAAGTGCATCCTCCCATGGACGGTGTTTGCATCGGTCCACAAATATCTGAGTGCACAATTTCAAGTGGTGTGCGAGCTCTGTATGACTTTCTGACTGGAAAAGTCTCTCTGTGTTGTTTTCCAAAAATACAGCCTTCACAAATTCTCTCTGGTTTTTCAATTAATGGAAATACTTTCACCCTATCCTTAATGTGCAATAGCTTCAATCCACCAAAATTCAGATGTCCAAATATGAAATGCCATAACGAGGATTCATCCTTCATTTCTGTTTGAACCGCAGCTTGCATTGCGCTTCCTTTTTCTTCCTTGTCGCAGTGAATGTTTGCTCCTTTTCTTTTTGCTTTGAAGGTGGTTCCAAAATTTTCATTTTGACTCGTATGAACAACTTGAGTTGTTTTTCCTTTTATAATTGATGTTATCCTCAAAGGAAACAAGCGATTGCTTGTCATCTGCACTTCGGCTATGAGTTGATTGCTTGAGTATATGTCTTTGATTAGACAACGCTTTCCAATCATATGGATTATGTAACATTTTTCCATCAGTTGTCTAGTGCTCATCAAATTATGCTTCAAACCTTGAACATAATAAACATGAGGCATAAATTTTTCTCCCCCTATTTGGTTAGAATATCAACAGTAACCTTACCCAAAACAATGACTTGAAAATTATTTCCAAGTGTGACATCAGTTTGAACTAATTCATATAGACTAGAAAACAGATTTAAATTACCAGTCATATGATTGCTACAGCCTGAGTCTAAATACCATATGTCATTTGGACTTTATTGGACAACATTGCATTCAAGTGATGATGTGCATGCTAAGAACAGTCAGTTGTTCGTAGCGTTGTTGTTGCTTGACTACGATTGGCCTTGCTTTCCTTGGTCATACTGCTTCTTCGAGCATTCATATGCGAAGTGTCCATACCTCTTACAGTAATGCTATTGAATTTTTTATTTATCGTACCTTTTTCCACTTGATCGACTAGGAGTTTGATCTTGACCTCTAACAACAACATGTGCAGGGTTGTTGCTGCGACCTCCTCTGAAAGAACTTCTTCCTCTGCCTCTAGAGTTTGATCTTCCTCTGCCTCTTCCGCGACTTATGGATGACTGTGTTGCGAATGCACCTTCCAGCAATGTATCTGAACCACTGATTCTATGTTCATGATTGAGTAATGAGGCTTGCAACTCATCAATAGTAAATGTCGATAGGTCTTTGTTTTCCTCTAGGGTCACAACTCAATATTCAAATTTCTTTGGAAGAACTCTGTGAACTTTTTCAACTACTCTTTGATGAGTTAGAGTTTCTCCATGAGACTTTATTTGATTAACCAGACCAATAACACGAGTGTAAAATGATTCTACTAACTCTGTATTTTTCATCGACACAGATTCAAAATCTCTTCTAAGAATTTGAAGTTTCGTAGTCTTTACCTTGTTAAAACCCTCATATGATGTTTCCAGCGTGTCCCACACTTCCTTAGCTGACTTCGCAGCTGCTACTCTTGGGAGTATGGATTCATGTGTCGCTTGATGTATGTGGAACAACGTCTTTCCGTCTTTCTTCCTATGTTCCTTCAAAACATCTTTCTATGCTGCTGGATCTGCTCATTCTGCATAGCCATGCTGGACTATTTCCCATACACATTGACCTCTAAACAAAGCTTTCATAGTTAGCGACCAATATTCATAATTTTTACCGAAAAATATTGGAGTTTGCAAATTACTAGAAGTGGAAGTCATCGCTTTTCCCTTTTAGATATAATTCTTACTTGTTGTAAACCAGGCTCTGATACCAGATGAAGGGAAAAGCACACCGGGCACAGTCAATTTAAAATTAAATGTGCAATAAACAAACTTTTCTTTCGCTGCGCACTTTAACCGAAACTCCAATTTTGACTTTGCGAATGACTTTCACTTCTACGAGCATTTACTTTGTGAGGATTAACTTTGCAAAACTTTACTATGCCACAACAATTGATATTGCACCAAATTTACTTCGCAGCAATTGCTTTACCTTATGCGATATGCGATATGCATAACCTTGGGATGATATGCGATATGCTTATCCTTGCCATATGCAATACATTGGGGAAATTACAAACTTGAAGATATTTTTACTCCGCGTAACTTTGTAACTTCGGGGCTGACTTGTTGACATCAACAAACCTATTCTTAAGCAAATATAATATTTTAATAAAATATTTCTTGCTAAAACATAAGAACGGAAGGAGTTAAACTAAAAACTTTAAGGTCGAGAAATACTTAGAATTCTTGATTTCTTTTACTTACAGTAAATGTAAAAAACATTTACACAGGTGGGTATGAAGAAGATGTGCGACATGTAATAACTACCATTCTTGAGAATGAACACAAAATAACTATTGACTTATATATTACCGCACTAAAACAAGTAACATTGCCGCAATACAGAGAGATGGTAAATACTTCAATCTTTCACCATTTTATGCAGAGCTTGGGCTTCTCATTCATTTCGCGACCAGCTTCTTCTTCTCCTTTCACTCATGCATCTCTTACTAATCTACTGAGATTGATTTACATTTATACATAAACTTGAGATGGCTTTGCCTGGAAGCTATTTAACTTCATTAAAGACTGTAATAACTTTCTACCTAAGAAATTCAACTTGGTGAATACAAACGCGGCTGATTAAATACTATGAAGAGTGCACAAAGCCTACAGATTGACGGACGTATTACTCGCGCGAAGATGCGCATTCAACTTGTAATTACATTTGTCCAACAGTCTCCAAATATTAAAATCAAGAAACATTATTAAAATCAAGAAGCATTGATAGATTCAATGACAATTGAAGCTCCACCTATCACCATTGATGAAATCATACCTCTACTAAAGGTATTGTCACCAATAAACACTGAAATATCAAATATCAACATGAACACAAGTTTAAATAAAAAATACATAATTTCTTAAGATAACACAAGAACCATTGCAGTAGCTACTGAATTCCAGCTAAAGTTGAGATCAACTGGTCGGAAAAAACACAACCTGGTAGCTTCAGATATGAATGTTCAAAGACATGGTTAAATGGATTATGCTATTAATAATAGAATTGCAAATTGAAAGTTCAAAGGCCGTGCCAGATTGAAAATATATGAATGCGATCTAGTTGATTTTTTTCTTAAATAGCCAATTTAAACCTCTCACAGAGCTATTGAAGCAAACTCTAAAAAAATCCAAGAGATACTATGATAGAATCCGTAATTGAAAGTTCCAAGGCCGTGACAGATTGAAAATCCCTAAATGTGAACTAGTTGAATTTTTTCTTAAACAGAAGGCCAAATAAAACTTATCACGGAGATATTGAAGCACACTCTAAAAGTGTCACCTTAACAGTATCGAACCAGTTATTTGTAATGAAAAAGGCATACCACAAAACATGCAGTATTCCTCTATGCAACTCTACAAACATTATAACAGTAACAACGTTGAAATTGTCTGTATTTAAGATTTTAAAACAAATTGTCTACAAACCTCCCAAGACAAGCCACAGAACATGCAGTATTTCTATATGCAACTCTGCAAACCTTTCGCAAGCCTTTTAATAACAAGAAGGTTGAAATTGTCTGTATTCGTGATTTTAAGACAAATTGTCAACGTGAATAAAAAGAAAATGCATCATGTCAAATGCCAGTCTGTAAATGTTAGAGAATAAAACACTAACAGAAACATGTACGCGCCATTTTCTAGTTTGTTTTGATCTATATTCACAGTATGTTATGTCAATTTCATAAATCAAACTTGGGAATATATCTACCATTTTCTAAGTACTTTCCTACATGCACAATAATAAATATGACAACGTCAAATTAAAAACAATAATAAGCTGGGTTCAATATCTACTCAATTCTGATTACTTGAATAAAGAAAGAGATTAAACATAACTTCCCGTAGCATACCTGATAAAACATGCCAAGTTACAATAACATAATAGTAAAATAATAATAAATTTCCCTTTTACTCCAAGGGATTAGAGCCACTTCAGTAACATAACCCTCCACACAAACAAAAATGTATTGTTCTAACCAATGTAAAACAAAAACCAAGGAAAAGTCCTCTCCATATGCAGCCAACGCAAGCTGGTACTAATATTGCACATTCAGAATACACATGTTGGCTTTCCCATGGTACTCTTCAGATACAATCATCGGACCTGCAACATTTGAAAGTATTCAAAATCCATTTCCTAACAATAATTTGCTTAAAACATGCTTTCACTTATAATGAACTAATCCTTCAACTGACTGATAAGTGAAAAAAAAATTCCCTTTGAAACAAACAATAATAAATATAAAGCATAAAAAGGCTTGCAAGCTTACATTTCGCCAATTTTTCTTCAGCAAGGATACCAGGAAGTTCACACTCAATTGAACGTTCTGAAACACCTGCTTCTCCTCCATTCCACAGTTCCCCACAGCAACCCCATACATAGAACTTTTTTCAATTGAAACTTAACCGTTTCTTTTGTTTCATTCACCTTGGACTCCAAGGACTCTTGGTGTGAAACAAGAGTGGGAATTTACCAGCCTTGTTAAGACCAGGTCCAAGGAGTCTTGGAATTTGCTTAATGATTGCTTCTGAAGCAAGAAATGCATGGTACTTCTTTGCAAGCTTCTTAACAAGCTTCTTATTCTTGTTCATTTTCTTCAAACCTTCAACATCCACGTAGTCCAGACTGAGCTTCTCAGCCTGCATAATCAGTTATGTATTATCAATATGCAAAACCCAAAACAAAACATATTTCCTGTTAACAGCTCTCAAGTAATTGGCCTATTTTATGCTGCTATGGCCTATTTTATGCTACTAATAAACCCAAGTGTTGTTAAACTAATAATACAATGTAACACAACACAATAATTTCATATCTGAAACCTCATCAACTTGTAGAAACCATGCATGAGACCAAGTTAAAACATAATAGCTTGTATAATTATTCAAAGCTTTGTTTATGACCATACAATAGAAAACACAATACTTTACTAATAACCCCCCAGTGTTGTTAAACTATTGTCTATGAAGATACAATACATAAAGTATTGTCCTGATAAAGATAAGACCGCAGCATCCCACAGAACCACATAATCCAGAGAAAGAAAACAAGGCTAATAAAAAGAAAAATAGACAATACGAATTTTTAGTCGTTCTGTAATTTTAGCATCCATGATCATAAATGTTGCACACAAGCATGTGAATAAATACTACAAGATAAGATATATATTTTGAACTAATATAATGAACAATATGAAATTAAAATTGTTTATCAATATGAAATTTAAAGTGTAACAGTAAAATGCATTATATTACGTGTGGTGTTTTTGAATAATAACATACACTTTTCTATAAAAATGGTTATATGGGAGTAATAAGAATGGATGTATTAATTATTTAGCAATATGAAATTTAAAGTGTAAGAGTAAAATACAATATATTATATGCTGTTTTTTTAATAATAATATACAATTTTCTATAAATATTATATAATAGATAAACAATATGCACTCCGCACTAATATAATAAATGTTATTTACACAATTTGATTTTGATGATGTTTAAAAAAGAGTATATAACAAGAGCCATGAGGTGGCAATGTCCCCCACCTTGCCAATAGCTTTTGCTATAAGACGATAGCTATGAAAGGAGGTGTGATGTGTGTCGACTTTGATAGATTGAAGAAATACAACTTGATTTACATGTTGTTTGATAATTGAAAAGGTCTATACAAATAACAAGAACCAAAGCACAGTTAGTTGTTTTCGACTAACCCTAATCAGCCCAACAAAATAACCATATTGTTTTTTCATACCTTACAAGTTGGTAAAGGAGGATTCATTGCCACCATCTTCTATTATTAAATATAATCTTCTATCAATAGTAAATATCATCTTCTATTAATATGAAGTAGAAGAACACATGTTCTTCATGGTGAATCATACATATTTTTTATTTCGAACTTATATATGGGTAGGGTATGCATATTTGCATAAACTAAGTTGCCATATTGTAGAATGTATGAGATTTTTTGTTGGATACACAATAAACTTTTATAAGCTAATATGGAGCCTTTTATAACAAACAAAGAGATCATAGATATGGATTCATTACTTATGCTATGGTGAATGGATTATACCATTTATATTAAGTTGACATAATCATGGAAATGTGTTATGATACACATTGCCATTGATGAGTAAATAAAAACTTTGAATTTATATTATATTTTATAGAGAAATTTTTATGTAGACTTACATTGAAAATATATATTATAACATTACATCAATTTTGAAATTTTGAAAAACCTTTGAAGCTCCTAGGTGGTAACTTGTATGCATACAACTATACTTTCAAATGTACCACATTGGTACAATTGATAACTATTAACATTTTATTTATCATATTGATATAAATTTAGAGTGAATATAAACAATTTCAATTTATAGGAATTGACTTAAAAAAATATTATACACAAATTTGATGTTTGAGATTAAACTTTAAAATTGATTATTATAACTGAAAATAAAAAATCTTATACATTAATTTATTATTTAAATAAATTTTAATATTAAAATCAATTTTTATTGTTATTATTATAAATCATCAAAACAAATATCCATTCACATCATTTAAACAAGTATCCAAAAGAACAATAGCCATGTTATGTGAGCAATTTAAACAAATTCATTTTGCTAGCAATGTTTGAAATAAAGAACAAAGTTTCAAAAGCAAACATATAAACACCATTGACATATGCAACATGTTGTGTTTTCCGAAGAATTGATTCAAGAGACCTATTTTTTTTAAAGATTTATGGGCAATGGAACTAAAAGACCTATATTTTTCATATATAACCATGATCAATAACTTTTAATTTTATCTAAACTTTAGACAAGTCATCATACTCCATGATTGTATGAAAAAATAATTGAAATGCAAAACTATGTTCAAACAATAGTTGGAGTTTTATGTAATAAAAAACCAAGAGAAAAAGACTTGGCAAGGAATCACTGGACTATGAACCTAGAGCTTTCGTTTTTGGGACTCTTTCACAGTATTCTAAACAATGTTCTACTCCATTAATAATTAATAGACCACATGTGACCACATGTCATCATATTTTTAAATTTTCAAAAGCCTTCATAAACTGGGATACACTATATATGCAAGCATATGCTTATGTTTTCTATTAAACTTCAGCTGTAAGACACAAAGATAACAAACTCAAGAGACATTAGAAATTATTTGCAACAAAGTCAATCAACTTGGAAAACAAAGAGCATACTGTTTTTTGATAGAGGAGGTCTATAAATATAGACAAGACTGTATTTTTCTTTCAATTAGTTGGTGATATTGATTGTAAGCCTGTTGGAGCTTTGCATATATGTAGGCCAATTTATTGTGATAGCTACAAATCTACATCCCCAGGCTTATTTTGGTGCACATGTAGGCCAACAATGATTACCATAACCAACAAAGGAGGGAAAATGACCTAATATCTCATTCTTGCTTGCCTCAATATGAGTAAGCTCATTCAAATTTTCAAGAGATGCAACAATCACAGCAAGAAATTGATCACTAGCTAAGTCTAAGATAGGTTGATCACTAGTTGCTCATTTTCATCACATGAGCAAGTTCCCCATGATAAATCCAAGTTTTAGTCCATTGTTCCCATGTTCTTAGCACTCGGAAAAATTCCTACTCCTCCCTTTGAAGGAATTTTTAGCCTCTGTTCTAATATCGCTATCTTGGGAATCCTAAAGGTACTGAGTCTATTGTCCATACAGCTCTAAAAGGCCATATTTTGTTCATTGTCATAACAGTCTTCAAGGGGTAGTAGTAAAGTAACTAAATGCATAGTAATGCGATATACAAAATACACAAGAACAACAACAACAAGATTTCCACCATATATCCAAATGTCTATCAACACACATATGAATTCGCAACAAGAAAACAATTTCCAAACATGGGATTAAAATTCCAGTGAAAAACTTGTTCCCAGTGACCCAATGGAAACTCATCACTATTGCTCTATGGTCTTCACTATAAAGTTGA
The DNA here is from genome assembly GCA_027924585.1 of Larix kaempferi. NCBI lineage: Eukaryota > Viridiplantae > Streptophyta > Pinopsida > Pinales > Pinaceae > Larix > Larix kaempferi. The sequence continues at coordinate 8,674,540 of BSBM01000557.1, read as the reverse complement.
GTAATGAGAAGTGCAAAGCAAGTTTTGTATGTTTATATTTGGTGAAATAGCAAAACAATATAGGAGCGAAGAAGACGAAAATAACATCCAAAGAAAACTAGAAAAATTTTATGGAAACGCATATGCATGAATGAATTGAATGTTGCATTTTCAAAGAAATCTAGTAAGTCAAAAAATGCAAACAACAATGTAAATGCATTTATGTAAACAACAATTTGGTAATTGAAGCAGTACACATTTGTAGAAGTTGAAAGTTTGTTCAAATGAAGTCCACTGTGTTCCATAGTTTTAAAATTCATGTGCAGTCGATGTGCAATTGCAAAAGAGCAAAGTTAAAAAAAGAGAAGCATCTTACCGATTCATTGTATCCAGCAAAGAACTGTTTAAAATTTGATACAGTACAAGAAATAATTCAGTTCAATTTGCTTTGCTTGCAAAACAAAATATAATGGATGGAAAAGGTACTGTGTCTGCAATGAGTTGAAATGTCTTTAGGCACATTGCTCTAAACCAATAAAGCATAAGTTTTTAATCTAGAACAACTGACATGTATTTCAATGTCATAACAAAAATGGCAGCTATCTTCAAAAATGAATTTGATAGTGGCATAGAAAGCGATGCAATTGCAACATGCAGCCTTTTTCCCTGCACAGTGCAAATAGAATGTAAGTGTTTTTTTTGCATGATACTAGCAATATAGACTGAAATAAACTTACAATGGGCCTTACCTTTCTTTTTTTCAAGAAGTTGTTTGCATATCCTGCAACAAATATTGAGGTTATTTAAATGGGCAAGTATATAATCAATAACAAACCAATCTTCAAGTATGTTGACTTCTATGCAGTTCAAGTTAGCTTGGTTTGTGTTTGAAAAGAATGATTCAATTATTTTTTATTTTGAATTGGCAGCTTTGCCTAAGTCAATTTAAAATGCATGTGAATTGACAATCGACTTTTACACACAAGCATAGATGTTGCAGATTGCAAATGATTTGTACGAGACATAGATATAGAAACATATAAATTTGCTTATATATTTTAGTCTACTTTAATCATAGAATTTTTTTTTTCCGATGGCCATTTGAAAGCTGAAATCTTGAAAAATATGCAATTAGAAATATATGTTTTGTATACATTCTCCATGGAAAAGACAAGTGCTTGCCATAGCAAACATGGAAAAAATTGTGCAAACAACACAACCACCGTTGACAGCCATCGATGCTTTCTATTTATGTTTTGTATACATTCTCCATGGAAAAGACAAGTGCTTGCCATAACAAACATAGAAAAAATTGTGCAAACAATACAGCCACCGTTGACAGCCATCGATGCTTTCTATTTATAGACAATTTTTTTTTTTAACAAAGGAGTTTTTTTTTTCTGAAAAACGGTCCAAGAGTTGTTGATCATTTTTTTTCACAATTCTGACGCCCCTATATTAACATAAATACGGACAAGACAAAAGAGAGTAAGAAAAAACACAGAAAACATTGAAGTCTCTAAATTAAAATCATAGAACCAACATGTTGCATAGGCAATATTTTTTATTAAGTATCTTGAAACTGTTTTTTGTTTTTTTCCTGCCAGAATTAAAAAGAGGCATCAAAAGGAAAATGAATTGATTAAAGCTATAGAATCTGTTGCAAGACTTGATTATGCCAAGAGTGTTAAATAAGTAAGAGAGCCTGTTTAAAAACCAACAGATGAAATTCAAATGAAAATATGCACATTTCACAAGTATCAAACTATAACAACCTGGCATAATCTCATCTAGTTGTATCAACCACTATCAGGACAGAAAACAAAACAAAAAGAACGGAAAATAAAACAAAAAGATGGGGGTTGAAATCCATAGCAAAAAAAGTAAATGGCACGTTGCTCTCAACAGATTAGTTGAAAACAGAATTCCAAACAAATGCTTAACAAAAGGATTGAAGAAGAACATGCTATGAACCTCTACCTAGAAAAAGACACTAACCTGTTCAGACATCACAACAAACAGAAAAAACAGCGACGATGGTTGGCAACAATTTGAATGAAGAGAAAACTGGGGAAATTATGCCCACAATGCGACACCATCTCAAGATTTGAACCTCCTCAGAAACACAACTTGGATTATGGCTTGAGAATTCTCAATCACACAGAATAGCTTCCCAGGGACGCGAGCCTACCTCCAACTTTCATAAAGTTACTACAAATTTGCCTACGAATGAAATTCTGGAGATCGCCATCCGAGATATCCCTTGTCTTTTCCTTAACCTGCTTCACTGGAAAATGAATAGAAAATGAATAGAGTCAGAACACCTGCCGAATTTGGCCTCAATGACTCTAAAATATACTTTGATTAAAATAAAAGGGATTTTACCTCCAAAACCGCAAGCGACTGAAACTTGGAACTAGAACACCAACCCACATCCGAAATCCCCTCCGCTCGGAACAATATGAGGAAGAAACAAAAAACTTCAACACCCAAGTGTGGTCCAATTTGAAGACCAAATGCAAGATGCAAGCTCGAGCACTGTAGTTCAAGGCTTGCAGGCGTGAAAAAAAGCAAAGGGAATTTTCCTCCCAAACCATGGGCGACTGAAACAAGGTACAAGAACACTTGTCCACACCCGGAATCCCCTTCGCATGAAGCAATTCTAGGAAGAAACCCGAAACTTCAATAGTCCAATGTAAACATTAAATGCAAGATGAAGGTTCAACCCTGACCTTCAACTCCGAAGCTAGCGGCTTCAACCGATGTCCTATCCACACCCCAAATCCCCTCCGCTCTGAACAATCCAGGGAAAGACGGAAGTTTAAAGACCCAAACACAGGTTCAAGCATGGCAGAATGAGGCTGGAAACCTGGCTGCCCATGACCTTCAACTCCAAAGTTGTCGGCATCAAAAAACCCAATAAAAAGGCAAGGTTCAAGACACAACCTGAAACTTCAAGAACCGAATGCAGTCATCGGCACCCAAAAATCCCAGGGAAAACGCAAGGTTCACGACGCAACCCGAAACTTCAAGAACTGAATGCGGTCGAACCCCAAATATTAAATTCGAGTTGAAATCGATTAATGTAGGTTCAAGCATGGGAGCCGAGGCTTGCATCCTGGACACCCACGACCTCCAACCCCGAAGCTGGCAGCATGAAACAAAATTAAAACCCCTGCATTCAATAAAAGTGTTGGCTGCTTTTTCGACAGACCTGGGTTTTAATGAAGCGCAGCAACAAAACCCCTTGGCGCACTGGCCCTCTCGGCAACGAGCTGCGCGGCAGCTCGAGGTCTCACCCGAAGTGGCTATGGGGGGGCTAAGGAATCAGGTTTCCTTAACCTAGGTGACACGGAGATTGCTCTTTCGTCCTGGACGATTCCTCTAAGGCGACGGTCTGACCTCTCTTCCGACTTAGGGGCGCGACAGCTTTCGAGCTCCTGCGCGGTACTTCCACTCCTGCGCTAGGACCAATAATCCTCTGCGCGGGTATTCTATACGCAGTTTCACTTGCGAGCTCGTCGCAGCAACAGGTTCTCCTGTCGCAACGGCGACGTCGTCCTACCAATACCTTCTACTCTTAACGATTATAGTTCTTAAGGAAGCTTTACTGATTTACTCGACACATTCATAAAGACAATGCAATATTTCTGTATTTACCGTTAGTAAGCTAAAACAGGTAATCATCTCTATCACAACATCATAATAGCGGGAAATATGAAGTCCACCTCCACGGGGAAAACCACGTCCACGGGAGTATCTTATATTAACCAGAAAATGGTAGACTTATACAATATGCTGCGCACACAGTTGCAGCCTTAGATCTTTCCAGGAAACTCCACGCACACAGCTGGGAGCCCTTCTCTCGATCTATTCTCTTCCTCTCCAGAGATTACAATAGTTCAAACGTCGCCTCGGACTGTCTGCAACTCAAGGATTAGCTTCACTGCTAACCCGCTTACTGACTAGTTAGATATCTATCTCACCAACTGACTCTCTATCTTACTAACTAACATCTACCCATTACAATTATTCATATATATAGGTGGCCATGGCGGTCGCACCTTTACAACACTGTGGGCCTTTCCCAGCAGTAATCCCCAAAAACCCTAACCACGCACATGGTTAGGTGTACTGTAGGCGCTGCTTGCAGTCATGTCGCCGCTTCCTGCAGGCTCCATGAATTCCGGCGCAGCTTACGGGTATGGATGCCTCGTCCTTTTCCTTCAATGCTTTGGTCCGTTGCTCTTCCTTGATCCGAGCAACCATAACTTCTGTACTTAGCCTTAAATGAGGGTAGCTGAGCCCTCTACTCCATTTCTTCATTGATTATGGTAGCTGAGCTTTCTACTCTGCTGCCTTCATTCCCTTCTGACGTGCGCGCGAGCTCCGCGATTTCCGGTCCGTGATCCGCGCTGAGCTCCTCCATCTGGCACCGTACTGTGCACTGTCTTCGTCTGTCCCCAAAATTGGTGCTTATTCAAAACTTAGCACTCTTCCATACTTGTGCTTTTTCCTCAAAATTCGCAGCTTTTACCATAGCTGCGGCCTTGGCTCCAACAGGCCCCTAACACTTACTTGTGGCTCGCCCTCGAGCCACTCGCACTAGCGTGTGGTCGCTTTACTTGCGCATCTTCTTTTGCTTGGATCTGCGCAAATGTTTTCTTCCACTGCGCAATAGCGTGGTCCAATTCATCGACACATTCCACAGCAGTGTGCACCGTTTCTGCAGTGGCTTCTTCTTTAGTGATGGAATCAATCACCTCTTGAGATTCAGCAATCTCTTTGATTTTTGCCTCGACTTGACCAATGATATCAGCATACTCGTCCATAAATGGCTGAATGCTGTTGGTGAGCTTCTCATCTTCAGTTCTGAGCTTGTGCAGTTGCTGTTGCATTCTGCGCACTTCACTCATTTTCTTCATTTTTGGTAAGCCTGTTAAGGCCTTAGCTTCTTCAGTCAGAACAGTTAGGGACTGTTCTGCGGCTTGCACCTATTCCAAAAGACCAACTTTAAAAGGGAGCTTCTCAAGCTCCGTCCAAGCTTCCATAGCTTGGCTCATCAGGTTCTCAGCTTCCTGTATTCTGTCTTTCATCTGTGTGGAAGCTCTGCTCAGCGCTTCAAATTGTACCTGCGCATCATATGTAAACTGCGCGGCAACACGGGCTTCTAGCTCCGCGATTTGGGTTCTATGGCCCTCTGCCATAGCAACTATTTCATGCTCCAGGGTTTTCACCCTTCCTCCAATAATTTGAACTTTCTCAACCAGAGGGAGCTCTGGTTGAATCTCGCAAGCCGGCAGCTCCTGGGAAATCTCATCCACTGCGTTTCTGATGCCGATGTCTTGCGCCTCATAAAGTGCAAGTTTCTCGGAGATGTTCCTATGGCTTGCCTTCAGCTCTATCTCCTGCGATTGCAGTCGTTGATTTTCCTGGAATGTAGAGAGCTCTCTAGCTCTCAACTCAAGAGAAACTTTCTCGTGCACTAGCTGTAGAGTCTCTATAGGAATTAGAGACAAATTTATTTCAATGGGCCCAACGACGCTTACCTGTAGTGCAGCTAGAGGATCCGGAAGTGTCATGCTCGTAGGCGGAATATGCACGACAGTATGCCTTTCTATGAGTTCTTCAACTCGCTCAGTATTTGGAATTTCTTGTGGCGCCTGCGAAGTAGATGCTGGCGCATGAGTCTGCACAATCCTTCCTGCGAGACCTTTTATTTCCACAAACTGCAGGTCTAGAGAACTTCTGATGTGAGCGTGCGTGTTCCGCAGCTCGCGAAATTGCTCTTTCAGATACTGGTCGATCCCCGAGGGAATGGCCTCAGAGGGATGCGACACCTTTTGTTTCTTGGTTGCCGGCTCTGTCGAGCCTTCATCACTTCTTTGCTCAGGGGCTTCCTTGCCCTTATCTTTCTCGTGCGCAGCGGCGGGTGGCATCGCGGCTGCGATGTCGGTGGCTTCTCTCCATTCGTCTGACCAAGACTTGATAGTTTCTTCGACATCTTCGGTGGTCATCCTGTAAAGGCCTACGGCCCATTTCTCTTCAATGCCGCAGGGACGGAGGTAAAGTTGATGTAAGTCGGCAGTAAAGGCCAACTTTCCTTCATATAGCGTCGCTGTCTCCTCACTCAGCCTTGGAATTTCCTGAATGGTATCTCTGAGGAGATAATAGTACTCACAAAATACAGCGCGATTCATCTTGCGCTTCGCGGGATTAGGAGATTCCCAAAGATTTACATAGCGAATTCCGGCAGGTTCTCTTGCGCGGCGCGGAAGGAACTGAGTGTTCGGGGGCTCCTTCCACCCGACGAGAGCACATAAATTAAAAGCCAAGAAAAATGGAACGACTGACCGGGGTTATCTTGGACGTTCCGGCAGTCTTCCAAAAAAGAATTGAGGAGGAAGAGGCACCAGTTGTACTGCTCTCCCTCCGCAGCTGCGATGGCAAGTTCCACGACAGCTCCAGTAACTTCCTTCGGTCTGCACTTCGTGAGAAGTCTGCCTGCGAGCAGACTTCCTGTAAATCTGAGTGCTTCGTCTTCTACTATTGTGAGGTCATAAGCCCGACCTCCTCTTGTAAGGTTGTATTTCTGGACCAGCTTTGCAGCCAGTTTTCTATCCTTCTCCTTTCCCATGAAATGGATATTGGGATCCTTACCAACCTTAGACAGGCCAGTAATGCGATGAATCAAATCGACATTTAAATCGATTGGCCTCCCGAGCAAATGTTGGCACACATCGCAACATTTGCAGAATTCCTTGGTATCTTTATGCAATGTCGGCCACCAAAGACCTACAGCTAAGATCTTCTGAGTAGTCGGCTTTCCTGCGAAATGGCCTCCTGCGGTGCCTGAGTGCGCTTCTGCGATGATAGAGTTCTTTTCATGTGGTAGAATACATCTGTGCAAGACTTCATCGGGGCCTAACTTATAAAGCTGGCCTGCTATCAAAGTGAAGTCTGCGGCTTTGACGACAAGTTGTTTCTTCTGCTGGACTGTAAACTCAACTAGCGCTTGTCCAGTAGTGAGAAACTCAAGGATATCAGAATAATATTCATCTGCTGCTTGAATAGAGAACAACTGCGCGTCAGGAAGATTGTCCTCCAAATTTGTAGGTTCTTCCCCTGACTCAATCCTAGATAAGTGGTCAGGTCCTGCATTCAATCTACCTGGCTTTACAATAACCTGAAAATCATATTCTTGAAAAAGCAGTAGCCATCTGCAAATTCTTCCCCCTAACACTGGCTTATTGACCAAGTATTTCAAAGCAGAATGGTCAGTATACATTTTAAAATGTGCGCCCAGTAAGTAGTGTCTGAACTTCTGTAGGGCGTACACCATAGCTAGTCCTTCTCTCTCTGTAGTAGTGTAGTTTTTCTCTGCTGTGGACAACTTTCGGCTAGAGTAAGCAATGGGGTGATCGATACCTCCTTTTCCTGGTTGTGTAAGTACGATCCCTAATGCTATGGAAGAAGCATCGACATGAACATGAAAGGGTTTATTCCAGTCTGGGAAAACTAGAATTGGCGCAGTGATCATCTTGTCTTTAAGTGTGTCCAAGCTCTGTTGGCATTCTTCTGTCCATTGGAATTTCGAATCCTTTTTCAGCAGTCTTTCCATAGGTGCTGTGATCTTTGCATAACCTTTGATAAATTTTCTGTAGTATCCAGTATGTCCCAATGTAGTGCGCAATTGCTTGACTGAGTTGGGCGCCGGTAAATTAGCAATGATGGCAACCTTCGCAGGATCCATCAAGAGTCCTTGTCTGCATACAATATGACCCAAAAAAATACCAAAAGGAGCACAAAAGATACATTTTTTCAAGTTAAGGGAGATCTGGTGCTGTCTACATTTTTCTAACATCATTCGCAGGTTCGCTATATGGTTCTTTAATAAGCCAAATACAGTCCAGTCATCAAAATAGACTTCTAAGAACTTATGGATAAATTCTTTAAAAACAGCAACAACGACTCTAGAGAAGATAGCAGGAGCGTTTTTAAGACCAAAGGGCATTACCGTGTACTGGAATGAGCCCCATTCAGTCGCAAAAGTAGTCTTATGGCGGTCGTCTTGATGAATTCTGATCTGATGGTATCCCGAAAATCCATCAGTGAAGGAGTAAGCCTCTTGTCCTCCAACATTATCAAGCACTTCATCTGTAAAGGGCGTAGGAAATGGATCATGCGCTGATGCGTCATTGAGTTTGCGCAGGTCCACGCAAATTCTTATTTCACCTTTTGTCTTCTTCTCTTGCACAACCATAGGACTAATCCAATCGCTTTCTTCTACTGGCTCAATAATACCTGCTGCGAGCATCTTGTCAATTTCTTCTTTGACTTTTTCTTTATAGCGCGGGTTCAACCTGTATGGGCGCTGCTTTACTGGCTTGGCATCTGGTTTCAGAGGTATGCGCATCACTCCTAAGTCTCCTAGGATGCCTTTCATTTCTGTGAATTTGGTAGGAAAGATATCCTGGTAGTCACGTAATAAATCTGAAATATGCCCAACAGTTTCATCATCCCAATAGTCTCCTATAGAAGCAAACTTGGGTTCGGCTTCTGTACCAATGTTAACCTTTTTAAGCTTGATGTGTTCTGTAATGGCAGGGATATCAAGCTGAGGACCTTCAACATTGCGCGTCCCTTCTGATTCTGGAATATTGATGTTGCGAGGATCATCCTCCTCTTCTCTAGTGGTGAAATTATAGCATTCGAGGGCATGTTCTATCTGAACAGCCCAATCCGGCTGGGAATATTCTGGTAATAGACATGGTTCAAATACCTTCTTTTTAATACACTTCAGAGCTTGATCAATACTCGGATGCTCTGACTCAAAACTGAAGGTAAGTTGAAAACTTTCTATCATTAGAGGCCAAGTAAGAGTGCCTCTGCGCAATTCTGTTTCAGTGTACCAGTTCCTTGGAACTGTGTCCAATGTGTGGATGAATAGGTGAACCCACTCATCGTCCGGAATATCTGACCATTGCTGAATGCATGCTTCGATGTGTGACCTGGGGTCACTCTGTCCCTCGTATCTGCGCAGTATCAATCTGCGACAGTCTTGCCATGTGTGAATATTCGCTTTATGCGCACCCCACCATCTTGTTGGTGTAGCGCGCAGTGATACATCTAATGCCTGTATGCGCTGCTGTTCTGGAAGCTGTTGTTCATATGCCTGTATGAATTCACTTACGTTAGTTAGACCATCAAAAATTAGAGTGTCGTTCAATTCTGTACCAATCCATCGAATGGATTTAGTCATCATGGCGCAACGTCTTGTAGAAACCTCATGTATGCGATTCTGCCAGTTTTCCAATCCTGCATCTGAGTCTGATGTGCACGAACTATCGCATCGCCAGCTGATATGGCCCTCTGCTGTGGGATTGACATAGTCACTCTGACTAGCAGTCATCTGATACAAACTTTCCATGTGGCGCGCTTCTTCTTCTGCCCTAATGGGTTCTATATACCTTGGTCCTTGAATAGGATCAAGCGGTGCAATGACCCTAATCTGGTCGTCCTCGAAGGTCATCTGTCTTTTCTTCAGGTTAATGACAGCTAAGTTATCAAATGCCCAGTCTATACCTAAAAGTGTTGGGTAAGGTCTACTATCATCCAGGATTTTGATTACTTCAAAGTCTGCAGAACTTCTTACTCCCTCAATATCAATAGGTATATTGGGTAATCTGCCCAATGGAGAGACTCGTTGCTGGTTCGTGAGTCTTAGCTGGATAGGGGATCTTGTAAGTTGAGGACTTCCCATCTGTTCCCATGTCTGCATGGTGAGAACATTAACTTCTGAGCCCAAATCTAAAATGACTTCATCCATCTCAAATGCTCCAATCTGCGCTGTGAGCCTCATCTCTTTTCCAGTTCTAACGTGACTCCCAATCTGATGAACAGCACGCTGTGGCGTGTTGGTCGAAGCAGATTGTTGACATTTATCCAATAGGTGTTGAAGTTCCATAGTTGCTTTTTCATTGCGCAACAACTTTAAGCAGTTCCTTAGAAAATTATGGACAGTACCTAGTGCATCTTCTTCATCGGGCCTTCCGGATGTAGTGGCCTGTTCTTGTACCAGGTTGTCTTGTCTTAGCACTTGCGATCTAATGTCATTATGCAGATTTGTGACAGAACTTGAAGCTCTGGGATCTGAGAAATACTCTTGGGCTTGCTTGAATGCTTCTTTTTGCTTCTGCAGATTAAGTGGGGCTGGTTTAATATTACGCGGCGCACCCATTGCGTTGCCTGCTTTCCAGTTCCCGACTCTGGCGCACCAGTGGCTGTTCCACTGCGCGTCACAATGTTAACTGTACGGTCTGGTTCCATTTTTTCTGCTCCAATCAATTGAATATTCTGGTTGACCTGTGGCGTCTTTGCTTGCATTTTTGTCATCAATTGGGGGCATTCTTCAATGATATGATCATAAGATTTACAATATCTGCAAAGGGTTGTAGGGTTTTGGCAATCTCTTGCAAAATGACCTTGCGCTCCACAATTATAACAAGTGATCTGGCCTCTTCCGCGGCCAAAGTTTGTTGTGCGTCCACGGCCTCTGTAATTTCCTGTTCGGCTGTCGCGAGTTTGGTCATACTGTGGACCTGCTACGGGTCCTTGTGCTTCTGACTATACTCTATAAACATCATGTTTCCTTTCCATCATAAGGTCGTATGCTCTGCAATTGTTTTCATCGTGGCCTACTGATTTACAGAAATTACAATATAGGTTCTTTGGAGTTTGTACATATTTCTGAAGTAAGTGACATTCTTGGGGTCTATGACCTCTAGTTCTACAGATTTCACACCAAGACCCTTGTGGATGTGGTAAAGGATTAGGTGCTCCAGTTGCAATATACTCTATGAAAACAGGACAGTGGTCCTTTGAATGACCTTGTGCTTTACATTTTGTACACCATATGTCTTCCTTAACATCCTTGCCTTTCTTAATATCATGCACTTGCAGGGTTAAATTTGCTAACTGGTTCTGCAACTGCACAACATCGTTGCTTGTTCCAGCAATTGGTGAAGCTTCTAGTTTCATAGCCATCTCTAGAGCTTGTTCCTGAGTAGTGAGATTCTGTTGCATAAGAGGAAGTCTAATGTGTGGAAGCAACGCAGCAATGAACCATTCCTTATGCTGTTGTGGTGCAAACTCAAAGCTTACTTGATCTATCAAGGCTTTGAACTTTTGGTCAAAGTCCCATACTGACTCTGTGGGTAACTGCTTGATGTCTTTGAGCTCTGTTATACACTGTGATTCTGATTTAGGTTTCTTGAATTCTCTAATCATTGCATTTCTTACCTCAGCAAGCGTTCTATTCTGTGCTGCTGAGTATTTCATGAACCAAGTTAAGGCTCTGTCTCTTAGTGTGGTTGCTAACTGAACCAGTTTAACAGCATCATCATTAATTTGCTTAATTGTCCAAATGGCTTCACATAGGAACCAGTGTTGCTCAGGGTCTTCTATCCCTGTCCCTCTAAAAGTTGGTAGTTTCATGTCATCACCCATCTTTCTTGTGCTAGGTTGAGGTGTAGGTGCTGTAGCAGCTCTTCTGGACAGGTCGAACAAAGGTGGTACAGAGGTACTAGAAGTACCGTGTGGGCTACTAGAAGGTGTTACTGCGAGATTATACTGAGCTTTGTCTGGATTTTGCGGTGTAAAAGGGTGGTAAGGGATATGAACACTCCCTTGTCTTTCTATGTGGCTTGCTCTAGGAACTTGACTGTCTTCTGGGCTTGACTCAAAAGAATGTTGGTCAAGGCCTACTTTATACCATTTTCCACTATGAGTGCAACCAATAACTTCAGGGTCACTATCAGAGTCTACGGACATTACTTGTCTATGCTATTCATCTGAAGCTATACATAGTTTTGCTTTTTCATACAGAAGCATTTTAATCGATAAGTTCAAAGAATTCAGGAACTTACCTCTATGTGCTTGAAAGAAACTCCTCTCAGCTTCACTGAAACTCTTTCTTGTATCCACTGCAAACTCAGTGATGAAACCTTCCAGCAGACTATTCAACCAAAAGTCTACTGCGCGGGACACAGAATTATCTACCCGCTTCAGAATACTGACTAGCTCAGGCGTCCAAGCAACTGGTCGATCAATATACACAGTGGGTCTAGTATCTGCTAACGTGGCTATCCAAGCATGTAACTCAAGTGGAAATGTGACAAAGAAAATTTCATGAAGGTCAGTATAGATATACTTCTGCAACCATTCTTCTGGCTGGAGTCTAGAGCTTTTATTTTCTTGTTCAGCGAACTCTTTAGCCTTTAAATCGAACCACTCCTGAATTTCTGTAGTTGTAGGATTCCAGTAACACATTTGTTAGCTGAGCAACAGAACCATTTGTTGGCTCCAGCAACAGTCTTCTTCGTCGCAAAAATAGCAAGTCTCACAGCAACAAGTCATAAGGCAACGGAACCATTTGTTGGCTGCCTTCTTTCTCTGGATTTCGCCTCAATCTCGCGTGTCGCTGAAATAACAAGTCTTATTCACGCGGCAACGGAACCATTTGTTGGCTGCTTTTTCGACAGACCCAGGTTTTAATGAAGCGCAGCAACAAAACCCCTTGGCACACTGGCCCTCTCGGCAACGAGCTGCGCGGCAGCTCGAGGTCTCACCCGAAGTGGCTATGGGGGGGCTAAGGAATCAGGTTTCCTTAACCTAGGCGACACGGAGATTGCTCTTTCGTCCTGGACGATTCCTCTAAGGCGACGGTCTGACCTCTCTTCCGACTTAGGGGCGCGACAGCTTTCGAGCTCCTGCGCGGTACTTCCACTCCTGCGCTAGGACCAATAATCCTCTGCGCGGGTATTCTATACGCAGTTTCACTTGCGAGCTCGTCGCAGCAACAGGTTCTCCTGTCGCAACGGCGACGTCGTCCTACCAATACCTTCTACTCTTAACGATTATAGTTCTTAAGGAAGCTTTACTGATTTACTCGACACATTCATAAAGATAATGCAATATTTATGTATTTACCGTTAGTAAGCTAAAACAGGTAATCATCTCTATCACAACATCATAATAGCGGGAAATATGAAGTCCACCTCCACGGGGAAAACCACGTCCACGGGAGTATCTTATATTAACCAGAAAATGTTAGACTTATACAATATGCTGCGCACACAGTTGCAGCCTTAGATCTTTCCAGGAAACTCCACGCACACAGCTGGGAGCCCTTCTCTCGATCTATTCTCTTCCTCTCCAGAGATTACAATAGTTCAGACGTCGCCTCGGACTGTCTGCAACTCAATGATTAGCTTCACTGCTAACCCGCTTACTGACTAGTTAGTTATCTGTCTCACCAACTGACTCTCTATCTTACTAACTAACATCTACCCATTACAATTATTCATATATATAGGTGGCCATGGCGGTCGCACCTTTACAACACTGTGGGCCTTTCCCAGCAGTAATCCCCAAAAACCCTAACCACGCACATGGCTAGGTGTACTGTAGGCGCCGCTTGCAGTCATGTCGTCGCTTCCTGCAGGCTCCATGAATTCCGGCGCAGCTTACGGGTATGGATGCCTCGTCCTTTGCCTTCAATGCTTTGGTCCGTTGCTCTTCCTTGATCCGAGCAACCATAACTTCTGTACTTAGCCTTAAATGAGGGTAGCTGAGCCCTCTACTCCATTGCTTCATTGATTATGGTAGCTGAGCTTTCTACTCTGTTGCCTTCATTCCCTTCTGACGTGCGCGCGAGCTCCACGATTTCCGGTCCGTGATCCGCGCTGAGCTCCTCCATCTGGCACCGTACTGCGCACCGTCTTCGTCTGTCCCCAAAATTGGTGCTTATTCAAAACTTAGCACTCTTCCATACTTGTGCTTTTTCCTCAAAATTCGCAGCTTTTACCATAGCTGCGGCCTTGGCTCCAACAAAAAGTCTCCCAACGTCAGCATGCTAGGTGTCAAATGGCACCCCGGGCTGTTTCACATCAACGACCGATGCACTCAAAAACGCATTTAACCCTACTAACGACAATCCGTCGTCGGGTCCTGGGGCACACAGCCCCAAGACGACGTCACGTGGAAAATAGCCAATCGCGGATGAGATAAATCGACCTCCCAATATATATATAAAAAAAAATTAATATAAAAAGTTCAAATACTATGTTAAACTTTATATGTTTGAAAGTATTTTTTGTACTTAGTAAACTAATGCCTCCGACCGAAAACATAATGTCAGGGACATAATAATAAGAAAGAGTATATAATAATAAGACTATCATCCTCAAGAATGTGTAGTAAGAGTATCGAGCATGTGCCATTTTAAAATTGAATGGAAACTGGATGGAGTTCGAGAATGTTGGCAGGTTTTGTATATGTTCAAACCCTGGTCCTAAAAACAAAGCAACAGGTTTCTTGCAATTGCAGTAACAGGGAATGACCAAACTCTATCTAATGTCATATCTGTGCCCTTTGATTTGATTGAGATTTTTGAGATTTTTGTGTACGGATTTGAGTTGTAATTCTGAGTAGTGGAATTAAAATGCCAATGCCCTACCTAAATATAGTGGGAAATCTAGGTTTTTCCCAGGGTAGCTTCACTAGAAGGCAATATAATATCATATTTCCTTATTAAATATTCATGAAAACCTAAAAATTATATTGCTTATATATTAAGGGGCAAAGGGTTTTTTTAATTTAATGTAACAATACAAAATACTTTGGGGTCTTTCTTATAAGGGCGGGTTGACAAATATGGATCACCGCCGAAGGCATGCTTGAGGCCAAGGGTTTCGTTGTGAAGTGGGTTTCCATTTGATCATAGTCGAGAGACAATGGTCATTTCCAATTGTTACCAATAGCACTCAGCCAATTGTTACCAATAGCCTTGGGAGGCTCTAAGCCTCCACGGCCTGTTATAGGCCCTCAATAGGCCTTGGGGGCTTGAATACCCAACCACTCGTGCCTATTACAGGCCTTGGGAGGTTTAGTCAACCTCCTAGAGCTTGTTACAGGCCCTGGGGGCTTGGATACCTAGCCCATAACAAGCTTAGTCAACGATTGGGGAACTTCAACATGTAATCTAAATGTTGTACTATGTGCATTGGCTCTAGTGACATACAAGAAGTTATCTCCTATCTCTTCATTAGACCATTAAATGTCGCAAATCATAATGATATGTGGTTGAGTAATTACTTTGTGGGTGAAGTAATGTGCATCCACAATATACATCGAAAGAAGCAAGGTGCATTGTAGAATGCATGTGGGGTCATAAGAGGGGTATCATATCAATATACTAGGTACGAATATAAAGGGGTATAACAAATATTAATGAAAAAATTGATATATACAATATCTAGTGAAAATAGGGGTTTTTTTTAATTGGGAAGGCATATTGGGAGGGGATTTAAAAAAAACGATTTTGGAAGGTATTTTCAAATATTTAGTGAAATTAGGGGTATTGTTTCATATGCCAAGAACGAATGTGCTATGATAGCGGTTTATTGAGTGAAGCGAGGTCAATCAATGCCTCAACCAAACTTGAAAGGGCGCCCTACTATGCTCATTACAATGCACTAAAACTAGCGAATTCCCTACCAACGTTACAAGCCAATCCAACAAGGCGATTCATAGAGATCTTCTGTTATGGAGAATGATGGTTATTTGATCCAAAATAACTCAAGGAAAAAGGAAAACCATTAGAAAGCAAGCCCCCACAACCTAGAAGGATACTTCTGAGAACAAGAACAAGTTCGAAGTAGGAGAGAAGGATATCCCACTAGAAGTCACTGCTCAAGATACCCAAGCTCAAACTAAATCCACACTGGAGGAAGATCCCGAAACCATGTACCAGAAAATGAAAGAACAAGAACATATATTCCCCATGCAAACACAACCTAGCGAAGAAACAAAGATTTGAAAATTGCTAAGCTTCAAGTCCGTTCCTTAAATATAAGGTATAAGGTATAATAAATTGAAATGAGTGTAAATGTGCTCATGCGCCAACTGTCCAATTGCACGCTTTGAGCTGTCGATTGCATGCTTTGAGCTGTTGGCGGGTGGTAGGAAGGAAGAGACTCTTTGCACAATATGTCAACGAGAGGCATGCTATTCTAACTCGGGCCACATATAACAAGTCCAGGTTCCTCGACTTCTTGCATTCCCGCTCTATACCTTTTGGATGCAGGGTAGTTTTCCCTTAGGAAATCCCATATCTTTTTTGTTTCCGGGTCTCAATAAGTCTATTCAGCCGTTAGGAGATTAAAAAGTGAAAAACAAGTATTTTATCTCATCTTGTTGTCATAATTTCTCAACTCTCATTTTAAGTATGGCATCAGTTTGGCAGCAGCCCTCGTCCAATACTTGGCGTGTTGTGGAGACTACGACCTCCAAGTGGCCTGAGGGAGAAAACTTACTTAGAAGTATTATCTCGGTGGAGAGAGAGATAGTTATGCCTGGATAGTAGTTTGTGGGATTTGTCCCCATTTGGTTATGGAGCACATCGAGTATTGCCATCTGGCAGGATTGTCTGCCATCACTGATTTCGTTAAAATTTGATTGTCCTTTATAGTAAAGAGGCTGTCGTGAGTGGAAGGGGCATCTTTTATTCGAACTAAGGAGAATCGCCTCCTTTTTAGGGAGTGCTCCACGATGGGCAGCCTCCACCTACCTTTTCTCATTTATGACTTACCTTATTTTGGAGCGGGGCGTTGCCATCTGTTGCTAAAACCATCAAGCGAACTTCCTTAAGAGAAAGAGGATCCTGAGTGTGTGACGAGGGGATTGGATGGGAGTATACTACTCTTGTTTACGGAGAGAATAGGGAAAAGGGGGGTAACTGATTATTTTAGATTTAAGGGAAATGTGTGACAAATTTCTAGAGCATTCTATATATCTGTAGGTCAATCTCGGCAGTAGAAAGGGAGAGAGAGAGAGAGAGCGAGGTCTGCACTAGCATAATCCGAGTACATATGATGGAAAACCAATGAGGTTGTCCAGCTATTCGAAGAGAGGGCGTAAACCAGTTCCTTACGGGTAGTCAATTCAAGGCAAATCATGGATCCGGTAATACCATTAAGTTGGAAGTCGTTTCAGTTGGGTTGCTGCGTAGGTAATCTCCTTTATAAGGTCGATTCCAGGGGATAGCTGTCCATAGGATTTCATTACGTTGCTAACCAATGCCAGGTGAAGTGTGTAATTTATGTTTTCAATCTACTCTTAGTTATATAAGCTGGATCGCTATAATGGCTAAGATGCGTAGATAAGTTACTTATTGGATTTTCTGCTTGGTAAAGTATGTGAGTGAATTCGTAACTCTAAACCTCTGCACACATAATTAAGTTTATAAAAATTAGATAGGTTTATATATTACTGTTTGCAAATTGGAACAGAATCTAGATATGTAGATATTACCGTTGCAAAATTGAAAAAAAAGGGCTTCGGTTTATGTATATGTTACCGCTGCATACCATTGGGAAAGAATTTAATATTGCTTTAGATATATATATATATGTTTCTTATGTTTAGGGATAACCTAGGTTTATGTATGAGTGTTGAACTCCCTGTATAAACGTATCTTTTAGCTGAGCTTTATCCCTGGTCAAAAACCTGCTATAGAGTATTCGGATCAGGGTGACCTCTATGCAAATATACATTTATGCGAGTCTGATCTTTGTCAAGGTCTGACTACACACTATTTTAAACCAACGATGTTGTTTATGCTCGCTCGATCCCTGATAAAAAATTAATTTTATACTTTTCAAGGCAGTATGCTCGAACGCGTGCTAAGACAGTGATAGGGTCCTTTTCTGACTAGAGGTAATAGTTCTGTAATTACTCTATAGTAAGTAAAATGTAGCGATTTTATATAGCAAGCACCTCCGGCTAAGGTGTTGATGGAGAGAAGTGTAGTTCCAACGTCTTTGTGGCGAAACCCTATTTTCCTTACCTTTGTGTTTTATGTAAACCTTTAGTTTGATAGAGAAGATGCAACCATAAACGTTAATCTCTATTTTCTGAACAAGTCTGCAGCCTTAGAAGACGCAACCACCCATCTCTGTTTTGGAATGAATTAAAATGTAAGTTTATTATATATATTTATACATTGAAAAGTTAAACGAAGGGTTACGATCCATAAGCTCTATTCTTAGGTTAAATTTATTTGTAGGAGTTAAGGGATAACTATTTATTAAATACCTACAGTAGGATTAGATAGAATTGAATCCGAAAGATTTGTGAAAGTTATATTGAGGATTTGATCCAACACCCTAACAAATTTATCGTTTAGGATATATGTACTAGGGTGAAACTTCTCCCCTAGCCACCTTTCGAGTTAGTAGAAATCCATGTCATAGACTAGACCCCTGAATTGGATTTCTTAAAGGTACTCTTGACGAGAGAGGTTACTAATTTGTAAGGCAACGGTTGTGTTGCAGGAATGTAATCCTTATTTTATAAATTCTTTAATACAAAAGATTTTGTGGGCGTAGCCCAAGGAGTGGGTGAACCACGTTAAAAATGGTCTCTCCTTATGTGGTCTCTCCTTTGTGTGTTCTTTTATTCAGTTTGAGTTGTTTTGAATATGTGTTATTAACTATGATGACTTTATGGTTATATCCTTGTGCAAATGTATGCATTTATGAATGATAGTTCCTTGTTATTTTATGATGACTATAAATTGTATCTCATATGTATACATTTGACTTTCTTTTAGAATGATTAAGACTAAATTGTTTTATTCATATGTATGAATAAGAGTTGTTTGAAAGTTTATTTACTACATTTTCGTTCTTACGTGTACCTTGTGACTTAACCATTGTATAAATTGCATACTTCATTAATACTCATAGATAGAATTTTAACCCAATGATAAGTTGACATTGTTCCATGGGTAGTAATCAATATTTTGGTTATCCGCCATGGATAGAGAAATAATGTGAGGTATTTTTGAAGGAAGGATCTTAAAAATTACGTATATATTTAAGGAAGATTGAAATTAATATTTTTGATCTTATGATGGCTTGTCAGGCATGTTAAATAAAACTTTTTTTTAAAGGGATAATTTATTTTTGAATGATGATCATGTAAATGTTATTGAAAGTCATGGTAGTAGGAATCATTAAGCATGATCATTATAATTCAAGTGTTATCATGTTTTTTCTGGAATTTGTGTATCGTGTTTCTTTTTATAAATTGTTTAGGGAGAAAATTTTCAAAAATTCCCATAAATTACAGTTATTGAAATTTGGGTTCGTGACAAATGGTATCAGAGCTTTAGGTTACAAACACTAGGGCCTATTGGGCTCAACATGAGATAAATTATTTTGAAGGCTAATCAAGTTGTTCTTGTTTTATTTTGGCACATGAACTAGATGGGACGAGGGAGATATGTTAACAGATTTAAATTTCAAGATCTCCAAAATAGTTAAGATAAGTCTTTCTCATCATGGTTTTTCTTACAAATTGTGAATCAAGTATGTTCTCATTTTACCGTAAGTTATCCCTTGCTAGATATAAAATAAAGACACTCACATTATCACATGGTGTTGTTAAGAAATTAGTATTTTGATTTCAGTATATATGCAAAGGATTATGAGATTTACATAAGATAGAAAGTATTCATACTTAGTTGATTTTATTTATTGCTACAAATAGGTGAGTGATGTACTTTGATTTGAACTCTATAATAGTAAACGCATATACCCTAGTCAATGTTATAACATTCTAGAACATAATCATAAAAGATCAAACTCATTGATGGGCGGGCGCACGAAGATGGTCCCCATTTTCGTTGCAATGGGGGCGCGCTAGCGGAAAACAAAAATGGCACGTACGCACCTAAGGAACCGCGCACACACCGCTAGGTTTGGTACCGAACCGAAGCGCGCACGCACCGCTAGGTTCGGTACCGAACCGAGGCGCGTGCACGTCTCTGGCGCGTGCATGCAATAGTGGCGCGCACGCACCTCTGTTAAAATAAAAAATAAAAAATAGTGCCCAATTTCCGCATTGTTCAATTGGTCGGCCGAGCGCGACTTGCACCTCTGCGTACGCGTGACTTGAAGCACCAAAGTTTCCCAAATCAACGTCAAAACCACCCCACAACACCCACTAACTCATCAACAGTGCGATTGATAGGTAAATATCAAGTTTTGTTTTCATTTTATTCATTCTTTGTATCAATTTTTTGATTTTTTTTGTTTATTTAATTGTAAATAATTCTCAAATTTTGAAAACAATCAAACCAATTTTCTATTGCAGATTGTAATTGAGACAATAAGTGAACAAGATGTTAACCTCGAGTCCGATGGAACACAAGAAAACCCAAACCTTGGACCCAATGCCGAAGAAAACCATGAACACAATCCAAATGCCGAACAAAACCAAAACCCACAACTTAATTTTGAACAAGATGACACTAACCACTATGTAAATGAAATGCGAGTGCACACTCGCGAACTTAGAAACTTGGGTGAACCATCTCGATTGTCTCTTGCCACATCAATTGAGAACTCAATCGACTCCCTCATACATGCACACCAGTAATTGACAGACATGACTCAATTTAGAGCTAGGATGCGGGAGTACTACTCCACGGGAATCTCCAAGGAAGCAATAAAAGATTTGAACATTTCAAAAGCCCAATTATATAGTATGTTCACTGAGCCGAAAACGGGCCAACCACCAAACATTACAAAGCCACGTGTTTGCATGGATTGGTGTCATTACCGAACGTGGAGGTACAATTGGATGCAGAGGTGGTTCACGGTGTACGATAAACCTCCCTGCAATAATAGGGAGGTTCCACAGTACTCCCTTCACCAACTGTGGGCTGAGTTTTGCCTCGGTTTACATGTCAACTATTTTGACATAACCGAGTTCCAATGTGTTGGGCGTGGCTCTGCCCAAGATCGACCTGCTGCCAGGAGGAACCCACTGAGAGGGCCACCACCTTCGAGGCGCGACCCCAACCCCTCTCCCCAGCCACCTAAGTTGCTCCATAAGCTTGATCAGATCGAGGTGGCAATGAGGAATGTTGCATGTGGTCTCCTCAGACACACCTCCTTTATAGCAGCGACTACAGTGGAGAGGTCGAGTGACCTTGATAGAGATCCAGGTGCAGGGCCTTCACGATAGGGCTAGGATAGACCCAAGACCGATGGTATCCATGCTAGGCATTCCAGTTCGACGGGGAAAATGCTACATCTTTGTCCCCATTGTGGGCACACTTGCCCTGGCCCGATCGAGGGTTGTTATATGGATCAGGTCAGCAATTTTTTTAATGTGTTTTCAATCATCACTTTATAACTTGTAAAGTATTTTGAAAGTATTTTTGTTTGACTTAAACTATTATTTCAATGTACAGTTATTCAGAGCTAATACACCGAGATGGGAGAACGTAGAATATCCCAACTTGGATGCAGCAATGGCAGCTGCAAATGAAATTGCGGCACCCCACACGGAGGTATTTTCAGTACCTGACACAATTTTGTTATTACTTATGTCATTTATATTACTCAAGTATTTATATTTATGGCATACACGTTGATAGTTCGTACAATGTTTTTGAATATCTTGATTTCCTAGATAATGACTTATTTAATATGTTCATAACATGCATGCATTTTGTTGTCCACAAGTGTTTCGTGACTACGGTGATCAGCCACCCCCACCAGGGACTAGCACATCACCATATACATAGGTACAATGTGTAGTTATAAGCATGTTTTCAATTTGATTAGGTTACGACTTACTATGGTTTAATTTATTGTTTGTTTACTAAATTGTGATATTACAAATGTATATGTAGGTTCCACCAGCAGCTGTGTCTCCACATTTTAGTCCTGTGTATCCACCCTCTCCCATGAGTCCCCCCCCTCGCATTCATCTAGACCCCTCCCTACGTCCACCCCCTCGCATTCATCTAGACCCCTCCCTACGTCCACCCCCTCCCTTCTGTCCATCCCCCCCTCTCCGACCATACTCCCCCCTCCATCCATCCTCCCCCACTCGCCCACCCCCCTACGTCCATACATCCCCCCCAATTTATCCACGCCCCCATGTCTATCCATCATCCCCCATTCGTCCACGCACCCCCTTCCTTTCACCTTCCCCTCTTCGTCCACAACCTCCCATTTGTCAATCCTCCTCCCTCCATGCAGGACTGCCCTCCCATGCACCATCCCTCAACACCGTCTATAGCCCTTTCGGTTCGATACCCTCTATTCTACAGCCGGTAGGGGTTCATAGTCCACATGGTCCTCCTCCACCCCATACCACCGTGTCTTCTCCCACCATATCATCCCCACTTCCCGCCACTATTGTGGCATCTACTCTTCCTATATCCTCATCATTATCTCCAGTGGTTGCACCTGTAGTGGCTGCCACTACATCTGTGCCCCCCCCTATCACTGCATCGGAGTTGGTTGTTCGGCCATCTGCTCCACCTGCTAGCCCAAGGCCAGTCACATCCATCGCCGGAGGTGTTCACGATGAGAATCAAGTTAATTTATGAAAATATTTTGATGCATTAACAAAAATTAATTTAAGCAATTATGAATTTTCAATGAAATTATTATTTTAAATGTTGTAGGCTGGAATTGCTGAGAGGCTCCGCAGATCCAGGACACCTGCCCAACATTTCCCCCTCATGTTAGAGGTGATTTATTTAAGATTCGAATTCTACATTTGTTTTATAAATGTGGTAAATGTTGCAAATGCTTGAAAATGACGGTATCTTATATCATTTGTTCCAGAGCCCGGAGAGACGGTCTACTCCTAGACGGACCAAGACCTGAGGCACCGGTAGCTCGAAGAGTAGGAAGATCGACTTTGGATCTGCACCTAGGAGTGACGGCGGTGGTCACAATGCTTGACATGCCACGTGTTATGTACATTAGCCACGATGTGGCACTTTTGTGCACCAGTTTTGATGTACTTTGTATCTATGGCACGAGTTGCCATGTATTTTGTATCTACGGCATGAATTGTCGCATTTTGTGTAGGGAACGAGTTGCCATTGTACGTACATTGGGAACCATGTTCCACTATTCGCCAGAAATTGTATATGTTTGGATGAGTTTTGTAGCCTCGATGTACATGGATTTTCAGTTATGTGATTTATATATCTCGTTGTCTAATGTGGTTGTCTCATGTTGTGTGTATCATGATGTGATGTTGTGCAAAATTGGGTTTTACCTAGATCTTAGAAGAGAAGTTGGATATCGTAGTTCAGCTTGGTTTATCTTTCCACATGTAAAAGCTTCTAACGGTATCTATGTTAAGAGAACATTGTAAACATAGGCTAACTCAAACAAAATCATGTGTGAGAATTAATCTAAAAATAAACGGAATAAATCGATGGACAAATCACACCTCATGGCACATAAGATATATATTGGGAACTTGAGTACTAGGAAAAGAACACTTAAAAATAGAAAATGTCCATTGTCGTCAAAAGGTTAAAATGAGATCCAACATGATTTTTAATAGCTCTACATAATGAGATCCAAAAAGGCCATACTCTACATAATGAAATGTCGTCACTGGTATTTATTTTGACCATTTTGTCCACTTAAGATCATGCAACAAATTAATAACCAAGTTATGGAATCATTTCTTAATCAATTGTCACCATACAAATAGGACAACCTTGAGCACGATGTATAGCTAGCTCATTAATTCTCACTCACATATATAGCCACCTTTGATTTGATGACCATCACATCCACTACCATTTACAATTAGGACTTCCTTAATTTATCATTATGTGATAGCGATCTAATTTTATGTATGCATAGATGTGTATAGTGTTTTGGATTCAAATGTATGCAGATGAATATATATGTACAATGAAAATGATTTAATCTTTACATGTATTATAATTTAGGGCTAGATCTTAGGATACATAATAGGGTTTCTTGTGATTAGAATACAAACTAGGGTTTATGCTACCAACTAGGGTTTTTAGGCTAGGCTCTCGTGTTTCTAGGCTAGGATCCAAGCTCCAGGGTCACCATATTAATGTTTAATTCCACTATCATGTCATCATTCTCACCAATACCATGCCCACTACTACAATCACAATCAAGCCTCTCAATCCCACTTTGAACATTTCCCATACTTCCAAGTTAAAATTTATAGGTCTTGTTGCTAAAATATTTTCACTTATCTATTCACATAGACAAATCCACTCCTGTAAAAGATTTGTTGTAGCTTGGTACATGCAAGTTCACATGCAATAATACTTGAGAGATCATTTTACCCCATGATCCATGGAAGATTCATTGGAGTCATATGAACCTCATTGTCATCACCCCAACCATGGTCAAGACGCCAAGATCCATCCTTAGTAGACAAAACCTCATGTTGGCACCCATACCACACTCAAAGATTAAAAAAAAATCATTGAAAGGGCATGTTTGGAGGTTGAGGGAATCTTGATTTTTTTATAATCACACATGAAAGGTTCTGAGAGTCAAATACATTGGATATAAATAAATTCCCCAACGCTTTCATCATCTTCATCATCGTCTTCATCACCATCGCCATCATCATCAACGTCTTCATCATCATCACCATCTTCATCATCATCACCATCTTCATCATCATCACCATCACCATCACCATCAACCTCACCACCATCACCATCATCATCAACTTCACCATCTTCATCATCATCACCATCTTCGTCACCATCACCATCTCCATCTTTTACATGCGAGACGGAACCATCACCATCTTCATCATCACCATCACCATCACCATCAACCTCACCACCATCACCATCATCATCAATGTCACCATCTTCATCATCATCACCATCTTCATCACCATCACCATCTCCATCTTTTGGATGCAAGACGGAACCATCACCATCAACCTCACCACCATCACCATCATCATCAACGTCACCATCTTCATCATCATCACCATCTTCATCACCATCACCATCTCCATCTTTTGGATGCAAGACAGAACCATCACCATCAACCTCACCACCATCACCATCATCATCAACGTCACCATCTTCATCATCATCACCATCTTCATCACCATCACCATCTCCATATTTTGGATGCGAGATGGAACCATCACCATCTTCATCATCACCATCACCATCACCATCAAACTCACCACCATCACCATCATCATCAACGTCACCATCTTCATCATCATCATTGACCTCGTCATCATCACCATCTCCATCTTTTGGATGCGAGACGGAACCATCACCATCTTCATCATCACCATCACCATCACCATCAACCTCACCACCATCACCATCATCACCACCATCACCATCTTCATTATCATCACCATCTTCGTCATCATCACCATCTCCATCTTCTCCATCCTCACCATCACCATCACCGTCACCATCAACATCTTCATCATCACCACCATCTCCATCATCATGATTGACTCTAACTCTAACCCTAATTCAATTTCCCTCTATAACCCTAGCCCTAACCCTCACCCAAACCCTAGCACTAAGCCATCTTCTCCATCCTCACCATCATCGTCACCATCAACATCTTCATCATCACCACCATCTCCATCATCATCATTGACTCTAACTCTAACCCTAATTCAATTTCCTTCTATAACCCTAGCCCTAACCCTCAAAATATGCGGCATATGATTTGCCACCACCATACAAATATGATAAATACTACTGTAGATGAATGCAGGGACACTAAGTGAATGAAGTTGGATGCTTCACTCAATAAAATGAACAGAAGGTCACATCTCCCTACTGCTAGCAAGGGGTACATCTCTCAAGTACTAGAGTTCGCTCAAGAAAAATCTCAATAAGATTCAAAAGAGGTGAGATCATGATGAGAAAAAACCCTTTGACTTGGTGGACTATTCCACATTTACAAGTCAAGTAGAAAAATTCAAAAGAGGTGTAAATTAGAGGAAGTAAATGAATCGCATTGATGCCAATTACACTTGCAAAATCAGAGCAATCAAAGATCTCAATATCACTGATACCACACTATCCCTGAAGAAGATTTCCCTATAAAGTACCTGGATCATGACCAAAGGAAGTGACTACTCCCAATCCAGTGACAACTACCCTCCTCTGATTAGTAGCACTTAGTTTTTTTCTTGCGCAGCCTTCATAGGTTGCAGAGCAATGGCCGTTGCTTTGCCTAGAGGTTAATTAGAGTGTGTAAGATAACAAGTGTTCTCCCAGCCGGATTTTTTGGCATTTGATTGGCGGCATATAGGCTATATAAGACTGGAAATGACTTAATGTGACTTGGGCCCTTAATAGATTGGGTAACAAACCCTTCTAATAGTGATCCTATCCCACTTGGAGTCGAGATACCCCCTATTGAGGGTACGTGTGGTGGGTCACGGATTCTAGGGATAGATTAGGTTAATAGGGCTAGGGGTCCCTGAAGGCCTTCTAGCAGCGAGACAGGACAAGCCATAGAATGAAGATCGTGGCTTGGATCGATGAACCGTCGACTCTGTTGGATTCAGCACGCCGGAATAGTGCTAGGGGTGCCCCTCCCCTCCGGCCCGATGGCCCCTCCCTCGTCTTGTACGTCCATCTTGGAAACTAGGGTTTTGCTCAGTGAGGGAGTGTGCAATTTTTGCACGTGTGAAGAATAATTGTAATAGATGGGGGGGTTTTTGTGTATGTGGCTCTTAGTGAGATCATGATAAGCTAAAACCCTTTGACCTGGTGGACTATTCCACATTTACAAGTCAAGTATAAAAATTCAAAAGAGGTGTAAATGAGAGGAAGTAAATGAATCGCATTGATGCCAATTACACTTGCAAAATCAGAGCAATCAAAGCTCTCAATATCACCGATACCACTCTATCCCTGAAGAAGATTTCCCTATAAAGTACCTGGATCATGACCAAAGGAAGTGACTACTCCCAATCCAGTGACAACTACCCTCCTCTGATTAGTAGCACTTAGTTTTTTTTCTTACGTAGCCTTCACAGGTTGCAGAGCAATGGTCGTTGCTTTGCCTAGAGGTTAATTAGAGTGTGTAAGATAGCAAGTGTTCTCCTAGCCGGATTTTTTGGCATTTGATTGGCAGCATATAGGCTATATAAGACTGGAAATGACTCAATGTGACTTGGGCCCTTAATAGATTGGGTAACAAACCCTTCTAATAGTGATCCTATCCCACTTGGAGTCCAAATACCCCCTATTGAGGGTACGTGTGGTGGGTCACGGATTCTAGGGCTAGATTAGGTTAATAGGGCTAGGGGTCCCTGAAGGCCTTCTGGCAGCGAGACGGGACGAGCCATAGAATGGAGACCGTGGCTCGGATTGACGAACCGTCAACTCCGTTGGATCCAGCACGTTGGGATAGTACTAGGGGTGCCCCTCCCCTCTGGCCCGGTGGCCCCGCCCCATCTTGTACATCCATCTTGGAAACTAGGGTTTTGCTCAGTGAGGGAGTGTGCAATTTTTTGCACGTGTGAAGAATAATTGTAATAGATGGGGGGGTTTTTATGTATGTGGCTCTTGGTGAGATCATGATGAGAAAAAACCCTTTGACTTGGTGTACAATACACATTTACAAGTCAAGTAGAAAAATTCAAAAGAGGTGTAAATGAGAGGAAGCAAATGAATCGCATTGATGCCAATTACACTTGCAAAATCAGAGCAATCAAATCTCTCAATATCACCGATACCACTCTGTCCCTGAAGAAGATTTCCCTATAAAGTACCTCGATCATTACCAAAGGAAGTGACTACTCCCAATCCAGTGACAACTACCCTCCTCTGATTAGTAGCACTTAGTTTTTTTCTTGCACAGCCTTCACAGGTTGCAGAGCAATGGTCGTTGCTTTGCCTAGAGGTTAATTAGAGTGTGTAAGATAACAAGTGTTCTCCCAGCTGGATTTTTTGGCATTTGATTGGCGACATATAGGCTATATAAGACTGGAAATGACTCAATGTGACTTGGGCCCTTAATAGATTGGGTAACAAACCCTTCTAATAGTGATCCTATCCCACTTGGAGTCCAAATACCCCCTATTGAGGGTACGTGTGGTGGGTCACAGATTCTAGGGCTAGATTAGGTTAATAGGGCTACATTAGGTTTCTAGGATTCTAGATTAGTTTCTGAGGGTTAGATTAGTGTTTATAGGGTTAGTTTAGCTTTCTAGGATTTCTAGGGCTATATTATGTTTCTAGGATTCTAGATTAGTTTCAGAGGGTTAGATTATTGTTTCTAGGGTTAGTTTAGCTTTCTAGGATTTCTAGGGCTAGATTATGTTTCTAGGATTCTAGATTAGTTTTTGAGGGTTAGATTAGTGTTTCTAGGGTTAGTTTAGCTTTCTAGCATTTCTAGGGCTAGATTATGTTTGTAGAGTTATATTAGTGCTTCTAGGGTTAATCATACATGAATAAACAATCACATGGCTATAAATCATAACTTAATCATAACTCAGACATCAAATAAACGATATAAGATAACGATATCAAATAAACCATCTAACATGAATAACATTAACTATGCATGAATAAACAATCACATGGCTATACTATGTACCTCAGTCAATTAGGCCTTCTGGATCCTCTCGTTTTTTTATTGTCTCGAACAACCTCTCATGCTCCGCATGAGTTAGTAAGTAGCGTACCTTGTTTGATGACTTCGTTGACATTGTCTGTAGTTGGATGTTTGTACCCATGATCAAGTGCGTAAAGTGATACACCCGCGACCCTGGTCTATAATCTGTGTATGTGTAGCCATTTCTCTTTGGTCCCTTTCCATCCACTGTAAGATATTCCTCATGAACAACCATCGAGCCAGTCGGAAAGGTAATGCCTTGACTATCCGTTAATGATGCGAGGAGGGTTTTCTTCCCCTAGATGCATCGTGCCAACCAATAATTCGTCCCAATTGCACTGTCTGTCGGGCGACAACTACGTAGATGTGTCCTGCAAAAATGCATTTTAAGGTCATATTCCAACAAGCAGTGGTTTGATAAATTGGATAATTACAAAAACAAGGAGGGAACCAGGATATGCATGCAGAAATGTTTACCTGGTTGTACAAGATCAGATATATGATCATATTCATTCGAAATAGAGGATTGGCCTTCCTCTAACTGGATTATTTCAGCAACTGCAAGTGATACATGATCCCATTCATCAACCCAATCCATTGATTCGCACTCATCCCACTCACAACTGCTGCAAGACCCACAAAATCAAGCAAGTTTTCGCGTCCATATTTCAAATAAAGGATTATTTGAGTTTCGAACCGAATGAAATCCACGAGTGCCTTACACAGTACTACAACTATAAGAACACGATCGATCTATATCAACTACATTCCAGAAATTTCTGACAACATGTCCTCTACCTGTTGGTATGTGTTGCTCTGTGGTTCGATCTGACATTTTTTCTTTGCACCATCGAACTGTGAATTCGACATTCCGAATATGAGGGCCTCCCATGCACCTCATCTCCTCCCTTCGTAGGGTAGTTTTGAGACATGCTCCAGCCCCGTCGTGCTCTCCCTTTCCATGCCCGGTCTCAAAATAGTTCCATACATGCGTCACATCATAAGTCTTGCGCAACATACTCAACCACTGGAAAACACGTGCATTTTTGAACTGGCCTGCACAACCATCTGACCATATCCAATGTTGATCCATATGTATCCCTCTCTCCTTCAGTTGATCATAGAAAATTTTGAAGCAATGCTGCACATAATGCAGTTTGTGACACCTGTTGTCACTGATGCATAAGTTGGTCTCTTTCAATATTATCCTCATGTCGTTGCTGCTCTCTGGCGCGTGCTTGTACGTGATATGGACCATTATGCTAACTTGGTCTGAATGGTAGTATTGAATTTGAATATCATTATGTGGCTGTAGGGTATATTTTTCCGCAAAGTCCACAACCGACAATATTGTGCCCTTGGGAAAGGTGTCCCTGCACTGTCTGTACTGTTCATCCTGCCATCGTGCTACATGGACGTGATGTACATAATGCTCGGTCTTTTGGTAGAATTCCTTCATGAAATCACAAATTTGTACCTGGTGCCACAAAACCAAGGGCATTAATACAACGTGACATTTTCAATCTGAATATATATGTACAAATTCAACATGTACAGTATGAAAGCATGCAAACTTAGATTACCTATGACTTCACCAATGCAATATTTTTGCTTTCCTTCGAACTATCTACTTGATATGTTATGTACTGGAAGTTCTGCATTTCTACTAACATCCTCCCAAATTCGTGCTCCGTGATTGCATGGATGCAACGGCTCAATAATGCAAATCCACTGCAACTGGAACACGTCCCATATAAACATGATCTTTTGTAATATTTTTGTCCTTCAGGCCTTCCACACATTATGCTATGTATAAATTCTCTGGATGCATTCGGTGGTTGTAATGAAGGACAATCCTGCACAATGTTAGTATGCAAACCACAAAATATATGTCTATATGTATCATAATAGTACTCAAATTCTACATGGTATCTACAACAACATGTACTGCGATCAATGCAAATTCTAACATACCAGGGTTTGCATTTTTCGAAGGACCTTTGGCCCAAGTTCAATTGTGTGTGCTCATTCTTGAACCTCTCATAGAGTTCTGTTTGTGTGGTGTCAAGGAAGTGCTTGACATGGGGTTCACCCCCCCTAACACCTTTTCTCAACTTTAAACATCTCTTTGATTCGATGACGGTCTAGTGTTATCATGCCAAAACTTTTTCACTAGTTCTTTAACAGCATCAATGAGATTCATGTCTGAACGAAGTAACCTACCAACAAAGGCCCAACAATCTTTTTGGCCTGGGGTCTCAAGTTTTTCTCTAATGGCAGAATACTTTTGAAGAGTTTTTCTATCTACTTTAAAGATTTTACACATGTGTGATAGTAAGTGACGTTGCCTTGTGGATTTGTCTACAATCGATTCCGACAGTACACGACGGGCCGCATTAAAATATTTTGTGGGAGAAGTTTTTCCAATCAAATTAAATGCAGATTGTAGATTTCTAACAACATGATTGTTGGCCTCTGAAATTCTAACTACCTTTATGCACAAAATTATCCTAACATCAGCTAGACAATGTGATTTTAACAAAGCAAGAAACAATTGACATTTTGCTGCATCGGTTTTGGATTCAAAAAAATCTTTGATTATCTTGTTACAATGGAAATCAATACTGCGTTTCGACATCTTACCTTCAAGTCCTGAAAATGAACTTTCATCCACATGAATACGTCTGGGAGTTCTTCGTCGTCCGGTTGATAGTTGAGGCAAGGGAGTCGGCAAGGAAGTACGAGTCTCGTCAACGGTTTGTTGTGGCCCTTCGTTCAGTAATTGGTCCTGCAATGGAGTGTGTTCGCCAGGTGGGTGCTCTTCTTGGGGTGGTTGCCAGTTAAGAACTTGGTCAATATCCATCCCTTCATACTCGACATCAGGAAAGATTTGATTGAATTCAACCACTTCGTCATTGCTTGTTGATGGATCTAAGGCACTAACATTTTGATTTTTACAGTTTTGCATGTACAACCTGGCCTTTTCTCTTATCTCATGGGCCTTTTCAGGGGGCAGCGGCCTCCTTCTAGACTTTCTTTGATTATTACGTCTGTTGCCCATATTCAATGCGCTTTTGGAAAAACAAAAATATGACCCCTGCAAGAATGAACAACAAACAATATATTAAAACTCGATGTGCATGATTATTAAAGCTCGATGTAGCAATTGATTATGTACAACAACATCTAGTGATAATGTTTTCATATAATCTTAAAAGCTATTGGGAATGCCCTACATATAAAGTTACAACATCATATCTAGGAACTCAGTAGGATGGTATTGGAAGGTGGTATGGGATGTTAGTAGTCCAGCAAATTCCCTACAAGGGAGAAGCTCATATTGACTTCATTTTCATGGTATGGATGAGGGAAAAATAGCCCCAAAAGACTAAGACTTTTCAATTGTTTAGGTGTTTGTGTGAGTTGTTGTAGTGAAACCATGAGGAATTCAACAAATTTTTGTCTACTAGATGGAGGAATGTGATTATGAAATGTTATTGGTGGTGATGCAATTAATTTTTTTTTATTATCTTCATGAAAGGTTGAAAGCATTGCTTGGTGCATGTTGTAGTTTTTTTTTGGTAGGATGTTTTTATTGTCTATGTTGAAGATTAAGAAGACTAAAATAGATCTATCATACAATTCATGAGGAAAAACCAAAATAGATGCCATTCAAACAAGTGAATGAAGACTAAATTTACATTTAACAAGATCAAATTTTCACCATACCTCAAGGATTATGATTTCTCTTTGCTTCAAATGTCAAATGCTCTTTTGATGTGTCCACTATATGTAAGAAGACTTCATGTGTATCCAAGTAGCATGAGAATTCAATCCAAGGTGCCAAATAGAGTCCAATTGTTTTGTATTCACTCAATTGATCCAAATAGAGCCCAATAGGTGTGTATTCAATACAAAGAGCCAAATAGAGCCCCAAATATTGTGTATTTTATCCAAATGGTGTATAAATTCAATCTACCATGAAAATGCTTGTTGGACTGTGCGTGAAACCAGCGAATAGAACATGATGAATGAGAAAAAAATGCGGGAGAAAGAACGCGGGTGATTTTCTAAATTTTATGTTCAACAGGGACGTGCATGCACCTCTGGCGCGTGCGCGTCCTTGCTGAACATTGCAATGGTTGGTGGGTAACGTTCATTGTATTTATTGCCCAACAGATATAAATGTGTCGGGTTATGCCTAGAGCCCCTCCCCATAAAGAGCCCCTCCCCATAAAGGCCTTTAGGACCTCTTCTAAGTTTCTAACCCATAATCCCTAAGTGCATTTAAGTGCTTCTAGATGTTTGGGGGTTTAAGGGTATATTTACAAATTTGTGTATTTTGATTTCAAAACATTAATTTAATTTTCAGTTAGAAACATATGTATTACATCAAGAATAATTAAATACATAGTAGATATATATTAATGTTGTATAAAGACTACTCGGAGGTGCGATTATTGTGAGATCACAGTATGTCAGATTTGTTCATAATTACCATCAGATTTTATTCTCTTAGGGCGATGCAAATGTGACAAAATGCACTTTGATGGTTAGTTTTATTTGCTGGGAAATATTTTCCCGGTTAATTTATGGGGAAGGATAACAGTCTTGATACTCCGACCCCTATGGAAGGCTGGAAAAGCATAGCACACAAGGTATTTAAGCTTGGCTTCATGTAATATGAAGAGCACTCTTCTTTACATTGTTGTATTAATCAAAATCTAAGGCACCTGTTATTTTTTATCTCAGTGTAGGATGAAGATGATGAGATGTAAAGGATCTAATCAAGTAGTCATGGAGTGCCTCCTCATCATGGAAGATTTTACGAATAGTGTTCATCTGCTATAAGTGGAATCACAATTGCAATAAAATAAGGTTTTTCGTCATGATGATCTGATGATGATGATGATGAAGATCATGACGAAGATGATGATGATGATGAAGATGGTGATGATGATGATGACTAATGGAGATGATGATGATGACGATGATGTTGATGATGAAGATGATGACGAATATGCAACACATCATCCTCATCATCATCATCATCTTCATCATCATCAACAACATGATCATCATCATCACCATCATCATCGTCATCATCTTCATCATCAATGTCATTGTGAGGATGAGGATGATGATAATGATGATGATATGATGATGATGATGGTGGTGGTGGATGATGATGAATATGAGTACGATGATGATGATGATGATGCTGATGATGGTGATGATGACGATGGTGATGAAGATCATGATGATGATGAAGATGGTGATGATGATGATGATGACAATGAAGATGGTGATAATCATGATGATGATGACTAATGGATATGATGATGATGATGATTGATGATGATGATGATGTTGATGATGAAGATGATGACGAATATGTAGCACATCATCATCATCCACAACATGATCCATAGCATGATCATCATCGTCGTCATCATCATCATTGTGAGGAAGAGCATGCGGATGATGATGATGATGAAGATGATGATGATGACGACGATGATGATGAAGATGATGACTAATGGAGATGATGATGATGATGATGATGTTGATGATGAAGATGATGACGAATATGCAGCACATCATCCTCATCATCATCATCATCTTCATCATCATCAACAACATGATCATCATCATCACCATCATCATCGTCATCATCTTCATCATCATCATCATTGTGAGGACGAGGATGGTGATGATGATGATGATTTGATGATGATGATGATGGTGGTGGATGATGATGAATATGAGTATGATGATGAATATGATGATGATGATGACGAATATGATCATCATCATCAAAATCATCATATTCGTCGTCATCATCTTCATTAGTCATCATCATCACCATCTTTAACATCCTCACCATCACCATCATCATCATATGATCATGGTCACGATGATCATTGTCTTCGTCATCATAATCGGCATATTCATCATCCTCATCATACTTGTCATAGCCATCTTCATCATCATCATCATCATGAAGATGATGATGAAGATGAGGATGAGGATGAGGATGATGTGCAGCATATTCATCATCATCTTCATCATCAACGACATCATCTCCAGTATTCATCATCATCATCATCACCATCTTCATCGTCATCATCATCATCACCATCTTCATCGTCGTCATCATCATCATCATCATCATCATATGATGATGATGTTGATGATGATGATGATGACGATGATGACTAATGGAGATGATGATGATGATGATGATGACTATGATGTTGATGATGAAGATGATGGTGAATATGCAACACATCGCCATCATCAGCATCTTCATTAGTCATCATCATCGCCATCTTCATCATCCTCCCCATCACCATCATCATCATATGATCATGGTCATGATGATCAATGTCTTCGTCATCATAATCGACATCTTCATCATCCTCATCATACTCGTCATAGCCATCTTCATCATCATCATCAGGAAGATGATGATGAAGATGATGATGAAGATGATGATGAGGATGAGGATGATGTGCAGCATATTCGTCATCATCTTCATCATCATCATCTCCACTAGTCATCATCATCATCATCACCATCTTCATCGTCATCATCATCATCACCATCTTCATTGTCGTCATCATCATCATCTTCGTCATGATGATGATGATGATGATGATGATGATGATGATGATGAAGATCATGATGATGATGAAGATGATGATGATGATGATGTTGATGATGATGATGATGACGATGATGACTAATGGAGATGATGGTGATGGTGATGATGATGGTGATGATTATGATGTTGATGATGAAGATGATGGCGAATATGCAACACATCATCATCATCCACAACATGATCCACAGCATGATCATCATCATCGCCGTCATCATCATCATCATCATCATAATTGTGAGGACGAGCATGAGGATGATGATGATGACGATGATGATGATGATGACGATGATGATCAAGATGACGAAGATGTTGTTTGAGATGATGACGAATATGCAACACATCATCATCGTGCTATGAATATTAAATATTGTATTAAATTAATCATTAAATTATTAATTAGTTTAATTGAAGGGACGTAACCCTTCTTAAGAAATGCTCAAACCTTATAAAAGGCGAGCTCTTGTAAAGCGTTAAGCATCTTATCACTTCAATAATATATATATCTTATTCAAGATGGATCTCGCGTCCTAATTTTTCTGTCGCATTTGGTATCAGAGCTAACCTTCTCGGGCCTCTGTGATTCCGGCTTTTAGGCATAGTTGTCAGAGATTCTCTGGAAGATTGGTCATTGACCAAATTTTGGGCCTTTGGCCATTCTCTCACTGCGCTCACTCTCACTCTCCTCCTCCTCCTCTCGCACCAGCTTCCACCGCTCCCTTCCCTCACGTTCCTCCTCCCTCCATCTTCCTCCTCGCTAAGCCGTTCTTCCCACCTGCGCCCTCCACCACCGCTCTCCATCTCCACCTCCAAGCTACACTCTCCATTCCACCGCCCGCTCCTCTTTCTTCCTTTTTTGCTGCACCTGCACACATCCCACACCCTATCGACCATCACCAGCCCCTCTTCCATCCCCACGCCCAACTCGACACTCCTTCTGCTGCTCCATCTCCCCATTGCCTCCACACGGCCCATCTCCTCCATCCCCTATGTTCTGCCTCTATCTTCCTGCACAACCATGAGCCTCACTCCACTCGCCTCCCATTCTCCCCACGCCATCCCTGCGCTCCCTCACCATCGCCACGCTCCTCACTCCCCAATGCCCTACTCTTCCTCTCCTTCGCGCTACAGCTTCCGCTCCAACACCGCTCCACGCTGCCCCACACACAGCCACTCCTCTCCACTCCCCGTCTCCTGCCCTCAACCGCCGGCTCCCTCACGCCGACCACCACTGCCACCACCAACTCCACGCCCTTCTCCTTACAGCACCATCATTCATTCACTACACGCCCCTTTCCATCCATCGCTGCTCCCCACCGTGCTGCATCCACCACTCCTCGAGCCTTCCCCTCCGCTCCACTCCATGCTCCCACCTGCATCTAGATTCCCGCCATTCCCCTCTCCCTTCTCTTCGACCTCTAACCGCCAGCCTCTCCCCTCCACTTAAACCTAAAAATTCAAAAATAATATTAAAATTATTATAATATAATATTGTAATAGTTTTAAAAATTTTGGATTTAAAAAAAAAAAAAACATTTCAAAAGAAATTAATAATAATAATATTATTATTATTATTAATATATATATATATATAATAAAACAATAATTTCAAAAAAAGGAAAATTCGAAAATAAATCATTATTATTATTTTATTAAAATAAATAATTATTATTATTTTATTAAAATAATAATTATTTTTGGAAAGAAGAATAAGAAAAATCGAAGAAGACAATTGTCATTGAAAAAGTCAAAGGAAAGAAGGCTTATCAAGAAGTCGAGACGCGTTAACGACAAGGACGACCAAGTTTAAGAAAGAGTCATCAAAGAAATCAAAGAAGATCGTTCCATTGTCGAAGAAGACAGAAACCATGGAGGTCGATTTGCGAGAGAAATTAGAAGACAAGTTAAAGCGCTATCGAAAAGACAATGAAGAATTACGAGACATTAATACACAATCAGAAATAAAGATTGAACTATATAAGATACAAGAACGATTCAATGAACATACAATGTCCAACCAGAAAAATCACATACAAAAATTATGTGCGCAAATCAAGGAATTAAAACATGAAAGTGATTTCAATCAGAGATTGAAAAATCAAGATATAAAGAAGGAAATAAATAATTGCGAAGCAGAAATAATACGCTTGAACAAAATCGTTAGCGACAAAGATGAAGAACTAATGCAGTTACGACATAAATTAGAAAGTCAAGAATCAGAGGTCGACCAGTGTCGACAACAGATAAAAGTTCTTCAACAGCAAAATGACGACTCTAAAAAGACACATAAGTCAGAGATCGCGAAGAGTAATAAAGCATTATCTAACAATGCTGAAGAAATTTTTAGACAAAGAAATCATAACAAGATACTAGTCACAAAAATTAAGAAGTTGAAAAATAGTCGGAAGATAGAACAATCTATGGACGACATTGAAGGGAAACTTCTAGACAAACAGGAAGAAAATAGTTGTATCAGAAGTCATAATGAAGATCTTAAGGAACAACCTAAGACATCTGAAGATGACAGAAAATCGCAAGTCGAATTGATTAAGAAGTTTCAAAATGATAATAGGCAGTTAGAAAACAAGTTGGAAAAGATACAGAACAAAAACTTAAATCCTCAAGAGACGAAAATACAACTTCCAACTCAGATCAATGATCTAAAGGCAACATTCGTAAACGAAAATGACATCGTGAAAGTTCCTTATCGACACCCCAACCATAAAAACCGATATTTGAAAAAGTGGGAAATGTCGAAAAATAATGGTACTAATGTGATCAAATCTCCTGACGACACATCAGTAGGAAATCCCATCAGTCCACAACAAATCAATTTGGGATGGATTGATCCGTCAATGTATCGGAGGTTATGCTCTACACTTAGCAGTTCATATCGACATGTTTCATCAGCCATGGCATCGCAAAGAACAATGCAACAAAATTATAAGGCTTTCAGGACAAAGCCTTTCTAAGAGAGTGGCAATGCTATGAATATTATATGTATGTTAATTAAAGTTATTAGTTATTAAGTGAAAGGGTGTAACCCTTCACTATATACGCTCAAGCCTATAAAAGTGAGCCTCATTGTAATTATTAATCATCCATTATCAATTATATATTATTATTTTATCAAATGGAGTTATTTTCCATTGGAGGATTATTCGCTTAAATAATCACTGAGTATATCCAGACACGGATATAGCATTGGTATCTGTCGCACATCGTCTTCGTCATGATGATATGATGATGATAATGATGATGATGATGGTGGTGGTGGATGATGATGAATATGAGTACGATGATGATGATGACTAATTTGGAGATGATGATGATGACGGTGATGATGATGATGATGATGAAGATGACAAGGAATATGCAGCACATCATCAACATCTTCATCATCATCATCAACATGATCATCATCATCAACTTCCTCATCATCATCATCATCATCATTGTGAGGATGAGGATGATGATGAGGATGATGAAGATAATGATGATAGTCATCATAACAGTCATCTTCATCATCCTCATCATACTCGTCATCACCATCATCCTTATCATGATGATGATGATGATGACGACAACGATGATGATGAAGATGTTGCTGATGATGATGACTAATGGAGATGATGATGATGAAGAAGATGACGAATATGCAGCACATCATTCTCATCATCATCATCATCTTCATCAGTATCAACAACATGATCATTGTTGAGCCCAGAATTGGCCCTTTTTGACCATCATTTAGCATCTTCCCTTACCTTGTCTTACACCAATTACCTTGGCAATTCAACTTATTGTCCTTATATATTCCCCAAATTACCAAGGTATGGCCGATTATTGTTTTATTGTGTTAATACTTATGATTGTGATGATTAAAGCTGTGCATCTCTTAATCTGTGCTAACATGATGCGATTTATGAAGGTAGTAAGACAATAGACTGCAGGAAGATCGGAGCTGAACAAGTCATGAAGGAACGTTCATCGCTTGTGGAAGGTTCCTTGGGGCTCAATTCGGCAATCAAGGCATAGGCGTGGCAGGGCAGCTGTCACCGAAGAACTATCTTAAGTATGTCGCTGCTCGAATCCAGCTGTGAGCTGGAAGGACCGTCACTCTTGGGACAATTAATACTTCTCTCATATTTGGATATTTCAGTTCTGCCACGCATTGTAACAGCTAGATTATTTAGGGCGCCTGAAGATCAGAGATCTTCATGGCTGCCCAATTATAGGTTTAGATGTTGCAAATTGTATGTATAAATATGGGGAATTACCTCGACTGAGGGGTTGGACAGCAAACAATTAATTTATCCTGTATTAGCAGCCGAGCTGAAACTGTGTACTTATTCTTCTGTTAATATAAGGAGTTACTTCTGAGTTAAAGAGAGTGTTGTTCGACCAGCGTCTCTGTGTGAAGACTGGGCCCGTCTTCCACAGAGATTGCTGTGTTAATTTAGGATTTCCTCTTTCTTGTTGTGTGATGCCTTGATCTTTCTTTTGTACGCAGCAGCAATATTCATTGTGTGGATTTCTCAGTAATTGATTATATTTTCGTGAGATTGGTGAATGGTATCGAATAACAATCGACTGAGTCAGGTTTGTTTTACATATTTCAATTTCTGTTCACACTGCTGTGTTCATCCTACAGCTGAGACGTAATCCCAGGAGTTCTTACAGTTTAGCTTTCCTGTTATGTATTGATTGAATTATATTTTGCAATTCAGTTTCTTAGAACAGTTGCTTCAATCTCTTTTATCAAATTCTAGAGTAATGTTCAGGTCATGCTTTATGATTCCCAGCTTGATTAAATTAGACAGTTGATTATTTTAGAATGCAATTGAGATTTCCTTCCTGCAATCGTTGATTAGATATGATATTAATTCTGCTTGATGCATAATAGAAAAGAATTGTAGTATAGCAGTTAGAAGGCAATTGGGATTGCGTAGATTCTTGGGATGAACATAGATGATAGAAGATAAAAGTATTCACTTCTAATGGTTTTGTGTTTAAGCATATATTGTGCACTTGTCCTTTGAAATAAAAAGACTTTCTCGGGTTGACAATAAATTTCATACGGTCTGTGTGTTTGATATTTAATTATCTGCAAATAGAGTGCTTGACATTTTGGCGCCGTTGCCGGGGAAGGATAAAAATTAAACACTAGTCATTAGTTGTATCTGATAATTGCTTTTAGTCAGTCTTTTTGGTTGTTTTTGAAATGATCTGCTTCGCATGAATACGAGGAGGGTAAAACGCGATCACCTCCCAACCCCCAAAACTCCACAAATTACTAACAGTGCAGGTGGTTCGGTTCGTGGTCGAGGTCCACCGCTGGGCAGAAGAACATTCATCAACGACCTTGTTGACAAAACGGATTCAGCTGTCAGATCTCGTCAACGGGAAACTCCTATCAAAAGAGGCCCTGCTGATCCTGGAGCGCCAGCATCAGGATCTACAGTGGAAGATACAGGAGCAGCGGTGATTCCTGCATATACTCCTGCTAAAGAAGGAACAGCTGATTCAGCTGTTGCAATTGAAGAGTACGCATCTGTTACAACTGAAGAATACGCAGCTGCTACAACCGAAGAATACGCAGTTGTTACATCCGAAGAATACGCAGCTGTTACAACTGAGGTAAGGGATAAAGGAACAAACGAAGGAGAAGATACAGAAGAAAAGATGAATAACAGACATGAGAATGAAGAGGAAGAAGCAGTGGTACAATACCATCATGAAGATGATTCCCCGCCAGAAACTATGGCTACATTGCAATTCCCAATACAGCAGCTCGAGGGGACAGCTCCTATGAAAAACATCTCACCGTCGGTGTTACCCCGCTTCCATGGCAGGGCGGCAGAAGATCCAGACGAATTCCTGTTTGAATTCGATATCCTCTGTCGCAGCTATGATTATGTCACAGATGCTCAAAAGTTAAAGCTTTTTCCTGCCACCCTGAAGGACAATGCATTACGATGGTTCATGAGCCTTGGGGGAGGAACTGTTGCTAATTGGAACAAGATGAAGCAAGTGTTCCTGGAAAAATATCAAGAATATTGCAACACCAGGGACAAAAGGGAGGAGTTATTCAAGATGGTACAGAAGGAGGATGAAAGTTTGGAGGATTTTGTGGAAAGGTTGTTGTATAATGTGCAGAGAGCTGGACAGACGAACATGGGACTAGATGTGCTTAAGATAATCCTGCTTCGAGGAATCAGGGACGATTGTTTAGACATGCTAAATTTATTAGGAAAGGGGGATATCTCTAAAGAATCTTTTGAGACAATTGTGGAATTATGTAAGAGATATTCCAGGGGATCTTCTAGGCATAATAAGCAGCATAAACGAAATAACCTGGAACGTGATGTCTTCGACAGAACTCAGAAGTCATCCAATGGGGGAGCTACACGTGCAGAGATAGGCAATCTTCTTGAAAACTTTAAAACAGAAATGATGAGCTCTATCTCTTCAGAGATTGACGTCTTGAAGGCCAAGCAAAGACAGGCAGTGGAGGATCTCACACTAGGGGTGTTTTGTCCCCGATGTAGAAAGACTCATCCACTGAAAGAATGCCCTCTTGACAAAGTTCAAGTGTGTCAGTTGTGCGAGCTGAATCATGATATGAAAGAATGCCCCACGTTGCCCCAAGTGAAAGCTGTTCTGCAGGCATCAACTCCAGAGGTGGATTCAGCCTACTTTATTGCACAGAAGAAACCCTGGCAACCCCGGAATCAAGGTATGTCTCCCGATTCATTTCCATTTTTGAATAATTTGAATAATTGGAATACTAATATGCAAAATGTGAATACACAATTCCCTTCAAATTATGCTCAGTGGAATTCCCCTCAACCTGCGATGCAAGGTTATAATTCATGGAGTCCTTGGACACAGCCTCCACACCAACCTACTTCATGGTCTCCTGGATGGAGGAACTTCCATCCTGGGAACCAGTTTCCTCAACCACCTCCACCCCAACAGTTACCGTATCCTCCATATCCTCAATTTCATCAATATCCTCAATACCCACCTCAGCAGTCGCAGCTGCAGCTGCAAAATAATCCTGTGCCTAACATACCAATACGGCCTCAGCTGCCTGCCCAACCTAACCCTAACCCAAATAATAAAACAGTCCAGCAACTGGAAGCTCTCAATATGCCAGCCTACTCTC
This sequence comes from Larix kaempferi, assembly GCA_027924585.1. Lineage (NCBI taxonomy): Eukaryota > Viridiplantae > Streptophyta > Pinopsida > Pinales > Pinaceae > Larix > Larix kaempferi. Next base: position 8,632,215 of record BSBM01000557.1, on the reverse strand, counting down.
TCTCCCCTGTACCTTGTAATGACATTCGCTTACGGTCTGGAAAGATAGTAGAACGTGTAACTTCAGAAAATATTCCACCAACTGTTTATGACAAAGGAGAGAGTTCCCAGCATCCATCTGATCCGGTTCCCATCACTGAAGATGCTGAGCATCCCTCAGATGGGAGGGCTGAAACATTAAACGATGAAGTGGATAACACGCAGCCTACCCAGTTGGTAAGACAACCACCTTACCCTGAGAGATTGATGCTGCCACAAAGAGGGGGGCAACCTCAGTTCAATCTCCTAGGAGAATTGAAGAACCTTTATGTTAAGATTCCCCTTTTACAAGCTCTTCAAGATGTACCTATCTATGCTAGAACTGTTCGGGACCTGTGCACTAAAAGACCGGGAAGGAAACCCAGAGATCCTCCTACTGTTCATGTTATAGGGAATTTATCCGCTTTGATGACTGGAAAAACCCCTATAACCAAGTATGAGGATCCCGGCAATCCTACTGTTACTGTACACATAGGACAAACGCAGATACCCAACGTACTAGTAGATTTAGGAGCTGCGATCAATGTTATAACGATGGAGACTGTAAAGAAGCTTGGATTCACCAATATTAGACCGACTCCTACTATCTTAGAATTGGCAGACAGATCCACCATCAGACCCGAAGGGGTTTTGGACGACCTTGTTATTTCAGTAGACTCATGGGAATACCCTGCCGATTTTCTGGTTTTACAACCAAAATCACAGCTGGGGGGACATCCATTGATTTTAGGGAGGCCCTGGTTGGCTACAGCGGATAATTGCATCAGCTGTCGATCAGGATCTATGACTATATCTGATGGCATGGAAACCAAAAACCTCACCCTGTACCCTCCAGCAAGGCCGAGTCTAGAAACTGAAACCTCCCTTTGGATAGAACAGGAAGAAGAAGAAGATGTTCAGCCATTACTAACAATAGGGAAGGCACTAACTTTCAAAAACGAAACAGAAGACGATGCCATTAATAATTTCATTAGCGAACCTGCTTCAGTAGACAAGGAAGTTTATCAACTTCTGAACAGTACCCTCGGCAAAGAAGAACAAGAACAGCTTACGGAGGAAGCACTAGCCAATGACACAAACATAATCCCAGTATTGAAAAGCTCGAGAAGCATTCCTATTGAGGTAGAGCCTGGAAGAACTTTGAACATCAATCCTGCTCTCTCCTCAGAAGAACAAAAGCGCCTAACCAATCTCTTGAAGGAACGTAAGGGGGCGTTCGCCTGGGAGTATACAGACATGAAGGGTATTCCTTCTAGTCTGTGCACTCATCATATTTATATTAAAAACGACTCCCGGCCTGTATGTCAACCCCAACGACGTATGAACCCCAATCTTAGGGATATAGTGAAGGAAGAAATCCAGAAACTCTTGGAAGCAGGATTCATCTATCCTATCTCAGACAGTGAGTGGGTTTCCCCACTTGTAATTGTACCCAAGAAAAATGGTAAATGGAGAGTCTGTGTCGATTATAGGGAGCTGAACAAGGCTACACAGAAGGATCACTTTCCTCTGCCCTTTATTGACCAGGTACTTGATAACTTATCTGGGAAGAAGTTCTTCTCCTTCCTGGATGGGTTCAGTGGGTACAATCAAATTCAGATTGCTCCAGAGGATCAGGATAAGACCACCTTCACCTGCCCTTGGGGAACGTTCGCCTACAGGGTGCTTCCCTTTGGATTGTGCAATGCACCTGCAACGTTCCAAAGAGCTGTGATAGGCATATTTTCTGAATTGGTTAATGATAGCATGGAAGTTTTTATGGATGATTTTACTCCTTATGGCAGGGATTTTGAGGAAGCACTGGAAAATTTGAAGAAAGTTTTAATTCGCTGTGAACAGGCTCGCCTCTCACTGAGCACTGAAAAATGCCACATGATGATGAGTGAGGGGGTGGTATTAGGACATTTCATCTCTACTAACGGTATTCAAGTGGATCCTTCAAAAATTAAGGTGATAAAGAATATACCAACCCCTTCAACTCAGAAAGAGGTGCGAAGTTTTCTAGGACATGCTGGGTATTACAGGAGATTCATAGAAAACTTCTCCAAACTTGCTTCTCCTTTGTTTTCATTGTTAATGAAGGATGTGCAGTTTGTATGGAGTACAGCATGCCAGACAGCATTTGATAAGCTTAAAGAGAAACTGTCCACAGCCCCTATTTTAAGGGGACCTAATTGGACCATACCTTTCCACATTTCTTCAGATGCTTCTGATACCGCCATTGGAGCAGTACTAGGACAGCAGGATGGTCAAGTACCTTATGCTATTTATTATGTTAGTAAAAACTTAGCCCCTGCTGAACTAAATTATACTGTTACTGAAAAAGAATTCCTTGCTATTGTTTATTCTATTAATAAGTTTCGGCATTACATTACTGGGTATCCTACATTTGTGCATACTGACCACTCTGCCATTAAGTATTTAATGAATAAACCTGTCACTAATGCCAGAGTAACCAGGTGGCTTTTATTATTACAGGAATTTGATATTACTATTATAGATAAACCTGGAAAAGAAAATGTTGTTGCTGATTTTTTATCACGATTTACTAACAGTGATGACAGTTCACCTGTTGAGGATGCTTTCCCGGATGAACATTTATTCGCACTCTCGGCTCATTCACCCTGGTATGCAGACGTTGCTAATTATTTGGCTGCAGGGAAGCTTCCGCCACATATGTCTAAACGAGAGAAAAGAAAAATTATTCAGCAAAGTGCCAGGTATTGTTGGCTCAAGGGCCATCTCTTTTACACAGGACCTGATCTTGAAATTAGAAGATGTGTAAGGGAAGATGAGATCTTTCATATACTGAAGGCCTGTCACGATGAACCTTGCGGAGGACACTTTGCAGATAAAAGAACAGGGCATAAGGCATTGCGGATGGGCTATTATTGGCCGACACTGTTCAAAGATGCTAAAAGATATGTTTAGTCCTGTGACAGCTGCCAAAGGATGGGCCAACCTAATAAGACAGATCAGATACCTTTACAGCCCCAAGTGGTACTAGAACCGTTTGATAGATGGGCATTGGACTTTGTTGGTCCTATCAACCCTCCTTCCAAACAGAAGGTTTACATCTTGGTGTGTACAGATTACATGACTAAGTGGGTAGAAGCTGTAGCTTTGGCTAAGGCAAACGACCAGGCGGTGATTGATTTCCTGTACAGTGAAGTTTTTACCCGTTTTGGAGTACTAAAGGAAGTAGTTACCGATGGGGGACCACAATTTATTTCACACCAATTTGAATCCTTGCTCCGGAAGTATCATGTGCAGCACAAGATAGCTTCACCTTATCATCCCCAGGCCAATGGTCAGGTGGAAAGCACTAATAAAGTTATCGAAGCAATCCTTACTAAAACAGTTAAAAGCCATCGAAGGGATTGGGCTGACAGACTTCCAGAAGCACTGTGGGCATATCGCACGACTTGGCGCAACACCACGGGATTTTCTCCCTATGATCTGGTGTATGGTAAGAGTGCCATCTTTCCAATTGAATTTGAGATCAAGACCCTGAAAACAGCCATTGAAATGAACCTGGATGTAGCAGAAGCCCAGAAAAGAAGATTGAATCAATTGAATGAATTGGATGAGAAACGGTTAGCTGCGGTAGACCAGACTATGCTGCTTCAGCAACAGAGATCTAATTGGCATGACCGATTCATCAAAAAGAAAATCTTCCATGAAGGAGATTGGGCACTATTATACGACTCCAGATTCAAGAAGGATTTCAAAGGGAAATTACGCACAAGATGGCTGGGTCCATATTTGGTTGACAGGGTATTTGACAACGGCACTGTTCGCCTGGTCACCATTGACGAAAACCGTATACCATTACTTGCTAATGGCCACAGACTGCGACTGTATCGAAATCCCATTTCGAAAGATGCATTCATTTCACAGATTGCTGCTGATCCAAACTACCAATTGGCACCAGAGCAGGAACATTTCTCTACCTTTGCCAAATCTTAAAATGAAAATTATATTTGCTGTACATAAATAATTTCTTGCTGTAGCGTATAGTTGTCGTTTTCTTTCTCTCTGCATTTGATCTCTTTGCTTGCTGTTGTCTTTTTAAAAAAAAAAATTCAGGGAAGCGCCAGGAGAACGATCAGTTGGGGCCCGTAATGAGAATCTCTCTGTGCTGTCCTTGTGTTAAAAAAAAAAAAAAAAAAAAAAATTCGGCAGCTGCAACATATTTTCCGGCAGCTGCAACATATTTTCCGGCGGCTGCAACATATTTTCCGGTAGCCGTATATCCTTTTCCGGCAACCATATTCTCCATTTCCCGGTAGCCATAATGCCCTTCCCGTCAGCCGTCAATCTTTTTCGACTGCTGCAATTTCGGCAGCTGCAACATTTGCGGCTGCAACATTTGCGGCTGCAACATCGGCGGCTGCAACATCGACGGCAACAACATTTGCGGCTGCAACATCAGCGGCTGCAACATCGGCGGCTGCAATTCCAGTTTCCGCGGCTGCCACCTCATCGTCCCCATGGTTGCCACCTCATTCACCAGCTATGGCCACCTCATCTCCCACGGCTGCCATCTCATTTTCCGCAGCTGCCATTCCATTTACCAACCACGGCCATTTCACTTCCCGGTAGCCGTAATGTTTTTTTTTTTTTTCCCGTCCGCCGTCAAATATTTTCCGATAGCTGCAACTCCGGCAGCTGTAATCCCGGCAGCTGCAATTTCGGCGGCTGTAACTTCGGCGGCTGCAACATCTTTTTCTCGCAGCCGCCACATCATTTCCCGGCTGTCACCTTATTTCTCGGCGGCCGCCACCTCATTGACCAAGTCACTTCCACACCATAGCTGTCATTTCTTTCCAGCGGCTGCGACATATTTCCCATAGTCGTAAAATCTTTTCCCGCCAGCTGTAAGTTTCTTCCGCCGCCGTAAAATTTTCCCGTGACAGCCGTAATTTTTCCCTGATATCGTGAATCTTTTTCCGGCTGCCGCGAATTCTTTTCCGATGGCTGTAACTTCTTTCCTGCCAGCTGCAACAAGCTTTTTCATCGGCCGTGTGATCATTTCTTTGGCAACTTGCAGTGGTAACTCCCGTGTTAACAGAAGGATTGTTCAACCTGCTAATTATGATGCTGATTCATCCCAGTCCTGCCGGCGAACTCATCATTTTAACCCGGAGGATGCGACGCCTTGTGTTTTACCGGCGAAGGAAATCAGTGCCTTATCCGAGTCATCATGATTCCACGTCTGACTGTGCATGCGTTCGGCTCTGTGACGTCACCAACTCCATGCTCCACCAGTTTCCGCAGCCTTCCGACGCACAGTTTTATGAGGTATGGCTTTCATTTATCACGTGATTAAGTATTGATATCATGTAAACGAGATTGGCTGTACCTTCACTCGTACCACCATTTATATCTGATTAAACCTTTCCCTCATACGACGTAATACTAATAACTGCCACCTTCCCCAATTCGGCATGAAATTTTAAACTCTTCTCTGCGCTTAACTTTCCGAATTAGTTCATTCGCTCAACGTCTCCGCTCAACGATTCGTGCATTCTCCGTGCTGCAACTTCCATTCTGGGATCCTGTACTCTGTCGAACAGCAGTTTCATCTTGCAGCCAGGACCATGGGCATTCCAGTTCGCCATGAACCTTTCAATACCCGGGAACTTAGAAGGAATTTGCAGGTTCTGGCCATTTTTCAAGCCGCTGGCTGGGTCGAGTTCTTTGAACGATTGGATGGATTCGATCGGGACGCAGCCCTGCAATTCGCATTGAATCTTACTAAAACACACTCCACGGTGTGGGGGCTGTGTATAGATGTTTCGGAGGTCATTATATCCAAGGTTACAGCTATCCCGTTGGTGGGAAAACCTTGGTTTAACCGTCGAGTTCCTGCAACAGTTGCACGGGAACAATTTTTACTTCCAGGGGAGCAAGTTGAAGCATCCAGGAGAGGGATTGCATTGAAGTCACTGCCGCAGCCATGGGACCAGGTCGCTATCTTCCTCAAGAAATACATAACTTGCGAAGGTAGATACCAAACTGTGTACAACTCTGAACTTCCTTTGCTTTCTCATCTCCGTCATGGCATTTTGTTGAATATTCCATTTTATCTATTGCACGACTTGCGCCATATGGCAACATTTGTTCAGTCTGCAAAGCACCCACTGTCCTCCCTCACCCACCATGGCCTTATTAAGTTAATTATTGTAAGAACCCTGGCCCAACATAATATAACATGGGAGCAATTCATTACCCGGCCACAGCAACCTGTTCCCTTGAGGGTCATTCCATTACAGCAATTACCGGTTCCGCCACAACAGGAGGACCGGAGTTCCTCCAGTGAAGTTGGGGGGAGGGATGAAACGGAAGAAGAACAACAGGGGGCACAGGCAGGACCATCCGGGAGGGATGAAACGGAAGAAGAGCAACAGGGGGCACAGGCAGGGCCATCGGGGGTTGGAAAAACCACAGAGGAAGAACAAACAGGGGCACAGGCAGAGCCATTTGAAGTTTATGAATCCCCAGCACAAGCAGAACCAGTGGGGGATGACACGGCATTTGAAGGAGAGCGAGGGGAAGCACAAACAGAGCTGTCAGGCGACAATGTAGATGAAACCCTCGTGGAAAACCTAGACAACAGGGCAGCTCCGGCAGCAGAAGGTGAAATTGGAGCAGCATCAAATGCTGCGACAATGGAACCTGAAGATGACGGAGCCAGAGCAATGGAAGAAGATATTGAGCTGGTCACAATCGAGTCTTCACCGGAATGGGCAGGAGGAGCAGCTGTGATTGAAGAAGAACAGCATGGGGGGCAGGGAAATATTCCTTTAACTTCAGTTTTGCCTCCCTATATTCCAGCTCCACGAGAAGAAACACTACAAAAAGGAAAGTCACAAAAGAAAACCCCACAGAAAAGGAAGAGGGCCACCAATGAGTTTGATTTAGTGGCACCAATCAGAAGGAAATGAACTCGGTCAATCACAGCAGCAGAGGCAGCTAGAACAAAATGGGCAACCTTAGAGACACAGGTTGAACCCCCAATCCTTACACCAAAACTGAGGGATGCTCCACAAAGGCCAGTGGAGGAAGAGCCGGGAGTTGAGGGACTCTTGTATGAGAATGCAATGCTGAAAGAGGACCTCCAAGCACTTAGAAAGGAGCTGGAAACATGGAAGGAAATCTGCAGAAAGCAGGGTGGAAGAAAGATGTATACATTAATAGAGGCTGCAGACCAAGTGGAGGAATCAGCTTCTGCTGGAGCTGGAGAAAAGGATGAGCGAATACTCTGCCCCACCTGTGGGGAGATCTTTGAGGAAGCAGGCCATAAAATTTTACTTAGCACCTATTCAGCACAACAGCCTGTAGCCACAGAAGGGAAAGCAGTGGAGAAAGAGGATGCTGCAACACAAGAACCAGCACCTTTAAACATCCTTGCTGCAGCTGCTACTTCCCATGATGCAAAAGTCATAGAACAGATGGGAGAAGAACAGGGAGTGGAGGATGCCCTGGAAATTTATGAGGAATGTATGGCAATTCCAAAATGCTCCCACGACATAGAAATCATAGAACAGTTGGGAGAAGAACGGGAGATGAAGAATGCTCTGGAGCTTATAAAAGAGTATAGTGAAACCCCAGAGTGTTCCCATGACACGGAGATCATGGAGCCAAGGGATACTCTGGAGGATAGTGAAGAATTTTGTGCTGTAACCCCAGAACGTTCCCAGGACACAATAATTTTAGAAGGAGAAACGGAAATGCAGGACAGTGATAAGTTGAAACAGGATGCTGCAACACAAGAACCAGCAATCCTGAATTTGACCGTCCAACCGACTGAGCAGACAGGAGAAGAAGCTGGGACAGAGGATATTCTGGCATTCAACGATGAACTCTGGGTGGTGACCCCAGAAAGCTCTCATGATACAGAACTCATAGAAGAGGAGCTGCATCAAAAGAAAGATGAAGATGTAAGCCAGGATGTTGTCACACAAGAACCAACATCCTTGGATACTGCAGCAAGAACCCCTGAATTGCAGTTGGGAGATAACCCGGGAATAGATATCATTCCTGATACACAATGGAGTGATGATGAACAGGTACAGACACCCTGCTCAGGTGACACTGAAATCTTGGAGGAGGAGCTGCAAATTGAAAAGGATATCCAATCTCAGCAGCCAAATGACAAAGAAGACACTGTTACACAAGAACCAGTGTCTCCCAAAGCAATAAAGGCAGCTGCTGAAGAAGGTTTAAGGGATGTTGCTGTTACAAAAGAACCAGCAACTCCCTTGATAAGATTAGATGCGCTGGAAGACACTGTCCCACAAGAACCAGTGCTTCCACCTCCTACAGGTGTCATTGAGTTGGATTCAGATTGAGTGTGTCTTTTCAACTTCCCCAGGCATAGCATAAGAGAACTGCAGAAAGGTCCCCACCACATCAAGTGCATTCTCAGATATTAGCAAGTAGCAGGGGAAGGGGAACAGTGAAGTTGGAAGATGCCGGGTTGCTCACAGAAACTTTTCAAAAAGATAGAGGGGATGCCTGATTTATCTACATTCTTTTCTCTTGCCTGGACAAGGTTCAGTGCAATATTCAGATGCAGGTTGTTGCATGAGGACATGCAACAGGATAGTTGGGGGGAGATGTTGAGCCCAGAATTGGCCCTTTTTGACCATCATTTAGCATCTTCCCTTACCTTGTCTTACACCAATTACCTTGGCAATTCAACTTATTGTCCTTATATATTCCCCAAATTACCAAGGTATGGCCGATTATTGTTTTATTGTGTTAATACTTATGATTGTGATGATTAAAGCTGTGCATCTCTTAATCTGTGCTAACATGATGCGATTTATGAAGGTAGTAAGACAATAGACTGCAGGAAGATCGGAGCTGAACAAGTCATGAAGGAACGTTCATCGCTTGTGGAAGGTTCCTTGGGGCTCAATTCGGCAATCAAGGCATAGGCGTGGCAGGGCAGTTGTCACCGAAGAACTATCTTAAGTATGTCGCTGCTCGAATCCAGCTGTGAGCTGGAAGGACCGTCACTCTTGGGACAATTAATACTTCTCTCATATTTGGATATTTCAGTTCTGCCACGCATTGTAACAGCTAGATTATTTAGGGCGCCTGAAGATCAGAGATCTTCATGGCTGCCCAATTATAGGTTTAGATGTTGCAAATTGTATGTATAAATATGGGGAATTACCTCGACTGAGGGGTTGGACAGCAAATAATTAATTTATCCTGTATTAGCAGCCGAGCTGAAACTGTGTACTTATTCTTCTGTTAATATAAGGAGTTACTTCTGAGTTAAAGAGAGTGTTGTTCGACCAGCGTCTCTGTGTGAAGACTGGGCCCGTCTTCCACAGAGATTGCTGTGTTAATTTAGGATTTCCTCTTTCTTGTTGTGTGATGCCTTGATCTTTCTTTTGTACGCAGCAGCAATATTCATTGTGTGGATTTCTCAGTAATTGATTATATTTTCGTGAGATTGGTGAATGGTATCGAATAACAGTCGACTGAGTCAGGTTTGTTTTACATATTTCAATTTCTGTTCACACTGCTGTGTTCATCCTACAGCTGAGACGTAATCCCAGGAGTTCTTACAGTTTAGCTTTCTTGTTATGTATTGATTGAATTATATTTTGCAATTCAGTTTCTTAGAACAGTTGCTTCAATCTCTTTTATCAAATTCTAGAGTAATGTTCAGGTCATGCTTTATGATTCCCAGCTTGATTAAATTAGACAGTTGATTATTTTAGAATGCAATTGAGATTTCCTTCCTGCAATCGTTGATTAGATCTGATATTAATTCTGCTTGATGCATAATAGAAAAGAATTGTAGTATAGCAGTTAGAAGGCAATTGGGATTGCGTAGATTCTTGGGATGAACATAGATGATAGAAGATAAAAGTATTCACTTCTAATGGTTTTGTGTTTAAGCATATATTGTGCACTTGTCCTTTGAAATAAAAAGACTTTCTCGGGTTGACAATAAATTTCATACGCTCTGTGTGTTTGATATTTAATTATCTGCAAATAGAGTGCTTGACAATCATCATCATCACCATGCTCATCATCATCACCATCATCATCATCATCATCTTCATCATCATCATCATTGTGAGGACGAGGATGAAGATGATGATGATGATATGATGATGATGATGGTGGTGGTGTATGATGATGAATATGAGTACGATGATGATGATGATGATGATGAAAACAAAGATGTTGTTGTTGATGATGATGAGGAAGAGGGTGATGAGGAAGATGATGATGATGATGATGGTGGATGTTGATGAATATGAGTACGATGATGAACATGATGATGATGTTGATGATCATCGTACTCATCATCAACATCGTCATCATCATCGCCATCAATGTTGATGATGAGGATGATGATAATGATGACGTTGACGATGAAGATGATGACCTAGATGTTGATGAAGATGAGGAAGAATGACGATGATGATGATGGTGTTGATGATGACAATGATGATGATGACGAAGATGATGATGATGATGGTGATGAGGATGAAGAAGATGATGATGATGGAGATGATGTTGATGTTGATGAGGATGGTGATGAAGATGATGATGATGAAGAAGATGACGATGGTGGAGATGTTGATGAGGAAGGGGGAGATGACAATGATGATGAAGATGTTGATGATGATGGTGATGGTGATGATGATGATGATGATCATCATCATCATCATATTCATCGTGATGATCATCATCTTCATCACCATCATGATCAGATCATCCTCATCACCATCATCCTCATCATCATCATCATCACCATCATCCTCATCGTCATCTTCATCACCATTGCCATCATCATCATCACCATCACCATCATCTCATCATCATCACCATCATCCTCATCGTCATCTTCATCACCATTGTCATCATCATCATCATCACCATTGTCATCATCATTATCATCACCATCACCATCATCTCATCATCATCAGCATCATCATCAACATCTTCAACATCATTGTCATCTCCCCCTTCCTCATCAACATCTCCATCATCGTCATCTTCTTCATCATCACATCTTCATCAACTTCATGTATCCCCTTGACAAAGGAAATTAAATAAACCATACAAAGGCATACAATAGCGCGTACGCGCAAGGACGCGTGTGCGTTGTTATTAACGCGTGCGCGCTTTCAATCACACGTGCGCGTGTTTGCGCGTGCGCGTAGTTGCGCGCGCACGTGTTTGAATTCAAATTGTTTTTGGCACCTTTGCAGGCTTGGAATTAGCTTCGGATTGTACCTTTAGGCTCAGTTTGATTTATCCATGATTTAGCAGAAAACATCAAACACTGCAACTTACTATTTTTCACAACTAGTTCTGCATAAGCTCCACGAGTGCACTGGAGATGAAATTGCACACACTTGTCGAGCTCTGTGTGCAGATTCCAAATATATAATTTTTTAATAGATCTGTTTTTGTTCTCTATTTTTAATTCATTTTAAACTGCACTCATGTCAAATTCGTAAAAAACATAGGTCGTTTATTTGACCTATAACTTTTGATTGGCTTACCTATTTCGAAAACGGAAAAGAGCCCACGTAAGAGCACAAAAATACCTACAACCTTATAAAACAAAAAATGCATTTTGATTATTTTTAGACCATGATATGGTGGATTAAAACTTGACAATGTCGTTTTAGGGCTTCACTGACTTCGGTAATTTAAAAAAATATATAAAATTGACTTTTAAAATTTTGGAAAAATAGCCCCGCACAAGATTTTTCTGTTGCCTACACCTCTACATATTTTTTTTCTCATAAATTGAAAATTTACATAGCAAACAGGTGGCTCAAAAAAAACATGTGCATTATGTTTTAGAAAACAAATAACATACCAATCTTCGAATAATGACATTTTGGGGTGGTTATACCACTTTTCCATAAATAAAAATTATATATTCCGGAAGGTCATCCGTTTTTCTACGTTTCATCTTTTTACACCTAATCGGAAAAAGTTTTGTAGGTACCTCTAATAATTGATTTTAATGACAATATTTCTGTTTTTCCATAATGTCATTGCAACTAACGTGTCATAATTGGGTATCATTACCTTGCACCAGCCCTGATATATTTAAATTTGTTAAAATGTCGGTTAGTTTGAGTAAGATACACGGAAAAACACATGAAAGGTTTTGAAAGAAACGTTAGGGTGAAATTTATTTTCATATGAAAGATGAATCGATATAGATGATGTTATTTTATGAAATTGATGTATGATTGAAAAACTTGTTGTTTGATTGTTGATTCATAATTAATGTTATTTTGTAAAAACTTAAGTCTAAGGAATAGATAAAGATATGAAATATCTTGGCGAAACATATTATTACCTTGACAAAACAAAGGATTCTGAAAGGTGTTGTGAACATGCCGATGAAATAAGTAAATTCAAATTGCGTAGAAGTATCGTTTAAATTTCGCATTTAGTTGAAGATATATTCTATTTCCATAAAAAATTACCAGGTGCATTACCTATGAGCATCACTAGGTAAAAGTATAGTTTTTATTTGAATTATACTCCAAGGAAGTAAGCTTGTTTGATAAAGCGAAGTCACGTGAACATCTTCAATTATAAATAGTTTCACTCTAGATGATATTGCATTACGACAGCTCATGGATTGCTATATAAGAAACTAAAGCCTCATAGATGAAATTATAGTTACTTTTATCGAAACAAAAAGTTGGTTTTCGAATGTCAAAGTCAGAATGTATATCATTTTACATAGATTTTGGTTGTATACTTATTGCAAAAATATTGTTGACTTTCTTTCATTCCTTTCCATGGATCCGATAGTATGGAGGCCATATCCTAAATAATTAATTATCATTGAGTATTGATAGTTAGGAGGAAATTGACATACTAGGTTACGAGTTAAAGATGTGAACGAAATTATGTGGCAAGATGGACTGATGTGTTTGAGCATTGTTTTTGTATATGAAAGATCGTTATTCTGTTAAAAGTTAAGATTATATTTTGAACATTCATTTAGAATTTCTTATCGATATTAGAATAGTAAGAATAAGTTTTAAAGTGTAGTACCGTATGGAATTGCAAGCAGTATTCCTAGCAGTTTAATTTATGAATGCATTATGATTCTAATTATTTCTTCTTATATAGACCCCTCGAAGGGATTTTTATATCTTCTAACAAGGATTAATGTGTATCAAGTTAAAAGACCTTGTTAATAGTAGGAGTGGGGTATAGAAAAAAAAAGGAATCCCAAACCTTGATATGATTGAAAGAGTATGGAAGGATTCTTAGATGAATCCATATCCAACTAACTGTTTCAATTAGGATACTGACATGTTTATTTGTTAACAAACTTGACTTCAAAAATATATTGAAGAGTTTATATTCATACAGCAAAGTGAATTAAAAAGGATGCACAAGTTATTGAATGGGCATGTGTGTAATGCTATGAGACTAATGTGTTCAATTGTTGAGCAATTGAAGCAAAGAAATATTTTATACTAACATTTCAGGAAGTGATCTTAACGATGACTGATGTCAAGATCAGAGAAGAACGTTGATTATAAAACTTATATAGAAGAGTTGAGCTATAACACTCAAGAATAAGTAATGATTTAATTTACATCTTATTTGGATTAGAACATTTTATGAATCACGATTGGTGATAAAACTCATGATTAATGATGTGTAATCATCAAAATGCATAGAATGTGAAAAGTAAATATAATTGTGGCTATTACAATGCAGGTGGCATATAGAATGAGAAAGGAGGTTACTACATTCATGTTATAGCCATTGCAGGAGGCAAATTCCCTAAAAATTATATGTGGTCATGTTCCCCACGGAAGTGGAATAGAGCAGGTGGCTCGTTGAATGTTATACTGACCCATAAGACCTAGGCAATCTTGATATCCATCGAATTGAGCAGGTGGATCACTATGTTTTCTTCCTTGTGGCCATTCCTACAAACAATAAAGTGGAAGAATGCACAAGAGATTCGATGAGGGGAATGGAGATGAAGTGAATGGTAGAGTTAGTATGAAATCTGAACTAGTTCAGCCACATTGTTGAGTTCAATATTGCTAAAGGCAGAAGTATTAATATTGAGTGTACAATAAGTAATTATCATACTACTATTACAGAAAATATCACTGTTGAGTTTACAGAAAATGTTTCTAACTGCAAGTTTTATTTGCAGGTTTTATTTATAAGTTTTAACTCGAGGACAAGTTGTGTGTTCAGCAAAGGATTGCTGAAATTCCAAACTCAGGAGAGAATTTGGTGATCAACAAGGTGTTGTTGAAATATTGTGTTATGACATAACCAATATTGAATGATTTGTATTGTGGAATAATAGATGTCTTTATGTATGAATGTTATGAATGCTAGAGTAAGCAAATATGCCCTCATGGATGAGGATGAATGATAAATGTTTGAAATTTTGTATACTTATGTATAATGAAAAATGTTGGAAGATCGGGTATGATATGAACAAACATACGGGTGATGAAAAAAGTACAAACCACAAAGACGTGTGAAAGTTGTATGAGTTTGAATACCCAGGAAAGGGGGAAACGACAAGTGAATCAAAGAATGATGAATTCTGAAGAGTGAAAGCATTGCTAAGTAGTATGAACACCGAGGACGGTGTTATTCTTAAGGGGAGGAGTATGTAACACCCCTCATTTTTTATCTAACTTTATAAATGTATATTGTAACTATGAATGTGACCCTGGTGAGGACCTCAAGGCCAAGTCCCCACCAGTGGACCATGAGACTACTGTTATGATTCCCAAGTGTTATTTAAGTCTAAATCCCTAAGTTGTAGGAGACTAAAAGATGGGGATGCAACAACGCCAGTCATTTGAGTTCGCTAAGGGGAAGTTTAACGACAAGTAGACCTTAAGTTTATAGCTGATGTCGTCCTAATTCCATGAGCACTTGAGTGAACATTGAAGTTCATTAAAGGTCACTTAGAAATTTCTAAATTTCCTTAGAAAGAGATACCGAAGACACTTTTTACGTGTCAAAAGGCACCTACGAACTTTTAAGACCTAATAGTTAAACTCTATGACTAAAATTTTCGTGGATGTCCTTAAGAGTTACTAAACCGACGATTAATACCAAGTAAGTATTATGAATTTGAAATAACTTGGAATTGGACAAAAATAGGACAAGAAGAAGATTACCATGGGAGGTATCCTTATAAGTTAAATTATACCATGAGTAATCTCCATATATATGGAAAATGACACATAATATATATATATATATATATATATATTAAAATCATGTACCTCGTTCATATATACATATATATATATATATATAAACCTAACAAAGTGAAGATGCCATATCACAAGGATATAGGCATGAATAGAATTAAGCACATAAAGATGATAAATAAATAGGCCATCTAGAAAGGTTTTTAAGAAATACCTTTAATGGAACTATACGTTATGATTATCTTTAAGAAGAACGATAGACTAATGAACGGAGTCATATTAAATGTATATATATTTATATAGCATTTAAAATATTAGTTGAGAAAACTATACGTATGAAGACATTTACCATGTCTACAAGGATCCTAATTTATTTATGAAGAGGATGCTCATAGTACGTGGCATCATATAGCTAGGTATTATTTATTTTTGAACCAAAAGGAGTTTTACCAAAATAATGAGTAATGGGAGACGTGCATGGGTAATGGAAGCTTATTACATTTATATATTCGAATTGACCTAAATATATTTAGTGGAATTTTTTTCTTTGATAAGTTTATTTTCTTAAAACTTTCGGTTGGCTTCCACCAACGTGTTGAGTAGAAATTAATTTGGCAGTAGCTCTCATCCAATACTTGGCCTGTTGTGGAAACTACGACCTCCAAGTGGCCTGAGGGAGAAAACTTACTTAGAAGTATTATCTCGGTGGAGAGAGAGATAGTTATGCTTGGATAGTCTGTTGTGGGATTTGTCCCCATTTGGTTATGGAGCACATCGAGTATTGCCATCTAGCAGGAGTAGATAAGTTACTTATTGGATTTTATCTACTTGGTAAAGTATGTGAGTGAATTCGTAACTCTAAACCTCTACACACATAATTAAGTTTATAAAAATTAGATAGGTTTATATATTACTGTTTGCAAATTGGAACAGAATCTAGATATGTAGATATTACCGTTGCAAAATTGAAAAAAAAGGGCTTCGGTTTATGTATATGTTACCGCTGCATACCATTGGGAAAGAATTTAATCTTGCTTTAGATATATATATAAATATGCTTCTTATGTTTAGGGATAACCCAGGTTTATGTATGAGTGTTGAACTCCCTATATAAACGTATCTTTTAGTTGAGCTTTATCCCTAGTCAAAAACCTGCTATAAAGTATTCGGATCAGGGTGATCTCTGTGCAAATATACCTTTATGCGAGTCTAATCTTTGTCAAGTTTCGACTGCACATTATTTTAAACCAACGATGTTGTTTATGCTCGCTCGATCCCTGATGAAAACTTAATTTTATACTTTTCAGAGCAGTATGCTCGAACGCGTGCTAAGACAATGATAGGGTCGTTTTCTGACCAGAGGTAATAGTTCTGTAATTACTCTATATTAAGTAAAATGTAGAGATTTTATATAGCAAGGACCTCCGGCTAAGGTGTTGATGGAGAGAAGCGTAGTTCCAACGTTACCTTTGTGGCGAAACCCTATTTTCCTTACCTTTGCGTTTTATGTAAACCTTGAGTTTGATAGAGAAGATGCAACCATAAGCGTTAATCTCTATTTTTTGAACAAGTCTGCAGCCTTAGAAGACGCAGCCACCCATCTTTGTTTTGGAATGAATTAAAATGTAAGTTTATTATATATATTTATACATTGAAAAGTTAAACGAAGGGTTATGATACATAAGCTCTATTCTTAGGTTAAATTTATTTGTAGGAGTTAAGGGATAACTATTTATTAAATACCTACACTAGGATTAGATAGAATTGAAACGGAAAGATTTGTGAAAGTTATATTGAAGATTTGATCCAACACCCTAACAAATTTATCGTTTAGGATATATGTACTAGGGTGAAACTTCTCCCCCTAGCCACCTTTCGATTTATTAGAAATCCATGTCATAGACTAGATCCCTGAATTGAATTTCTTAAAGGTACTCTCGACGCGTTAAAAATGGTCTCTCCTTATATGGTCTCTCCTTTGTGTGTTCTTTTATTCAGTTTGAGTTGTTTTGAATATGTGTTATTTATTAACTATGATGACTTTATGTTTATATCCTTGTGCAAATGTATGCATTTATTAATGATAGTTCCTTGTTATTTTATGATGACTATAAATTGTATCTCATATGTATACATTTGACTTTCTTTTAGAATGATTAAGACTAAATTGTTTTATTCATATGTATGAATAAGAATTGTTTGAACGTTTCGTTCTTGCGTGTACCTTGTGACTTACCATTGTATAAATTGCATACTTCATTAATACTCATAGATAGAATTTTAACCCAGTGATAACTTCACATTGTTCCATGGGTAGTAATCAATATTTTGGTTATCCCCATGGATAGAGAAATAATGTGAAGTATTTTTGAAGGAAGGATCTTAAAAATTACTTATATATTTAAGGAAGATTGAAATTAATATTCTTGATCTTATGATGGCTTGTCAGGCATGTTAAATAAAACTTTTGTTTTAAAGAGATAATTGATTTTTGAATTATGATCATGTAAATGTTATTGAAAGTAATGGTAGGAGGAATCATTAAGCATGATCATTATAATTCAATCGTTATTATGTTTTTCTGGAATTTGTGTATCAAGTTTCTTTTTATAAAATGTTTAGGGAGAAAAATTTTGAAAATTCCCATAAATTACAGTTATTGAAATTTGGGTTTGTGACACTTTATGTCAGCATGTATGTGCGTTGATCACGTTCAATCCCTGAACATTTTTCACTATTTCAGTATTTGAAATCTATTGAATGTATGTGCGTTGATCACGTTCAATCCCTGAACATTTTTCACTATTTCAGTATTTGAAATCTATTGAATGTTCAGGGATAGGGGTACAAGGATTAGGGGTTGGAATATGAGTATAATATTTTTCAAGTTGTTAGTTAGGTGATAGATTATTGTTGATAATATTTGCTTATAAGGATTTTTGAAGTTTTGTTGATAATATAGAAAATATCATAAAGGAAGTATTCAATTTTTTTGGGCGATAAAACAAATATTGAATTTCATAATAATGATAAAAATTATTATCATTGCTATAAATTGTTATTGACATTAAAGTTCAAAAATATTTAAGTTTGTTTCTCTATGATTAGTAACCCACCATAATTAAATTTTAAGTTAGATTTTATGACTATAAAAATTAAGTATAATTTTAGCTTTTGAAATTTATAAAAGAATATTAAGTGATTTATGATTTGGTGTGGATAGATTTTAAATTACTTGAAAAGTATGAAAGATGTTTTATGAGAAGTTGGGTATTCAACTAAATCATTTATGGTTTTAAGTAGAATGCATACTATAATGCAAAGCCTTAAAAAAATATGCATAGCCTTAACAAATAATCAAAGATGCTCACTTAAGAATTAAAGGAGAATTTAATAAATAAGTTTGAGTTAAACTATTGTTAAGAAAAATGATTAAAATGACATGTTGTTCAATGTTATATTAAGAAAAATGATTAAAACGGCATGTTGTTCAATGTTATATTAAGAAAAATGATTAAAATGACATGTTGTTCAATGTTATATTAAATTTATGTAGATAAATATTAACTTTGAAATTGATGATTATAAAATGATTAGTTGAATCATTTGAACTTCACTCTTCTAGAGTGTTTGGTTCAAAGAGTATCAATTGAAATTATGAAAATAGTTGAAACTGCTTTAGAAAATAGAATTATAATTTATAAAATTCAAATTTAAGACTAAAATGAAGTATTAAGATAATAAATATATATATATATTTATATTAAATAAAATAAATGAAGAGAAACATTGCATATATATTTGTATTGGTAATTAAAAATATTAACTATATAGGAACTTAGGCTTGATCATAAAAATAAATGATTTATGTAATACTTATGACCTTAGAATCATTTTCATTTTCAGTATGAAGTGTTGGAGTGCCTTAACCCGTTACCTTGTGGTGTATTGGGATTCTATGCTAGTAACTATTATTGTGGCATTCTTGAGAAACATAGTGTTAAATAGAGGAAAATAAATTAAAACATTGAATTATAATTGATGAACAACACAAAAAATTAAAAACTTGTATATATTCAAATATGATTAATAAAATAAGAGTTGAGTCAACAAAAGTAATGTTGATTATAGTTAAAAATAAAAATTGAAAAAAAAATAATAAATATGTTCATAAAATGAGGTTGATTTACTCAAAATACAATAGGTTTTATAAGTGAGAAATTAAAGAAAAAAATTAATAGATTTTATAAGTGGGAAATTAAAGAAAAAAATTAATAGAATGATACAAATGAGAGAATTATGACGCTGTGTTATAGGTTTTATAAGATGTTGATTATAGTTAAAAAAAGAATTGAAAAATAAAAAATTGGCGTTGATCAAATCAAAATACAATAGGTTTTATAAGTGAATATGTTCATAAAATGGTGTTGGTTTACTCAAAATACAATAGGTTTTATAAGTGAGAAATAAAAAAAAAAAAAAAAAAATGATACAAATGAGAGAATTATGAAGCTGTGTTATAGGTTTTATAAGTGAGAAATTAAAAAACAATTAATAGAATGATACAAATGAGAGAATTATGAAGCTGTATTAGATGAACTGTGAGGATAATACATTCACAATACAAATAGAATAATAATAAAATGATAGCCTCTTAAAATAACTTGTGAAATGGATAAGAACTTTAATTTTAATTTTTAAAACTCATTTATAAAATTTATTTTATAAATAAACATTATATACCTAAATCCAATTTCTAAACCTATTTGTCAATCATGAAATTTTAGTTAATTTTAATGTTATTATTTATTATTTCATTAATTAACTATATAATATAAAAAAAATCTAATCTTTGATATAGTTTTATTATAAATTACCAAAAATAAAAAGTAATTAAAAAATGTATATAAATTCCTAAAAACATTAAAATCAACATAAAAATAATAACCACTAAAACTAAATTCAATTGACATCATTCATCAATACTCAAATTATTTAAAAATTAATTTCAATTTTTAAAACTCATTTATAAAATTTATTTTATAAATAACATTATATAACTAAATCCAATTTCTAAACCTATTTGTCAAATATAAAATCAATTATAAAATTTTAGTTAATTTTAATGTTATTTATTTAATATTTTATTTTTAGTTAATTTTAATGTTATTTATTTAATATTTCATTAATAATTATATAGTATAAGAAAAAATAATCTTTGATATAGGTTTATTATGAATTACCAAACATAAAAAGTAATTAGAAAAGTAAAATAATTTCTTAAAATAAGAAATATTAAAATCAACATAAATATTTAAAAAGTAATTAGAAAATTCATATAAATTCTTAAAATAAAAACATTAAAACTAACACAAATTTTATTTTTATAAAGATATGAGAGAAACTAAACATAACTCTTAAGCAACTCCATGTTCCCTGCTTTGGCTACTGAGGTCATTTGGAAAATTTGGGAATGTAGAAACCTAACCATTTTTTAAGGAAAATCTATTCAGCCTGAATGGGTTGGGAGAAGGCTTTGGCTGAACATAATGAATTTTGGGATTCTGCTATGACAAATAAAATGGGGGATCACCCTATTAACATATCGTTGTTGTCTATTATGTTTGCAGGATCTTATGGCATGTTTGATGGTGCATCACAAGGTTCGGATTGAGTTTGTGGGCTGGTGCTTTTATATTTTTGAATAGTCATTGCTATTTTAATATATGGATGGATGTTGGCATGGGCACTAATACCAAGAGTGAGGTCTGTGCTCTTTGGTGTATATTATATTTTGCTAAACTCAGGAATGTGGAACTTCAGCAGATTGCGGGGATTTTCAGGTGGTGGTCAATTGGATCAATGAGCTTGGGTCATTAAAAGTAATTACACTCTCTCCTTGGCTCGATATGATCAGATCCTTACTATCAGATTTTATTGGTATTCAGTTTCTCCATATCCCCCATTTAGAGAATGTACAGGCGGATGCTCTTTCAAAAAGAGCTCTTTTGGCTGAGGCAGGTAAACTTTGTTTTGAGGTTTGGGTTGAGGGTCTTCTTCGGGACTAGGCTGTTATCAGATGTTTTGGCTATGATGTGCTATATTTATTTTGGCTTTCCTTTTGTGGGTCATCGATGTTGGACTCATTCTGTTGGTGCAGATGTCTTTGCTTTCCTTTTGGGTTTTCTTTAGGCTGGGGCAGCCATATATCTCTTCTTTTTCTGTTATTTGATGTTTGTTTTGCAGCAGTGGAGGGGGTGGGTTCTTGGCCATTGGTCGGCTGTTTGTATGTCACTTGACTTTGGAGCTCGTTATTGTACTTTTCTATCATATACTTAATATTAAAGTATAGCTATTTTTACAATGTGAAAAAAAAAACCTTAATATTATTCAAAAATGTCTTTCAGTTGATTATTTGTTACTATTTGTTACAAATGAATATCAAGTGAATAATTCCAAAATTTTACAAAGTTCTAAGCAATGTCCAATGAAAGATTTGTACAAACTTCTAAGCAATCTTCTCAGCAAGTAAGCTATCACCAGATTTGCATAAGGTATCTAAGCTCCAACCTGGATTTGTGAGACGGCATTAACGCAAAGCTGAAAGAAAAATTTACTCATTACACAAGCAAAGCTGCCAAAGAAAAATATATGTCTGAAAAATAATGGCTTGGAATTTGAATTGGATTTGAATTTAGTCATTCTCTTGTTGACCACTGCATTGCTTATGATTTAGAAAAGATATTATAAAAATAAGATTTTTTTATCTTTCCCCTCTTTGAATATATATACTTAATGGGACATTCTCTATGGGGGAGTGACTGGAAAAATATTAACTTGGCCGGAAAAGACTAACTGCAGCAAAATATTAACTTGGACAGAAAAGAATAACTGCAGCAACTGTAGTGGATGGGGCATTATTTTTTGTGCTGAGGTATCTGAGTGGTTAGGACATGCTCTAGTGACATTGTTAAAAACTCGCTAAGAAAGAGGTTGGCATATGCACAATCACATTCACAAACTAAGTAAACATACAAACTAAGTAAACATAATCATCGTACTGGTTGTTTTATCATTATCTTGAACTTTTACCAGCGCACAGCTAAACATTAGAAATAAAAATAAAAATACAGAACATATTACCAAAACCATAACATTGCCTCCATTTATACATCTATTTCACACCTATACATCTATTTCACACCTATGACAATATGAGTTTTACAAAGAGATCTTCACCAGCAAGCCAAAAAACATTTTATAAGAACTGCGAGATCTTCACGAGCAAGCCAAAAACCATTTTATAAGAACTGCCTTTGTTGCATGTTGGCCTGTGCTCTTCTTCACCCAGGAATGAAAGGATACTATTCAGACTGAGCTTTAGTATTCCTGAATCCTGCTGCCATATTATATTTTGTCCAAATCCGTTACTATCAAGATAATTTATATAGCTAAAGCCTACAAAATGACAGTCTGATATTCGTCTCCTCTATCTATTATTACTAAAACGGGATCAGTTAAAATGCTGGAAAATTAGGGCCTCTATAACATCTTCACTCTGTTTGCCGAAGATTCTGATGCATGCGTCCCTCGCCTGGTATGATGCACGGCGTGTAATAAATATTTGATATTCATCACCATTCAAACGCTCGAATTCCTCAATCTTGAATTCTTCAATCTGCCCGGTTCCCATGACCAAAGTACGAATATGCCCTGGCACTGTGTTCTGAATGGCCTCCCTTGTTTCTATTACCGAAGGGACGCGGTTCTCCATCATCGCGTGCAATAACTCGTCCGATTGCAATGCTTGATGATATGCAGACACATACGACACACGAATCCAGTCCTTCTCTTCTTCCGTTTTCAATTTGGTAGACCTCCTGATAATCTCCTCTGCCTTCACAAAAATCCTTGCAAATTCATCCCCATTGAGACGCTGTTGATGAACAATGAATTGCTCATCCGCATTGAGACGCTGTTGATGAAGAATGAATTGCTCATTCACATTGAGACGCTGTCGATGAACAAAAAATTGCTCCATTGCTTTGTCCTGCAATTGTTCAAATTGTACATTTATAGACTTTAGGGCGCCCTTGAGAGAGCGCTCCAGAGTGCACCTCCTGCACTTGCACTTGAAACCCCAACCCTCGCACATGGCTTCCCGCTGCGTCAAGGGGATGAGGGGATCAAAATACGAAATAGTGATCTCCTCTCCTATCTCGATGGGTTTGGCGGCATGGATAAACATGGCACTTCCCACTTCCAGCCTGCTCGAGTTCGGCAAGCAAGAATGGTTAATCATGGACGGCAGCAGCCAAAGACCAAAATACACCTGGTCTTTCTCGTCGAGTCTAGCTCCACCGAATGTGTGCCGTTTTGTAAAATCCCGAATACGGTTAACATCCACCCGCAAATTTTCACTATGTACTTCTTGACCGTACGCCCTAAACAGATCAATGGCTGGAACATCCACGCTGCTGCCGGGTGCGCAGTATTCGTCTAAACTATAAATCTGTCGGAGTAAGCTCTGTGATTTCCTAGCCTCACCGACTACCGCGGCGACAAGATCTTCTCCAGGCGCCGTGTGAGTGTGAGTGTGAGTGTTAAAGAGTTTATCATAAAAAACTGCGACAGCATTGCTTACCAGCAAAAGCTCCCCGGTCGTTATTTTTCGGATGGCGTAGAGTCCTCGGCCGCGCCCGTCTTCGGTCATCTTGATTTTCAGAGCGCCCACGAAATCGGCCACTTCTGGAGGAGAACTGCGTCCGAGCAGGTAATCCGAGATATCATACTTGCCATTCAGGCTCTGGTCATACAAAGTCTTGGCTTTGTCGAGCACCACATGTATTTGCGTCTGCCCGGGACTGGCCTTGTTCGCTTGCTCTAAATATTCACAAGCAGCCGCATACTGCCTCAGGGAGAGCAATGCCCGGCCTTTCCTGTACAGCGATTTGAAATGGCTAGGATCGATGCGTAGGGCCTCGCTGGAATCCCCAATTGCACGCTCGAATTCCTTCATCTTCAGACACGTTTCCGCGCGGTTGGAATAAGCGTGGAGGAGGCAGGTATTGATATTATTATTGTCATTAATGGACCTCTTCTTGAGCTGAAGCAGGGCGGCGTCAATGCATTTGGTATAATGCTCTGCTGCTGCGTCCCATTTTTGCTCTCTGAACCACCCGTTTCCCTTCTTCCTCTCCTCCTCCACATCCACATGCAGCAGCTTCTCATTCCGAGTCATGAGCATCACCATGTTGGCAGGGTTGTCAACGCAAACAAGAATGCTGCCGTCAGCGGCGCGTTTCAAACAGGGCTCCTTGACGGCCACCTTGGCTCCCCTGGGGTAAAGCCTCTTGATATCCTCCTGATTAGCAACCACACTGTAAATTGCGAGCCTAAGAGCAAGACCATTACCGTCTTCAAGCAAGGTTATGACTTCGCTCATCCCTAATGCCTCCGCGCACAACGTCCCATAGATCACCTGGCCATGGTGGACTTTCCCAACCTGCAACTCAGTGAAGGTAATGGGGTTCAGCATTTCCAGCGGCACCGAAGAAGTTGCCGCGCTTCCGCCTCCGCCTGGGTTTGTGAAGGACAAGACCGAGTGACAAGTGCTTCCTAGCGCGGCTTCCATTTGCTGACGCCCGAATTCGTGGATTCGGAGAAGGGCTCCGTTGTCAAACGTCTCTGAGGCGTCTTTCGCAAAAGCAAGGGCAGGCGCTACCATCAAGCGATACAGGTTCTCCATCTTTGATTACTCTTCTTCGTCCTCGGCTTCTTTTACTGCTATCAATTTCACCACCTGTTTTGTTTTCTTCTTATTCG
Source organism: Larix kaempferi (assembly GCA_027924585.1). NCBI lineage: Eukaryota > Viridiplantae > Streptophyta > Pinopsida > Pinales > Pinaceae > Larix > Larix kaempferi. The sequence goes on along the minus strand of BSBM01000557.1, from coordinate 8,607,122 downwards.
TGTGGCAGGTATTGAACCACCATTCACTAAACTTAAACCCTTGATCGAGTGGTTAGCGGGAATTTGAAACCGACAGAGCCTGCTGTGATTCTTTTTTTGGTTGAAAGAACTTCAAATTGGTGTTAAAGTACACCAACTTAAAGAATGTTGTCACCAACTTAAAGAGTTCTCACGTTTATTTTTATTTTTTCCTGAGCGTGACATCAACCGACATAGACCAGGGGATTCGAATCGATGCAAAATGACACGAGTGAATTTGTGCGGAAGGTACATTTAACGTGTGAAATATTAATTTTATTTATGATCATTTTTATTTTTTTATTTCTATTGGTTCAAACTAGTGAGGTCAGCCTTGAAAAACAAACAGCGAGGGGTTTCTTCTTACATCTGTCTACCTTGACATCATTGAATCTGATAATCCGTATGCATGTTAAAACTCCGATGCGTTATTGAGATTACTAAAGTATAGTATAAGATAAGGTAAGTACAGATCTCCGCCGCGCACCAAAATTCAATGATAATAGAAAAAAAAAATTTCCGAGCTTCTACCGGAGAACAGGGTCCTAGCAATTTGTGTTGCAGAAATATCAGCCGATGAGGAACGCCTTCTCGGAAGCCATATATATTTTAAAGTAAAATGATTTGTAACGAAGACAAAAACTACTTTTTGATTATTAATTCTTACTTTTTAATTATTAGTTCTCACAATAAATCAAATAGGCAATTCATATAAATAATATATCCTCACAAATGTATGGAAAAATATTAAATAATCCCTCACCAATCCGGTCCCGCTTGTAACGTGCTTTGATGGCGATGCCAAGAGTATTCAGTGGCGAATCGGCGATCGAAGGGATTGAATCGGAGCGTGGAGGATACAGATGCAGGAGTGTTCTCGTACGTGGAGATCTTAAACAATCTACCCTTCAAATGCCTAGGGCAGACTGAAATGACCTCACTGGCTCCAAAGGAAATAGGTTTAATAAGCACACAAGAAAACATTCCGTATAGGGAGTTGTCTATACATTCGACGACTTCGCCCGGACGGCGAAATTGTCAGCCCCCCTCAGGCAATCTCTCCGGCCGATTGTTCCAACTCCGCCCCGTCTTGTCATGGTACAGTTAAAGGATGTGACTGGCTCGATCAAAGATTCCGGCAGCTACTTGATTCCGCGACTGGCTCTATCTTCCGGTGGCTCCTTTAACCCTACGCCGTTAACCGCACCTCCGTTAGCATGTGCCACTTCTCGTAGTTGAAATTCGTACAGGTACCAGACTCACCATATCATGGCCATACATATGGGCAGTATGCCATCGCCCCTCCTTCGTGCAGCAAGCTTTTTCTAAATTTGAATTTTATAATATGCGAGAAATTTAAATTTGAATATCCCGCTAAGAGGTGATTTTACCAAAAGTTATAGCTGCATTCATTCAAAACTCCATAGACGAGATGATATTGATAAAGCCCATAGTGCTGCAGGAAACCCATCCCACTTGTCACCAAGCTCGGGCAACAGCTCTGTAGCGAGCACGGTGGCAATATAAAAGCAAATTGCGCAAAGTAATTGATGGAAATAAGAGAAAGACAGAGAGGTCAGGTGTTCGAATCCTTTGCTTCAAGACCTCACAGATTTCTTCGTTACAATGCCATTTGGAGGAATTGCAGTGGGTAGGCTAGAGGAGGCCACCCACCCATAAGCCCTCAAGGCCGCACTCCCAGAGGGTATTTCCACGCTTATCTTCGTTTTCGCCTTTAATTTGTAGCTTCTGCTCTTTTACTTTCTTTTGTGTTTCTGAGTCATGGTGATCGTGGCGTGGTGCAGACGACGTCTGCGTTCTCGTTGTCTTCTGGCGTGGGAGTGGGCAACGCGTTGGTGTTCGAGATCATTATGACGTTCGCACTGGTGTACACTGTGTACGCCACGGCAGTCGACCCATAGAAGGGCAACATGGCACCATCGTTCCGGTCTGTATTGGATTCATCGTGGGTGCCAACATATTGGCCGACGGGGCTTTCGATGGCGCTTCGATGAACCCGACGAGGGCATTCCGCCCGGCCCTGGTGAGCTGGACGTGGGAGAACCACTGGATTTACTAGGTCGGACCACTCCTCGGAGGCGGTCTGGCTGGCGTTGTCTACGAGCTACAAGCTGTTTATGATCTCCCCGGAGCCAATTTCGCCGTCCGGGCGAAATTGTCGAATGTATAGACAACTACGTAATTCAATGGAAGTAATGGAAAATGAAAAGTATCCGAGATGCGGCTCTTTAACATATCATGGATAAACTGAAAATAAAATTCTAAACATTTTTCATAAATCAAACTTGTAAATTCCAGAAAATATGACAAACAATTCCTTCTAAACATCTCTTCCACGTCCAGCATTCCGCCCGATGCTGGTGAGCTGGACGTGGGAGAACCACTGGATTTACTGGGTCGGACCACTCCTCGGAAGCGGTCTCGCTGGCGTTGTCTACGAGCTATGAGCTGTTTATGATCTCCCCAGAGCCAATTTCGTCGTGTGGGCGAAATTGTCGAATGTATAGACAACTCCGTAATTAAATGGAAGTAGTGGAAAATGAACAGTATCCGAGATGCGGCTCTTTAACATATCGTGGATAAACTGAAAATAAAATTCTAAACATTTTTCATAAATCAAACTTGTAAATTCCAGAAAATATGAAAAACAATTCCTTCTAAACATCACATGGCCACCAAATGCTTTACTCTGCATCATAAACACACAGAAAATTCAGAGAAGAGCTGATTTCCACGCTGAAGGAAAGGAAGAGAATAATGTAACAAACTTTGTAAAGCAGTGGAATGGCCGCTCTCGTAATAATGGACACAATTTTGAATAGTTTTTCAAAACAGAGTTGTCTATACATTCGACAATTTCACCCGGACGGCGAAATTGGCTCCGGGGAGATCATAAACAGCTCATAGCTCGTAGACAACGCCAGCCAGACCGCCTCCGAGGAGTGGTCCGACCCAGTAAATCCAGTGGTTCTGCCACGTCCAGCTCACCAGCGTCGGGCGGAATGCCCTCGTCGGGTTCATCGAAGCGCCATCGAAAGCCCCACCGGCCAATATGTTGGCACCCACGATGAATCCAATACAGACTGGAGCGATGGTGCCACGTTGCCCTTCTATGGGTCGACTGCCGTGGCGTACACAGTGTACACCAGTACGAACGTCATAATGATCTCGAACACCAACGCGTTTCCCACTCCCACGCCAGAAGACAACAAGAACGCAGACGTCGTTTGCACCATGCCACAATCACCACGACTCAGAAACACAAAAGAAAGTAAAAGAGCAGAAGCTACAAATTAAAGGCGAAAACGAAGATAAGCGTGGAAATACCCTCTGGGAGTGCGGCCTTGAGGGCTTCTGGGTGGGTGGCCTCCTCTAGCCTACCCACTGCAATTCCTCCAAACGGCATTGTAACGAAGAAATCTGTGAGGTCTTGAAGCAAAGGATTCGAACACCTGACCTCTCTGTCTTTCTCTTATTTCCATCAATTACTTTGCGCAATTTGCTTTTATATTGCCACCGTGTGCGCTCGCTACAGAGCTGCTGCCCGAGCTTGGTGACAAGTGGGATGGGTTTCCTGCGGCGCTATGGGCTTTATCAATATCATCTCGTCTATGGAGTTCTGAATGAATGCAGCTATAACTTTTGGTAAAATCACCTCTGAGCGGGATATTCAAATTTAAATTTCTCGCATATTATAAAATTCAAATCTAGAAAAAGCTTGCTGCATGAAGGAGGGGCGATGGCATACTACCCATATGTATGGCCATGATATGGTGAGTCTGGTACCTGTACGAATTTCAACGACGAGAAGTGGCACATGCTAACGGAGGTGCGGTTAACGACGTAGGGTTAAAGGAGCCACCGGAAGATAGAGGCAGTCACGTAATCAAGTAGCTGCCAGAATCTTTGATTGAGCCAGTCACATCCTTTAACTGTACCATGACAAGACGGGGCGGAGTTGGAACAATCGGTCGGAGAGATTGCCTGAGGGGGCCTGACAATTTCGCTGTCTGGGCGAAATCGTCGAATGTATAGACAACTCCTTTGGGATAGTGTTAGCAAGTCATGTTCAAATAATATCTTTTATTAAAACTAGCATACCCTCAAAGTCGGGGAAATGAAATGCCAAGAAGAACTTCAATATGTTGTAAAATGAGAGAAAGTTGTGTGTACATAGACAAGGAGTAAATTTTGTAACATATGGCAAGTTTGTTGAGCATTGATGTCTCTCTCAACAATTGCTTATAAGTTCGAACGATGATAGGCATATAAGGTTGAGCCATGTGGACATGATGTAGGTGTGATTCTAGGTTATATGTTCACCAAAATGCAAAATTTCAACATGCTCTCATTAATATCTATTGTTTATCCATTGAATATTTATTATTTAAGCCGTTGTTATTAGATTGCATTTAGCATGCCGATTTCAATCTTAACTACTGTAGGAGTGAATCTCTTTGTACATATTAATTAATATATATACTATTCCATGGTTTACATACCATTCACTCCAGACGAACTATATATATATCTTCAGATGCTAACCTCATTTGCAATAGGGACTTGCACTTCTGCCTCTAGTGTAATGGGGATCATTGCTACTTAGTGATCGAGGATGGGGATGAAAGTACAAATTTTTGCCTTAACTTGGTTTTGGTATGTGCCAAGCCCTTCTAAACTATGAACACACTCAAAACAATGTACATCCAATTGCTTAAAATCTTGTCACACTTGACCCCTCACATGTGACAAGAGCCCATACACTTGCTTTCATGTGACCAATGCCTAATTTATAACACACCATTAACCCCATACCAACACTCAATCTACATGGTGACAACTCCCCATGATTGCACAACCACTCTAGCATGAGATCATTAGTCCACACTAATAATATGTTTGCAATCTTTAAAGGTCACCTAACTATCTTTAAAGGTCACCTAACTAACTAAGTAGGTGTTCAAAGTTAACCAAACCTACGCCAATGTCTCAACATTAACCAAGTCAAAACAAACATCACACCCTCTCTACTTCATTTAATACATTAAAAAAATGGTATTGAATAGTTCCATTAGCAATAGAGGACAGTAAAGCCTCTCCCTTTGAGGCCGTTGAACCATATTTCTCTCATTTGCAAATCCATTGAGGATTCCACCAGATTTTACCAAGACATCCTTCATTTTGTTCACGTTAAAATACCTGAATTCTTTCGATTTAATGGAGCCGGGTAAGTGGTAACTACATCTTCTATTTCTATGAAAGTTATGCATACAATGCTTTTGGATCATCTTCAACTAATCAATTTATATTCACTTTACAAGCTGTTTAGTTACGGAATAGGCATCCATCTTTTGCAATCCCAGGACTCAGAAATTCTTTCCAAGAAAACTAAAATAAATCCAAGAGATAATCACATCTCCTCCTAGGTATATTACTAGATCTCTCCATATTCAACCCTGTACTCATCACCAAATTGTAGTAGTTAAAATGTTGTACTAACCTGACCCTTTCCATATGTCACCTTTGGAATTATAGTGCGAAGAAGTGCAGGCCGCGGAGAGAACGCTGAAAGAAATGAACATCAAATATGTAAAACAAATTGTGGAGGAAGTAGGGATCTACGTGGATCAACTATTTATTCATGACCCTGATGGATATATGGTTGAGGTCTGCAACTGTGAGAATCTGCCATTGGAGCCAACTGTTGGCTGCTTTCTTGGGCAGACCCGGGTTTTAATGAAGCGCAGCAACAAACCCCTTGGCGCACTGGCCCTCTCGACAACGAGCTGCGCAGCAGCTCGAGGTCTCACCCGAAGTGGCTATGGGGGGGTTAAGGAATCAGATTTCCTTAACCATGGTGACGCGGAGATTGTTCTTCCTCTTCCGGTTCCTCAGATGTCGGCGGTCTGACTTTCTCGCAGGCCCCTCGGTGCAACTGCGCGGATAAGTCCCTCAGCAGGCCCGCTGCGCACTTTCTCCTCTCTAGCGCAGATGGCAACTATTCCTTGCGTCGACGCGTTAAGCACCTCCTCGCCCTGCGCTCCCAGCGCAGTAACGCATTCCTCGCTCGCTGCAGCGACAGCGCTCCACCACTTCTTCGATACTTAACACTTATAGCTATCGAGGGACCTTCCCAACTCACTTAAACAGTCGTAAAGATAATGCAAGAGTCTTGTATACACAGGTAATGAACTTAAACAGTTAATCATTCACGCAAACATTATAACAAGAATAAATATGTGAATCTCATCTCCTCGAGGGAAACCACGTCCACGGGAGTTTATATTAACCAGAAAATGATAGAGTTATACAATACGCTGCGCACACAGCTGCAGCCTTAGATCTTTACAGGAAACTCCACGCACACAGCTGGGAGCCCTTCTCTCAATCTAGTCTCTTCTCTACAGAGATTACAAAGGCACAGACGTCAACTCAGACTGTCTGGAAACTCAGGGATTAGCTCCTCGGCTATCTGATTCTACTCTAGTTCTACACACTCCGTAGAAAACATAGCAAAGGATAATCAACACATGATCTATCCTCGAGACTGACTATCTAACAGTCTAACCATCTAACTATCCCAAAATATATCTAACTCTTCTTCTTATCATGTATACATATATATAGGTGGCCATGACGGTCACACCTTTACAAAACTGTGGGCCTTTCCCAACAGTGATTCCCAAAAACCCTAACCACGCACCTGGCTAGGTGTACTGTAGGCGCCGCTTGCAGTCACGTCGCCGCTTCCTGCAGGCTCCTTGACTTCCGGCGCAGATTGTGGGTATGGGCGCTTGTCCTTCGCCTTCAATGCTCTGGTCCGTTGCTCCTCCTTGATCCGAGCAACCATAACTTCTGTACTTAGCCTTTAAATGAGGGTAGCTGAGCCCTCTACTCCATCGCCTTATTTATTATGGTAGCTGAGCCACCTTCATTCTTCGATGACGTGCGCGCGAGCTCCGCGATTTCCGGTCCATGATCTTCGCTGAGCTTGTCCATCTGGCACCGTACTGCGCACCGTCTCCTTCTTACCCAAAACTTAGTGCTTATCCCAAAATTAGCACTTTTCCTTCCATACTTGTGCTTTTTTCCCCAAAATTCGCAGCTTTACCGCAGCTACGACCTAGGCTCCAACAGGCCCCTAACACTCACTTGTGGCTCGCCCTCGAGCCACTCGCACTAGCGCATGGTCGCTTGATTTGCGCATCTGCTTTTGCTTGTGTTTCCGTGAATGTTTTCTTCCACTGCGCAATAGCGGAGTCCAATTCATCGACACACTCCACAGCTGTCTGCACCGTTTCTGCGGTGGCTTCTTCTTTAGTGATGGTATCAATCACTTCCTGAGATTCAGCAATCTCTTTGATTTTTGCCTCAACTTGACCAACGATTTCAGCATACTCATCCATGAATGGCTGAATGCTGTTGGTGAGCTTCTCATCTTTAGTTCTGAGCTTGTGCAGTTGCTGTTGCATTCTGCGCACTTCACTCATTTTCTTCATTTTTGCTAAGCCTGTTAAGGCCTTAGCTTCTTCAGTCAGAACAGTGAGGGACTGTTCTGCAGCTTGCACCTGTTCTGACAGACCAACTTTAAAGGGGAGCTTCTCAAGCTCCGTCCAAGCTTCCATAGCTTGGCTCATCAGGTTCTCGGCTTCCTGTATTCTATCTTTCATCTGTGTGGAAGCTCTGCTCAGCGCTTCAAATTGAACCTGCGCATCATCCGTAAGCTGCGCAGCAACGCGAGCTTCTAGCTCAGCGATCTGGGTTCTATGGCCTTCAGCCATAACAACTATTTCTTGCTCCAAGGTTTTCACCCTTCCTCCGATAATTTGAACTTTTGCAACCAGAGGGAGGTCTGGTTGAATCTCGCAAGCCGGCAATTCCTGGGCAATCTCATCCACTGCGTTTCTGATGCCGATGTCTTGCGCCTCATAAAGTGCAAGTTTCTCAGATATATTCTTATGGGTTGCCTTCAACTCTAACTCCTGCGATTGCAGTCGTTGGTTTGCCTGGAAGGTGGAGAGCTCTCTAGCTCTCAGCTCAACAGAAACTTTCTCATGCACAAGCTGTAGAGTCTCTATAGGAATTAAAGACAAATTTATTTCTACAGGCCCAACTGAGCTTACCTGTAGTGCAGCTAGCGGATCTGGAAGTGTCATGCTGGTAGGCGGAATATGCACGACAGTATGCCTTTCTGCGAGTACTTCAACTCGCTCAACACTTGGATTTACTTGTGGCGCCTGCGAAGTAGATGCTGGCGCATGGGTCTGCGCAACTCTTCCTGCGAGACCTTTCAGTTCTACGAACTGCAAATCTAAAGCACTTCGGATGTGAGCGTGCGCATTGCGCAGCTCGCGAAATTGCTCGTGTAGGTACTGGTCGATCCCCGAGGGAATAGCCTCAGCGGGATGTGACACTTTTTGCTTCTTGGTGGCCGGTTCTGTGGAACCTTCATCACTTCTTTGCTCCGGGGCTTCCTTGCCCTTATCCTTCTCTTTCGCAGCGGTGGTTGGCAGCGCGGATGCGAGATCGACGGCCTCCCTCCACTCATCCGACCAAGACTTGATGGTTTCTTCAACATCCTCGGTAGTCATTCTGTAAAGGCCTAGCGCCCATTCACCTGGAATGCCGCAAGGGCGGAGGTAAAGTTGATGTATGTCGGCAGTAAAAGCCAACTTTCCGTCATATAATGTGGCTGTCTCCTCGCTCAGCCTTGGCATTTCTTGAATGGTATCTCGGAGGAGATAGTAGTACTCACAAAAGACAGCGCGATTCATCTTGCGCTTCGCGGGATTGGGAGAATCCCAAAGGTTGATGTAGCGCATGCCGGCAACCTCTGCTGCGCGGCGCGGAAGGAACTGAGTATTCGGGGGCTCCTTCCACCCAACGAGAGCGCATAAAATTAGAAGCCAAGAAAAATGGAATGATTGGGCTGCATTGTCCTGCACATTCAGGCAATCAGCCAAGAAAGAATTCAGCAGGAAGAGAGACCAGTTGTACTGTTCTCCCTCCGCAGCTGCGATGGCGAGCTCCACGACAGCTCCAGTAACTTCCTTCGGTCGGCACTGTTGGCTGCTTTACTGGGCAGACCCGGGTTTTAATGAAGCGCAACAACAAAACCCCTTGGCGCACTGGCCCTCTCGGCAACGAGCTGCGCGGCAGCTCGAGGTCTCACCCGAAGTGGCTATGGGGGGGTTAAGGAATCAGGTTTCCTTAACCTGGGTGACGCGGAGATAGCTCTTCCTTTAATGGTTCCTGCGAAATCGGCGGTCGGACCTTCCCGCAGGCCGTTCGGCGCAGCTGCGTGGATTCCTTCCTTGGCAGGCCTACTGCGCAGTTTCTCCTCTCTAACGCAGCAGGCAACTATCCCTTGCGTCGACGCGCTAAATACTTCCTCGCCCTTCACATCCAGCGCAGTAACGCAGTCTGCTCTCCCAGCAGCGACCGCGCATTGCTACTTCTTTAGTACTTAAAACACTTATAGCTATCAAGGGATCTTTCCGACTCGCTCAAACAGTCACAAAGATAAGACAGGAGTCTTGCATACCCAAATAATGAACTCTAAATAGTTATCATTCACGCAAACATTATAACAAGAAGATATAAGTGAAGCTCATCTCCTCGAGGAAAACCACGTCCACGGGAGTGTTATATTAACCAGAAAATGATAGAGTTATACAATATGCTGCGCACACAGCTGCAGCCTTAGATCTTTCCAGGAAACTCCACGCACACAGCTGGGAGCCCTTCTCTCAATCTAGTCTCCTCTCTATGGAGATTACAAAGGCGCAGACGTCACACAGACTGTCTGGCAACTCAGGGATTAGCTCCTCGGCTATCCGATTTCCTCTCTAGTTCTACACACTGGGTAGAAAATACAGAAGGATAATCAACACATGATCTATCCTTTAGACTGGCTATCTAACAGTCTAACATCTAGCTCTCTCTAACTCTCTAACCCAACATCTATCCATTACAATTATTCATATATATAGGTGGCCATGACGGTCACACCTTTACAAAACTGTGGGCCTTTCCCAACAGTGATTCCCAAAAACCCTAACCACGCACATGGCTAGGTGTACTGTAGGCGCCGCTTGCAGTCACGTCGCCGCTTCCTGCAGGCTCCATGAATTCCGGCGCAGATTGTGGGTATGGGCGATCGTCCTTCGCCTTCAATGCTCTGGTCCGTTGCTCCTCCTTGATCCGAGCAACCATAACTTCTGTACTTGAGCCTTTAAATGAGGGTAGCTGAGCCCTCTACTCCATCGCCTTATTTATTATGGTAGCTGAGCCACCTTCATTCTTCGATGACGTGCGTGCGAGCTCCGCAATTTCCGGTCCGTGATCTGCGCTGAGATCATCCATCTGGCACCGTACTGCGCACCGTCTCCTTCTTACCCAAAACTTAGTGCTTGTCCCAAAATTAGCACTTTCCTTCCATACTCGTGCTTTTTCCCAAAATTCGCAGCTTTTACTATAGCTGCGACCTTGGCCCCAACAGGCCCCCAACACTCACTTGTGGCTCGCCCTCGAGCCACTCGCACTAGCGCGTGGTCGTTTGATTTGCGCATCTGCTTTTGCTTGAATCTCCGCGAATGTTTTCTGCCACTTTGCAATAGCGGAGTCCAATTCCTCAATACACTGATCAGCTGTTTGCACTGTTTCTGCGGTCGCTTCGCCTTTAGTGAGTGTATCAATGATCTCCTGAGACTCGGCAATCTCTTTGATTTTTGTCTCAACCTGGCCAACGATTTCAGCATACTCATCCATGAATGGCTGAATGCTGTTGGTGAGCTTCTCATCTTCTGTTCTGAGCTTGTGCAGTTGCTGCTCCATTTTGCGCACTTCGCCCATTTTCTTCATTTTTGGTAGGCCTGTTAGGGCCTTAGCTTCTTCATTGAGAACAGTGAGAGACTGTTCTGCAGCGTGCACCTGTTCTGACAGTCCCACTTTAAAAGGGAGGTTCACAAGCTCTGACCAAGCTTCCATAGCCTGGTCCATCAGGTTCTTGGCTTCCTGTACTCGATCTTTCATCCGTGTGGAAGCTCTGCTCAATGCTTCAAATTGTACCTGCGCATCATCCGTAAGATGCGCAGCAACGCGAGCTTCTAGCTCAGCAATCTGGGTTCTATGGCCTTCTGCCATAGCAGCTATTTCTTGCTCCAGGGTTTTCACCCTTTCGCCAATAATTTGAACTTTTGCAACCAGAGGGAGGTCTGGTTGAATCTCGCAAGCCGGCAGTTCCTGGGCAATCTCTTCTATTGCGTTTCTGATGCCGGTGTCTTGCGCCTCATAGAGTGCAAGCTTCGCAGAGATATTCTTATTACTTTCTTTCAGCTCTATCTCCTGCGATTGCAGTCGTTGGTTTGCCTGGAAAGTAGAGAGCTCTCTAGCTCTCAACTCAAGAGAAAATTTCTCCTGTACAAGCTGTAAAGTCTCTATAGGAATTATAGACAAATTAATTTCTACAGGTCCAACTGTGCTTACCTGTAGTTCAGCTAGAGGATCTGGAAGTGTCATGCTGGTAGGCGGAATATGCACGACAGTGTGCCTTTCTGTGAGTTCTTCAACTCGCTCATCACTTGGAATTTCTTGTGGCGCCTGCGAAGTAGATGCTGGCGCATGGGTCTGCGCAATCCTTCCTGCGAGACCTTTCAATTCTTCAAACTGTAAGTCTAGAGCACTTCGGATGTGAGCATGCGTGTTCCTCATCTCACGAAATTGCTCTTTCAAGTATTTGTCGATCTCCGAGGGAATGGCCTCAGTGGGATGCGACACTTTCTGCTTCTTGGTGGCTGGTTCTGTTGAGCCTTCATCGCTTCTTTGCTCAGGGGCTTCCTTGCCCTTATCCTTGTCTTTCGCAGCGGCGGGTGGCATCGCAGATGCGATGTCGGCTGCTGCTCTCCATTCGTCCGACCACGACTTAATGGTTTCTTCGACATCTTCTGTGGTCATCCTGTAAAGACCTAGCGCCCAGTCACCTGGAATGTCGCAAGGCCGAAGGTAAAGTTGATGGATGTCGGCAGTAAAAGCCAACTTCCCTTCATACAATGTGGCTGTCTCCTCGCTCAGCCTTGGCATATCTTGTATGGTATCTCGGAGGAGATAGTAGTACTCACAAAAGACAGCGCGATTCATCTTGCGCTTCGCGGGATTAGGGGAATCCCAGAGGTTGATGTAGCGCATGCCGGCAACCTCTCCTGCGCGGCGCGGAAGGAACTGAGTATTCGGGGGCTCCTTCCACCCGACGAGAGCGCATAAAATTAAAAGCCACGAAAAATGGAATGATTGGGCTGCATTGTCCTGCACATTCAGGCAATCAGCCAAAAAAGAATTCAGCAGGAAGAGAGACCAGTTGTACTGTTCTCCCTCCGCAGCTGCGATAGCGAGCTCCACGACAGCTCCAGTAACTTCTTTTGGTCGGCACTTTGTGAGAAGTCTGCCTGCAAGCAGACTTCCTGTGAAGCGAAGTGCCTCATCTTCTACTGTCGTGAGGTCATAAGCCCGACCTCCTCTTGTCAAGTTATATTTCTGGACCAGCTTTGCAGCCAATTTTCGGTCCTTTTCCTTTCCCACAAAATGGATATTGGGATCCTTACCAACCTTAGATAGACCGGTGATACGGTGTATCAAACCAACATTTAGATCAATTGGCTTCCCGAGCCAAAGGTAACCTCCATGAACGCAGGATAGCAGTGTTTTAACGACTGCGTTCACTTCATTGCTACGCCCAAAGTGCGGTAGCTTCAACAAATTCAAGAGTCCAGGGCGCTCAAGATTTGCTGCAAATCCCTTCGGGATAAACTCGTCAACTTTTCTGGTGGGATTATGGACGATATCCAGATATCGGTCCAACTGGAACTGAGGATATGTCTTATAGTCTCCAAGGTTAAAATCAGAGAATTTAACCAATGGAATGTTTCCCAATAGTTGGCCTTCTACCCGCACACTAGCCGGTAGTGGCGGTAGCGGAATTGGATACTTTGCATTCTTCGGAATCTGTACATCCGGCGCATCATCTGGACGCAGCGGAATATAGTTCACCATAGACGCGAGCGGCTCTGGAACAGGTTCGTCCGGCTGCTGCTGAGATGCTCTTGTGCCTGGAGATGTTCTAGGATCAGTAGCACCAGGGTGTACGTAGGTCGAAGGCGTCACCGGAGTGGCCATGCCGAAATCTAAGCCTCGGCGTAGAAATTGACGAACAACTTCTTCAGTCGATAAATTCTCCGTCGTGGACCAATGTAAATAACAAAACTCTGGATAGCAAATGGCGGACCTGCGTAGGGTATGGATGCTGAAAACAAGGGGAAATACTCTGCACACTCGGCTCTGAAAACAATAATTTAGATCTTGAAACACAACTATGCAACTCGAGACAGTAACCCGAAAATGATACAAGTGTGAGGTATTTATAGCCAGCGGGGATAGTAAATGCGACCAAGTGGGGTAACGTAGCTATAGGCGGCTACAGATGAGTTGACAACACGCTATCCTCCTTGCCGTAGCGGTGCATTTAGTGTGATTGACGGGTTCTGACAGCCTTCCGGGAGAAGCTAATGCTTTCGGCGCCTGAATTAAATGCAAATCCTTCGGAGATTAAGCCGAATCCGTCAGAACGGCTAGACTTAAATAGCGGCCTTATCCTTCATCTATTCAAACGCGGCTACATAACTGCTTGAATTCAAAATTTCCGGCGGGTCGTTTCAACTTAGGAACTTGGGCCTCTATGGGTCCACAACAAGACTTTTTCAAGCGGCAAATTATCAAAGGGAACTCCGCAAGAGCGATAGTTCGACGGTCCAAAAACAAAACTTCGCCAGAGCGCACCGATAAGCGCTCTTTTAGCAATTTTTATTCAGGATGCGCGGATATTTCAAGGAACTGCGCAGGAAGCTGGAAACTGAGGGTGTGTCGCAGCTTCCGTGTAGACTGGATGCGATGTCTCTTTCAACTACACCGGACATCTGCACTCTTGAGCAATATATTATGTCGACAGGGCGGAGTGGCCGTCGCAATAAAGCTTAAGCCGACTCCCGTTTATCATTGTAGGTAGTAATTCTCCATCCAGCTTCGCAAGCTGAACTGCGCCTCCGTCTGTTATTTTTATTACCTGAAAAGGGCCTAACCAATGCACGCGAAACTTGCCTGGAAACTTGATGAATTTACTATCATAAAGGAGTACCAAGTCTCCTTCTTCAAAGTGCTTATGCTTAATGTGCCTGTCGTGCCAAGCTTTCTGTCTTGCCTTCTGTACCTGTTGATGAAATCCGGCCAAAAGTCTGTCTTCTTCTAAGGCAAGCAGTTGCGAAAGTCTTTCATTCATAGTATCAGGATCTGCCATTTCTGTAATTTGCGCAATTCGGAGACTGGGAACAATGTATTCCATGGGCATAACTGCTTCTTGTCCATACACCAAGCTGAAAGGTGTGTGACCTGTTAGTTTCTTGCAAGTGGTTCTGTAAGCCCATAATACAGCTGTGACTCTAAGGTCCCAATCATCTCTTTGTTGATTACAGATTTTCGTCAGGGCATTCTCAAGAATCTTATTGAATGCTTCCACCGTACCATTAGCTTGAGGATGGTAGGGTGTACTCTTATGGTGATTAATTTGAAATTCTTCAGTAAGGGCCTCTATAGTCTCATTGAGGAAATGTGTACCTTGATCACTCATGAGGATCACTGGGCATCCAAACCTAGTGATAATGTTCTCGAAAATGAACTGCGCGGCAGTAGCAGCGTCGCAGTTCTTAACTGGCTTCGCCTCAGCCCATCTGGTGAGGTATTCAGTAGCTGTAATGATATATCTTGCGCCAATTCTTTTTCCTGGTGGTTTAATAGGTCCTACAAAGTCAATGGCCCATTTATCAAAAGCACGCAGTGTGATCTGGGGTCTTAGCGGCATTTCATCTCTCCGTGAGGGTTTTCCTGTGCGCTGGCACACATCGCAACATTTACAGAATTCCTTAGTGTCCTTGTGCAATGTCGGCCACCAAAGACCTGCGGCTAATATCTTTTGCGCAGTCGGCTTTCCTGCGAAATGGCCTCCTGCGGTACCTGAATGCGCTTCTGCGATGATAGAGCTCTTTTCATGTGGTAAGATACATCTGCGCAAAATTTCGTCAGGGCCCAACTTATAAAGCTGGCCTGCTATCAAAGTGAAGTCTGCGGCTCTAACAACAAGTTGCTTTTTCTGCTGGATTGTAAGCTCAGCCGGCGCTTGTCCGGTAGTGAGAAACTCAAGAATATCAGAATAATATTCGTCTGCTGCTTGGATAGAAAACAACTGTGCGTCAGGCAGATTGTCCTCCAGACTCGTAGGTTCCTCTCCTGACTCTATTCTGGATAGATGGTCAGGCCCTGCATTCAGTCTGCCTGGCTTTACAATAACCTCAAAATCATACTCTTGAAAGAGCAGTAACCATCTGCAAATTCTTCCTCCTAAAACTGGTTTATTGACCAAATATTTTAAGGCAGAATGGTCAGTATACATTTTAAAGTGAGCTCCTAACAGGTAGTGTCTGAATTTCTGTAGGGCATACACCATAGCTAATCCTTCCCTTTCTGTAGTGGTGTAATTCTTCTCAGCTGTAGATAGCTTTCTGCTGGAGTAAGCAATTGGGTGGTCAATACTTCCTTCTCCAGATTGTGTAAGCACGATTCCTAATGCTATGGAAGAAGCATCAACATGAACATGAAAAGGTTTTCTCCAGTCCGGGAAAACTAGAATAGGCGCTGTGATCATCTTTTCTTTAAGTGTGTCCAAGCTCTGTTGGCATTCTTCTGTCCAGTGGAACTTCGAATCCTTCTTCAGCAATCTTTCCATAGGTGCTGTGATCCTTGCATATCCTTTGATGAATTTTCTGTAGTATCCTGTATGTCCCAATGTAGTGCGCAATTGCTTAACTGAGTTGGGCGCAGGTAAATTAGCAATGATGGCAACCTTCGCAGGATCCATCAGAAGTCCTTGTCTGCATACAATATGTCCCAACAAAATACCAAAGGGCGCACAAAATATACATTTTTTCAAGTTAAGGGAAATCTGATGCTGTCTACATTTTTCTAGCATCATGCGCAGATTCGCAATATGGTTCTTTAGTAAACCAAATACAGTCCAGTCATCAAAATAGACTTCTAAAAACTTGTGGATAAATTCTTTAAAAACAGCAACAACAACTCTAGAGAAGATAGCAGGTGCGTTTTTAAGACCAAAGGGCATTACCGTATACTGGAATGAGCCCCATTCAGTTGCAAAAGTAGTCTTGTGGCGGTCGTCCGGATGGATTCTGATCTGATGATATCCCGAGAAACCATCAGTGAAGGAGTAAGCCTCTTGTCCTCCAACATTATCAAGTACTTCATCTGTGAAAGGAGTGGGAAATGGATCGTGCGCTGATGCATCATTGAGTTTGCGCAAGTCGACGCAAATTCTTATTTCACCTTTCGTTTTCTTTTCTTGGACCACCATAGGACTAATCCAATCGCTTTCCTCTACTGGCTCAATAATTCCTGCTGCAAGCATCTTATCAATTTCTTCTTTGACTTTTTCTTTGTAGCGCGGGTTCAACCTGTATGGGCGCTGCTTTACTGGCTTGGCATCTGGTTTCAGAGGTATGCGCATCACTCCTAAGTCTCCTAGGATGCCTTTCATTTCTGTGAACTTGGTAGGAAAGATATCCTGGTAGTCACGTAATAAATCTGAAACATGCGCAACAGTTTCATCATCCCAATAATCTCCTATAGAAGCAAACTTTGGGTCAGCTTCTGTGCCAATGTTAACTTTCTTGAGCTTGACGTGTTCTGTGATGGCAGGGATATTAAGCTCAGGACCTTCAATATTGCGCGTCCCTTCTGATTCTGGGATATTGATGTTGCGAGGATCGTCCTCCTCATCTTCAGCGGTGAAGTTATAACATTCCAGGGCATGTTCTATCTGGACAGCCCAATCTGGTTGGGAATACTCTGTTACTGGATAGTGTTAAAATACCTTCTTTCTAATACACTTCAAAGCCTGATCAATGCTTGGATGTTCTGACTCAAAGCTGAAGGTAAGTTGAAAGCTTTCTATCATAAGAGCCCAAGTAAGAGTGCCTTTCCGCAATTCTGTTTCAGTATACCAATTCCTTGGAATTGTATCCAATGTGTGAATGAATTGGTGAACCCATTCATCTTCCGGAATATCTGACCATTGCTGAATACATGCTTCAATGTGTGACCTGGGGTCACTCTGTCCTTCATATTTGCGTAGTGCTTCGGCTGTGGTGTCCTGAAATCTGCGCAGTATCAATCTGCGACAGTCTTTCCATGTATGAATATTCTCCTTGTGCGCAATCCACCATCTTGCGGGTGTAGCGCGCAATGCTACATCCAGTGCCTGTATGCGCTGCGGTTCTGGAAGCTTTTGTTCATATTCCTCTATGAATTTAGTTACTTTGGTTAGACCATCAAAAGTTGGAGTGTCAGTTAATTCTGTGCCAATCCATCGAATGGATTTAGTTATCATGGCGCAACGTCTTGCAGAAACCTCATGTAGACGATTCTGCCAGTTTTCCAATCCTGCATCTGAATCTGATGTGCACGAGCTATCACATCGCCAGCTGATATGGCCGTCTGCTGTGGGGTTGACATAGTCACTGTGGTTAGTGGTCATCTGGTACAAACTTTCCATGTGGCGCGCTTCCTCTTCTGCGCGAATGGGTTCTATATATCTTGGTCCTTGAATAGGATCAAGAGGTGCGATGACCCTGATCTGGTCATCCTCAAAGGTCATCTGTCTTTTCTTCAGGTTAATGACAGCCAAATTATCAAATGCCCAGTCTATTCCTAACAGCGCTGGGTATGGTCTACTATCATCCATAATTTTGATTACTTCAAAATCTGCAGAGCTTCTTACTCCTTCAATATCAATAGGTACATTGGGTAATCTGCCCAATGGAGAGACTCGTTGCTGATTTGCGAGTCTTAGCTGGATAGGGGATCTTGTAAGCTGAGGGCTTCCCATCTGTTCCCATGTCTGCATAGTGAGAACATTGGCTTCGGAGCCCAAATCTAACATGACTTCATCCATTTCAAATGCTCCAATCTGCGCTGTGAGCCTCATCTCTTTTCCAGTTCTAATGTGACTCCTGATCTGGTGAACAGAACACTGCGGTGTGTTCGTCGAAGCAGAGTGTTGGCACTGATCCAACAGGTGTTGGAGTTCTAGAGTTGCCTTTTCATTGCGCAACAGTTTTAAACATTGTTGCAGGAACGCATGAACACTGCCTAGTGCATGCTCCTCATCGTCATCAGGCCTTCCAGCTGTAGTGGCTTGTTCTTGTACCAGGTTGTCTTGTCTTAGCACTTGCGATCTACTAATGTTCTGCGGAATTGCGGCAGAACTTGAAGTTCTCGGATCTGAGAAATACTCTTGAGCTTGCTTGAATGCTTCTTTTTGCTTCTGCAGGTTAAGTGGGGCTGGTTTAATGTTAGCGCGGCGCACCCATTGCGTCGCTTGCTTTCCCATTCCCATCTCTTGCGCACCAGTGGTTGCTCCACTGCGTGTCACTATATTAACTGTAGGGTCTGGTTCTCTTTTTTCTGCTCCAATCAACTGGATATTCTGATTGACCTGTGGTGTCTTTGCTTGCATCTTAGCTTGTAACTGAGGGCATTCTTCAATGATATGGTCAGAAGATTTACAATACCTGCAGAGGGTTGTAGGATTTTGGCAATCCCTAGCAAAATGACCTTGTGTTCCGCAATTATAACAAGTGATCTGTCCTCTTCCGCGACCAAAATTTGTTGTGCGTCCGCGTCCTCTGTAATTTGCTGCTCGGGCGTCCCGAGTTTGGTCATAAGGTGGACCTGCTGTGGGTCCTTGTGTCTCTGCTTGTACCCTATAAACATCATGCTTTCTTTCTATCATAAGATCATATGCTCTACAATTGTTCTCATCATGACCTACTGATTTACAGAAATTACAATATAGATTCTTTGGGGTTTGCACATATTTCTGGAGTAAGTGACATTCTTGTGGTCTATGACCTCTAGTTTTACAGATTTCACACCAAGGCCCTTGTGCCTGTGGTAAAGGATTAGGTGCTCCAGTTGTAATATAGTCTATGAAAACGGGACAATGGTCCTTTGAATGACCTTGGGCTTTACATTTTGTACACCAAATTTCTTCCTTAATCTCCTTGCCTTTCTTAATATCATGCACTTGCAAGGTTAAGTTTGCTAATTGGTTCTGTAAATGCGCAACATCATTGCTTGTTCCCGCAATAGGCGAAGCTTCTAGTTTCATAGCCATTTCTAGAGCTTGTTCCTGAGTATTGAGATTCTGTTGCATAAGAGGAAGTCTAATGTGTGGGAGCAGCGCAGCAATGAACCATTCTTTATGTTGCTGTGGTGCAAACTCGAAGCTTACTTGATCTATCAAGGCTTTGAACTTCTGGTCAAAGTCCCATACTGATTCTGTAGGTAACTGTTTGATGTCTTTGAGCTCTGTTATACACTGTGATTCTGATTTAGGTTTCTTAAATTCCCGAATCATAGCATTTCTTACCTCAGCAAGCGTCCTATTCTGTGCTGCTGAGTATTTCATGAACCAAGTCAAGGCTCTTTCTCTTAGTGTGGTTGCTAACTGAACCAGTTTAACAGCATCGTCATTAATTTGCTTAATTGTCCAAATGGCTTCACATAAGAACCAATGCTGCTCAGGGTCTTCTATCCATGTTCCTCTAAAAGTTGGTAGCTTCATGTCATCACCCATCCTTCTTGCGCGGGTTTGAGGTGGAGGTACTGCAGCAGTGCCTCCGGGATGGTTAAACAAAGGTGGTACAGAGGTGCTAGAAGTGTCGTGTGGGCTACTAGAAGGTGTTACTGTAGGATTATACTGAGCTCCGTCTGGTTTTTGTGGTGTAAAGGGGTAATAAGGGATATGAGCACTCCCTTGTCTTTCTATATGACTTGCTCTAGGGACTTGGCTATCGTCTGGGCTAGACTCAAAAGAATATTGGTCAAGGCCTACTTTATATCGTTTTCCACTACGAGTGCAACCAATAAATTCAGGATCACTATCAGAATCTACGGACATTACTTGTCTATGCTATTCATCAGAAGCAATACATAGCTTTCCTTTTTCATACAGAACCATTTTAATCCATAAGTTCAGAGAATTTAAGAACTTACCTTTGTGTACTTGGAAGAAACTCCTCTCAGCTTCACTGAAACTCTTTCTTGTATCAACTGCAAATTCGGTAATGAAACCTTCCAGTAGACTATTCAACCAAAAGTCTACTGCGCGGGAAACAGAATTGTCGATCCGCTTCACAATACTGACTAGCTCGGGCGTCCACGTGACGGGTCGATCAACATGCAGCGTAGGTGTAGAATCTGCTAACTTGGCTATCCAAGCGTGTAACTCCAATGCAAACGTAACAAAGAAAATTTCGTAAAGGTCAGCATAAATATACTTCTGTAACCAGTCTTCTGTTTGAAACGTAAGGCTTCTATTTTCTTGTTCAGCAAACTCTTTAGCCTTTAAATCAAACCAATCTCCAATTTCTTTAGCTGTAGGATTCCAGTAGCACATTTGTTAACTGAGCAAGTCTCATTGTAACAGAACCTTATGTCGTCTTCAGCAACAATCTCAGATGTCGCGTCAGTCTTACAGCAACAAGTCGCAAGGCAAAGGAATCATTTGTTGGCTTGCTCTGTCTCGCGCGTCGCCAAAATAACAAGTCTCACAACAACAAGTCGCAAGGCAACGGAACCATTTGTTGGCTTGCTCTGTCTCGCGCATCGCCAAAATAACAAGTCGCACAACAACAAGTCGCAAGGCAACGGAACCATTTGTTGGCTGCTTTACTGGGCAGACCCGGGTTTTAATGAAGCGCAGCAACAAAACCCCTTGGCGCACTGGCCCTCTCGGCAACGAGCTGCGCGGCAGCTCGAGGTCTCACCCGAAGTGGCTATGGGGAGGTTAAGGAATCAGGTTTCCTTAACCTGGGTGACGCGGAGATAGCTCTTCCTTTAATGGTTCCTGCGAAATCGGCGGTCGGACCTTCCCGCAGGCCGTTCGGCGCAGCTGCGTGGATTCCTTCCTTGGCAGGCCTACTGCGCAGTTTCTCCTCTCTAACGCAGCAAGCAACTATCCCTGCGTCGACGCGCTAAATACTTCCTCGCCCTTCACATCCAGCGCAGTAACGCAGTCTTCTCTCCCAGCAGCGACCGCGCATTGCTACTTCTTTAGTACTTAAAACACTTATAGCTATCAAGGGATCTTTCCGACTCGCTCAAACAGTCACAAAGATAAGACAGGAGTCTTGCATACCCAAATAATGAACTCTAAATAGTTATCATTCACGCAAACATTATAACAAGAAGATATAAGTGAAGCTCATCTCCTCGAGGAAAACCACGTCCACGGGAGTGTTATATTAACCAGAAAATGATAGAGTTATACAATATGCTGCGCACACAGCTGCAGCCTTAGATCTTTCCAGGAAACTCCACGCACACAGTTGGGAGCCCTTCTCTCAATCTAGTCTCCTCTCTATGGAGATTACAAAGGCGCAGACGTCACACAGACTGTCTGGCAACTCAGGGATTAGCTCCTCGGCTATCCGATTTCCTCTCTAGTTCTACACACTGGGTAGAAAATACAGAAGGATAATCAACACATGATCTATCCTTTAGACTGGCTATCTAACAGTCTAACATCTAGCTCTCTCTAACTCTCTAACCCAACATCTATCCATTACAATTATTCATATATATAGGTGGCCATGACGGTCACACCTTTACAAAACTGTGGGCCTTTCCCAATAGTGATTCCCAAAAACCCTAACCACGCACATGGCTAGGTGTAATGTAGGCGCCGCTTGCAGTCACGTCGCCGCTTCCTGCAGGCTCCATGAATTCCGGCGCAGATTGTGGGTATGGGCGATCGTCCTTCGCCTTAAATGCTCTGGTCCGTTGCTCCTCCTTGATCCGAGCAACCATAACTTCTGTACTTGAGCCTTTAAATGAGGGTAGCTGAGCCCTCTACTCCATCGCCTTATTTATTATGGTAGCTGAGCCACCTTCATTCTTCGATGACGTGCGTGCGAGCTCCGCAATTTCCGGTCCGTGATCTGCGGTGAGATCATCCATCTGGCACCGTACTGCGCACCGTCTCCTTCTTACCCAAAACTTAGTGCTTGTCCCAAAATTAGCACTTTCCTTCCATACTCGTGCTTTTTCCCAAAATTCGCAGCTTTTACTATAGCTGCGACCTTGGCCCCAACAGGCACTTTGTGAGAAGTCTCCCTGCAAGCAGACTTCTTGTAAATCGAAGTGCCTCATCTTCTACTGTGGTGAGGTCATAAGCCCGACCTCCTCTTGTCAAGTTATACTTCTGCACCACCTGTGCAGCCAATTTTCTGTCCTTGTCCTTTTCCACAAAATGAATATTGGGATCCTTACCAGCCTTAGATAGACCGGTAATGCGGTGAATTAAATCAACATTTAGATCAATTGGCCTCCCGAGCCAAAGGTAACCTCCATGAACACATGAAAGTAGCGTCTTAACAACTGCATTGATTTCGTTGCTACGCCCAAAGTGCGGTAGCTTCAACAAATTCAGGAGTCCAGGGCGCTCAAGATTTGCTGCAAATCCCTTCGGGATAAACTCGTCAACCTTTCTGGTGGGATTATGCACTACATTCAAATATCGATCCAGCTGGAACTGAGGATATGTCTTATAGTCTCCGAGGTTGAAATCAGAGAACTTGACCAGTGGAATGTGTCCCAACAGTTGCCCTTCTACCCGCACGCTAGCCGGTAGTGGCGGTAACGGAATGGGATACTTTGCATTCTTCGGGATCTGTACTTCTGGCGCATCATCTGGACGCGGCGGAATATAGTTCGCCATGGTCGCCAACGGCTCTGGAACAGGTTCTTCTGGCTGTTGCTGAGATGCTCTTGTAGCCGGGCTACTGTCTAGGATCAGTCGATCCAGGGTGTACATAAGTCGAAGCCGTGACGGGGGTAGTCATGCCGAAATCTAAGCCTCGGCGCAGGAATTGACGAACAACTTCTTCAGTCGACAGGTTCTCCGTCGTGAATCGATGTAGGGAACAAAAAATTTGGACAGCAAATGGCGGACCTGCATAGGATATGGACACTGAAAACAAGGGAAAATACTCTGCACAACTCAGCTCTGAAAATAATAACTTGGATTCGTAAACAAGATAGCAACTCGAGGAAAGTAACCCAAAAATTATACAAGTGTGAGGTATTTATAGCCAGCGGTGATAGTAAATGCGACCAAGTGGGGTTACGTAGCTGTAGGAAGCTATAAATGAGTTGACAACACGCTATCCTCCTCGCCTCCGTGGTGCATTTATTGTGATTGACGGGCTCTGACAGCCTTCCGGGAGAAGCTAATGCTTTCGGCGCCTGAGTTAAATGCAAATCTTTCGGAGATCAAGCCAAATCCGTCAGAGCGGCTAGACTTAAATAACGGAGTTATCCTTCATTTATTCAGACGCGGCTACATAACTGCTGTAATTCAAAATTTTCGGCGGGTCATTTCAACTTAGGGAACTGTGCCTCTAGGGGTCCACAAGGAGAACTCTTCAAGCGGTGACTTAACACAGGGAGCTCCGCAAGAGCGATAGTTCAACGGTCCGGGGAGAAGCTTCGCAAGAGCGCAACTATGTTCGCTCCAACCAAACTTTAGACATGCGCGGATGTTTCTGGGAACTGCGCAGGAAGCCGGAGACTGAGTGTCTCGCAACTTCCGTGTAGACTGAATGCGGTGCCTCTTTAAACTACACTGGGCATATGCATTTCTTTAGCCATATATTAGGTCGACAGAGCGGAGTGGCCGTCGCGATAAAGCTTGAGCCGACTCCCGTTGATCATTGTGGGTAGTAATTCTCCATCAAGCTTTGCAAGCTGAACTGCGCCTCCTTCTGTTATTTTTATCACCTGAAAAGGGCCTAACCAATGTACACGAAACTTGCCCGGAAACTTGATGAATTTACTATCATAAAGGAGTACCATTATCAACAATCTCAGATGTCGCGGAAATAGTAAGTCTCACAGCAGCAAGTCGCAAGGCAAGGGAACCATTTGTTCTCCTCGATCTCGCGCGTCGCCTAAATAACAAGTCTCACAACAGCAAGTCGCAAGGCAACGGAACCATTTGTTGGCTCCCTTCTTTCTCTAGGTTGCGCATCAATCTCGCACGTCACTGGAATAAGAAGTCTCGTTCACGCGGCAACGGAACCATTTGTTGGCTCCTCCTTGATCCGAGCAACCATAACTTCTGTACTTAGCCTTTAAATGAGGGTAGCTGAGCCCTCTACTCCATCACCTTATTTATTATGGTAGCTGAGCCACCTTCATTCTTCGATGACGTGCGCGCGAGCTCCGCGATTTCCGGTCCATGATCTTCGCTGAGCTTGTCCATCTGGCACCGTACTGCGCACCGTCTCCTTCTTACCCAAAACTTAGTGCTTATCCCAAAATTAGCACTTTTCCTTCCATACTTGTGCTTTTTTCCCCAAAATTCGCAGCTTTACCGCAGCTACAACCTAGGCTCCAACACCAACTATGGCCAGGACTTGAATTTTCGGGAATTTTGTGAGCGATCTTCGTTGGTAGAGCATGCGTATGGCCATGTTCCTGTGAGGGATATTTCTCCATATTTGGCGACTCGGAGCTTGGGATTCACTAAACTGAGTTCAATAAGAGCAATAAAATGGAAAGACCATTGACTGCGATGATCGAAATATACCTCCCGTGGAGCGTGTGCAATCCATGTGTTTGAGCGAGAGGGAGATCAAATAGGAAACAATGTAGGACCAATAGTAAGTTGTGTGGTGCGGGATTGAGGAGGGTGCAATGCGTGGAAGAGGTGCAGAGGTAGATTGAAGGATGGCGGTATGTAGGGGAATGAGGCAGGTGTGCAGGAGGTGAGGTGAGTACAAAGGATGGGGATGCGGGCTAGGAGATTGGGGATAGAGCATGTTGGAAACAAATCCGTTAGGTTGGGAGACGAACAGTCACTTGGGAGTCCAAGAGATTCCTTGGAATATGAATCCAAAGGGTCACGTATTATTGTATTTATATGTGCATATCTTAATGAAATATATTGCGCTTTCACACCTATTCAATTGTCTTTGAGTTCATTATTCATGGTGTATGTGTGTTTACCCAATCTATTCACCTGCCCTAAGGGGCTTCTAACAATGGTATCAGATATGTTGTAATTCGGATGGCCTGTAACATGCTGAGCTCTGCCAGACTTGCGGCCTGCTCCAGTCGAGTTCTTCTTCCCTTCTAACTGAGTATTAAAAATTCTCCACCGAGCTATGCATTGAAGCGCGGAGTTCCTACACATGCTCCACATGTTTGTTGAAGAATGTATTTGTGAAAATCCTCACAGCAGATCTAAGAGATGATGTATACCTCACAAGAGTAATTATGATTAAGCAGGAAAATAGAAGAAGAGTGAACAATACAATATAATGAGAAACAGAATAATATGGAACAGTAGAACTCAGATAGAAGCAATAATACTTCACACACACTGGTTAATTAATCACAATATGGACAAATAAATAGTACAATGGTAGAGGGGATTTGAATGCCCAAGGTGGCAATTCGAATTAGCCTCTCAGAGTGATCATAAGATCAATAATGTCATCGGAGCACAACTAGGTGTCCTAATGATCATCGGAGAACAACTGGAAGTCTTCATCATCATCAGTGGAGTCATCAATGCTCAAGTAACTGTCAACCATCAGTCAAACTAACTCTGGTAGGTGTAACTCAGTGTAGCTGAGTGTAACTAAGTGTAACTGAGTGTAACTCATTGTAACTGAGTGTAACTGAGTGACAACTAGACTGGTAGGTGAAGAAGGGCGAGTTGCTCCCTAAAATCAAGGAAGAAGGGCGCATTAAGCAACTGGAGGGCTAAAACTGAATAGTGAGAAGCTCCTGGGGGCTGGCTAACTGAGGGCTAAGTGCTGGACTGATGACTGGGATGCATGCAAAATGCATGCAAACCCTAAAGGTGCATGCATGACTGAAAATGTATATGATCAAAATACTAGTGGGACTAGGATGGAGTATAGGAATATCCTAACACCCCCCCTTAATCCATCCTAGGCCCTGGTAACTAAGACCAAAGGTCACCCAATACAATGAATAATAACAATCAATAAACCAAGGAAGTAGGAAAATTTCATGGGAAACATATCCCCCTCCTCAAAAAATAGACTGTAAGGCACACATAAAAATAAATGCTCCAAACTCAAGCATGTGTGATGCTTGGTCATATGTCTGGAGGTATCTTCTTCTTGGGAAGAAGTGGATCATGCTCAAAAAGCATGTGATTGTACTTGCTCTTCAGATCGAATGTGATGAGAACAAATCCAACAGTATGAGAATGATCCTTGAACCTGTGATTCGAATCAGCTGAGGTAGGATCAAATCTGTGAAAGTGCATACGGTCTTTTGTCTTCTCCTTCGAACCACCATGGGTAAGATTATGCCAAAAATAACTATTACATGTTTGCTTGAAATCAAAATCAGATTTAAGACTTAAAAAACAGTTTATTGAGATCTCCTTTGAACCAGTAGGGGTGAGATCAAAACTATCATATGCATGAGAAATTATCCCAAGCAGTAATTGCTTAGAATCCAAATTAGATCCAAGACTTGAATCATGGTTTCTTGAGATCTCCTTTGAACAATGAGAGGTGAGATCAAAACCAGTAATTGCATGAGAATTTATCCCAAGCGAATGGCAATGGCCATTATCTTCAATAACCTTTTGAAAGCATGAATTTATGATCATATAGTAGTATAAAAGAGGAGATAGCTGGAGAGGAGCGAATGCATTACCTTTAGTAGCTGTTTTGACCTCTGAAATAATCGTGTGATCATGATGCAAACCAACAGACTCTGGTGCAAGAGAGGATTTAGGACCTTCTGCAATATCTAGAGTGTGAGCTGGCATAGAAAGAGAAGAAAGTTTGAGCATGAGTGGAGAATCTGCAAGTTCTTTGTCAACAACTTCAATATGAGATGACATTGGTTCATGATCTGAGAGACCATCAAGAGGAGTGAATGCATCACTTTGCTTGCTTTCGAATGGGTTAAGACCAAGTCATTCATTCTTTCTGCCAAATTTTTCATCCAGGTGAGCCCATATCTCTTTTGGAGTCCATAAATCCTTTGGAGTTTCAACACCATTACGGTATTTGAATTGAAATCTCTGAGGTGCAAACAAAGAAAACATTATTGCTTGAAAGTGCATATCACTTTTATTTAACCAGTCAATCTTCTCTTCAGGGGATTCGAACTCTCTTTAAAAATAACAATAAAAAAGATCATGAATCTTCAAGTCTGCTATCATTCTTGGTTTCCATTCATCATAGTTGAGTGGATCAAGAGGAGTAATTCTTAATGAATACATAGAAGCTGTAGAGGACCTGCAAAAACAATATACAATAACTGCAACTGCAACTGCTACTGCTGCAAAAATGCAGAAACTGCTGCACTCGAAATCTTGGTAATAACCTGCAAAAAACTCTCAAGAATGGAGATAAACAATACTCTCAACATGCTCTGATACCATGTGAAAATCCTCACAGCAGATCTAAGAGATGATGTATACCTCACAAGAGTAATTATGATTAAGCACGAAAATAGAAGAAGAGTGAACAATACAGTATAATGAGCAACAAAATAATATGGTACAGTAGAACTTAGATAGAAGCAATAATACTTCACACACACTGGTTAATTAATCACAATATGGACAAATAAATAGTACAATGGTAGAGGGGATTCGAATGCCCAAGGTGGCAATTCGAATTAGCCTCTCAGAGTGATCATAAGATCAATAGAGTTTCATCGGAGCACAACTAGGTGTCCTCATGATCATCGGAGCACAACTGGAAGTCTTCATCATCATCAGTGGAGTCATCAATGCTCAAGTAACTGTCAACCATCAGTCAAAATAACTCTGGTAGGTGTAACTGAGTGTAACTGAGTGACAACTGGACTGGTAGTTGAAGAAGGGTGAGTTGCTCCCTAAAATCAAGGAAGAAGGGCGCATTAAGCAACTGGAGGGCTAAAACTGAATAGTGAGAAGCTCCTGGGGGCTGGCTAACTGAGGGCTAAGTGCTGGACTGATGACTGGGATGCATGCAAAATGCATGCAAACCCTAAAGGTGCTTGCATGACTGAAAATGTAAATGATCAAAATACTGGTGGGACTAGGATGGAGTATAGGAATATCCTAACACCCCCTCTTAATCCATCCTGGGCCCTGGTAACTAAGACCAAAGGTCACCCAATACAATGAATAATAACAATCAATAAACCAAGGAAGTGGGAAAATTTCATGGGAAACATACCCCCCTCCTCAAAAAATAGACTGTAAGGCACACATAAAAATAAATGCTCCAAACTCAAGCATGTGTGATGCTTGGTCATATGTCTGGAGGTATCTTCTTCTTGGGAAGAAGTGGATCATGCTCAAAAAGCATGTGATTGTACTTGCTCTTCAGATCGAATGTGATGAGAACAAATCCAACAGTATGAGAATGATCCTTGAACCTGTGATTCGAATCAGCTGAGGTAGGATCAAATCTGTGAAAGTGCATATAGTCTTTTGTCTTCTCCTTCGAACCACCATGGGTGAGATTATGCCAAAAATAACTATTACATGTTTGCTTGAAATCAAAATCAGATCTAAGACTTAAAAAACAGTTTCTTGAGATCTCCTTTGAACCAGCAGGGGTGAGATCAAAACTATCATATGCATGAAAAATTATCCCAAGCAGTAATTGCTTAGAATCCAAATTAGATCCAAGACTTGAATCATGGTTTCTTGAGATCTCCTTTGAACCATGAGAGGTGAGATCAAAACCAGTAATTGCATGAGAATTTATCCCGAGCGAATGGCAATGGCCATAATCTTCAATAACTTTTTGAAAGCATGAATTTATGATCATATAGTAGTATAAAAGAGGAGATAGCTGGAGAGGAGCGAATGCATTACCTTCAGTAGCTGTTTTGACCTCTGAAATAATCATGTGATCATGATGCAAACCAACAGACTCTGGTGCAAGAGAGGATTTAGGACCTTCTGCAATATCTAGAGTGTGAGCTGGCACAGAAAGAGAAGAAAGTTTGAGCATGAGTGGAGAATCTGCAAGTTCTTTGTCAACAACTTCAATATGAGATGACACTGGTTCATGATCTGAGAGACCATCAAAAGGAGCGAATGCATCACTTTGCTTGCTTTCGAATGGGTTAGGACCAAGTCCTTCATTCTTTCTGCCAAATTTTTCATCCAGGTGATCCCATATCTCTTTTGGAGTCCATAAATCCTTTGGAGTTTCAACACCATTACGGTATTTGAATTGGAATCTCTGTCGTGCAAACAAATAAAACATTATTGCTTGAAAGTGCATATCACTTTTATTTAACCAGTCAATCTTCTCTTCAAGGGATTCGAACTCTCTTTCAAAATAACAATAAAAAAGATCATGAATCTTCAAGTCTGCTATCATTCTTGGTTTCCATTCATCATAGTTGAGTGGATCAAGAGGAGTAATTCCTAATGAATACATAGAAGCTGTAGAGGACCTGCAAAAACAATATACAATAACTGCAACTGCTACTGCTGCAAAAATGCAGAAACTGCTGCACTCGAAATCTTGGTAATAACCTGCAAAAAACTCTAAAAAATGGAGATAAACAATACTCTCAACATGCTCTGATACCATGTGAAAATCCTCACAGCAGATCTAAGAGATGATGTATACCTCACAAGAGTAATTATGATTAAGCAGGAAAATAGAAGAAGAGTGAACAATACAGTATAATGAGCAACATAATAATATGGTACAGTAGAACTCAGATAGAAGCAATAATACTTCACACACACTAGTTAATTAATCACAATATGGACAAATAAATAGTACAATGGTAGAGGGGATTCGAATTCCCAAGGTGGCAATTCGAATTAGCCTCTCAGAGTGATCATAAGATCAATAGAGTGTCATCGGAGCACAACTAGGTGTCCTCATGATCATCGGAGCACAACTGGAAATCTTCATCATCATCAGTAGAGTCATCAATGCTCAAGTAACTATCAACCATTAGTCAAACTAACTCTGGTACGTGTAACTGAGTGACAACTGGACTGGTAGGTGAAGAAGGGTGAGTTGCTCCCTAAAATCAAGGAAGAAGGGTGCATTAAGAAACTGGAGGGATAAAAATGAATAGTGAGAAGCTCCTGGGGGCTGGCTAGCTGAGGGCTAAGTGCTGGACTGATGACTGGGATGCATGCAAAATGCATGCAAACCCTAAAGGTGCATGCATGACTGAAAATGTAAATGATCAAAATACTGGTGGGACTAGGATGGAGTATAGGAATATCCTAACAGTATTGACATTCTGAAACCCTAAGTTCCTCTCCTTCAGTGGACACGGAATAAAATCAATGGATACCAAACCATAGGCTCTCTTCTGAATCACGGTTTTATGAATGAAACGTTGTTGTATTCTTCTGGTAGAACGCCCAGTGGGGGTTCACAGATGCATATAATGGTAGAAGGCTCTTTGACTATGAATGAATGAGTACGCGTTGGCGGCCACGTTTGTGAATTGAAGGAAGGCTCTTGGAGACAAACGACGAGCTACTACTATATAACTGTTGCAACTTGTATGAAATTTCTAAATCGATGTGAAATTAGAGGTGACAGTGGAAACGCCCCCATCACCTACCAAGAGTAATCTCAAACCCAAATTTTTATGTTTCTATCTCTCCATTCATGTTTTATGTGTGTTGAAGTATATTTTTTTTGGGACTGAGATGTATGCTGAGAATCGTTGAATCTGTGAGAGTTCACACTTGTAACTGAAGAGTATTGAACACAACCTGTACATGAAGACACACAGAACGAGCATGTCTCTTTACCTATGGAGATTGCGATGAAGACGTGTGATTGAGTGAAGACCTTCAAACATCCTTATGTTTTATATTTTTGGCTTACACACTCTTCACATTGATGAGTTTACCCACTAGTGGAGAATGGAAAACCGAGCGTAAAGATTCAGCTGCTAACGTAGGAAAATAGATGCACAGAAGTGTCGGTGATCTCACTCTCTCATCTGTATGAAAATGCATGTTGGAGTGAAGGTTGTACGCATTGAAATGTGTGAATGCTCTCTAGATATCTCTTGGGTGACTTTCTGTATTGTTGTTGCTGCAAATCATGTTTGAAGATTGCCTGAAGACTGCCACTTGCATTTCCAATTATAACTGTCTTCTCAACGACCCTCTATCAAGATTCTTGTCTGTCTCTAACGGAATAGCAAACATATTGGGTTGCATTTGGAAATTTGAGCATTTTTGTTTGATGGCCAATATAAGAATGAAGACAATCAGAAGATTGAAATGCCAATGAAGACAAAAATACTACATATGAACATCCCAAAACTTTGGTTTATCAGTTTACGAGGTTCAACACATATTTTGTTTTCGAAAATGATGTTCTTTTCTGGAGCTAAATGCTTCAGTTCAAAGCTTGAAGATGTTGTTCGAGAAGACAAGCTTGATCTTATTACGACTGACTTTGATTGAGGTGATTCTTGCACTATTGGAAAGTTATTGGAGTGTAAAATAGTGTTGAGGAGTCGTAACTATGCTAAAAAACTTTTGACCCCAAAAACACATTGTTTAAGCCTTCAAATGGACCTTGGAAGATTCTAGATCCCAAATATACAAAGTAGACCTACCCTTAAAATGGGCCCTATAAGCCAATTCATCCAATAGTTCCACCCAAAAGGCACTAGAATAGATGACAAAAAATATATTAATCCAATTCAGATCATACCTCCCCATTTTGGGAGGCTTTTTAACCCCAAAATATTTTACTAAATGAGGTGAGAAAATTTTTCATCTACCTTCTCCCTTGAGTACAATCATTTAGCCTTACCTGAAAGTTGTCCTTTCAACCAAATCTACTAAAGGTCATGTTTCCCCTATCTAGTAGTTCTGGAATTCTTTTGCAAAACTATGTCCTCTACCAACTCTGCTCAAGCATCAAGTGCTAAGTCATCTCTGATAGGTAGGACCTTCTCCTCCTCCTGATCTAACAATATGGAAGGCTCATAGTGTTTCAAAATTTCCACATTCATTATTGAGTAAATGCATATGTATGGGGGTAGGTTGAGTCAGTAGGCCTTATCTCCCACCTTCTCCAACACCTCAAAAGGACCATATTGCAAAGCCTTGATTTTACTACCAGGACCCTATAGTATTTCCTTGTTCAGGTGTAACCAAACTCTATACCCCACTTTAAATTATTTCTCAACCCTATGTTGGTCATGTTTGGCCTTGTACTTTTTCTATGACTTCTTCAATGTCTCTTATACTTGCAAAATAATTTTCCCGATCTTATCAATGAATTTTTCTACTTTTAATGCTTCAGCTATGGTGTGTTCCATCACTCCTCCTTGCTATCTATATACAACATCTAGAGGTGAAGGTGGCAGTTATCCAAAATAAGTTCCAAAAGGGAACCTGTCAATGGAAGTGTGGACTACTCTATTATAAGAGTATTGAATATAGATCACATTTTCATCCCAAGTATTCAGATGCTTTTGATTGTAACTCCTCAAAAGATGTACCAAAGTATTGTTGACTACTTTTTTTCCCATATGTCTATGGATGGAATGCAATAGAATTGTTCAACTTAGTGTTCATCTTCTCCCAAATTGTAATCCAAAAGGAACTGAGAAATCTAGTATACGTTTCTGAGATGATGCTCCTTGGTTTCCCAAAGTGCACCCATACCTACTCAAAGAACATGTGTGTTGCTTCTTATCCTTTGATGGCCTTTTTACAAGGCATAAGAATGCACATCTTGTTGAATATATCAACCACAAATAGATAGTCATGTCCTTTCCTAGCGGTTGGTAACCCACCCACAAAATCCATGGAAATGATTTCCCAAGGTTGAGTGGGTACATGTAAGGGATGGTATAGTCCTTGGTTTCTATTATTGGGCTTGCTGGTACAACAAAGTGTGCATCCTATAATATACCATTCTATATCTTCTTGCATTATAGGCCAATATGCATACCTTTGTAAGTTAGCAACTATCTTCCCAACACCAAAATTCCCTACAACTTTGGAGGTTTTGCCTCTCTAATAAGCTGCAATATTTCACCTTTAGGAACATAGATTTTGTCTAGATTGTAGAGTAACCCATTCTGGAGGTGATAGTCATCCTTATTGTTACCTTCTTCTACATGAAATTGGTCAGTAGTTATTTAAACACCTCCTTGAATTCATCATCTTCTATGTATCCATTTTTGTATGCATCATGGGTAAAAGGTTCCATGTGCATAAGCGTCCCCCGAAAGATGTAATGTTGGATGTGGATGGCCTTGAAATCATTCATTCCAACTTATTAGTGCTTCCCTTCTTATACTTGATGAATATATGAAATTGTTGCAAAAACCCCTTCCACTTGTAATGCCAGGTTTGTTGCAGCGTAATTTGGGCTTGCAAATATTGCAGTGGATGGTGATCTATGTGGATAGTGGTTCCCTTTCCACCATTAGATAGTGCTTCCACTTCTTAACAAATTGAACCAGGGCATATAGTTCCTTATCATAGGTAGGGTAGTTTAGGAATCCCCCATGAAACATTTCAGAATTATAACAAACTGACTTACCTCCTTGTATCAAAATTGCTCCCATGGAATACCCACTCGCATCTATCTGCACTTCGAAATCATTCTGGAAGTTAGGTAATATGAGAGTTGGTTCTTAACTAATATTTCATTTTAGCTTGTCAAAATCATACTATTGATTCTTTTCCCAATAGAAAATATTACCACTCACTATTACGTCATGGAGTGGTGCGGAAGCCACTGAAAAGGAAGCGGAAGCAATAAACTTATGTATGTACTGTTCCATCCCAACAAAGCTCCTAACTTTAGTGACATTAGTAGGAACTAGCCATCTTATAATGGCCTCCATCTTTGCAGGGTATATCACATACCCCAAATGTACCAATTAATGTTGAAAAAACTCACATTTCTTGTGATTAGCCAAGAACTGTGTTTTTTCAACCTTTAACACCTACTTGAGATGTGAAATGTGATCCTCCCAAGTAGAGATATAAACTAGTATATCATCCAAATACACTATAATAAATGAATCTAAATATGTGTGCAAAACATCATTCATCAATCTCATAAATGTAGTTGGTGCATTACATAAACCAAAATGAATGACCAACCATTCATACAAACCTTCACATCTGTCAAGTCCCATCATTCTTGGGCACGATGATGATAGATGACCCATAGGGTGAGATGCTTGGTTGAATTACCCCCTACTCCAACCACTGCTACAATTTATTCTTCACTTCATCTTCTTCTAGAACATACTATATATACATCCCAGTATTTGGTAATGGGAAATCAGGCAACAATTGTATCACATGCTCTACTTCCCTCTTAGGTGGTGTCCCTTTAGGATCCTAGAACACTCCTCGTTGTTCTTGTAGAAACTCCTCCAAATGATTTTTTTTCTCCTTGGTAGATCCCTCTAGGGATGCATTTACTCTTACTGATTCATCACCCAACTGGTTCTCTAGTAAGAAAAGAAAAACATATTTCTTACTTGCACTATTCAAATTTTGGTTTTGTTGGAAGTTACTAGTGATATCTTTGATTTACCTTTATGTGCATTGACGATGAATGACTTCCCATCCTTGATCAAGTAGTTCTAGTTTTCTCTCATCATGAAGACTGCAACCCTTATATACATTTAGGGTCTTCCAAACACCACACCACACATGTAAAGGAGTACTACATCTATTTGCACTTCATAAAAAATATGCACTTACATCAAATTTGATTTTACAATGTTCTGTGACCTTGATCTATGTATCATTGTTTACCCATCCCAATGGATAGGGGTTAGGATGAACATGAACATATAAACCAAGATTGCTGACCAAATCAGTTGCTATGAGGTTGGCCTGTGAACCAAAATTGAATAGAGCATCTACCTTGGTCTTCATGATTTAGATATTGATATGGAAGAGTTTTGTCATCTCCTTCTCTTCCGAGATGGGCTAATAGTGAAGACTGGATGCAAAGGGGTAGGTGGAGCCCTGGTTTTGCTAGGGAATATTTGATAGTTTCCACATTGTTTGATAGTGTGGATGCAGCCTTTGAAGAGAGAAGTCCAAAATTAGTTGGCATGAATAAATTTTTGGAAGGTGGCCAATCCTTATAAGTGGTCGCCACATGCTCCACTATGGAAATCATTGAGAACTTGCTTAGCTTCATCATGAGATAAACATATCCATAGGATGGTGTCAGAAACACATCGATAGAGAATGTATCTAAGGATAAGATAATGAGGAGTTTGGTGACAAATTCATTGATGATCATCACACAAGAGATGGGAAGTAATATTTGGTGTGTGGAGGTATACAATGACATCTTCATAACATCAATATTCACTAGTCAAGACAAATAGGTGTTAATATGGAAACCGATCATTGACAAGGGGTATTGTTGTGATTGTTGGGAGATCATTGATGAGCTCGGTGAGGGGTGAATATTTTTTCTTTTGGGTGTTACAAAATCTAGATTGAATTCCTGTAAGTTGAGGATCTAACGAGTGAACTTACCATTGATAAGCCATCAACTTAGTATGTACTGCATTGTGTTAGAGTTTGCAATCACTGTTTTTTTGCAAAATAAGATATAGTGTTGTAGTTTTTGCACTAAGAGGATCATAGCCAATGTTAATTTCTCATTGCGGCTATAATTGAGTGGTGGTCCTACGAGTGTCTTTCTTATGTAATAAATGACGTGCTCACACTGATTTTCTCCATTCTGAATTAAGATGCCAATGATTTAACATGACGACGTTGAAACGTAAAGGATAACATCCTTTTCAAAGTTTGGAGGGGAGATAAGTGGAGCAGATTTCAAAACCTTTTTTAGTTCCCTGAAAAACATGTGTGCTTTGTCATCCCACTGAAATGGAATGTACTTCCTAAGAAGACATAGAAATCCATGTGCTTGTGTAGCGTAATCTGGGATGTAACTACGAAGGAAGTTGGCCTTTCCTTGGATGCTGTGCAATTAATTTGGCATTTTTGGCAGGGCAAGTTGAGGATTGATTTGGAATTTTAGGAGATCGATGGTGATCCATGTTTGAGAGATGATGAACCCTAACAATAATCCTACGATGAAGTAGAACACACATTTGAGATGGTTTAATCGATTATTGTATTGTCGACATCTTAGGAAGATGGCACGTAAATCGGCGAGGTGGACAGCGTGTTACTTTTATTTTGATATGAGGACATTGAGGTATTCCAAGATGATATAGGATAGAGCATTGAACACGTAGGACATCACCTGCTAAAAAGTAGTTTTTGTCCCTAAGGTCTGCAGGGTGGGGCGCATGAAGATGCTCCCCAAATTCATTGCAATAGGGCCGTGCTAGTGGAGAAAACAAATAGCGTGACTGCACCTAAGGAGACGTGCACACGCCTCTAGGTTCAGTACCGAACCGAGGTGCATGCACATTAATGGCGCGTGAGTGTCGCTGACACGTACGCGTAGAGGAGACGCGCACGCGCCCCTGTTAAAAATATTTAAAAAAACAGTCGACAATTTCTCCATTTTCCATTTGGCTGGCCGAGCGTGTCCTCTTCCTCTGCGTACGCATCCATTCAACTACCAACGGAAGCCAAATCCACTCCAAAACCACCCAACAACACCCACAAACTCGTCACCACTTCGATTAATAGGTAAATATCACGTTTTTCTTCAATTTTATTCATTGTTTGTATCAATTTTTTGTATTTTTTTTGTTTATGTAATTGTAAATAATTCTCAAATTTTAAAAACAATGAACCAATTTTCAACTGCAAATTGCAACTGAGACAATGAGTGAACAAGATGTTATCCCCGAGTCTGGTGGAACACAAGAAAACCCAAACCTTGGACCCAATGCCGAAGAAAACCGTGAACACAATCCAAATGCCGAACAAAACCAAAACCCACAACCTAATTTTGAACAAGATGACCTTAACCACTATGTAAATGAAATGCGAGTGCATACTCGCGAACTTAGAAACTCGGGTGAACCATCTCGATTGTCTCTTGCCACATCAATTGAGAACTCAATCGACTCCCTCATACATGCACACCAGCGATTGACTGACATGACTCAATTTAGAGCTAGGATGCGGGAGTACTACTCCACGGGCATCTCCAAGGAAGCAATAAAAGATTTGAACATTACAAAAGCCCAATTATATAGTATCTTCACTGATCCGAAAACAGGCCAACCACTGAACATTACAAAGCCACGTGTCTGCATGGATTGGTGTCATTACCAACCGTGGAGGGACAATTGGATGCAGAGGTGGTTCATGGTGTACGATAGACCTCCCTGCAATAATAGGGAGGTTCCACAGTACTTCCTTCACCAACTGTGGGCTGAGTTTTTCCTTGGTTTACATGTCAACTATTTTGACATAGCCGAGTTCCAGGGTGTTGGGCATGGCTCTGCCCAAGATCGACCTGCTGCCAAGAGGAACCCACTGAGAGGGCCACCAACTCTGAGGCGCGACCCCAACCCCTCTCCCCAGCCACCTCAGTTGCCCCATAAGCTTGATCAGATCGAGGTGGCAATGAGGAATGTTGCACGTGGTCTCCTCAGACACACCTCCTTTGTAGCAGCGACTACAGTGGAGAGGTCGGGTGACCTTGATAGAGATCCAGGTGCAGGGCCTTCACGACAGGGCCAGGATAGACCCATGACCAATGGTAGCCATGCTAGGCATTCCAGTTCGACGGGGACAATGCCACATCTTTGTCCCCATTGCAGGCACACTTTCCCTGGCCCAACCGAGGGTTGTTATATGGATCAGGTCAGCAATTTTTTAATGTGTTTTCAATCATCACTTTATAACTTGTAAAGTATTTTGAAAGTATTTTTGTTTGACCTAAACTATTATTTCAATGTACAGTTATTCAGAGCTGATACACCGAGATGGGAGAACGTAGAATCTCCCAATCTGGATGCAGCAATGGAAGCTACAACTAAAATTGCAGCACCCCACACGGAGGTATTTTCAGTACCTGACACAATTTTGTTATTACTTATGTCATTTATATTACTCAAGTATTTATATTTATGGCATACACGTTGATAGTTCGTACAATGTTTTTGAATATCTTGATTTCCTAGATAATGACTTGTTTAACATGTTCATAACATGATGCATTTTGTTGTCCACAGGTGTTTCGTGACTACGGTGATCAACCACCCCCGCCAGGGATTGGCACATCACCATATAGACAGGTACAATGTGTAGTTATACGCATGCTTTTAATTTGATTTGTTACGACTTACTATGGTTTAATTTATTGTTTGTTTACTAAATTGTGATATTACAAATGTATATGTAGGTTCCACCAGCAGCTGTGTCTCCGCATTTTAGTCCTGTGTATCCACCCTATCCCATGATTCCCCCCCCCCTCGCTTTCATCTAGACCCCTCCCTACATCCACCCCCTCCCTTCCATCCATCCCCCCCTCTCCAACCATACTCCCCCCTCCATCCATACTCCCCAACTCGCCCACCCCCCTACGTCCATACATCCCCCCCAATTTATCCACGCCCCCATGTCTATCCATCCTCCCCCATTCGTCCATGCCCCCACTTCCTTCCACCTTCCCCTCTTCGTCCACAACCTCCCATTTGTCCACCCTCCTCCCTCCATGCAGTACTGCCCTCCCATGCACCATCCCTCAACAACGTCCATAGCCCTTTCCGTTCTATACCCTCTATCCTACAGCCGGTAGGGGTTCATAGTCCACATGGTCCTCCTCCACCCCATACCACCATGTCTTCTCCCACCATATCATCCCCACTTCCCGCCACTATTGTGGCATCTACTCTTCCAATATCCTCATCAGTATCTCCAGTTGTTGCACCTGTAGTGGCTGCCACTACATCTACACCCCCCCCCCATCACTGCGTCGGAGTTGGTTGTCCGGCCATCTGCTCCACCTGCTAGCCCAGAAGGCCAGCCATGTCCATCGTCGGAGGTGTTCACGGTGAGAATCAAGTTAATTTATGAAAATATTTTGATGCATTAACAAAAAATAATTTAAGCAATTATGACTTTTCAATGAAATGATTGTTTTAAATGTTGTAGGCTGGAATTGCTGAGAGGCTCCGTAGATCCAGGACACCTCTCCAACGTTTCCCACTCATGTCAGAGGTGATTTATTTAATATTCGAATTCTACATTTGTTTTATAAATGTGGTAAATGTTGCAAATGCTTGAAAATGACGGTATCTTATATCATTTGTTCCAGAGCCCGGAGAGACGGTCTACTCCTAGACGGACCAAGACCCGAGGCACCGGTAGCTAGAAGAGTAGGAAGATCGACTTTGGATCTGCATCTGGGAGTGACGGCGGTGGTCACAATGCTTGACACGCCACGTGTTATGTACATTAGCCACGATTTGGCACTTTTGTGCACCAATTTTGATGTACTTTGTATCTACGGCACGAGTTGCCATGTATTTTGTATCTACGGCATGAGTTGTCGCATTTTGTGTAGGGCACGAGTTGCCATTGTACGTACATTGGGAACCATATTCCACTATTCGCCAGAAATTGTATATGTTTGGATGAGTTTTGTAGCCTCGATGTACATGGATTTTCAGTTATGTGATTTATATATCTCGTTGTCTAATGTGGTTGTCTCATGTTGTGTGTATCATGATGTGATGTTGTGTAAATTTTGGTTTTACCTAGATCTTAGAAGAGAAGTTGGATATTGTAGTTCAGCTTGGTTTATCTTTCCACATGTAAAAGCTTCTAATGGTATCTATGTTAAGAGAACATTGTAAACATAGGCTAACTCAAACAAAATCATGTGTGAGAATTAATCTAAAAACAAACGGAATAAATGGATGGACAAATCACACCTCATGGCACATAAGATATATATTGGGAACTTGAGTACTAGGAAAAGAACACTTAAAAATAGAAAATGTCCATTGTCGTCAAAAGGTTAAAATGAGATCCAACATGATTTTTAATAGCTCTACATAATGAGATCCAAAAAGGCCATACTCTACATAATGAAATGTCGTCACTAAAATTTATTTTGACCATTTTGTCCACTTAAGATCATGCAACAAATTAATAACCAAGTTATGGAATCATTTCTTAATCAATTGTCACCATAGAAATAGGACAACCTTGAGCACGATGTATAGCTAGCTCATTAATTCTCACTCACAGATATAACCACCTTTGATTTGATGACCATCACATCCACTACCATT
This sequence comes from Larix kaempferi, assembly GCA_027924585.1. Taxonomy (NCBI): domain Eukaryota; kingdom Viridiplantae; phylum Streptophyta; class Pinopsida; order Pinales; family Pinaceae; genus Larix; species Larix kaempferi. The sequence continues at coordinate 8,566,664 of BSBM01000557.1, read as the reverse complement.
TACAATTAGGACTTCCTTAATTTATCATTATGTGATAGCGATCTAATTTTATGTATGCATATATGTGTATAGTGGTTTGGATTCAAATGTATGCAGATGAATATATATGTACAATGAAAATGATTTAATCTTTACATGTATTATAATTTAGGGCTAGATCTTAGGATACACAATAGGGTTTCATTGTGATTAGAATACAAACTAGGGTTTTTAGGCTAGGCTCTCGTGTTTCTAGGCTAGGATCCAAGCTTCAGGGTCACCATATTAATGTTTAATTCCACTATCATGTCATCATTCTCACCAATACCATGCCCACTACTACAATCACCATCAAGCCTCTCAATCCCACTTTGAACATTTCCCATACTTCCAAGTTAAAATTTATAGGTCTTGTTGCTAAAATCTTTTCACTTATCTATTCACATAGACAAATCCACTCCTGTGAAAGATTTGTAAAAGCTTGGTACGTGCAAGTTCACATGCAATAATACTTGAGAGATCATTTTACCCCATGATCCATGGAAGATTCATTGGAGTCATATGAACGTCATTGTCATCACCCCAACCATGGTCAAGACGCCAAGATCCATCCTTAGGAGACAAAACCTCATGTTGGCACCCATACCACACTCAAAGATAAAAAAATTCTTTGAAAGGACATGTTTGGGGGTTGAGGGAATCTTGATTTTTTTATAATCACACATGAGAGGTTCTTAGAGTCAAATACATTGGATATAAATAAATTGTCCAACGCCTTCATCATCTTTATCATCATCTTCATCACCATGGCCATCATCATTAACTCCTTGATCATCGTCACCATATTCATCATCATCACCATCACCATGACCATCAACTTCACCACCATCACCATCATATTCAACTTCACCATCTTCATCATCATCACCATCTTCGTCATCATCACCATCTCCATCTTTTGGATGCGAGACGGAACCATCACCATCTTCATCATCACCATCACAATCACCATCACCATCAACCTCACCACCATCACCATCATCACCAACGTCACCATCTTTATCATCATCACCATCTTCATCACCATCACCATCTCCATGTTTTGAATGCGAGACGGAACCATCACCATCTTCATCATCACCATCACCATCACCATCAACCTCACCACCATCACCATCATCATCAACGTCACCATCTTCATCATCATCACCATCTTCATCACCATCACCATCTCCATCTTTTGGATGCGAGACGGAACCATCACCATCTTCATCATCACCATCACCATCACCATTACCATCACCATCAACATCACCACCATCACCATCATCATCAACGTCACCATCTTCATCATCATCACCATCCTCGTCATCATCACCATTTCCATCTTTTGGATGCGAGAAGGAACCATCACCATCTTCATCATCACCATCACCATCACCATCAACCTCACCACCATCACCATCATCACCACCATCACCATCTTCATTATCATCACCATCTTCGTCATCATCACCATCTCCATCTTTTGGATGTGAGACGGAACCATCACCATCTCCATCATCACCATCACCATCACCATCAAACTCACCACCATCACCATCATCATCACCATCACCATCACCATCACCATCAACCTCACCCAAACCCTAGCCCTAATCCTCAACCAAACCCTAGCACTAAGCCATCTTCTCCATCCTCACCATCACCATCACCGTCACCATCAACGTCTTCATCATCACCACCATCTCCATCATCATCATTGACTCTAAATCTAACCCTAATTCAATTTCCTTCTATAACCCTATCCTTAACCCTCACCCAAACCCTAGCACTAAGCCATCTTCTCCATCCTCACCATCACCATCATCGTCACCATCAACGTCTTCATCATCACCACCATCTCCATCATCATCATTGACTCTAACTCTAACCCTAATTCAATTTCCTTCTATAACGCTAGCCCTAACCCTCACCAAAACCCTAACACTAAGCCATCTTCTCCATCCTCACCATCACCATCCACGTCACCATCCATGTCTTCATCATCACCACCATCTCCATCATCATCATTGACTCTACCTCTAACCCTAACTCTAACTCCAACTCTAAATCTAACTCCAGGTTCCTCATCAAAGCCTTTGTCATCATCATCTTCATGACCATCGCCATCACCATCACCATCACCATCAACCTCTTCATCATCATCACCATCATCATCATCATACGTGCCCGGTGGAAGATTTTCCAGAGTTGACCCCCGTGTGCAAAAATTGCACACTCCCTCACTGAGCAAAACCCTAGTTTCCAAGATGGATGTACAAGATGAGGGTGGGGCCACCGGGCCAGAGGGGAGGGGCACCCCTAGCACTATCCCGACGTATTGAATCCAACGGAGTCGACGGTTTGTCGATCCAAGCCACGGTCTTCATTCTATGGCTCGTCCCGTCTCGCTGCCAGAAGGCCTTTAGGGACACCTGTTGGATACCTTCCAGGGGCGTAGAACTCCAACCGTGCAACAAAACTGGGTTCCGGGGAGTCCTGTAGGTGTGTCTAGGCAGGTTCCATCCGGGAACGCTAGCCACAACTGCTCGGTGGAATATATTCCAGAGTTGACCCCCGTGTGCAAAAATTGCACACTCCCTCACTGAGCAAAACCCTAGTTTCCAAGATGGACGTACAATATGAGGGCGGGGCCACCGGGCCGGAGGGGAAGGACACCCCTAGCACTATCCCGGCGTGCTGAATCCAACGGAGTCAGCGATTCATCGATCCGAGCCACGGTCTTCATTCTATGGCTTGTCCCATCTCGCATCCAAAAGGCCTTTAGGGACACCTGCTGGATAACTGCCGGGGGGGGTAGAACTCCAACCGTGCAACAAAACTGGTTTCTGGGGAGTCATGCAGGTGTGTCTACACAGGTTCCGGCCGGGAATGCTAGCCACAAGTGCCCGGTGGGTGATTTTCCAGAGTTGACCCCCGTGTGCAAAAATTGCATGCTCCCTCACTGAGTAAAACCCTAGTTTCCAAGATGGACGTACAAGATGAGGGCGGGGGCACCAGGCCAAAGGGGAGGGGCACTCCTAGCACTTTCCCAGCGTGTTGAATCCAACGGAGTCGATGGTTCATCGATATGAGCCACGGTCTTCATTCTATGGCTCGTCCTATCTCGCATCCAAAAGGCCTTCAGGGACACCTGCTGGATACCTGCCTGGGGCATAGAACTCCAACCGTGCAACAAAACTGGGTTTCGGGGAGTCCTGCAAGTGTGTCTAGGCAGGTTCCGGCCGGAAATGCTAGCCACAAGTTCTTGGTGGAATATTTTCCAGAGTTGACCTCCGTGTGCAAAAATTGCACACTCCCTCACTGAGAAAAACCCTACTTTCCAAGATGGACGTACAAGATGAGGGAGGGGCCACCGGACCGGAGGGGAGGGGCACCCCTAGCACTATCCTGGCGTGTTGAATCCAACGGAGTCAACGGTTCGTCGATCCGAGCCACGGTCTTCATTCTATGGCTCATCCCGTCTCGCATCCATAAGGTCTTCAGGGACACCTGCTGGATACTTGTCGGGGGCATAGAACTCCAACCGTGCAACAAAACCGGGTTCCGGGGAGTCATGCAGGTGTGTCTAGGCAGGTTCCAGTTGGGAACGCTAGCCACAAGTGCCCGGTGGATGATTTTCCAGAGTTGACCCCCATGTGCAAAAATTGCACACTCCCTCACTGAGCAAAACCCTAGTTTCCAAGATGGACGTACAAGATGAGGGCGGGGCCACCAAGCCGGAGGGGAGGGGCACCCTTAGCACTATCCCGGCGTGCTGAATCCAACGGAGTTGACGGTTCATCGATCCGAGCCACGTTATTCATTCTATGGCTCATCTCGTCTCACATCCAAAAGGCCTTCAGGGACACCTGCTAGATACCTGCCGAGGGCGTAGAACTCCAACCATGCAACACAACTGGGTTCTGGGGAGTCCTGCAGGTGTGTCTAGGCAGGTTCCGGTCGGGAATGCCAGCCTTAAGTTCCCGATGGAATATTTTCCAGAGTTGACCCCAGTGTGAAGGCCATGCCAAATTCGCTAAAGGGGGCCATTTCTCGACCGGAGGCCCCTGGGCGTGCGTGGCCACCGTGGACAGGTCTGCAATGGCTAGGTGGACTTTTGGAAGGAGACGTAATCCAAGTACTCTAGCCGGTTTGGGTTCTGTGGCCCCAGGTCAAATCCTCCAAGTGTCCCTGAACGACCCCGGGGTGCCCGACTATAATGCCCGTAGCGCCTGAACCGTGGCTCGGTTCGCGAATCCGTCGACTCCGGTGGGTCCAAGACGCCGGGTTTTAGCTAGGGGACCCCCCACAACGTGTCTCGAAGACTCGAAAGCAGTGCCAATGGGCCATCCCTGGAGCTAGGGTTTTGCTCAGTGAAGGCCATTCCAAATTCGCTCAATGTGGCCATTTCTCATCTGGAGGCCCCTGGGCATGCGTGGCCACCATGGACAGGTCTACTATGGCTACATGGACCAGTGGGAGCCGACGGAATCCAAGTCCGCTCACCGGTTTGGGTTTCGTGGCCGCGGAGCAAATGCCCAAAGTGTCCCTGAATGGCCCCGGGGTGCCCGATTAGAATGGCCGTAGCGCCCGAACCGTGGCTTGGTTCGTGAATCCGTCGACTCCAGTGGGTCCGGGATGCCGGGTTTCAGCTAAGGGACCCCCCACAACGTGCCTCGAAGACCCAAAAGCGGTGCCAATGGTCCATCCCCGGAGCTAGGGTTTTGCTTAGTGAAGGCCATTCCAAATTCGCTCAAGGGGGCCATTTCTCATCCGGAGGCCCCCAGGCGTGCGTGGACACCATGGACAGATCCACTATGGCCACGTGGACCTGTGGGAGCCGACCGAATCCGATTTCGCTCGCCGGGTTGGGTTCCGTGGCCCCAGGGAAAATCCTCTAGGTGTCCCTGAACGACCCCGGGGTGCCCGACTAGAATGCCCGTGGCACCCAAACCATGGCTCATTTCATGAATCCATCAATTCCGGTGGGTCCGGGACAACGGGTTTCAACTAGGGGACCCCCCACAGCGTCCCATGAAGACCCAGAAGCGGTGCCAATGAGCCATCTCCGGAGCTAGGGTTTTGCTCAGTGATGGCTATTCCAAATTTGCTCAAGGGGGCCATTTCTCGTCCAAATGCCCCTGGGCATGCGTGGCCACTGTGGACAGGTCCACAATGGCCATGTGGACCTGTGGGAGGCGACGGAATCCAAGTCCTCTCGTTGTGTTGGGTTCTGTGGCCTCGGGGCAAATCCTCCAGGTTTCCCTGAACGACCCCGGGGTGCCCAACTAGAATGCCCGTGGCACCTTAATTGTGGCTCGGTCCGTGAATCCGTCAACTTCGGTGGGTCCGAGATGACAGGTTTCAGCTAGGGGACCCCCCACAGCGTCCCCCGAAGACCCAAAAGTGGTGCTAATGACCATCTCCGTAGCTAGGTTTTTGCTCAGTGATGGCCATTCCAAATTCTCTCAAGGGGTGCATTTCTTGTCTGGAGGCCCCCGGGCGTGCGTGGCCACCGTGGTGCCCGACTAGAATGCCCGTAGCACCCGAAGGCCATTCCAAATTTTCTCAAGGGAGGCATTTCTTGTCCAGAGGCAGAAGAAGATCAATTTTCGACAAAACAATGTAGTTAGCAGAAGAAGATCAATTTTCGACAAAACAATGTAGTTATTACATGTGGAGGCAGCGGTTTCCCGTGGAAAACGAGTGTAGGGTTGAGCAAAGGAAAGATGTTGGGAAATGGGCTATTACATTATATTTTCCGATGGGCGGCTGTAGGTATCTACACTTTTCTTCTGAGGGAAATCCTATTTCCATTAGAAGAAAAGCATAGATACCTACAGCTGCCATATTTCCTTCTATAAACCACTTGCCCATCGGAAAAGCTAATGTAATAGCCCATTTCCCAACATCTTTCCTCTGCTCAACCCTACACTCATTTTTAATGGGAAACCGCTGCCTCCACATGTAATAACTACATTATTTTGTTGAAAATTAATCTTCTTTTGCTAACTACATTTATTTGTCAAAAATTGATCTTCTTCTGCCTCCGGACGAGAAATGGCCCCCTCAAGCGAATATGGAATGGCCCTCACTGAGCAAAACCCTAGCTCCGGGGATGGCCCATTAGCACCGCTTCCGGGGCTTTGAGGCACGCTATGGGGGGTCCCCTAGCTGAAACCCGGCGTCCCGGACCCATCGGAGTCGACGGATTCGCGAACCGAGCCACAGTTCCGGCGCCACGGGCATTCTAGTCGGGCACCCCGGGGCCGTTCAGGGACACCTCGCGGATTTTCCCTGGGGCCACAGAACCCAACCCGACGAGATGACTTGGATTCCATCGCCTCCCATAGGTCCACATGGCCATTGTGGACCTGTCCACAATGGCCACGCACGCCCGGGGGCATCCGGATGAGAAATTCCCCCCTTGAGCAAATTTGGAATGGCCATCACTGATAAAAACCTAGCTCCGGAGATGGCTCGTTGGCACCGCTTCCGGGTCTTCGAGGGACGTTGTGGGGAGTCCCCTAGCTTAAACCCGCCGTCCCGGGCCCACCGGAATTGACGGATTCGCAAACCGAGCCGCGGTTCGGGTGCCACGTGCATTCTAGTCGGGAACCCCGGGGCCGTTCAGGGACACTTTGGGCATTTACTCCGCGGCCACGGAACCCAAACCGGCGAGCGGATGTGGATTCCGTCAGCTCCCACAGGTCCACGTGGCCATAGTGGACCTGTCCATGGTGGCCACGCATGCCCGGGGGCCTCCGGATGAGAAATGGCCCCATTGAGCGAATTTGGAATGGCCTTCACTAAGCAAAACCCTAGCTCCGGGGATAGCCCATTGGCACCGCTTCCGGGTCTTCGAAGCATGCTGTGGGGGGTCCCCTAGATGAAACCCAGCGTCCCAGACCCACCGGAGTCGACGGATTCATGAATCGAGCCACGGTTCGGGGGCTATGGGCATTCTAGTCGGGCACCCAGGGGCCATTCTAGTGGTGATAACAAGTTTACTGTCTGTTGAGTCTGATACTACACCCAGGAGCCGCTCAACAAACTTTGAGATAGAAAGCTGTGTAATTTTAGGATACTGATTCAACCACTCATACAGTTTCTTACCTTCTCGAGGATCTAAATTTATAATTTCCTTCTAGGTAGATTCAGGCATTCTCGAGGATCTAAATTTATAATTGCCTTCTGGGTAGATTCGGGCATGGAATAATATTTGTCGGCACTTCCAAGCTCCTGAGACCATTCCGTTAGCCATAATATGTGCAACGCCTTTGATGAAAGATAAATTCTGGTGTGGACGGAAACATTTGATACACTAGCCAAATCTATGTTGTTGGAAGAACTTAGATATTTCAACAAAGGAGCATTTTGCAGGTGACTTGAAAATCCCTTCCATTTTTCAGCAATAAAACAAAGAAGTTCAACGTACAGATTTTTAAGCAAGCTTGTCAACCAATCAGACAACCGAATACAGGGAGATAACCACGCCCAAAACATTCAAGCTATTATAAAACTCTTGTTTATCAAGATAAGGATGGACTATGTGTACATTACGAGAATATAGATGAATGAAGTTGCTTTGATGAACTTGTCCTCTTGCTCTCTCTAGAATGCGTTTAAAAGCAGGGAGTATTGTCCGAGCTTCTGTGAACAATGAAGGATTCATTGTCATTGCTAAGAGAAGTTCTAAGGACGAGCCATATAATGAAGATCGTGGCTCGGATCGACGAACCGTCGACTCCGTTGGATTCAGCACGCTCGGATAGTGGTAGGGGTGCCCCTCCCCTCCGGCCCGGTGGCCTCGCCCTCATCTTGTACGTCCATCTTGGAAACTAGGGTTTTGCTCAGTGAGGGAGTGTGCAATTTTTGCACACGGGGGTCAACTCTGGAAAATATTCCACCGGGAACTTGTGGCTAGCGTTCCCAGACGGAACCTGCCTAGACACACCTGCAGGACTCCCCAGAAACTGGTTTTGTTGCACGGTTGGAGTTCTACGCCCCCGGCGGGTATCCAGCAGGTGTCCCTGAAGGCCTTCTAACAACGAGACGGGACGAGCCATAGAATGAATACCGTGGCTTAGATCGACGAACCATCGTCTCCGTTGTATTCAGCACGCCGGGATAGTGCTAGGGGTGCCCCTCCCCTCCGGCCCGGTGGCCCCACCCTCATCTTGTACGTCCATCTTGGAAACTAGGGTTTTGCTCAGTGAGGGAGTGTGTAATTTTTGCACACGGGGGTCAACTCTGGAAAATATTCCACCGAGCACTTGTGGCTAGCGTTCCCGGCCGGAACCTGCCTAGACACACCTGCAAGACTCCCCAGAACTCGGTTTTGTTGCACAGTTGGAATTCTACGCCCCCGACAGGTATCCAGCAGGTGTCCCTGAAGGCCTTCTGGCAGCGAGACGGGACGAGCCATAGAATGAAGACCGTGGCTCGGATCGACGAACCGTTGACTCTGTTGGATTCAGCACACCGGGATAGTTCTAGGGGTGCCCCTCCCCTCCGGCCCAGTGGCCCCACCCTCATCTTGTACGTCCATCTTGGAAACTAGGGTTTTTCTCAGTGAGGGAGTGTGCAATTTTTGCACACGGGGGTCAACTCTGGAAAATCATCCACCGGGCACGTATGATGATGATGATGGTGATGATGATGAAGAGGTTGACGGTGATGGTGATGGAGATGGCGATGGTCATGAAGATGATGATGAGGGAGGCTTTGATGAGGAACTTGGAGTTAGAGTTAGAGTTAGGGTTGTTGAAATATTGTAACTTCAAAGAATATTATATTTGTACTTTATTATTCCGGAGATGTTTCCTTCCTCCGTAAACATCTTATTGTATATCCGGAGATGTTTATTCCTCCGTCGGAATGTGGTAACTTGGGTTATTGGACTTCCCTAGTGGGGGTCGGCCCTGTATGTGTTATGTGGGTCAAAGGGTTGTTAGACCACCCTAGTGGGGTCGGCCCAGTCAATCATAATAAGGTATTTAACCTAATGGTTATATACGAGCCTAGATGTACTTGTGTAAAAGATATGTCAGAGTAGTGTATAAATAGAGGAGGTGTGTTCCTCATTTGATACACTCACTCACTTGAGGATAGCGCACTTGTGGAGGAGAGGTCTACTATTGTGGAGGAGGAGATCATGTCTCAGGGTTTCATATTTGTATATTGTTGGTCATCTATATTGAGGAAGCTTTACTGGGTTTTCTACCCCATGAGGGTTTCCCAGGATAAATCTGTGTCTCTTGTGTTTATGCTATGCTTGTTGTTTCTTCAGTGATCCTATATATGCTATTATTGTGAAATGGAATGTAATTCTGCTATTTTCTGTCTTAGCATATTAAATATTAACATGGTATCAGAGCTAACCTGAAGGAAGACAAGGTATGGCACTTACGACACTTGCTTTACTTACGACAATTTGAAGGTTAGGGTTTTATATAGAAAAAACCCGTCATCGTGGAACTTTCGCTATAAATCCATTTTGGCGAAGGTTCAAGATCTAAAACCTTTACAGGTTGTAGCTAACATCTCCAGGTATCTTGTGTCCAAAGGGCACCCTCAGATTCGTTGTACTTTGTAAGTTATGATCAGTACGAATTAGGGTTTCTGCCTCTTCCAGATCTCAGTCAAAATCAGATGACCTAGGAAAAAAGGTCATAACTTGGGATAGGAAACTCCAAATGAAATTTCGTAAAAAGTGACAGGTAGTACACAGAATGTACTATCTAAAGAAACTTTTTCAGAGGCCGAAGCTGAACCAGTGACACGTGGCACGCCGTACAAGTTCGCTCTCCTGTTTTATCCAATAAACAGGTCACGTTGCGACACTTGGCATAACTCTCTTTCAAAGAGTCCAATTGAGGTTAGACCTGTCAGGATGGAAAGATAACAGGGAGAGCTATCTCAGGAAATGTTTTCAGAGACCGAAGTTCAAACAGTGACACGTGGAACGCCGTACAAGTTTGCTCTCCTGTATTATCCCAAAACAGGTCACATTGCGACATTTGGCATAACTCTCTCTCAGAAAATCCAATTGAGGTCAGACCTGTCAGGATGGAAAGATGACAGGTCAGGCTACTGCAAAAAAAAATTTCAGACCCTGTCGAGCGAAAATTTCGGAATTATAGCAGAAACAATCAGGTACATATTTCTGTCAAAACATAATTATTTTTGGAGCACCTTTATTCATGGGTTTCGAAGAAAGTTAGAATTTTTGGAATCGGAATCCACGGCTGAATGCTACTTAGGAAAATCGAAATTTAGAGACCAAGATCGAATTTCTTTGTTGGGTAGAAGACCGGGCTTGATTAAACCCTAGCTCGGGATTTTGATCGGAAAGATGGAAAATTAGGGCTTCAGCAAAAGTTGGAATTTTTGAAGTCTGTAACCACGGCTGGAAGCTCCTCAGAAAAATAAGAGTTTAGAGCCTTGGATCAAACCTTTTGATTGAGAAGAAGGGTGGGCTTCATCAAACCCTAGTTCGAGATCCTGTCAAGAAGATCCAGAAGTTTCAAAGGCAATTTTGAGGGGTCAAATTTTGGAGATTTCAAAATTGAAGTATGCTAGTTTGATCAGCTCAGCAAGACACATCCTTCCATTCATTCGGAAGTGTGAAAGTCAAAGATTGAATTTTTAGGGTTTCTCTAGCAAACCCTAATCAAGCTCCAGATCAAGTTTCAGGGGGAGTTGAGGCTAAGGCCTTACATAAGAAGACTACAAGAAGTCTCGACAGGTATGACTTAAGGAGGTTCAGGTATGTCTTGAAATCTGATTCTTGATTAAGTTCATGATGTGTTTGTCTTCATATTATTTATTAGTACAATCTTGATTAATGTTATAATTGTCTTATCACCCTAGTAACAGTATGAATGCATGTGAATGATCGAAGACATTCATTGATTAGGGCTATATGATTGTACTAATGCATTATGGTTTTGTGTGAGGTTGATGTTGTCTGCTAACAAGATACAGGTACATCACAAAAGACAAATCAAGTTCCATGACCATGACAACATGAAGACAAAGACTCATCCATAATCTTTGTTCTACTTACTAGGTATGTATGACTTCGTTATATTATGTTTAACCTATGAGACATGCAGGTTCTAGCTCAGGATCTCTAAATCATTGAAGAGATTGTTTAGGTATGTTGTACATAACTAAGCAGGTATACTAATCTAGGTATGTTTTCCTATGTCATGTTAGAATCTTACCTTGTGTTAGGATCCCTTATATAAGTATACTTGGTATGATTGGTTATGCTTATTCATAAAGTTAGTAATCAAGGGTTTATGCATATTATGTCTCTTATCTTGGTTGATGATTTAACTATCTAGATCAAACAAGAATATGCATGAGTAAAAGAAGACTTCCTTGAAACCCTGAATACTAATGATCATGACTATACATATTCAAGATTATTTAGAATTAGAATGTTTTGATAATATTGAGAATATACTAATGAATGTATGTTTGTGTATGAGATCATGAGGATGACACTAGTGCACACTTGAGCATGCACAGTGGTACAGAATGAATAGAAGTTCAAAAGACATACAGAAGATCAAGTGGGAGGCAACCACACAAACATAAAAGATAAGTATTTGAGTTGTTATTAGAAATAGTAAATGATATTGCTTGTATGCATATTTGTATTCCTAGAATATATCATGCTACTAATATGCATATAATTGGTAAGTTGGACAAACATTCCATTGTTGCTTGTCTAGAATGAAACCTCTTTGCTGACATGCTGAGAGCTGTGCACACTCTCGATAGTATGTTCTGGTAGAGATGGAAGGCATCTAGATAGCCACTGTATGCATACAGGATATGGGAAAGTGTTGTGCCAAAGTATTGGTCAAAATAGTTGCATAACTATGTAAATGATATCTGTATGCATAATAGGTTATCATGTCAATATGATTTGATGATTATGAAGTATTACTAATCCTGTACTTAATTTTGATTTGTAGGAAAGATCATGATGAATGATGAACACTGAACAAGCGATGGATGTTCAACAAAAGATTTACAAATCAAACACACTATAGAAGGCTTGTGGCTAGAAGATTTTCTTAGAAAGAGGAAGAGAATCATGATGAGATGTTTTGCTCCAAGTGGCTAGATAAGACCATTCTCTTAATGGTGTAATTAAAGAAGAAGTGTGAATCAGGTTCTGTATGGGTTCCCAGGATCGATAATCAATTGACGAGCTTAATAATCACCATGGGTGATGTGGATCTCAACCTTTGCTACAAGGTTGAGTATGGTTTCTATACATAGATGACATGGATACAAGAAGGAACTCACCTCAGAGTTCGAATGATGTTGAGGTTCATATCAGTAGACCCATCTAACGAGAGATGGCACAGATAGATGGCTGCATAAAAGAAAATGAAAGATCTTAGATTAATGTATTACTTCCTAGGTCTGGAAGTATGGAAAGGCTCAGAAGGAATCTTTCTCAACCAGGGAAAGTATGCCGAGAAATATTAAAAGGACTCGATATGTTGGAATGTCCACTCTCATGGATTCCAACTTGAAGCTGTTGGTGAATGAATCATCAGAGTTAGTGTATATAACTCTGTACAGACAAATTATTGGGTCATTGATGTATCTATTAAATACTAGGTCAGATATATGCTTTGCTGTGAATACCTTAAGTCAGTATCTAGTGGAAACTAGATGTGTTCACCTATTAGTTGCAAAGCATGTGACCAGGTACCTAAAGGATACGATAGACTTTGATCTATGCTATTTTGGAGATCATGACTTCAGATGGCTACACAGATATTGATTGAGCATAAAGTGTATCAGACAGGAAGAGCACATCGAGAAGATTTTATTGTCTGGGATCAGCCATGATCTTGTGGTTTAGCAGGAAGCAGTCTATCACAAGCGGAATATATGGCTGCTTGCTCTGCTAATTGTGAAACGACATGGCTTCAGAATTGTTTGACTTAGAGATGGACCCAACTGTGATCCTATGTGACAAACAGAGTTGTACTAAAATGGCAAAGAATCCAGTGTTCCATGATAAGTCAAAAGATCTGGCATTTCTATGGTGCAGATAGGAATTAAAGTTCGAATTTGTAACAAGTTACCAGTGTACTAACCAAACCTCTACCTATCCGATGTACTAACCAAACCTCTACCTCAAGTAAAGTTTTTCGAGACAAACTTAATATAGTCCAGAAGGACCCTCCTCGAAAGGGGGAGTGATGTGATCACTTATGATGAGATTGCCTGCATCGACAGTGAGGTCGATGATGTGAATACCTATATTAGTGATGCCGACATAGAGGTTGGTGGATGGTCCTTAGACAGGGTCTAAGGTGACAAGGGGATTGCATCATCCTTGAACACATGTTCTAAAAGGAGCCGTAGACATATGTCTTCGAAAATGAAGTCCTTGGTGGACATAGGATTGCATCATCCTCAAGAGAGCCGTAGACGTATGTCTTCGAAAATGAAGTCCTTGGTGGACATATAGGATTGCATCATCCTCAAGAGAGCTGTAGACGTATGTCTTCGAGAATGAAGTCCTTGGTGGACATATAGGATTGCATCATCCTCAAGAGAGCCGTAGACGTATGTCTTCCAAAATAAAGTCCTGAGTGAACAGGCAAGGGGATTGGATCGTCCTCGGACTTTAGTCCTTTGAATTGAGTCGTAGACATGATGTCTCCGAGAACAAAATCCTGAATGAACAGGTAAGGGGATTGGATCGTCCTCGGACTTTAGTCCTTTGAATTGAGCCGTAGACATGATGTCTCCGAGAACAAAATCCTGAATGAACAGGTAAGGGGATTGGATCGTCCTCGGACTTTAGTCCTTTGAATTGAGCCGTAGACATGATGTCTCCGAGAACAAAATCCTGAATGAACAGGTAAGGGGATTGGATCGTCCTCGGACTTTAGTCCTTTGAATTGAACCGTAGACATGATGTCTCCGAGAACAAAATCCTGAATGAACAGGTAAGGGGATTGGATCGTCCTCGGATTTTAGTCCTTTGAATTGAGCCGTAGACATGATGTCTCCGAGAACAAAATCCTGAATGAACAGGTAAGGGGATTGGATCGTCCTCGGACTTTAGTCCTTTGAATTGAGCCGTAGACATGATGTCTTCGAGAACAAAATCCCGAATGAACAGGTAAGGGGATTGGATCGTCCTCGGACTTTAGTCCTTTGAATTGAGTCGTAGACATGATGTCTCCGAGAACAAAATCCTGAATGAACAGGTAAGGGGATTGGATCGTCCTCGGACTTTAGTCCTTTGAATTGAGCCGTAGACATGATGTCTCTGAGAACAAAATCCTGAATGAACAGGTAAGGGGATTGGATCATCCTCGGACTTTAGTCCTTTGAATTGAGCCGTAGACATGATGTCTCCGAGAACAAAATCCTGAATGAACAGGTAAGGGGATTGGATCGTCCTCGGACTTTAGTCCTTTGAATTGAGCCGTAGACATGAGGTCTCCGAGAATTGAATGATAGGACTGGATCGTCCCTGAGCTTCGGTTCAAAAGGTACATGATAGGACTGGATCGTCCCTGAGCTTCGGTTCAAAAGGTACATGATAGGACTGGATCGTCCCTGAGCTTCAGTTCAAAAGGTACATGATAGGACTGGATCGTCCCTGAGCTTCGGTTCAAAAGGTACATGATAGGACTGGATCGTCCCTGAGCTTCGGTTCAAAAGGTACATGATAGGACTGGGTCGTCCCTGAGCTTCGGTTCAAAAGGTACATGATAGGACTGGGTCGTCCCTGAGCTTCGGTTCAAAAGGTACATGATAGGACTGGATCGTCCCTGAGCTTCGGTTCAAAAAGGCACATGATAGGACTAGATCGTCCCTGGACTTTGGTTCAAAGGGTACATGATAGGACTGGATCGTCCCTGGACTTCGGTTCAAAAGGTACATGATAGGACTGGATTGTCCCTGGACCTCGGTTCAAAAGATACATGGTAGGACTGGATCGTCCTTGGACCTCGGTTCAAAAGGTACATGACAGGATTGCATCATCCATTGACCTATGTCCTAAAGAGAGCAGGATTGATCATCCTGTAATATGATTGTGTGTGTTGATGTGATTACTTGTATCGGTAGGATACTTGTATTGATGATGTGGTTACTTGTATCGGTAGGATACTTGTATTGATGATGTGGTTACTTGTATCGGTAGGATACTTGTATTGATGATGTGGTTAGTTGTATCGGTAGGATACTTATATTGAAGATGAGGATACTTATATCGGTATGGATACTTGTGTGATGACGATGCCGATGATCGTGTGATGACGATGCTGATGATCGTGTGATGACGATGCTGATGATCGTGTGATGACGATGCTGATGATCGTGTGATGACGATGCTGATGATCGTGAGATGATGATACTGATGATCGTGAGGATCCAGATGTTGATGTTGTTGTAGCTGTTCGAGTGCTGTAGAAGATAAAGAATCAGTACTGAAGATGTTGATGTTCCAGTAACTGCTTGAGTTACTGATGATGTTGAGAAAGCTTCCAATGATTTATAGATGTATCATGTATGATGTTGATGACTCCTTGCTCGTGCAGATACTGTTATAATATCCTTCTCGTTAAGGGGGAGTGTTGAAATATTGTAACTTCAAAGAATATTATATTTGTACTTTATTATTCCGGAGATGTTTCCTTCCTCCGTAAAGATCTTATTGTATATCCGGAGATGTTTATTCCTCCGTCGGAATGTGGTAACTTGGGTTATTAGACTTCCCTAGTGGGGGTCGACCCTGTATGTGTTATGTGGGTCAAAGGGTTGTTAGACCACCCTAGTGGGGTCGGCCCAGTCAATCATAATAAGGTATTTAACCTAATGGTTAAATACGATCCTACATGTACTTGTGTAAAAGATATGTCAGAGTAGTGTATAAATAGAGGAGGTGTGTTCCTCATTTGATACACTCACTCACTTGAGGATAGCGCACTTGTGGAGGAGAGGTCTGCTATTATGGAGGAGGAGATCATGTCTCAGGGTTTCATCTTTGTATATTGCTGGTCATCTATATTGAGGAAGATTTACTGGGTTTTCTACCCCATGAGGGTTTCCCAGGATAAATCTGTGTCTCTTGTGTTTATGCTATGCTTGTTGTTTCTTCAGTGATCCTATATATGCTATTATTGTGAAATGGAATGTAATGCTGCTATTTTCTGTCTTAGCATATTAAATCTTAACAAGAGTTAGAGGTAGAGTCAATGATGATGATGGCGATGATGAAGATGTTGATGGTGACGGTGATGGTGATGGTGAGGATGGAGAAGATGGCTTAGTGCTAGGGTTTGGGTGAGGGTTAGGGCTAGGGTTATAGAAGGAAATTGAATTAGGGTTAGAGGTAGAGTCAATGATGATGATGGAGATGGTGGTGATGATGAAGACGTTGATGGTGATGGTGACGGTGATGGTGAGGTTGGAGAAGATGGCTTAGTGCTAGGGTTTGGGTGAGGGTTAGGGATAGGATTATAAAAGGAAATTGAATTAGGGTTAGAGGTAGAGTCAATGATGATGATGGAGATGGTGGTGATGATGAAGACGTTGATGGTGACGGTGATGGTGATGGTGAGGATGGAGAAGATGGCTTAGTGATAGGGTTTGGGTGAGGGTTAGGGATAGGGTTATAGAAGGAAATTGAATTAGGGTTAGAGTTAGAGTCAATGATGATGATTGAGATGGTGGTGATGATGAAGACGTTGATGGTGACGGTGATGGTGATGGTGAGGATGGAGAAGATGGCTTAGTGGTAGGGTTTGGGTGAGGGTTAGGGTTGGGGTTATAGAAGGAAATTGAATTAGGGTTAGAGTTAGATTCAATGATGATGATGGAGATGGTGATGGCGATGGTGATGGTGATGATGAAGGAGATGGTTTAGTGCTAGGGTCATATTCCAGCAAGTGGTGGTTTGATAACTTGGATAATTACAAAAACAAGGAGGGAACCGGGATATGCATGCATAAATGTTTACCTGGTTGTATAAGATAAGATATACGATCATATTCATTCGAAATAGAGGATTGGCCTTCCTCTAACTGGATTGTTTCAGCAACTGCATGTGGGTCCACTGCAAGTGATACATGATCCCATTCATCAACCCAATCCATTGATTCGCACTCATCCCACTCACAACTGCTGCAAGAACCACAAAAGCAGGCAAGTTTTCGCGTCCATATTTCAAATAAAGGATTGTTTGAGCTTCGAACCGAATGAAATCCACAAGTTCCTTGCACAGTACTACAACTATAAGAACACGATCGATCTATATCAACTACATTCCATAAATTTCTAACAACATGTCCTCTACCTGTTGGTATGTGTTGCTCCGTGGTTCGATCTGACATTTTTTCTTTGCACCATCGAACTATGGATTCGGCATTCCGAATATGAGGGCCTCCCATGCACCTCATCTCCTCCCTTCATAGGGAAGTTTTGAGACATGCTCCAGCCCTGTCGTGCTCTCCCTTTCCATGCCCGGTCTCAAAATAGTTCCATACATGCAGCACATCATAAGTCTTGTGCAACATACTCAACCACTGGAAAACACATGCATTTGTGAACTGGCCTGCACAACCATCTGACCATATCCAATGCTGATCCATATGTATCCCTCTCTCCTTCAGCTGATCATAGAAAATTTTGAAGCAATGCTGCACATAATGCAAGTCGTGGCACATGTCGTCACTGATGTAGAAGTTGGTCTCTTTCAATATCATCCTCATGTCGTTGCTGCTCTCTGGCGCATGCCTGTACGTGATATGGACTATTATGCTAACTTGGTCTGAATGGTAGTATTGACTTTGAATCTCATTCTGTGGCTGTAGGGTATAGTTTTCCGTAAAGTCTGCAACCGATAATATTGTGCCCTTGGGAAAGGTGTCCCTGCACTGTCTGTACTGTTCATCCTGCCATCATGCTACATGGATGTGCTGTACATAATGCTCGGTCTTTTGGTAGAATTCCTTCATGAAATCACAAATTTGTACCTAGTGCCACAAAACCAAGGGCATTAATACAACGTGACATTTTCAATATGAATATATATTTACAAATTCAACATGTACAGTATGAAAGCATGCAAACTTATATTACCTGTGACATCACCAATGCAAATTTTTTGCTTTCCTTCGAACTATCTACTTGACATGTTATGTACTGGAAGTTCTGCATTTCTACTGACATCCTCCCAAATTTGTGCTCCACGGTTGCGTGGATGCAGCGGCTCAATAATGCAAATCCATTGCAACTGGAACACGTCCCATATAAACATGATCTTTTGTAATATTTTTGTCCTTCAGGCCTTCCACACATTATGCTATGTATAAATTCTCTGGATGCATTCAGTGGTTGGAATGAAGGGAAATCCTGCACAATGTTAGTATGCAAACCAAAAAATATATGTCTATATGTATCATAATAGTACTCAAATTCTACATGGTATCTACAACAACATGTACTGCGATCAATGCAAATTTTAACATACCAGGGTTTGCATTTTTCGAAGGACCTTTGGCCCAAGTTCAATTGTGTGTGCTCATTCTTGAACCTCTCATAGAGTTCTGTTTGTGTGGTGTCAAGGAAGTGCTTGACATGGGGTTCACCCCCCCTAACACCTTTTCTCAACTTTAAAACATCTCTTTGATTCGATGACGGTCTAGTGTTATCATGCCAAAACTTTTGCACTAGTTCTTTAACAACATCAATGAGCTTCATGTCTGATGAGGGAAAATGTTTTCATGATTATTAAAGCTCGATGTAGCAATTGATTATGTACAACAACATCTAGTGATAATGTTTTCATATAATCTTAAAAGCTATTGGGAATTCCCTACATATAAAGTTACAACATCACATCTAGGAACTCAGTAGGATGGTATTGGATGGTGGTATGGGATGTTAGTAGTCTAGCAAATTCCCTACAAGGAAGAAGCTCATATTGACTTCATTTTCATGGTATGGATGAGGGAAAATAGCCCCAAAAGACTAAGACTTTTCAATTGTTTAGGTGTTTGTGTGAGTTGTTGTAGTGAAACCATGAGGAATTCAACAAATGTTTGTGTTGTAGAAATTTCTCCCTACGGATAGGTAGAAATTCTCTTAGGTTAAAGTAGACTTTAACTGACTCTAAACTAAGACAAAAAGATAACAAATGCTACCTTGAATTCCTAGATCTAAACAAACATCTCAAGACTATATTGCTAAAAGAAATGGAAGAGATCTAACTGACCTTTGATCCAATTGCTCATCCTAATGGTCGCTTCAATCTCCAAGTCCTCACGAATGAACCTGTCAGAATAGAACCAAGATACAAGCACACACAATTCTCTAGCAACTTGCAATACAAGTTAGGATCTAAATCTATAAAAGATACAAATCATATGATTGAAACAAGATCAACATACATGATTTGGGAAACAAGACAAGTTATGCTTTATTACCAACTTGAAGTCACTTACAATGGTTGCTTGATATCCAAGCTAACTCCCAGCTCCAAGTGCTTTCTCCTCTAGCTATCTCCACAAAGATTCAAGATCATAAGTTTGATGTCTCCAAGAGTCCTCCCTTTGCTCATGGAATGCCTCTCTCTTATAGTGTGTAGTAGGGTTAACCATCAAGAGAGAAGAATGGATATTGGGAATGTTTAGTGGATCGGGCCCACTAATCTGAGAAGGTGAGTTAGGATCGAATCAGGGATACCAATCCTAAAAAATCTCTCGAAAATCAAGATCCCACAAGCCATGGCAAAAAGGATAAAAAAGGAGTATCGCGCCTCTTAAACTGAGCATAGCACGGTAGTACCGCGTGGAAAATAAAGAGCATAGCGCGGTGGTGGGGACTACCGCACACCTAAGCTGGAGCAAGGCGTGGTAGTGTAGGTATATGAAGTCTCCGCTGGGTTGATTCTTGACAGGATAGGTTTGTTTTCAATGATCATTCATCATTTTTCTCTTCTGGGTGTTTTAAGCAGTAGGGGAAGTGTTGTCAACTATTTTTATGGTGAAGATGCGACATTGTGAAATATGGAGGTATAACAGTTTGTCTACTAGATGGGGGAATGTGATTATGAAATGTTATTGGTGGTGATGCAATTAATTTTTTTTTATTATCTTCATGAAAGGTTGAAAGCATTGCTTGGTGCATGTTGTAGTTTTTTTTGGTAGGATGTTTTTATTGTCTATGTTGAAGATTAAGAAGACTAAAATAGATCTATCATACAATTCATGAGGAAAAACCAAAATAGATGCCATTCAAACAAGTGAATGAAGACTAAATTTACATTTAACAAGATCAAATTTTCACCATACCTCAAGGATTATGATTGCTCTTTGCTTCAAATGTCAAATGCTCTTTTGATGTGTCCACTATATGTAAGAAGACTTCATGTGTATCCAAGTAGCATGAGAATTCAATCCAAGGTGCCAAATAGAGTCCAACTGTTGTGTATTCACTCAATTGATCCAAATAGATCCCAATAGGTGTGTATTCAATACAAAGAGTGTAACGTCCCCTTCCATCATCGAATGCAGGGAAGGAAAACATTAAAAACACACCGGGCTTTTGGCAAACTTAACCCCAATTCTTTTACTCATAAATCTGTAATAATTAAAACCTCTGTGTACAGATACAAACTCAATAAAACACAGCGGAATTAAACATAACAACACACATAGATTTGCATCAGCATACTTATTTCAAGCAATTACTAGGTAGAGAATTCAATCCCCTTCTTATGCTACTTCATATCGATTTCATTAATCATGAAGAATAATCATTCAAATAACACATTGCAGAACACAGATTGTATATAATTTAATCCACAAGAATACTTATCTTGCAACGCAATTGTCCAACGACTGGCTACGTGAGAGCAACGTTCCACTCAACCATAGATCTCTGTCCAGCCTGTATTCTTTCAGCTGAGAGATCACCCCCGAGCTGGGTTGTGTATCCACTAAGGAGGAACTAGATGGCTCACTCACAGTCAGGGTTTCACTCTAACAGTCATGCTAAGCCAACACACAGTTGGGTTTTTCAAGCATGCAATAGGAGATGGAGGAGGATTCTAGTCCATTGAGCTCAATCCCAGAGCCACATACACTTCAAGCTGGACTCAGCAATCCCATCCTCTATTCATACATCCACAATCGGATTTCTCACAACTCTGTCACAAATAACCCCAAATCCGTCACTGATTTTCTGGGCTGTTAAAACTGGGTTTTCCCATGTATTTTTGGGTAGCTATTGCTCCCAAATTCGCCCCAAGGCTCATACCAACGGATTCCCTATTGGATTTCACTGTCCAATACCCATTCTAGGCGTTTTTGGCTTCCCAAAACATGGGTTCATTCCAAGTTGCGATTTCTGGTTTTCTCACTCATGGGAGCTCGTTTTTGGATGGATCATGATGCCGGGTTTTCTTCACCATGGAATGGGGATGAGAATGAAGCCACCTCCAAGAGGTAGAGTGACTTGTGGCACAAGTAAACAGAGCCCATACCTACCCATACGAATTTCAGGGCTGCCCATGCTCCATTGAAGCCATGGGCTGACATCTCAACCACTTCCTTACAACAGGCATAAATGTCATCTAGGGAAGTCAATGGGTTCTCATAATGACATATGGCAGCCTAGGGTTCCATCCCATAGCCCCCTCACCACTCCCTAGTGGATACACGTGGCCCCTTCTCATTCGTTGCCTCCATAGCCAGTCTTGGAATTTTATATTGCATGATGTTTATTTACATCCTTTTTACAATTTCCATGGCTTAGGAGCACATGGGCATCAAATATCAATGCTTGCCCTTTTAAATCAAATTCGGGCTTTCACTAGCGGGGCCTTGGCCTTGAGCTCCACGCTAGGAAAACATACATCACATGTACACATTATTTACATTAAATGCTACTACATCCTAAGAGTCAGAATGGGGTATTACAAAGAGCCAAATAGAGCCCCAAATATTGTTTTTTTTATCCAAATGGTGTATGAATTCAATCTACCATGAAAATGCTTATTGGACTGTGCGTGAAACCAGCGAACAAAATTCGATGAACAAGGAAAAAAATGCGGGAGAAAGAACACGGGTGATTTTCTAAATTTTATGTTCAACAGGGATGCGCACGCGCCTCTGGCGCGTGCACGCCCTTGCTGAACGTTGCAATGGTTGGTGGGTAACGTTCATTGTATTTATTTCCCAACAGATATAAATGTGTCGGGTTGTGCCTAGAGCCCCTCCCCATAAAGAGCCCCTCCCCCATAAAGGCCTTTAGGACCTCTTCTAACCCATAATCCCTAAGTGCATTTAAGTGCTTCTAGGTGTTTGGGGGTTTAAGGGTATATTTACAAATTTGTGTATTTTGATTTCAAAACATTAATTTAATTTTCAGTTAGAAACATATGTATTACATCAAGAATAATTAAATACATAGTAGATATATATTAGTGTTGTATAAAGACTGCTCGGAGGTGCGATTATTGTGAGATCGCAGTATGGCAGATTTGTTCATAATTACCATCGGATTTTATTCTCTTAGGGCGATGCAAATGTGACAAAATGCACTTTGATGGTTAGTTTTATTTGCTGGGAAATATTTGCCCAGTTAATTTATGGGGAAGGATAACAGTCTTGATACTCCCACCCCTATGGAAAGCCATCAAAGCATAGAA
This sequence comes from Larix kaempferi, assembly GCA_027924585.1. NCBI lineage: Eukaryota > Viridiplantae > Streptophyta > Pinopsida > Pinales > Pinaceae > Larix > Larix kaempferi. The sequence goes on along the minus strand of BSBM01000557.1, from coordinate 8,543,923 downwards.
GAGAAGGTATAAGCTTGGCTTCATGTAATATGCAGAGCACTCTTATTTACATTGCTGTATTAATCAAAATCTAAGGCACCTGTTATCCCTGGTCTCAGTGTAGGATGAAGATGATGAGATGTAAAGGATCTAATCAAGTAGTCATGGAGGGCCTCCTCATCGTGGAATATTTTATGAATAGTGTTCATCTGCTGTAAGTGGAATCGCAATTGCAATAAAATAAGGTTTTTCGTCATGATGATTTGATGATGATGATGATGAAGATCATGATGAAGATGATGATGATGATGAAGATGGTGATGATGATGAAGATGTTGATGATGATGATGACTAATGGAGATGATGAAGATGGTGATGATGATGAAGATGGTGATGATGATGATGACTAATGGAGATGATGATGATGATAATGATGTTGACGATGATGTTGATGATGAAGATGATGATGAATATGCAGCACATCATCCTCATCATCATCATCATCTTCATCATGATCAACAACATGATAATCATTATCACCATCATCATCGTCATCATCTTCATCATCAACATCATTGTGAGGACGAGGATGATGATATGATGATGATGGTGGTGGATGATGATGAATATGAGTACGATGATGATGATGATGATGGTGATGATGATGACGATGGTGATGAAGATGATGATGATGATGAAGATGGTGATGATGATGATGATGAAGATGGTGATAATGATGATGATGATGACTAATGGAGATGATGATGATGATGATTGATGATGATCATGATGTTGATGATGAAGATGATGACGAATATGTAGCACATCATCATCATGCACAACATGATCCATAGCATGATGATCATCATCATCTTCATCATCGTCGTCATCATCATCATCATTGTGAGGAAGATCATGCAGATGATGATGATGATGAAGATGATGATGATGACGACGATGATGATGATGACGATGATGATGAAGATGATGACTAATGGAGATGATGATGATGATGATGATGATGATGAAGATGATGAAAAATATGCAGCACATCATCCTCATCATCATCATCATCTTCATCATCATCAACAACATGATCATCATCATCACCATCATCATCATCATCATCTTCATCATCATCAACAACATGATCATCATCATCACCATCATCATCATCATCATCTTCATCATCATCATCATCATTGTGAGGACGGGGATGGTGATGATGATGATGGTGGTGGTGGTGGTGGATGATGATGAATATGAGTACGATGATGAAGATTATGATGATGATGACGAATATGATCATCATCATCAAAATCATCATATTCATCGTCATCATCTTCATTAGTCATCATCATCGCCATCTTCATCATCCTCACCATCACCATCATCATCATATGATCATGGTCACGATGATCATTGTATTCATCATCATAATCGACATCTTCATCATCCTCATCATACTCGTCATAGCCATCTTCATCATCATCATCATCATGAATATGATGATGAAGATGATGATGAGGATGAGGATGATGTGCAACATATTCGTCATCATCTTCATCATCAACATCATCATCATCTCCAGTAGTCATCACCATCATCATCACCATCTTCATCGTCATCATCATCATCACCATCTTCATCGTCGTCATCATCATCATCATCATCATCATCATCATCATCATCTTCGTCATGATGATGATGATGATGAAGATCATGATGATAATGAAGATGATGATGATGATGATGTTGATGATGACGATGATGACTAATGGAGATGATGATTATGATGATGATGATGATGATTATGATGTTGATGATGAAGATGATGGCGAATATGCAACACATCGCCATCATCATCATCTTCATTAGTCATCATCATCGCCATCTTCATCATCCTCCCCATCACCATCATCATCATATGATCATGGTCACGATGATCAGTGTCTTCGTCATCATAATCGGCATCTTCATCATCCTCATCATACTCGTCATAGCCATCATCATCATCATCATCATCATCATCATCATCATCATCAGGAAGATGATGATGAGGATGAGCATGATGTGCAGCATATTCGTCATCATCTTCATCATCAACATCATCATCATCTCCATTAGTCATCATCATCATCATCACCATCTTCATCGTCATCGTCATCATCATCATCATCATCATCATCATCATCATCATCATCATCATCATCTTCGTCATGATGATGATGATGATGATGATGATGAAGATCGTGATGATGATGATGATGATGATGATGATGACTAATGGAGATGATGGTGATGATGATGATTATGATTATGATGTTGATGATAAAGATGATGGCGAATATCATCATCATCATCATCCACAACATAATCCACAACATGATCATCATCATCGTCGTCATCATCATCGTCATCATCATAATTGTGAGGACGAGCATGAGGATGATGATGATGATTATGACGATGATGATGACGATGATGATGAAGATGATGAAGATGTTGTTGGAGATGATGACGAATATGCAACACATCATCATCGTCTTCGTAGTGATGATAATGATGATGATGATGAATATGAGTACGATGATGATGATGACTAATTTGGAGATGATGACGATGACGGTGATGATGATGACGGTGATGATGATGATGATGATGAAGATGATGAGGAATATGCAGCACATCATCAACATCTTCATCATCATCATCAACTTCCTCCTCCTCCTCATCATCATCATTGTGAGGATGCGGATGATGATGAGGATGATGAAGATGATGATGATGATGATGATGATGATAGTCATCATAACAATCATCTTCATCATCCTCATCATACTCGTCATCACCATCATCCTTATCATGATGATGACGACGACGACGATGATGATGAAGATGGTGATGATGATGATGACTAATGGAGATGATGATGATGATGATGTTGATGATGAAGAAGATGACGAATATGCATCACATCATTCTCATCATCATCATCAACAACATGATCATAATCATCACCATCATCATCATCATCATCTTCATCATCATCATCATTGTGAGGACGAGGATGACGATGATGATGATGATGATGGTGGTGGATGATGATGAATATGAGTACGATGATGAAGATGATGATGATGATGGTGGTGGGTGATGATGAATATGAGTACGATGATGAATATGATGATGATGATGATGGATACGATCATCATCATCAAAATCATCATATTCGTCATCATCATCATCGCCATCTTCATCATCCTCACCATCATCATCATCATCATATGATCATGGTCACGATGATCATTGTCTTCGTCATCATAATTGTCATCTTCATCATCCTCATCGTACTCGTCATCGCCATCTTCTTCGTCATCATCATCATCATCTTCGTATCGTCATCATTTGATGATGATGATGATGACGACGACGAAGATGTTGTTGATGATGATGATGAGGAAGAGGGTGATGACGAAGATGATGATGACGATGGTGGATGGTGATGAATATGAGTACGATGATGAACATGATGATGATGTTGATGATCATCGTACTCATCATCAACATCGTCATCATCATCTTCATCATCATCGCCATCAATGTTGATGATGAGGATGATGAAGATGATGACCTAGATGTTGATGAAGAAGGACGATTATGATGATGGTGTTGATGATGACAATGATGATGATGACAAAGATGATGATGATGATGGTGATGAGGACGAAGAAGATGATGATGATGGAGATGATGTTGATGTTGATGAGGATGGTGATGAAGATGATGATGATGACGAAGATGGCGATGGTGGAGATGTTGATGAGGAAGGGGGAGATGACAATGATGATGAAGATGTTGATGATGATGGTGATGGTGATGATGATGATGATCATATTCATCATGATCATCATCATCTTCATCACCATCATGATCATCATCCTCGTCACCATCATCCTCATCACCATCATCATCATCATCATCATCATCATCATCACCATCATCCTCATCGTCATCTTCATCACCATTGCCATAATCATCATCACCATCACCATCATCTCATCATCATCACCATCATCCTCATCGTCATCTTCATCACCATTGTCATCATCATCATCATCACCATCACCATCATCTCATCATCATCAACATCATCATCATCAACATCTTCAACATCATTGTCATCTCCCCCTTCCTCATCAACATCTCCATCATCGTCATCTTCTTCATCATCACATCTTCATCAACTTCATGTATCCCCTTGACAAAGGAAATTAAATAAATCATACAAAGGCATACAATAGCACGTACGTGCAAGGACGCGTGCGCGTGTTTGCGCATGCGTGTAGTTGCGTGCGCGCGTGTTTGAATTCAAATTGTTTTTGGTGCCCTTGAAGGCTTGGAATTAGCTTCGGATTGCACCTTTAGGCTCGTTCTAATTTATTCCTGATTTATAGCAGAAAACATCAAACGCTGCAGCTTCCTGTTTTTCATAGCTAGTTATTCATAAGCTCCACGAGTGCACTGCAGATGAAATTGCACACACTTGTCGAGCTCTGTGTGCAGATTCCAAATATATAATTTTTTTAATAGATCTGTTGTTGTTCTCTATTTTTAATTCATTTTAAACTGCACTCATGTCAAATTCGTAAAAAACATAGGTTGTTTATTTGGCCTATAACTTTTGATTGGCTTACCTATTTCAAAAACGGAAAAGAACCCACGTAAGAGCACGAAAATACCTACAACCTTAAAAAAAATGCATTTTGATTATTTTTAGACCATGATATGGTGGATTAAAACTTGAAAATGTCGTTTTAGGGCTTCACTAACTTTGGTAATTTAAAAAAAATATAAAATTGACTTTTAAAATTTTGGAAAAATAGCCCCACACAAGATTTTTCTGTTGCCTACGCCTCTACATATTTTTTTTCTCGTAAATTGAGAATTTACATAGCAAACAAGCAGGTCAAAAAAAACATGTGCATTATGTTTTAGAAAAAAAATAACATACCAATCTTTGAATAATGACATTTTGGGGTGGTTATACCACTTTTCCATAAATAAAAATTATATATTTCGGAAGGTCATCCGTTTTTCTACGTTTCATATTTTTACACCTAATCGGAAAAAGGTTTGTAGGTACCTCTAATAATTGATTTTAATGATAATATTTCTGTTTTTCCAGAATGTCATTGCAACTAACGTGTCATAATTGGGTATCATTACCTTGCACCAGCCCTGCACTAAATAATTAGTTCTGAAATCAATAATTATGCATCGCATTAAAATATCTGTAATCAACTAGATAATCAGCATCAAACATATAATTTGGAACAACTAATCATAATCCGAATGGTGTTAGACATTCATAAAGAACTCTTTTCAAAATATGCTTACAAAATCATAAGCCCTTCCTTGGCTCCCTCCCAATCGAACCACTCTCCCCTTCCTTTTCTAAAGTTTTATAACCCATTACAACATCATTAAGATCCAAAACCTAATGGATCTAAAAAAATTCCTCCCCATATTTAGTTAACTAATAAAATATCTCATCCCAAATCGAATTTCTAAGGTGGCCTTTCAATTGCTTGACTGGGCATATTTTTAGGAAATTGAATCTAGCGAAGTCCTGAAAAATAGGCTTTCAAATGCCACCCGTAGATCCCAAATCGTGACAACTGTGTAAAAAATGACAGAGGTTTTTGTAATTTGGCGCATTCCTGAAGTAGTTTTTTAACCATTTCAAATGATTCCTTCCAGTTTGGCATGAATCTATTCCTGAAGTTGATGACTAAAACAGTCACCTAAAGGCAGTTTTCGTAGCGCAATTGCTAAACAGTTCTGTAGTGTTGTTCCTTTAAGGAAAGCTTGGTCTCAAGACTGGCCTTCTTTGTCAAGTAGAAAGATTAAAAACAGGAGCAGTTCCTGCAAAATAAACAACAGACGCTCTGCAATTTTTATGCCACCTTAACATGTTTTGATAGCTAATAATCACATTGAAAATAGAAAAAAATAAAGCGAACATAAAATCACAAAGCAGAACATCAAAGGTAACGTTTCAATTTTTGAGATAACCTTAGGATAAGTTTGAATTTTAGGGTCTCAATATTAAAAAGGTAAACAATCCTAAGTACAAACTTAGGTACTAACATTGGCTCCAACTGGGGATGGCATACTCCCTGCGAGATGCCAAGAACCATAGAGAACGTGCCTTCATCCAATTTGATTTTTGAAAACTGTAACGTGCAACTCTGCTTTGCTCAATTAAAACAAACATGCTAAAAAACCACTCTAGAAACCAAGACTGCTTTGCAAACTGAAGAAGGATGGAAACCAACAATCTGACTATAAACATACCATATGCTGCAAAATCAAACTGATAATCTAATAACTATGTGCACCAGTGTCTCCATTGGGATATGGAGTCATTTATTCCACCTATTGCACACCAATGCTCAAGATCGATCTTATTTATGTATAGATCCTACTATGCTTAACCTATTAGGTTACTCAATCGAATACATCAAAATTTCAGTACAACCAATAAAGCAAATGATTAAGTGAGCGGACTCCTGACCCCTGTTATCACAAATAAATATTATTTGGCTATGGAATAAAACTCCCAAGGTAACCTTAAACCAATATTTAGGATTAAAATTTATCCCTTTCAATCCAAAGGGGGCTCCCTTACTGAATATGTTGTCATATGGTCACTTAACAACAACTCATGCTTTCAAAACAATGACTAGATCTTTGGTAACAGTGAGATTTTAGTGAAACGGTTGAATTAAAGGGTAAATCATTCAACATGGAGTCAATGAGTCAATACTTTCGAGCTGCAGGAGACTGGTGGTAGAGTAAATCATTCATAGAGGCAATATATACATCATCTCTTCAGACAATTTGTAGTCACATTATAATGGAATATTTAAAGAAAATAGACCATTAACACAGAGCATCAAACTGGGTGAATTATGTATTAACTTTAGAGGAAAGATGTATTAATGTTTGAATTTATGAACCAAGGAATCACAGATGAATTCCAACTCATTTATTTTCATTCAAACATGAAGAAAAACCATAACAAGGAATAATACAAGAAATACATTCACGTAAAGGATATTTACAGACTAAAGAAAATGGTGGCACATGAATCTCTGCTAAGAAAAATGTTGAACTTCTACTCTCAACCTCTTTTATAAATATCAAAATTGGAATTACAATACACAGTAGTCTTTTTCTCTTCGAACCCAACCCCCATTACATTGAAAAATATAAAATATATACCAAAACGCTCCAAGAGCGAACCCTGACTACTTCTGGCTAAAAATAGTGTTCTTGAAAACAAATGCCTAAAATTTTGGAACTAAGTTGTTTCTTCGTTGTCATTCATTCCCATCATGCTTCGATTCAACAGAGGATCGATTGAATTCTGGATGCCACGTGTTGACCGGGCGAATTTTCAAGGGAACAAAAGTTGCCACATAAATGTGACATAAATCATAATATATGTTCATCATGGGTGAAGCTTATACTTGGCTTTGCCAAATTTTTCCATGACCAACCACTGCTCCTAGGAAGGAATTTCATAATCTACCATCTCTTTGATTAGAACTTCTAATTCCACATAAGTTATATAGGACATAGGTGGCAGATCTATTTTAATTATTTGAAATTAATCAAGCATTTCAAAATCATCAATCAACTTTTCAATTATGGACTTTCCTGTTAGCCCATTGGTGTACTAGAGAATTCGTCCTACGGATAGTTAAACTCTCTCATGGACATAACTAAGCCCCTAGATACTTAATCCATGACATAAACAAAACAAATGGTGATCTATTCTCCTATATCTAGCACAATACATAAGATATTGAACATGGAAGAAGAAAGGAAGAAGCAAAACTTACCTCCAACCTGTAGGTTGTCCTAGCTCTAGCTCCAAGCTTGATCTTCAAGGCTTGAACCTGTTAAAAAATACAAAGGACCAAAAATTCCAAGCAAGTAGATGTATTAATCTATATCTAATCTACAACATATCATGCATCAATATAGCAAGAAACAAGACATGAGATAATAAGCCAAGTTATCATTAAGAAAGCCAAAGAAGCTGATTACAATGTTATACCTTGATTTCCAAGATGATAGCATATATTTCCAAGCTCTCCAACATCACCCTTGCAAGAATTATGGCACCATAATTGCCTCCTTTCTTAGTGTTTCCCAATCATAGTATCATAGGTTTGGTGCTTCCAAGAACCCCCCTCCTTGGCTCATGGATGGCCTTCTTCTTATAGGATTTGGGAGGCCAACCACTAAGAGGATATTATGGATCTAAGTGAGGAAGATGTGGATAAAGGATCTAAATCATTCCAAGGAGGTAATGTGAGATGGGATTCGAAGGGGGACCTCATCCCATGAAAATCTCCTCGAGATCCAAGATCCAAAATCTAAGGAAAATGGTTATTTAGGAATTTTCGCTCCCCTGTAACTGAGCAAAGCGTGAAAATGTTGTAATTTTTGCGCCCCCATAGGCATGCAAAACGTGAAAATCAAGAATTTTTGCTCCTTGTACCACTAGCAGGGCGCAAAATTATCTCTAGGAGGCCAATAAGTGGGTTAGTTCAAGTGGTTTTCGACCCCTAAGTTGTTGGATTTGCTTCCAAGTGTGACTAGGGAAGGGACCAACATGATGAAAAAGGGTCCTAACATCCCTAGGATGCACAAACATCAAGTTTTCCATGGTTATAGGACATGAAGACTCTCAATGGTACATAATGTGACAATTTGAGGTGTAACAGTTGGTCAAGTCTTCGAACTTGGAATGATCCATTCGACCCTGGACTAACAAACAATGATACTATTCTTGAGGAATTAATTTTCCATTTTCATAACAAAAGGAAAGAAGACCTTTCTCAAAGAGCTTATTGAGTAAATTCTTAAAACCTTGAACATGCTAGATTATTTGTTCCCCTTTAGCTTGCACAATTTTAACATGGTGATATTCCCCAATGATTTTCCTTGCCCAAATAAAGATGAAAACATAAACAAAATCCAAGAACTTGGATCTGAACATTTGCAACATTTAAAAAGGATTACGAACACAATAAAGTAAAATATTACCAAAGAAAATAGTTCCAGGCATGTGCATTACACAAACTAAATACAACTTATTTGAGATTATTATTTTGTAAGGCAAGTAAAATTTTAAGATTATTCAAGCTAAAAGTTGTTTCTTTTAGACACATATATAGAAACATCTATACCTTGAAAAGAAATCCTGACAAAAGAAGTGGATACAGCTTCCAAGGTAAAGGAAAAATGTCTGTTGTAAAACCAGGCCTGGTACTAAAAGACAACTTCACAACACAAACACCCCCCAATGCCCGCCGATCTCAGGCTAATGAAACAAAACAATAGCATAGCATCCTTCAATTCCCAAAGCTAAAAAAAAAAATTCCAGGGCTACATAACAGGTTGCAAGTGCCACTCAACACATATACAGACAACATGCACATTCCATTAATAGTTGATGCGAGAGGCCTCGTTCGTTCAGGTTTATGCTTTGTGACAAATCCTCGAATTTCCAATATATAAACTTGCATATAATGGAAACTTACATATAGAGGTATAATGGATTATGGAATTACTAGTTGTAAAATAATTATGATTAATTTTAGGTATTTCTAAATATTTTATGGATTAAATGTTTACAAAATTTATAAAATAAAAATTAAGTTTATTAGTTTCAAGTATTTCAAAATAATTTAGGGAACACATTTTGAAATTGCAACACATAAGTAATTATCAACTCATTTAAATGTAATATCGTCATCAACTCATTTAAATGCAATATCTCTCTCCAGTCACTTAACTACTATGTTTTAATTGATTTTGGTTTCAAATAACAACTTATTAAATCTTAATATAAAAGTGGTTGGAATTTAAAGAATTAATTTGATTGCAATTAAAAAAATTAAGAACTTAATTGATTTTGGTTGCAATGAAAACTTATTGAATCTTAATGTAAAAGTAGTTGGAATTTAAAGAATTAATTTGATTGCAATTTAAAAATTAAGGACTTATATGTTTATGTTATTTTTTAACGTTGTATACATAAACTTGCATGTAATGGAAACTTACGTATGGAGATATAATGGATTATGGAATTACTAGTTGTAACTTAAAAGAATTGTGATTAATTTTAAGTATTTTTAAATATTTTATCGATTAAATGTTTACAAAATTTACAAAATAAAATTTCAGTTTATTAATTTTAAGTATTTCAAAATAATCTAAAAGAATTGTGATTAACTTTAAGTATTTCTAAATATTTTATGGATTAAATGTTTATAAAATTTATAAAATAAAATTTGAGTTTATTAATTGCACCGAGTGAAATGAGGTGTTCTATAGCCCAGTATTATATGTGTGATGTAGCGTTACATCTAATAGTAAAAAGTAATAAATTATATTATGTTGGTCATTAATAAATTTCTTGAGTTTAAATTTAAAAAAAGAAATACACCTCAAGAAATTGAATCCCTATGGTTGCTTGATAGATACGGGTTTAAAATGGATCTATACTCATTTAAGTATTTCAAAATAATTTAAGGAATACATTTTGAAATTGCAACATATGAGTAATATTATCATCTGTTAGAAATAGTAATTACTTCAGTTAACTTAGCTTTTACATTCAGTTCCTATTTAGACGTTCAGTTAATAAATGCAACAGCATGCTTTTGCATGCATGCAAAAGCTAGGTTAGAGCTTTTAGGGTTTTCCATAAGTGTTTAAATACACATTAGATTATTGTTTGTATTACATCAGTTGATCTCCGTTTATGAATAAAGATTGAAGAGCCGTAGCTCATTCCGCATTATCTTTGTTTTATTTCTGCCTCCAACCTTCAGTTTGGTATCAAAGCATAGGAGAAGATCAAATTGGTAGCATCAATTTCCGGAGAATCCAAAGCGGTAGCTTTGAAGAATTTGTAAGTTGTTTGGAGAATTTTTTTTGTTTTGGAGAAATTATTAAAAATAAAAAATAAATTTTTTTGGAGTACCGCGCCCTCCCTATAGTCCACAGAGCGGTACTTTAGGAACTATCGCGCCCACAGTATAGTCTAAAGCACGGTAGTTTGGGACAAATAGTGGTAATTGGAACAAGACAACATTTTTGCTCAAAGTGCAAAAAGGTTTTTACTTCATGTGATTGTTTTTTGACTTTCACACAGTTATTGAGTAAGAATTTTTTCTTTTTACAAAAGAAGAAGATATTTTTTCAAATCTTGTTTAAGAGGGAGATATTATTTTGAAAAAAAAAAGGGAAGGAGATTATTTTGAAAAAGCCAGTGAAGGACACCGCAGCGTCTATGGCTTCTAGCAGCAATCAATCTCAGATTTCTCCTCTTACAGGGAAAAATGACTATGATGTCTGGGCCACGAGGATGGCGGTTTATCTCAGGTCAGAAGATGCATGGGAATATGTCGTGTATGGATATTACGAACGTGCAGACGATGCATCTTTTCAAGCCCTTTCAAACGCAGAGAAGGATGTCCTGCGAACGCACAGGAAGAAGGATGCAAAGGCATTGCATCTCATAATGAACGCTTTGGATAACAGCGTATTTCCAAAGATATCATCATCTTTACATGAAAAAGCAGCATGGGATACCTTTGCGACCAGTTATCAAGGTGCTGGTAAGGTTCAAACAACAACACTCCAAAACCTAAGAAGAGACTTTGAAGAGCTGAAGATGAAAGAATCAGACTCAGTAGATTCTTTCATGACCAAAGTCATGGGGATTGTTAATCAGCTGAATATCTATGGTGAAAAGATTGGAGATCAAAGGGTGGTTGAAAGGGTTCTGAGATCCCTACCCCACAAATTTGAGTCAAAAGTTTCAGCAATTGAAGAAGCAAAAGATCTGAGTACTCTCTCTATGGACGAGTTGACCGGATCTTTACTTTCATTCGAATCTAGACTCAACAGGAATGAAGAATCCTCTCAAGAGAATGATTTCAAAGCACATGTCTCATTCTCAAGAGGCAGAGGCAGAGGAGGATCAATAGGACGAGGCAGAAGTGGCCGAAGTAATGGCAATGGAGATCAAGATCACCATCATAACCATGAAGGCAGAAACTGCGACAAAAAAAGGTCAGATAAATCTAATATTCAGTGTTATTATTGCAATAAATTTGGGCATTATGCTCATGAATGCAAAAAGAAAAAGGTTGATCAAGCAAATCATAATGCTAATGTGACTAATACCTTTGAGGATAAAGATGATATGTTATTTCTTACATGTCATGCTGCACACGAAATCCCAAAGGGACTTTGGCTTTTAGATAGTGGCTGCAGTAACCACATGACAGGTGACAGAGGTCTAATTGCAGACCTAGATGAATCAGTGAGGACAGAGGTCAAAGTTGGCATGGATGAGGTAGTTCTAGTTCTTGGAAAAGGAGTGGTCAACATTCTGACCAAACAAGGCCAACAAAAGACAATCTCAGATGTCTATTATGCTCCAGGATTGAAGCATAATCTGCTTAGCATTGGGCAACTCATTGAAAAGAAGTACAAACTTGTCTTTGATGGATCATCCTGTAAAATTTATGACCCAAATCGACATTTGATCATCAAAATACAAGTGACTAGGAATAGGATGTATCCACTAGTCATGAATTGCAGCAGCAAGGTAACCTCTTTTGCTCAAAAATCCACTTGCATGGATGATTATTGGTTATGGCATTTTAGATATGGACATCTTTACTTTGGTGGTCTCAAGTTTTTGCAGCAGAAAGAGATGGTAAAGGGATTGCCCCCTATGAAGGAGCCAGAAAGCAGTTGTGAGTGTTGCATCATTGCAAAGCAGCACAGGGATAGCTTTCCTAAAGGTATGTCTCGAAGGGCACATGCACCTTTAGAACTTATTCATACTGATCTAGTTGGACCAATGCAAACTCAATCGATTGGTGGAAGCTATTATTTCCTTACATTTATTGATGATTTCAGTAGAAAAGCATGGGTATATTTCCTTCATCAGAAGTCTGAAACTTTTGGCAAGTTCAAGGAATTTAGGGCTTTGGTTGAAAAACAGAGTGGTTATCAACTCAAAGTATTGAGATCTGATGGAGGGGGAGAGTATGAATTAAAGGAATTTCATGATTACTGCAAGCATCATGGAATCAAGAGGCAATTCACTACAAGATATATTCCTTAGCAGAATGGTATTGCAGAACGCAAGAACAAAACCATCATGAATATGGCAAGGAGCATGCTGAAAGGAAGAAATGTGTCCCATGAATTTTGGGGAGACGCAGTGGCTTGTGCTATTCATGCGATGAACAGATCTCCCACCAAAATTGTGAAGAACAGAGTACCAGAGAAAGCATGGTCAGGTATGACTTGTAATGTTTCTCATTTCAGAGTATTTGGTTGTGTTGCTTATGCTCATGTTCCTAAACAACTAAGAAAAAAAGCTAGACAACAAGAGTGAGAAATGTATATTTCTTGGATACGGTGAACAAACTAAAGCCTACAAGCTGTATAACCCTATTACCAAAAAGGTTATCCTTAACAGAGATGTTTTGTTCAAGGAGGAAGAGTCATGGAATGGAACCATAGACAAGGGTGTGGGAGCTGCAATACCCCAACCAGAAGATGGAGAAGATGGGGAGCTAATTGGACAACAAGATCCAATAGCATCTTCACCAGTAGCAAATACTCTAGAAAGAACACCTAGAAACTCAGTTCGAGGTGAAGCATCAAGTCCGCAATCAGGTAATGAATCTGATCACAGTAATAAAAAGACTAGAAGATTGACATATATTTATGATGAATTGGATGCAAATGCCAATTATGTTTTTATTGCTAGTGAACCTGTGTTTTATGAAGAGGCTGTAAAACAAGAGCATTGGGTAAATGCTATGGACGAAGAGATAGATTCCATTGAGAGAAATGATACATGGGATCTAGTTGACCTGCCAAAGAATAAAAAACCCATTGGTGTGAAGTGGGTTTATAAAACCAAACTCAATGAAAAAGGTGAGATTGATAGGTACAAGGCAAGGTTAGTAGCAAAGGGTTTCTCGCAACAACCAGGAATTGATTTTGGAGAAACTTTTGAACCAGTGGCAAGATTGGACACAGTAAGAGCAGTCCTAGCAATTGCAGCACAAAATAAATGGAAAGTGTATCAAATGGATGTCAAGTCGGCATTCTTGAATGGAATTCTTGAACAAGAAATTTATGTGGAGCAGCCACATGGGTATGAAATAAAAGAACATGAAGACAAAGTTTACAAGTTGAAGAAAGCTCTATATGGGCTCAATCAAGCTCCAAGAGCTTGGTATAGCAGAATTGATTCTTATCTGATCAAAAATGGTTTTAGCAGAAGCAACAGCGAACCGACACTTTACACAAAGGTAAATCAACAAGGACAGATTTTAATAGTTTGTTTGTATGTTGATGATATGATTTTTACAGGTGACCTCTCAGTAGATGAGTTCAAGGCAGCTATGAAGAAAGAGTTTGAGATGACAGACCTTGGATTGATGAGGTTCTTTCTTGGCCTAGAAGTAGAACAGTAAGAAAATGGTATATTTATCTCTCAAAATAAATATGGTAATGAAGTTCTTAAGCGATTCAGAATGCTTAATTGCAAAACAACACCTACACCAGTGGCAACAGGTACTAAGTTGAGCAAAGAAGATTGTAGTCCCAATGTAGATCCAACATTGTATAAGAGACTTGTAGGAAGTCTCATGTACCTCAGCTACGAGACCTGATAGTATGTTTGTTGTCAGCTTGATTTCAAGGTTTATGGAGTCTCCTAAAGACTCGCATTGGCAAGTTGGCAAAAGGAACTTACGATATGTTGCAGGGACTTCAAGCTATGGAATTTTATACTCAAGCACTGATTATGATGTTTTGACAGGTTTCACTGACAGTGATTTTGCAGGAAGTTTGGATGACAGGAAGAGCACTTCCGGTCATGTTTTTCATCTTGGATCAGGGGTGATTTCATGGGCATCCAAGAAGCAGCCCATTGTGACACTTTCATCGGCAGAAGCAGATTATGTAGTAGTGACATCAGCAGCATGTCAAGCAGTCTGGTTACGCAGAGTTTTAGAAGGTTTTCAACAGAAACAAGAAGGACCAACCACAGTTTATTATGACAACAATTCAACAATCGCTTTATCTAAGAACCATGCTTTTCACCAGAAAAGCAAGCACATTGACACCAGATATCACTTCATAAGAGAACTTGTGAACAATGGTGAAGTTCGTGTTGAACATTGTAAATCGATTGACCAATTGGCTGACATCTTCACAAAGCCATTGGCAAAAGATATTTTTGAAATTCATAGAAATAATTTAGGCATTGTAAAAGCTGCAGTAGTCAACAATAGTAATTAAGAGAGAGTGTTAGAAATAGTAATTACTTCAGTTAACTTAACTTTTACATTCAGTTCCTATTTAGACGCTCAGTTAATAAATGCAATAGCATGCTTTTGCATGCATGCAAAAGCTAGGTTAGAGCTTTTAGGGTTTTCCATAAGTGTTTAAATACACATTAGATTATTGTTTGTATTACATCACTTGATCTCCGTTTATGAATAAAGATTGAAGAGCCATAACTCATTCCACATTATCTTTGTTTTATTTTTGCCTCCAACCTTCATCATCAACTCATTTAAATGTAATATTATCATCAACTTATTTAAATGCAATATCTCAGTCCCGTTAATATTAGCATTCCATAAATTTGTTTAATTACATCCTTTAATTATTGTTAAAAGCTCGACAAACAAAATGTGTGCTTGGTATCTGCTCTTCTTGTTACTTGTATGTAACTGGTGAATTTCTAGAAAAACACAAAATATAAAAGTGATATTTAAATTCCGCGCATTATCACATGGCTTCGGTGTGGAAATTTAAATTCCGCCCATTATCACATGGCTTCGGTGTGGAAATGTTTAGTATTTTGATTCTACTCATTATCACATGGCTTCGGTGTGGAAATGTTTAGGATTTTGATTCACTTCACCAATGTTCAGGGTTTAGGGTTTTGATTCTCTTCTTCACCAATGTTCAGGATTTCGATACGAAAGGTGGTATGGTGTTTATTGTATTTTCACAAGAGTATGTGGGAGAATTGTTCAAAGGTCTATTATGAAGATTGTGTTTTTTATCTGGGATTCCTGTCTTTTTCCTCGTCCTTTAAAGTCACGAAGGTATACTTTTGGTGGTGATAGTAATCTATATTCAACAAAGTGTTATGTCAATCACTCATATCAATTTCAATCATTATCTCACACAGTTCTCTTTGTGCACACAAATGCCGGTGAATCATATTCGTTTCAAATTCCATGAAACCTATGGCTTTGAAATTCCAGAAGCATTGCCTTTGAAATTCCATGAAACGTCTGGATTTGAAATTCCAGAAGTATTTATTAGGGATCCCAAATGGTTTTTAACAGTGAACTTTTACATGTCAGATTCAAATTGTCACATTTCAATGATAAAAGATAATCAAAATCAATACATACTCATCGAGAGGACATATAAGATTTACGTTGATTGATCCAACGAGTACTAAAAAACCAAAGTTACAATTATTCCATTTACTATAATAAATTTTTTTTGTCTGTCCTTAGATTTTTGACTAAATTTACGTCATAAAATTTAAAGAATAAATAAAACCAAATTTCACATAAAAGCAATTTCATTACTCCTCATCACACGGATTGTACTCTTCACCAAAGTTTACATGGTGCATACCGTCTGATCACCATCTTGACCAATAGAATGACACGTTGGGTTTAGGGAGGCTAGGGTGGGTGGAGATAAAAATTAGAACACACCACAAAACACAGATTGCAAAATGTAATAAGAAATACATTGTTTTGTTCTGTGGGTCCATCTCACAGACACGTTCAAAATTATGGGCTCGAGCTCCCGCCCAAGGTTTCCTGAGTTGGTTACATGCAACGTTCTGCGAGGAAAATGTGGCATCACTATGCCTTTACCATTAATTATTGGCATTGAACACTCTCTAACATCGGGTTCACGATTCGACATTAAGGTGATGTTGAAGCTACCCATTATGTGGAGATATAGAGGCAGTTGCGCAATGAATACCTTGGTATGTATCAATTTACAAGCTTTGGAAAATAAATATATGTATCAACATACATGGTTTGGAAAAGAAAATTCTTCTCTGTCGAGTTGTCTGAATGCATTGAAATTTAGTGTTTTGTATAAACTGAGTGCGAAAAACAAGTACTGGTGCAACAAGTTCTGCCATTTTCAAGAAGCTGAGAAGAGGTTGAGGATAAGTATCCATCTGATGAACTCAATGAAGCTAAGCTCACGATCATACAGAAGGACAAATTTTAGTGACAAGCGTTCAACCATTCCATTCATGGAATAAATTTTAAGGTTGAGCGTTAAACCATTTCTTTCATTCACGTGAGAGAAGAAAAATGATGAATCCTCGATAACGAGGGAGGCGAAATTCTTTAGAGGGAAATGAAAACCATGGCATCACTAGAAGGGGAATTTTGAAATCTCCATACCATATAGGCTCTTTGCATGTCAACAGATTTTCCCTTGATCATAAAAACTTTACACAAAAATAGGAGAAACATAGATTTACATGTTACAGTTATGGAATCAACAACATAAACTTAGAAGGTAAAGAGTTTCCAACGCATATATATTTCTCACATCAGTTTCTTAATTAATTCTATAAAATAATTCAGTTAAGATTAATTGTGTACTATACCATACTATAACAAGCTAGATAAACAAATTTAAATAGATTATATAAGTCTTGTTTTAATGATATCCTCAAAATAGATTTTTATAAGGATTGGTTCCCATAGTGATTCAATGGTAATACAAGTAGAAAAGTTCAGAAATCAAACATGCTTTCTAACAATGAGACCAAACATGCTCTATCCAGAGAGCATCCATCGCAAGCTCTCTTCTCTTTAGAGGGCATATGTCCCAAGCCGGCCTCTTCTCTTTAGTGTTGCTTGAACAGTTCCATGACTGTATATTTGCTTAATTAAAAAATTACATACTGGCAAAGGCACTCCCACTGAAGGAAATTGTACTCCAGAAACACCACTAAGCTGAGAGCCCAATTGAAAA
Organism: Larix kaempferi; assembly: GCA_027924585.1. Lineage (NCBI taxonomy): Eukaryota > Viridiplantae > Streptophyta > Pinopsida > Pinales > Pinaceae > Larix > Larix kaempferi. Next base: position 8,525,773 of record BSBM01000557.1, on the reverse strand, counting down.
CAAGTATTATGTAAAACCGGTTCAAGTCAAGGATAATTTTAGGGGCGAAATTTAGTCCATGGGCTATTTTTCCATGTTTTTTTCCAAAAAAAGATTCGCCAATTTGCATTTTTTGAAGTCCCATTTCGCCCAATTTTGATGGGGTAAACTTTTTTCACTCTAAAAATCATCAAATTATTATATAAACTATATAAAATCCTTAGAAATTGAAATAATTTTAGAAAAATATCGCCAAATATTTTACAGTTGACATTTTAAGAATTGGTAAGATTTGCCAAGGTTTATACACTTTCAAATAAGTATGGGTTCTTAAAATTATCCCTCGTTCAAGTTAGCTTAAATAAGTTTTGTAATTTAAAAATTGACATGTAAGTACTAACATTGCCATTGGAAGATAGGACTCAACTTATAGAACAACAAAAAAATCGAATGGATGCTATGATAATTATGATTTGTTGAAGCGATAATTATGATTTGTTGAAGCCAAAGATAGCTACATCCAGATCACGAAAATGGTTGAAAATTCCTACATCCATCTGAACCATTGTAATTAAGAGGGATATATGATAATAGGATTTTTCTGATTCCTATTTTTAAGGCAATCCTTATCCCGATTGCAGATTCCTTTCTTAGGTGGACGTGGCGATGTGGGCTCGCCTCTCCATGTCCTTTTATATTAACGGGATGTTGGAACCATTTTCCTATACCTCATATGGATTCCCGTGGGCCGTCACCCCGCATGATGCATCCCAATAAGATGGGGCGCATTAGATGGTGGATGCCATGAGTGATGTGATCAAGGTAAACGCTAGTGGTAGTCGCTGCGTTGGGCCATGTACAATGGCGGAGGTAGGCAGGGGAGGAGCCGTCTCTGCACTATCAAGATCAAGGAAGGTACGATGGGATTTGGGAGATCAAAGACTCACCAAACGCATTTATCATGCACCAACTCTCATTCAATAGATGGCACAATTTCAGGAGATATTCAACAAGCTCGAGCAAACTCAGTCCCCAGCAGGGATCAAATTTGAAGGGTGGGGTCCCATTTCACTTTGAAGGGCTATGAGATATTGAACCATTCAATGCTGCCATGTAAAAATAAGTTATTCTTTTCATTTGAAAATGTACTAGTACATCAAAATTTCAATGTTTATTGACGTAGTAAAGTCGAGAGGGTTTATTTTGCAGTGGATATAACATCACTGAACATTATATATGTCATATAACACAACCATATTTCGCCCCGATCTAGCGGCTCAATCTCTAGGCCATTATGCCACCTTTGCCATCTTAGCAATTTCCCAAATTGATCTTGCCTCTTAAACTTTTAACCAGTATAATAATACAGTTATCTTGCTAACCCCATTCCAATCCAACTTTCATCCTTACAGCCAAAATTAATACTATTTTATTCTTTCATGATTTGCTTGAACATGAGGAATTTATTAGTGAAACATAACTTAGGAGACACATAGAAAATCCACTTTACAGATGTTCAGTGTGAATTGCCATAACTAATTTTATAGATCTTTTTCTCTACATCAACTACAATTAGCTTGCTAGCCCAATTCCAATCCAACTTTTAACCAATATAATAATATTTAATACCTCTTAAAATGGGTTCCTAGGATGCTTCGAACATTATAAGCTCGATGAATAATTGGGTTCTTCAACTCTTCTAAAAGAAACGTGATGCTTATTCTTGGAAAAGTTCAATCTTTGTAAATCACTAGCGTTCTTCAAACTAATATAAATTCTAGCCTACTTACCAATGGAAAAATGATAATGTAAGCAAAAAAAGGAAGAAATTGTTTCAGAAGCCAAAAACATTAGACGTTGAGTTTGGTCTGTATTTGTTGCTAAATTAGTGAACAATAGAGATGTATGTAGAAAGGCAGTAAAAAATGTGAAGGGAAAGAATCTGAATGGTAACTTTTTTTTACTTTGTTGAATTGAGGACAATAATTCACTTTCATGCACCTCTATCAAACAACTGTGTTGCCATTTATAATCCTCCTTCACGCAAGTATATTGGAGAGAACAGTTCAACAAAGAAGTTGGATTGGATTGAAAACTAATAGCAAGTTTCTTTGTCACTCTAATTGTGTACCCTACGACAGAATTGAATGCCAATGACAACAATATATGTTTTGATTTTTCATTCAACACTATGAATGCCACATGTATTTGGGATAGAATAAGTTTAAGCAATCCTTACATGTTACATGCTATGTTATGGTTTGAGCAAAGAGAACTATCCGACTCCAGGCAACTTTTGTTCTCAATAGCTAATTATGGACCCTTGATGCTTCTTCTTTATAGCGCCCCCCCCCCCCTAGATCTCGTTATACATACTAAATCTGTGGTATGATGGAGTAGATGATGGGTTGTGAAGCATAAGTAAAACGTAGGTAGACCAAGTAGTGAGGAGATGCATAGATGGTTGAAGTTCTTGTTATATGGTTGAAGTTCATGTTTTATTCCAGACCAACCGATAAGGGCAACAAAATCAAAAGGTAAAGTAGCAATGTCATTCTAACAATCAAGATTCCAAAAACATTTTTGTCCCAGTTCATACAGTCGAACGCGGATTGTAAGTGTAGTAGCATTGGTGGTCTTCATATTAATAAATACCAAGAATCTTAAACCGTGTACTAGAGGAAGGTGTCGATTCGATGACTGAGCAATTGGGAAAATAGCTCATGTAATATAGTTTTAGATACAAAGTATGGATTCTTGATCTGACTCATTAACTAGATGCATGGAGGTTGGCAGAGTGGGAACTGCCCCAAATCCCTGGGATTTTTGGTAAAGCTGGGGGGGCGCATTGCGCACACCTGTTTCCCATAGGGATGCAATCGTGTCCAGTGGCAGCTGAACGGGGAAGCACTCAGTTTCAAAGTGAAAACAATGGTCTTCCTTGTCCCCTTCCATTTCATGAAAGTTAAAGGGTAGCTAAATTCTCAAGAGCTTCGATCGGGCGACAATGGAAAATAGGGAAAGGAAAGGAGCACATAGAATCATATGTGTATACACAGGACATATGAAGAAATAAGCAATTGTTGTTGTTGCTACAATTGGGAATTGATAAATGTCATTCTAAACAGCCCCTGACGGAGATTTGTGACGAACCTACTCTCGGGTCCAGGCTTCAAATTTGAAGCCTTCAAGGCCCATTTGAAGTAACAAAATTTCATTCAAATAATAATATTGTGTTTGAACTTTGAAGTTACAGAATTTTAATCAAATAACAAACTTTTTAAATAATTGATGGGATCATGAATGGATAAAATGATGTACATACCTGTAAATTCATAGGATGTCAGCAATCTAGTCAGCCTTGAAGTTGAGATCCTCAAAGAAAACTAATTTCTTTAAATATGTTTATGGCAGGTTGGCATTGCTAGCTTCACTCCGCAAACTCTCCTGGAGGACTGGAGGAGATAGGGTAGGTGAACTTGGAAGTAGCTCAACCACAGTGGAGTAGGGGTATAAGAAAAAGCTTGTTTGTATTCCTGTAATATTATATATTGATGGTCGGAGCCATGGAAGCATGGAATTCGAGCATTGACTTGATACAACAAAGAAAACGCAAGGTGGGACTCGGGAGCTACAGGATTGACTTGATACAACAAAGAAAACACAGGGTGTGAGGCTAGGAGCCGTAGATGGTAGGATTAACTTGATACAACAAAGAAAACACAGGGCTATAGGTAGGGGCCACAAGCGGGAGCAACAACATGCAACATTACAAAAAGTTTCTGGATTGTGGATTTTGTCTGAGATGCCAAATTCGGGGCACATTAACATAATATATTATACATTGAATACTCAATTAACTCACGGAGTCAGGATTCACGAATTGGTATGTGATAACTGGTAACTTGGTAAGCCCGCTGCCAACAACACGTATGAGCCACCAACGAGGTTTAATAAATTTGTTGATGCCATTAAATGTGTTAAACACGTAAGCACACGCTACAAACACGAGAACTTGGAAGCGTTCAAGCCATGGGCTGCTGAGTGTAAGCCTGTCCACGTAAGTTGGTCAATGATATTATTAGAGGCCCAATGGTCCATGATCCATGGATGATTGAACACGTGGATATTGGAGAGTAACCGAGTCCCACTCCCAAGTCACCTAGCTAGTAGCCGCATTCCCAATTTCCCACTGAAAACTGTTGATGGGTGAAATTTGAAGCTACCCTTCTGTTGCAATTTTAAACAGTAGTGGTTAATTTAATTATTGAAGGGCTTACCATGAAATTAAATTTTTTTGCATGGTAAAATTTGAAGTGGACTTCTATGACGCTTAAAATGGCATCTGAAGAGCCCTGAAGACTTCAGATTTGAAGCCTGGTCCTCGGTATTTGCCATCATTTACTGCTCATCCATGGCATTCATAGTCTTCAAAGGTCTCGTCCGCTAGATGTAACAGCAGGGCTTCATCGTTCTCTGGCACGGTGCAGCGTTTTGAGTTTTGAATTTTAAATTTCGAATTTTGAAATACCCGCTTCAAGCGTTATGAATTTTGAATTGAGACCGGCCTTTCTATCACTGCCATCAATCGATAGTAATCTTGAAGCTACTGGAGATAGCAATATTTTCTATGATTTGTCCATACTATCATATGTTCCAGCAGTTGATAACAAAATTCCCTTCAGTGACTAGCTATTCAAATATGTACTGAATTTTAGAGAGAATTACTCTGCAAGGATCAATATCATAGTAGATGATTGTAGCAGTACATTGAGCGTGGACCTTAATTAACGGGATCTCTACATTTTTACACAAAGCTCAAAGTACTTGAATGGCTTTCGACCACGAACTGGTTGAGGCAAATTAGTCTTCATGACTTGAATACAAGTGTCATTTCTCTCACATTTATTAGCCATAGCCATTGTGACGAGCTCTGTATACCAAAAAAATTGATTTGGCTTTTACCTATTGAGTCAATATTTTAATTTCTTAGTTTTATTACAGTAAATTTTTTAGTTTCTTAGTTTATTACAGGTAAATTTTTCAAGACAGGGCACCTATCAAGAGAGGTGGCAAACCTACTCTTCCACTCAATGAACCAACAAAGGTCAATATAAGCGCTGACGGAAAAAAATCGCTGTAGTTGGTTGCCTGATCAGAAGTGCTGTTTGTTTTTTTAAAACAACTAAACTTTCTTTTTATTTGGTAAAACTTTCTTTGAGGAATGACGATTTTTTAAGAAAAAGAGCTTAATTTTCAAACCTTTTCCCAAAACAGTACACTACTGGATCAGGACCTTTTTATAAATGGAAAGATTTTGCATGGTCGTCAAATTTAGATTTTATTTCTATAATCTATGGCTATTGCGTTTAATCATTCAATTAGTATTCCGTATATTTTGATATTTTGAAAGTTTATTATTATTTTTTTAATTTTATTGTTACTTATATTTATTATGTTTAATATAATTATAAATTTTGAAAGTTTATTATTGTTTTTATCTAAATTTTTATTGTTAGTTATATTTATTATGATGTTAAATATAATTATAAATTTATTAATACGGTTTTGTGTTATATCTTAAATAATAACTAATTAAATTATTATTATTATTATAATTTTATGTAATAATTTTATAAAAGAGTTGGAGTTTATATAGCATTTTATGTAAGTATGTTTTGCCTTTCTTTTTGGTTTTAAGCCATCAAGTGCTTTTAAGATAACATTGTTTATCAACAAAAAAGATTAATAATAAAGTTTTATTTTTTATTATTGATTTTTTTAAAATCATATATCAAAATAAATATGATATTTTAGCTAGAATTTATGCACCAAATTTGTAAACTTATGTTTAATGTTTATATTAATATTTAAAAATATATTTATTCAGAATTTCTTTAAAAAAATTTACATATACATATAATTAATGCTTACATTAATATTTAAATAATATATTTATTAAATCATCATTTATTGTCATAGAAATAAAATAACTTCAAATTTTAATAATTTTGTTTTCTAATCTTCTAAATTATCTATGATAACCTTTATTTCGGAATTCCCTTGTTTTTTCTAATTTTTATAAAAGAAATATATTAATGATTAATTTTGAAGGGATAATAAAAAGTTAAGTGAATTTGTTATATATTTATATAATTTTTTAATATAAAATTTATTCAATTTGAATTTCAATGTTTTTACCATCCTTGTAAATTTTTCATAATTAAATTAATGATTTTGAAAATTCTAAAAAAATTATAGATATAATTTTGATGATGATTTAAAAAAATGTTTTTAATAAAATACAATATGCTATAATTTTTCAATTTGATAAAATTATTAAAATTAAACATATAGAAATATTATTCATTCTCATTATTTGATATTTGATTTACATTTTTACAACTAAATATGAATTGTATATTTTTATTATTATTAAGAAAATATGATATTTAAATTTCTTTGTTTTATTGTCAATGATAATAAAATGGTAAATAATATTGTCTTCTCAAATTAAATAATATTTTGTAAAATAAAATATAAAATATTTATATTTTTGAAAAGTTAATTATGATTGTAAATATAAATGTTTATATAAGATTATGATTTATATTGGAGTTGTCTAAAGCTCTTAGTGGACCTCAAGAACCTACACCCATAGGAATTATAAATTAGAAACATAGGAACCCACCATGAGCTCTAGCTAATAGGAACTATGACCTCAAGAGCTCTGACCCAAACGAACTCTAACCAACGGGAACCATGACCACTATGACCATAGGAACTGTGACCGATAGGAACCCTGACCCAAGGGAAATATAACCAATGGAAACCCTGAGCATAAGAACTCTAGACAATAAGAATTATGACCTTACGAACTATGATTGGAAGGATTTATGACCACAGAAACAATGGCCTTAGGAAGTCTGACCTAGAGGAACTCTAAACAATGACAACTATGTCCTCGGGAACTATGATTGACATGAGATATGACCTTTGGGACCTAGACCCACAAGAACTATAACCTCAGGAACCTAGACCAGTAAGAACTATGACCTAAGGAATTATGACCCATGAGAACTCTAGACAACATGAACTATGAACTTAGGAACTTTTACTCGAATGATATGAGCTATGACTTCAAAAAATCATACCGACAGGATCTATGAACATAAGAACTATGACCTCTTGAACTGTGGCCCAGAGGAACTCTAACCAATAGGAACTGTGGCCTAAAAATGAACTATGAACTAAAAAATTCTACCCAGCATGAACTGTGACCTAGAGTCTCTCAGGTGTTAGACCATCCATGGCATGAGGTATGGCCATCTATGGATTGAGGATTTGGCTCTTTTTCCAGCATATGCTCCCTCCCCAATTTTCGACAATCAATCCTCCAACAGTATCTTCAACCCCACCTATTGGAATTATTGCATCATTGTATTGATGGGGTGATGGGATCGTGGGTGTGTGGCTTGGATTCAAAACTCGCACTGAAACCCATTAAAGTGAGAAGGATCTGAAGCTTTTCAGGTCAGCATTCTTGTAAATCCACGAGGGATGATTTAATTTACCGAAACCAGATCGATCTCTCTGATGAGCATTGGTTCTTGGTGTGTCATTAGAATTGGTTTTTGTGGCACACTGGAAAGATTGAGGTGGTGCTAATCACATTTAACTTTTTCTGAGTGAACATTTTTTCTACAACCTTGATGTTGTGGCCTCTCTTGTGGGCTTATCTCATTTCCAACTATAGTGGGATTACCTCCTCTCCAAGTAGACCATCATCAACTTATTTAGAGAAAGGTTTGGATTTGACCTCGCCTTAGCATTTTACATGCGAAATCAACATTTATCTATGGCATGGATCGGGGGTATCACATGACATTCTGGATTTTTTTTATGCCCTTGTCGATGGTCACGTCCAAGGTGGAACCTCTCGACAGTTTGTGGCTGTATAACGACTGTGATTCAATCTTATTTTTAAAATCCCTAGGCACACTTCCTTTATTAGGTTAGTTGTTCATTTTTTTACACAAGATCTACACCTGTTGTTTGCACACACCCATGGTCGTTGTACTAAAAAAAATGTAATTTCAACAATTAAACTAAAAAAAATTCACTAATCAAGATCTGCACTTTCATCAAGTGGAGAATTGTGAAAGTGCAATTTTACTGCACATAAATTGCAATTTCAATATCTACAAAATTGCAATTTTAGAATCCTAAAATTGCAATTTCAACAATTGATGGTAATTTTGGCATTTCTAAAGTCAACATAGATTCAGTAGAAATTGCAATTTTAGTGACTACAAATTCACAATTTCAACAAGTAGATGATTGAAGAGAAATTCACATTCTTTTTAATAGTTGGTTGATTGCAATTTCAACTATCAAGAATTGCAATTTCAACAATTAAAATATTTTTTAAAGTGATTTTTTAAAAGAAATTGCAATTTCAACTTTAGGAAAATGAAATTATGGCATTTTGATAATTACAAATTTGAAAATTTCAACAAATGTATGACTAAGAAGAGATTCACAATTTTTAAAAGAAAAGCCCAATTTCAACAATTCCAAGTATCGAAAAAATATAGAAGTTGCAATTGTTTATGAGAAATTGTAATCTAACCATTTAGAAATTGCTTTTCAACAATTAATTGCAATAATAAAATTTCAATTTTGAGCATACAAATTAGCTTGATTTAAACAAGTATATGATTGAGGAGAAGTTGATGTTGTTTTAATGAAAAGTAAAATTTCAACAATTGGTTGATTGCAATTTCAACAATTGAAGAATTATTAAAATTGCAAATTCAATTGGAGGAAAATGCAATTTCAACTTTTTGATAATTACAAATTTGAAATTTTCAACAAGTATAAGTGAGAAGAATTCACACTTTGTAAAAAAAAGTGCAACTTCAACAACTATGTGACTACAATTTTTCAACAATCATGAATTGCAATTCAAGAATTAAAAAATAAAGATATTGCAATTTTTATGAGAGGTAAGAGTTATATATATTCTGACCATCCAAAAATTGGAATTTCATCAATTTTCATAATTACATAATCTCACCTTCCAAAAATTGCAATTTCAACAATTTTCATAATTACATATTGCAATTTGGACAATATTGAAGAGAAATTGCAATTTTAACAATTACAAATTCACAATCTTAACAAGCATGATTGAGGGAACTAAGATAAAATGCAATTTCAACAATCAATTGATTGCAACTTCAGTGATCAAAATTTATAGTTTCAACTATTTAAAAATTATAAAAAAATTCAGTTTGTGTAATGTGAACAATTAACTCGTTGCAATTTCTCTAATTACATTTGTAATTTCATGAATTTTTCCATTTAAATTTGAAATTGCAATTTAAACAATTAAGCAAAATAAACCATAGTGGTCAAGAGATTTGCACTTTCAACAAGTGGATAATTAAGAAAGTGCAATTTTACCATTCATAAATTGCAATTTCAACAATTAATGGGTTGCAATATCTGCAAAATTGCAATTTAGCATCCAAAAATTGCAATCTTAACTATTAATGGCATTGTTGACAGTACCAAAGTTAACAATAAAAAAGATTTAATAGTAATTGCATTTTTGGTGACTACAGATTCACAATTTTAACAAGTATACTAGAGAATAAATTCACATTTTCAATGAAAAATTCACCCAAAAATTATGTATGTGAATTATGGTCTACATGGTTAAAATTGCATCATAATCTAAGTTATATTATGCTCTTCTTGTAGGAATAAGACACCTCCAACTCCAATTTCTCTAATATTGTCACCTATAGGCCAAGGATATCATTGGGAGGTCATATGTGGTGGCCCTTGATATCTAGAAGTGTCATTTCGAAGCTAAGGACCAAGTTTCCTTCCCTTACCATGTCATGGAGCCCAATATCTAAACCTAATACTCAATCCTCCTAATATTATTGATATCCTCAATACTCGATGCCTATGTCATGGAGCGAAATTTCAACAATTGATTTATTACAATTCCAAAAATTGAAAATTTATAGTTCAGTTGCAATTTCTTGTGAGAAATTGTAATTTGACCATCCAAAAATTGCAATTTCAGCAATTTATTGCAACAATAAAATTCAATTTTGACAATTCAAATTAACAATTTTAACAAGTATATGATTGAGGAGAAATTGATGTTGTTTTACATTAAAAAAATGGTTGATTGCAATTTTATCGATGAAGAATTACAATTTCAACGATTGAAGAATTATTAAAATTGCAATTTCAACTGTAGGAAAATGCAATTTCAGCATTTTGATATTACAACTTTGAGAATTTCAGCAAGTATAATTGAAGGGAATTCATATTTTGTAAAAGAAAAGTGCAATTTCAACAACTGACTGAAGTCTACAATTTCAACGATCATGAATTGCAATATACCAAGAATTTAACAATTAAAGCTATTATAATTTTTTATGAGAAAATGTAATTTGACTATTGAAAAATTGCAATTTCAACAATTTTCATAATTGCATATTGCAATTTGGACAATTGCAAATTCAATAATAAACATATTGAAGATAAATTACAAAATTGGCAATTACAAATTCACAATTTTAACAAGTAAGATTGAGGGAAATTCATGTTTTTTCAAAGAAAAAACAATTTCAACAATCAAAATTCATAGTCTCAAACAATTTGAAATTTGTAAAAAATTTAGATTTTTATCAAAAAAATCAATTGCAACAATGTCAATAATTAATTGATTGCAATTTTGATAACTACATTTGCATTGTCATGATTTTTTTCATTTAAATTTGAAATTGGAATTTTGAACTTTCAATAATTACCAATTCAATAATTTTAACAACTACAAATTTGCAATTCCTTTCTTTTAATGAAAAATGTTATTTCAACAACCAAGAATTGCGATTTTAGAAACTACAAATTTGAAAATTCATGTAGCAATTATAGGAATTTTGTATTCAAGTTGTAATTTCAATTTCAAGGAAATGCAATTTTGGACAATAAAATGATTGAAGAGAATTGCGATTTCGGCAACTACAAATTTGAAATTTCAACTTGTGATCAACGAGAAAGTTGTAATTTTTTAAGGGAAATGCAATTTCAACAATTAAGTGAAAGAAATTTGAACCGGGAGTAGAAATTGCATGTTGTTGGATGCTAAAATTGCAATTTAAGTAATTTATTTCACCCAATTTAGATATTTGCACATTGCAATTGAAATTGTAGTTTTGGTAGTTTCAAAGTCAACAAAAAAGATTGAGTTGCAATGCAATTTTAGGGACTACAAATTTACAATTACAACAAATATACTAAAGAACAAAGTCACAATTGTTTAACAAAAATTGCAATTTCACCACCCAAGAATTGCAATTTCAACAATTAAATAATTACAAAAATTGCAATTTCAACAATTAATGAATTATAAAAATTGCAATTTCAACTCTAGGAAATTGCAAGTTTTGCAATTACAATTGACAAATTCAAAAAATAAAAAGATTCATGATAAATTGCAATCTTAGCAACTACAAATTCCAAATTTCAACAAGTTTATGACTGAAAATGCGAAAGGTTGGTGTGACCTAGTTCTTAGACCACAAGCTAGTCCCATATGCCAAAACAAAATACAAATCTGGTAATTTCAAAAGTATATGCAATTTTTATAATTTTCCAATTGTTGAAATTGCAATTCTTGAATGCATGAAATTGCAATATGCAATTATCCAAATTGTAATCAATTAATTGTTGAAATTGCACAAATTGCAATGATTGGATGTTAAAATTGCAATTTTTATAATTCTTCAATTGTTGAAATTGCAAATTTTTTTCGTTGAAATTGCAATTAATCAATTGTTGATGAAATTGCATTTTTTTGTTAAAAAGATGTGAAATTATTCTTAATCATATATTTGTTGAAATTGCAAATTTGTATTCCAATCTTCTTATTAATGAATTGCAATTTTAATTGCAATATGTAGATATTGAAACTGCAATCAATTAATTGTTGAAAATTAAATTTTTGGATGTTAAATATATTCTATTCTATTCTATTGGTTGGCTGAGGGATTTTAACATTTAGTATTGGAAAGGCCATTAACACACATTTCTTGAATATTGATAGAGAGAAGGTGGTAATACCCTACAACAAACCAAACATTATGTTCCAAGGAATTGGAAGAGAAACCTCTATCATAATGTGGTACTTAGATGTTGATACAGATGGGAGTACTATTAACAGTACTTGTTTCTGATCCTTTTTCCACAATTTTATTGCTAAGGACATAGGCTTCAAGGTAATCATAGCTACTATCACAATATGTTAAATCTGCAAGTTGTTTGTATGGATGTGCTTTAGTTTGTGTTTGCATTTTACAATGTTATGATTTGTTCTATTTTGTTGTAATTTATAGAATGGTGCCCCTCCAATGCCACTCGGATCCAATGGAAAATAGGCAATGGTTGCATAGAGAACTATTGTAAAAAAGAGCCACATGTCATTCTGAAAATCAATTGTCATTTTTGTTGCTATATCCAACAACAAAAAGAGCATGAACATCTTGTTGAGGAGGTCAAAGTGAATCTATGGTGATCCAAGTAGTTGAGAAAGGTTTTGGTGTGTCAATGAAGGGCTTATGTGCATAGATACCACAAATGGAGCCAATAACAACCCCAAATGGACCCGAAAGTGCACAACAGAGTTGTATGAAGAGGTCAAAATGGAATGCGAACTAGTTGTTGAGGGAGAATCCACTTAAGCATGGTACACAAAGGCTTTTGAGAGGTATCACAAAGAAGATGATCGATACACCTACAAACAAAATGATTGTTGAAGGGATTCCATGTTCACAAGAAGTGCTAACACTAGTAACTCAACCCAAAATTTTATTTTGAGAATTGATTATTTTAATTTCCATTCATTGAAAAACCTAGTTCCATAAACAATTCGCTATATTGTAGTGCAAAGTGGTTCACTGTATTGTATTGTATGAAAGAAAAATTCTAGATAAATCTATTTATGAAAATGAATAAAACCATGACCTTGTTTTGCAAAGGAAACCAACATGCATACTGGATTTGGTTGTTCATCGTCGATTCTATCAGTGACCTCATTGAAATGGGTTCAATGTTATATGTCCAAAATTTGCAATAATTTACCAAGATATTGGCCATGTTATTCACTTAGGGTTCAATAATAATGAATAATTGGACCTTCCATATATTTTCCAATAAGATCAAGTGTAATTAGTTGGAGGGAAAGGCAGAGGCGATTGGTGGTGGAGGTAGTTGGTAGAGATAATCGGTGATGAAGGCAATGAACTCCAACTCCAAGGATGAGGTAGATATGCTTTGACACTATGGGGGTTTTGAGAAAGAAGGCAGTGCACCGAATACATAAGGCAGTGAAGGTGATGGTCTTATTCAATACGAAAAGCCACTACTAGCTTCGCAATAAGATCCCTAATACCTCGACCAATTACAAGGCATATAAAATTATTTAAAATTTTGGATAGTGGCACCACATGAAATCATGATTTTGCAAATTTTGGTTAAATTTAAAAAATGAACAAAAAATTAATAAGTAGTCAACATGACTAATAAGCAATCAATGCCAAATCAAATACATTGAATACAAGATACATTACTTGTCGACATGTATTATAAAAGAAATCCTATAGGTAGATGCATATATAGTGGTAAACAGGGTATTTTTTAAGGATTATAAAAGTATACTTAAGTATAATATTCTAGGCGATTATTTCATATAGAAAAAAACATATATATAGATTGGCAGGCGAATATTAAATATGAAACATACAATTTACTACCAAAACTTGTAAATTCTGGCGAATATTATGGTAAAAACATATTTGATGTAAATATAGACGATATTAGAGACCAAAAATGACCAAATAGCGAATTTATTTTTTGAAAAAAGGCCTAAAAAATAGCCAATTGGCTAAATTTCGTCCCTAAAAATTTCCCTGGTGGTGAGCACTAAGACCAAAGTGGAGAGGCCAGATCCTAACATTAATATGCCACGTAATACTTGTTTTTGCATGTTTTTTCCAAATATTTGTTTGGGTAAGATTTGGTTTTCATGCATTGTGCTATCAAGCCAACAAATGCAACATTTTAAGGTAATCTAGTGAACTTCTTTCAATGGAATAGTAAAAAAAATTAGACTTAGCATGAAATCCTTAGGAATAAGTTGTTTGGATTCTCAATACTATTAAAAATTTGCAATTCCCATTCCTTCCATCGTCATTGTTGTTAATGAATTTGTGAAACATTTCCATTTCTCTTGATTGTAGCAAAGCGCCTTCTCAAATTTTCTTCTTTATTACTTACAGGCATGGAGGGAAGGACAGTAAGAAGAATGTGGTTGTTTATTTTCACTTTTGGAGAAGAAGCCATGGAGCCAAAGAGCTCAATAGGTCCATTCTAGCCGCCTCCCACATTCCATGCTAGACTCACTCTCATGTTCTTGGCTAATAAGACCAAACACTTTCTTAGCACAAGATGTCCTACAAGTAACACCCAATCATATAACCCTTTGCCCCCCATTTCTCACCACACTATTGTAACTGAACAAGACTAGTTACTCAAGACACCTATAGTGGTTTACCATGTATCTTGAAAAACCATGAGAATTCGATTATAATTACAAAGGCATACGAGAGAAGAGTGCATACATGTATGTTCATGGTTTTTGGCTCCATTTCACAACATCTGCAATCAAACACCTAATAAACAAAGAAAGCAAAAAAAAATGGATGTCAATCCACTGACACCCTTCTTTGCCCTTCTCTCCAAATTGCAAGCAAGCAAGTAAAGAGAATCCCAAATACAAGAGATTCGAACCATGGACATTGAAATAATCTAAAAAAATGTCCCTCTTAGCAAACACTATTCTTCGAAGTTGGTGATAAGGGAAATCACTTATAAAAAGATATCATATTTACTCCAAAAATGCTCTTGGCATCTTCTCCACAATGTAAATACAAACAAAGAATTGATGAAAAATTGGAAGGGAAGGGTTTTTTCTGAATGCACCAGTCATTGCTTGATAACCTATATCTACAACTCAATTTCACATGATAACCCATTGAATCATACATTAATTATCACTTTGTTGGACAACCACACTTAAATTCACGATGAAGCTATATGCGACCTCCCATAAATTTATTTAGAAAAATAAATCCTTACCATATTCATTATTGCCACAGATGAGAAAGTTGGAGCTTGTGAACGAATAGAAATAAATGAGAGAATTCTAACTTCAATTTAAAGTAGAGAGACTGCTAAATAACATTGACATCTACCCACTACCCATGCATGTGCTACAAAAACCAAGGGCAATGTCACCGAGCATGAAGCCAATCAAACTTTCAATAAACATTTCTTGCTAAAATTCATTTTAATACAAATAATTCACACATATCTTAAACATTATGTTTTAAAAAAATCACCTCCTTGTGACAATTAATAGCATTCCTCGATTGCTATATATCCTCGCATAGACATAATAATATTGTTGAATTTGGATTTATGCCTTCACTATTTTTATAATTATACTCAAATTAATTTAACCAATCACATAACACTTATTTTTTAAATAATCTTACAATATTATACTTTTATAATTGTTCTCAAATTAATTTAACCAAGTATATGATACTATATTAATTTAACCAGTCATATGACACTACTTTTTGTAATCTTAAAATATTCTAAGTTTTATTCTTATTATTTGAAATATCTTTATCATAATTAATCAAATAATTTAAACTTATATTAAACAATTTTGTTTTATTAATCAAATCCATAAATGTTATCATTTCCATCATAATGGTAATGGAGTTAATAAAGAAATTAAATTTGTTAGCATTGGACTATTATTAATATGAAATTATTTATTAGTTGTATATAACTGGACTACCATTAATGTGGAATTGATAACATTTATTTCCACATAACTAGACTAACGACTAACATTAATATTATTTGTTCGTTGAGGGAGTCGTTTTATTAGCTTCCATTATTTAAGCGATTATAACTTAATAAAGAATAAGGGTGTTCTAATATAAGATAATATAGAGGGAAGGTATTATCAATTGAAAAGCGTGTTTAGCCATTAAATATTTATGTGGTAATGGTGAAGGTTGAAAGTATGTGGAATATTTTTTAATATTAGAGATATATATAATATTTTCAAATTTAATATAATATTTGATTATATGATTTATGTTTGATAAAAAATAATATATTTGATGGTTTTAAATAAGTATTTATGTTTTATTAAAAAATTAAAAAACAAATCTATAAATTAATTGTCTTTAAAAAAAACTATGATCTAAGTTATGAAAAAAAAACTCAAAATAATGTGAACAGCAACAATAAAGATTTAAGTATAGAATAAGTTCAATTTAATTTCACAATAATTACAACATGTGAAAAGAAAACTGGTTTATCTTCTACTTGGTTATTTTATTTTTAACTAAACAAAACTTTCAATTTACAAATAATTATCGACAAGACATATTTCATATATGTGTGCAAATAACCTAGTTATTAGTTCTCATGTGAAAAGCAAACATGTTCCTAAATAAACCAAAAATGCTAAGCTACATACTTTTGTAATTCTTAAATGTCTATTAGTGAAAGCAATAGTATAAAAGTTAATTGCATAAATTGTAATTGAAAAATGGAAAAAAAATCTTCATTATACAACCCTACTCTACCCTCACCTCAAAACCTCACATGATATGAACTTATCGATTTTACTTCCATTCCTTCTATGTGATTTAGAGTTGTGTTTCCTAAATCTCCATCTTAATTCCATTCCTCCTATGTGATTTAGAATTGTGTTTCCTATATCTCCATTTTAATCTCATTCCTCTATCTATATGATTTAGAAATGTTTGCTATCCCTTTAGCATAGTTTTTGTTTATAAATTTTTTTATTGAAGAATTAGATCAAAATTTTTAAAAACATTTGTAATAATCTCCCTAGTTGACCATCTTATGGATAAAAACAATCTATAAATTGAAAATTCAATGCTGGTCCATATTTATTGAGAATGAAAGCATTGATTAATACCCTATTAAAACAATAAAGTTTCTCTCAAGATTTCCAAGCCTAAAGAAGGTTCTAACAGTTAGAGCTGGTATGAATTTTCAATCTCATATATAAATATAAAGGCTTTACAATCATACCTTATCTTGTGTTGAGTGATAAGGTCTCCCTACATCATACTTTTCTCACACTATTCTCTTATTTGCGGCCAATAAGAGAATAAGGATGCCCTTTATTTTAACTTCTATAGTCTCTTCAATTTCACTCATTGCCAAATACATGAAGTCACCAAGAACCATGGCGCTTCAATGACCAAGTAGATCTTCATGCTTAATAAATTTTAATAATGATTATAGTATAAAATTCTGCCATATGTTATTGTTGGATTCTGCCATATATAACATTAATATACTCTAAAGATGTTTAAATTATTTGCCATTTTTCATACACAAACATCAATACGCCATAAATCAATATAAAACCAAAAGAGAAAATAAGTGGAGACTCATTCCTATGGTAAAATACACAATGATTATAGTAAAAAATTATTCCATATGTTATTGTTGGACATTCAGTGATGATCATAATATAAATTACTGCCATATATCATAATATAAGTTTCTACTGTATGACATCAATAATGTTTCTAAAATTTGAAAACTGAAATTAAATATCTTCCATATACATCAATAAGTTATTCAGATGTTTCTTAATTTGACAAAATTGAAATTAAATATATGCCATATACATCAATATGAAATGCCAATGTTAATGACATCAATATATAAAAATAACACAACCGACATTCTATCATAATCATAATATAAATTTTTGCCAGACATCATATTAAAATGTTTCTTTAATTACTTTGAAGAATTTGAAAGATTTTAATTAAAAAAAAAACAAGCTCGGAATAAATGGTATTCAATGGGAAAAGCTTTATGTTATCAAAGCAAACACTAGGGAGTAAACTGTATTCAACTGAAAAAGCTTAATGCTTTTAAAACAAACACTAAATATACATTAATAAAGTAACGCTTATAAGGCAAGAAAACAACATCTATATTAGCCTAATCCTTTTCGTTGCTTCTTCTATTTTGCTGCTTGATTTACATAGAAGCAACATGCCTGCCTTTAATCATTCAAGACGCTGGTCCACTGCTCCCACACTGGATATTGTAATTTGGGACTTGTAAAAAGTTGAAACATCAAGTTTCTCCCACTACTTGCATGTTCCACCTCTTCTAACTTAGAGCACCAACCAACAAATTGCGTAAAAAGCTTTTGTCATCTGCAGTAATCCCTGTGTGCCTTTTAGATTCAGGCATCCCTCTGCCCACAACACCTCCAAGAGACCAATGTTTCCACGCTTGGGGCTCTTCAAACTCATACCACCCAAAAACTCTTAGCTGTTTAAGCTTTGTCCACCGCTTCAACCCCGATATGCTCTTCAGCTTATCACATCCCTCTGCCCGCAACAGTTCCAACGATCAACTACTAACGCTTAGGCCTCGAAGCATTGTCTACTGCACCAATGCTTCTGCACCAAATTAACCCCTGTATACTCTTCCGGTTCACACATGGTCCTACTCACAATTCCTCCAAAGTTACCATATTTGGCAGCTCTTCTAACTCAAAACACCTACTAACACGTTCTCCCCTGCGCCGACCCCTGTATGCTCTTCAGCTTCACACATTCATCTGTCCACAACTCCAAACATACGAGCAGCTGCAAAGATGCCTACAAAATGTTTAGGCATACCATAAGATATAGATATTTACATATGACGGCTCATTATTCTTATCTATGTGCGATATTAATACGGACTAAACATACAAACTTCAACACCACAAATTCCTATTTACCTGTGATTCACCTTGCCACAATATTTTTAGAGCCATATGAGATTCGGGTACTTCACCGTCATTAGACTGCTTTCCAATAGAGAATCTTCAGTATCAACAAGTTGCAACCTCCTCATTTGAATACCGTCAATTGCATCATGTCATGAAAATCGCCAAGAACCATTCTATTTCCCCACACGGTTATTACATATTCAATCTCTAAAAATGATAGTTATTACATGAACTACAAATTGAACCCCAATTTTTATTGAATAAAATAGGAGGGATTGATTGATAGAATACTTACCGATAATAGCTGAAACAAAACGGATCATCAATACTGCGAATACTATTATTACTACAACAAATCATCTATACTTACTACTTACTTAATCGCGATTTCTGTCCAACGATACCAGCCCGATTTCAGTCAGAAAAATGTGCAGAAATACACGTCTACAAGACCTAGGCGAGGAGGTCTCCACGACCTCCGAAGGTCAATCGAACAGCAATGGAAGCAGACAACATGGGAGAACCAAGGCCTCTGCCAAAAGCTGGAAAACATTTCGAATGGGCGAGAAAATAAAAGTGCACGTCACAAAATTCAAATTCGAATTCAAATTGAAATGAGTGAGGAGTTAATGAATGAGTCGTCGTTGTCACAAAATTCAAATTCGAATAAAATTGAAATGAGTGAAGAGTTAATGAATGA
Source organism: Larix kaempferi (assembly GCA_027924585.1). NCBI lineage: Eukaryota > Viridiplantae > Streptophyta > Pinopsida > Pinales > Pinaceae > Larix > Larix kaempferi. The sequence goes on along the minus strand of BSBM01000557.1, from coordinate 8,506,145 downwards.
GGAAGCCACCGGCCCTGTTTGTCTACGCAGTAGCAGCATGTTCATGGATGGCATACATCGCATGCCTGTTACCTCAATGCCTAATCCATCCATCGCATGCCTGTTACCTCAATGCCTAATCCATCCATCGCATGCCTGTTACCTCAATGCCTAATCCATCCATCGCATGCCTGATGGGCATGCATCCGCTCAGGGAAGAGGAACGACCGACCATTTGTGGCGAACGGAAGGAGGGATAACGGGACTGGAAGTGGGGCCTAATAGCACACGTAGATCGACCCCGAAGGAATCTGCAATAGGGATAAGCTCAGCGTATTTTTAGTGCGCTCTCGACTCTTTACTCAATATATTTTTGTGCTATTTCTGTCATATTACTCAAGATTTTAACTATCGATCCAAAAGTTCAGCACCATTAAGAATGTCAAAGAAAAGTGAAAATAAAAGCGGAAATAGGAAAACCTTTGCAAAAACTTGATTCATAGCTACAAATACCCGTTCCTCAAATATGCAACACCAGCTAACAGAAACAGACCTAAAGTACCCCCAACTTTTTCAAAACAAATATTATTAAAAAAAAACAAAATGTAGACTGCGACCTGCCTGCTAACCCGTGAAGATTGAACAGCTGATGATCTGCAAGTGGGAAACACCAAAAATAAACAAAACAAGGGCGGGTGAAAATAAAAAGGTAAGAGAGTGTGAGGGTGCCAGCCCATGCACAGCATGCAGGGTTCGACCTTACAAGTGTCATAATGCAAATTGCAGCATGGCAAGGATAGCCCGAAGGGAGAGATAAAGTAGTCTATGTCTTGATAAAAAGCCAAATAAAGCTCGCAATGGATTGATTGGTCAGAAGGTAATAAAAGAATGAATAAGTTTAACCAACGACAAGTGCACGAGAGCAAAATAAGATTTTATGCATATTAACGTTGCATTCTTCATGGTTTATATTAGCGTTGCATTCTTCAGCAATTTTTACGCGAATGAAAATGGAACATTACAACACGCAAATGGTCTTTGAAATACATAAAACTTCGGCTATGCGTTCATTCTAATCCCATTTATTTCCGGGTTTTTGTGAATTATATAATGAAATGTATCTACCATGTAGTCAACACTTCATCGGGTTCTTAAATTACCGAGATCTCCCATTAATTTTTCATCCAACTGAAACTCAATAAAGGGTTTGGTAAAGAAGATCCGACGAAGCCGATTCCTGGAAGATAGCATAAAAAAGGGATAGAACAGTTTCAGTGAAATCGCAGAAGATGCCAAAGATTGTTACAACGCCCTTCACCATGGATCGCTAGCTGCCATTGTTTATGGAGAATTCTAAATTTATTCTGGAAAATACATAAATGGGAAACAATTATGGAACATTACTATCTGAATGCAGGGATCCCTGCCACAAATGCTTTTTATTTTTAACTGCAGTATCGTTAAGGAGATCGTTGAGTTCAGTTACGAGTTTATCGATCTGTCACAACAACAAATTGTTCTGCAACGCGTCATTCGGGTAGTAAGAGAATTCCACCAATGCATCAAAATAAAGGAATTCACCGAGATCTCTGCCACCGGCTCGCCATGTACACTTCATTGCATTACGATAGAAGCGGAATACGATAGAAGGGGAATATAGTTACAACAGATTATAATGATGGCCTCCATATTTGTTAAAGCAATATTTTTATTGCCTGAGTTTTGAGAACATTCAAATAAAAAAGGCAAATTACCGAGCCTTGCTCGTAAAATGAATTACCAGGTCGCAACAATATTCATGTCAACGAAGTCGAGGGAGTCACCTAGCTTTCTCCATTTATTTTTGATCTTCACCTTGTTTTACTTTGAAATTTAGAACTTGAACTTTGGTTTCTATTCTTTTTATCACAGATTTGTTTATGCATTTGATTCATATGCTCATTTGTTTATTACGGCAGGTAAAAGGAATAAGATCACCGGATTCCCGTCATTATTCAGGAGGCGATTTTCGGAAAGGAACTTCGGAGACTTGGGTGTTTGCCAGAACGGTCTCATTTAGCTGATTCGTGAGCAATTTCCTCAGTTCGGTTTTTGTTTGCTTTTAATTGTCTATTTAAACGATGAGAGGATGTATGCAATTATCTCAGTTTCTGTTTGTGACAGGAACTTTGTTATGGACCTAATTTCTGACACTCTACAATTTTCATTTTAAAGTTCTGGAAACTCCTTTCTGCTCACTATACTATTATTTATTTTAATACATGTATATTTTTCTATCATGTATGAAATATCATTCTAATTGATTTTAAAAAAATTATATGGCATTTTCAACAATCAATTTTATTGTTATTTTAAATACTATGTAATTATATATATAATGTTGTTTAATTAAATGATAAACTTTGTTTTCCCATTTTGTTGGATAGCATTTACATATAATTCAATTCTCACAATACCTATATTAGTTTTTATTCTTCTGTGTGCCAAGATAGGGTTTATTAGAATAGGTTAGTTTTCATTTTATAGTTTAATTTTCTTTTTTGTAATTTAGTAGCTTTTAAATAGGCAGTGTTCCTTAGAATTTAATTATATTTTTTATCTCTTAAATGGTTTGGTTTTTGAAAATGCTTTTGGGAACTTAAATAGTGAGACTCTTCTTAAGAGACAAAACATAGATTAGTATAATTGGTAGGTTCATAGTTAGCTTTAATTTAGTTGTTTTCATTTGAATTTAGTTTAGCATTTGAATTTGTTAATTAGTTTAGGATATACTTTTTCTATGTTTAAGTAGTAGGACTCTTCTTAAGAGAGTGAAACTTAGATGGTAGCAGGACCATAACCTTTGAGAATTAGCTACACCAAACACACCGGGGGCAATGTTAAGCGCCTTCTGTGGGTTAGTTCTTTGTAGTTGGCCATAGTCAGAAAATCCGGCCAACAGTTGGGAAAGCTAGGAACCCTTACCCATTTAGTTCTACTGCTCATAGGTGCTTGAGAAGCCACGAATTGAAGCTACAGGTGGTTCTATAGTAGCATATATTAGATTGGACTTCTTTTATGCACACACTAGAAGCACCAGGAGAGATGGATCGCCCAAGAGAACCATGGATTAGTGAAGGGGATTCCTGAGCCAAGAAGGGTTTTGTGTGGGGCAAGTATTGTGGAAGCCAAGGCTGAGTGAGACCCCTGTAAAGATCTATATGAGAATTTGGATAAGTATAGAGAGAAGAAAATCCCATAGGTGTTTCCTTCACCCTGGTGGCCTCATAGCCTAACTTGGGGGTGGCCTCTTAGTAGAAAGAGTATATGCTGGACATAGTGCCTATGGTTGGGTGGAAAATCGCTCTTACACATCCAATTGCCTGGATTTGCGTTGGATAAAGATAACTATTCTCATGCATTTAAATCTGAAATGGTTTTATTTAATGTCTATAATGTTTATGATTGTATTTTCATGCTAGATGTGTGTGGATAGAGTTTAATTATGTTGTGTATGTTTATTTATGTTTCTGCACACATTTTATACGTTGAAATTCATATTATGGCTTTGGGGCGAAATTTGAGAGCCCGAAATTAGTTAATGTCTCCTCCCGTTGGTCAAATTGGTTGAAGGGGACGTTACAATCCATACACTGCCTTTCCTCACAATAGATATACCAAATGATTGAATCTTGTGGACATATATTAGCATATGGACAAATTCATTTCCATGGCTATGTAAGTAACAAGCTCCCAGAATGAAATCACCATTGTTTATTGAACTACTTATACTGTAACTTAGACCATTTAGACCATGAATATATGATAAATTAATCAATACAATTCGGGGGTTTGAGGTGAGGAGTGTAGATCTAGATGAAAATGCATAGCCTACAATGATGAAGGAAGAGAAGTACAGAAATTTGCAAGTAGTTATATCGAATAAGATAGCCTACAATGATGAAGGAAGAGAAGTACAGAAATTTGCAAGTAGTTATATCGAATAAGATGTTAAGGTTAATCCTAGGGTAGACAAACTTCGAGTCTTTATCATATTTTTCTAAATTCAAATAGAATAAATATCAAAACAACTCTAATATAAAGAGACGTATACAATTTTATAATGATAAATATATCAACCTCTAGTCTAAAAACAAAATGGCCAAATAAATTTCTTTTTAACAAAAAAAAATGGTTAAAATGGTATAATGACGAGCACAACATTTTAAGATTAATCTTTAACCACTCCACTTTATTTTAAGTTTACAGTTAAACTTTTTATTATTTGGATATCATTTGTGCTAATAGATAAATAAAATCATTATTATTTATATCACAAGTTTAAAGTATAGCTTATGTTTAAAATTTAATTAGTATTTATATTAAATAATTTTTAAAATATTAATAACCTTTTTTTATTTGTATATAAAAGAAATATGAAATCGATCAAGGATAATCTTATGAAAATTTGTTTTATAAATTATTACTTTGAGTAGTCTAGCTAATTCCAGCTATGAGTTTCTCTAGCTTGAATATCCTAGCCCGAGTAGCCAAGTCGAGTCAATAAGCTGAGTAGAGCAGCTAAGTGTAGAGAGTCACCAAGCCAATTAGCACAGCAACCGTAGTTCTGTAGCCAAGGAGCCACAGTATAGTAGCCAAGCAGTTTAGTAGCCCATCCCACTTTCCCTATTCATAAAACCCTAAATTTTTTATATGAGGTTGAAAATGACATTCAAATAGGTTGAAAAATATATTCATGATGTCATCAAAGTATCATTGATAAGAGAATGAAGTTAAAATATGTTGTTCCTATATTTATTTATTATTTTGTTATCTTATGTTTAAAAATTATGTCAATAAATATTTTGAGAAATTGATTTAGTATTATTAATCCAAATCTGGATGTTGTTAGAAGGGTTTTGTTGTAGTCAAGTTATGAAAATTGATGGAAATGAGAACGACGTCAAATATTATGTGGGGACATGAGCCATCCTTGAGTCTTGAAACCATCCCATACCATCAAGGCATGCACCTAGTCTAACCATGTCAAATTTCAATGCATACAGGAACAATTTGAAGAAATTTCAATGTTGGAAATATTCTGGTCACTGTGCAGGGTTGATATGAGCCAACGCTTATTCTATTTATAAAATAAATTCCATACATGTTCAGAAAAAGAGACGGTTGTTCCTTATATCTCTCTACACAATATTTCCAATGAGCCATATTCTACACATCTTTAACGACATCGACGATGATGAGGACGGTGGTTTATATGTCAAAAGACCCTTGTTTATGTAAGTTCCGACAAAGATGTTATAGGAACCACTTACATGTTCATCGAAACTTCGTCGCAATACAATGACAATGATGAAGACAAATACGATAATGGTATAGGTGATGACTGTGATCTTGTAAGTACGTGAAGCACTTCTTAGAGTGCATAGGGACTATGATTGTGATGACAACAATAGAGGAAATGGAAATAAATAACATGACCATGACGATGAATGATATTGGTGATGGGTGTGTTGGAAGTTCCATGACATTTCTAGAGAGTTCTGATGAAGATTCTATTTATGGGAATGATGAAAGATGATAATGAGATGTACATGATGAATGCTGATGGAAGCGAGGATGACGTCGAATATTATGTGGGTACATGAGTCATCCTTGAGTCTTGAAACCCTCCCATACCATCAAGGAACGCGCCTAGTCTAACCATGTCAAATTTCAATGCATACAGGAACAGTTTGAAGAAATTTCAACATTGACCGCATTCACTGGTCACTGTGCGGGGTTGACATGAGCCAACACTTGTTCTATTTATCAAATAACTTATGTTCACATTTCATAAAAAGAGATGGTTGTGCCTTTTATCTCTCTACACAATATTTCCAATTATCCATATTCTGCACATCTTTAACGATAACGATGATGATGAGGATGGTGGGTTATATGTCAAAAGTCCCTCATTTTTGTAAAGTTTCGATGAAGGTGATATAGGAACAATAAACATGTTTGTTGAAACTTCGTTGCAATACAATGGAAATGATGATGAAAAATACGATGATAGTATAGGTGATGACCATGATCTTTTAAGTACATTATGCATCTCCTAGAGTACATAAGGACAATGATCATGATGAAAATGATAGAGGTGATGGAAATAAATAACATGACCATGATGATGGATTACATTCATGATGGCTGTATCAAAAGTTCCATGAAATTTTGAGAAAGTTTCGATGAATATTCTATATATGGGAACGGAGAATGATGACAATGATACATACACGATGAACATTGATGCAAACAAGGACGATGTTTAAGATTATGTGGGGACACGAGTCATCCTTTAGTCTTAAAACTATGCCATACCATCAAGGCATGTGCCCAGTCTAACCGTGTCAAATTGTAATGCACACGAACAGTTTGAAGAAATTTCAACATTGGCCCCATTCACTAGTCACTGTCTGGGGTCGATATGAGCCAACACTTATTCTTTTTATCAAATAACTTCTATTCACATTTCATAAAAACAGATGGTTATGCCTTATATCTCTATATACAACATTTCCAATGAGACATATTCTGCACATATTTAACGACGACGATGATGATGAGGGTGGTGGGTTATATGTAAACAATCCCTTGTTTTTGGAAAGTTTTCATGAATATGTTATAGGAATAATGAACATGTTCATCAAACCTTGTCACAATACAATGGAAATTATGATGACAAATACAATGACGGTATATGTGATGGACATGATAGTGTAAGTATGTGATGCATCACTTGGAGTTCACAAGGATGATGACCGTGATGACAAATAACATGACCATGACGATGCATGACATTGGTGTTGGGTGTGTCAGAAGTTCCATGATATTTTGAGAGAGTTGCTATGAAGATTCTATATATGGGAATGACAAATGATGGAAATGAGACATAAATGATGAACATTGATGGAAACAGGGATGTCGTCAAAGATTATGTGGGGACATGATTCATCCTTGATATTTTGATAGAGTTGCTATGAAGATTCTATATATGGGAATGACAAATGATGGAAATGAGACATAAATGATGAACATTGATGGAAACAGGGATGTCGTCAAAGATTATGTGGGGACATGATTCATCCTTGAGTCTTGAAACCCTCTCATACCATCAAGGCGTGTGCTTAGTCTAACCATGTCAAATTTCAATGCATATAGGCACAATTTGAATAAATTTCAATGTTGGCCCCATTCATTGTGTGAGTTTGACATGAGCCAATGCTTATTATATTTATCAAATAAATTACATTCATGTTTCATAAAAAGAGATGGTTGTGCCTTATATTTCTCTACACAATATTTCCAATGAGCCATATTCTACACATCTTTGATGACAAAAATGATGATGAGGACAGTGGGTTATATGTCAAAAGTCGCTCGTTTATGGAAGGTTTCGACGAAGATGCTATAGGAACGGAGAACATGTTCATTGAAACTTCATCTCAATACAATGGCAATGATGATGACAAATATGATGACGGTATAGGTGATGACCGTGATCTCGTAAGTATGTGATCCACCACTTGGAGCGCACAAGACGATGATCGCGATGGAAATGGCAGTAAATAACATGACCATGATGATGGATGGAATTGGTGATAGGTGTGTTGGAAGTTCCATGACATTTTGAGAGAGTTTCGATGAATATTCTATATATGGGAATGATGAATGATGACAATAAGACATACATGATAAACATTGATGGAAATGAGGATGAAGTAAAACATTATGTGGGTACATGAGTCATCCTTGAGTCGTGAAACCATCCTATACCATCAAGGCATGCACCTAGTCTAACCATGCCAAATTTCAATGCATACATGCACAGTTTATAGAAATTTCAACATTGGCTCCGTTCATTTGTCACTATGCAGGGTCGAAAAGAGCCAATGCTTATTCTATTTACCAAATGACTTATGTTCATGTTTCATAAAAATAGATGTTTGTGCCTTATATCTCGCTACAAAATATTTCCAATGGGCCATATTCCGCACATATTTAATGGCAACGACGATGATGGGGATAGTGGGTTATATGTCAAAGTCCCTTATTTCTTGAAAGTTCCAACGAATATTTTATAGGAATGACATACATGTTCATCAAAACTTCATTGCAATACAATGGCAATATTGATGACAAATACAATGATGGTATAGGTGATGACAATGATCTTGTAATTACATGATGCACCACCTGGAGCGCACAAGGATAATGATCGTGATGACAATAATAGAGGTGATGAAAATAATAACATGGCCATGGAAATGGATGACATTTGTCATGGGTGTGTTGTAATTTTTATGACATTTTGATATACTTTTGATGAAGACTCTATATATGGGAATGACGAATGATGACAATGAGACGTACATGATGAATGATGATGGGAAAAAGGACAATTTCAAAGATTATATGGGTACATGATTCATCCCTGAGTATTGAAACCCTCTCATATCGTTAAGGCATGCGCCTAGTCTAACCATGTCAAATTTCAATTCATACATGCATAGTTTGAAGAAATTTCAACGTTGTCCCCATTCATTGGTCACTATACAGGGTCAACATGAGCCAACGCTTATTCTTTTTGTCAAACAACTTATGTTCTCACTTCATAAAAATAGATGTTTGTGCTTTATATCTCCCTACACAATATTTCCAATGATCCATATTCTACACATGTTTAACAATGAGGGTTATGATGAGAATGGTGGGTTATATGTCAAATTCCCTTATTTATGAAAATTTACGATGAATACATTATAGGAATGATGGACATGTTCATCGAAACTTCATTTCGATACAATGGAAATGATTATGACAAATATGATGATGGTATAGGAAATGACCATGATCTTGTAAGTACATGATGCATCGCTTGGAGTGCACAAGGATGATGATTGTGATGAAAATGATAGAGGTGATGGAAATAAATATCATTTCCATGACCATGGATGACATTGGTGATGGGTGTGTCATAAGTCCGATGACATTTTAGGATATTTTTTACGAAGATTCTATATATGGGAACGATGAATGATGATAATGATATGTACATGATGAACACGGATGGAAACGAGGATGACGTCGAATATTATGTGAGGAAATTAGTCATCCTTGAGTATTAAAACCCTCTCATACTGTCAAGGCATGCACCTAGTCTAACCATGTCAAATTTCAATGCATACAGGCACAACTTGGAGAAATTTCAACATTGGCCCCATTCACGAGTCATTTGCAAGGTCAATGGATGGCATTGGTGATGGGTGTGTTGGAAGTTACATGACATTTTGTGAGAGATATAGGGAATATTCTATATATGGAAACAACAAATGATGACAATGATGAAAAAGATGATGAATTTATAAACCTGGATGAGCTTCTCTCGGTTTCGAGAATAATTTATTTTCTACTGAATAGGGCCAACCACATGAAGGCAGAAGCTCTTATGGCCCCTCCCTCCCCTCATATCACTCTTAGTTCCCAAAACCCAATTTGACATAATAAACATCTATCATACGACATAGAAAATGGCATAAAACTTAAAAACATGTAATGAACCCATATAAGTAAATTATTTAAATAGAATAAATCATAAAAAATATATAATTACATACCTCACACATTTGAACATTTCAATATCGTTAAAATTCTTCTTCGTACAACTCAACATTCGACATATCATCTGCTTCATAATCGATGATGAAATGATTACCCATATCAACATTGTAATCAATGTCATTTTCGATCATATCATCGTTGGCATCATAATCGAGAACATTGTCTTCTAAATTTGGTTCAATTTATTGATGTTCTTTGTCTAACACATTTTCTATGTCCTACTCCTCCACATCATCTTCTTCTTCAATATCAACTTCTTCCTCTACATGATACTTTACAAGCCTTCCTCTGGGATCATATCTAACAACATATGACCAAATTGCTTTACATGGAACCTTTGTGTAAAAGGCCTGTTCACATTGGATTGGAAGAATATAGGGCTTTGTACTTGGCTCAACCATCCTTGTATTAACCATGGTAAATAAATTATCATGTTCAATAACAGTTCTCTCAGGATCATGTTCATTCATTTGTAACCTGCACCATTTGACGTTGAACAGAACTAATTTAAAGGATTCAAAGTCACACTCAAGTATATCATCCAAATACCTATAGTATCTATTTTCATATAATTCTGGATGTTTGCCACTCCTAGAGGAAACATTAGTGACCTGGAAGACCATAGTTATCCCACAATTAGAAGATTTCCTATTTTCATCCAAATTTTTAATGTGAAATTTATATCCATTGCACCACATAGCCCTATGGTGTTTCAACTGCAATATGCCATACATGTAAAAAAATGCACTATCAATTAATAAACACATTTATATAACTTGGAAAGTATCTGGAAAAAATAAACACACCAAGCACATTAATATGATAAAAAAAACTTAATATGCTTTCCTAGTTATCTTTCAAACCATATGCTAAACCAATTTCCCTCTATATAATATTGGTATCTTTATCAAGATGAGCTCTTTTAACCAATGTAGGCAACCCTTCCCATGATAAAATTCCATAATGTTGTATACATATTTCAATCCATACATTCATCCATTGTTTGCAATCTATAAATGTAGTGCATCCCACTCTCGGCCAATTGTATGAAAAAATAATAATTCACCAATAATTAGTTACCATGGTAAAAATTAATAATTGATGAAATGATAAAAATTAAATAAGTACAATATACACAAAAACCAAAAATTCATATGTATTATAAATCTTCTCCATCTAATTACCTTCCACTTTACTCATTCTACCTTTCCCCAACAAATTCTCCCCTTGAAATTTATTGATGGAGTTCACATCCCAAATGTGATCCACTTGCATATTTGATGCTAATATAGGAAGATACTGACTAATATACACCATTGATTGATATACCATATATCCCTCCACCACAAAATCCTCAGGACGTGCTCTTTGTCTAACCAAAGTCTTCAATGATTTTAAGTTCCTCTCCACCATCCACATTGACCTTGTGTGTACAAGTCCACACATTTCAATATCCTCAACTTGGTGTATGAGGTAGTGTTCTTGTGCATTGAAAAATGCCATAGGTAGATACTTTTGCATTTCACACATTAGCCGAGGAATTTCTCTCCAATAATTTATATCTTCGTTATGGATTTCTTTTGATGACAAATATCTACAAATGATGCAAGCAAATCACATGTTTCAACAAAATGTTATATACATGACAAATAAAACACATGCCATTTGGTTCAACAACAAATTGAACAAACATTTTGCATATAAATCGCTACTTACCTCATGTATTTGCCAAGATCATATATAACTTGTTTTACGATGTTTCACATATATCTAGGATAGATAGAGGTTGGACATACTGTAAAAATAAAAATGAATAATTATTTGTTTCCAAAATAGACAAAAAATAAAATAAAAAATGTAAACCAATATAGAAATATATATACCCAAATAATTACCTTAATGAAGGTATGCCAATAATGAGTTTTTATGCCACCAAATTCACCTTTCTTTGTTATTAATATATAATTTATGTTTGAAGAAAATCCTATGGGAAATTTAATTTTTCGAATGAACTCTTTTACAACTTTGCTTTGTTTCTCTGTCAATAACCATGGAAGGATATTTCGGTCTCCATTTCTATTTGAATGAATCACACTTTGCATTGCATGATTGGATTCTTGAATGTGACTACAAATTTTGGAAATATTTTATTTGTCATGCCTACCATTTAAGATTCGCCATAATGTCTATATTACGTTCTTCCCAATATGCATTGTATCAAAAAAATGAGCTAATTGTAGGCCCTCATAGTAGGGAAACCTACTAAATTGTATGGGATAAATTTTCATTCCTCATGGAAGCCCATTAATGCCTTGACGAACTCTATGAATCATAAAAGAAATTACAATAATAATTGTCAAATACGGTAAACAAAATGAAATAAAAATAAATATTCCAAACATTACATATATGATACATAGATGATTTGCATACCTTGACGATTTCTATTATATTCCAATTTCCATAGGTGGGGTGCTGTAATACCCCAATTTTGACCCTTATGAAATATTGGTTCTTAATGTAAATATTGTATACATGCGATGTATGTTTCCCTAGCGTGGAGATCAAGGCCAAGGTCCCGCTAGTATATGTTCGTATTTTATTTTAAATGGACAAGCATTTGACATTTTGTTACCCATGTGCTATTAAGCCATGAGATATTGTAAATTGATGTAAATATTTAATATTGCAATAAAATATCAAAAACTGGCTATGGGAGCAACGAATGAGAAGGGGCCATGTGTATTCTACTAGGGAGTGGTGAGGGGGCTGTGGGTATGAACCATATGCTTCCAAATATCATTGTGAGAACCCATTTGACTTTCCTTGATGACATTTATTTCTGTTGTAAGGAAGTAGTTGAAGATTTCAGTCCATGGCTTCAATGGAGCATGGGCAACTCAGAAATTCGTATGGCAGAGTATGGGCTCTGTTTTCTTGTACCACAAGTCCCTCTACCTCATGGTGGTTGCTTCATTTTCATCCCCATTCCACTGTTGAACAACCCAACATCAATCCAAAAGCGAATTCCCAACAGTGAGCAAAAACCATAAGTCGCAACTTTGAAAGAACCCACGTTTTGAAGTGCCAAAAATGCCCATAATTGGTATTTGACAATGAAATACAATGGGGCATCCATAGATATGAACCTTGGGGCGAAATTGAGAGTATTAGATACCCCGAAATCCATTGGAAAACCTAGTTTTTATAGCCCAGAAACTCAGTGACGGGATTAAGTTAATTGTTGACAGAATTGTGAGAAATCCAAGTGTGAATGTTTGAACAAAGGTTGGGTTTGCTTGATAAACCCAGTGAAGGCTGGAATCTCAAGGAATTAGCAGCTGGACCTTTCTATGCCGACCCTGAATAGCACTGGAGGGAAGGGACGCCTGAGGGACTATGCAGCAGAGAAGGGGACCTTCCTTGTGTTGGGTGAGGTAGGTATTGTGGGTGCCATGATTGCTGAGTTCATTTGAGATGCGTGTAGCTCGTTGGTTGAGCTCACTGGATTAACATTTCCCTCATTTGTCTTTCATATGCTTGATAAACCAAACTGTGTGTTGGCTTAGCATAGTTGTTGAGTGAGACCATGGCTGTGAGTGAGTCCAGTTAGTTTCTCCTTAGTGGATACACAACCCAGCTCGGGGGTGATCTCTCAGCTGAAAGATTATAGGCTAGACAGAGATATATGGTTGGGTGGAACGTTGCTCTCACATAGCCAGTTGTTTGGACAACTTCAGCTCAAAGATAAGTGTTCTCTGTGTTTAAAATTATATGCATGTTGTGTTTTGCAATGTATTGATTTTGAATGATAATTATTCATGTTAATTGAATTGATATGAAGCTTGTGCATAGCATGAGAATGGGATGGATTCTCTGCCTGTTGATTCATCAATTGCTTGAGATAAATATGGTGATGCATTTCAGTTTGTGTGTGTTAATACAAGTTTTTAATTCCGCTGTGTTTATTTGAGGTATGAGTCTGCACACATAGAAGATTTTAATTATTATGAATTTATGAGTAATGTAAGAGGCTGAGATTGTCAAATAAGCCCGATAAATTGGTCATGTTTCCCTTGCTTGCATCGGGTTGATGGAAGGGGACGTTACAGGTGCCATTCTTTGTGGTTTTAATCTAGTCTCTTATTTCCCATTGAAATGATGTTTTTTAGTGGTTCGATACCTATGGTTCTTGGAGAGGAAGTTCCTATATTCATCAAACACCTCATTTCCTAAACTTCTTGAATGACAATATTTCATCTTAGGACCACAAAATAGACATGCAAATTTACCCTTTGTTTGAAGACCTGCATATGAAGGGATAATTTAAAAAACACACACAATATCTTCATAAAATTATGTACTATTAAAGTGTAGTGGAACGTCACATACCACAAAAATGTGTTATCCCTAGGGAATCATGAATTGTCCATACAAGTATTCCATGAAATTGAAGTTTATTTTTCCCTATTGGCCTAGAGACATCATACGTAGTGATGCCATCCCATAAGTATACTAGCTCGTTGATAAGAGGCTTTATATATACATTCATATCTTTTACTTGGTACTTATCTAATTTTTTAAAAATGCATTACTACCATATGTATATATAATCAAATAAATAAATATAAGATATTATACAACAACTAAGAGAAATGAAATGTTATGTTCAAAAAATTATTGTAAACAAATACTTGAAACAATCATTGCCAACACTCTGTGCTCCCTCTTTACTGACATCCAAGGAGGAATGTTATTGTTGATAACAAAAATTGGTCAGTTGAGTAAATAAACTTGAGCCTGCCAAATGGATTGGCACCATTAGATGCTAATTAAATCCTAACATTGAAAGGATCTTTGAAAATGACCATTTTTCCTTGATGTTCCTAAATGCATAACCATCTACAGGAATTCCAAGAACACCATCTCCAATTATGTTATGTGCATGGTAATCTATAAAATGTGCTATGCTTTTTCATCTGAACAGTCGTTGTAAATGAGGAATTATGGGAATATGAAGAAGAACCTTGCGAGGAAACTTTTTTGTTATTTGACTAGTTCGATATCTCGTCATATGACATTGCAGGAATTATGTTTCTTATGCATATTGTCCGTAATATATAATATGATCATTAGCACATGCATCAATAGCTTGATAATCCATTCCAATATCTTTCATAATGGCAAATAAATATTAGTATGTGCGAGGTAAAATATTTGACGCTGGTAATGAAAATTCACCCAACAATATACAACATAAAAAATAACTTGTTAATGTAAAGAACATTAAGTGTGAATATTGCATTCTTATTTTACGTGACATTAATTAACACAAAGTAGAGGAAAAAATTAAACCTTTATGACAATGTGATGAAACATACCTTCATATCTGTGACATATAAGTGTTTGACAAGCTAGTCAAAACCTTCAAGCTCACCAACAATAGTGTAGCGGAGAGAAGAGTTTCTCTTGAGCCTTCATAAAGTGGTTTCTTTTCCTTGTCAAGAAGAGGTACATCATGTGAAATTCATCCTGGTCCTGGATGAATCTATTTGTACCATCATCTTAAACTATGTTAATATTATCATCTTCTTCCATAGGATCATTAAATTTATCTTCAATAATCACTCGATGTTTAGCTTATACAACATTATATCTACTATTTCTTGGCACATTCTTCGACATAGGTGTAATGTCCCCCAGATCTATCAAAGGGTATTAGGGACATATCATTAGATCTCTAGGGATAATTATAATATTTTATCATAGTGGAATAATTTTATAAATATTTAATTTCATTTTCTACAATTTAATTATGACAAAATATCGATAATTCCAAATAATTTAAAATAAAATTCGTAACTGATTAAGAAAATGGAAACAAGGTTGGGAAAGCTTATCCAACACTATCTAACATCATTATGCATCCATCCAAATCCATAACATAGGTTACTTGCACCTAAAAAGGTCATTTTCGCTTAATCATGATTAACTAGTAATTAGTGTACTAATTACAACACTTAGCGCATAATTGACGCCACTTAACATAACTTCATTTTTTATCACCTAATCATAATTTATCAATCACAATGGCTAATTAACACATAATATCATGTAAATAAGGCCTAATTATCATTTCCCAATTTATTAAACCTATTAAAGTGAAAATATATTTTGATATTCTAATAAATACATCTTTAAGACTAAAATTTCAACTAAAACTATTTGTAAAGTGAAAAGAGAAGATGTTTTTGTTTTACATGTTAATCAAAGGTAGTAGGAAATCATAGAAGGGGCACTCCATCCACCAATTGCATTGCCAAAACGGTCCAATAAATCAATAATTGAGATAAAGAGAATAACAATTACGAAAATGACTCCACAAGACTAGTTAACTAGTATTTAACACAAACAGCTAGTCTTGCATGAATTCAACACACAACCGTTCCAATGAACCAAAAAGTGAACCTACATCCATTATACACAGATTTAAGCATGCACATACAACCAAATAAAGTTGCATTTGCATGATCCGCACGTGATCCGCATGCGCCCAGGTGCACGAGGGGGACAGCAATTCGATTGAATGAGTCGGCTTTGTTACGGCGAAAGATTAAGAAATAGAATAAGTAAAGCAGGAATACACTACAAAGATAAACACAAATACACACATACAATATGCAAGAATGTGAACTGTTCTTTCTATTACTGGAAAACAGATAGATCCGATAAGAACAATGTATGTTACAATACTATACATGATTATATAGAGGATGCTGAGATGCTTCGGTGCCTTCTCGTTACGTTCAGTTACAAAATAAGTTAGAACGATTTCGGAAGTTTAACCGTTACAGTCGACTATAATACGAAGAGACAATCTGTCGTGGTTCGTCAGCCGCTAGTCGACGCTACATGTCGACGTCGTGAAATTGTCAATATTGCTGAACTTGTCGAAGTTGCTGAGTTTTTTGAAGTCGTGTCAAATTCGAAACTTGTTGAAGTTGTGTCGAAGTCGATGACTTGTCGTAGTTGATGTTAGCATTTGAAAACAATGCCAACTGCTAAGTGGATCAGAACTCCTTCCTTAGGAAACAATGGTCCCCATTATTTGCTCGGTCATGTGAGGAAACTTGTCGGTTAGTTCAGTAGCAGAGTACCACTTTCCTTGGGATGGGAGCTGTTCGACTTTAGCAACCTGAAACAAGGGAATTGTGTTCATCCTTGTATGACGTACTCGTCGTCCCACAATGATGTCGCAAGGAAGAGGCTCCTTAACATATGTATGGATGTCTTCAGGTTCTGCTGTCGGTAAGTCATTCTATTCCAATAGTGGTGCTTGGTATGGTCGAAGTAGATCCACATTGAATATTGGATGTAGACCCAGCCATGCAGGAATGTCGAGCTGGAAAGCATTTTCTCCAATTTGTCGAAGAATACTGTATATACCATATCGCAGAGGTTTGAGCTTCTTATATGGACTAGTGAAGCGCTCCTTCTTGAAATGTAACCAGAACTTATCCCCAATTTGAAATGAACGAGGAATACGATTCTTGTCATGTCGAGCCTTAGCTTTCGCGTTTTCTCATTGCAACATTTCATGTGCTTGCTTCTGGATGTTGCAAATATGATCTCGAAACTTCAAGGCTTTATCAACTTTTCGCTGGCTGTAGTTGGTGTCGGAGTTCAACTGTGACGAGGAGATGATCAAGTCGATAAGAGTTGAGGGTTGAAATCCATATATGATCTCAAATGGACTCTTTCCCATAGAGCTGTGCTGAGAATGATTGTAACTATGCTGTATGTATGGAAGAATTTCATCCCATGTTCGTCGATGCTTGTGGTTGTACATGTGAAGCAGTTGTACGACCAAGCGATTCACAACTTCTGTCTGTCAGTCAGTTTGAGGATGGAAATTTGTTGACAATGAGAGTCGTGTGTACAGCTGTTCCAGAGAGTCTTCCAAAAGATACTGATGAATCTGGCATCTTGGTCAAAGTAACAGTTGTCGGTAAACCAAAGTGTTTCCAAACATGTGTGAATAAGAGCTAAGCGGCCTGCTGTGTTGTCGTCGTCTTCTTGCATGGAATGAGAATGGCCATCTTGGAAAATCTGTCAAGTACTACTAAGATCGCGTCATGCTGATGTTTGGTAGTAGGATATACTATCAAGTAGTCCATATAAATAGATTCCCATGGTTGAATAGGAAATGGAAAAGGTGTGTACAATATCTGTCGTCGATTAGGCGGTTTAGCAATGGCACAAACCACGCATGATCGAATGTACTTGTTGACGTCAGTTTTGAGTGTAGAACAAAATAGATACTTCTGGAGAATAACAAGTGTCTTTTCTATTCCAGAGTGTCCTGGAGTATTGCTGTAGTGCACGTCCCAAATGAAATTTTGTCGATGCTCTCCAGTCGATACACAAAGCTGTCCAAGCTTGTATAGAAAGGTGTGTTTTAGGAAATAGTCGGAGGTCGACGACGTGACAGTCTGTAGTTATCAATATACTGTTGAGAATTTTTTGTCCTCCTGATACAATTGAGGCCAAGTGGTTGTGTCGTATCCCTGCATACTCATCACTGTAAAAAGGAGAGTAATGGGTGGTCGACTTAGACAATCGGTGACGATGTTAGCTTTACCTTTCTGATACTTAATCACCAACTGGAATTGTTGTAGGTAATTAATCCACTTTAGTTTTCGAGTTGTTTTTAGTTTCGACTGGGACCGAGCGAACTATAAAGGCTTGTGGTCGGTGAGGATGAACCTTTCCTTGCCAAGGATGTAATTCCTCCATTGCTTGAGAGCTTGCACAATGGCGTATAGTTATTTTTAATACGTCGAATATCTTCTAATTGTGTCGTAAAAATTTTCGGAATGAAAAGCGTTTGGGTGACCAGACTGAGTGATCACTGCGCCCAAGGCATATTCCGATGCGTTCGTCTCAATCTCAAAGGCCTGATGCAAATCAGGTAACACAAGTACTGGTGCAGTGCAGAGCTTGTGCTTGATCTATTCAAAAGCTTCTTGTTGTGTCGATGTCCATTTGAATACAGTTTTTCCATTTACCTTTGTCAACTAATTCAAGGGCCAGGCTATGTGACTGAATCCGAGTATGGATCGTCGATAGAAATTTGCCAAACCAAGAAAACTTCTTAGTTCTTGAATTATTTGAGGAATGGGTCAATATTTGAGGATTTGTACTTTCTCTGGATCGACGTGAATTCCTGCAGAGTCAATTACATACCCCAAATATTTGATTTTGTTCATCGCAAAGGTGCATTTATCCATGTTCAACTGGAGTCGATGTCGTTGGAGAGTGTCGAGGACTTGTCAAAGCTGTTCGACATGTTCTTCCCATGATCGACTGAAAATCAATATGTCTTTGAGATAGACAATGACCCATTTTCCAATGAAAGGTCGAAGGATGTTATCCATATACCGCATGAAGGTCCCTGGTGCACTGGTTAAGCTGGAAGGCATGACTAACCATTCAAACAATCCTTCCTTGGTCTTGAAAGCAGTTTTCCACACATCTGCGGGCTAGATTAGAATCTGGTGATATCCTGACTTGAGGTCGAGCTTAGTAAAGAATTTAGCACCTTTCATACAGTTGATGAGCTCGTCTATCCATGGAAGAGGGTAGCGATTCCTTACCAAATTTTTTTTGAGTGTCCGGTAGTCAATGCAAATGCCCCAAGTCCCATCTTTCTTTGGAACAAGGATGACTTGACTTCCTCAAGGAGAGGAGATGGGTCGGATATGACCTTTATCGATCAAATCTTGTATTTGTCTACGAATCTCTTCATTTTCGAGAATGGATCTTCTGTAAACAGATGCGTTAAGAAAAGAAGAACCAAGAGCAAGTTCAATGGAGTGTTTTACCTGGAAATGTCTAGGTACTCCATCTGGATCTTGGAATAAACTTTGATACTCGTTGAGGACGTTGTCAATCAACTGCTTTTGTCGGGAGCTGCACTAGTCAGTGAGTCGACTTGTCGCTGCAGTCTTCCTAGAATGTTGCGATTTGATCATGATTAATGCGAATTTCTGAGCATGATTGATGAGATTCTTCATTTGTCTAGCAGATATCATTGAGATCGTTGGTGTAGGTCATCGCTCTGGTATGCCTTTCCATAGATTTCGGAGTTTGAAAATCACCTTCTGAGGCCGTGATTGATAACTTCCATGGAGATCCCACAAGTAAGGTTTCCCAAACAAGGCATCGGCTACGGAGAGTGGTGCCACGTCGCATATTACTTCATCTTCACAAGTTTTTATGAAGTAGGCGAGTTTGCATTGTCGGATGATCCATAGTTCCTGTCCGTCCTTCATCCAACCGATGTTGTAAGGCTGAGGATGCAGAGTGTTTATAAGACCTAGTTTCTTCACAATATCTTCAGAAACGAAGTTCTTCTGGCTACCGTTACCCACAATCAGATGTAATGGATTGTTCTTATCCCATATCCATGTATGGAACAGGCATTCTCATTCCTCCTTGTCGACGCTAGTCGAGGCTGCTGGAGTGGTCGATGTCAATGTCAATAGGGTTGTTGCGTCTGGATCAGATTCTTCCACAGTCTTGTTGAATGCTTCGGATGTCGACACTTTTTCCAAAAATGTCTTCCAAGCTTTGCATTCAGACGTATCATGCCAAGATGAGTGGTGGTAATCACACCATTTCCCGGTATGGGGTTGTTTGCTACGTTCCCTTTTATGAAAAGTATTTTTGCCGTGATCTGGCTCTGGTGGTGTCGGCTAAGAAGATTTCGACTTGTCGAAGTCGGTTGGTGCCTTCTTGTTTGGTGGTCGTCCTGATGTCGGCTTTGTCATGAAGCGTTCTTTTCCTTTCTTCTTGGTTTCAAGTTTGCTGGCATAGTGGAATGCATCCGTGAGCGTATTGATAGTCATAAATTCCATCTCCTACTGAATGTATTGGGACAATCCGCTGCTTTAGTTCAGAACAAGCAATTTCTCTTCTTCTTGGATGCCAAGTCTAGCCATGAGTCAATAGAACTTGTTGGTGTAACTTTGTACTGATTGGTATTTCCATTGCCTTAGTTGCTGCCACTTCTTATACTGTTGTTTGAGATATTTGGGTGGGTAAAATTACTTTCGGACATATTCAAAAAATTTATCCCATGTGTCGATGGGGTCTCCTCTTTTCTCCATCTTTGTCGAGAGGTTCTCCCACCAATAGTGAACATATGTTGACATCTTTAAGGATTCAATGGTGATCTTTTCAGCTTCTGAGAGTTGATTTATAGAGTAATAGGATTCCAATTGTTGTACCCAATTGTCGATGGATTCCACATCAATCTTGCCTTCTAGATTCGGTATGTCCAAATTCATTTTAACTTTGAAGGGGCTGATTTTGTCGTAGTTAGTTCTCGTAAAAAATCCTCCATATGTCGAAGAAAATCACGTGAGAATTTCATTGAACTAGGCGAATATTTCAATTCGTTGTCGAGACAACGCTTCCTCAATAATTTGTGTTGTCTTGTCGGCTGCATGTCTATCGTCTGTTTCTCCTGCCATCTATGGGGGTAGTGTTTGATTGGATTGTTGATATTGTGAGCGTGTTTGTATAAGAATAATTCAGGTAACTTCGATGGAAGTGTATACGCAAAACTTAAGCACGAACAAATCTGATGCGCTCTGATAATAATGATCTGCACGCGCCTAGGTGCACGAGGAGGAAAACCGTTCGAGTGAATGAGTCGGATCTGTTATGGCGGAAGCTTAAGAAATATAATAAGTAAAGAAAGAATACACTACACAGATAAACACAAATACGCACAGACAATATGTAGGAATGCGAACTGTTCTTCTTTATTACTGTCAAACAGATAGATCCGATAAGATCGATGTATGTTACAATACTATACATGCTTATATAGAGGATGTTGAGACGCTTGGGTGCTTGCCTGTTACATTCAGTTACAAAATAATTTAGAACGGTTTCAAAATTTAAACCGTAACAGTCGACTGGAAGACAGAGAGACAATATGTCATGGTTTGTCATTCAATATTCGACGTTACATGTTGACGTCGTGAAACTGTCAAGGTTGCTGAACTTGTCGAAGTTGTTGAGTTTGTCGAAGTCATGTAGAATTCGAAACTTGTCAAAGTTGTGTCGAAGTCGATGAATTGTCACAGTTGATTTTAGCATTTGAAAACAATGCCAACTGCTGAGTGGATCATTGCAGGTCAGATCCTTTTACATAAATGATGATTCGTTCAAGCTAAATCAGTGCAACTAGTTAATACACAATACTAGGAAATTAACCCAATCAATTGTACTGAGTTCCGAAGCACACAGAGGAAAGGGTAAATATATGGAAAAATAGAATTCTACAGCAAAATTAAAGTACCAAAAACAGAGCATATAGTTGTACATTCCAAAAATTACGAAAACATAGATTCAATCTACAAACTAGTCACCAATTTCCACCGATTTGAAGCTAGTTTTAATTTCTAGTTTCCAAATGCAAAACAATAAGAAAGTATTTACTACTGTATCTCATGGAAATCATATCATAGGTCCACTACATCCAAATGGATATAGCTTTCCATTCAAAAATAGTACTCTTATTAATTCATCAAACTAGCTAAATTTACTTCTCCAAATTGGATAGAAATTGAGGAATCAAGTAAGATAAATGCATAAACAATTTGCAGAGTCATTCAGAATACATTCAAACTATAAATATCATGTGTTATCAATATTATCATAGGTATAAATCATGCAAAAAAAATTCCAAACACTTCTCATGCAAGTCATAAATCCATTTAAAACAATACTTTCGAAGCAGCTAGTGGATGGAAACAAAACTAATATTTCGATAAGAAAATATAGAACTATATAGGAACTTTTACACACATTTATTCATACATTTCAAGTGTAATTATCATATCTAATATCCGTTATCTCACTCGGGCATTTTCTCAAACATTTCACATGCCAAGTCTCGAAACTACATAAAACAACCCAATCAATGAACTAGTTTTCGAATAGAAGCTAGAAACACTGTAGAGAGGTGTTAACAATCATTCCTAAGAGATTGCACAATAAAAGTATACAAAATATAAATAACAAAGGTACAATTATCAGATCTGTAACAAAGGTTTCAAATAAACATTTTTCTCAAACACTTGCTCACAAAATACCCAAAACTAGTTAGCTATTTTCCCCAAAAACTAGTAGCATAATGTAACTAAAATCTATGAGGGATTTCTTCCATAATCAGCTCATATATTTTCTCATACATTTAATGTGAAGCCATATAAGAATCATATCAGAGACAAATAACTCAAAAAAACATGAAATCAAGTACTTATCTTTCAAAATACGCAACCGAAATCGACTGTACCACACTTCACCCATCCGTAGACATAATGCAAGCTAAAACTCACTTTGCAATGGTACCCCCAAGATGGAACCATGATTCCAAAAGTAAGAGTGCACTCAAATAAAAAACCCATCTAACATTAGTCCAACCACAATCCAATGACAAGTGGATTCCACATCACTTCCAATCCAGGATCTCTAGTGGCAATTCCAGGACAAGGTTTTCAGGAGAAATCGGTCCAACCACAACCCAATGGAAAGTATTTCTCGACTTCCACTCCAAGGAAATTCCAGTGTAAGTCAACTTGGGAATAGGATCAGTAAGGGCACACCAACCAGAAAAAACTCATGTCAAGAGAAACCCAAAACCAATCACACTAGTACCATAGAAAAAACAAGAGCCAAGATCATGCATAACCATCCAGAGAGACTATCTCCCATCCACGCAAATCCCATTTCCCAAGAGAAATTCGATTTAGGGGGAGAGAGGGAGACACAAGGGAGGAGTTACATTCCCAAATTAGAAAAAATGGGAGTTACACTTCTCAAGAGGGTGCATTAGATGGGAGAGGAAGAGTCCTCGTCAAGGTGGGAGTTACAATTTTCATGAGGGGCGCACTAGGTGAGGGAAAAAATCTAACTCCAAATAAAATTAATCCCAGAATAAAATAAAAACCAAGGGGTAGCATAACACATGAGGGTGCATGAATCAAGAGGGTCCACCAAGTTAACAAGAAGGGTGTATCACATCCACATAGGTGAAAACACAAGGTAATAATTTTCCCACAACCTATTTCTCGTAATATCATGGTTCCTCATACTCTTTTTTGTGGCATCGGTTGTTCCGATTATTTTATTTTATTAATTAATAATGTTCAACATACTAAAAATATTAATAATATGCCAACCATAGTCTAGGCACCTTGTGTCACTATGTCCAACATAAAAAAAATGTCCAGGGGCTAAACCAGAGGGTCATTAAATCCCTCCCCCCTTAAACCATGCATCATCCTTGATGCATACACATACACACCTTTATAAAATGTAGTAGGTCTGTCATGCATTTCATCTTTTTACTCTAGTTTTCAGGACCAAGTCCCTTGGCTTCTACAAGCTGTTCCTGCTGGTTTTGACCTTCCAGCTCCATAGATGGGCATTGTACCACAACAATCCATTCCTTTTCTTTACCTTCCAGCTGATCCACAAGTCTGGAAATTTATGGCTACTATTCTTCATGTTGTCCCTTCCACTGCTGGTAGTTTCCAAAATGCCTTTTTCCACATTTTGTATACAATTAGAGTCTTGCAAAACCTTGTGGTTCATCTCATCTTGCTGCTTTTGTAGCTTGATCATCTCCTCAATATGTTCTTGGTGTTGGAATACTATCACCATCAATTATATATATTTGCATGCACTGCATGCATTCTGCATGCATCCAGTCATCAGTATGGTAGTCTCCCAGCACCTAGTCCCTAGTTTTTCAGCCCCAGGATC